>CM043322.1:11518244-12824999 GCA_023736055.1 Quercus glauca | reverse complement strand
TTCCTTAAATAATAGTATAGAGAATAAATATTGTAAACTACTTAAAAAAGAAAATCTGAATTCAAATCTTCTTGCAAGTATCTTGGATCACCCCCAAAAAAAATTCCGGTGTGGGATAGAGAATTACATCAGCCCGAAAGAATAGTCAAATACTTAAAACAAAAAAACGGTAACGTCCGTTTCCTCTGTTATAAACCGACCCAGACCGACTCTCCCGCAACTAACAGCCCACGAATGCAGTAGACCGTTAGATATTTACAGGTGACCTGTACTCTCTCTCTCTCTCTCTCTCACTCTTAACAAATATATAAGCATTTCCACTTCTCTCTCTCTCTCTATCTTCAGAGGAAAAAAAAAAAAACTCACAGAAATGGAGTCCTCAAAAATCTCTCTCTCTATTCTATTCACTTTCGTGTCCCTCTTCTCTCTCTCTTCCTCGATCAACTTCAACGAGGACCTTAATATAGCTCGGTCGAACCTGCCATCGGTCCAAGCCGAGAAGTTTATCAGAGACCTCAATTTGTTCCCCAAAACCGAAATCAACGTCGTCGACCGTCCAGGTTTCTCCTCCGCCGCCGCCGAACCCAAGAAGATCGTCGAGAAACGGTTCGCTTTTCCCGACCTCGTCGGCTCCGGAGTCACCGTCGACGAGTTGGGCCACCACGCTGGCTACTACGACATCGAGCATTCCCATGCCGCTAGGTCAATCTTCTAAGACCCTAGATTTTCCTTAACGGTCTCTGATTGGTAGTTTCATGTAATTATGCGAGTTTTAGAACCGTAAAGTTTTTTGTTTTTATCTTAATCTGATCGTTACTATTAATTCAAACAAATCAGTGATTTATTACTCTACTGGGTTTCTTTAATTTTTTCCTAATATTTGTTCCTTAAGCATTTATTCAATGCTTGTTTGTTTTCAAATTATAGGACAAACCCAATTTAAATTTGGTACATTTATGTGTAGGCGATTTAGGAAATGAATTTGATTCGATGGCAAAGTCTCACGTGTGGAAATAGTGAAATATTATTACTTTAAAGGGAATTAAGGTCTTAGTTGATCATCAAGTTTTTTTTTTTTTTTTTTTTTTTTTTTTTGTGTAGTTAATAAAATTTTGTTCATGTTTGTTTCTATGTAAGTGTCAATTTTGGGTACTTGGTAACTGTTTCTTAGTATTTGGTTTGATGTTTTTCAGGTTGTTCTACTTTTTCTTTGAATCGCGCACCAACAAGAAAGACCCTGTTGTTATCTGGTTGACCGGAGGGCCGGGATGTAGTAGTGAATTGGCCATGTTTTATGAAAATGGTCCTTTTACTATTGCAAACAACATGTCTCTTGTGTGGAACGAGTACGGTTGGGACAAGGTATCTATTTTAGATGTGATTCTATTTCTATGGTTATAGGTTGTATTAGTTTAAGCTAATATGAAAGTATTAAATACTGTATAACGAATAGATGGGTGTACTCTTTTTGACATGTAGCCACTGTCTACATGTCAAGTCTTCTATCTAGAAGAGAATTTACAAATTCTTTTGCTGATTTTGCAGGCATCAAACCTTCTCTATGTTGATCAACCAACTGGGACTGGCTTTAGTTATACTTCTGATAAACGTGACATCCGTCACAATGAAGACGGTGTTAGTAATGACCTTTATGACTTCTTACAGGTGTGTCTTTCTAATCATAATAAAATTTATTGTGATAGAAACATGATTCGGTAAAAGTTTTTCTTAATTGACTCATTTGTGTATTATAATGTTGTAAGGGGAGAATTAATTGGACTTTACATCATTGGGATTATTATTAAAAAAAACACTTGAGATGAGAGAGGATAAAAACCGTGTTGTAACTGTACACAAGTATTATTTTGACTCAATGAGCTCTTTCTATGATATCAGGCCTTCTTTGCAGAGCATCCTGAATTTGCAGAGAATGACTTCTACATAACTGGGGAATCTTATGCTGGGCACTACATCCCTGCCTTTGCTGCTCGAGTTCACCGTGGAAACAAAGCTAACGAAGGAATTCATATAAACCTAAAGGTCTGTCACTGATGACTGATATAACATAAACATAATCTAGAGTTTATACTTGGTCATTTTAACTTTCCTGAGCAGCTGACCTGAAATTAAATGGTTAACAGGGATTTGCCATTGGTAATGGACTTACCGACCCTGCAATCCAATATAAAGCTTACACTGATTATGCACTGGACATGGGCTTGATTTCAAAAACTGCTTACAATCGCATTAGCAAGGTGATTCCAGTCTGTGAAACCGCGATCAAGCTTTGTGGTAAGTTTGCATGTTAGATTGGCATATCCCCTAATGTAAATTTGATACTGTGTTGATCTTTTTATTTGTGCTTGTGCATTGTAGCCTCTTGTTGTTTGGCTTCTACTGCTTTCTGTCTCTCTCTCTCTCTCTCTCTCTCTCTCTGCACTGTGGTTAAACTTTTATTTTTTTTCAGGCACTGATGGTACAATCTCTTGTGTGGCTTCATATTTTGTTTGCAATACTATATTCAGTAGTATCATGGCCCTTGCTGGCGATACCAATGTAAGATAACTCATTCTATTCTTCATTTAGTGCTTTAAGTCTGATCATGGTACTGCAATTTGTCAATTCATTTTTTTTTTGTTGGGGGGGGGGGGGGGGTGAGTAATTAATTTTTCAATTCTTAATTTAACATGTTTTCTGCACAAAAAAGCATTTGACAATTTCCTTTTAATGAAAAATATAAAGAATGATTTTTTCAAGCAGAAGAATTTGTAGAAGATGGGAATATCCTTTTTTTTTTCTTTTTTGGTATAGACAATTAGACTTGAAACCTGAAAATATAGACTATTTGTGACATAAGCATATTTCCTTTTTTTTTTTTTTTTTTTACTGAAACATAAGCATATTTCCCTTACCTCTTGATTTTCATAACTATGTGCATTCTGAAACCTGGATAGACCTCAAATTTGACAAGCATTAATATTTTTACTTTGCAGTATTATGACATTAGAAAGAAGTGTGAGGGGACCCTCTGTTATGATTTCTCAAACATGGATAAGTTCCTAAACCAGGAATCCGTTAGGGATGCACTAGGAGTTGGGGATTTAGACTTGTGTCGTGTAGCCCTACAGTGTATCAGGCCATGTTGGTGGACTGGATGAGGAATCTCGAAGTGGGTATTCCCACACTTCTTGAGGATGGAATCAAATTGCTTGTGTATGCTGGAGAATATGATCTCATATGCAACTGGCTTGGTAAGCTTTTATGCTTAGTGGAAAACCAGCATGTTTGAAGTTAGGAATCTAATGTGTTAAAGAATTACCAATAACAATTGTATCGGATGTGATTCAAGCCTGGATTATAATTTTGTTTGAGTAGGTAACTCAAGATGGGTTCATGCTATGGAATGGTCTGGTCAGCAAAAGTTTGTAGCATCCCCTGAAGTTCATTTGAAGTCAATAATTCAACAGCTGGAGTACTGAAAAGCCATGGACCTCTCAGTTTCCTTAAGGTCTCTCTCTCTCTCTCTCTCTCTCTCTCTCAGACACACACACCACACGCACACCTCACCTACCAATGACTAATTGTTGGTTGCCAGTGCTGACATAGTTGTGTGATATATGTAAACAATAAACAGGTCCATGATGCGGGTCACATGGTTCCTATGGACCAGCCCAAAGCTGCATTAGAGATGCTGACAAGGTGGACTCAGGGCAAACTTTCTGAAGTGCCATCTGATGATACTGGAATATTTATTGCTGAGATGTGATTGCCTCGTTCTTTCATCTTATTTTGTTATCTTATACAGAGCTGTGTTTGACCTCAATGTCAGAGCAAATCAGTATATTGTTTCCTTGGGTTCTTACTATGCTTGTAAATATTTGTGCACACCTCAACTTTGGGATGAAAAAGAACTCTAGTCTCTAGATAATGTGGTATCTTGACGTTTTTTGTAGATTTCTCAACAATAACCAATGAGAATATGATGCCTAATGTTTGTATAGTTGATATGCTTCTGTATATTCTTTCTTTTTCTAGTTTGTCTATTGTCCTGCGTTGTAATTTGACCTGCAAGACATTTCAACCATCATCATGTGGTCATTCAAGGGGAGTGGATGTAGACGAAGTTCTCAAACAGAAAGTCTGTTTTGTCTTTTTTCAAATTTCTCACAAGAGAAGTCTGTTTTGTGTTTTTTCTGTATTGATAACCGATTACGGCTTTGTGCTAAGCCATCTGATATCACCTCGAGGTCAATAGTTATTTGCTTATGGATGGTACTTCTGTGATGCGCAGTAGACCAAGTATCTCAATGCTGTCAAATTTTGATAGAACTTGAACAAACTACTAGGTTGAAGCCCATGAACACCAACCTTGAACAAACCCATCTGAATACTCTCCCTCTCTCTCTCCCAATGCCGGAGCGGGAAACAATCCTTGAATTTCTGCTGCTAATCTCCCTATATTCTCATTCTCCCCATCTTTCTCTGCGTCTTTTATCTATTTTTTTGTATAGAGAAAATACGAGAAGGAGGAGGAAAATCTGAAAGATAAGATGGAAGAGGAAGAGGGGGTAGTAGATTATAGATTGTAGAAAAGATCTTGCTCTGCTAAAACAAATGCAGTTGAGATCTTAACGTGCGGGGTCCAGGCTACAGAGGTTAATGTTTTGCGGACCATTTATATGTTGGGGTGGGCTACCTCATGATTGGCACAATTTGGCATCAGTTCTCGTTCTCCCAAAACTTTCCACCTCAATTTCATGTATATATAAATATATGTCTTAAATGCAATGGCTTTAGCATTTCGAGTGTGAGCCTATCAATTTACCAGCAAACATTCTTCTAGCCCGAATGCCATTTCTCACAAGTCACAACTAACCAATCAGGTTAAAATTCAGTCTCTCTCTCTATGTACTCAAACCCCAAGTTTGGTTAGTCATCTGAAAAGGTTGTCCCTGCACTAGCTGCTAGAATGTCTCATTAAGCATTATGGAGCACTATATACAAGTATACAACCGAAACGGATCTCGATAGATAACTTTAGCCACCAATACCATGAAAATTTCACGAGTAGAACATTTTGTTACCGGGAGAGGTTTATGAGTTAGAAACATTCAATCATATAAATGAAATTAGACATTGCTATGTTTGGTTTGCAAGTTTCCATCACCCAATTCTCACTTTCCATAACTCAATTCTCATATTTCATGAGCCCCACCCTATTTCAGTTTGTTTGGGTTAGTTTCTGTAACTCAATTTCCATAATTCAATACTCAAAAAACTAAGTTTGAATTATGCAAACTGAGAACGAGTTTTCATTGTTTTCAGGTGATGAGTTATGAGTTTTAATGACATTTTTGTAAATTTATGTAAACAAGTGAGATTCACTCTCATGACTTGTCTCATCAAGTCATATCTCTCCTAACTTCGTTTGAGTTTTGTGTGAGGCTAAAACTAAACATAAACTTAGTTTTCAATATTTACCTTGTATTTTACATATTAAATTTTCTTTATCTTTTAAAATATTTCATTTTAATCTTCTTCTTTTTTTTTCTATTATCCGAAAGAAATTTAAAAAATAGATTAAAATAGACCATTGATTTCTGAAGTTTGCTAAGTGATTGTTTTTGGTCCCTCTCAAGTATCTTTATATGTCATTAACTCATTTGTTAATTGTTATACGAGTACGACAATGCTTTGTCTGTCACCCAATATGTATCAATACGGCGAGTCGTTTCCCTAACATAGCAAGTTAACAACAAGAAGCTCATCAATAAGTAAAACAAAAAACAATGTACGAGTTCGTTTAGCTGCCTCCGGATAAAGAAAAAGGTACAGTCTCAGACTCAGACTCATAGTCTCATCATGGCGTCCATGCTTGGGTTTTTACCAAACCATTCTCTGTACTCTCGTACGCTATGGGCCCCTTCAGTCTCCATAAACCATTTTGTAGCTTCGCCTTCACATACTTCAACTGTTTCATATTTATCCTCAAACAACACCCATCAGCTGAAGCTCAAGCATTTCCCACAACCACAAGCATCTTCTTCTGAAGGTGGGCTTATCCTTTTCAGTTTCTTCATTTCTTGTCTTTATTTTCTCTTAGGAGGGTATTTTGGGAGATGGGTATGTGTTAAACGTTAGTGGTTAAGCTTTTAGCCTTTTAATAATGTTAAATTTTGCATTTTCTTGATTGTTTGCAAAGTTGAACCAATTGAAGTTGAATATATAGTGTTATAATAATGGTTAAATGATCAAATTCACCTTTTCTTAATGCTTTATGCTGTTGGAACAATTGGAAATTTATCATGGTATGGAGCAGATGGTCCTGAAATTGAACTCTGTCGCCACTCCATTTATTAAGGGGGAGTCTGAGTTTACATGTGAAAGGGAGTGTTAGAATAATAGCTAAATGATTAAACTCATTATTTTCTAATAGCTTAGGCTTTGGGGGCAATTGGTAATTTATAATGTAGTGTTTGGAGGATTTGGGAGCAGGGACTATGGTTGTGTGAAACAATGTAGGAAGGTTAAGGAATTATTTGAATGCAATTTTGTTTCTTTCTTTCGGAGTCATTTGCATTAGAGAATGAATTTGACTTATTTGAACAATCTTAGCTTCTTGATGCTGCTATCACTTCTTCCCAGTGGGCAGGCAATAATTGAAAATTCAGTAGAGACAAGAAGAGGAATTGGTTGTTGGAAAGTTGGCATCTTTATTTCTAAATCAAAACTTATTCGTAAACACATTTTTGAGATACACTCACTCATTCTCATAATCATTATTTATATTCTTATATTCTTTGAAATTTAATGCTACCTTTTTTTTGGATTATTATCTTCATCTTGCAGGAATTCCTGGTGAGTTAATTGAAGACTCAAAGTTTGTACCTTTGAATGCTGAGGATCCCAGATATGGTCCACCTGTAAGTTCTGGTTAGTTACATTCCAATTGTAAAATTCTTACTTCCTCCTATGTGATGACAAAGATTGCTCATGCTCTTATTAGTAATACTTTTAGACAATCATATATACTATGTGGTTTTGCTGTATGTATCAACTCTAAGATAAAAGTGTCTGAAACAGAAAGATATTTTTAACTTTAAATCTTTTTCTATATTTAGTTGTTCAGTTTAGAATTTACAGTACCTTAAAGAAAGTAGTTACTCTTATTTTTGGATCATGTATACTTATAAGTTATAACCACAACCAGAACTTGTTGCCTGGGAAATCATAAACATTTTCCTAAAAGTGGTTATTAAAATAACTAAATAGATGGGATCATATTCTAAATCCTACTGAAGTTGATGATTCAAACTTGCAGGCTTTATTGTTATTGGGCTTTGAAGTGGAAGAGGCCATGAAGGTAATCTTTTGTTTTTCATATCATTTGCCATCTCTGCCACTATTCGATACATTAGGTGAATATTTGAATAGGCTCTAGGAAATGCTTTTGTACAATAATAAGCGTAAATCAATGTAATACCGTTATTTGCTACAAAATATCTATTTTTTCATATTAAAATTCATGCATATTGTGTCCAATAAGCTTTGACTCAAATGACATGTTGAAATTTATTGTGTGTGTGTGGGTTGGGGGGGGGGGGGGGGGGTGGTTATTTTGCACCTCTGTTTGAAGGTTATAAGGTTCAACATTTAACTTAAGCTTTCTTTTCCGTCTCAACCAAATCTGTGAACACCATTTCTGCTCACCATATATAGTAAGAAGTGCCGCATCCAGGATCTTTTGTTTATGCTCATAGTATTTATAATGGTATTCTGACTGATTATTTAAATAAATAGATATAATTATAATAATAATAATAATTTATTTTAAAAAGAGAGTTTTGTCACTCTTTAGTGGTCATGTTAGCACGTATCATTATGATCATATAACTCGAGGTCTATTTCTAAGGTAATAATATCAAATGGTGAACCAGTATGATTTTTTTTAAGGGGGGGATAGGAAAATTGTCAAGGTGAAGATATGGTGCCTGAATTTGAATTTGTAAGCCTTAGGAATGACTTCCATGCAGCTTTGAGATGAATCTTCATTTAAGGAAGCATACTGTGCTTGGCTACTTGCCTCTTTGTAGGACTTTTTTTTTATATTAATGCCCAAGAAATTGGTTCTATCCCACCCTACAATTCTTTTTTTGTTTTCCTCATGCAGATACAACAGCTTTTGAAAGAGTTGGATGGTGAATTCCTTGAGGTATTTAGTCATACCATATCTTTGTGTTCACTTTATATGAGCTTGATGGAGAACTTTTTCCAGATAGGGGTAAACCTGAAAATCGTAAAAATCATTTGTTTCTTTTTTCTAAACTTTTTCCATTGATATCCTGCTCTCGACTTAATTATTTTGAAATTTTCACTTTATACAACTCTGGAAGATATTGAGTACCATAACCCCATGCTTAAGACTTATATGATTTTGTCTAAATGTGCTCCTAATCTCTATAATGAGCTTGATGCTCACTATTGTAGATAATTTTTTGTACTGAAGACATGATTACTCGTCCCCTTTGGGAAGCAATGAATACAAGGCAGCCCCATTTGGAAGCAGTAAAGGTTGATTTCTTCAACTTGCTACTCACTTTTTTCTTGTTGATAATTCTATTATGGCCAATTTTTTACCTATGTCCTGCCTATCATATCTTGCCACCAACATGTTTCAGTGGAAGCTGAATAATCCAATCATGTTTTAATAGCATTTGATTCAATATATCTTGTTGTTATACCATCAAACGAGTACATCTTTTCTCTTAGAACTCTTACAAAGGGAAAGTCATCTTAGTATCTAAATAAATATCTCTTTATTCAATTTGTTGAATTTTGTTATTTACTGGGATGGAAAATGTAAACTACCACATACTTGTTTTTAATATTTTTCGTAGCATTAAATGCCAAAAACTTCTCTTCTCAACATTATGTGAACCAACCAAATAATAATGCAGTCAAAGCATTTAACCTATTGATCAGAAGCCAATACTTCCCAGAGAAGGCAGTGCTTTAGGTTCTAATAAAATGAAGGATCATCTCAGATTATAAAACTTGTTAAATTTCAACTTGCATTCATATTTGTATGCATGTAACCAGTGTATTTTCTTCCGCAGGTAGCCAAGTCACTGCCACGGATCTGCTTCTTATCTGGTCTAAGTGGAGAGGAGATGATGGTGTTGATTGATGCCTTTCCAGAAACTGGTATTGGAACTTTCCTTACCCCAGATGAAGCTAGTAAACTTCACATTTCACTTTGAATGTTAGTCAAGTCATAATTGAGAATTTTGACTCAGCCAGAGGGGCTTCCTGAAAATTTTGAAGTTCCAGAAACTCTAATCTCAGTACTTTAATATGAAGGAATAAATCACATTAAAACGGAAAGAATGTCAGACGCATCGATACAAAAGGATGTTGAAATCTGGAACTTGTTACCAAGTACCAGCATTATAGCCTGGGTATATGTGGAACAGAGATCTATCTCCACCATATGTACATACATTTAAAAAAAAAAAAATTGACGAATATATATATGCATTTAATTCATATGGGTGAACTTATTGAGTCATAGCAATTTCTTCATGTGGTTTTCTTGTACAGGGATGCCCCAAACCCAAATGCAAAATTTCATTTTGCAGTATATTTATATGAAGACAAATGTTTGCCACATACACATACATGCCCCTTCCTCCTAAACCCTAATTTGGCTCAGGGAAGTGGACTCTTTGGTCTTCTCAATGGGTGACCCCTTGTGTCTATCAAGTATCGTTACAGTAAATGGCGATAAACCATATTTCCAGTGTTCCTTCTTATAATCAATTATACAGTTCCTGATAAATATATCTTGTAGCTTCCATCTATGTATTACATTTGAAACTGTCCTTTTATACAGGACTAGAACCAGCCGTATTTGCGGCACTTGTTCCCAATAGTGCTGATAAGCCGCTCCAGGAGTTGATAGAAGAGATTATGGGGGACCATGAAATGCTGGTAAAGATTTTTCCTTGATATCTATGTGAGTTTCTATGTAATCATCTCATCTCGTTACCGATGCTATATTTTTATTTTCATGCAGACTGCAAAGCAACCCAGTTCGACATAGGCATATCCAAATCAGATGTCTGCAAGAGTATCACTTTTCTTCATGACATCGATTGTTTTATGTAGCGTTGTGGCAAAAGATCATCTAGTTTTCAGTTAGAAAAACATATCTTATGTTCTATAGCAGGAAAAGAGCATATAAGTAAATATGAAGCTTTGTACGTCATTAAAGCTTCAAATGATATCCGAATCTTCTTATGATGTTGACACCAATGCACGTGTAAAATTCAAGCAACTCTAGAAGCTGAAATGGATACCCTGTCTTTACATTGTTTTTGGCTTGATGATCCAAATATGTTACATAAAATTGCTCATTCATCATGAGATATATATATATATATATATATATAAAATTTGAAGCATCCAATGTTTTATCGTCCACATGGTAGTTTTGCTTGTAAAGTACTCCTGTCTTTCTAATTCCTATTCCATCAGTAGTCACAAAACCTGTGGAACATGGATGTCTTCCCCAATCATAGCCACCATCCAATAACGAGGTATGAAATTGTAAAGTTAACAATTTCTTTAACTTTTTCACTAGGTCAGCACTATGAATGTAGGTACCAGCCAAAAGGTACAAGCTAGTCAGTAGACAAGCGGTTATTGTAAAGGTTGATAGAATTCCTGCATTCATTTGCGTACAATGTAATTTGCATACACATCTCTATGTTCACCGTGACCACTGCTCTAGGACATGAATTATACCATCTTATAGGCCTCGATACAAAAAAAAAAGAACAATAACCCTAATCACTAGAACTTGTGCTTCTTTATTTCTTTTACACAGTATGACAGAATCTATTAAATTACATACTGCTCACAAGAACTTCAGACTGAGCGAGGACCACCTACATCATCATAGAAAGAGAACCAAAAAATTGAGATGATCCAAAATAATTTAAGCCAGAGCATCAATATTCAACTACACTGGTCCTGCTACAGCAACCACAAATGTGCTCTGGTGAGAATTCAGAACAGTCTTAAGCAACCTTGCTGGGAGAATATGATGAGCAGCATGCAGCATTATGTCTCCTGCAAAAGAGAGAGTTGGTTTGGTTAGCCCCAATATCTGAGTAATCCTGATATTAGCAGCATAAGTGTACTAATTATTACCAATGTTTTATCTGATAACTTCCTCTGTAGTTAGCCATACAACCTATTGTCAATACATAATATCTTATCTTCTCCTGTACTCCCCATCCAAACATATTATTTTTTGAAAGGTAAAAATAATTTTATTGCAACAAGACTACCTAGTGAAAATAGTCACAAAGTAGCCTAAAGAATTACAAATGAAAAACTATCTACATATGCATCAAATCTATGAAAGAATTAATAGAGTTGCTATCTGTGAGACCCAACACAAAAGACCACTCATAAAGATAACTAACTACTACTACTACCATGTTCTTTTTCGTTTAGAAAAAGTGGTTAATTCAAAACAACTCAAGTTCAGTCATTCTTGAGTTTATCCTAATCAATCAACAAACCTAAACCCAGTATCCCCTATTGTAGACTCTAAATCATATATTTCCCCAAACCTAGCAATTTGAGCAAGCAGTAACATCCAGGTCACCATATATATCATGCACAAAGTTGGTTCATAAGTTTCAAGGAATAAACCAAAACAAGCATCAAACTTATCCAAAAAACAAAACATTTGAGCAAGCAAATTAGGCCCAGGCTCAAGTAGCTTGGTTGTTATTCAGGCCTCTGAAAACAAATATAACATCTCTTTGCAAACTACACATGAAAGCCCTAACCAAAAAAAACACATCTAAACCAAATTAAAATGAATGCATATAACCCATAGAAAGAGAACTCCCTAACTTCACTCAACCTCTTTTTCTACAAAGACTAGAAAAGAAGGAACAGGGGAAAGCTTATGTTTTAATGAATCACTGGTAGATATATTGCTACTACACAAAGAGTTAACGGGTATTTCACGATGACTAGTCGATTGAGGCAAAGCAATACTTGAAAAAGCAATCCATAAGATAGGAAGGGTAAGTTTGGTCGACATAGAAATTTTGAGTTGTGGAGAATTGTGCCTCATTGCTTGTTATGGTGTATTTGGCGCGAAAGGAATGCTAGAAGTTTTGAGGGATGTGAGCGCTCTATGTTAGAGATTAAGTCTTTCTTTTTACACACTCTCCTCGATTGGAGTGTGGTCTTTTGTCATTTTTCTTGTTCTTCCCTTCCTGCTTTACTTGATTGTTGTAATCTTGGTTTTTGATTTCTGCCCCCACAGTACATTCCCAATGTACTCGGGTTGGCTGATTTTCATTTTTTAATAAAATTTTCGTTACTTATCAAAAAAAAAAAAATCTAAGCAAACAAATTCATCCAAGTAACATGGATGCTCAACAAAACCATTAATCATTGATACCTACAAACTTCCCGTAACTCCAAGTTTACAAAGAATAAACCCCCACTATCTCCAATTTCCAGACAACTAAGAGAACAGTACAGAAAATTTCAACTATGCCCCCCATTCTCATGTTATGGTTTCCCAACACTACATATATAGCTCTACATACAATAATCCCATCATTCAAAGAACCACCCTCTGCAAAATTAACCAAAACTGATCTTATCTTCACAATTCAGGCACATTCAAATATGTCAATGATAAAAATCAAAACTAACAAACGATACAAAACTCCCTAACTTGACATCCACTACCATCTAAAACCACCTATTTTCAATAGGCATCTCCTGGTATTTCCAATGGAAACGTTCAAACAAAGTACAAACACTTAAAACACATCAAATAAACCAGTGAGGTTCAATTAAACTTACATTTAAAGCATACCCAACACAACAAAATTTGGTTTTTTCACTCATCCTCTTCACTCTCATCGCTGAAGTAGCTAGCTTTCTTAACTTTCTTCCTCTTCTTCTCCTCAACCTCAACAACCCCATCAGTCAACAACCGCTGGTTAGCCCCACCGTCCACCACCGACGCCCAATTATCATCCTCCAATCCCACCACCTCTTCCTCCTCCTCCTCCTCCTCCTCATCATCATTATAACCACGATCTCCAATCCGAAACCCACCACCGCCACCGCCACCGCCACCGCCACGTGGTTTTTTCGGAACAGGTCGCTCCCTAGGACCCAGCTGATTCTTAGGACACTCATAGGAAAGGTGCCCATCGTCCCCACACTCATAACACCGAGACTTATCCTTGTACACGCGCTTCCGAATAAACTCAGGAGCTCGGCCATTGTCGGCGGCAATGGAAGCCGAGATGGTTCGTCCGTTGAGGATCTTTCCGTGCATTTGACGCGCCGCGGAGAGAGCGTGGTCCTGGGAGACGAACTGGACGAAAGCGACGCCGCGGCTTTGGCGGGTGACGCGGTCTTTGAGGACGGTGACGCGGGCGATTTTGCCGAAGGTGGAGAAGAGAGTGTGGAGGTCGGAGTTGGTGAGGTTGTAGTCTAGGTTTGATACGTAGAGCGTTGATTTTGATGGGGCTAGCCCTTTAGACCCACCTTTGGTTTTGGCGGCTCTGTTATCGTTGGTGTTGGGGTTTTGTTGGGGTTTTGAGGTTGTGGTAGATGCTGGGTTTGAAGAAGAGGAAGAAGGGTAGCGGTAATAGAAGGTGTCGTCTTCATCGTCGCTGCTATCGGTTTGGTTCTTCCGCACCATGGTGCCTTTTCTCTCTCGACTCTCGACTGTTCTCTTTGCCACTATTTGTTTAAGAAAAATTTAACACTTCCGATCAAACTTAGAACACCCTTGCCAAATAACAGCCATTTTTGAAAAATTTCGTTAGTTGCCCGGTTTAAGGAGTATCTGTAAAAATAACATCTCGAGTTTTTAAAACTCGAGATTCATTTAGAACTCGAGTTTTAAAAACTCGAGTTTGGTGTTTTTCTGCCCACCCACGTGGACAAAATTGCCACGTGTGCCACGTGGAAATCGAGTTTATAAGACTCGATTTCCACTGCTTAAAACTTCTCCAGCACCCTTTCAAACGGCTCATTTCAAAATCAAAAAATTTGAAACACTCCTTGAACACCATTTCGCTCCGCCTCTCAAACTGACTCACTCACTCACTCACTCACTCACTCACTCGTTCAGTCGTTCACTCTCAAGCAATCGTACACCAGCAACTTCGTAGCCCAGTGCTAAAGGAATCGGTCATTGTCAACGCCGTTGCCGTTCGTAGCCCACCGCGCCGAAGGTATTCTCTATTTCTTCTCAATACTTTAGCGTTTTTGCTTCTTAGATTCCTCTGTCTGTCTCTCTCGTTCTCCAATTTTAGATTTTGGAATTTCATGATGCTACCTAGGTTTCTCGTTTTTCAATTTCGGAGCTGTTTGGGTTTTTTTTTTTGTGTGTTTTTTTTTTTTTTTTGTGTTCTGAGAATATGGTTATGTTTTGGCAATGACATTAGTTTTTATGTGATTGTTAGAGTTGAAAAAAAAAACTTTTAATGTGGCATTTCAAGGAAACCCAAGTACCCATTTTTGGATTTGATTCAAAGATGGCATTTTGGAACTTTGATTCACTTTTTGAGGAAAATAGTTTGCTGAAATATTGTTTACGAAGCTTATTGTGTTCAGATTACTTTGCTGAAATACGTTGTTAGTTTTTTCCTATTTATGGTTTTGTATGGGTTTTGCTAGTTTGGGTTTGTAATGCTTTTGTTTGGTTTGGTTGCTTTAGAGAGTTGGGAAAACAATAGACATTGAACAGTTTCCTTATTAGAGCTTCGGGTTCAGTGTGGTTTGATGGGAGTGACCCTTTGTTGAGCTAAACTGGTAGGGCTGGTTTTGATGGGGTCAGTGAGGCTGGTTTCAGTTAGACCCCAAACTATTTTGTTATATGATAGTCATATTATGGCTGCTTATTGTGAATTACGGAGTATTGTATTTGGTGAATGGATAATGATGTTTGGCATTTAAGCGTGAATGAATTGGGGATGCTGTGATCAATGGCATAGCAAGGTTGGAAATAAGATAAGGAAAGTGAACTTGATAGTGAAGTTATGGTGAGTGGAGTAAGTTAGGCTTGTTTTCAGAGTCGTGATGAGTGAGGTAGTGTCTCATGTAATGGATGTATGCAAATGCGACCTCTCTTTGACATACATGTTAGGTCTAAAGATGTGGGCCGCATGAATATGTGTGAAAGGAGCATTGATAGTGCAGGGAATTAGATGGTCTGACATTTTGTTTATTTCGGTAGGACAAGATGGTGTAGAGTATGAACTGAATGGGTATAGAGGCGTTTGCTATGATCAACTAATAAGCTGTATGAAAAGAGTGTAGTTGCACACATTTATGTTAATTGTTGCGTAAAGGGTTCTCAAGCTGCATATTACATTGTGTGGAAATTGACAAATATAAGAAAAGTGAAAATAAACTTAGATTGCCATTTTGGTTGATGCTTTTCAATTATTTTCTTCTTCTCCTCGGGCATTTTAATTGCATGAAATATTTAAATAATGCTTGTTATGAAAGGCATAGTCATCGATTTATGCATGTGTAATTATTCTATATACCTTCGTCCTAAAACTTTTAAGGTTGACTATGGATCTTCAACAAACAAAGTGAGGTCGGCCTTATTTATTCTTCTACACCATTCTATTATAACCAAAACCATACTCTTTGTTGCTTAGTAAAAATGTCCATCTTTGTTACTTCTAGTGTTATTTGAAGTTGTCCCTACCTTTTTTTGTTCCGTGTACTTGAATCAAAATTATTCTTCTTCATTGGTGCATTAATTCCTCTTTGCACATGACCAAGCTATCTCTAGGGACATGTAAGTTTGGTTTGTTTCACTGTAACCTGTTGCCATCTCCCCTTGTTTAGAAGATGTAAATTTTGATAGGTTTTGTATATCGGTTGTAGTATGTGCAGTGTTGTTAAATACGTGTTTAAACATGCTTGAAGCTCAAAACCCCAGGTCTAAGCTTTTTTGCTTGGTTGAAGAGAAGCTTATTTAATGAATCATGCTTCAAGCACACTTTCTGGTGCTTTTCAAGGAAGCACAAAGCATGCCAAGGATTTTTTTTTTTTTTTTTAAAATAAATTTTTACTAACAAATATTTGAATCATTAAAATTAAATGCTAAACCTTGAAGGCAATGACATGGACCGTTGATTTAGTATATAAACACTGTTCTTAAGGTGCTTTACATCACAAATAATTTTTCGTTTACATATCCAAAGTATCGAACAAGGATAATTTACGAGTTTTGTACTTTTTGGTCTTTGCCTTGTGGATATATTTTGATTGATCGATATACTTTATTCTGATCATAGCTATCATAGAATTAAACTTTATATGACTAAATTCTTTTCATATTGTCCATTTATTGAATTATTTTTTCAAATGTACTAAAAAAAGTTAAGAAATAGAAATAAGTTGATGTAAAATTTGGGCTTACAAATCTTGTGCAATAGCACTATCCATTCGAGCAAATACAGAAAATTTATTACTTTCTTGAGTTTATAAACCATTTTTTATATATTATACGTTATGAATCTTTTTATTAGAGGTTATTATATCTAAAAATGTGCGCTTTCCTTCAATTAGCTGCATGCTTGCTTGTGTCTAGTCTCTAAGAGGCATGTGTATTCAAGTGCACTTGACACCTCTACCAACACCAAGTACATGCTGAATAAGGAATACATGAGTATTTAAGAGTATATTTTTTGAGTCTTTCTTTCTCAAACTTATTAATTGATTGCTTTACTTTTAGCATTTAATTGTGATGTACATCTAATATACATTCTGTGTACTTGGTGATTCTTTATTACTTATATGTTAAAAAGAGGTGTGTCTTTTCTGTTTGCAGTATGGAGCCTCAGATTGATGACGAGCCATAGATCTTGGAGCCTGGTCCTAGTATTGGGTCGTTGTTGACGCGACAACCACATCATCGATCAGAGGACATTTGGAATGGCGAGGTGAAATATCTAGTTGTAACAACTGCTTTAATTTTTATGTTATCTTTGACTTTTAGTTAGCAAGTTCTTTCAAAGTTGTATTTATAGTTCTAACAACTGCTATAATTTTTATTGATTTTGCAGGACACGGGCGAACTTACGTGCCGTGGTCGCAATAAGGAGATGGCAAACGTTCAAATGCGAGATAATCGGGTGATTGACATTATCAAGTTGCTACGGCTTGAAGGATTGTTTAGGACCCCTTCCAGAGAGATAGATAATTGCCTTATAACGGCCCTAGTTGAGCGATGGCGGCCGGAGACTCATACGTTCCATCTTCCACACGGTGAGATGTCAATCACCCTACAAGATGTGGAGGTCATTTTCGGACTTCCTATAGACGGTGAGGTCTTGATTGGGCCGACTGCTGTGTTACATGGAACTTGGAGTACTGTTTGCACGGAGTTTCTTGGTTTTACTCCGGCGAATGACAACAAAACCTTGGTGGGGCAAAGAATTCTCATTAGCCGCCTTATTCAGGCCATTGCAGCGCCACTGCCTGATGACGCAACGGAAATTCAGATACACAAGTATGCCCGCTGCTATATTTTAGCGCTATTAGGGGATAAACTTTTTATGGACAAGTCGGGAGATAGGGTGCATCTGATGTTTTTGGAGCAACTGCGGAACCTTCATGATCCGCCACAGTATAGCTGGGGTAGTGGTTGCCTAGCCTGGTTGTATAGAGAGTTGTGTCGGGCAAGCGAGAAAGGGGCATCGCAGATTGGTGGGGCGTGCACTTTGGTCCAGTATTGGGCATGGGCAAGGTTGCCCTTCTTGTGCCCGAGGATAGACCCCCCACCTGGATGTGATTACGGCCCGTGGCCTTATGCTCCACTTGCCGTTAAGTAAGTATTTTTTCTCATATTTAGTGTGTTATGGAATGTACTCTTCTTAGTAATCAAGTAGCTACTTATCTTATGTTATTCACTTGTAACTGTAGGTGGGTGCGGGTGCCAGGCTCGAAGAGTAGGCCATCCGGGATGGCCTTGGTCTACTATCGTGAGCAATTAGTTACAATGAAGCCGAACCAGGTAATAATATGCAAATATTCTGTTCAGTTATGTTCATTTTCCTTAAGAATATGATTGCTTCATACTTTAACATATCTTCCGTTTTAATTTTTGTTTTTTCTTGTATCTATGTATTCTCCCTTGTTTCACATTTTAAGATGCTATGATAATTGTTTTTTGTTTCTATTGTAGATTGTGTGGCAGCCATACGAGGCACACTTCGTCCACCTTCCTGACTTCTGCGTTGCAGGGAGGGGTACGTGGACAGCAAGGGTGCCGCTTGTGTGTTTTTGCATAGTAGAGACACACCACCCGGACCGTGTCCTTCGACAGTTTGGGTTGGCACAAGGAGTGCCTGATCATGTTGCGTACGATGAAAGGTTGCATAGAATAGACTTGCGTGGGAAATTTGAGAAGAATTGGAGGCATGAGCATGAACCGTATATCATTTCATGGAATAGCAGAGCACAACGACTTTGCCATGCACCTCTTCAGATTGGTGAGATGGACCTCGATCATGACTATTACCAATGGTACCGTCCGGTCACTGTAAAGCATGTCGACCGCAACAGCGCTAGATTACATCAGCTGGTAACGTGTTCTACTTATATTTTATTGCTTGCGTTGTTTTTTATTTAGTACATGTACGAACGTATAATCAATTGATTTATTCTTTCAACAAATTTGGTTTGATCTAACTGACATTCAATTAAAAAGAGTTTCTGTTGCATGAGTCATAATAAACATTTCAGTTCTTAGTTTAGATGAGTATTTAAGTAGAGTAATAAGTTCCATATTATGCATTATATAATTGTTACATAAATGTGAAAAACTCTGATTGTACTGGTTCTTTCTTTGTTTCAGATTGAAAGTCATTTAGCGTTGTTGAATTGGCTTCCTTCAGGCAGCCGAGAACACAACCATGTTCGGCGCATCCTATATAGTGTGGCTGGGCTTGGTGGTGATCCTGCAGCCACTGGGACTGAATCAGCAACTACTACAGCCCCAAGCACAAGTGCAGCACCCATAACTACACCGACCCGTGCTCGGCGTGATACAGCAAGCCCAAGCACGAGCACAGCTAGGGGCCGTGGTCGGCCTGCTACAGCAAGCCCAAGCCCAAGTGCAGCTAGGGGTCGTGGTCGGCCTGCTACAGCAAGCCCACGCACAAGTGCAGCTAGGGCCTGTGATCGGCCTGATACAGCAAGCCCAAGCCCAAGTGCAGCTACGAGCCGTGGTCGACGTGCAACAACCCCTCGGGTTGTAAGTACTCATGAGACACCCATCCTGCACGCATCTCCCCACCCCGAGTTCCCTCCACCCACCCCACCTTCACAGCCCAGTTTCGATCTCGGTATACATTCTCAGTTGACCCCTCCGATGCACCCCGCGACTCCCTCATACCCGCCCACCAGCTCTAGTGCACCCACTCCTGGCCCCTACACAGAGCATCATTACCCACCTACCTCAGACTCATCCGACCCTCTAAGACCTCCGGTTGGGACTAGCACTTCACAGCCAGACACTGATGTACCGGACGATAATCCCCCTCCTCAGCCCTCACCCCCACGAGGTAGACCGCAACGTGCTAGACGAGCACCCACTTGTGGGACAGGTGGACACAAAATAGGACACAAAGGCAGCTCTATGGTACGATAACATTAATTACAATGTATAGGCCTAGTTTGCAATTCACTTTATTCTTATCATTACATAGAATATTGATTGTATGCATCTAATGTCTTTGCAGCACAATGACGAGCCTAAGGATGATGCCCCGCAGCCTCCTCCCCCACCCAAATATTACACGAGGGCTAAAAAACGCAAAATTGGTGAACCTTGAAAAACATAGATGAAGAGGTAAATTTCTGATGAATCATTGGACAAAATTGTTCGTGGTCCAAATAATTATACAATAGCAAGATTCATCTTGTGTATTTTCTCAATATTAGAGGTGGATATTGAGAATTATACAATAGCAAGTCCAAATTTACTTCAAAAGTTGAATTTTTCATTCAAAATCCAGAATTGGTAATCTTTGATTTGATCCATTTCTCTGTTTACTTTCAATCCAATTACTAATTTTCATTTTAGTAGAATTATATCTTTATTCTTCGAATTTTTTATTAGTTTTCAAATCAAAATTCAGAATTGTAATGTTGGATTTGATCCGTTTACTTTTGAGGCTGCTTGCGAATTCTATTTCATTTTTTATTTAGTTTGGAGGTGGTTATTGAGAAATTGAATTGAGATCTTTTGTTTGTAGGCAGTTTGGGCTTGTTTTGGAGCAGAAAATAATTGCGCAGACTAATTGGGAAGCGGATAAAATGTATGATTGATTTGCTTACTATTACTATTATGTTCATTGTTGTTGTTTGTGTAGGTAAAGTTCTCTTTTATGTTCATGATATTTATAAATTTGAAGAAATTGAAAATGACCCAGATACGACTTTAGTCTTTTTCTGTCATAACTAATTCT
Organism: Quercus glauca; assembly: GCA_023736055.1. Lineage (NCBI taxonomy): Eukaryota > Viridiplantae > Streptophyta > Magnoliopsida > Fagales > Fagaceae > Quercus > Quercus glauca. Next base: position 12,804,444 of record CM043322.1, on the reverse strand, counting down.
AGAAGAACTTTTTTTTGAGAAATAAGGGTTTATGACTTATGACTCAGACACAGTTTGCATTCTCGAATTATATGTTTTATTTATTTTTTATTTTATAAAATTGTTATCCTGTGTTGTTTTTGGTCCTTCATTGGAAGAGATATCATTACTGTAATGTGTCTGAACTCGGAAGAAGTTAGGCATTTGAAAGTAATGTATCATCTCATTGGAATAGGCGGTTAATGTAAAAATACATTGGTTCTGTTAGGAATTTTTGAGGAATATGCATTTAGCTGGTTGTTTTGTACTGTATTGTTTTCTCAAAGCAATTTAGTTGCCTCCTTTTGCCTCTCTTGCAACTACATTTCTTATGTCCTGAATATTCTAAAGCGTTCTTTGCTTCATTTCTTATTGCCATGTATCACTGTTTTATTTGTCTGGAGAAGTATTTGCCTTTTGTAATCAATCTTCTGTGCGCTTTGTATTAATAGCTATGTTGAGCGCTTGCTAGACCGTATAAGCAATGGTAAACTGGCTGAGGACCGGAGGAGTGCCATGATTGAGCTTCAGGCTATTGTGGCAGAATGTCGTGGTGCCCAGCTAGCATTTGGGGCAATGGGTGAATGCTTCTCTCTTGTATGATATAGTGGATTAGTTTTTGTGCCATGATTGCATTTTATAATATTTTTTATTTACTTTTGCAGGTTTCCCTGTAATGTTGGCAGTCTTAAAGGAAGAACGTGATGACGTTGAAATGGTGGAAAATCTTTCTTCCCCATATATCTTTATCCTATGTTTTTCCTTTAATTTCAACTCCATCACTCAAAAAAGTACATATTAAGAGGAAAAAAAAATTGAGAACTGAACTGTGGCTTTTAATTATCCACATTTTTCTGACATATCTTCCCCCTTAGGTAGCTTAAAAACAATTCCCACATGATCTTCAGTATCAGCTGTCTTATATCCTAAAATATTTTATGGTTTAATGGTTAAATTCAACAGTTTGGTAAAATCCATGGTTTGATCCATATTTCATTTTTGGAGATTCTTCTGCCTGTATTTAGGCTAAGCCATTACCAACAAGTTGAATATTCAAATTCTGGGATGCTATATTTTATTGAAATAACGCTTATGCCCAAGATGGACCAATCACACTGATTTGGTTCTGACCTTGGAATCTGTAGAAAATATTCTTGACTGTTATCTCAGATTTTTTTTTTTTTTTTTTGTTACTTAGAAAATAAAATAAAATAAAAGTTTGAAGGACTCCACAATCAACTTACCAAAAGAAAGATTCTCTACTGAAGATCGTTTTTGGTCATTGGCGGAAACTAATTAAGTGTGACACGAGCCTTTTTTGGTCATGGCTGACAAATATGACCCATTTTTACTGCAGAATTTACATTCTTATCCTGCAAGATTGATTGTTATTTGTATACCTTTTCCCATTATTTCATTCAATGTGAAATAATCTTCAGTTTTATTATGTCCAAGAACTGAGTAAGACAATGAGTTCATTCGTTCCATTTGTGCAGGTTCGGGGTGCTTTAGAAACTCTTGTAGGTGCTCTGACTCCTATTGAGCATGCAAAAGGTCCAAAGAATGAGGTTCAACCAGCTTTAATGAACACTGATTTGCTTTCCAGAGAAGCAGAAAGCATTTCTCTTCTTCTAAGTTTGTTGGTGAGAGCTCCTCGCTTAAATTTTGATCACCATGGATATGTTATTGGGCGCATTTGGTATTGCTGTAGGCAGTAGAGTTCTAGTTGTAGAGCATTTGAGATTAAAAAATTTAACTCAATAATGCTAAGTACTATAAAGCTGTTAAACTGTTTGGTAACCAATTTCTTAGGTTATTCGAAACGAGGCCTTATTGTTGCTTACTTATTTGACCCGTGAAGCTGAGGTAAGATCTTCCTTCCACTTTGTCATCTGATGGTTCTGCTGAACCTGTGCTTGAAAATGTGTTTGATTTCCCTACTAATTAATACAGTTTTATGAATTTTAGGAGATTCAAAAAATTGTGGTCTTTGAAGGTGCATTTGAGAAGATTTTCAGCATCATTAAAGAGGAAGGAGGTTCAGAAGGTGGTGTTGTTGTGCAGGTGATTTACTGTTACTCAATTTATCATGGTAGTTTAATCAACTGGTTCTAGCTTGTTTGCTGATAAATCACTTGTCTTGCAAATGGCTTCTTATTGTTTGGGCTTCTACAATTTAAAACTTCTCTTCTTCACGGTCTTTTGAATGTGATACTTTTTTCGTTTATATCAATCGATTGAGTAGTTGTCATGGATTACTAAGACAGCTTCAGCAATGGAGTTATGACAGAGTTTAAGTGCCTCTATTGCATATCACTAATTCGCTATCTAAATGAGCTGTTTATATGCTATAATTACATTGACCTTCTGCACCATTTGCAGGTTTTGTTTCTGAAAATTTAATTTTGTCATTGGTTCTTTATGGTTATGATTTTACTTGAAGCTCAAATTAAGGACTCTTGTAGTTTCACCAGTTTTTTGAGTTTGAAACCCACATGCTTTATATTATCCTTTGGCTGTACTCTTCCGTATGGTTTATGTTGCTCATTTGACACATACTAGTTGAACATTTTAAGTGACAAGAAAGCATATAAAAAGGCTTTGTTGATCCGTCATCATGATTTTCTCTTTATGGTTCTACTTGCCCAGACAAACATCTAACATAGGGTGGGGAGGGGGGTGGAGGGGAATATTCTTTGTAGAAATTTTTTTACAATAAACAGAGTTATGTGCATGGGCCTTGATTCTGAGTCCCATTTTCAATACTTTTTTTTCTTCTCAGGATCAGAGAACAACTTATGGTCGCTGGCTGTTTAGCTATTCCTCAATTTATTCATTTCTATTTTTCTTTACAAGCATTTGAGAATTGTGTGAATATCTTGGTTATAAAACTATTATACGTGTAATAGTGCAGGACTGTCTCCAATTGTTGAACAATCTTCTCCGAACTAACGCATCTAATCAGGTCTGCAGCCTCTGTTGTGTTATATTTTATGCATGAGATTCTCTCCTGCTCCTAATGTTTCCAAGTGTGGTTCAGATACTACTGAGAGAGACAATGGGATTTGCCCCTGTAATATCAATTCTGAAGCTACGGGGAAGTACTTACAGTTTCACCCAACAAAAGGTTAGATACTCAAATGCATATAAAATTTTACCATAGATCTTTGAATTTTCTGTCACAGAAGCCTTACTGGTATTTCTTCTTTTCCTTGAAACAAACGCCATGCCAGTAGACAATTAATCTACTCAGTGCATTAGAAACCATTAATTTGTTAATGAGGGGAGGTACAGAGGCTGATACTATGTATACACCACCATGTTTCAGAATTTTTTTTCTCCCACATTTTAAATACAGTAACTTTCATTTGTTATTGGTAGATTAAGGGGGAGTTTGAGGTATTATTGTTTTACTTTTTTGCCTATTCACTTTGTCAGGCATTACAATGCATCGGTGATCTGATTTCTGGACAATCCAAGAATCTTGATATCCTTGCAACCAAAGTTCTTGGAGAGGAGCCACAAATGGAACCTGCTTTGAACTCTATTCTGCGAATCCTTTTGCGGACGTCTAGTATGCAAGAGTTTATTGCAGCTGATTACGTTTTTAAGAGCTTCTGTGAGGTTGATAACATGTATCTGCTTTATTTTGTCATTTTCTTTGGTTCCTAAGCATGTTCAATGCATAGTTAATAATCTAAATCTTTTGCTCAAATACATCATTGCTTCTTGACCTTTTATTTTTGCTTGTTTTTGTTTGCTTTACCTCTTGTACCAGAAAAATTTTGATGGCCAAACAATGTTAGCATCCACATTAATTCCTCAACCGCATTCAATGACTAATGCTCCCTTTGAGGAGGATGTGAACATGTCATTTGGAAGGTTTGTCTATTCTCTGTGCATTAAGGACTGCATTTTACTGATTAATCTGTTTTGAGCTTGGTCCATATATTAAATTATGTTACATGAATTAAAAAAAAAAAGGCATCGCATTCTTTTCTTCTTCTAAAAGCTACTTCTGATGAATAAGCCTTTCTCCTGCAGCATGCTATTGCATGGTCTTACCTTGAGTGAAAATGATGGTGATCTTGAGGTAATGTGGTTTTTTGGTAATTTAAGTTCTAAAGACTACAGTAGTACCAGCTGAATTTGTTGGATTGTATCATCTTTACGTACATAGATTACAATCTTTCCATGTGCGCCAATGGATTTTTTTTTGAAACACAGACTTGTTGCAGAGCTGCTAGTGTTCTTTCTCATGTACTGAAGGATAATGTCCAGTGCAAAGAAAGGGTAAGCAACTGCATTTCCTTCTCATTGTTGTCTTCCCATGCTTTTAGTAATAGTCTGATCAACTGATGTATCATTTGTATGCCTGTCATGTATTTGGCTTGCATAAATACATATGCTTTTTAAAACCTTGGAATTTATACTTAATTGCTGTGAAATTACTTTTCTTTCTTTTTATGTTTTATGTCTTTCATCTACTCCTGCATATTGTTGTTTGCCCTTTTAATTACTTTATGAATGGTTCTAGAACCAAGGCAACTGCCTCAGTGGTTGCAATGCGTGAAAAATTTTGTTGGAGTTGGGGCCTGCAGGTTCAATTCCTCTCGACAACAGTTTCAAAAGTTCTATTTCAATATAGTACACTACATTGACTTAGACAGCACGCACATTAAATGAGCTGCGCCCCAAAACACCTTCTTTGTACTATGTTAGAGTTAGACTTGGACAGCACGTACAAGAGAATTTTTTTTAAATGAAGAAATAGCGATATAGGTTAATTGTTGTATTGGATGTTGGGCTGTTAAGAAGCAACATATTCATAAAATGAGTTTAACTGAAATGAGAATGTTAATATGAATAAGTGAAAATAAACGGAATGATAGGATCTGAAATGAGGAAATCCACTTAAAGATAGGGGTAGTTCCTACTGATGAAAAGATAGAGAGAGTCGCTTGAGATGATTTGGTCATGTTCAAAGGAGGGCGATTAATGCACCGGTAAGAAAGAGTGAGTTGATCCAAGTTGAGGGAATTAGACATCAAAAAAAAAAAGTTGAGGGAATTAAAAAAAGGTAGAGGAAGACCCAAAATAACATTAATGGAACAAATAAAAAAGGACTCATCAATTAAAGAAGTAACAAATAATATGATTTTAATCTGGAATATAATGGAGGAAAATAATACATGTGGCCGATCCTAACTAATTTGTTGAGGATCCATAGCCATCCGCAAAATTTTGGGATAAAGGCTTGTTGTTGTTGTTTTTGTTGTATAAATGGTTGTAGTGGGCGTTATCTATCCTCTATATGTTATATGATTCTGAGAACTTGGTGAAAATAGATACATAAATCTATTCTTTGTGATTGTTAAGTCATCATACTGTTTAAATCCCTAACGTGTACTGACTTGATTGATTGTAAATTCCACAAAGGTGACATTAATCGTAGCCAATATATTGCTTGTTTACTCATCCTTATTAAAAATAAAAAAAAATAAAAAAAGAAAAAAAGAAAAGAAAAGAAAAAGCTGGTTTGTTCATCCTTAGTCTCTAAAGATTATATAAAATAGTCAACGCATGATCCCTATCTTGGTAGGGTTTTATGTTGTGGCCAATTTGTTTAATTTTTAATTTTGTTTTTTAAAAAATGTATTCACATCATTTGTGCCATTTTGATTCTATTAAACACTTAAAAAATTGTCTTGACCCAAAAAAACAGACCAGTAAAAGATTTGCAAGGGGCCTCAATTTTAAGTTGTTATGTGAAGATATCTTGAATAATGTTAATTTTTCTTAAGTTGAAGCTAGTTATACCATGCAATTTCTCTATACACGTTCTAATTACTGTTTTCTTTTTAAAATTGAACTTGCAGTGTCTAATGATTGATGAAGCTGACAGGATACTAGAATCAAACTTTGAGGAAGAAATGAAGCAGATTATTAAGCTGCTACCAAAGGTAATCTATATGGTAATTATGTTTTTTTTTTTTTTTTTAATAAAGAGATTTAAGGCAGTTATCATATGGAAGTAACATGTTATGAAAGTTTAATGCTGTCACCTATCAAAAAAAGTTTAATGCTGTGTCAAACTTTCACCAAATGTAACCATAGAACCAGGTTGTGTTTGGTTCTTAGGAAAAAAAAGAAAAAAAGAAAAAGACAGAAATAGTTGAGGATCTGGCACGCTTATCATAGTTTGGTTTTACTTTGGATTCTAATTTTTATGTAAATTTGTAGGTTGAGGATCTGGCACGCTTATCATTTCAGACAACTCCTATCTATATTGATGTTGATGCTGGGAGAAATAAGGTAGATAAATTTAATTTATATACTACTACTTGACATGCAGTAGACAGAAATAGTTGTTGTGACGGTGAGCAGTCTTCTATCAAATAATTGCTATTTACAGCTTTACTGCTGTCACATGTACTAACTCGATATTCATTGTACATTTTCACACTAATGTTCTTGGATGTCTTTGAGTATAAGTCTGTGGCTTTAAAATATGGCCTGGTAATATCATCTTTTTAAGAGTGGGACCCTCTTCATATGGAAATCTAAGAAGTATGGACAATAATGCTGTGGACTGCATGCTTGTCCTCAGTTTGTTGGGAGAAAAAAAGATGTTCTAAAAATTCCTTGGATTTTAGATATTTTAAAGGTCTTGAATCTCTTGATAGTTTTTATTTATTTTGAAAACTTAAAATAAACATAAAATATGCCTAAAAATACTTTTTTTCAAATTTGTTTTTCCAGGAACTTGGACTTAGCCCATCAGTACCTGTTCATGTGGTTCTCCAGGACTGGATAAGACACTCAGATGGCAAGCTTAGTTTCTTCGGGTTTGTCAGACTTCTCCACGGGGTCTCTTCCCGTGCATTTCAGAGGGCTTGAAATTGAACTGTGCTACACGTAATTTTTCCCATACTCACTTTTCTTGACCTGAAGTGTCTCAAGGTGACAAACTGCAAGCTTGAATTCTGAGAACTGCCCTAAATGAGCCTGTGAGTTGCATTAATCCAGTGGTGGGATGCTGCAAGCCATAAACCTGTAGCTTCTGTTGCATTTGATGCAGGGTGACCAGTTAATTGATATCAATTATGTACTAATAAGGAAGATAATATTGCTTATTTTCCCTGGGTCTTTAAACTGTAAAACTGATGAAAAACAAAAGGAATTATTGTGGCATTAAAGTGTAGCTCGAATTGTTATATTTTAAGTAACTTGTCATTTGAAATCCTCCAATAGTATGTGTTCACATTCTCTTGTTATAAGTTCCTTAAATTAGGGACAACTTTGGGAGATAGTTTAGTGGTCAGAAACCCTTATGACTCATAACACCTACGAATTCGAGAATTATGGGTTCAAGTAGTATTACTGCCTAGGTAGTCTCATGTCGAGTTACAATGTCATGAAAATTAGCAAGCCTAAGTTCATTTATCCCTAAAAAGGTGAAGATTTGGTTTCATTTATTGGTGAGTCAAATGGTTTGGCAGCAGCTGTCCTGGCCATTCGATATAAATGGTGGATTGACCCTACTGGAGCTATTATAGTAAGTTCATATGCAATTGATCTCCCTCCCCCCCCCCCCCCTGTTTTTTCCCCTTTTTATTGTACTGTATATAATTGGGTTCAGTTACTCTATAAGTTTTTAGTTTCCTTTCTTTTCTTAAAATTACCTCAATTACCAGCAACCAATTTTAAATATAACAAAATATTGGTTTTTCCACTCTTTTGACTCAATTTAAAAAAAAAAAAAAGGAAAAAAAAAGAAAGAAAGTAAAATGCCACTCCATGCCTTGACATGGTAGAATTCCTGTTTGATACAGCTTCTTGTTTCAGCTTTTAGAAAGAACTGTATCTGAAAAAAATTGAGGTTTAAAAAACCTGTACATATAAAATTCCACTGCAAATCGAGATACCAAATGGGCACAAGTGGCCTCAAGTTGGAAATTTTGGGTTCTTGGAGTTGAATCTTACTCTATCTTATCATGATGATTTCTTTGAACCTGTGATGCAGATAGCTTTATATATATGTTAATATATATGTATATTAATAGTTTTATGAATGGGGCACTTGAATCTCTAACCAACCACTCAACTGACGTGAAGAAGACAAGAAAACCTATTTAGAAAGCAATTTATTTCATAATTCTTCGGGTGCCAGTTTTACAATCAGCTGTAGTACTAAGATGAAAGAAATCAAAGGGAAAAGATACTACCTATTGCTAGTGACATAATTTCGGAGAGTACTTTTGTTGATGACTGCTTTTATCTTTGTGATGTGCCAGACTCTTATTGAAACCTTTTCCTTGATATATTAGATCCACTAAATGAAGATGAATGTTCACCCAGATGTAAATTTTGAAGAATTGGCCCGTTCCACTGATGATTTCAATGGGGCACAACTAAAAGCTGTTTGTGTGGAAGCAGGCATGCTAGCCCTTCGCCGCGATGCTTCTTAGGTGTGCATTCTCTAGGATTTCTGCAACTTGTCGCAAATCTGACAAATTTTTTTAATTCGGGCCTTGCATGAGAACAAGTATTGATCACAGTGTTGGTTTTGTCAATTTCAGGTGAACCACGAGGACTTTAATGAAGGTATCATTCAGGTACAGGCAAAGAAGAAATCAAGCTTGAATTATTATGCCTAGATTCTGTTCAATTTCACGGTTCAGATCATGCAAAGGCAGGACTTTTGAAATGCTATTATGTGCAATTGAATTTCAATGAAGTCAAGCTGAGTTTACGACTTGATCACAGAAGTAAAACCTCTGTATTGTGTAATCTTGCGAACTAAACCATAAATCATTAATTTAATCTTGCGTATTAGTTTCTTTTGCTCTTTTCCTACATACGGATTGCAGATGTGAAGACTGTACAGTGTCTTGTGTGTTGACATTTAAGGCTACATAGTGGTTTTCATTTCTTTCAATGATCTAAATGTGTGGACTAGTCATGCAGTATGTATTGAAGAAGTTAGGTTACTTACATGTATTGGATCTTCAATCTAGATGAACATACTCATTTTCATGAGTTAGAAATTATTAATTAAAGAACAATATGTATTAGTTAAATGGTTTGTTATGCGGCTGGTTGACTACAGGGAGAGGACCAGATGAATTTGTGTAGCCTTTTTTTTTCTTAAGTAATAATAATTTTATTCAAGCATTAAAAAAAATAGTCTTCGAAGTATACACGAGTCACGACATATATAGCTGGGGATCAATACAATCAAGAAAAAAAAAATTACAAGCATCCAGCAAATCATAAATCGAAGAGATAGAATGGCTTTCTACAACTTGCAAATAAAATTTGATGCCAACCATTGGAGCCAAGTAAAAAAAAACAAAAATTTTCCCAGTAGAACTCGAGTTCCACTGGGAAAAACAATGTAAAATAGGCCTGTTGATTCTAATGGCAACGTGACCGTCCTCAAAGGTTGCAGTGGCTCCCCCGAATCATTACCAGAGCCCGAGCCAATTCCAGTGTAAAATAGGCCTCACCTCATTATTTAGTAAACTTTACCAATATGTTGTTTGTACTTCTCATTGACTGATGTAACATGAGGTAAATTTCGTTATTCATAAATTTTGCTTTATATTTACTATTTTTTTTGGATGATTGTTGTTTCTAAATAACATGCAAAAAAAAAAAAAAAAAAAAAAATTTCCCCAGTGGAACTCGAGTTTATAAAACTCGAGTTTCACTGGGAAAAACAGGGGAAACAGGGCAACCCCTTCTGCCTGAACAGGGGAGTTGCCCGGGGAAAAAAAAAAAATTTTTGCCCAGTAGAACTCGAGTTTTATAAACTCGAGTTCCTTTAGTAAAACTCGAGTTTATAAAACTCGAGTTTCACTAGGCAAAAATTTTTTTTTTTTACCTGGGCAACTCCCCTGTTCAAGCAGAAGGGGTTGCCCTGTTTCCCCTGTTTTTCCCAGTGAAACTCGAGTTTTATAAACTCGAGTTCCACTGGGGAAAATTTTAATTTTTCAATTGGGCATATCCCCTGTTCAGGCAGAAGGGGGTTGCCCTGTTTCCTCTCTTGTTTCTTTCATGTCAATGTTGGGGGGAAGGTAATAAGCTTGATATCCACTTTCTTAAGAAATTACTAAGAATCATGCAAACTAATTCCAGTAAATGAAAATTAGTTTCTCAATTACATGTGCCTTTTATAACGCATCTATAATATCTAAAAACTGAAGCATAATATTTAATGTTCTTATACTTCTTTAAGCAACATCAGCGTAGCATTTCGGTTCAACATGGTCCAATTTGGTCCAGTTCAATCCACTTCAGTCCATTTACGTATAATTCGGTCCAGATCGGTCCATTTTAGTCCATTTAGGTCACTTCAGTTCGTTCCGTCCACTTTCGTTCATTTGGTTCAGCTCCATCCATTTTGATCCGTTTAGGTCTACTTCTAATTATTTCAGTCTAACTCGGTCTAATCAGTCTATACAGTCCACTTTAGTCTATTCGGTCCATTTCTGTCCACTTTAGCCTATTTAGTCCAGTTCGGATGACTTTGGTCCATTAAGTTCTCTTTAGTCCATTTCAGTCTACTTAGGTCTACTTTAATCCGTTTAGTCCATTTCAATCCATTTAGGTGACTTCAATTTATTCAGTCCATTTCGATCCATTTAGCTCTACTTTAGATCATTTTCGTCTAATTCGGTCCACTTTCGCCTATTTATTCCACTTTGGTCGATTTTGTTCTCTTTAGTCTATTTTGATATACTTTGGTCCATTTCAATCCATGTAGGTCGACTTCAGTCTACTTTTGTCCATTTCACTCTAATTCAGTCCATTCGGTCTATCTCAGTTCATTTAGTCCATTTCGGTCCATTTCGATCCATTTAGCTCTACTTTAGATCATTTTTAGTCTACTTCCATTCAGTCCATTTCGTGGATATTTTGGAAGTAGAAGTTTTTGTACAAAGAGGAGCTGCTTCATTGTGTCACATTCTTAGTGTGATTTTGGTCGGTTTTTGATAAAATTACATTTTTATTACGTTCTTAAAGTCTTGTATATTTTTTTCATGATAAATTTACTTATAGAATATAAATCATTTGTAAGAAGTACTAGAAACAAATCCCAACCAAGCATTACATTATTTATAAAATATGTTGCTTTATATAATAAATTGACTGTAAAGTGCATTATGTGTTCTTGAAAAAAAAAACTTACAAAAATGTTGTTTGTACTTCTCATTTTGACCAATATGTTGTTTGTACTTCTAATTTTGATCACCAATATGTTGTTTGTACTTCTCATTTTCACCAATATGTTGTTTGTACTTCTCATTGACTGATGTAACATGAATAATTTCGTTATTCATAAATTTTGCTTCATATTTACTATTTGTCTTGGATGATTGTTGTTTCTAAATAACATGCAAAAAAAAAAAAAATTTCCCCAGTGGAACTCGAGTTTATAAAACTCGAGTTCCACTGGGAAAAACAGGGGAAACAGGGCAACCCCTTCTGCCTGAACAGGGGAGTTGCCCAGGTAAAAAGAAAAAATTTTTGCCCAGTGAAACTCGAGTTTTATAAACTCGAGTTTCACTAAAGGAACTCGAGTTTATAAAACTCGAGTTCCACTGGGCAAAAATTTTTTTTTTTTACCTGGGCAACTCCCCTGTTCAGGCAGAAGGGGTTGCCCTGTTTCCCCTGTTTTTCCCAGTGGAACTCGAGTTTTATAAACTCGAGTTCCACTGGGGAAAATTTTTTTTTTTTTGAATTGGGCAAATCCCCTGTTCAGGCAGAAGGGGGTTGCCCTGTATCCTCCGTTTTTCCAGTGGAACTCAAGTTTTATAAACTCGAGTTCCACTGGGCAAATTTTTTTTTTTTTACTTGGGCAAATCCCCTGTTCAGACAGATTGGTTGCTCTTTTTTTTTCCTGCACATGCATGCAAATCAGGAACTTAAATGTGTACATGCACCTGCTGAGAAACATAGATAAAGAAGCTGAGAATGTAATCTAACACTCATTGAGAGGCGGAGAAGTTGATAATGTAAATGCACAACCATTACATCAAAACGTGTTCTCGCACAAAGCTATAGAAACTGTTACGCTCTATTCATAAATATAGTTTTACAATGCATACATTGGCATCACAACAAAAAGCCATTCTCAATATATCAACATTCTAAACATGCGCAACTATCCTTAATTTGCAATTCTAACCGTACTACTCAAGTCACGATCTTCATAGAGGTACATTGGGTAGAGAATTATAAGTACATTCAACAAAAACCAAAAAGTTAAATGTGCCAATACAACGTAGTCACTTTTCCTAAGATCAGCAGTTCGCACAACAAAAACGGCGTCCATAGAAGCATGCCTGCAAAACGTAGACTAATCACGTTAATAGAGAAGTAGTAAAAACAGTAGTTAAGGGTAGAATGAACAACAATTACATTTAACCAATGCATAATATTTTTCCAGCTACGTACCTACTGTGGAACATTACTGCTTGTGGAAGCGACACGGGACTGCGGACATTTTCTACGGTTATGCCCGGAAGCATGACACAATCCACATGTTTGCTTGGGTTGAGTCTCTATCAAATCTGCATCCTCCCTCCGCCATCCCGAGCCTCGATCCTTATTCCTCACTCCATCCATCTCATTCCTTATTCTTGACTTCACTGGTCGACCTTTGGCCCGCAACAATGCTGGATTAGGCAACCACTTTGGCCCCATGGGATCCCTCCACAATGATTGTGACTTGGGAATCACAAATGCATGCTGATAAGTGTTAAGGGCATTATCCAAACCATAACATGGGTGAATATATGCGGTCGAATCAATATTCAAATAGTCACATACTCTAATTGCATGTGAACACGGGATCCCTATGTTTTGCCATTTCCCACAACTGCATGTTCTTTCCCGTATCCGAACTTCATAACTGTGGTTTCCCCCTCCAGCGCTACTCGTGAATGAAGTAACTATCTGATATATCATCTGTTCACTGTTAAATGGCTTGAGATAGTGTTTCTCAGATTTAAGCTTATTTCCTTCCCACTTGTCAAAGGCATATTGACTCCATTTCTTACCCTCTGACAGGCAATTGAGGTATTCTTTGTGCCGGTCGTGGAAATATTCAACAAGTTTGGACCAAGTAAACTCAACCAATGCGGCAATAGGAAGGCCCCGTGCACCTTTAAGTACACCATTGAAGCACTCTGATATATTGGTTGTCATTGCCCCAAAACGTCTTCCATCATCATGTGATTGGGTCCACATATCCACAGACTCGCTCATTAGGTATGAGTATGGAAGATAATCTTGACTCTTTTCCTTCCCATCCTTCCCCGTCACCTTCTTCTTATTCCGAATGGCCTCCATTTCCACTTGCTTAATGGAATCCATTATGGTATCAAATTTAACTACCTGAGTAGCATATCCTGCTTTCAAGCAAGCTGACTTTAGAGTCGAGTTCTGAAAATGTGTGTTGAAGTTGCTAGCAACATGTCGAATGCAATATCTATGATATACCCGTGTTCTTCCATCATCCCCTCTAGGCCAGTTTGCAATGGCATTCTTGATACCGAGATGTCGGTCAGAAATTATGCAAATGCCTTCTTCGGGTATCACGTGGCCAATCGCATCTCTGAGGCATTGTAAAAACCACCTCCAACTGGACCCTGACTCACAATCCACAACAGCAAAGGCAAGAGGGAATACCTTGTTGTTAGCGTCGGTTGCCATTGCAACCAACAACTTTCCCTGATATTTACCATACAGATGGGTCCCATCAATACTGATAACTAGCTTGCAATATTTGAATCCATCAATGCTTGGACCGAAAGACCAAAACACATAATTCAATAATACGCTGCCATCTTCATCGGTGGGTGTCGTACGATAGAACACTTGGGTAGTCGGATCCATATCAATATATGCCAAAAGCAACTTTTGCAACCTCTGGTAAGACTCTTCCCAATTCCCAAACAGCTTCCCAATCGCCTTTTGTTTCGCATCCCACACCTTGTAGTAAGAAGGTTTATGGCCATCATATTTCGACTCTATCATAGATCTAAGATGCTTAATTGGAGTAGTGTGATCCTCACTTAACTTCTTAAGGATGTCTGATGCAATAAAGTTACAATTCATCATTCTACCATCATTTCGCACCCCAGTCCGTATACACGTGTGAGGACCCTTGTACACGGTGACCATCCATAGTCTCTGGAGATTGGGCTTCATGACTGCGCAGACATACCACCTGCATGACTCATCCACGCATTTTGCACAAAGTTTTGTCGTCGTCGACCTACTGATCACATACTGTTTGTTTTCCTTAAGGGCACATATTGTTAATACACGCTGCACCTCCACCTTACTGGCAAAAGTCAAGCCTTTGTACAAATTCATCCCCTCTCTCCAAGTAGACACAAATGGTATCTCCATATGTGAAGGATCAACCATATTTTCCCAAGTATTTGCAGAAAATGACAAAGCAGGAGGTGCGTAGGCAGGGATTGTGTCTGTAATGTTTTGGACACTAAGAACATTGTCTGCATTAGCTTCATTACCATCCAATGTCTCATCATCATCAATGTCCCTCTCACAGTCCCTAAAGTCCCCTCGCTCAATCCTGTCTTCAATCTCATATCCATCATCAAAATCTTCATCGTCAATGGCAGTACTCCCATCAACATAGTCTTCATCATCATTATCGTCATCCTCATACTCATCATCATTCTCATACTCATACTCATCATCATTCTCATCCTCATCATCATCATTATCATCGGCATGAAAATTATCATGCTCTACATGTGTAAAATGCTCATATTGAGCATCCGGAACTGTAACCGGTAAACTTGTTTGTGTTTGTTGAATTTCGTCGATGCTAACTTCTGCACGCGGCTTTAACTGTATGTACAACTCAATGTTAGTTACTTCAGGTATTCTCTCCAACTTGTCAAACATGATCTTCACATGTTTGTCTGTTTCTATCGCCATGTACTTGTAATTAATTCGATGCCTCAGGATTTCATTTGGCATACGATAAGTAATTTCTATGTTGTGCACAGCAGGATTCTCACACAACTCTTCCATAACCATCATCTTCAATTCGTCAAGGGTCTTGAACCTACGATCAATTTGGGTAAAATAGCTCTTTATACCCGGCCCTTCAAATGGCAATCCCTTGTTCGCATTGGCATTCTTCAACGGACCACCGTGGTATAGGATTATATCAATTTCAGGCATTGTGAACCTGTTAAAGTCAAGTTACCATGTTAGTTAAAAAACATTTTAAACTTCCCTGATCTAAAAGAAACTTGAAGCAAGTCTTTAACTGTCTAATAAAAAGAAGGGCCAAGAAATTTTTTTAATTTGATTTTCATGATACAAACTGAACATTTTTTCCTCTAAAATTTTGGCTGTAGTACAACTATATTTAACATTTGGTATAATTCAGATGAGAGGAGACAAATGCAAGGGTCCAGATCCAAACTTTCAGTAAAAATTAGTGACAAGGATGCAATCGCTTGTAAGAGAGCCAATAAACAACTTGTGAGACACAAACGGCGAGCCAAAAATACTCATATTGAATAACAATTAACGAAAAGGAAACTTTTTTTTCCATCATACAAGTAACATCTGGAACATACACAAAGCACACTTGATGCAAGGCATACTAGTTCAGTAAAAACATAATCTAAATGAATGTTGTGTGTGTGTGTGTGTGTGTGTATGTATATAAAGGAAATTTATGATAATTATCTAGTTAATGGGTATCCTGAGGCATTGATTAAGAGAACAATATATATATATATATTTTTTGGAGAATCAATGCAGAGAACAAATTAAAAGAACAAATGTGTAAGTGTTGTACAGTTTGATTTTTATATAAAAGAATCATTTAATAGGATATAAGATGTCAAAGGTTTTGGCAATGCAGTAAAGGTCTCTTATTTAAGGCAAATTTGAATGATTCACCTACAATGAAATGAAAGGTTTGCCACCACACCCATAGACAACTAATACCCAAATATAATAACAATGAAATCAAAAAACCCTTACCTGAGATATGAAATTGTTGAGAGGGAAGAGCAGTGAGAGAGTGAGAGGCAATGTGGTGAGTGAGAGGCAATGTGGTGAGTGAGAGAGTGAGAGTTATGGGTAAATGAGAGGCTGAGTGTATTATGTCTATTGCTCTGTAGGTAGTGAGAGGTGAGTGAGAGTTATGGGTTAATGAGAGGCTGAGTACGTCTGTTCTGTAGACTAAGTTTTTTTTATGCTCTGTTTTTTAGTGTTTGTACGTGTGAACAGCGCATGTGCTGAGGAAAACTCGAGTCTTTAAGACTCGAGTTCTAAAAGAAAGAAACTCGAGTCTTAAAGACTCGAGATCTGTTTGGTTTTGAGTGAGTTTATTTCAGTAAAACTCGAGTCTTTAAGACTCGAGTTTTGATTTACGGAACTCGAGTCTTAAAGACTCGAGATCCAAGTGGACGATTTTGTCCACCTCACCAATTGGTGCGGGACGCGGTGGAGTGAGAAAAAAAGAGGATCTCGAGTTTTAGAAACTCGAGATGCCTAGTTTCCTGTATTGTTTCACGCGTTGTCTAACTAACCAAATTGAACAGTTCCCCGACGTCATTCTGCACATTTCCTCTCAAACTTATTTAACTATAGCACCCTCTTGAAAGTTTCCAGGAAACTCGAGTTTCATTCAAGCGTTATGGGCTGCAATCTGATTAACGGAAGCATTTTGGGCAATTATTAACAGGTTCAACCTAACGAGTGTCCTTAGAGTATTGGTTAACAATTTATTTTAGGAAAGTTTTGACATCATATTTATGAGAAATGAAAAAAACTGTCAAAAAATTAATTGTTTTTTTTTTCTTTTCCCCTTAAAAACTTTCTTTAAATGAATTATTAAACAATGCCCTAAGGGCGCTCATTAGCATTTCCCTTATTATAATAAACCATAATAAGAAAATTTTGATATCACTTTTATGAGAAATATAAAAAACTGTCAACAATATTTATTGTTTTATTATTCTCCCAATAAAATGTTTCTAAAAATAGCTCATAAACCAATGTCTTAGGGCATTAGTTAACATTTACCTTAAACATAATACTTGGAACTCGAGTTTATTTCACTTGACTCGAATTCTAAAAAAGTACTACATAACTAAATAAGTTAGACATGATACTTTTTTCCTACAATTTTTCTAAAATTATGTTATTTGGCAAAGTTAGCCTGAAATTTCATCATT
Source organism: Quercus glauca (assembly GCA_023736055.1). NCBI lineage: Eukaryota > Viridiplantae > Streptophyta > Magnoliopsida > Fagales > Fagaceae > Quercus > Quercus glauca. Next base: position 12,787,177 of record CM043322.1, on the reverse strand, counting down.
TATATGCATATCTTAGTTTTTTTTTTTTTTTTTAAATTATTATGGACAAATAATGGCTACAACTTAATATGCCTATTGTACGGCACATAAGCCATTTGGGCCATTCGAAGTTCCCTGGACCATTGTACGGCACATAAGCCATTTGGGCCATTCAAAGTTCCCTGGACCGTGGCCGATGCCATTTGGGCCAGCCAAGGCGGTCAGGCCCATTGTGGCATCTTCCTTCGCCTTCTCGGGAAACGACCCCAACATATCTAGTATTCGCGACCCGAGAATATTCCCCGGGAACCGAGGCTGGACCCGCTCCCAAGCGGACAACGCAGTCGCCGAACAACCCAGAGTAAGAATCCATTCCGAGGTCACTCCCACCTAAACGCCCACTTACGACTAACGACATTGGACCTCCAAAAGCACTAGCGACAGAGGCAGTCATCACTATTCCACTATCAGTTCACTATAAATACATCGAGCTGAGAATGGGAAAAGGGTTGTTGCAAGAGGGAGGAAAAAGGAGAGGGAACGCAGAATAGTCTAGTCGTTAGAACCACCCAAAGTAGGAAACTCTTAAACCCACTTCATAAGTAAATTGTAAGCCCAATAGGGAAGGCCCATTGGTCTCTCAGTTGGTGTCCACAATTGGCGCCGTCTGTGGGAATCTCCTACGAAGCTGTGGTTTAGCCAAGACTCGCGCGCGGCAGGATGTCAGGGAGGGTCGCCGAGAGTGAGGCCGAAAGTCGCTCGGCAGGACCATCTCGGGGGTCATCTTGGAGAGAACGAAGGCACAAGAGACGTGAAGACAGGGGTAGTGAAAGGGAAGAGCGGTCTGGCCTCGGGGAGGGGTCATACCAGACGCAGCGAGCAGCGTCGAGCGCGTCAGGACACAGGCAGTTCGATGAAAGAGACGAGGAGTTGGAGCGGCTGCGCAGGAAAGTGAGGGATTTGGAATTAGAGTCGGAACGACGCACAGGAAGAAGACTCGGTGACCGAAGCAGGGCAGTAACAGGGGGCGGTCACCGCGCGGCGGGATCCCACCAATCAGGATTCCGCGGACACCGACACCGTCCTCGGTCACATGATCCTTACCGCGACCGGGACCGCTCGCGTTCGCGGGAAACCCATCGTCGCAAGGATCGTTCGCGATCGAGGGAGAACACGGACGGAGGATCTGATTCGCCCGACGAGCGGCAGCCAAATAACGCGGCAATGGATGCAATGAGCCGCGCTCTATGGGGAGCAGCGCGGTCTCCGTTCACAGACGACATTGAAGGGGCAGTAATGCCGAGCTGATTCACACGACCCCCGTTTAACATATACGACGGGAGAACGGACCCGGTTGAACACGTCAGCCACTACATCCACATGATGTCCCTACACTCTCACAACGACGCGCTGATGTGCAGAGTGTTTCCTTCCAGCCTCGGACCAACCGCCTTGAGATGGTTCAACGGACTGCGGAAGGGGTCCATCGGCAGCTTTGCTCATTTGATACAGGAATTCGGCACCCGGTTCGTGACGTGCAGCCGGGTACCGCAGCCCGTGGATGCTCTGCTATCTATGAAGATGAGAGCAGGGGAAACCCTTCGCAGCTATGCCAGTCGATATTGGGAGCTTTACAATGAAATAGGTGGGGGTAATGAGAAAATCGCGGCGAGCACATTCCGAATGGGGCTCCCCGAGGATTCCGAGCTGTGGGATTCGCTGACGAAGAAACCCCCCGAGGATATGAGGCAGCTCATGAGGCGAATTGAGGAATATAAGCGCTTGGAAGATGATCGGTTGCAGAGTAAGGGCAAGGCCCCGGCAATGAACCATCTTCGGCAAACAGGCTTCCAGCCGAAAATTAGGAAGGATCTAAAGATACGCGAGCCGCTCTGGCAGGCAGGGGAAGTGAGCTTGGCGTTTAAAGAGCCGGTACATCGGATCTTGGAGCGGATCAAGAACGAACCTTACTTCAGGTGGCCGAACAAGATGGGAGGTGACCCCTCGCGAAGAAACCAGAACCTGTACTGCACCTATCATAAGGACAAGGGGCACACCACCGAACAGTGCCGCGTGCTGAAAGACCATCTGGCACAACTGGCGAAGGCCGGACACTTGAAGGAATTTGTGGTCGATGCCGATGCTCGGGGGACCGACGGTAATGCCCGGCAACGGGGAAACGTTATCCCCCCGCCCATAGGAATAATTGAAATGATCCTCGTCGCCCCGGGGGGATCGTCAACGGCGAAAAAGGGAGTGCTGACTATTGCACCGACGACGGATTTGCCGGACGGAGAACAGACGAGAAAGAGGGCGAAGTACACACGGGAGACGCTTGTTTTTGACGAGTAGGACCTAGAAGGGACGATACAACCACATGATGATGCGCTGGTGGTTACGGCCCGGGTGGGCGGATTTCTGGTGAAGCGGGTAATGATAGATCAGGGTAGCGGAGCTGACGTGATGTACCCGGACTTGTTCAAAGGGCTAGGGCTGAGAAATAAAGACTTAATGGAATACAGTACGCCGTTGGTATCGTTTGACGGGAGAGTCGTGATCCCCGAAGGACGTATTTCCCTTCCAGTGAGTATGGAAGGAAAGGAAGTAGAAGTAACATTCATAGTAGTCGACTCCCTCTCCCCATACACAGCTATCCTGGGAAGGCCTTGGATACACACCATGGGGGCAGTCCCCTCCACTTTGCACGTCAAGGTCAAGTTCCCTACGGATCTGGGCATCGCCGTGGTCCGGGGATGCCAGAGAATGGCTCGGCAGTGTCTCGTCGCTGCAGCCGGCTTCGGAAATGTGGAGGCCGAACAAAGGGATACCACCGAGCATCAACCTTTATAGCAATTAGCAATTACAGGGACCCCAGAAGAAAATGGGGGCTGAGGGCGCCGAGGAGTTTGTAAGAGTGAAGATACTGCCGAACGCCGACAAGTACTTCCAATTGGGGGCCAGCATGACAACCAAAGAAAGGGTAGAGGTGTTACTGTGCCTGATCCAAAATGTAGACGTGTTCGCGTAGAGTCCCTATGACGTGCCCGGGGTGGACCCTGAATTCATCGTCCACAAGCTCAACGTGGACCCATCTTTCCCGCCCAAGAAACAGAGGCCGAGGAGGGTGGCGAGAGAGCATGCGGAGGCAGTGAACATGGAGGTCCAAAGGCTCAAAGAAGCAAAAGCAGTTAAAGAGATCTTCTTCCCGGAGTGGCTGGCGAATACCGTGGTAGTAAGGAAGAAGAATGGTAAATGGAGAGTGTGTGTGGACTTCACGGATTTAAACCGAGCGTGTCCAAAGGACCCATTCCCTATGCCGAAGATCGACCAATTAGTAGACGCCACATACGGACATTCGAGGATGAGCTTCCTTGATGCCTTTCAGGGGTACCACCAGATTGCTTTATCGGCCGAGGATCAGGAGAAGACAGCGTTCATAACTCCTGATGCCAATTATTACTACACCGTGATGCCATTTGGGCTAAAGAACGCCGGGGCAACATATCAGCGAATGATGACGAGGATGTTCCGCGACAAGATTGGCTAAACGGTCGAGATATACATTGATGACATGGTGGTGAAAAGCAAGGAGGAGGTGCAACACGTGGAAGATCTAAGGGGGGTGTTTGAGCGCTTACGGCATCTTAGGTTACGCTTGAACGCCGAGAAATGTGTCTTCGGTGTGGGGGCCGGAAAATTTCTAGGTTACATGATCTCGTGCCGAGGAATAGAGGTCAACCCAGATCAGATTGAAGCCGTGATGCGTCTCGAATCCCCTAAAAATCCTAGGGAGGTGCAGGTCTTGACGGGGATGCTAGCCGCCCTCAATCGGTTCATATCCAAGTTCTCGGACCGATGCCGGCCATTCTATCAGCTGCTAAAGAGATGGAAAGGGTTTCAATGGAACGGCGAGTGTGAGGAGGCCTTTCAGGGGCTAAAGGAATACTTGGCGCATGCGCCCGGACTAACTGCACCAGAGCCCGGCGAGGACCTATATATGTACCTCTCGGTGTCCGAGCACGCTGTGAGTGCCGTGTTACTGGTAGACCGGGACGCGCAGAGGCCGGTGTATTACATCAGCAAGACCCTGGTGGACTCGGAAACTAGATACTTGCCTCTGGAGAAGCTGGTCTTGGCATTAGTCCACACCACAAGGAAGTTGCCTCAGTATTTCCAAGCTCACACCGTGTACGTACTGACCGAATACCCTTTGCAATCGTTACTGAAAAGATCCGACTTCACAGGACGGATCGCGAAATGGGGGACCCAGCTCGGGGCCTTCGACGTACGATACAAGCCGAGGAAGGCAATCAAGGGACAAGTTCTAGCGGATTTCGTAGCTGAATTTTCGCCCAGAGCCACAGGGGAGCAGGTCTGTAAGCTAGACTGCCGCCCGTGGAAGGTGTATGTGGACGGCGCGTCAAATTCCACCGGGTCTGGCGTTGGAGTTGTCCTCCTCAGCCCCGAGGGGATAAAATTGGAGCATTCCTTCAGGTTAAAATTCAAAGCTTCCAACAACAAAGCCGAATACGAGGCTTTACTGGCCGGGCTGAGGGCTGTATCAAGCGTCGGGGCACGAGAAGTGGAGGTGTATGTAGACTCGCGGCTGGTGGCCAGTCAGGTCACGGGCAGCTTCGAGGCTAGGGATCCCCGTATGAAAGCATACTTAGAGCAGGCGAAGCAAGCCATCTCCAGGATCGGTACCGTGAGGGTAATACAGGTGGCCAGAACACAGAATAGGCACGCCGACTCCCTCGCTACACTAGCTTCATCAGTGACCGAGGACGTGCCCCGGATGATAAGCGTGGAGGTAATCACAGAACCAAGCATCTCGACCGTAAATAGGGGTGAAGCAAAGGACGTTGTCTCGGCAATAACGGCCCTCGGGAGCAGTTGGATGGACCCCATCGTCGACTACCTTGCCGAGGACAAGCTTCCACCGAATGAAAAAGAGGCGGGAAAGATCCGGAGGGTGGCTCCGCGGTACTGGCTGTCATCCGACAAAAACTTGTATCGAAGATCCTACGGGGGACCGTATCTGGCGTGTCTGCACCCCGCAAAGGTGGCCGGGCTCTTGGCCGAGCTCCACGAGGGTGTGTGCGGCAGCCATGCAGGGGGACGATCACTGGCTCATCGGGCTATAACACTGGGATTTTGGTGGCCTAAGATGCAGAAAGACGCCGCCGAGTACGTCCGCAAGTGTGAGCAATGCCAAAAGCATGCCCCCTCAATCCATCAGCTGGCCGGCTGCCTGAACCCGGTGAGCAGCCGTGGCCATTTGCTCAATGGGGGCTGGACATACTCGGGCCCTTCCCCCGAGCAACAGGCAACCGGCGATTTGTTGTGGTAGCCGTGGATTACTTCACAAAGTGGGCAGAGGCGGAAGCATTGGCCAACATACGGGATGTAGATGTAAAGAAGTTTGTGTGGAAAAACATAGTCACCAGATTTGGGATACCAGACACCCTAATCTCCGACAACGGTTTACAATTTTGCAGCAGAGCTTTCCAGGATTTCTGCAAGGACCTCGGCATCAAAAACCGTTATTCCACTCCCGCATATCCTCAGGGCAACGGCCAAGCCGAGGCCGTAAACAAGGTGATAGTGAACGGCCTGAAGAAAAGACTAAAAGGGGCGAAGGGGAATTGGGCCGAGGAATTGCCAAGCGTCCTGTGGGCATACCGAACGACGCCTAGAAGATCCACGGGTGAGACACCGTTTTCCCTCACCTTCGGATCCGAAGCCGTCATACCAACCGAGGTGCATCTATGCAGCGGGCGGGTGTCCGGATTCAACCTCGGTACGAACGATGGATTACTGGTAGACCGTTTGGATGGGTTAGAAGAATACCGTGAGGCCTCGGCTATAAGGCTCGCAGAATACCAGCAGAAGCTAGCCAAGAGATACAACCAATGCATAAGGACAAGGGAGTTCAGGGCAGGGGACCTGGTGCTGAGAAGGGCAGTAGGAAACATGCAGGATACTAATTCTGGGAAATTAGCAGAGACTTGGGAGGGGCCATACCGAGTTACTGCTATCGCCGGCACGGGCGCCTATTACCTGGAGGAGCTTGACGAGAAGCCTCTGCCCCGACTGTGGAATGTCCACAACCTCAAGAAGTTCTACCACTAAGCAGCTATCCCACCGTGCATTCAAGCACTAAATATTGTACATATTCCATTAATAAAAACAGTAACGTTTAAATCGGCAGATGTATGTTGTCCGTGATCACAGACAAACTAAACGATAAAATAAACTTTTTATATAAGGACAAACCCGTTTCTCGGTTCGACCACCGTCACCGAGCGGGTGGAAACCTAGGAATTCGCCTAAGGACAGAAGCCCGTCTCTCGGTTCGACCACCGTCACCGAGCGGGTGGAAACCTAGGAATTCGCCTAAGGACAGAAGCCCGTCTCTCGGTTCGACCACCGTCACCGAGCGGGTGGAAACCTAGGAATTCGCCTAAGGACAGAAACCCGTCTCTCGGTTCGACCACCGTCACCGAGCGGGTGGAAACCTAGGAATTCGCCTAAGGACAGAAGCCCGACTCTCGGTTCGACCACCGTCACCGAGCGGGTGGAAACCTAGGAATTCGCCTAAGGACAGAAACCCGTCTCTCGGTTCGACCACCATCACCGAGCGGGTGGAAACCTAGGAATTCGCCTGACAGAAACCCGTCTCTCGGCTCGACCACCGTCACCGAACGGGTGGACACCTAGTAATTCGACTAAGGAAAGAAACTCATTTCTCGGCTAGGTCATTACCCCCGAGGAGGCAGGAATGGGATTCTGCCTTGACAAAGGAACTTGCCTCAGACCGATAACACCACCGAACCAGCAACAATTCCCCTAGGACGGGGAGCCTGTCTTTAGGCTCGGTCACCGCTACCGAAACAAACCATAACCTACAGTGTCACCAAGACCATTGTGTGGGTTGGATCGGCGTCGCCGAGCTTATTTCAACCTAAGCACATAAAGATAGCCCCCCGCGCCGTTGTTCACTCAATATAACCAGGAGCGGGAAGTCTTTGCTTTTTCTAAGTATAACAACCTGTCTAAAACATAATTAAGAGGACCACGTGCTGGGCAGGCAATACGAGCAAAATCAAAGTAAGACAAAAACAAAGCAATGGCTTTCCAACCAAATCAACATGCGAAACCACAATGTTTAAAATGTCACATCCAAAGGAAGAATGAAATCCAAGAAGTTAAACTGTCTCGTCGCCACAGCCCGGCGACGTAGGCAAAACCTTAAAAAAAAAAAAAAAAAAAAAAAAAAGGGAAAGAACAATTAAAGGGAACAATACGGAACTCATGAAAATAAGAATGGCAAATTATGCTGACAGGCCTTCAGCTGGAGGGTCGCTGGTAACCTCTACACCCACAGGCTCGGCATGAGCGTCAATGGCCTCCACTAGTTCCCGCATGCTGGATGTCTCGTCTTCATCGATAACATGAGGGGCGTTCTGGTCCTGCGCAGCCGGGGTTGGAAAGGGGATCTCGTTGGGATTGAATAGGGGAGAGTCCTCGGGTACACCTGCAGCACGGAGAGCGGCCAGCCATCCTTCCTCGAACCCGAGTTTGTGTGCCTGACGCATAATAGGTTCAGCTGAGTTCTCGGCGTCGGCGAACCCTTCGTTGTACCACTTGCCTTCGCAAGCGTCCAACGCAGCCCTCAGATCACCCAGTTCTTCTCCCTGGGCTGTATTCAAGCTCTGCACCTCAGCTAGCTTCACTTGAGCATACCCCAGCTGCCCCTCCAGCTCGGCATACCTTTCCTCAGCACGGGCCCTGGCCTCCTCGGCCGAAGCAGCTCTCCCCTCCGCTTCCTCGGCAGCCTTTATTTGCTCTACGGCTTTGGCTCGGCGACATCCTTGAGTGCTTTCTCCCTCTCAGCATCTTCGGCGAGTTCTTTCATCCGCCCGTCCACTACCTGGGACAACTGCGCGGCCTGAACAAGCACAAGGACAAAGGATACAGGGGAAGACCCCTTGCACGAGTTAGACAGGTCATTTCAAAACGAAGAGAAAGAGAAGACCAAACTAAACTAAGGGGTGGTGCCCCCGAAAACCTTACCGCCACGGAAAACCACACTAGTCGCCTGCCCACGGACTCCTCCGTGCTCTCCGTGTACGCATGCACGTCCTCGGGCAGGAGCAAGCCGTTTGCCAGGCACTGGGCGACACGGCCCCCCTGGCCCTTTTCCCAGACCCTAATACTGGCGGTCTCTGGAAGGGGCTCACCGTCCAGCAGGAAGGAAGGCTGCCAGATTGCGGCAGGTCAGGAGGAAGACGCCACGTCCGGCCGTGTTTGGGTCACCGGCTCACGGATGACGATGCCGGGGGACGAGCGGGGGGGTGAGTGATCCGGGGATCTGCGCGAGCCGGGCGGTGCATGGTCCGCGACGCGCTGCTTTTTGCGCATGCGGACTGGTGGAGCTGGGGGGACTCGAGGGGGTTGGCTCGTGTCGCCCTGCTGCTGAGCCGCTGGCCGGGCGTCCGGCAGGAAGCGGCCGATGGTCATCACCCTCCTTTGCACCATCTCGAGACTGCGATCGGACTCGGTGTCCGAAGAACCAGCGGTCTCGGCTACTGCGCCCGCAGCAGCTTGGACAGGTATTCCCTGTTCCGGGCCTTCCTCGGGTTGATCGAGGGCTTGAGGCTGAATTCGCTCGTGGGCCCTCTCACATAACGCCCGAGAGACCCTCTTGGCTGACTCGTCGCGGATTGGATGGATCTCGTCCGAGCAAGTATACCGAGGGCCGAGGTCGCGCGCCTTACCTACCGTGAATCCTGGAGGTAGGAAGTTTGTGTTGCGCACGTCGATGTAAGAAAGAAGCGGGCTGTCAACCAGCAGCGCCTGACTGAATGCCTGCCAGGTGGTGTAAACAGGATCAACCCCGAGAATCAAATGTGATGCACGGAGCTGGCCGTCAGAATGGACAAAAATCTCCGACCTAAGGATGAAGTTCAGGTCCCGCACGTGCACCACCCTACGGTCCGGCTTAAACCTTTTGCCGTCTGTTAAGAAAACCACGCAAAATAAATAAATAAATAATAAACAATATAAATATAAATAAAAAAAATAAAATAAAAAATATATCAGAAGTTATTTAAATCAAGCTCAAACGAAGTCTAAGGGAAAAAGAGCTCGGTACCGACCGACATTGCGCGGCGAAAGCGGGCAGGGGAGATCCTCGGCAAACCAATTGCCGCTCACACGTACGAACTCCCCAGCCGAGTTTCTATTGGAATCAGGTAGGCAAGAGATTAGCCGTACCCTCATGTCCCTAGTCCTTAGATAGTAATCTGATTTGATGTTACCACACAAACTGTACATGAAATTGATGTCATGGTGATTTAATGCCAAACCGTACAACCGGTTTAGCCTACTGACGCAACTCACCACCCGGTAAAAATTGGGGGGGAGTTGGTCGGGGCAAAGGCCATAAAACCTAAGTGTATTCAAAATTAGAGGGTCAACCGGGGAATCTAACCCCGCCCTCCAGTATGGCCATTAAGGGAAAGAATACGGTGTTGACGCCCTGGCGCCGTTGAATATCCCTATCACCCTCGGGGCAATATGCGATATCAACATCCCCGGGTACGTTAAAGGCATCCCTAAAGGTGGCTAAGGCGGGCTCAGACGAAAGCAGGTGAGAATAACCCATTGCTCAAATTAGTATTTTCTAAAGGAAAGCTGTGATTTATACAACTGAACAGAATGAAATAGAGTAACTAGATGGAGAAGAGAACTTGCTGTGGGCTCTAAGAGTGAATGGAGTCCTGAACTAGAGGAAAGAACGAAGAACGCTCAGCAAGGCAAGGGGAGAGAGATTGAAGAATGCGAAAATGAGGAAAGAAAACTTAGGGGGATATATATAAGAAGAAGGGTAGTAAATGACAATAAATGAGCCGTTGGGTGGGAAACCCAACGGGCCATCACATTAACTGCCACACGCAACGACGCCTCGGTTCACGAAGCGTCAGATAATGATGATAGCCCCTCAGACCTGACGCGCTTCTTGGGACAGCAAACACGTAACCCACGGAGAAGAGTTCCCGGGCCGACAACCATTCGATTTCCTTGATCCGTCCCCGGGAACGGAGAGACGAATCAAGGGGGGCCTATTGTACGGCACATAAGCCATTTGGGCCATTCGAAGTTCCCTGGACCATTGTACGGCACATAAGCCATTTGGGCCATTCAAAGTTCCCTGGACCGTGGTCGATGCCATTTGGGCCAGCCAAGGCGGTCAGGCCCATTGTGGCATCTTCCTTCGCCTTCTCGGGAAACGACCCTGACATATCTAGTATTCGCGACCCGAGAATATTCCCCGGGAACCGAGGCCGGACCCGCTCCCAAGCGGACAACGCAGTCGCCGAACAACCCAGAGCAAGAATCCATTCCGAGGTCACTCCCACCTAAACGCCCACTTACGACTAACGACATTGGACCTCTAAAAGCACTAGCGACAGAGGCAATCATCACTATTCCACTATCAGTTCACTATAAATACATCGAGCTGAGAATGGGAAAAGGGTTGTTGCAAGAGGGAGGAAAAAGGAGAGGGAACGCAGAATAGTCTAGTCGTTAGAACCACCCAAAGTAGGAAACTCTTAAACCCACTTCATAAGTAAATTGTAAGCCCAATAGGGAAGGCCCATTGGTCTCTCAGTTGGTGTCCACACCTATATTTTGAAAATCTTAGATTGCATGTTCTTTTAAGATCTTAACATGCGTGCTAAATTTTGTATCAATCATATGTTTTTTATTATTCAATCTCCGTAAACTTATTTTTTTGCACATAATTTTAGTCTACAAAAATTTAAAATTTAAATATTTGATTGACAATATATCATTCTTTGATCTTCTAAAAGTTTGCATGTATGGAGGGTATAAAAAGAAAATATTATTCAAAGGTGAATTTATCAAAATTCACATCCGATAAAAAAAATATTTGGTGAAGTTGTAGTCATTAGTTACAATTAAGTTTATAATCAAACTTTTTCTATTTGTAATCCCCACATATTTGTCTCTCATTCTCTTTCAAAACTCTCACAATCGCCCTTCCATTTTCAATTTCATCTCTATCTTAACAATAATGGAGTCATATTATTAAGAAAAGTAAATTACCTCTATCTTGCCCCATTCCCAACTTGCCTCACTTTCACCATGTGCTGGTTTTACCAACCTTACCCCACCCCATAACAATCCCTAATAATTTTATTAACATATCAAAAGGACAGTATAGTCCCTTGCTCTAACAATTGATTAAACTAGTTTACATCTTCTAAGGGAAGCTTTGGTTATTTTACAATAGATGAATATTCGAACCAAGTGACTCAAATACACTTGCAGTGGAGGAAATTAGAAACATGGCAGTGGAGTTTTTCCGGATTTTTTTTTAAATAACTATAAAAGCCAAACTATTTTATTAGTTAGCCAAAGTTTGAAACTATTTTGGTATCTAACAAATCGAGACCAAAGGACTTGATTTTGCTCTTTAAAATCGAGCGGAGAAGAGTCGAGTTTCATGAAATCAAGTGTTTCACACTTGAGTTCCATGAAGAGACCAGACGAAGAAACCCAAATGAAGAACCACAAAGAAGGCAAAACCTAGCAAAGAAGAAACACAAACTAGCGGTTCCAGAAGGCGGCGACGGCAGCGGCAGCGATGACAAAGCTCTAGGCGAAGGTATTCGTTGTTTTTCTTGTCTAGGTCTTTCGATTTGGTGATGCTTCGTTGTATTTTCTTGTTCTAGTTTGATGTTCATTAGCTCTCATGCTTCGTTGTATTTTCTTGTTCTTGTTCTAGTTTCATGAAATCGAGTCTTTGAGACTCGATTTCGATGGAACTCGACTCTTACCAACTCGATTTAGGAAAACAAAATCGAGTGCACCAGACTCGATTTGTTAGATTGCTAATTTGTTTCGAAACCTTATTAACTAATAAAATTGTTTAAGGGATTTGGTTATTTAGAAGAAGAAAAAAATCCAAGTTTTCCTTTTCTGCTGGGAAGGTGAAGCATACAAATGGCAGGTTCCCAATATAGGTTAGATGGAATAAACCTGATATAAACTGGATTAAGTTGAATACTGATGGTTCGACTTTAAATAACCCCAAGCTGGCTAGTGGCAGTGGTATTATTAGGGCTCATAATGGTATTTGGGTATCAGGTTTTTCCAAAGCTCTTGGCATCGCTACTTGTTTTGAGGCTGAACTATGGGCTCTTTGTGATGGTCTTAGACTAAGTTCCTCACTTGGGGTTCAAGCACTGGAGATAGAGTTAAATGCAAAAGTTGTTTTGGATTGGATATTAGGACGAGCTTGCTCAAATTCTGGCCATTCCTCTCTTATTGCAAATTGCAGAGAGTTGATGAGCAAATTTCTCAGGTCATGCAGGCACTGTATTTTGTACCCTTTACAACTCGGGCCTGAGTTTCCCAATGATGCTAAACTCTAATGCTCAAGATTGATTTAGGGCCCGATCGGATTTAATTTGACTTGAGGAAGGTTCTTACCCTAGGGCATGCGTATGCATGCTAGGGTTCCAAAAACTATGAAATGCAAGTTTTTCTGCATTAAAACTGAGGTTTGGAGTGAATCTCACATTGTCTGGGAGTCGTTCCAAACCCTCGTTTTCTCAATATAAAAAACCATACATGGTACCTTTTGAAAACACACAGAAAATCCTAAGGGAAAATCTAAAATTCACTAAAAATAGTGAATCAAAGAGGGAGTTTTTTACAAAACATCCTCAAGTTAATATTTTCTAATTAGGGCTTTTTCTAGCCTTGATCTTCGAGTTTTAAAATTACTAATCACTTTTACCTTTGATTGTGAATAAATTTGACTGAGGGGAGCGGTCAAAAACAAGCCAAGGAGCTTTGTGTTTGAGGTATATGTTCTAAGTCTTTTTCCTTTCTTTTCTTATTTTAATTCTGGTTTTTTCTTTGTTTTTATGGGTTTATTTGTGATATAACATGTTTGTTTAAGTTTAGGTTTTCTCTGTTTTATGTTTTAAAGCATGTTAGGTTGTTAGATTTAATAGTTTTTATTTATGCTCTGTTTTTGTTCTTGCTGTTTCTGGGTTAAGTTTTGGGCGTGTATGCGTACGCATGCATTCTATATGTGTATGTATACTCAAAGTATGCGTACAACCAGGGACAGACTCAGGATTTTAAGCTAGCGGGAAGCGAAATATAAAGAAAACAAAAAACTCCAAATAGGCATCTATATAGTATTAAGAAATTATAAATAATCAAAATCGTTGTTTCTAAATACATTAAGATGAAATCATTTACCAACAAAGGCAAAAACAAAAACAAAATAATGTTTTTTTTTTTTTAATACTAGGCTGGCTAAGATTTTTTTTTTTTTTTTTTTTTTTGATGAAATTAGAGCATTTACAATGGTGGTGTTAAAAATTTTAGCTCTTACCACCTCAAAAAGCTAGTTTATCTATTTTACCACCTCACTTTACAATATACCCAATATCAAATGTTATATTTTTTTTATCACTTCATTTAAAATAATATAAATAACTCGTTAAAATAAAAAAAGAAGTCATCAAAAAAAAAAAAAAAGGGAAGCGAGAGAATTTGAGTTTTTTAATTGAAGAAAGAGATATAATCTTAATAAAATATTTTATTTTATTTTTAACAACTTGCAACACTTAACTGGTATTTATATTAGTTTACTGTAGTTGTGACAAATTTTGTTTTAGCTTCTCCAATAACATGTGATTTTTTGGTTCTTTGGTAGTAAAATAGTTTTTTTTTTTTTTTTTTTACTAAAATACAATTACCATTGTAAATGTTTTTATTGTTTTTATTAAGTTTTTGGGTTGGATAGTTACTATTTGGGTGAGGCTAATTAGGCTTATTGAGGAAAGGGGGGCCTAAGGTTTTAAAAAGGGGCTCAGTTATAGAAATGAAATATATAAAAACTAAATATATATATATATATATATATATATATTTGGACCTAGGGAGGCCCAGGCCCCCACTTGGGTCTGTCCTTGTATACAACTAGGCCGCATACGAAGGCCCTATGTATGTGTACTCGTACTCAAGCCCAGAAACCTTAATCTGCATTTTTTTGTTGCTGTTTCTTTACTTCATTTATAATATATGCCTCTGTTTTGTTCTCTTTTTATGTTTTGAGTCTCTGTTTCTTTGTTTTTGTTTACTTATCCTCCACATGTTAGATTAGGGTTTTTCTTTCAATTACTCTTTGATATATCATGAACATGCATTTACATGTCCATCTAATTGTTGCGTAGGTGTTGTGATGCACCGAGGTAAGGTATGCATTCATATGTACATGCATTTGATTGAATATGATCTTGTTTAGGTTTAATGAACATGATATGTGAGTTTAGATGGACATGTTTGTGTTCTTGTTTCTTGATGCTTTCCTACAATTCTTTGATGCTGTAATGTCTATGTTTCTGCCCTTGGGTATCTTGTTTATTTGCTGCCTTGGATGAGATAATATGATATGTATGATAGATGCATGCTAGGCTTGATGTGAGTTGCCATGCTAGATGTATGTTAGGGTTTTAAGGATGATTGATGCCATGTTGTATGCTTAAATGTATGCTATTGTGTGTGTGTGAATTTAGAGTGCAATGTTGAACATGCCTTTAATGAGATTAAGATATAAGACACAATGAGTGGAAGTTAACCCACGGGTCAGGTTAGGTGCCTAACACCTTTCCAAATCGTACCTAAACTTCAAACCCATACTCTGGCAGTAAGATCAGTCTTTTCACGTAAGGGCGCTATATACATGGTTCCTAGGTCATAAAACTAGGTGCGGCTCCATTTCTTTTCTCCACCCTGGTTCACTCGGCCAAGGCGTACCCCTCCTCCAAAAAAGCGTTGTGCCCACAGTGACAGCTTTGCTGGGGATAGAGAGTTTGATTCCAATGGCACTACAACAAAGTTGGTTTCTATCGAGGGTCAAAACCCTTAAAAAAGTATTAAAAGCCCTCAAAAAAGATTATTTTGAGGGTCTAGAAGGCCCTTCATAATATTTGAAACAAATTCCCTACAATTCTCATCAATTTCCCTACAATTCATACTCATCCCCATTAGGAATCTCTAGGTTCCTAACACCCCCCTTTCATTTCTCTCACTTATCTCTGTCATTAGTACCATAGCCACTATATTAAGGATGAAAAAAAAAGTCTTTCAACCCAATCTACCATGCTTTGTTGTCATCAATAGAAAAAATACGTGAAAGTGTATTATTGAGGTGCAAAAAAGCAATTTTGCTTAAAAACCAAGCAATTTGTTTTTTCCCAAAGCACCTTATGAACTGCAATTTCAAAACTTTCTTTGCCTTATTTTAAAACATGCATTTTTTTTTCTTAAAAATACAAAGTTCTACGCTAATTTGTGGGCACTACTACTTAAAATTGCATGTTTTCCTTTAAAAATCCCAAATGGATAAGAAACTACTATGATCTGAGCCAAGTAGATATTCAAACTACCTGCCCTCCTTATTATCTTTTTTATTAATAAATGAACAAATTTTCTTTTAATTTATAAAATGTTTATTTCCTTATAATTGTTGACTTTGCGGCACCTATGTGAATTGAATTGATGTGAAAATAATATCAATCTCACTATTGTTATGCTTATTAAATATTCTTTCCATTTAAAATTTAACTAAATCAATAGTTGAAATTAACTTGATTTAAAAAAATTTACACTTTTCTTGTTAATCTTTTAACTTTTGCACCAATAACCACACCTTTTATTATAATTTAAATAAAGATGAAAATGAAAGCAATTTTAATAGCAATAATTGAGGAATCAAATTAAACATTATCTTATTCAAAATAAATAAAAAACATTAGCTAATAATTAAAGAACTAAAGACTAAATTAAAGCATGTTTGGTATGTTGTAATAAATCTTGCAATGAAATGGTTATTCATGTGTAATAACTATTAAATTATTTGGTTGCATTATTATTATAATGAATAATTATTCCTTAAATTGAGGAATAACTCTTTCTTTCTTTTCTTTTCTTTTCTTTTTTTAATTCAATAGTTACAACATGAAATGAGAGATTTGAACTCTATATGTTACTTATGGATTATATCAGGAGATACTAACAAGTTGAGCTATAAGGCTCCGACTAACTATTCCCTTCATAAGATTGACCTATTGCACCTAATGCAATAACTCTTAATTGATAGGATTGAGAGTTGAAAAAAACAATATTCTTCAATGTTATCCATTGAATAAATAAAGTGAGAAAAAGTAAAAGAATGAAAATTAAAAAGTAAAAGTGGTAAAAAAAAAAAATTGTCAGCAGGGAGGGGGTAAATGCACCAAGTGCAATACCCTAGGTACCCAATCCTAATCCCATTTCTTAAATTAATGTAATAGTTATTCCTTAATATATGTAACATCTTTTTAAATTAATAATTTAAAATATTTTTAAGAAATATAAACTTTTCATATGCATTATTTTTCACAAACTTTCCATATGTAATAACCAAACTTAAAAATATGAATGATTATTTATGTGGGAGGACTTTCATCTCAGCCCCCAATCAGGTATTGTCCTCTTTGAAAATGTGTAGTAGCGGTACATTCATCCTTAGGCCAAAGGCTTATAAGGCATGAGTAGGAGGCGTCTCTCCCCGATGTGGGATTGAGCAAACCCTTGAGAATTAAGGCTCAACGCTATTTTCAAAGTGGACAATACCTAATTGGAGGCCGAGACGAAAGTCCTCCCACAATTTCATTACAAAATCTTTAATTATTAGTAATAAATATTAATATTCCTAACATAATCTCCATTTAGTATTATAAAACATGCCCTTAAAGTTTGAGGTAATTTTGATTTTTTTTTCTTCTAAAATTTTAAAAATTGAATTCATACCCCCAACATTTCATATCGTTTGCATTTAAGTCTTGTAGTCAATGCGTCATGATGAAGAATCCATTAAGTGCTAACTAAGCTCAAAAACAATGTTTTTCATTAAAAAGTATGTTGTTTTGAACCCTATTAAAGGGTTGATAGATATTATTTTGAAAATTTTGTAATTTATATCTTTAAAATTTTGGATAATTTTTTGTCATATACCTATTAAATTTTTAGATCTATAAAACTGCATCGTTTTGAATTGAGATGACACTTGATAGACACCTCATTACAACACATGGATAGAAAGGGCTTAAAACCAAACCATACGTAACGTTAAGGGTACATATCCAAACTTGAAATTTTAAGGGACAACATCAAAATTTTCCAAATTTTAAGAGTGTATATTGTAATTTAATTTAATTTAATTTTTAACAGATAGATTGCAATTTAAACTGTTTTTTATCTTATCCTTTTGAAAAGGAACCTTGAAATTGTCTTTATATGACGGTAGTTGGACTTGATGTAATAATTGCTTGTCAGAAAGACAATGGGACACAGAAATTTGGGTATGTACGAGGAAGAACAACGAAGCTTCTCCAAATTGCAAGCCTGCTAGGCCTTCAGGAAAGCTCAAGAAAAAGTGTCACAGACGATCAAATACTTGACGATTCTTCTGCAGTGCCTTCTAGGGTTTCCTGTGAGTCAATTTTTCCCTCTCTTTCGCATTGCCGTTCAGAAAATATATATTTTTTGCTCTAAAATGTCTTGGCTTTTAGATGAATCAACCAAAAAAAATAAAGAATATCGAGAACTGGGTTTTTAGTATTATGTGAAATCTTCATGTGGGTATTGATTTAAATGCATAATCTTAATGGTTAGAGTTATAGGCGGTTTTGTCTTTTTATTTCAATGGAAAATGCTTCAAGCAAAAGATTTTGTTATGTTGAACTTTTTAACTTATAAGCATAGTATATTTTCCTTGAATGTTATGGCAATATATTTTTTGAGATGAGTGGAGTATTTGTAGGAAAGAGATGCACTCAAGCTGTTTGATGTTTGAAGGGTAAGAAGATTGGCATGGTAGATGACCACATTGGATCAAATTGTTGACACTGTTGATATTTGAGAATTTCCAGTCTTGAATTTGTGTTGATGGTTGTGGGAAACACAAATTTAAACGATTAATTCAAAAGAAAAAGAAAAGGAAAATTTGTAAGGATTGAATTAAGGTACAGTTCCTTAGGTGTTGTACCTTAGGTTCTTCAATTGAATTCAATGTGTGGTTGCACAGAACTAGACCTTTCTTCTTCTTTTTTAGTTGGTAAGTTACACAAGGTGAGTCTTAAACCCACAACCCCATTCTCCACCTTGTTCTTACAAGAGGAGGAAATGCCATGTTAGCTAGATCATTGGTGGGATTCAAAACTAGACCTACAATGCTAAGATCTAAATTGTGTATGAGAGGGGGAAAAAGAGTCTTCCTAGTCTAGCTGCATGTCTTATTCTTATTAGGAGGTCTTTCATATTATGCGATTTTTTTTTTTTTTTTGGAAATTTTCACACATAATAGTGGGGGGGGGGGGGGGGGGGGGGGAATTAATTTTACTTAAATTGAATTGATGTGCCACCCTTGAGCATAGGTTTATCATAATTTTAGCAAGCATGCATTATATGTTTACAGTTCCAATCAACTTTGAAGCATTCAATGATTCCAAATCAGGACCTTTCTATAAACCAAATGCAAAGAAAATGAAGATGTTTCTACTTATCAGTTATCAAAAAGAAATAAAGACATTTTCCAAACTTGAAGTTCCAGCCTCAAATTCTCAATGGTGCCAAAACTAACTAAAAAGTGTTAAAGCATCTTATTTTGTTGGTAGTTAGTGCTTGCATGGCTACTTAGCAATTAGCACCCATAAGATGGGACACGTGACCGCTTAGTTTGATGAGGTTAATAGATATGCAATATATTTCAGTCTACATAGTTGAAATGATCATGTATAAGCTTACACTCTTCTAGTGATCATGTATAAGCTTGCTCTCTTCCTGAAATTTCAATGTGAAAGTGGTAATATATGTGTATACAATGATCATATCTCTAGGCTATTAGATGGTGAATGAGCTCTATATGAAATAAGGCTGCTTAAAACCTAGGGACAGGAGTATAATGAGTCCCCATCCAAAATGGGGGCCTGTCATATTGTCATGCTACTCGGATTCATGATAATGTCTCCAAATAATACCAGTTAATGCTTCTAGATGCAGAATTTTTTCTTGAAAGTAAAACTCAAATGTTCAAACGAAGCCACATTTCTTCTTTATAATTTAAAGTTTGGATCAAGTATTTGTAGCCTACATTTGGTCAAACATGTAAGCACCCTGAAACAGTCACCTTGCATCATATTGGATATGATTACAAGTTCTTTGCATGTAAATTTTATACTTTACATATTTATCAAAAAAATAAAATTTATGCTTTGCATGGGCTAATTAATTTTGTTGTAGACTTCATTGACTCCCTTTCTTGTTGATCATAATTTTTCAATCTTGTAAATGTTTACAAGAGCTTTCTGTACATCCTGTGTACATGAGGTATCTCCTCTATTTTAATAAAGTTGTATTACTGATTAATAATATATTATATAAATTTTTTCCCCTAATAATCAGTAAGATTGATAAAGCTACTAAATTAATATCAATTCTTATTGTTCTTTTCATTTCAATCTGTTGTTTTCTCTCCTTAAGATGCATTTGCTTTGTAATTTTTCACAAAGCCAGTGATGAACTGACATTTGCCTTTGAAAGGATGCATGGGTTCTCCACTGTTGATGGCTTCGTGGAGATAACTGAATGCTTAGCAGACATGATTAAATATGTAGCAAATGAACCCTCAGTAGGGCTTTTCTATGTCCAGCATCATATTCATAATGCAGTGCCCAATGTCGTTTCTCTCAAGAATAATGTTGTGGAGAAGTCTCGAGAAACAACTTTGCACACTGAAGATTCAGAGGATTCTATTACCATGGTCAGGTCAATGAAAGAATGTGGATTCCCCATTGCTGATGAGATGATAAGAGACATCAAGAAATCTCTAGTGACCATGTCTACAAAACAACCAAGAAGAGGGTTAATCCAGAACCCAATTTCAGGTTTTCAGATGGGAAGAGCTAGCTCTTGGGGACCAGCCACTTGGGGTCGTAGTGCAGTTTTTGACCAAGAGGAGAACAGAAGAAGAGGTAATTATTTGTCATCTGTACTTAAGTCAGCAAAACAAAAGGCCAGCAATTTCAAGTGGCCACAGCTTGATCCCAAAGAATCGACACAAACCAAGGATGAGAAGCTACTTTTGTTCCCTACTCCATCAGTGTCAGTAACATCAGCTAGCACTAGCTCATCTTTGCCAGATGTGGAAGCAGATGAACTACCCTTGTCAAGTCAAATTGAAGATGATCCACTGCAAGAAGAAGAACAGAATGATGTCAGCTTACTGAGTAAAAATTTAGTTTTAGTTTCAGAAAACTTTGATGATTTCAAGGCTGATAAAGAAGCCAAACTGGAGGAATGGTTGGGGGTGACTGACAACCCGCATAATCATAGAGACGCAAGTGATGCCGAAAGGGCTTTTACATGACAATACTCAGCTTCTGAAAAAGCTTTACCTGTAAATACTGTTGTTTATTATATAATTATCTCTGGATAATGATTATATACAAGATATTTGTGGTGCTGTGAGATTCATTTTTGGGGTAAGAATAAAAATCTGTTATCATATTTTCGTGCTGGTTCTATTACACCTTGCTATGGAATGGTGATCTCCACAAGTGTACTATTGAAAGACAAAGTGTATTGTCAATACCAGGAATCTGCAATCACTGCTTGGAAAATAGAATCGGGAATCTTCTTGTCATGAGCGCAAAATTGTGCATTTTAACATGTATTTGATGCTTCTGCCCCTACCAACTAGTTTCAGTACTTGTGCTGCTTTACCAAAAAAATTAAGTTTCCAGCACTGTATTTGTTATGTGAAGTAATGCTGAATGATGAAATAATAGCTATAGTACATGCATTCGGCACTATCAATTGTTTGGAGATGTTGAGTTTGGACAATCTGCTTGGCAGACTATATGACATTTTGGTCATGGCTCTTTTATTTTAAGTAAATAAATGTTTGGTTGGCTTCACCAACCCAAAATGGAAAAAGAAAAGAAGATAGATGTTTGGCTTAGGCGTCCATTTGATTCCTAGTGTCCAAAATTTTGAAACTTCTTAGCAGTCAATCGATATATGTTTTATTCACTGATAAGATTTGCAACCTTCTAACTTATTATTCCTTCTACTCCCTATATACTTTTTATCACACCAGAAATGTTCATCTTTTAATATCCCTAAAAGATAATCTGCATCAACCCACGTTTCTGATGCACACTCATTCCAATATTGAGCTCTTTTTATAACATTTGGCTTATAGATTTCCTGTGGATCTTAAATTGATGAGAGTCGAGAGACATGGCCAAAATTGAAAGCAAATGAAGCATTAAAAGCATCTGTGGTGCACACTAATTCACTTAATTAGACCTCAAATCAAGTAAATCAGGATATTGCAAAAGACAAATCCATCCAAAATATGCCAAGAATTGTAGATGGCAGGAGCAGTTGGATTGGAGACCCACACCTTTACCCTGGCTCTTGATTGACAAAGCTAACCAAATTTAGTCAAATGACTTGAATCATTATTCCCCGTGAAAAAGAAATTGGAAAAAAACTATATTATATATTCAATTGCAATCTCGAAATTATATTGATTTTTTTTTTCTTTTTTTGTTAATTGTAAGGTGAGAATATTGACAAAATTTTGAAGATTTAATTTGCTATTCACAAAATATTGAGTCTCATAGTAGAGGCTCAGTGATCGGCAGGACTCTTCCATCCACCCCACAAATCAGTTTGGCAGCAAACAAGCTTAACCAGTTGAGAGTTCTGGGGCAGCCTCGTTCTCATGAGTCCACCAGTGGCCTAGCCAAACAGTGGTATTGATCAACAAGCACTCCATCAATTCAGGCATCTTGATGATGCGCAGACTCTGGGCAAATCCAAGCTCCAGCTCAATGTTCACTTTGAAATTGCATTTGTCACCTACCAGCAGAGAAGCCAACCAACAGCAGAGTTGTCCTTCTGCAAGTGGCATAGACATCTTCAAACAGCTGACAATAGCACTCGTAGTGATCCAGCCAAAGATCATGAGTAAATACAGCTATTACAAGGCTGGGAACAGAAACTTGGTCATTGCTGATAGCTTGCAAAGCAGCCCTTTTGATAGATTCAGAGGTGAAGAGCAAATCCTTCCATCAATGACAAAACATTCACAGGAAAAAAGGTTAGTTCTCAATCATACAAGCGCAGAGAGCTCAAATCTACATATAACCAAGTACATAATGCTCCTCCATGCTAAGGTGATGTATTGGTGTGTCATAAGCGAAAGAAAAAAAATTACGTGGAACACCCAACCACACAGCCCACACCATTAAATTGATCTTGAAAAGATTATTTTCACATAATGCACGTGTCCCTTACTTGATTTTCAACCACACAAAAACCTGCTAAATAACTGCTATAGCCACCATTCAGATCCTGGTCCCCAGTATTTGATAATGCAACTTCTTTACTAATAAAATGTCTTCAACTGAAATAAGAGACATATTACACAATTACATTGACCCTCATAAAAACAGTATGGAATGGCATACTTTGGTCAGATCCTCAAACAGAAGACAATTCCGCATCAGGTTAGATTAAAATGGAAATCAATCTGTGCAAGAATGCATATTTGACTACCTAGGCCCTCTGAAGATAACATCTAGAAAAGAAAAGCAGGTTAGGGATGCAACAAATAATTTTCCACCAATACAAAGCAAAATTTTGAACCACTACATATAATGACTAACATTCATAAAAAATCAACATAGTTCATGACATCTCACCTCTCAAGGTCTACTCATTGCTTCAACAGGTCACCTTGATTTTGCCCTAATGAAATATGAAAAGTCATATTAGATTTTCCATTGTAAAAACTTCATCTTAATTATCTTAATTATTTACCCAAAAACAAAATTACTGAACAGGCACAATCAATTATTTAAGAAAACACATTCTGTTTTGTTGCCAAGGTTTTTACTTGGAATAGTGTCTCCTCTGAAATGGACGGATTATAAAGCCATTGGCAAAATGGATGACATACACTCATAATCACAATGTACTATGGTAGAAAAATTTATCGTACTTTAATTTTATGGATGGCCCCTTCAAAAGGGCAGGGACCACCACACAGTAATCACAGGAGATTGATAGAGACAGAGAAACTAAATGCTTAAGAAAAAGGGAAAATAAAGAGTGAAAACTTAGTTTGATCGGTGTGTCCTCTATAATGTAATGAAAATGAAGTCATCACCACAGTGGATGATATACATGTTATGAAATAGTAGATTACATGAACAAACACACACACACAAAGAGAGGGAGAGAACTAAATACTCTTTTTTTATAAGTAGATAATACTCTTTAAGGTTTAAAAAGAAAAAGAAAAATTAAGATTTAATTTCATGATGGTGTAAAACATACCGGGGAAATTCTGATTCCACTGGGTATTGCAATGAACCACAATTCATAAAGCAATGAAAGTATATTCAGAAAAGAAAAAGTACCAAAAGACACCAATTTTTACCTGAACCAAGTGTGTCAAGAAGTAATTGATCTGTGGTCCCTATTTCCTCTGACATCTTAGTTTCCTCTGACACTTTACCATTTACTACATTTGAATTAGCAGCAGCTGCCAGTCCATTGCTATTACGCACTATTTTAGCCTTTCTGGAAAATAAATAAGGATAAAATGTTACTTTCACATCAATTAGTATAAAAATATTTGAGACATTCAAGAAATTAAAAGTTTGCAAGATCTTCAGCTCATACCTCACCACTTTTCGCTTCAAAATGCCTGTTTTCAGCTTCAATGTCCCTTTTTCCAAAACCATGAAATAAATATTTAAGATCTAAAACAGCTAAATAAAGCGGTGTAGATTACAAAAGCTAAGATCTAACTGCACACCTGATTTGAGAGCCAAAGCAGTTGAAGCAGGTTTGCGATTGCCCCGCTCAGCCTTAATGGAAGCAATAACAGAATCAGCAGTAGACCCCAGACCTTTTCTTCCCACCAGCTTCACTCCCAACTTTTCACAGAGGTAATTCAACCTCATTTCATCACCCCCTCTCACCTCTCTTAGATCCAGTGCCTGTTGCCTAGATAATAAAGTGTAAACCTGAAACTGTTGCTGCTGATTAAAATGTGACTGAAGCTGCTGAAAAAGTAACTTATTTGAATGTTGTTGATCTTGTTTTGAACCTTCATGACTCTTTTTTCGAGGCTCACTAAATGTCACCCTCAAAATTGCTGATGACTTGGGATCAGCATTCTTCCGAGCAAAAATAACAGAAAAGCTCCCAAATTCTAGATCAGGCTCCCTAAATAAATCTGCAAGAAGGGAAGCACAAGAATGGGCATTCTTCGATGGGCTCCTGTCAACCTTTGTTCTCAAGGCCCGAGCATTAGAATAGTGAGCCATATTTGCAGCTTCTCTTAATCCGCTAAGAAAAGCCCCATGCATAGTTGCAGGGTATCGCCTAGTGGTGGCCTCCCCTGCAAAGAAGAGTCTTCCATCTCCCACACTTTCTGCTAAAATATCATAATCATCTCCTGATGCCCCAACTGCAACATTAGAATAAGAACCTAGACTGAAGGGATCACCACCCCATCTGGTACAAACTGTTTGGATAGGCTCCGGGACATTGATTCCTTGGGGTTCATAGATACCTGCATGCATTTGTGCCCAATTTTGAACAATATTTCTTTTGAAAATTCATGAGCAGAATAGGAAAAGCTCCCCAAAAGAAAGTATTCTCATTGAAATACACTTTTTTGTAGTACAGTGAAAAAATATGTTGCTGTCATCAGTTCCTTATGAATGACCATGGCAAAGTACATATCATCACAGAGAAACTGTTCAAATGATTTTTTTTTTTTGGGGGGGGGGGGGGGTTAATTAATGACAAAGTAGTGTCTTTTTTTTATTGTAATTTTGATATTTCAGAAAATAGGATAATGGAGGGATAAATTTTAGGCTAAAATACTGTTTCCATCCCTAAAGTTTGCATGAATTTCATTTTTTGTTCATAATTTTTTAAGAAGCCTTTTTCAGTTGTTTAGAGGCGAAAATAGGACGAAAAATGAACTTATTTGAAATAGTTTAGGGATGAAAAAAAAAATTCTGCTCTTTCTAAAAAATTTTTTAAAAAAATTTAGGACAGAAACTGTAACATTTTCAATGGTTTATATACGAAAAATGAACTTTTTCAAGTTTAGTGACAGAAAATGAAAATTTTAAAGTTTAGGGACAAATAAGATAGTTTAAACACAGAAAAATGAATAGATTACCTTTGAGAATTTGGATAACACGGGTCACTGCATCCGTTGGGGGCATGCTCTCAAACTTGTGAGCAGCTTCTCCAGCTACCAAAGCAATCAAGAGAGGACCACCAGCAACTGTTCCATAGCTGTAAAAGAGAAAGAACTCCCCTCGACGGCTCGGTTCATCACAAAGATGCCCAAAGGTATCAAGATCTGTGCCCCAGAATACATGAGGAAACAGCATAGCAACCTTATTCAATAACCCAAATCCTAACCTCTTTATGCCATCAAGCTTTCTCTGAGGCAACTCTGGAATAAACTTTATGGATCCACTCTTTAGAACCCCAAGTGGAACTGTGCACAGTGCCATGTCAGCCTCAAAGACCTGACTCCCTGCAATGACCTGCACACCATCACTACCATACCTAATGGTGTGTACAGTTTTCTCGTATGAAATCGGCACATTCTCAGCCAAAGCCTGAACCAGCCTTCCATTCCCTCCAGGCAAGAAGCAATGGTCCCCTCCCATATCATAAGGGTCGTCTTGGTCCCAAAATGCAAGAGAAAGCTTTGAAAGCAATTCAGCATTCGCATATTCCAAATTTGCAAGATGCCAATTAAACAAGTTCATCTCCTCTGCATTCACTGCATCCCCATACACCTGCCGGAATGTTTCCAATGCTGCACCAAGAGAGACATCCACTGAGACCTCCCCCATTAACTGCCTAAGCTTACTTGCCTTGTCCAAAAGACGGTTAAAAGCAGTTTCCACCTTCGTATCCATATCATGGTCAACCGGACTACCATCCAAACTATAAAGGGGGCACTTATCCCTCACTTTATGAAGCTGATAACCCAATTGTCGGGCCATAATACCAAGTGGATTCCCTAAAGTACCCGTCAGAACACTACCCCCTAAATCCGCTGCTGCACACACCCTATTCCCTCCCTCCATTTTCTTCGTATAGACTCGCCCACCTGCTCGCTTCCTACCTTCCAAAACAGTCACCTTATACCCAAATCTCATTAATTGCCTTGCTGCAGCCAGCCCCGCAAGCCCAGCACCAATCACAATCACATTCGCCTTACTAGGTTCAGCTGGACTCTTCTCCTTGATTGCCGGTGCAACCCCAAAATTAATATACCCGTGTGAAACCAAATAATTATAAGCAGAATCCAAAAGGGTATGGCCATGTTTAGGTATCTCGTCAATAAACATCTCTTTAGTGATCCAATTTGACACATTCTCGCGCCATTTCGCGATAATGTGGTTCCGAATAAGAATGTAGTTGACCTGTTCTATCCCCCCAACTACAGGTACAACCCCGGCATCAATTTCCTCCTCAGTGAGGGAATCGGCAGGAAACCCAGACGAGAGCGCAATCAAGGCCTCGGCCGTGGATTCTTTATTTATCACAATAATCTCATCGGAGATATTGGGTACAGTTCGTGTTGACGAATTAGGGTTTTCTACGTTATGTCTAATTGAAGGAACCGAAATTGGAGTAATAGTAGCAGAAGAATATGAAGAAGAGGAAGGGACAAGACCGTTATTACCGTTGAGAATAACGTTGGGGAGTGGAGGAACATGAAACGACGCCGCTTTCCGCTGAGGCCGACCTCGCCTTCGCTTCTTGGGAATTGTGAACGAGAGAAGGTGATTCGTTGAAGTAGGGCTAGGGTTTTGGATTTGGAATTGGGTTTCGATTGGATCATCAGGGCTCGGATTAGAACTAAGATTGGGATTATGATTATAATTTGGGCTAGGGCTAGGGTTAGGGTTTGGTGGAGGCGGAAAAGGAATGAATTGGAGAGGAGGGAATGAAGAGAATTGGTCTGGGGATTGGTCTAATGGATTCATGTTTTGGGGTTTTGGAGAGAGGTAAGTGGTACAGGTAGTGATGCAGAAGAAAGAAAGCGACTGTTTGGTTCCCGAGAAAATTTGAACGGCAATGGCTTAAGTACTTGGCAACGTCAACGTTTCGATTGATTATAGTAACGGCTATGATTATCACCATGTCAGCATCTACTTTGGAGTCATGGACTACCTGGACCTCACCGCTGCGGCGGAACACTAAGGGTGTGTTTGGTTAGAGGGATGAAAAAATTGGAGGGTAGAAAAAATTTTTATTTCCCTTTTTTTTTTGTTTGATTGTGAGGGAAAAAGTAGAGAGATGGAAAAAGTGAGTTTATAAAAATTTACTTATATATTCTTGTTAAAAAATGATGCACAGTTAAAATAAAAAAATGACAAGCAATTAAAAAAAAAACAATCACCCAAATTTATTAAACAATAAAAATTATGTCCAAGAAAAAAATCATGTCTAATTAAAAAAAAAAAAAAAAAAACAATACACCATACGTACAGCCAAGAAAATCAAAAGAAAAAAGGATTAAAAAAAAAAAGAGTAAGAAAGCAGCAAACGCCCAGGAAAGTAGGCAGAAGAAAAAAAAAAAGACAATAAGACGAAATTTGTGCAAGGGCAATTTTGTCATTTACCCATAAAACTCCTCCCACACCATTTTCTCTCCATTTTGGAGAGACAAGTTTTAGGTGGGCCTGGGTGGAAAATGCCTGGGCCTCAACAAAAATTTTTCTCTCCCTCCCTCTTTACCAAACAACACCCTTTCTCATTTTCTTTCCTATTTTCTCACCAAATTTTTCCATCCTCCCTAAATTCCACCCATCCAAACATAGTGTTAGGTTGAGGAGTTAGGAGCACTAGCCTAAGGTGTCACACTAAAGGCCATTTGCATACAGCTAAAAATTAAAAATATTATAACAAAATAATTTTTAAATATATAAATAGTATCATAGGACCTATTTTTAATTAAAAAATTGCTGAAAAGTAAGGTTTGTAGGTCTCGCAAATAGTGCACAGGACTCATTGGTGTGCACTGTTTATGTAGAAAAGTCAACAATCACGACTCCCAAAAAAAATGCAAACGCAGGACATGGGAAGCGCAAAACAAGCTTCCCAAATGCTCACTAAGTGTTTGTTTGGATCACGTCCACGTTTTGGACGTTTTGTGTTTCAGGCCTTTTTTTTTTTTTTTTTTAACCAGCGTTTAATACACTGTTCATGGGACATGAACGATGTATTTATGCCAATGAACAGTAGTGAATAGTAACCAAAAAATTTTTTTTATTGTTTTTAATTTTCAGTTTTCAGCAAAATAAGCGATATCCAAACACACACTAAACACTAAAAAGTAGCTCCCACATCACATGTTTCAAATTCCGGGTTAGAGATTTCTAGTATCGTTGTTTAAGTATTGTGAAAATACGTATGGGTTAAAAAGTGTTGTGAAAATATATATTAGAGATTTCTAGTATCGTTGTTTAAGTATTGTGAAAATACGTATGGGTTAAAAAGTGTTGTGAAAATATATATTATGCTATTTAAACACTGAAAACTGTTATTTAAACACCTTTACCAAACACACTCTAAAACTTTTAGCATGGGTGAACATTATTGTTCCAAATTTGGAAAGTTTCACAAATTGTAAGATTTTTATTGTTTTTTAGTATGCACTCTCCTCTGACTTACTGTTCACAAATAGTAAAAATTTTATTGTTTTGTATTGGGATGAGTTTTAAGTAAATATTATTTTAATGTGTTGTATATATTATTTTAATGTATAAAATTAAAGAATAGAATATGTGATGTATGATGTATTGTAAAATGATGTGCTAAAATAGTAAAATATGTTTTTTGATGTGTTAAAATAATATACTTTTGCAACAGCTGATGCTCTTATGAATTAGGAGGCTGCCAATATATCCATAGGTCGGTTCGGGTCAAGTTTGGGCTCTACTTGAACTTAACCTAATTTTAGCAAATGGCCAAATAAAGGACACATCATTAATCATGAGCGCCAACAGGTTGGATTTGGTTAGTTTTAGCTGAAATCAAGAGAGGCAACGACGAATGAGATCTCTGTGAATCTTAACAGATCTAAGAGTGAAATAGAGGGCGGCAGTTGAGAGAGAATGGCATTTTTTAGCAAGCTTTAGAGCATCACCATCCCAAAATTATATCCTATCCTATTTTACCATCTCAAAAAGCTAATTTATCAATTATACCATACCATTTTATAATACTCCCAACATTCCAACTTTTATTTCTTTTGTTACTTTATTTAAATATTCTTTTTTTTAATGTTTCTCTCTTTCTCTCTCTTCCTTTTTCTCTCTCTCTCCCTCAACCAGCTCTCACAAAACCCATTAAAACACCTCCACTCACATCCCATTTAACCCACCAAACACCGGCCAGCAACCACCACCATAACCACCACGCCACCACCATGCCAACTCCCATTAAAAAAACCACCAAACCCACCAACAAGAATTAAAAAAAAAAAAAAAAAACACGCACACATGCACAACAACAACAACCAAACAAAACCCACAACCCATAACCCACCACTGCACCACCACAACTCACCATGCCCCACCTGCCACATGCCCACCACAGACCCACAACCACCATGCCTCAAACCATCGCGACCCGAACCCATAACTGCCATGCCGCAGACCCACCACGACCCACACTAGAAAACACACAAATAATTGTTGAGCAAAACCCAAATCAACCAAGTAAATCCCAACAAATATAAAACCCAAACCCAAAACCCTTCCACACAAATCAAAATCCCACTACCCACTACCACCGTATACCCACATCCACTGCCACCACCATACCATATCACAGATCAACCCACACCACAAACCCATTCCGCCACCACGGACCACCAACCCAGACCCACTCCACCACCACTGCCACACAACCCATGTCGCCGCCACAGGGAAGACATCATCGTATTGGAGGACCCACGCCTACCTCTGCTGCTACCACCGCCACACAGGGTTTTGGGTTTGAGAAAAATGAGGTTTGGGGTTTAAGGAGAGAAGAGAGTAGCTGTAGAACAAAAACAAGAGAGAGAAGAGAAGACAGAGTATGTTCTGGAGAGAGAGAGAGAAGATTAGACAATGAAGAGAGAGAAAGTGGTAAATATTTATAGGTGAGAATAAAAAATTATTATTTTGTTTTACAATGTTGCTACAGTATCGTCGTAAATTTACAATGGTACTGTAGTAGTATTGCAATTTTTTTTACAATTCTAAGCTTTTACAAGTCCGGATGGTGGAGGTTATTAAGAGACAAATGCTAAATAGAGGCAACATATGGCATTTAGCATTCCTATTGTGAATGCTCTTATGCTATTTGGTTGATCTGTTAAGTTTTTGTCGAGTTTTAACTTCTTAACTTGCCACTCGACCCGCTCACATCGGTTGCTAATATCAAAGACCCACCATCAACTGCCTCTTTGCTAGGTTAAGTTGGTTCCAATTCAAGTGGCGTCAAGTCAAACAGTTTTGTAATGTCTTTGCTGGGTTTGGACAACCCTAAAGGTGATTCATCATGGAACCAAAGTTTAGAGCAGTAAACGAGTCAAGTTTTGTCGAGTATTGAATGTTTGAAATCAGCTTGAAAAAAAAAGTAAAATGTTAAAATCTTGAACCAAACTTATAAATAAGGCAAAAATCCAAAACTGACCCTCTAACTTTCAACCTTTTTCATTTCAGTCCTTTACCTTTCAGTTTTGTCATTTCAGTCCTCTAACTTTTAATTGTTGTCAATTCGGTACTCTGTTAAACCTCAGTTATCTGCTGCCATTAAGTGAGCCAAAATGACGTCGTTTTGTTTTTTTTTTTAATTTTTTTTATAAATTTCAGAATTAAAAGAAAATAAAAAACTGTTATTAAAAAAAAAAAAAAAACATTTAGGGGAACAACTTCGTTCCCCTTAAATCAAAACCAAAGAATACGACACCCAATTTGCAGAGATTGAGACCAAGATTGTTGAGATTGTTGCTGCTGGTATATCACGTTTTGCAGCTCCGTGCTTCCAGCGGAACTGGTATGGAAGTATAGAAAAGTGGCACACACAAAATAAAAGTATTTTACAAAATGCTCTATCAAACATCAAGAGGATTGATATCCCTCACCTTGCCTACTTTAAAGGTGTAAAAAGGATAAGTATGAATGAATGACTGATCTGACATGTCTTTTGTGTTTGTGTGTGCACATTTGTGTGTGTTCATAATGCATGATATTGACAATCCATAGAAAATCTTACTCAGAAAAGCCCCTAAGAACAGTTTTTGGATCATAAATTTATGCATATCAGGGTCATATTTCATTTTTCTCATGACATCACTCCTTTAGTTCTTACTCCTCTCCCAGTTGGTGAATGGTTCAAATTTATTTTATTGTTGCTTTAAGTCAATGTGAGAAACTAGTCCTTTGATAAATTTATGTTTGGGTACGATTCTAAACCATTCCTTTGTTGCATAAAATGGTCCAAATTGGCTTGCCTTTTTAATTCTAGTAAGACAATTGCTGGTTTATCATATCCTTTTTACTTCTGAGAAACTTTGTTTAGACCGTCTAGGTTGCTGCAAAACGTGATATACTGCAACAACAATCTCAACAATCTTGGTCTCAATCTCTCAATCTTTGCAAATCGGTCTTTATTTTCCGTTTTCCCCAAATTTTCTCAGTTAGTGATTGGGTGTCGTATTCTTTGGTTTTGAATCTTATGATTTCAGGGGAACAACGTCATGCCCTAAATGTTTTTATTTTTATTTTTTAATAACAGTTTTTTTATTTTCCTTTAATTCTGATTTTTATTTTATTTTAAAAAGAGCCTGAACGGTTTAGACCCCTTAAACAATAACCAGATTGCGTAGCCTAGATTAATTAGCCAAGTTGTTACTTGGTCAAATTAAGCAATTCTAGGTTAAAACAATCACAAAATCATATCATACATGTAAAACATATAAAGCAGTGGAAAATAAATAACACAGTGATATGATCACCCAGGAAAACCAAACTGGTAAAAAACCTGGGGAGGATTTTACCCACCGATCCTCAAGGCAAAACGGAATCCACTAAGAAAGAATTGAAGTTCCTACAAAAGGACTTACAAGCTCCCCGCTTGACTTTCTAATGCTACCCACCAGTAAAACTTCCTGACACGACCACGCGCAGGCTCCGAGTCCACGGACTACTTCTTTCTTTGTATTCCTTCAATCAGCTACAAGCACCCACGCTTGATATTCTTTAAGCTTCAAAGGCAGCAACCAAGTTGATCATCAAGATGTTGAAGTAATCTCAATCTTGAAAAACCTAAGCTTTGTGTAAAGAAAAGCTCCTCTAGATCTCATAAGAGATTCACACAAAACCGCAATGTATGAGCAACAATACAACTTGTGCAACACTGAAAAACGTGGCTAGGGTTTGCCTTATATACCTAGGGCAAAAACATAAAACCCTAAACGTTTAAAGAGTTTGGGCTGAGTTGGAATTCTGCAGAAAAACGCATCTGGGCCGACTTTCGATCGATCGAGTCTAACCTTCGATTGATCGAGCCAGGCCGAGAAGCCCCAATGCTTCTGCAGTCACTCGATTCCAACTTTACAATATTTAACCAACTTTGAGCAAGCCTAAACTAGACTAAATACATTGTTTTGATCACGGTTTGCCAACATTACAAATTAGAGTTCTAAATACATAAAATCCTAAGACCTTAGAACCTAACAGAGCCAAAACGACGTCGTTTTGGATCACTTAACAGCAGCAGATAACTGAAGTTTAACGGAGTACTGAATTGACAACAATTGAAAGTTAAAGGACTGAAATAACAAAATTGAAAGTTAGAAGAATGAAATGAAAAACGCTGAAAGTTAGAGGGTCAGTTTTGAATTTTTGCCTATAAATAATGTTCGAACTTCAGTTCATCAAAATTCCAAAAGTTTAAGCTCAATTTGGCCTAGCTAAATTCATTGGTCAATCAAGTTCAAACTTAATCTCAAACTATTAAATTCGAGATCCAACACAAGTACATTATTAAGCCCGTATTAAACATATTCTCAAGCCCATTTAGTTTAAACAAGTGTTCTTAACTTTCTGTGGGGATAAGAGCCCAAACTTGTATGCTGGGCCTTGGGCCCTATACGTGGATCCGTCTGAGGAGGAATAAATAGTTGGAAGATGCTCTGGAATAGAGGGCCACACGAGGAAAAGGGGTAGGAGTATAGTCCGAGGAGGTCATCTCCTCGGACAGGATGAATGTCGCTCAGGCAAGTGCTCGGATGATTTAGGTAACAGTTCAGGAAGCTACAACGATAAGGACGAGCTTCAGGCACGTGCAAAGGCGATGATAACATGAAAATATCTCAAGGAAAAGCTACTACCTCCGCATTAAATGCACTGCAGCAACTTTTCTGGTCGTATTTATGGGGAGAAGACTCCTGAATAGTACAATTTTCAGCTACCACCACTCAAAAATAACAAAAGAAGAAGTTTGATGGGACATGCACTAAAGTAAGAATTTTGATGGTAACAAGTGTAAGGTCAAGATGGTCTGAAAAGGCCTACATAAATGTAAAAAGATCTCCCAAGAAGGGGGATCAGAAAAAGGAGAGAAAAAAGAAAGAAAGAGAGAATTACTGTAGCCCCAAGTGCTGTATGAAAGTTCATAACTACTGCATTTAGTCATATTCAGTCTCCTCGGACAACCCTTTGGCTAAGCTTTATGTGCTGTTTACTCTTGTTTATTATTGAAATATTCCCTAACCGTTAGTACAAATCAATAAAACCCAGCTTTTTGGCCTACTCTCTACAAATTTATTGTATAGGGCTCACCAAACCATCGCCCAAACGGATTTTTGGGCCTGGGCCAGTAATCTGGGACCTTACACTCTTAATTAGTGTGGGTTTGGATAGTAAGTTTAGTTGCGTTGTGTTTTGCCCTTGCGTTTCCGGTTTTTTTTTTTTTTTTTTTTTTTTTTTTTTGCAGGAGTTATTGACTTTTGAGAGACAAAAAATACTGTGCATGAACAGTGAGACACTGTTCACGCATTAAAAAATATTAAAAATGGGTCCCGTGGTACTATTCATACATTTAAAAATTATTTTGCTACAGTGTTTTTAGCCACAATCAATTTTCAGGAACTTTCAGCAACAATAAGCTGTATCCAAACGGACCCTTAATAAAAGGTTTAATAGGATATAAGCTTATTTTTCAATCTCATATCAAGCTTATTTACCAGGCTTATAAACGAGTCTAGATTTTTCTTGTTTTTTTTTTTATTCAGCCATATTGTTTCACAAGTCTGTTTATAAATTTTTTTTTTCTTTTTTTGAGTTTGGCTTGTTTATTATTAAGCCTAAAACTAAATGTCAAGTTTGGCTTGTTAATAAAGTAAATACACAAACATGAAGCTTTTTATCAAGTCAAATGATTACTATTTAAATACAACTTTATTTATTTTAACCCTAAGTTCGACAATCAATATCATCAAATTTTAAATTATGGGTTCACAATTCAATCATTACATTCATTTCATCTAGACATTTTGAAAAGTCATGTAAGCATTGTCCAATATTGAATAAGTTACACCACTATTTGATCAAGGAACCTTGCTACAAACACAGAAGAAGAAGAAATAATAATAAAATTTCGCAGTCCCTTTACCATTTATTATTAGCGCACTTGGTTCATCACAATACAACAACAAAAGAAAAATATGAGTAAGTTTTGATGGATTTCGTACTTGTCTCTAGACTTTTCCTAACCAAAATCCATTTTATATCAAGGAGTCAATGATAATGATTTTCAAACCATGAGGCTAGAAATGGAGTTGTGGGGTCGACACTTTAGAGATGGTAAATTGGACGTCAATAATTCAATTGGTAATGACAATGATGTAATAAACATCAACATTTTATTTTTTTTTGGCTAAACCATCAACATTTTATGTTGATATATATACACACACATAATAATATTTAAATCTATGGTATATATTGCCTGGTAAATTTTTTTTTTTTACCGTCTAGCTGTAATATTATTATTATTATTATTTTTTTTTCCGGTGTATGTAAGAATTGGTCCCAAGTCTCGTATATGAATTTATGATGTTTGTTGCATGATAAGTGTTTTTACTATTAGACTATCGTTTTTATTTTATTTTTGGTGTATGTATGATTTGATCCCAAGGCTCTTATTTAATAACAAAATATTTTACCAATTAAGTTAACTATAACTCATCCATAATTGTTGATTTTTTTTTTTTTTTTGGAGAATCTCACAATTGTTGATTATTCAATGAATGATCGTGTGAGTTTTGATCATACATTTCTTAGAAGGTGCATAAATGGTTTATTACCTTAGCAATAGGCTTGTATTTATGAACTTGCTATACCCTTTATGCATTTAGGATTTTTTATTTGCGGCCAAAGGCCTTGTAGCTGAATTGACACATCTCCATGCACAAAGTGCTTGGGGGTCTAGGGGAGAAAGGGTTCGAACTGTGAGGTTAGTAGCATGTTGTAATTATTTCTAAAAAAAAAAAAAGATTTATTACTTGCGTAATAATTGCATGCAACATTACTCATATTTTCGAACCAAATTTTTTTTTTTTGTAAACAATTGAATAATAATATATAGTGATTTATCTCATTAATTTTAAGATGAAACTTTCGTCCAACCGGTTGGGACAATATCCTCCATTCTATTCCATGGCAATGCTTATGACCTAATATGATTTGTAATTTAAGGAAGAGGCATGGTTGATAAGGGTCTTGATACCTATAAACTTAACTATAACAAAGGTAGAAAATTATCCTATAAAAAAAAAAGGTAGAAAATTAGGGAGTTTTTTCCCCTTAATTATTATTAAACTCAAGTTAGTTATAGTTTTATTTTTATTTTTTTTAACTAGTTTATGGTTTTATTAATGTGTTTAGAATTAATGAGTTTTATTCAAAACTAAGTTGAATATTTCCCATCTCATCAAAAGAATTTAAAAAAGAAAAGTCGAATACTTTCTTAGTTGGGTCATACTAACTAGTGCTCTTAGGGCATTGGTTAACAATCTAGTTAAATAAAGTTTTTATGGAAAGAGAGGAAAAAAAAAAAAAAAACAATTAGGGCCCGTTTGGTGCCTATGTTTAAACAATGGTTTTCAATTTTTTTGGAAATATGTGTGAGTGAAAAAGTGTGTAAAAATACGTGTAATATTATATAAAAACTGAAAACATATATATATATATATATATATATATATATATTTTTTTTTTGAATCAACTGAAAATATATGTTTAAACACATGTACCAAATAAGTCTTTAATGTTTTGACAGTTTTTTTTATTTCCTATAAAAGTAATGTAAAAAATTTCCTAAAATAGATTGTTAATCAATGTCTTAAGAGTACTCGTTAACATTTCCCATATATATATATATATATATATATATATATATATATATATATCTATGTCAAATTTAAACCCTCATCAATTTTATTCTCAAAAAAAAAAAAAAGTCAATTTCAATAACAAAATTATATTGCTTATGGGTTTTATGGGATTAGTGTTTGGAATTAAGATTTGGATGAAATGAATGAAATTAAAAAAAAAAAAATTAAAACTATACTGAGGAAAATAAAAATATGTCAAAATCAGATGATATGTTTTGTAATTTAGTCCAAAATATATCATGCTGTAACCAAAAATTGAATATTTTCCGTGGGGAGGGGAAGATTCAGGTTGATATTTTTTTAACAATATTTGCTATTTATTATACATATATGATATATCTATCACAATACTGAAAGAGGTATAAAATGATTGATGTTTTCCACTTTCCAAGTACATCGTAATAAAGACTTATCTTTCAGTCCCACGGCTTATAATAATTCAAAAATCATGCACACTATATGGTTTTTATATTACATTCCCATGTAAATTAATGAACATGTCCAAACTATTAATGTCCTCACCATTTTCATCATTAGAATTTACTGTAGCTCATTTTTTTTGAGCTGTATGGATGTGATTTCCCACCAAACTAGAAGGGAAAAGACAAGTTTAAATATACATGAGCAGACATAAGGACCTTTTTAGCATGTGACACCTATTCAGCAAAAATAAATAAATAAATAGTATGTGACACCTATATTAAAAGTATACTTACACAAAATTTTGAAGTAGACTTTGCTCTATAATCTATTTACTATTTTTTTTTTGGTGAGAAGAATCTATTTATCTATATGGCGTATAATATTGTGGCATTTGGTACGAGTCATCTTGTATAATTTATTGTATTTTTTTTAAACCAGATTTATAGGAGTTTAGAACTTTAAATTATTGAAAATAGGTGGCCTTGAAGAGGAAAGAAAAATTAGGTAAAATGAATCTTATTTTTGATAATTTAATAATTACAACAAGAAATTGGTAATTTGAATCTTATACATCTCCTTAAAAATATCAAGAGCTAGATGCGATTTAATTTACAAAACTTTTGACTAGGTAAAATGAATCTAAATACTTGCAAATGTCCAAATTTTTAATGGAGCCCACGTTTACATAACTGTAAATTTTCTCCAAAATCGTGGGTATCATAACTTTGCCTTTAATACGATAATGTTATTCTCATGTAAGGGAAGAATTTTGCCTTTAATATGATAGAAAAATACTAACTAACAAAGTTTTTTTGATTCTCAAAAAAAAAAAAAAACTAAAAAAGTCTTTTTTAGATAAAAGAAATGAAATGTTAACGAGGGCCCTTAAGATATTGGTTAAAAATTCATTTTAAGAAAATTTTGACATCACTTTTATGGAAAATGAAAAAAGCTGTCAAAACGTTAATGACTTTTTTTTTTTTTTTTTTTTTCCATAAAAATTTTCTTTAACTTAATTGTTAATCAATATTCTAAGGGAATTCGTTATCATGACTATATATATATATATATTTTATTTATTTATTTTTTTTGTGTGTGTGTGAAGGATATATGATGTAAGGGTCTTGTTATGGTGTCTTTAATATAATTGTTAATAACACCGTAACAAAGATATTAACAATTGTTAATATAATTGTTAATAAGCCCTAGGAGGGGTGGCCCAGTTGGGAGAGATCCCACATGCAAGCACAAGGTCCCTTATTCGAGTCGTGGCGGGTACCGTGTGGGAGGAGGGTTCCTAGCTTACAATGTGCCTCTTTTGCTGGCTCTCTTGGGGTGCTAGGGTGAGGTCTGTGACGTCCCTGTCACAGTAGCTATGGCTCAATCCAACATTCCCTAGCGGGGGGTGCCCCTATTAAGTCATGCCCTGGGGGGTTAGTCACAAATAGTCGCCCTCGCCGCCTCTTTTCTTCATCAAAAAAAATATATATATATATAATTGTTAATAAATCATTTAAAGAAAATTTTGACATTAATTTCAAATGAAATCTAAAAAATTTTTAAAAAATTAAAAAATTATTTTCTAAAAAGCTAAAATATGGTTAACCGATTCCGAGTAATTTGCAAATTAGCTTTATAGTTTTACTAATATTTTGTTCCTTAAAAAAAAAAAAAGTTTTACTAATATTTTAATTGTTTTATATACTACTTTTTATTTCAATTTTGGAATGCTCCGACCCGTCAAATTCAAGAATTTCGGATGATCCACCTTGAAATGTACCATTATATCCTATATTATTATTTAAAAAAAAAAAAAAAAACACATTAACCGAGAGCGACAAGTCTAAGTACGGCCTTTTTTTTTTTTTTTTTTCATTTTCTTCAGTGCTAAGATTTCAATTTTCTTCTTCTTCTTCTTCTTCAACAATCACAGAGATCCATTCCCTCGAGCTCAACCTCTCAATTCAATTCAGGTACTCCAGAACCCGACCCGTATTCAAGCTTCGTATTTCTATGATTTTCCTGAATCATGATTCAATTCTCAAATCTCTCATTTCATTTATTCACGAACTCAATGTAAAAAATCTAAGTAACTAATAAATTAATCTCATTTAGTTTCTCTGAAAATTTTCCACTAATTTCGATGATTTCAAAGCTATTCGTATTCTGAAAACCATTTATCAAATTGTTTGAAGTGTTAGCGGTCGAGATTGCGTGGAATTGGTCTATCTTCGGTGCTTTTTGTACTGGATCTGAAGGTACTTTTCTCAAAATTTTTTTGTTTGTTTGATTCTGTACTGTGTAGCTTTTTGTTTCTATATTGTTGACAAATTCAACTCCAATTTTTATTTTTTATTTTTTTTTTGTTTCAAACAGTTGCGTTAAGCTCAATTGACGCAAAATTTCACTTATAGAGGCACACATTTTCGCTCATTCAAGCGCACACACGGAATTTCATTTTTCGAGCAATTGTAGCTTTAATGAACATTTTTTGGCTCGGAAAATGTGTGTTTATCTGTGAATAGTGAAGATTGCGGATTAAATTTGATGATTGTGTTGTTCTTTCATGGTCATATTTGTATTACAACGTGGTTCGAAGTAAAAATATTTATAGTTTTTACTAGCACAATGCTGATTGTGTTCCTTGCCGATATGAATATTCTATGTACCTGTTGGGACTAACGCGTGGTTGTTGTTGTTGTTTTAAAGGTTTCTAAGTCGAGCATTCTTATGTTGGGATGAATTGAGTTGAACTTCCGTTTTCTACAGCATCTAGTGAGGTGTAAGGCTCAATATGGGGATTTTTGATGGTTTACCTGTGTCTTCCGATAAAGCAGTAAGTTATCTTTTGGAAACATAATTTATTAATACTTTTTTAGTTATCTTTTTTGATTAGTAAGTTACACATGCACCCCTCTGGGTTTTGAATCCACAACTTCACTCTCCATCCCATTATTTAAGGAGGAAGTGTTACTTGAGCTAGTGCTCAATGAACTTTGCTTTTACTTAGTAAAGAATTAATTCTGTAAAATTTTTAGGGAAAACTATTATAGAGTGCGAAATGTTTCATCGACAATAATTTCAATGATTATTGAACTTAAGCAGCGTGTCCAATGTTCTGGTGTATAGTAGTAGTAGTAGTAGTCCTGTTTCACCAGCTGTAGTAAGTTTGCAACTGGCATAGTAATCCTCTTTTAACCTGTGCGTCAATTCGCTGGTCA
Organism: Quercus glauca; assembly: GCA_023736055.1. NCBI lineage: Eukaryota > Viridiplantae > Streptophyta > Magnoliopsida > Fagales > Fagaceae > Quercus > Quercus glauca. The sequence continues at coordinate 12,746,878 of CM043322.1, read as the reverse complement.
CCGTTTTTTTCAACCATATATGTATAAGTGTTGCTCTTATGGTAAATGCAGTATTTGAGGGAAGATATTTCAAGAATAGATGAGAGTTGGGCCGCAGCGCGCTTTGATTCGTTACCTCATGTTGTCCATATTTTGACATCAAAAGATCGTGAAGGTGAAGTTCAATTTTTGAAGGAGCAAAGTGATATTATTGAGGAGGTCGTCGATGAAGTAGTGCATGCTTATCACAGTGGCTTTAACAAAGCAATTCAAAATTATTCCCAGGTTTCTGAAGATTTTCTCCTTGATTGTTATAATTACACTTGTTTTTCCGAATTTTCTTCTTCATATGCGCGCATGTGTGTGCCCATGTGTGTGGGGTGTCCGGCCCGCGGGGGGGGGGGGGGGAGTTGCTGTTCATATGATGGACTATATTCTATGAACAAATAGAATACTGGATCATTACAATTTTTATTTATTTATTTGTAAACTTGGCTGCCTGCAGTTTTGCCAAGCTCCTTTCATATATTTGTCCCCCACCTCTAAACACCCCCCCGGCACCCTTGGGCGATGAAGTTAGAGTTGTAGTTACATTCCTAAGTTGTTAATTGTTTGTTTATTTATTTATTTACTTCATTCAGATCTTGCGGTTATTCAGCGAATCCACTGAAAGTATAGCTGTCTTAAAGGTTGATTTGGCTGATGCAAAGAAGCGTCTTAGCGCCCGCAATAAACAATTGCATCAGTTGTGGTATCGGTCAGTAACGCTGCGTCACATAATTTCCCTGTTAGATCAAATTGAGGGCATAGCTAAGGTTTGTCCAACCTATTTCCAGCTTTAAGATAGTATCAGATCCAATAGTATTGCATACTTTTGGTCAATGTTACATTTCAATTACCTGATGCCTGCCCCACCCTTTAATGCTACATCTATGCCGCTATGCATGGATCTTTTTGTACTAGAGTTGCAGTTGCACATCATATCCACACAAACATGCAGACTTTTTTTAAAGTAAGTTATATGCATGCGAGCATGGATGCATAAGTGCATGCATTAATATGCACACATTTATGCATGCTATGATATGTCCTTAATGACTTGTTCTGATCATTACTCACAAAAAGAAAAGAAAAGATAAAAGAACTTGTATCCTGACCTTGCCACATATAAACAAGCACTACACTTATTCCATTTGAATCATCTGCATGCCATGGAAAGCTGAAAACTTTCATCTTGTGTATTTGAAATTTGGCCTAGGTTCCATCTCGTATTGAGAAGCTCATTGCCGATAAGCAGTTTTATGCTGCAGTTCAGGTGCATGTTCAATCAACACTGATGCTTGAGCGAGAGGGACTTCAAACCGTAGGTTTACTAAACTTCTGCTATCATTCCACGTCTGTAATGTTACAAGAAGAATTTTGTATTTCTCTTCTTATTTCTAATTTTTTTTTTTTTTGGTTTTGTGGAACTTATATTTTAGTCAAGTAATATCCAAATCCCTCTATTCATGATTGGTGGCCTAAAACTTTAAAATCTTTTTTTGTTTTTGTTTTTGTTTTTGTTTGTTTGTTTGTTTTTTTTTTTTTTTATTTTGTTTTGTTTTCTGTTTTTTTGATAAGTAAAACTTTATAATCCATTGTATTTACCAACTTTCATAAAAACCTTAGGCAATCAGTTCACTAATGGAGTTAAAGCACAATACCCTTTATTTTATTTATTTATATTTTATAGTAAGCACAATACTATTTTTATCATCCAGTACTCCAATAATCTGTTATATCACACTCTACCTTTAGGATTATTATTATTTGGGTGTGTAAGCTGCTTTGATGTTCACTAGATCTGGCCAGACTATCTTGAATGATTGCATTGTCTCTCATTGGCCCACACATCTACTGGAAAGTATTACCTTAGTCCGATGTCATTATAGACAATCATTTAGAGAATCATATAGGGACTCTTTAGAAATTTCTTTCTTCCAAATACTTCTTTTTTGATTATGCTGAAGCTAATCTAGTACTGTGTGAAGAAAATATAAGGATTGGGCTTTTTAAGTCTCATGACTGCATTATAATTGTTCTTTTTTATGTGCCCTTTAGGTTGGTGCCCTTCAAGATGTTCGGTCAGAGCTGACAAAGTTGCGCGGGGTTCTTTTTTATAAAGTTTTGGAGGATTTGCATGCGCACCTATACAATAAAGGTGAATACAGGTATTTACTTTCCTTCTTAGCTTTAGCTTTTACAGTTTTCTGAAGCTAGTCTAATTGATGCTGATGTTAGGGGTTTTTTTGGGGGGTGGGGGTGGGGTGGAGATAATAATAGAAAAAGGAAAGTCCTTATGCACACTGTATTAGATGCTGATATAAGCTACACAGTTTTCCCTGTTGTGTTGGCATGCTACTTTCTGGCATACTTTTTAGTATGAAGATTTTACCTAAGCTCTAGTTATTTAATATTTTCTTGTCCTTTTTTACTTGTTGGTGGTTGGGTTGGGGGCTTGTTCTTGGGAAGAAGATTGCAGGTTTTGTAGTGTGAATATTTATCACTAGGACCACAGATTTTATGAATTACAATTTGAGCTATTTCTTAAAAGCTATTGCTTTAATGAAGTTTATTGCCCTTAAGCTGACTATATTCTGCAGCTCAGCTGCCTCAAGTGTGCATGAAAGGGATGATGAAGTGCCAACAACCACAGCTGTTGCATTTTTTGTGAATAATTCACAACCTCTATCTAGAAGAACCAGGTTAATGAAAGGTGACAGCCAGATTGGCATCCATGTGGATGGATCATATAGGCCAGGTTCTGTTGATGGAGGGTAAGATTGGAGATTTTTATTTTAATGGTGCTTGTGCAACTTCCTTAATTAGAACTGCCTTTTTTCCCATTTATTTGAACTGCTCCCTTTCCCCCCTCTAAATATAAGTCAGAATATGCTTTCAGCTCATCTGTTGATGGCCGTGATGAGGAGGGTGCTCTGGAACTACCTGATGATGCTACCTCAGATGGGCATATGGCATCAATAAGAGTCAATGGTGGTGATGGCATTCCGAAGGATGTCAAAATTGTTTCTCGTCAAATGCCAATATGGCTTTCAAATTCCACTCCAGATGAATTTCTTGTAAGAATTATCTCAGAATTGCATCTCCTGTTATCTTATGTGTTTGAACTCTCATCTTTTAGGCTGAAGTTTTGGGTGTTATAATTGGATGTAGGAAGCAATAAAAAAGAGTGATGCTCCACTTCATGTGAAGTATTTGCAAACCATGGTTGAGTGCCTCTGCATGCTTGGCAAAGTTGCAGCTGCTGGTGCTATAATATGGTTTGTTGTCTAGCTGGCTGACATACTTTTTCATTCTGTTTGAAGCATGGTTTTGAAGAAATTTATTTACTTCCAGAGATGTCTTGAACATAATAGACCTAATTAATTTTGTTATAGTTCACTACTCACTTCTAGAATATTGGATTTTCCTGGCTTGTGTTTAGCATCCTTTTTATTTTTTATTTTTTTCCTTCTATTAATACTGGATCTGGTCCTGACCAAAATATTTCACGTTCATGATATTTGTATCTCATATTCTATCCACACTTACACTATATTGTTATTTTGGAATTTTTTATTTTGTCGTATAAATCTTTAATACATTTGAATCCGTAAATCACCCTCAATTGCCATATGAGTAATCTTTTGAATATAGTGGTTGCCATGTTAATAATGTCAATACCCATGTCTTTGTGACCCCTTTCATATTAATATCTGTTGAATGTAGGATCAGATTCATTTAACGATGGTAAGATATTTCAAATTCCTAATTGTCCTGGATTCATAGAAAACAAGTAATGGTTTCCTTGCAGAAGAGTGGTGGGATGACATCAATGGAGAGTTCCTATCTAGCCTTCCAACTTTATGTCGATTACATTCTGATTATAGTCACACATTGTTTAGAGTAGCTTCAGAAAGAGTTATTACGGGTGGGCAAGGAATTCAAACCATCTAGTTGATTGGTGTGGAATTCAGTCTCCTCTATGTTGTGGAAATTTAATGATATTTCCTAATATTGATTGATGCCCTAAAGCCAAAGAGGGGTAAAGACACTAATTAAAAAGCCTAAAATGTGGAAAAAGCTGTTGCAAATTGTAGTATTTAGACCAATGTGTATGGAAACACTTTTAGATCCTCTGGTTCATAATTATAAGGTGGCCTTTTTCTGCAGAGTCTCATAGAAAAGTAGACAAACCTATTACTTCTTTTCATATCTGGAAATTGGATTTAGTGATGCCAAAACACTCTAGTGGTGGATGTGAATTGAATTTGTATAGTGATTAAATTGGGTTACAATCTTAGTCCTGTTGAACTGCATCTCATTTCATGAATTGATTGTGTAGTATATACAGTTTCTAATATGTATCTTTTCCAAGTAGCCAACCCCATCTAGTTTGTGATCAAATTCAAGAGCGAGTTCCGTTGAAATTTGTTTTTGTCTTTTTGAACTTATGGCAATTCATTATCATTTGCTTGTTTTTTGTTCAATATGTACTTTATAATGACATTAAACTTTGCTGATTTTGTTTTGTAACAGCCAAAGATTGAGACCAACAATTCATGAGATTATCACATCCAAGATAAAAGCTCATGCTGAACTTCTTAATTGTTCAAGGTCTGGCATTGGTCAGGGTGACCGAACTGTTACTGCTGGTCTTCATTTGTTGAAAGGACAGTTTCAAAGCTTCCAGTTGCAGAAACAGAAGCGTCAGAATGGGATATCTCTGGTTGGGACTCTTTCGGCGGTGAGCCCTGTCTCGTCTGTTATGGGTCCCACAGGAAAAGCACAGTCTGCCGCAATGGAGCTGCTTGATTCAATTTTGGACGCAATTGTTCGCATATTTGGTGCGGTACCTATTTTCTATGTTTTACTCTCTCTTTCAATGTTAAAACTAAATTTCTCAATGTTACATTTCAGAGAATCATGTTGTTGTTGGAGAGATTCTGGAATCAAAATCCACTCATCAAAGTGAAATGAACACTTCAAGGTCATTGCCAACAGATTGGAACCCTGATTCTGAAGCATCTCAAGTTACTGGGGGATATAACATTGGCTTTTCCTTGACAGTTTTTCAGGTAAACTATCTGCATTAATTTATTGGCAATCTTAATGCCTGATGGTAAATTTAACATTTTCTTTAAAAAAAAAAATGTATTAATGGACAAGTTTGCTCCCTTCCCAACCTTTTCTTTTAACTCCTATTTCTTCACTATGTACCATAGAGTGAATGCCAACAACTCATTTGTGAGATTCTGCGAGCAACTCCTGAAGCTGCATCTGCAGATGCTGCCGTACAAACAGCTAGACTTGCAAGCAAGGCCCCTTCCAAGGAAAAGAGGCAAGTGCCTTTAATTTCATATTCAAATCTCTACTATGTGATATTCCTCAAATCACTTTTTCAACCTTCTTTGGAGTTACTTCGTTGGCACCGGTTGCCCTTTCATATTAATTTTTTTCCTTATATTCTTGCTTATTAGGATAACTTAGAACTAAGGGTATAACAAGAGAGCTCAAATCCCGGTGTTCAAGGTGCAATCGATATGGATCTAGGAGCCATTCACTAAGTATTAAATATGTTCCAAGTTTAAGAATTTTATTGATAAATTACAACTTGTCCCAGAATCTTAAGTTGATAGGAGATGACAAATTCAATCACCTAACCTTTATTCTAATATTTGTATTTAAATTCTGGAAAATATTTTTGTCGTATCGAAGATGTGTCACAAAGTTTCTGAAAAAACCAAAATGTATCTAGTATTCATGCTTATATTGGTTGAAGAGATGGCTGGGAGGAACCAAGAGTTACAAGTTCAATAAGACATTATATATAGTTCAAGGTACACGAGACTTAGGCCCGGTTATGGCATTGGCATGGTTTTGGAGGCGAGGATGGAGCTGTAAATGGTGATGGTGACAGTTAGATTTGAATGAGTTGACTTAGTGATTGATGTGATGCCTACAATACAGATATGATGATGGAGGTGATAGTTCTCTGCTGGCTGGAATGAGTTGCTCTAAGTGTTAGACTTCTTCAATTATGAGACCTGTGGAAGGAGAGTAACACTGTGGCAGTCATGCTTCACTAGACAAAATGCTGCTGGTTGTGATAGTTAGGTGATGGAAATTGTGGTCAGAGTAGGGGTAGTGTAAACTGTAAAGTTTTAAGAAGAGGAGGTGAAGGTGCCAGGGAGAGGATTTGCTCTAGTGTGTAGTGGGAGCTGCTACTGTGGCAGCATATGTCATAGGTGGAGGAGCAGGTCATGGTGTTGGAGGCTGCATTTTGGCGATGTTATTGAGGTGGTATTCAAATAATGATAGGTGGCGGATTTGTGTTGATCCCTTTTCTTAACATGCATAGGCAAAGGTGCAAAGCTCAAGTGCACTCCTTTTTTTTTGATGATGAGGAAACCCTTCAAGGTATGGGCCAGGGGGACCACCCCGAAGGGGCAAACCTTGGATGCTTACACACCCCCACCAAGTAGGCATCTGGTAAATCGCGAAATGCCTCAGCTAAGAGTTGAACTGGAGACTTTCGCACTCTTGATTGAAGTAAAGCACACATTATATAATTTTTTTTATATAATTTGAAAACAACTATTAATGGACAATATGACAATCAAGAGATCAAATAATCGTAACATTATATTATGATTCTCTTATGCTGTACAAAATATCTACAATTATGATATTTGATAGTCACGATCAAAATGAAGTACATGGTTGAATCAGAATATATACCAAAAGGCAAATACCAAAAAGCACTATAATGGTAAGTTGTGACTTCTATGCTTAACATATGCAATGAGATGCAATCCAAAAGTATATAATCATCATCTTCATCAAACACAAGTCCATCATCATTGAAATCACAAGATTTGTAATCCTCATCATCTTACTCATTTTTGTTTTGATAGGTAATAAAGATTTATATTCAAGAACACCACCTTATGCAGAAAAACATAAGGCAGAGAGAAAAATACAAAAGGAAGAGAAAGAGAGTAATAGGGAAAGAAAGAAAAGAAACTAAGTACACAAGAGAGAGCTAAGAAACATAGGGAGAGAATCACTAGAGGTGAGTTTTCAAGCCCTAGACTAGTCAAACAAAGTGCCATTGAAAGAGGCTAAAAGCTGGTCATCCGAACTATCCATGTCCTCAAACGTCCTCCTGTTTCGCTTCTCCCAAAGACACCACATCAAGCATAAAGGAGCTAAATTCCAAATGCTAGACAAATGCTTTCCAGGCCAATTCCACCAACCGAATAGAGTATCTGCAACTGATCTTGGCAAAACCCAATAAAACCCAAAAGATCTAAACACCAAACTCCACAGCCGATAAACCTTACCACAATGAAGTAACAGATGATCCACCGTCTCCCTATTATTGCGGCACATGATACACTAGTCAACAAAATCCCATCTACCCCTTAAATTATCACCAGTAAGGATCCTATCTCATACAGCAGTCCACACAAAGAAGGAGACACGCCTAGGAGCCTTAACCTTCCAAACACCTTTCCAAGGGAAAGTAATGGGCAAAGGACTTCTTAACTTATTGTAGAACGATCGAATATCAAAGTCTCCATTCTTTGTCATCTTACTCATCTATTCCATCTTAATAAATAGCCTCTCCCTCATTAGGAGTATGTTGTTAACTAGAACTTGAACCTGTTACCCTCGCAGTGACCTCACTCTTGATCTCATCTTGAATATTTCTTCAGCTCTAGCAACTCTAGTAGCATTATCCCATTTCAAGCAATCATCATGAAATGCTATTTTCTTCAGCACATTCATTGGGTTCTTCTTCTTCTTCTTCTATTCTCCCAGTTAACCACTCATTGCTGTCATCTATATCCTCTAAAGAAATTGGACCCCGTCCCATTTGTTTTTTTCTCCTTGGATTTATAGCTCTACCTCTGTGCAGTTTTCCCGCAAAACATCTTCAATTGCTACAGAGTCAAGAAAAGGAACAACTTGAGACTTGAGACTTGAAACTCATGAAACCTGCATGTTCGACTTACCATGCAACCAAGACTAATAACCTTATGTCATGCCCTTTTCATGGAATAGAATGCAAGAAAGGCTGATCTCAATAATGTGCAAGTGCATACTTCCAAACTTATAATTGGAACGTCTGCTTACAAGTGGGGAGGGGCGATTGGAACATAGGTTCTCTTCATAGGGGGAACTAGGTAATGCCACTGAGTTTCAAGGCTCTTGGCTTCTTCATTTTAATTAACGTATCAAAATAACCTGATTTCTTCATTTTCAAATATTTATCAGATTCTATTGTTTTCCTCGGGTAATATTAATTTTGAATCCGATTCATGGTTTTTTTTTTGCTGGAGATGGCAAGGAAATTTGTTTATATTGGGGTATTATATTATACATGGAATCATAGAGGTTTACTACATCTAAATTCCTCTTGTTAGACATAATTAAAGTTATTACATATAATTTAATCCTTGCCTTAAAAAAAAAAAATAGTTGACTGATTGATTCTCTCTTTATTGTTATGCAATCTGTAATATTGGTGCTGATGGGTTACAGGGACCGTTCGGACGATGGCCTTACTTTTGCTTTTCGTTTCACAGATGCTACTGTATCCATTCCTAACCAGGGTAAGTCGAAGATTGTACTATTAATTACCTAAATTTTCTGGTTAGATTCTCATAATATAAGTTGGATTTAGTCTCTAGTTTTAGTTGATCATATCAATTTTGACGGGATGCTCAAGTTACAACACAAAGTATTATTCCTTGATTCCTAACCAGGAGTTGACCTCATTCGGCAAGGATGGAGTAGGAGGGGTCCAAATGTTTCACAAGAAGGTTATGGATCTGCAGCGGTCTTGCCTGAGCAAGGCATATATCTAGCAGCATCCACATACCGACCTGTGCTTCAGGTTTTGGAATGTCATATTCATGCTATCGATGTGAAATATCTTTGCATAACAGGTTCTGTAGTTGGCCTTTTCTCATATGATGTTCTCTGCAGTTTACAGATAAGGTTGCTTCAATGCTGCCAAAAAAGTATGCCCAACTTGGGTACGTTCAAAACTCTTGTTCACTTTCCTAGTTCAGTGATCTGCTTATAATAGCATCACAACTTTGATATACAGTGGACAGTTAAGAGTAATTATGAAGCCTATAACCTATCTTCTTATTCTTTCTATCTTCCACATGCTTCTCTCATTTTTCGCTTAATTGAAATATTGCCATGCATTAGAATTGAATGTGGAGGTGGTAGAATGTGTCTTGACAATTTACTTTAATTAATGTTTTTTTTTTTTGGTGCTAAATTTTCAGTCTCTGTCATTGTAGTGTATTAGTTATATTTTAATGGATTAAAAATGCCAAGGAAAAGTTGTAAATTCATTGTTGCAATCTCCCTTTGTTTTTCTGATTCCATACTGATGTCCATTTGAATTCTTCACCTCTAAAACTGCAGGAATGATGGATTGCTTACTTTTGTGGAAAACTTCGTGAAGGACCACTTTTTGCCAACTATGTTTGTGGACTACCGAAAAAGTGTTCAGCAAGCTATATCAAGCAAGTTCTCTAAATTATTTAAACTTGTTCTTTAATTAGCAATTTTGATGAGAACAGATAAATTGCATTAGGCCTTCTTATTTTTTAGGGGTCAACTTGAGTAGCCAGAAACTATGCATCAAACTGTTTAACTCATTGTATATCATGGCACTAACTTTATCAATTCAAAATGCTTTAAGAGGTTAAGGGATTGATTCTCATGGCTCATCTAATTTCTGTTAACTCTTGTCTGACCTGCACTACCGTGCAAGTGCCTAATAGAGTCATAGATATCTGGCACTTTTACCCCCCTAAACAATTATTTTTGATAAGTATGCAAAAGCAGCAACCCAGATATAATAAATCTGCTTCTAGCATCTAAGGAATAAATGACATTTCAAAAAATTATTTCAAAAATGGAACTAGTCTGGTTTGAACCAAATGTCAAAAACAAACTAATTGAATAGGCCCCACATCGTGCTTATGTTGAGTGATCTGAACACTCTGGAAAGCTCTACCATTGTGCTTCATAATTCTCTACATACTTCACTACTGTCCAAGCTACCCTCTCTGACCTTTCCCTGCCACTGCTCTCTAATTTATCCGACTCAAGTGATCTATAGACTCCTCATCTAATTTTGCACTGTTAATATTCTCCCTGAATATAATTTCTAACCAAATTTAACCACTTTAGAAAGCACACTTGCCTGTCAAATACTCTTCTGAGGAATGTTGAAAACTGATATATTTTATGAAACCAATGTCATCAAACCAGAAGAAAAGTCAAAATTTGGGATATCATTTTTGCATCATCAGCATCTAGTAATACTAGTCTATGATTGGAAAAGGCCATAGTGCGACCCAGCTTGTTCATTTTATTTTTGACATTTGAAGCTACAGAAGTTGTGAAAAGAATTAAAATCCTTTACTCTATTTAACCATACAAAGAAGATACTATTTTTCCTTAGTTTTAAAACTTGCTGCATGAAGGATTAGGACTGTGTATATCCTAGTTGGATGGCTCACTGAGAGAATGTTGAATGATGCCTGTTTCACTGTGAGCCATGTTTGTATTAGTCATGTGGTCATCTCTCTTTCTCTCTTTTGTTTTTCCCCTTGCACACAAAAAAAAAAAAAAAAAAAAATCTTATTTCTGTAATTATCTTGTAGGTCCTGCTGCATTTCGTCCAAGGGCACATACTGCTGCTACGTATACTCCATTGGTTGAGAAGGGTAGACCAGTCTTACAGGGGCTTCTGGCTATAGATTTCTTAGCAAAGGAGGCAAGTTAACTTACGTTTCTCATCTTAAGAGAAAGGACCTTTCCTCCCTAATACTCTGCACAAGTTGGTGGGATTAACTAGATTTGGGCAGTGTAGCTGCTAAAATTATTTTGAATATATGTTTAACACTTTTATTAATTATTTTAGTGTATGGATATATGGTATTTGATTATCTAATTTAAAATTATTACATAATCTAGGTACTTGGTTGGGCTCATGCAATGCCTAAATTTGCTGGGGACCTTGCAAAGTATGTGCAGACTTTCCTTGAGCGCACATATGAAAGATGTCGTACTTCATACATGGAGGCATGATTTTCTCTATTTTCTCTACATTTCACTTAGCACATCATTGCAGTTATTATTTTCAGCTATCTTCCCCACCCCTACATTTTTCTCTATTTTCTCTGCATTTCACTCAGCTCATCATTGTGATTATTATTATTATTTTCAGTTATCTTCCCCACCCCCTTGTTATTTTCTGTTTCCTGGTGCATTTTTGTATTTTGCCTTTTGCTCATAGCTAGTTGAATGGTTTGTGCTCTTTAATTTTTGTTCATTACTCTTATTCTGCATGATCTTAACAAGAATAATACTCTTAATCTTGCATGAACTTATATAAAAAATTGTATGATGAATCAGTTTGAAAAAATTATAGTTGATGGGGCATTTAATCCTTTTGTAATTATTTAAGCTTGCAAAATGTTTCTGTACATTCATGTGGAACTTCCTTAGTTTTTGTCTTATTGCAGTCTTTGTTTCACATCACCAAACATTTATTTTCATGCCTTAGAAGCATTATGTCCTAAGATATCTGCTCCTTCAATTTTTCTTGAGCTACCTACATTTCTTTTCCTCTTAGGAGTTCATGTATTTCATATAACTGTACCTTCACATCATTAAATTGTTAGCTGAAAGATGATCTCATTTCCGTAATTTCACTATCCTTTTTCAATACTCTCAAAATTTCCCCCTTTATGCTCTCTACTTGGTGGGAGGATTAGATTTGGGCATGATTTGTGGTGTGGTTCTTGAGATTTAGAGATGTTCCTAGTTCTGTATTCAATTGTCAAAGTGAAGGATGCCTAAGCTCTTTGCTTAGCTCTAGTGAGGAGGGTGGGCCTCATGATTGGAACTTGAGATTTATTCATAATTTTCAAGATTGGGAGTTGGAGTGGGTGGATTGTTACTATTGTTAGAGGCATGGATTGTATGAGGTGGAGCCTTAATAGAGGTAAGTTTAGTGTTTACTCATACTATGAGGGCTTTGGGTTACAAATAGGTGTTCTTTCCTGTGGAAGAGTGTTTGGAGTAGCCAGGTGCCTTAGAAAGTGGCCTTCTTTCTGTGTACATCAGCTTTGGATAAAATATGGACAATAGAAATCTTATTAAGAGAAAATGAGAAATTTGGTACTGGTTAACTGGTGCTGTTTGTCTAAAGGCTGCTAGTGAATCTGTGGACCATCTTTTGCTTCTTTACTCAGTTGCTCATAAATTGTGGTCTTTCATATTTTTTGCTGTCATGGGTGCATTGGCTGATGCCAAGTAGGGTGATGAATGTATACTCTTGTTGGAAAGGGATGTACGGGTGACATAATGTTGTATGCTAGGAAGCACTGGTGCGGACTCGGGTTCGGGTGAAGGTGTGGTGTGGCGACTCGGCAATTTTTGAAAAGTAGGGCGCGGGAGATATGTTTATTAATAAATCATTAAATATATTTTTATTTATATTTTCTATATATAGCTAAGCATATTTTTTCATGTAATGGTAAACATATACAAATTTAAGAGCAATAATAGATAATAAAATGAATATTGAATACATAACCATTCTGTGATGTTCAGAAATTAGAATACAAGATAGAAAGTTTGAAACTAAAACTAAATAAAAGATGAGTGTTCAAGACAATCAGAGAGAGAGAGAGAGAGAGAGAGAGAGAGAGAGAGAGGGGAGATGGAGAGAGCGAGAGAGTCAGAGAGAGTTTGAGATAGTTTTTTATTTTTTTATTTTTTTTTTTAACACTTATTTTGGCCTGAATCGGATCAATTCGGGGCCTGTTTCGAATCGAATCGGACTGTATTGGCCCGAATTGGGCTGAATTGGAAAACGGGAAAAAAATGTCACGGATGCGTTTGCAGCCACGTCGATGGCTGCACAGCACATCCGTGTGTGTCGGACTCGGGTGCGCCGATTCAATCAGCGCACCTGTGCTTTCCAGGTTGTATGGCCTGTAACTCTTCATTGTCTTATGTGGGTAGTTTGGAGGGAGTGGAACACCCATACTTTTGAAGTTGTGGAGAGATCTATCGTTGAACTCAAATCTATCTTCTTACATTTTTTTTCCCAAATGTCATGGGGGTTTCTTGTAATTCCATAGTTGATTTCATGGACTACATAAATCTTCATTTGTAATCTTTAGGAAGCTCTTGCTATTGAGTCTTTATTTTTTTTTAATGAAATTCTTTAATACTTGAAAAAAAGTATTCGAAGGTTGACTCCTATCTGAGGACATCCAATAGAAAAGAAGCCACACAAATTGGGATTTCAACCTCTGAATATTCATCTCTAGCCCTTCAAAGGTCCTTGTTAAGAGTAATATATATGTGAGGGGCAAATTAGTCATAATGTATTACAAAGCATTATATAAATAGTGTGTTATGTTAGGGTAATTAATTTTGAACCTTACACACTTCCAAACTTAACATGGTATTAGAGTGTGCCTGAGTCAATGACCCAAGGTGCTAGAGTGGCAAGATATGCAGTGGGAGTACCTATCTAAGCCAGAGTAGCAGTGGAAGAAGAGGCAGAAAACTGAGGCTGCAGGGACAAAAGGTGACGATACTCTTCTGTAGGGATAGAAACTACTTTGGTAGCAGGAGTTGGCATAAGAGACTGTGAAGCATCCCAACAGAAGTCTTACTGTATGATTCTCACCTGACAATATATCCATTTCCGAGGATCACACCCTCTACATTGACCTGCCCCTTGATCACAATCTCCATGACCTCAACCTCCAAAAAATCTACCACCCCCTTGGACTTGATGAAGGCAGATTTATCATTATGAGTTGATGTAACCGTACCAGAATCAGATAAGGAGGACTACCTAAGTCGACCAAAGACTTTCCTCGTAGAGAGGAGATCCTTACTTCCCAAAATCTGTGACTTCACTCCATTGAAAGTTGTAGGCAACCCTGAAAGAAACCGAGCTACATGTGTATTTTGAATTCCACGGCCCATTGATACTATAAACCCTCTAATTTCCTTCCAGTATTATTAATTATACTCTTGGTTCTTGGATATATTCCATATTGCTTTGGAGTGTTTTTCCTTTGCCTAAATCTTCACATATTTTCTTTTTAATCTCTTCAATATTTTTCAGTATCTTCATTGATACTAGTAGATGTCTTCATGATTTTCTCAGTACATTACAAATTATCAAAGAGAAAAAAAATGTTGTGAATGTATGATAATTTTGAAGATATTGATGGTAAATTGGTATAGGATAAGATCGATCAAAATTCTATTGAAGTTATGACACTGCAAAATGTTTTTCTGTATGATCACTCCTAGATTAATGCTTTGACATCTGGTGCACATTTAAGTAAGTGGATATAATTGCATTTGTAAATTGGTGCAATAAGAAAAAGCTGGACTACTCACTGGTGAGGCATCTACAATATCACTCAAGAAAATAATATACATTCTATTGCCTCTATTATAGGGAAGCAACCACAAACAATGCTCAAATTCAATCCTTATGCTATATTATGGTAGAAGTTGAAATAATCCTTGATCTAAAATTAGTAAACTTGTTAAAAAAGTTAGCTCAAACAAAGCTTAGCATAGCCAAGTGGTTGATGCTTGACTTAACCTTCTCAAGTGAGAGGTTCTATTCTTGCCAAAAATAATCACAACCAATTTTTTGTCCTATAGCTTATGAGTTGTGGTCCATGGTTTTTTGTTTGTTTGGTATTCATTGAGTTATGCCATATAAAGTTAGTGAGTTGCTGGCTTCTTGGCAGGGCAAGTTTGGTAGGCATTGAAATATAGATTTATGGAGGTTTGTGCTGCATTGTTTGTTTTGGTGCTTATGGCGAGAGTGGAATGCTAGATGCTTTGAGGATTGTGAACAGTCTATTCTTGACATTAAAACTTTCTTTTTCCGTACTCTCCTTAATTGGAGTGTATTTTTGCCTTTTTATACTTGTTTTTCTCTCTTCGATCTTATTGATCGTTATAATCTGGGCTCTTGATTTGTGCCACTCTTGTACACTTCCAGTGTACTTGGTTTTTTCTAATAAAATTTCTTACGTTATTTATCAAAAAAAAAAAAAAAAGTTAGCTCATAACTAGTGCACAGCATATGTTGGTCATGAATACTTGTCTTGGAGTCACTTTACCAATCATTTACTTTTTAACTTCTAAGAGGATACTAAGTAAATCCACTGTGTACTTTTAATCAACATTTACATAGAACTTATATTACCATACAAATTTTTTTCTCATAATGTTTCAGGCAGTGCTTGAGAAGCAGAGTTATATGCTCATTGGGAGGAATGATATCGAGAAATTGATGCGAGTTGATCCAGCAAGTTCTTATTTACCAAATCCACTTGGTCAGTCTAACATGGATGATAATGCCTCTGATGCTGAAATTGTTGATGTTGAACTAGAACTGAGCAATTTATTGTTGGCTCTGCGGCCCATTAAGCAGGTCCTTCTATTGCCGTTTGTAATTCCATTTTTTATTCTTCCTGAACTTAATTTTTGTTCTTGTTTTAGGGGCTGTTAATTTTCCTTTAATAAAGGGCTGTTAGATTTCAACTTCTATATTTTAGTATGTAAAATCTTGCTGAAATTAGTCCTCACTGTGTTGAAGTGCTAATGAACATACAACATAGATTTGAGGATTTATGTGTTGACGCTCTTTCTTTTCTTTTCTCTTGTGCAGGAGAATCTAATTCGTGATGATAACAAACTCATTTTGCTGGCATCGCTTAGTGATTCATTGGAGTATGTTGCGGACTCGATTGAAAGGCAAGTTCTCTTATCTGGTTGGGAGGTGGGATAAAAATGATCATGTTTGGGAAAACAGGGAAGTCATGCTAGTGTGAACAGAAACTTGAAGGTGTTGATTCCCACACCCAGAATGTGTCCTTATGTTTATCTCCATGCAGCATCAAATTACTTTTTACTTCTTGTCTGTTGATTAAATTTTGCAAGCGGCAAATTTTTTTGTCTTTTCCATTATGGTTTGGATTCATCTTTTAATATCCTAATCATAGTGATTACAAAAGCAATCATGAAACATAGGGCAGACATTATTTCCAATTTGTGCTAATGCAGTTGTTTGAGACTTTGACTCTTACCTGAGAAAACAAAAACTGATATGATAAGTTGCTTTTATGAATGCAAATGTTCCGCTTTTGGCACATGTGGGTTATGAAAGCTTCATGCTAATGAGCTGTGCATATGATATTTCTTTGGATCGATATACCGGGTTTCAAAAACTACACAGCGTTTTCCTTTCTAAGATTTGCCTGATTTTTATATGCTTGCAATACCCCAAAATATTTACCTTATCTATTTGTGTGTGATTTAAATTTCTTTCCTCTAAAGTTGGACAGTTTTAGTATTGCTTTCATCCCATGGTATTAGTTTGTATATGAGTGGAAATGCTCTTTATATTGATGCAAGAATCCAGTGAAGGTATCTCTACCCTCTTCTTAGCAATCGAACGATCCAGGTTTTAAGTTACCTGCCCATCTTGTCATCACTTTGATATCTAGAGTATATACAATCCAAAATGAGTGCTAATTCATTTTAAAGCTTTGGGGTGATTCCATTTCCTCAGCTTTTGCTTAGTACAACCACCTCAAATGTGATATGTTCCTGTCCTATTTTGCTTATTAATTGTGTGATATGCTTTGCACAGGTTAGTATATACTGTATCTCCGCCTCAGACATATTCTACCCATGATCACTTTTACTGCACTGCTGTGACTTATATTTATTTTGAGCAGAGAAGCATCTTGTCCTGATATATGAATTCATGTCATGCCATACATTATGAGAATCAATGTGGCATCGTGCTTTTATTAGATTTTTACTTCTTTCTTTCTCATTTTTTTATTTTTATTTTTATTTTTTATAAGTTTTTATTAGATGATTACCTTCCAGTCAACTGGTTTTATAAAAGGTTGTACCCATTTTACAAAGCTCCCACTTTTGTAGCGTTTGGGAGAGGTGATTGGCAGTCAACTGGTTTTAATAAAATTGGGAAAATAAAGTATTACTTCTACCAATGTTTCTCTTGAAAGTCTGTCTGGAAGTGTCACACACACACACACACATCTTTGATTTATGTCTTTAAGAATCTCTCTTCTGCAAAGTGTGCAGAAGATATACATCCTATTATTTTAAGAAATGTCTCTATGATATTCATAGACGTAATTTTTCTCTTTGAGATGGGGAAAGAGAGAATGTATTGGGAAGGACAAAAATAAGGACTACAGTTATAAGCATCACTGAGAGAACTATGACTGTTCCCTGTTGTGTCTTTATCAAATTACACACTGGCATATTTTATGCCATCATCCTGGTCACATAGTCACAAAGGGTCTGCATTTTGCTAATAATATTCTTGGTGGATTTAATTTTATGTAATTATGTACATATATACACATAGGTGATAAGTAACTATGCATGTACTTAACATACGTTGCTTTCTGAAACTTCTAGGAGTTTTTGTTTTTTTTTGTTTTTGTTTTTCAATAGCTTGAATGAATAACAATTCTCATGCTATATACAGGCTTGGGAAAACAACCTCAAGAGCGTCTCAAGCAGAGGAAAATCCAAAGCACCGTCATACTCGAACAAGCAGTGCTCCTACTAGGGATCTGGCATCATTTGCTGATGAGTACAGGAAACTGGCAATTGATTGTCTTAAGGTTTTACGGGTAGAGATGCAGTTGGAGACAACTTTCCATATGCAGGTTAGTAAAAATCTTGTAATTTATATATACTTTGTCTCAATAGGAATAGGGACTATAAAGGTGTTATAAGTGAGACATAGAACGATTGAAATTATCCTCTGTGCACTAAGAATTATTATTTAAACAGGAAATGACAAATCGGGAATATTTGGAGGACCAAGATGCTGAGGAGCCTGATGACTTCATTATTTCACTCACTGCTCAGGTTGGTATTTTCATCTCTAGCTTTTTTGTATGTGTACAGTAATAATGCCGTTGGCCTTCTGGAAAGATGTTTATTTAAAAGTTTTTGACCTCATCTATTGGAGGGGGAAAATGACCTTCAAAAGAGATACCATGTGCACATGCCAATACCTAAATTTTTATATTCTAGGATAAAATCCAATAGGGGTACATTTAAGTAAATATATGTTTACAACTTTTTATTGAACTGAATTTATTTTTTGGTAAATAAATGGATAAGATTTAACCAACAACAGAATGATAATAATGCAAGTCAGCCACATCATGGGCTAGCAGAGGTTCAACCTCAGGAGGCAGAACAAAATACTGTTTAAGATTACAATCTTGAAGAGCATGTCTACACAATCTTGAGCTGATAATTTTTTCCAATAGTTGTGTACGTTATAATAACTAGGCCGATGTCCCGCAACACGGTAATTTTGAAACATTTTGTAAGAAATTATATTATGTCTCATGTATAATACTTATTATATGATATAATATCTTCTCAAAAAAAAAAATTATATGATATAATATTTGGGGAATCAACTGCAATTATATTATGTCATTGGAAAGAAAAGATAATCAAGAATATGAATCAATTGCTTGAGTGAATTGACAAATATTTGAATATTTCCACTAATTTAAGCGTACAACTATCTTTTATAATTTTGATTGCAAGCAAATAAATTTTCTTTTATATTTTTCTGTACTTTGTTTCAACAGTTGCCAAAGCAACTCAATTTGAGCAAGAATTTAATATTTTAATTTTTATATAAATATTATAAAAACAATCATAAAAATTCAGTTGCCCCCACAGTACATCTCCAATGTACTCGGCTTGACTATTTTTTTCTTAATAAAATTTTCCGTTATCTATCCCCAAAAAAAAAAAAAAATCATAAAATTCAATTTACATAAATAATTAGTAAACCACTTATTAATAATTAATACATCAAAACAAATGCATTTACACTATTGATACTGAGTTAAATTACATAGCACAAATTTAAATTACTACAATGTTGGTTCCATGTATGAGTGTGTGTGTATATATAATACATGTCATTAAAAGGATTTAGTAAGTGTAAATTGTTAAAATTAATATAATTAAAAATATGAACATATTACTTTAGTGAATTCACTAATTTTTAATTATTTCAACTAAGTGGAGCATACAAATTTTTTTTTAATTATATTTTTTTTATTGCACGTGTTATTAAATTTTCTTTTTCTTTTTCATGGTTTTTGTTTCAATTGTTGCCAAAGCAACTAAACATGAGGAAGAATGTCATATTCCAAATGAATTAATTAATTATTATTTATAGTAATTATTATAAAATTAATTTTATAGAAATAACTATATAAATTAATTTTATATAAATAACTAGTGTACCATCTACAGATAATTAATACATGAAAACCAATGCGCTTACCCCATTAGCACATGGCAATTGATTAATTAATACATTGGCATAAATAAATTTTTTTTTTTATTTTGCTGAGGCATAAGGCTAAATGAAGAAAATATTCCCATTCATTCTCAAGGAATGCGCCACTTGCCTGAACCTTAGACCATTATGGCTAAGGTTCCTGCTTATATTTATAACCCTGGAAGCATCAATAATTCTTTAGTCGGAAAAACGTGGTCGTAAATCTTTTCTGTGTTTTTACTTACAACTGTATTCCATCAAACAAAATCAATATTAGAGAACTTTTTTTATATTTTTTATAAGAATATTATAGAGGATTTTTTTTTTTTTTGGATAGGTAACGTAAAATTTTTATTAAAAATAAAGCAAACTAACCCGAGTACATTGGGCATGTACTATGGGGGCACAAATCAGGAACCAAAATTACAACGATCAAGGAAAACAGGAAGGCAAATTATAGAGGATTTAGGTACATAAAATAATGGCATCCGAGGGCCACAAGCATGGCAATACTTTTGCTAATGATCAAGTGCTTTTGCTGCTTTTGATTGTAGAGACATGAAGTTCTGCCCAAAAGTAAAAGAATAAATATTGCTACTTCAGGTGGATAAATATGATTTTAGCTTTTCAGGCACAGAACTGTACTTGGTATAATATGCTATGTCATTGTTAACTATTTTTTAAGGAGAAAAGTTGACAAGAACCCTAATACATTTGACCCCCTCAATATATCTAACGTCCCATATTTTCTCTTCCCTAATGTCCCATATTTTTTCTTCCCTAGTGGATTTGATTGCATAGAATGAACTAAGCCTTAATCCTATCTGATTGGGGTTTGATTAAAATGCGTATGAGTTTATATAATTTTCTTCTTTCTTCATGAGAAAAGATAGCATTAAAAGAAAATATAATCTATAATGAATATTGGTGAAATATGCATTCTTGAATACTGTTACATTTTTTTACTGAGTATATCCTCTTGGAAGCAAATCTTACAAGTCTTTCCTGTTTTGTGCTCATAGATAACACGCAGGGATGAGGAAATGGCACCTTTTGTTGCAAGTCTAAAGCGCAATTACATATTTGGTGGAATTTGTAGCATTGCCGCGAATGCATCTGTCAAGGTTCGCCTACACTCTTATTTTGGGTTTTAGAATTTTGTTTTTGGGCTTCAAAATGTTTGTTTCAAATTGTAGTCCCAAGAAAAATTTCAGTTTCTTGTTCACTACTAATGAGAAAAGGCAATGTCTCATCAGGCATTGGCTGATATGAAATCCATCAACCTTTTTGGGGTCCAGCAGATATGCCGAAATTCAATTGCACTAGAACAGGTAACTTTTGTTCCATGTAAATTGTCTTCTGTTCTTGGAAACCGATTTGAATGAAATGAAATTATATCTATGAGAAAATATATATTTTCCATTGGACAAAGTTTTGTGGAGGAATCTCCTCCAACCCATTACATGGTGCTTCATAATACCGTCCTTGTGTATTTTTTTTAACAAGTCACATGACTCATTAAATAGGTCATATGACAGTATAGTTCATGTGAGTAATTTTTTCAGTTGCCAGTGGGTTGGAGATTTTCTCCAAACTGGTTTGTAGGTGAACATTTTCCATTTGATATAAGTTGACATTAGGCAGAGCGCTGATGGTACACTAACTTTAGAACTAGGGTGATTATATATTACTAACCCTTAAAACTATAAAGCCAAACCCAATTCGTGTAAATGAGACTGCTGGTTTTGCTTTTATTTTGTGATACAATACTACCTTCTTCACTTTTTCATTTACTTATTTTCCATTTTTATGGCACTTCAGGCCCTGGCAGCAATCCCATCAATTAACAGTGAAGCTGTACAGCAGAGGCTGGATCATGTCCGTACTTACTATGAACTTCTAAACATGCCATTTGAGGCAAGTTATCTTACCTTACAGTTTCTTGCTATAAGTTATTGTGTTGCGACTAGGCACCAGTAATTAGTGTCTCTGTTCTTGTTTATAGGCATTGCTAGCCTTCATCATGGAGCATGAACGCCTGTTTACAGCTGCAGAGTGAGTTGATATGACTGTCTAACTGTTTTCTCTTAGTTGGAGTACTGTGTGAAGTTGGTGAATAACATATCTTGTTGTCTTTGACAGGTATGCTTATCTTCTAAAGGTCCAGGTTCCAGGACGAGAGATTCCTGCAGATGCACAAGATCGCATATCAGAGATTTTATCCCATTAGCTTTCCTAGTTCTGGACATTGATCTAATTGGTTTGTATCTAGTTGTAAGAGTTCTCTGTTCTAGGTGTGGCGTGTCATTGTCATGCAAGAGATGATTATTTTTTTCTCAAGAGAAGGTGGATGCTGGATTGGATGAAGACGCAACTTCCTAGGAAGTCACCACTTAGCATGAGCCATACCGTGGTTTAGTTTGTGACATTCTGGTGAGGGTGATTTTGTTGCATTTCTTATTATAATTTTTTCTTGTGTAGTATCAATTTTGGCGCTTGTGTTTTCCTTTGGGCTTTATGAAGCTTCAGTTTAGCAAATCTTGAGAACAAAAAGAAAATCCCATGTATATTTCCGATGTTTATTATTTGTAAATCATTCAAGTATAAATTTCCACAAAAACTTCCACTCGCTCAAGACTTAAAACTCCTTTCTTTCTCTGGAAGATAATTCTTATTTTATTATTTCTGGTAGGTTTTTACCTGCTAGTCTACTGCTTGTGATCTTGATTGTGGATAATTCCAAAGCCGCAGTTGCATGTTTATTTGGGCCAAACTCATGTTCTATTATTCAGGTAATAAATAGCAAAATATAAATATAAATTCTATGCTCCATTCAAATGGGTGGCTTAACTGACGGGAGAAATATGTGGTTTAAAGGTGGAAAATGGCAGGCTGTTAAAAAAGAAATAGCTTAACTGACGGGAGAATTATATTACTTCTCGTTTACTCAGTTGTGCCAGATTTCCATTGTCTTTCATAATTCTAGCTTGAGCCCTATCATAATAAAATCCTAGAGACTAAGTTCTCACTAATTTCTAAGGATTAGGCTACAGGCAGGAATTGCAGGAAACTGAGAAAGAAATGTAATTCATAATTCTATTCATGGAAAAATTAATTTGGTTCTTTGACAGATGATTAACAATATCAAATATTTGATGATTGGAGTTTGATGATACTGTGGAAAAATAAAATAAAATTTGGCTTCGAAATATGGGGAGTTAGGGGATAGGCGGTTTGTATCTATAGTCAAAAGACCTTTTTAATTAGTCATGTAACTTGTTTATATATTAAGATGGATGGTATTATGTATCTTCACACAACTGGGTTTGAGGAGATTCAAAACCAAATTGATTTGGAGACAACTATACAGTAAGTAAGCATTTTCTTACAAGGTTTGCAGTGAGATCACGGTTAGAAAAACATTCGCTATTACAAGATTCAGTTTGAGTCTACAATTGAGGAACAATGAGGATGCAATCATTTCCCATCAATCAATCAATCAATATCATATTATATTATATTATATTATATTATATTTAATAAAAGTTGGGTTTAGACGCCGTGGTTGCGCCACGTGGCTTCATCAAATTGTAAAAATTTTATTAAATTTTTAGATTTTTAAAGAACTAAAAAAGAATAGTATACTACCAGGACTCTTATTCATTCTTATCATTAAATAAAATTAAATTAACATTATTTTTTTATTTGTTAGGATATATTTTTTAAATTAATGGATAATATTTAACATACAAAAATTTAATTTAGATAATATTTATCATCTACTTAACATTATTTTTTTATTTGTTAGGATATATTTCTTAAATTAAGGGATAATATTTAATATACAAAAATTTAATTTAGATAATATTTATCATCTAAATTTTCAAAATTTTAATATTATTAAATTAATATTATTTTATCAAAATATCAAGTTACAAAACTTGATTATTAAGGGATTAGCACAATCCAAATTCTTCAAGAGGTGATTAATATAAATCTATCCCAAGAAACATTATATATCTATAATAATTTGATAATCTCTATTTATTCTAAAAAACAATATATATCTCCACTAATTTTATAATTTCTACGTTGATGACATTTATATATATATATATATATATATATATATCAAAATTCTTTATAGCTATCAACCATGTTCTCTCTCTTTCTTTTTTTTTTTTTTTTTTTTTTTTAATTTTTAATTTTTTATATGTTACGTTATGTTGAATCAACTCTTTTTTTTTTTCATATGACCTTTTTTTAATTCCAATTTTTATGCGATAAAAACAAACACATTGATTAGATATCTTTAATTTCAATAAGATTTAAATGAATTATATTTCAAATGGAACTCTGACAATATATATATATATATATATATATATATATATATATATATATATATAACCCTATATATCATTTTTGGAGTGAAGCTTATTTCAATATGTGAATGCCTAAATCCCATGACAATGCAGGTATGCATTCTTTCTTCTTTTATTACTATTATTTTCATTTTGTTTATTTTTTTTAGTGTTATTATTGGATTTTTGTCTTCATGTGATTTTAATTAAAGAATTCAAAGCATTTGAAAACATTGTCAAGTTTCTAAAGGCTCCTTCTTTGTTTTTGTATTTTGTTTTTATTAAATTGATTAGGTTTTGTGTATTGGTTGCCTTTTGTTTAAACGAATTTTCTTAGCTTTGATCTAATTTATATGCTTAGGGTTAGGGTCTTAGAATTAATGATTAAATATGGTTAGAATTAATAGATTAATTTTAACAATTTTCTTATTTTTTTTTATGTTACATCAAATTATCAAGATGTTCTACACGTGTATTCTTGAATTATCAACTTTAATTTTAATTTATAATATTATCAAGATTGTATTAATTTTAGATTTATCAATTGTTTAGTACATTTTTTTTAAATAATTATCAATTTAAAATTCAATTTGAAATTATCAATTTAATTTAGTTTTAGGAAGAAATCTTACTCCTTATTTTAGTGAGATAATTATTTACACTTGATAATTTTTTTCTTTTATCTTTATTGAATCTATTAAAATATATAATTATTTATACATTTATTTTATAAGTTTTTTCATAAAACCGTGTAACGCACGAGCCTATAACTAGTATATATAAAAGTAGAGACCTCATGCGACAGTGCATGAAGTTCTGCCAAGTGGCATATCCTTTGCAATAGTCTTTCTATTGACTTTCCTCCCACCTTCTCTCAACTTTTCATCTCCCCCATCAAATCCAATTGGCTAACATTAAATTGTCACTTGCTTAGAATTAATAACCAATTACTCATGTTCAATGCTTCTTCTCAATGCTTTGAACTTTCCAAGTTAATTCATTTCACTATTATTAAATTTACTACTATCTTCCCCACTTTATTCTCTTCTTAATCTTCAGTTGTCCCTTGGAATTTTCACAGCCAACCTTTAGTTTTCTAAACCAGTCAAGGACACATGAACGAAATGATCTATACATTAGCATCAACTTTTGTCTATTGGTACAATTCTTCTTTATGGTAGTCCTCATATGTCATATCTAAGAATCGACTCTTAGTCTTAGGAGCAATCAGGAAAGCAGTGGGTTTTCATTGTTTTCTTAATTTAACCAGTGTTTAAGGTAAGATTCATCTTTTTAATTAATTCATTGTATAGGTAGCAATCGGTTACAAAGAGAGATTATAAATATTGATTTTTGGCTTTTTTTTGTTTGTTTGTTAATTTAATAGTGGGAATACTATGCTTTTGTTGGTCTTTGATTTATAAACTTGAAGTTGGTAAATAATTAATGTAAACCTTCATCCTGTTAATAGTCTTCCATTACAATACATATCTCATTGTTCACTGTGCATTATCATGAAGATTGATAGTATTTGAATATCATTAGAGCATAAGGTTTGATCCACTTGAATTTTCACTCTTCAAATAGAAAGAAAAAAAAAATAAATAAATAACACCAACAATTTTGATTTTCTTTAGATTTTTTTAATGGTGGTTTTTTTTTTTTCTTTTTTTTAAATTGCTTTTGATTTGCGGTGCTTTTGTAGTTGCCATTGGTGAATAATGTATAAGTAGATCCGATAGTTGTGCAAATTGATAGGCTCGATTTGGTTCTACATGAGAACTCTGATATGGATGCATATAAGAGTCCGGTTAGGTATTGTTAGTTACTTGCTAACTTGCTTAATGTTATGTTGTTCTATATTAGAGTGAGATTCATTAGATTTTTAGTATGTTAATGCTTATATTGTTTGTTAAAAATGTTTTCAAGAGATGAATGCACCCTGCTTTGCCCAGTTGACATGATATAAATGTTGCTCCGTTTGCAATATATCAAGAAGTCTATATTACTTCTAGATATTTAGCAAAACCAAACATTTAAGATTTCCCTTTATTTCTGTTCAAGGAAAATTAACAATTTGGAAACTCTATGCCAGATATTCCTAAAATCTATGTTAAAAAATGTGTTGTTGCTTTAGATTAAAAAGGAAGATGAGAGCTTTTCACCTTTGACTTTTATTTTAGTGAAATCATTTTGTTTCCCCTCATTGTTTTGTTTTGTATTTATATTGTATTTTTTCTCTTGAGAAATTGGAATTTTAATACATCTCATTTTCCTTATGTCAAAGGCTTCAAAAAATCAAGTTGAAATTTATCAAGGAGTTTGCAGGTGGTAAGCAAAATGAAATAGGCTATGAAGAAGAAGAGAGGTTTTGCCTCAAAATAGTTCCATCCATAGACACTCCATGATGATGCTGGTAATTGGTAAGTGCATAAAAAAGTTCAATATGTACTAAATGCTTTTATTTTTTAATTAAATTTTTAACCTTTATTTTCAAAACTCATCCTCTGATACTTCTCTATTCTTTCTCTTTATGTCCCTCATTTTCTCATGTTCTCTTGCATTATTCACCAAGACCTACATAGACTCTTGTAAGGGCATAATTTGTAATGGGCCCTTGGCAATAAAACTTGTAGAGACGTGGGTATACGGACTAGGCCTTAACAATACGAACAACCAATGATCTCCAGTCAACATGGCTTTGGCTAGGTATTAGTAATGATCTCTGTGGTGACTTTGGATAAATATTTGTGAGGATCTTGATGGTTTTGGTTAAGTGTTTGTGAAATATATTCATCCTCGGCCTCGTCCGAGGATCTGTTTTTCTTGTAATTGATGTATGCCTCGTTCCCCTTTTTTTCTTCGGACCCCCCCCCCCCCCCTTTTTGTTGGGGAAATCTCTTAGTTATATAGTGTTTCCTTTAGTTAATCTTAGTCGTCCATTTGTCAATTATCTGAGCTTTGTGTGCAGGAATCTGTCCCATCTTCTGCGATTACAGGCTTTATGTTAGGTCCAAGCCGCCTTTGCAGGCTTTATAATGGTTGAAGTGACTGATGCTTTGGGTTTTCAGGTCACCTCACCATTAAAGCGGTCAGAATGTTGGTGAGATATATTCAACGGATGAGGGATATTTTCCCTTTAGTGAAGTCGGTGTGCCGAGGACGTGTTATCCTCGGCGCGGCTTTTGGATGACCTGGGCTCTTTCCCATTGTCCTCGGCCTTAGCATTATCCTCGGCGCGGGCCTTGGGCCGCACGTAGTGGGTCAGCGTGGTTAGTGCAATAGGGCCCCACAACTCTAATCCCAGAAAGCGATGAACCTTTTCCAGCTCAACCCCATGTTTAGCTCAGCCTTTCGCTCGCCCCAGGAATAAATGTTATGTTAATGAAAAATTGAATTGATATAACACAACTTATTACTATATGTCTATGGTATATTGAGAAATTCTTATTGAAAATTTAACTGCAATATTTTTATGAATTGATAAAATGGTGTTACTTAATGTTATTACTTTTAACATATGTTCAACATTCTACTTAGCATTTTCATATAGTAGCTTACAACAATATCAACGCATTGTGCGGGCCCTCTACTAGTTATATTTAAAGTGAGAACAGCATACTCCAATTGTGATGAAGGAGCTGTTCGTGGAGCATCATCCTGAGAACCAAGAAGCTACTTGCCACAAAGTCGATTGCAACCCGTTAATAAGATACAAGAGTGTTACATTAACAGTGTAAGTCAAGGCAACTGATTCGATCAGTCAATAATACAATGTATTTTTTATTCACTAAAACTTTGATTGCCTATAAAAATAAAAAATAAAAATAGTTAAGAAACTCTACATTAATTTTGAGTGTGACTTTTTTGAGCCAGTAATGTTTTAAATTTATCTTGAAATCCTTCTTAAACTCACCAAATAACCTGAATTCATCATTACATTCTAAGTTCAAGAAACAAGAGAAATGTGGATCCTGTACAGAGTTTTTGGGTTCAAAGGCCTTTTGAGTACCTCTATGATTTCATAAACTGAAATTCTAGAAAACACTTTTGTATCTACATGGAACTTTGGAAGAACATGAAGGAATCTCAATATTTTTTTTCCTATATGTATCTCAATGTCAATTTAGGCATGAGAATGACTTGGTTTTTACCGTAACTAGTCATAGACCCATGTCATGCCTGGGAATATATAATTATTTTGTAATGTGGTATAATGTATGACTAATTTTATAAAATTTATTGAAGATAATTTGTTCTCCATAAAAATTGAACTATTTTTATAAGTATTTTCAATCTCTCTATCTCTACTCTACACATATATCATTCTATTATTTTGAGTTTTTTTTTTTTTTTGGGGAAAAAATTGGGTGTGTTTAATTGATATTATTCTTTTTATTTTATTTTATTTTATTTTATTGAGAAGAACTATTATTCTTTTTTCAAGTGATCTATATTCTTCAAACTTTTGTTATAGTGTGTTATGTTTTCCTTTTTTATTTTTACAACTAAATATTTTTAAGTTTCAAATTAATTATTTAGATTTCTCATTCTCTTAAGGAGATTGTCATGTTAATCAAATCTCATCACAAATTTAAAATTGATATTACTCAAATAATTGATAGGGACATTCAAATATTACAATTGTTCTCTTTGATTATTAAATGTTATCCTATTGCATTATAAAGAATTAAAAATAGTATATAAGAAATTTTTTTTGGTTCTCGTTTATTGTTAAATGTTATCCTATTCTATTATAAAGAATTAAAAATAATATATAAGAATATAATATTATTCTTGTGGGTACCCGTGGACCGGGGAGGAAGTCGTAGGACTAAAATACTGGGCCGAGGCTCGAAGAGGAATGGGAAAGGTCAAGGTATTGAGTTGAGCACAACACTGGTCAGGGGCCCGAGGAACAATGACGCTCGAGGAGTGAGTCAGATCCGCCCAAGTGCCCCACAATAT
Source organism: Quercus glauca (assembly GCA_023736055.1). Classification (NCBI taxonomy): domain Eukaryota; kingdom Viridiplantae; phylum Streptophyta; class Magnoliopsida; order Fagales; family Fagaceae; genus Quercus; species Quercus glauca. Next base: position 12,718,063 of record CM043322.1, on the reverse strand, counting down.
ACTATGGGAAGAGCCGCAAAGCTGAAGGAGGTAGAAGTCAGTGGCAAACAGGGAGCCGCCGGGCTGTGGCAACCTGTTACATCCGTATTAAATGGTGTACACCAACTTTATCAGCCACATTAAATGAGGAAGTGACCTGAACAGTGTTGGGCATAGCTACATCAGCTACTGCCACCACCTTCTTAAGAGAAAGAGAAGGGGACAGGTGTTGAAAGGGGACGAAGATCAGGTAAAGATGGACAAAAAGGATGCGATGGGGAAGGGCTATATAAAGAGGAGGCTAGGGATTCTTTGAGGAGGCTTTTTGGGGGGTTTTAAAGGGAAGAGGGGATTATTTAGGGGAGAAACCATTGTATAAAAGAGTTGAGGTACTTAATCCTGAGTAAAAACGAGACCTCTCCTGGAAATAACTCTCGGGTAGACTCTATGCTTGTTGTACTATTCCATCTCTTATGAATTTTATTGGCTTGGACCAAGTTTAACAAAGTCAGTCCGCTACATTCTGCGGGCCCTTGTGTCAACGTCTTTTTTGTCCTTACAATTCTATTACACAACATGATTTGGATAATTTGGTGTTTAATATTTCATTTTTACTCTTTTTTTTCCTTCTCATCTTATTTTATTTACCATTTAAATTCAGTCACGTCTTCCATATCATTTAATTATTTATATTTTCTCTCATTTTTTATTTTTAAAAATTAAACATATAATATTTTACTTAAATTCAAGAAAATAAAATTGTCAAATTCTCACTTCCAACATATCTAAGAATTAACTCAAATCAAAACAGAGAGAGAGAGAGAGAGTAATCACATATTCTAGGAGTAGAAGAATATTCAAAAGAAAATGTATAGTTGTAAATAACAAATTATCCAAACTATGCTACATAATAGAATAATATTATATGATTATATAAAATCATTGGATAATTTAACAATCAAATAAAATAAAATAAAAAAGATAACAAATTAAAATAAAACCAAATGCATCAACCCAAAGTAGAGTTTAACAAAAACATTCATCAACCTAAATTAAATGTGCAACAAAGAATTAAAAATTATTCACAGAGAGAGAGAGAATATTCACCTGTTTGTATAGGCAAAATATAGAGAGAATGGAAGAGAGAAAAGCAAATATTTATAGTAAAAAAATGGAGAGAAGAAGAGTCAAATAAAAAGGAATATGAAGGGATGGAAGAATTGTAAGGTTAAGGTTTAGAGTAGTGGGGAGATAAAAAGGTAAAAGTGAGAAAAATGTTGGAGGAAGAGTAATTGTAAGGTGATAAATTAATAAGGAGAGAGAAAATGTTAGAAATAAATAGATAATGTGGTCGCTGATGTGGCTCAATAGGAGCATAGTAACAATAAATGCTACACTTTATCTTTTAGATATATATAAATAACTTCTAGAAGCATTAAGGACTCCTTGAAACTCTTAGGACAATAATACACATTAAAAAAAAATAGTTACTAATTCCAACAATTGGGATCTTTCTAGGATAAGAAATTCTATGTAATATTCTGGACTTTCTACAACAATCAGATTATTGAATGATAATTACAGCATGTACAGCAAAAAATTCTGGATGCTCCTAGATTTCTTAAAAAGATGTCTCCAAAAATAAATTTATTGCAGAGTAACAACAACAAACATATTTTGCAAATTCACAATTACGAATAAGATAATATACTTATTCTCAATGCCCAAACATTAGATTAACTAGTGTCATTCACTAGCAGGCTATTTTATCAACATATTCATAAGCAAAGTTTATAATTCTAGGAAAACCAGAAAAGGCTGCAAAGTTACCATACATTGCCAAATTGGCAATAGCTCCAGAAGCCACTCTAAGAATAGTTGTATTTTCTGATGATCGGAACAGCATTAGCAAAGCATCTAAACCCCCTTCCTCCACAATCCTTTTCTGATTAATATCTGAAAGTAAATGAAACGTTAGTCAGTATTCGTAACAACAATGCTCCTACTCATCAACTCTTCTAGAAAAAAAGAAACATTGCAATGACACCTGAAGTAGAAAAGAGGCATATTAACTAAACGAGTTGTTCTATGACACCTAAACTAGATGTTATATAGAAGGGACATATAATCTTCTGCCACTGGCTATGAATATTGTGAAATCAACCAAATAAAAGCACATGGCTATTTAAAAAGAGAGGCAGCAACAACACGAAGAAATGACCAAGCTAATGTGTAACCAAGAAATACAAAGAGAAGTTGCTCTTGAACATAAAATAAACCAAATAAATAAACATCTTCAACTGCTTTTGAGTTTGTAAAGGGAGATATGCACAAGTTACTTTTGTTTGAGGCTCCTGTCTTCGTATGCATAAGTTATCTATATATGTGTATATATGTATGCATGCATGAAGATTCTTACTAAAATTGTTCCAAATTTATAGATTTCAAGTGAAAATGGAGATATTTTGAGATCTGACAACTTGTCAGAGTCATAAAGAAAGTTTAAACCTTTGAGGTGAATGTTCTTGTGTAAGTTTAGATCTTCAGGATTTCATTTCGCGCGAGTTCAACTTGGACAACAACAACAACCAAATCTTAATCCTAAAATTTTGGGGTCGACCATGGATCCTTAATAAACTAATCAAATCAGCCTCATGTATTATTTTCCATCATTCTAATATATCTGAAGTCATAATCTTTGTTACCTCTTTACTTGCAATAGAAGTAGTGTTGGATAGGCATATGAAAATTAGTTATTGGGCATATAGAAGTAATTTCATACGAAATAACTTCAACAACATGATGCTTTGTTTATGCTATTTGAATCTTTTATTCTAAGTAATTTTTAATTATCTAATATAAGTGAATTTACTTATTTATGCTATCTCTTTAGGTCATTTAAGACATATAGAGGATGAACAGCTTGTAAACAATACTAGGCAAAGGCGACATGATTACAAAAAATAAAAATTTGAATATCTGTATATGTATTATTTTAAATGAAGATGGTGTTGTGACCACAAAAAATTTGAAGACCAAGTTCCCCCTCTTAATAACGATATTAGTACTAATATGTCAAAGAATTTCATACTGATATGTTGCATTCTTTTGCTAAAGGAGGTAAAATTTCTATCAATATATATATAAAAGCAGATGCCTCATGCAGAAGTAAATGAGGTTCTGCCATGTGGTGCTTTGTATGAGTACTTTTTCGTTTAGCCTTTCACCTCCCATCTTTTTATCAATGATTAGTTTAAGCCATAAATGTAGAAAATTAAAAGATTTGGTTCTACTCCCTTTTCCAACTTCTTGAACTCTTCCACTTTTAATTTCATTAATTTAAAAAATGAAAGTTTTTCTCCATTCAATGTTCGTTTTCATGTTCTTTTATATATATATATATATATATTCCAGTTTCACAAAATATCAAAAGGCCAAAAGAAAAATAAGACTGGAGAGATAGAGAGACAGAGTGAGAAATTAGTGTAAAAAAGAGTATGAAATTGCCTTTGGTTTCAGGTGCATATGCTCTAAACTCCTTAACAACACTATCAAAGCTTAATACATGCTTTCACAACATATGGGGTTTCTAAAAGGTGTGTTTTTTTGTTTTTATTTATATTTTTGGAAAGTGTTTAATCTTTGTAAGTGATTAAGGTACTTAGATGTAAATAAACTCCTTAACAACACTATCAAAGCTTGATACAATGCTTTCACAACAAATGGGGTTTCTAAAAGGTATGTGTTTTTTGTTTTTATTTATATTTTTGGAAAGTGTTTAATCTTTGTAAGTGATTAAGGTACTTAGATGTAAATAAACTCATTAACAACACTATCAAAGCTTGATACAATCTTTTCACAACATATGGGGTTTCTAAAAGGTATGTGTTTTTTGTTTTTATTTATATTCTTGGAAAGTGTTTAATCTTTGTAAGTGATTAAGGTACTCAGATGTAAGTAAAATTAAACGTAAGATACGAAATAGTATAAGTTTATATTTCCCTGTTCAATTATTATTTTATTTTTAATCTCTTGGCATGTATATTTAGTTTTAAGAATTAGAAATTAGAAACCTTAAATCTTAGATGTTTAGCTTTCAAAAGTTCACATGTTTTCTTTTTTAAAAAATAGATACTTCCTTAAAAAAAAAGGAAATAATAAAAAATTTTATATTGGAAACGGTCAAATGTAAGAACTAAATATACATGTACACCTGATCAAACAAAAAAGGGCATATAGTGACATTTTTAGAGTCTAATTAATTATGGTTACTGTAGGGTCTAGTTTTGTTGGGCCTTACACCAACTCCCTATATTGTGAGCCCAACAAATTCCCAACAATAAATTTGTAGAGAATGGGTCAAACAACTGGGCTAAGACAGATTTAGCAACGGGTCATACAAGCAGTGACCATCCGAAAGAAAAAGTATTGAGTCTGGCTTTTATAACAAGAGAAAACTCTTTGGTCCGAAGAGGATCGCTATGTAAAAACTTAGTGAATACAATTTTTTTCCCCCCCTCAGTGAGGCCTGCTCCACATATATATATACACTCTTTTTCCATCCTCACCGTACACTTGTCCTTCATCTAGGCTCCCACTTGAGTACTAGTCACATCAGCCGTCTGCTTTAACCTGCAGAGAGTGGTGGTGGGTAAAAATACACTGTTCAGGTGTCTTCTCCACATAAATGCGGCCAGGAAAGTTGCTGCAGTGCATTAAATGTGGCGGTGGCAGCTTTATTGGCAAGATATCTTATGATAGCCGCGCCGTTAGACGTGCCCAGGGCTCAGCCCTTGCAGGGGAATCTTCAACATATCTATTCGATCAAGTTCTGGGCAGATACGTGGGATGTGGCCTCTTCGGCCCAACTAGGTCGTCTTCGGACGGAGCGTTTCCCCTTGCGCCCACCAGGATGGCAAAGTACTGATACTTTTAACATCTTCGGACGAAGAATCATACTTGAACTGGGCCTCGGGCCCAATGTATGGAGTTGGGCTTTCTCCCCCACAATAGCCCCTCAAAATTCCGCTTTTAACCTGCATCCGAAGAGAAAAAGTGGGATTTTGACCTTTGACACATGATGGCATTGAACTTTGATTCCACACGTGTGCGTGCATGACTTTGGGCGCCTTCTTTATAACCGCTGATGTCGCGTCGTTTCCGAGGCGTCATTAATTGCTCCAGGCGGCGTCTTGTCCCTGAAATCTAGCGGTCCATTTCAAATCAACGGACGAGATTCTCCTCGAAATTTTTGGGCGGGGTAAGTCCCACCCCTTTACCTGCCACTATATAAAGCCATAGATGGGATTGTCTTCTCATTTTACAAACTTCAGAACTTCCGGCGAACTCAAGCGCTCAAACTCTCAAAGCTCTTCCTGTCACCTGCTTCAAACCGTCCCAGAATCCGCTACGATCTCACTGCAAGGCCATAGTTCTTCCTCCGGTTTGATTCTGCGTAAGTTCTTTCCCCGAGATTTTCATATTTCATTCAGATTGCCTCTTCGGCCCGTGGTAGTTTGTCCCAATCGCCGTTTCGTGTTTCCCCTCCTCGAACCTTGTTAGTAATGGGTAGATTTGAGTACCTAGTGGACAGTCCCTCTCAGATAGAGAAGTTTAGGGCGACATATCGCATTCCTCGGGAGGTGGGCTTGAGGTATTGCTCCACGGAGGGGTTATTACTAGACCGAGAGGAGGGTGAGGTGATAATCCCCATCATCGCCTTCCTGGAGGGAGGGATGACCATTCCCATGGGTCCCGTCACCAGAAGTTATCTGATCGCCCATAGGCTTAGTCCTGACCAGTGCGCACCCAACACCTTTAGAATCTTAGGTTCAGTCGATGACCTAAACCGCCATTTAGGCTTGGGATTAACTTGGCACGACGTGGTACATATGTACGAATGTCGTACCAAAGAAGGGGCGGGATACTATTTAAGGTCCCGATCCGATATCGTCAGACTCCTCTCCGGTCTTCCCAAGTCCAACAAAGGGATGAAGAACGATTATCTGATCGTCTCGGGTGCCTGGCATGATGGGATTCACTGCCCAACCACGCCAGGAACGCCAGGTGGGACTTTCCCCCTTGAGTTTTCTTGTATCTAGCTATTCGGACTTCCTTTTCGCCATATTGCAATATCCTGACAGTTCTATCACCATGTTTGCAGATAGGAGATACGTAACTCCTCGGCTGAGTCTCACTAATACTGCGGCCTTAAACTATCTTCTTCGGTCGGAGATTTTCGTAAGTGAAGACGGGCAGCTCAGATCCGTTCCACTCATCCTCGGCTACACCCCGAAGTCTGAGCTCCAGCCAAGAGGCAACGCCATAACACTTGGGGATCGCCGTTTAAATCGGATTGACGTCGCTCGGAAGACCTTTTTGGCTCCCTTCGACCTCGCCCCAGTGCCTCATCCTAATCCGCAAGGCATACCGGCACTCGTTCAGCCTGTTCAACAAGCCCCTCTTGAACCGGTAGCCGAGGAGGAAAGAGTTTCTTCTACCCCTTCACTTGATCAGCAGATTGACCAGTTCAAGTTCGAAGGGGAGAGCTCCGGGGAGGTAGAAATTTTGTCTGCCGAAGAGGTGCTCGATAGGCATTCTGCTGCTCCGCTTCTGAACATAGCCGCGCCAGACGACTCAGAAGAAGACATGCAGAGTCTGGACCAGCTGATGAAGAACAGGAGGTCAAACGTGGCAGCTAAGGGCACTGGCACGTCCCAGCCCACTGCCAAACTCCCACCTCCCCCTCCTCCTCTAGCTCCGAAAGATCTCGGCCTAAAGGCACTGCCTGATCTAAAGAAGAAAAGGGTGGTGACTGAGATAACAGATGTCGAGGAAGGGGAAGTGGTCCCTCCGAAGGGCCCCAAGCAATAAAAGAAAACCCATGACACTAGAAGTAAGCGGGCCTCTTCGACCGAGAATAGAGAAGACAGTATGGTCGCAGACGTGCGGCGGGGGACTCCAGAGTGGTCTCCTAAACTGACATTGGATGGCACAGCCATCCCTTACGACGCTTCTCTCTGAAATTACGCCGGTGGGAAGGCCGGTTATATAGCAGAGGCGCTGGAGCAACCTCTCCTCCTTCCTAAGGACATGGATTCCTATAGGCGCTTCAGCGAAAAGGAGCTCTTTTTGTCCCTCAAAAGGGATTTAGGCATGGTGAGATGAGCGGCGCTCTCCTGTAGCCCTTTTTCATTCCTTACGTGCATTCATAGCCTTACGCCGAATTCTTTTGGTTTTTCATGCAGATTGCCCAACAGATTTATGTGGCCGAGGAGTGGAATAAAAAGAAGGACGTCGATGTGCAAGCTGCAGCGCGGGCCAAGGATGATGTTGAGTCAGCCCTGGGCAAAGCGAAGGATGAATACGCTCGCCTCTCCGAGCAGCTGAAAGAGGAGGCTAAGGCAAGGAAAAGCGCGGAAGCAGGCTTGAAGTCAGCTGAAAAGCAAGCCGAAGACCAACGTCAGCAGCTCTACACTACTGAACTTAATCTGCAAACTCAGAAGGCGCTGGTGACGGAGCTTCATGCTGAGTTACAGAAAGCCAGGGACGCTGCCAAGTTGGCCGAGGAGGATGCTCAGTTGGTCAAGGAAGCAGTTGAGGCTGAGAAGCAGGCTTCTTATATGCTGGGGGTGCAAGAGACCCAAGCAAGGTTGACCGAGGAGTTTGCCAAGGTCTGCAGGGGCTACTGCGACATTACGTGGAGCAAATGCCTCGATGTGGCTAGGGTCCCTGCAGAATCAGCTTTAAGGCAACCTGGGAGCATCTACTATGATCCCGATATATGTGACGTGCCAGAAACCTTGGAAACGTCCTCGGCCGATAAGAATCCCCCAGCCCCAGCCGAGACGAGCCAGGCCCCTCATCAGACCGGAGATACGAGCGATCTGCCTAAGCCCAACCCAGAGCCTCAAGATAAAGCTTAGGAAGCTCAGCTTATGTAATCATTTGGATATTTTTGCCATTTTTGTATTAAAATCGTCTTTCAATGAATGAAATAGTCTATTTTTGCCAATTGTTGCCTTTGCAGTACTAGTCAAATTGCGTTATTATGGCTAATAATGTTATCGTGGTAATTAAGAATAAATCAAAGACATGATAACCTTTTATGCGTAGTTAAAACAAAGAATTATGGCACTAACGCGAGCATGTATACTAAAACAAATCAAATGACCTAAGGACTACAAGCGCAATAGAATCTAAGGATAAATACTTGTAAGAATTGTAAAGGGGCGTCAACTAACCCAAGTCATCCGGTCCGAGGACTACAGGCATGCTTGGTTTTAAGTTTAAACGCTTGAGAAATCGGGAGGAATGTTAACTAACCCAAGTCATCTGGTCCGAGGACTACAGGCATGCTTGGATTTAAGTTTAAACACTTGAGAAATCGTGAAATCGTGAGGGAGTGTTAACTAACCCAAGTCATCTGGTCCGAGGACTACAGGCATGCTTGGATTTAAGTTTAAACACTTGAGAAATCGTGAGGGAGTGTTAACTAACCCAAGTCATCTGGTCCGAGGACTACAGGCATGCTTGGATTTAAGTTTAAACACTTGAGAAATCGTGAGGGAGTGTTAACTAACCCAAGTCATCTGGTCCGAGGACTACAGGCATACTTGGATTTAAGTTTAAACACTTGAGAAATCGTGAGGGAGTGTTAACTAACCCAAGTCATCTGGTCCGAGGACTACAGGCATGCTTGGATTTAAGTTTAAACACTTGAAAAATCGTGAGGGAGTGTTAACTAACCCAAGTCAACTGGTCCGAGGACTACAGGCATGCTTGGATTTAAGTTTAAACACTTGAAAAATCGTGAGGGAGTGTTAACGAACCCAAGTCATCTGGTCCGAGGACTACAGGCATGCTTGGATTTAAGTTTAAACACTTGAGAAATAAAACTAGCGTAACAGGTGTAAACATGACAAAGAAAAATTCTCTTAATAGTAGTACCTTTTGAGGTTATTTACATTCCATGGCCGGGGCACCACATGACTATCTAGGTCTTCCAGGAAATACGCTCCAATGCCCGCCCTCGAAGTGATGCGATACGGCCCTTCCCAATTCGGCCCCAGCTTTCCCCATGCTGGATTCTTTGCATTCCCTACCACCTTTCTCAGAACAAGATCACCAGGCTCAAGGGGCCTCAACCTCACATTGACGTCATATCCCTGTTTAAGTTTCTGCTGGTAGTGCGCCAATCGGACCATCGCGCTTTCCCTTCGTTCTTCGATCAGATCCAGACTCTTCTCCAGCTGCCTATCGTTGTTGGTTGGGTCAAAAGAGCTAATCCTGTAGGTGGGGAAACCAGTCTCGAGAGGTATAACAGCCTCAGCCCCATAGGTCATCGAAAAAGGGGTCTCCCCAGTGGACCTTCGAGGCGTGGTTCTATACGCCCACAATATGTGGGGCAGCTCCTCTACCCATCTACCCTTCGCATCATCCAGCCTCTTCTTTAGCCCATTCACTATGACTTTATTGGTAGCTTCAGCCTGCCCATTCCCCTGGGGGTAGGCGGGGGTAGAATATCTATTTGTGATTCCCAGCTCACTGCAATAGCTTCTGAAAGCTTTGCTGTCGAACTGAAGCCCGTTGTCCGAGATGAGAGTATGTGGGACTCCAAATCTGGTGACGATGTTTTTCCAGATGAACTCCTTCACGTCCACGTCTCTGATATTTGCTAGAGGCTCAGCTTCTACCCATTTGGTAAAGTAGTCTGTTCCGACCAGCAAGAACTTCCTGTTTCCTGCTGCCTTAGGAAAAGGGCCTACGATGTCCAGGCCCCATTTTGCAAAAGGCCATGGACTGGATAGCGGATTAAGGGTTCCACCAGGTTGGTGTATGCTCGGCGCAAACCGCTGGCACTGGTCGCACTTTTTCACATATTCATGAGCCTTCCTCTGCATGTTTGGCCACCAATAACCCTGAGTAATAGCTCGATGAGCTAAAGATCTCCCTCCAGTGTGGCTCCCACAGATTCCTTCATGCAACTCTTCTAACATTAATTCAGCCGCTTCGGGGGCCATGCACAACAGATACGGGCCCGAGTAGGATCGTTTGTACAGTTTATGGTCTTCGGATAGCCAGAACCTTGTAGCTTTTCTCCGTATTTTGTCTGCTTCCACCCTTTCTTCCGGCAACACCTCGTCCCTCAAGAATTTGACGATGGGGTCCATCCAGCATGGGTTGGTTTCGACGTAGTGAACTTGGAGTACCCCTTTTCTTAGCTCCGTAGGCCTCTGTACATCCTCAATCAGGATGACCCTTGGTAATTCCTGTGCCGCAGAGGTGGCGAGTGTTGCTAGAGAATCGGCATGCGTGTTGCCACTTCTGGGGACGTGCCGAAGGGTAAAGCATTCAAACTCCGACTGTAGGGACTTGACTAGATTCAGATATCCCTGCATCCTCTCGTCTTTCGCCTCAAATTCTCCAAGCACTTGGCCGACGATCAACTTTGAGTTTGAGGATATCTCGACGGCCTTTCCTCCCATCCTTCGCACCATCTCCATCCCCATCAACAAAGCCTCATATTCTGCCTCGTTATTCGTTGCTGAGAAGTTTAGCCTTAAGGCTTTTTCGATGATTATCTTCTCGGGGGATATCAACACTAAACCTACGCCTGAGCCCCTCTGATTCGATGCTCCGTCTACATACACTTTCCAGGGCAAGGCGTTTTGTGACGCGATCGTGCTGACTTGCCTTTCTCCCGCGCCGAGAGTTGGTGATGCTTCCTCTAAATGGGGCTCTGTGAACTCGGCGACCAAGTCCGCAAGGACCTGACCCTTTACTGATGTGCGCGGCATGTACTTGATATCAAAAGCCCCTAGCATCGTTCCCCATTTGGCAATTCTTCCAGTGTAGTCGGCGCTTCGGAGTACAGTCCTGAGTGGGAGTTGAGTAAGGACTATAACGGTGTGAGCTTGAAAATAATGGGGCAACTTCTTTGTACCCAGCACAACGGCCAGAATAGCTTTCTCTAGTGGCAAATAGCGGGTTTCAGCTTCTTGTAGCGACTTGCTTATGTAGTAAACTGGCTTTTGCACTCCGCAGTCTGTTCGGACCAGCACCAAACTTACAGCGTTGGGGGCCACGGCAATGTAAGCAAACAAGACTTCGTCTGGCTGGGGACTGGACATGATGGGGGGTTTAGCCAGGTAGTCCTTTAGTTGTTGGAAGGCAATAGCACATTCCTCTGTCCATTCAAAATCCTTCCACTTATTGATTAACGAGAAGAAAGGCCTGCACCTGTCTGCTGATCTGGAAATGAACCGATTAAGGGTAGCGGTCATCCCAGTCAGCTTCTGAATTTCCTTGGGATTCCGAGGAGCTCGCAAATTTTTGATGGCCCTTATTTGATCGGGGTTAACTTCGATCCCCCTGTGTGTGACCATATACCCAAGGAATTTGCCTGATCCAACACCGAACGAACACTTGGAGGCATTCAAGCGCAGTCTGTGTTCCCTCAGAATTTCGAAGATATCCCTGAGATCCCCAATGTGCTCGGCAATGATTTTGCTTTTAACCACCATGTCGTCAATATACACCTCCATGCTTTTGCCCAGCTGTGGTTCAAACATCCTCGTCATCATCCTCTGGTAGGTAGCCCCTGCGTTTTTTAAGCCGAACGGCATCACCTTGTAGTGATAATTTCCTACCGGGGTCACGAAGGATGTCTTCTCTTGGTCAACGAGAGCCAATGGTATCTGATGATAACCTTGAAAGGCATCTAAGAAACTCATTCGAGGATGTCCGACAGTGGCATCAACTAATCGGTCTATCTTCGGCATCGGAAACGGATCCTTCGGACAAGCTCTATTAAGATCCGTGAAGTCCACACACACCCGCCACTTCCCACTTTTCTTTTTTACCACCACTGTGTTTGCCAGCCATTCGGGGTAGAAGATCTCCTTGATGGCCCCTGCCTGCTTGAGCTTCATCACTTCATCCCTGACTGCGTCAGCGTGTTCCCTTGAAGGTCGTCGGAGTGGTTGTTTTTTAGGAATAATGGAAGGATTAACGTTTAGGTGGTGGCAGATGAATTCTGGACTTACTCCTGGGGCTTCCGCAGGGTCCCATGCGAACACATCAACGTTGGCTCTGAGGAACTCTATCAACCCCTCATTTTCCTGAGGGGGCAGCATGGATCCAACTTGAAAGAACTTCTCTGGGTCGTTACCGATAACCACCCTTACTAGTTCTTCGCACTCTGCCTCTTCGGCTGAAGCTTCGGTGCCCAGCACCGACGGCTTTAATTGCTACAAGTTCCCTTCATTACAGCCCGAGGTCTCAGACTGAGGATGGTGCTGGATAGCCGCTACGAGACATTGTCTGGACGTAGACTGGTCTCCGCGGATCTCTTCGACTGCTCCTTCGGACGGATACTTGATTTTCTGGTGTAGTGTGGAGGACACCGCCCCAAGGGTATGAAGCCAAAGTCTGCCTACTATAGCGGTGTAGGGTGAATAGGCGTCCACTACTATGAAATCCACTTCCACCGTTTCAGGATCGGTCTGAACAGGCAACCTAATCTGCCATTTCGGAATAATCACTTTGCCATCGAAACTGACCAAAGGAGAACTGTATGGAGTCAAATCCTCGGGGGACAAGTTCAGCCCCTTGTATAGGTCTGGGTACATAATCTCTGCTGCGCTACCCTGATCTACCATTACCCTCTTGACATCGTATCCGCCTATTCTTAGAGTAACTACTAGGGCATCGTCATGCGGCTGGATAGTCCCTACTTTGTCCTCCTCCGAAAATCCCAGAATTGGAATATCCACCCTGTGCCTCCTCGGCTCTCTGCTAACACTTTCCATAGGTACTCGGGCTACTGACAGCACCCTGGAGGGGTGGGACCCTGTCCTCCCAGGTGCAGCAAAAATGACATTGATTGTCCCCAAGGGAGGTTTCACCGAGTTGCCTCTCCTGGGCCCCGTGTTCGTCTGATTGCCCTGTCCGTATGAATGGTGCAGGAGGTGCTTTAGTTTGCCCTCACTGACTAACTGATCCAAATGATCCCAAAGGCTCCTGCAATCCTCGGTAGTATGTCCATGATCCAGGTGGTACTGGCAGTAAAGATTGTGATTGCGCCTCTCAGGGTTTCCTACCATCTTGTTCGGCCTCTTGAAGAAGGGTTCGTTTTTTATCTTGTCCAGGACTTGGTGTACCGGTTCGCGAAAAACCGCATTGACCGCCTGGAAGTTTGCTGTGCTCTGTCCAGTCCACTCCTTCCTTGGCCTGTTGTGATTTTGCCTGTCCGACCTGAAATCCCTCCCTTCCTGAGGGATAACCTTCTCCTTCCCCTTACTCTGCTGCTGATCTTCTTCTACCCTTTTGTACTTATCGATCCTGTCCATCAACTGGCGTATACTGGTGGCAGGGTTGCGCGTCAAGGATGTTCTCAGGGGATGTTCAGTGGGGAGGCCCAATTTGAAAGAGCTGACGGCCATCGACTCACAGTCTTCCTCTACCTCATTGTATGTTTCCCAAAACCTATCTGAGTATGACTTCAGAGTCTCGCTCCCTTTCATGCTAACGGACAACAGCGAGGCCACGGACTGAGGAACCCTTCGGCAGGTGACGAAACGAGACCCAAAGGCCTGGGTTAGTTCTTGGAAAGAGCTAATAGTGTTCGCTTTCAGACCATCGAACCATCTCATGGCTATTGGTCCCAAACTGGAGGGAAAAACTTTGCACATCAGGGCTTCGTCCCTAGAGTGGACTGCCATCCGCTGGTTAAAATGACTCACGTGTTCCACTGGATCGGTCCGGCCATTGTAAATGGTGAATGTAGGTTGGTGGAAACGCCTGGGAAGTCTGGCACCCTCGATATTACGTGTAAAAGGAGACCTGGAGATCTGATCTAGAGCTTTGCTCATAGCATCATTCCCTGCCTTCCCTGGTAAGGGATTCTGAGGGTTCGTCTTGTCATGCCGCATTTCCTCATATGTAAAGGATTCGCTGACTGGCGTTCGACGCTTCTGTTTATAGCCCATATCCTGTTCATCCTCAAAATCTTCGTCAGAATATGAAGGACTGCGTTTCCTCTTTGCATGGCGTAGCTCCCTTTTGAGCCTGTCTATCTCCTTCTGCATGTCTTTGTTCTTCTCTGCATGAGACATATGGCTCTCCCCATGTGACTGGTTTTGATCGTTATGTGCGGTGTGTACGCTCCCCTCACGATCCTGCCTCCGTTCCAAATGAAGAAAGGGATCGGTGTGCTTAGATGACCTGGACTCAGCCGGTCGTTGCCTTGGTTCAGCCATTTTCTGAGGTGTTGCTTCCATCTTCGCTCAAGTTGTTTCCCACAGACGGCGCCAATTGTAGGGTCTAGTTTTGTTGGGCCTTACACCAACTCCCTATATTGTGAGCCCAACAAATTCCCAACAATAAATTTGTAGAGAATGGGTCAAACAACTGGGCTAAGACAGATTTAGCAACGGGTCATACAAGCAGTGACCATCCGAAAGAAAAAGTATTGAGTCTGGCTTTTATAACAAGAGAAAACTCTTTGGTCCGAAGAGGATCGCTATGTAAAAACTTAGTGAATACAATTTTTTCCCCCCCCTCAGTGAGGCCTGCTCCACATATATATATACACTCTTTTTCCATCCTCACCGTACACTTGTCCTTCATCTAGGCTCCCACTTGAGTACTAGTCACATCAGCCGTCTGCTTTTACCTGCAGAGAGTGGTGGTGGGTAAAAATACACTGTTCAGGTGTCTTCTCCACATAAATGCGGCCAGGAAAGTTGCTGCAGTGCATTAAATGTGGCGGTGGCAGCTTTATTGGCAAGATATCTTATGATAGCCGCGCCGTTAGACGTGCCCAGGGCTCAGCCCTTGCAGGGGAATCTTCAACATATCTATTCGATCAAGTTCTGGGCAGATACGTGGGATGTGGCCTCTTCGGCCCAACTAGGTCGTCTTCGGACGGAGCGTTTCCCCTTGCGCCCACCAGGATGGCAAAGTACTGATACTTTTAACATCTTCGGACGAAGAATCATACTTGAACTGGGCCTCGGGCCCAATGTATGGAGCTGGGCTTTCTCCCCCACAGTTACTTATGGATATATTGTGTTACAATTTTTTTTTTTCATTCATTATTTTAGTGACGTATATAGTACATAATCAAAATTAATTTTCCAAACATTATAACACATATGAGTATTATAAAATAACTAATAACGAACATGCGCATCGTGCGGGACATCTACTAGTTTTTGATAAAAGATAGAGCACCAAATTATTCCATAACATGCAATTTGAAAGCTTACACATGAATAATGGAGAGAGTTTAGTAATACAATCAAATGAAGCAGCTAAACTACAAGGCTCTTGGCACCTTTTGAATTCCTAATAAAGATTGTTTATTTTTTTATTGATAATAGAAAAATTATTTTATTAATTATAGTGTGTATATATTTATCACATTTATATAAAACTTTCTTGCATTATATGTAGGAAAGGCTCTAGGGTAAGCCTTTAGCGGCAGTTTTCAAACTAGTTGGCTTAGACCCAACCATGCAGTCAATGGCAGAGCCAAAAAATTTTCTCAAGGGGGGCCAAGCCAAATGTATCATTCTATTCTAGTAGCTTTGACTCTCTATAGAAATTCATGTGACTTTATTTTTGGAAAACAACAAAAATATTTTGCTAAAGAGATTTACTTATATATTTTTATTAACTTATACTTTAAATGCTCCTGAAATTAATGACTTTTATATGACAAAAAAGTCCATATTAAAAGTAAAATTTAATTAATATTTAAAATTTTTTAACATTAAATAGAGAGGGAGGGGGCATTTTTTGGAAAATTCACGGGGGACCATGACCCCCTCTAGCCCCCCCTCCCTCCGCCTATGTTTGCGGCAGTGACGATTTCAGCCGCTACAAACTAGTTTTTTGGTAGTGTTATTGTTTTTGTTTTGTTTTTTGTTTTTTGTTTTTTGTTTTTTTTAGGAGTTATTGTTATTGTTATATGTATTGTTATTGCTATTGTTATCATTATTGTTATTATATTTCTTCTTATTGCTGTTATTATTATTTATTTATTTTTGGTAGTATCTCTTTGTTTCATAGAAAAGTGACTAAAGTTTGAGATAGAGTAGAATGGAGGCAAAGAATACAATGGCCTACCTTAACTAATATGTTGAGGATCCATAGCCAACCCCAAAATTTTGGGACTAAGCTTTATTTGTTGTTATTGTTATAGTAGTATATCTTTCTTTGTGTGTATCTTAATTAATATATTCTTTTGTCTAGAAGGTTGTTTGCAAAAATAGTGGATTAGAATGTCAAACATGTAAAAAAGACAAATTTTTGAGAATTTTTTCTGATCTTTTGGGAAAAAAAAAAAACTATCAATTTTCACTTCTTGTTTCAACTTTCAACAAGTCTTTCTTGGCTATCAATTTTATCAATTTCATACAAATGGTATCTTTTTTTTTTTTTTTTGGGGGGGGACTATTTTCTAGTTCAATTTTTATTTTTAATAAAACTTATATTACTAATAATTTATCAATACATGCATGTGCAATGGCTAGTGCAATGTCCTATTTTGTTAATAACTTCAAGAGACACATCGGCGGTTAATTTTTTGCAATCAAATCGTCTGATGTTCATCAGCGATAACCCCCACTATCAACCACAGAGCTAAATGTGTGATAATTGATTTGTATACACTATATATAATAGAGGATTCTCAAGTCCAAGTTAGAGGGATGCTTGTAAGCTTGATGATATTTTATTAATTATGGATTTTTCATTCTGTATCTTGTGTTATACAAATTGATTGTTACTTATGACTACCTTATTGAAAGAGAAATCCTATCTTTATATGTGATATGACTAACTCATTCTTTTTGCTACTAAGAACCATTAAAAATTTATGTATAAATAATGTCATATATTACTTAGTTGTGCCACAACACTTTTTTTTAATTCATTGGAGGGTAATAGAGATATATATATATATATATATATATATAACTACACAACAATTGTTCCATCTCCTCTAGTGGTTGGCATTGAGTCTTAAACAGCCATAGGTAAATTACAATTATACCAATAAAGGAGAACAAAATGTGTAAGAGAAAATTACTCGACGAACCCAATGCCTCAATTAAGGAAAAACAAATTCATATTTATCTTTAAGTTGGTAATCCAATTGGTGATTGCTCCTAATCTAAAGCATCTATGCCTCAAACCTCATTCTATAATTTTATCCTAATTTATAAATTAGCACAAATCTAGTTATTGTTATTGTTATAGACAATCTATGTCTCACTGGTACATTAATTGCTCTCTTCTATACACAACCAAACCATCTCAAACAATCATTTTTCATCTTTTCATCAATAGGATCCACTACTATCATTAAGCAATTCTTCATTTTGAATCCTATATTTTCTTATATTTTCATTTATCCATCATAAGAGTTACAATGAACCAAAATTTGATACAATATAACATTGTTTAATTCCAGAATAGAAATTTAAAGAATGCAGTGTTTTAATCTAAATACTTTTTATTTTTAATTAACTTTTTTTATATAAGGTCATGAGAAGTTTTATGTAGAGCTCAAAGCAACCATATATAGTGGTCATCATAAGCTGAAAAAACACTCTGATAGTTTTTTTTTTTTTTTTTAATTTATTTATTTAGAAAAGTAGAAAAATCATTATGAGATGGGGTAACAAAACTAGGCAACTTCTATTTAGCGCAATGACTGGGATCCAACCAAAGACTAGACCTAGATTGGGGCAAATTAATCAGTTTCTTAATCTTCACAGATGATCTAAAATATAAATGTTCCAGTTGTTTTGTTCCTTATCAAACAACATATACATATTAATGCATTTTATCAAGGTCACCGTCAGAAATCTGCCACAAGACACGCAAGTCAAGCGGTGATTCAAGACAAGCAAGAGGATACTGTAGAATTAATGCACAAAATGAAGGAAAAAGAAACAGAAAAGAAAAACGATAGTGTTGTAGTTTGTATTTGACAAAACGACATGTAGTTTTAGTATAGTTGTAAACAGAGTTTAGTGTACACACGTGCCACACGTGTCAGAGTCTGTTCTTTCTGTTTTCAAGTTGGTTAAGTTAGTTTCTTTGTTTTGGAGCTAGATCAGATTGTATATAAACTCTATTCTCAATAATTAATAAGATTGAGAAATCATTTTTACCAAATTCAGTTTCTGATACATTTTATCTCCAAATATATACACACACACACTCTTGAGTGTATGGGATAAACGTTTACAGTATGTGAATTTCAAAGTTTTTTCATTTTTAACACAAGTTTAGTACAGGGAAGGCTATTTTCTTTAAATTTTTGCTTTTGATCAAGTGACTGAAATCTTCAAAATCTAGAAAGTGGAAAGATAAAAGTTAGGTAAAGAATGCCACTACAGAAGTACTAACCAATATCCAAATGAAGTGGGGAGGATAAAAAAAACGAAACAGGTTTCACAGGACACTATAAATCAACTTTCAGATTATTGTGAAAACAAATTGGTCAGCATCATTTCAGACGTAAAGAAATTACAGGCAAATGAAGTGCACCTTCAGCAGCAAGATTGGCTACCACCTTCACAGCATGAACTTGGACGTCTCTTCAGATGTCAACAATTGTAAAAATTTTTGAAGCCCAACTGTATTGTGAAGTCAAAACAACTTGTAAATCATAGTATCTATAGAAGTCACAACAGGGAAGAAAAACAAAAGAATTAAGCAAACTTTATTTGGCCCTATCACTGATGAATTGAAAATCTTGCCTTCTTCACATATCTTTGCAATTGTGGCCCTCTGACCAGAGATATTCTCTCTTAATGGATTTGACCTGTATGAACCCATTCGGTTTCCAAATTCTGAAGATCCTTTACTTAATTCTTCCTTCATATAAGATTTCTTGTCCTGTTGAACATTCAAATGTGAGGCCTAAAATTCAAATAAAATATTTTGTTAATGAGGATGCATGAAACAACTTACCTCAAAGTCATTCTCATTTTCAGGTACAGCCCTCTTTAGTTTAATCAGCTCATTTTCAATACCCTTCATTTGTTTCTCTCGTTCTAAAAGTCGTTGCCTCACAGAGTGAAGTTCTTCTTTTAGTTTTGCCTTTTTACAAAGAAATAAAATTGATTAGTAATATTTACATTTCAGCTCAAACATAAAACTCATAACATAAATAATAAGTTTTACGTGACTACAATCCAGAAAAACCAAGTCGATCTACACTTTGAAGGAAAAGAACTTAAACCAAACCCATCTGAATTGGTGTGTCAACCATACCTCCTGTAGTAATAGATCTCCATTTTCTAATTTCAGGGATTGTAGTTCACTTAAAAGTATTTTCATGTAGCTGATACATTTCTTGTAACTTCAATGCAAGTTTATCAATCTCTTTCTGCCCCTGGATTTTGAAACAAATAACAATACCAAGAATTACATAGTTATAAAAACCGTACTGGAGGTTGACCAGCTAAAAAATTGGTTCATTGATTCATTGGTTCAACCAGTGGTTCATTGGTTGAATTGTAAGTTTATTAATTAATTAAATAATATATTTTATAATTATAAAATGCAACTAAAATAAAATAAGAATATTCCACTTAGGTAAATTAATAAATTATAACAATAAAAAATTACATCATATGACATAAAGTTAGGGAGTATATAAAAAAAAAAACACATCATTCGCATAAATCATCCAATAAGCTAGTTATATAGTCCAAAAATCTTGAAACAACATATCTCATAGAAATTCAAAATAAATTTTTAGTTTAATCAATAAATCCTAGAGCATAACAAAATTATTTGAATCTCCAAATAAAACTAATGATTAAAATCAATTAGATGTTATCGTTGTGATCACTTGTGTTCTATGTAGGCCAATCGGTATTTTTTTTTTGTTTTATCTGCGGGTTAAAAAGATTAACCTGTGAAATCTGTCGGTTTACCCAGTTTGATAATGGGTCATTGCATATTCGGTATTTTACACCAAACTATTCCAGATAATGCTTTGGTTCATGGTTTTTACGATTTAATTGATGGTTTGGTAGTAGCACTGAGATACAAGAGCGACATTGACTAGGTTCTTAGCGTTTGACACTTGTAAGTGTTAAAGTTATGATTAAGTGATTAAATCCATCATTTCCTAATAGTTTAAACTTTTGGGACAATCGGTAATTTAATAGTAAAAGGTGTCCAACAGGGTTATCTCAAAGTAAAATCAACATATGAACAATGGTGCCCATTATGTTGTCTTTTGCATGGACATATTGGTCCTTTCCGAAATAGCAATGAATTGCTAATGTAAGATAATTCTCATTAATCAATTACATGATTGAGGAAGAAGAAGCAACGAATTAATATAAGTGAAGATGGTCGATCATTTGATCTTAAAACTCCGTTGTGCTGGATTTCTATTCTCTCTCATAATTCTAGCTTGAGCCCTATCATAATAAAAGCCTGGGTTAAGTCCTCGCTAATCTCTAAGGATTGGGCTACATGCAGGAATTGCAGGAAACCGAGAAAGAAATGTATTTCATAATTCTATTCATGGAAAAATTAATTTGGTTCTTCGACAGATAATTAACAAAATCAAATAATTGATGATTGAAGGTTGATGATACTTTGGGGAAAAAGAAAATTTTGGCTTTGAAATATGGGGAGTTGGGGGATATTCGGTTTGTATATCTGGTCAAATGACCTTTTTAGTTAGTCATGTAACTTGTTTTGTTTATATATTAAGATGGATGGTATTGTGTATCTTCACACAATTGGATTTGAGGAGATTTAAAACCAAATTGGTTTGGAGACAACTGTCCAGTAACTAAGCATTTTCTTACAAGGTTTGCAGTAAGATCACAGTCAGAAAAACATTCACTATTACAGGATTCAGTTTGAGTCTACACTCAATTCTGTATCGTATATACAGAATTTAATTAGTACAATAAGATTGCAAGGTTGCAGTTCTGTACAGTTTTACTACTATCGTGCATGCATATCAGCTTGAAGTGAAGGATTCAATCTGAGCATCTTCTTTGCCAAGTTGCGGATATCTTCTCTACTGGACTCCACCGATATTCGTACAAGCACTTTTACCCCTCCACCAGATATGATGTCCTTGGCATTGTCCTCTGTAAAACACCAGTTAATCATATTGTGTTAACCTGAAAGGATCTCAATAATGTCTACAACAAACCCTCCATAAGGAAGAGAACCACATTGTGCTTTAAGAAAATTCAAATCAAAGCAATGCCAATACTTGATAATTCTTACTCTTATAGAGGGTCATTAAGAAGTGTTGGTCTCACCTAAGTAGTCATGGATGGGTCAGCTCAGATATGATAGTACCCTTACAGCATTTATTAATAAATTTAAATTTAAATAAAAAAAAAAAAAAAAAAAACCCTACCCTTACTGCATTTATTGCATGAAGTGACCTCTCAGGAATTCTTTTTTAAGGGTAATGGAAAAAAAAACAAATTATCAAAAAAATGTAAATGAATATCCTGGTTGTGCATCTTTAAGGTAATTTACGGCACACAAAAAAAATTTGCTATCACACAAATAAGAATTTCACAATCATATAATGGGCACCTTTTTTGATAAGTTGAATTATGTAAGTAACATATGAATAAAGGACATATCGATTGAAAAGATGCAGACAGAGAGAATCCATCATGTACGGGACATATGCACCAAAAATTATATGTTTGGGGCACACGTTTGTAATTAACTATATTTGAGCCCCTTAACGAAAGATTTAACTGGTGTAGAGACATGAAAGTTTAAATTGGAAACCAGAACCTATCTTTGATTCACTGGATGCAAAGATTTAAACGGGGCAAAGGTATGAATATTTGAATTGGAAACCAGTATGTATTGTGGTGTAATCTAGAGAGTAAAAGAACTCTCTTTTTACTTCGTCATTTGAAAATAATTAAGGTCATACTCAATGCACAACACTCTGACTATTACGGAATCTGGGAGAGGTAATTAGTAGGTAGCCTAACCCACATTTTTTTGAAGAGGTTGACCTCTATTCTTTCAAGATAATTAAATTTAAAAATAAATAAAGTGTCTGATTTTGATATCAAATGTGGCAGACACATTTGTTATACACCTTGTTATGTTTAATTTCTTTGTGTGTTTTCTGTCACTAACCTGCTTCTCTCTTACTAAAGATTGTTATTCAATTTTTTTCTCCAAAACATATATACTTGCATAATGTTACCTGTAATTTGAACTTTGAATGTCCTAGACATTCCAAATCAAAATAATGATGAATTGTGGTCAACATCTTACCGTTTTGTGCCAAATGGCAAAGAGCAAGCTCAACATGGCGTCGGGTTGAAGCTGAATTAGTATTGGAGTTGGCAATCAACCATGTAAGTGCACCATCATCTATTAGAAGTGAACGGCCTATTCTATGTCCTGCAAAAGTAAAGCCCTTCTTCTTCATTAAAAGTAAAGATGACTTGTGTGATATTGTGTGCTACATACAAAAGGACAACAGATATAAACCTTGAATTACTCCTCGGGATTCGCATTTTGCGAAGTTAGCCAGTCCTCTAGCCACCTGTGCAATGACATCACTGCCCCCAGATCTAACCATTCCCAGTAGTGCCTTGATGCCTCCATCTTCTTTCAACACCGTGAGTAGCTTTTCTGTTAGCAAACAAGAGCCTTTGCATCAAAATACAAGTATATCTTCCGTCCCATGTATTATCTCTGGTGTTCACAAAACCCTCAACAAGAAGAAATTTCATTTGTATGATGGGAGACATGTCAGAAACATTAATGGATCAACCATACATTGATACTTTTAGAAAAGAAATATTGATGCTAAGTAATGGCAGTGACGGTGGAATAAAATAAATTCAGTATTTAAAATTTTGTCATTATAAACAATCCATACATCAAATTACTAATTCACTATATTTTTCAACTAAGGGCTGCAAAATCACCATCAGCTCACCATTTCCACATAAATTAGCAAGTGCACCAGCAACCATTCGTAAAGTTTGCGGATCTTCTGTTTTAGATGCTGTCTTTGCTAGTAGAAGAGCACCGCCTTTGTCCATTATTAAGGCTTGATTCATCTCTGAGAAGATTCAAAAAAACAAAAAAGGTACATGTGATATAAAAGCATCTTAAATGAATATAAATAAAGTCATGAAGCTCAGATGATCATAGTAATTTGTGTTACAATTGAGGAACAATGAGGATGCAATCATTTCCCATTATATTTAAAGTGAGAACAGTAAACTCCAATTGTGATGAAGGAGCTGTTAAGGGAGCATCATCCAAAGAACTAAGAGCTACTTGCCACAAAGTCAATTGCAACCCGTTAATAAGATACAAGAGTTACATTAACAGAGTCTTAAGTCAAGGCAACTGATTCCATCAGTCAATAACACATTGTACTTTTTATTCAATAAAACTTTGGTTACCTATTAAAAAAAAAAAAAAAAAAAACTCTACATTAATTTTGAGTGTGAATTTTTTGAGCCAGTAATGTTTTAAATTGATCTTGAAATCCTTCTTAAATTCACCAAGTAACCTGAATTCATCATTACATTCTAAGTTCAAGAAACAAGGACAAATGGGGATCCTGTACAAAGTTTTTGGGTTCAAAGGCCTTTTGAGGACCTCGATCATTTCATAAACTGAAATTTTAGAAACACTTTTGTATCTATATGGAAGAACATGAAGGAATCTCAATATTTTTTTTCCTAGATGTATCCCAATGTCAATTTAGGCATGAGAATGACCTGGTTTTTACCATGATAACTGCTGGAAGCATTAAGGACTCCTTGAAACTCTTAGGACAGAAATACACATTAAAAAAAACAGTTACTCATACCAATAATTGGGATCTTTCTAGGATAAGAAATTATATGTAATATTCTGGACTTTCTCCAACAATCAGATAATTGGTTGATAATTACAGCATGTACAGCAAGAAATTCTGGATGCTCCTAGATCTCTTAAAAGATGTCTACAAAAATGAATTAAACTGATAAGAACAGATACTTAATAAGATGTCTCCAAAAATAAATTTATTGCAGAAAAATAAATTTATTGCAGAGTAATCACAACAAACATATTTTGCAAATTCATAATTACAAATACAGTAACACTTATTCTCAATGCCCAAACATTAGATTAAGGGTCTGTTTGGGATCCGCTTATTTTACTGAAACTGAAAACTTTTTGCTGAAAGTACTGTAGATAAAGGTAAAAGTTAGTTGAAATAGTACAGTGGGACTTATGAATAGTATCAAAAAGTGTAGTGGGGCCCATGAATAGTAGCAAAAATAAGCTGGGTTTTTAATCTATAGCCAACGCACACTAACTAGTGTCATTCACAAGCACGTTATTTTACTAACATATTCATAAGCAAAGTATCTAATGCGTAATAAAACCAGAAAAGACTGCAAAGTTACCATTCATTGCCAAATTGGCAATAGCTCCAGAAGCCACTCTAAGAATAGTTGTATTTTCCGATGATCGCAGCAGCATAAGCAAAGCATCTAAACCCCCTTCCTCCACAATCCTTTTCTGATTAATATCTGAAAGTAATTGAAACATTAGTCAGTATTCA
Source organism: Quercus glauca (assembly GCA_023736055.1). Lineage (NCBI taxonomy): Eukaryota > Viridiplantae > Streptophyta > Magnoliopsida > Fagales > Fagaceae > Quercus > Quercus glauca. Next base: position 12,693,465 of record CM043322.1, on the reverse strand, counting down.
TAACAACAATTCTCCTACTCACCAACTCTTCACTCAGAAAAAAGAAACATAGCAATGACACCTGAAGTAGAAAAGAGGCATATTAAGTATTAACTAAAGGAGTTGTTCTATGACACCAAAAGTAGATGTTATATAGAAGGGACATATAATCTTCTGCCATTGGCTATGAATATTTTGAAATCAACCAAACAAAAGCACATGGCTATTTAAAAAGTGAGGCACCTAAAACATGAAGAAATGACCAAGCTTATGTGTAACCGAGAAATACAAAGAGAAGTTGCTCTTGAACAGAAAATAGACCCAAATACAAAAACATCTTCAACTGCTTTTAAGTTTGTAAACGGAGATATGCACAAGTTACTTATGTTTGAGGGTCCTGTCTTCGTATGCATAAGTTATCTATTTATGTGTACATATGTATGCATGCATGTAGATTCTTACTAAAATTGTTCTAAATTTATAGATTTCATGTGAAAATGGAGATATTTTGAGATCTGGCAACTTGTCAGAGTCTTAAAGGAAGTTTAATCCTTTGAGATGAATGTTCTTGTGTATGTTTAAACTTTCAGGATTTCATTTCTGAGTTCAACCTGGACAACAACAACAAACAAATATTAATCCTAAAATTTTGGGGTCAACCATGGATCCTTAATAAACTAATTAGGTCAGTCCTATGTATTCTTTTCCATCATTCTAATATATCCGAAGTCATAATCTTTGTTACCTCCTTACTTGCAATTTAATAGAATTTGTGTGTTGGATAGGCATATGAAAATGATTTATTGGGCATATAGTAGAAGTAATTTCTTACGAAATAACTTCAAAAATCATGAATCTTTGTTTATGCTATTTGAATCTTTTATTCTAAGTTATTTTTAATTATCTAATATAAGTGAATTTACTTATATATGCTATCTCTTTAAGCCATTTAAGACATATAGAGGATGAACAGTTTGTAAAAAGTACTAGGCAGAGGCAACATGATTACAACAAACAAAAATTTGAATATTTGTATATGTACTATTTAAATAAGATGGTGTTGTGACCATAAAAATATCTAGAGACCAATTTCCCCCTTTTAATAATGATATCAGTACTAATATGTCAAAAAAAGAATTTCATACTGATATGTTGCATTGTTCTACTAAAGGAGGTAAAATTTCTATTTTTGATAAAAGTTAGAGCACCAAATTATTCCACAACATGCTCTCAGAAAGCTTACACATGAATAATGGTGAGAGTTTAGTAATACGATCAAATGAAGCAGCTAAACTACAAGACTCTTGGCTCCTTTTGAGTTCTTGATAAAGATTGTTTTATTTTTATTTTTTATTGATAATAGAAAAATTATTTTATTAGTTATAGTGTGTATATATTTATCACATTTATATAAAACTTTCTTGCACATAATGCAGGAAAGGCTAGGGTAGGCCTTTAGCGGTAGTTTTCAAAATAGTTGGCGTAGACCCAACTCGCGGTAGTGACGATTTCAGCCGCTATAAACCAGTTTTTTGATAGTGTTATTATTATTGTTATACGTATTGTTTTTGTTATTGCTGTTGTTATTGTTACTGTATTTCTTCTTATTGTTGTTGTTATTATTATTATTTATTTATTTTTGGTAGTATAGCTTTGTTTCATAGAAGAATAACTAAATTTTGAGATATAGTAGAATGGAAGGAAAGAACACAATGGCCGACCCTAACTAATATGTTGAGAATCCATACCTGACCCCAAAATTTTGGGACTAAGCTTGATTTGTTGTTGTTATTGTAGTATGTCTTTCTTTGTGTGTATCTTTTTTTTCTTTTTTTCTTTTTTTTTTTGATAAAATTCTTTGTGTGTATCTTGATTATACTAATATCTTCTTTTGTCTAGAAGGTTGTTTGCAAAAATAGTGAATGGGAATGTCACACATGTAAACAAGACATTTTAGAGAGTTGATCTAATGGGAAAAAAAAACTGTTGAATTTTACATGTTGTTTCAACAAGCCTTTCTTGGCTATCAATTTCATATAAATGGTGTTTTTTTTTTTTTGTATTGGGACTATTTTTAAGTTCAATTCTTATTTTTAATAAAACTTATGTTACTAATAATTTATCAATACATGCAAGTGCAATGTCCTATTTTGGTAGTATCATTAGAGGATACATCCTTAGTTAGCCTACTGCCAAGAAAAAAAACGTTTGTCCACTGCTTAGAAAATAGATCATCAACGCCAACCGACTATCAACAACGGAGCTAAATGTGTGGTAATTGTTTTTTTATACACTTATATATAATAGATGCTTCCCTAGTCCAAATTAGAGGGATGCTTGTAAGCTTGACGATATTTTATTAATTATGGACTTTTCATTCCATATGTTGTTACTCAAATTGATTGTTGCTTATGATTACCTTCTTGAAAGAGAAATCCTATCTTAATGTCATATGACTAACTCATTTTTTTGCTACTAAGAACCATTATAAATTTATGAATAAATAATGTCATTTATTACTTAGTTGTGCCACAACACTCTTTTTTTATTCATTGGAGGGTAATAGAGATAAACATTTTTTTTTTTATAACTACACAACAATTGTTCCATCTCCTCTTGTGGTTGGCACTGAGTCTCACACGGCCATAGGATAATTACAATTATACCTATAAAGGAGAATAAAATGTATAAGAGGAATTTACTCAACGAACCCAATGCCTCAATAAAGGACAAAACAATTCATATTTATCTTTAAGTTGGTAGTCCAATTGGTGTAGCTCCTAATCTAAAGTATCTATGCCTCAAACCTCATTCTATACTTTTATCCTAACTTATATTCAATCAGCATAAATCTTGTTATTGTTATTGTTATAAACAATCTATGTCTCATAATCGCTCTTCTCTATACGTGACCAAACCATCTCAAACAATTCTTTTTCATCTTTTCATCAATAGAAGCCACCCCTATCATTAAGCAATTCTTCGTTTCGAATCCTATATTTTCTTGTATTTTCATTCATCCATCATAAGAGTTTCAGTGAACCAAAATTTCATACAATATAACCTTGTCTAATTCCAGAATAGAAATTTAAATAATACAATGTTTTAATATAAATAGTTTTTATCTTTAATTAACTTTTTATATAAGCTTATGATAAGTTTTATGTAGAGCTCAAAGTAACCGTATATAGTGGTCATGGTAAGCTGAAAAACCACTATGATAGTTTAATATTTAGAAAAGTAGAAAATTCATTATGTGATGGGGTAACAAAACTGGGCAGCTTCTATTTAGCGCAATGACTGGGATCCAACCAAAGACTAGACCTAGATTGAGGCAAATTAATCAGTTCTTAATGTTCACAGATTATCTAAATATAAATGTTCTACTTGTTTTGTTCCTTATCAAACAACTTATACATATTAATGTATTTTATCTCCAAAAAAAAAAAAAAAAAAAAACTTATACGTATACCCTTGAGTGTATGGGACAAACATTTTCAGTATGTGAATTTCAAAGTCTTTTCATTTTTGTAACACAAGTTTAGTACAGGGAAGGCTATTTTCTTAATCTTTTTTTTTTCGTCTAAATTTTGGTTTTGATCAAGTGACTGCAATCTTCAAAATCTATAAAGTGAAAAGATAAAAGTTAGGGAAAGAATGCCACTACAGAAGTACTGACCAATATACAAATGAAGAGGGAAGGATTTAAAAAGAAACAGGTTTCACAGAACTCTATTGTGAAAACAAATTGGTCAGTATCATTTTGGACATGCAGAAATTATAGGAAAATGAAGTGCACCTTCAGCAGCAAGATTGGCTACCACCTTCACAGCATGAACTTGGACATCCGAGTCTTCAGATGTCAACAATTGTAAAATCTTTTGAAGCCCAACTGTATTGTGAAGTCCAAACAACTTGTAAATCATAGTATCTATAGAAGTCACAACAGGGAAGAAAAACAAAAGAATTAAGCAAACTTTATTTGGCCCTATCACTGATGAAATCTTGCCTTCTTCACATATCTTTGCAATTGTGGCCCTCTGACCAGAGATATTCTCTCTTAATGGATTTGACCTGTATGAACCCATTCGGTTCCCAAATTCTGAAGATCCTTTACTTAATTCTTCCTTCATATAAGACTTCTTGTCCTGTAGAACATTCAAATGTGAGGCCTAAAATACAAATAAAATATTTTGATAATGAGGATGCATGAAACAAATTACCTCAAAGTCATTCTCATTTTCAGGTACAGCCCTCTTTAGTTTAATCAGCTCATTTTCAATACCCTTCCTTTGTTTCTCCTGTTCTAAAAGCCTTTGCCTCACAGAGTGAAGTTCTTCATTTAGTTTTTCCTTTTTACAAAGAAATAAAAGTGATTAGTAATATTTACATTTCAGTTCAAAAATAAAACTCATAACATAAATAATAAGTTTTACATGACTACAATCCAGAAAAACCAAGTCGATCTACACTTTAAAGGAAGAGAACTTGAACCAAACCCATCTGAATTGGTATGTCAACCATACCTTCTGTAGTAATAGATCTTTATTTTCTGATTGCAGGGATTGTAGTTCACTTAAAGTATTTTCATGTAGCTGATACATTTCTTGTAACTTCAACGCAAGTTCATCAATCTGTTTCTGCCCCTGGATTTTGAAACAAATAACAAGACTAAGAAATGGGTGTATAGAATTCAAAATGAACGATTCACAAAAGGTGAATTATCAGCACTAGGAATAGTTGAAGGGATAGTCGCACTGTGGAAGAATTTGCCTCTCCAAGATAACAGTAGTAGCACAGAGATACAAAAGGGGCACTGACTGGGTTCTTAGGGTTTGGCACTTTTAATAGGTGCCCAACAGGGTTATCTCAAAGTAAAATCAACATATAAACAATGGTGCCCATTATGTTGTCTTCTGCATGGACATATTGGTCCTTACCAAAATAGCAATGAATTTGCTAATTTAAGAGAAATCTCATTAATCAATTACATCATTGAAGGAAAAAAAGAAGAAGAAGAAGCAATGAATTAATATAAGTGAAAAAATAACATCTGTCAATAAGAAGTGTACAGCAAGATTACTGCAATCAGGACATTGCTCCAAATAACTTTAGGCTTTAACAAAGAAAACACTTAATCCACTGTCATGAGTAGGCATATTATCTATCTTGCCAACCGTTCTCTTGTCAGTTGTCACCCTTAACCTTGAAACTTATGGTGACAGAGTTTAACAGCGATTACAAACAAATGAGTCATCCAGCTGGAAGGTGTCAACAAGGATCAATGGAATACCAAAATTTTGCTTAGCAAGTTCCAATTCACATATCAAAAAAGATGAGCCTAAGAAACCTGTATTTCTCAATAAGGGATGTTTGGACATGCCTTGCAAAGTGATCAAATTGATGTCTTGTTATAAGGTGTTTTAACAGAGAATTTTTAACTAATTATGGGAAAATCTCTGTGATTATAAAATATGCTTATAATAATGCCTTTTATATAGAAAAACAATTCCCTCTACTTTTTTTTCCCTATTGTTTTGTTTGTTTGATTCTTTTTTAAAGGCAGATTTAAATGCATAGAAAACAAGCTGTGCTTTCGAAGGGAGCAAGGAGAAAATGGCATCACAGCTCATGATACAACAAAAACAATTGCAGGACTAAAATTGAAACTAAAAGTGAAACATGCAATATTCCATATTCCATCTATCCTAATTTGTCGTTAGAGATAAAATTAACCTGTTTTGAGTTTTGATGATCACTTGGCAGCTTCTTTGCCAAGTATAATTGTTCTTCTGGACATTCAAAACGGGCATGCTCATCCCGTAATTGCTTAACTAGCTCTGCTATTTTATTTTCATACATCTGAGTGGTGTCAGCAAGGACCTTCTGATATGTAGAATTTTCCATATGATGTTTCTACTTGCAATAAAACAGCATTAGAATTTTTGCTTGTGTTTCTAAAACTTTTCACAAGATTGCAACATCATGTAAGACAATGTTATATGAGAACACACAAGTGTCAAAGCAAATCATAAAAGAAATCCTTTAACATTTTGTTCAAAAAAATAACACATCAGCATGAGCCATATGTGAAGTTTTCCAAAAATGAAAAATCCCACAAGAAGAAAACAGAAATATATAAGATCAAATGCGTAGATAGGGCAGAGCATAAAATTCATCATTTTTAATGGTCAATCACAAACCTGAATCGACTTTTGATGCTCACTCAGGAGCTTCTTCATCAGAGCTAATTGTTCCTCAGCACTTTCAGAGTGAGCACGCTCATCTTCTATCTGTTTAATCAACTCTGCCATTTTCTTCTCATACATCTGAGTGGTATCAGCCAGTACTTTCTGATATGTAGAATTTTCAAGTTGGTGTTGCTACTAACAATCAAACAGCAGTGTAAATACTCATGCCCTTATGATCAGAATTCTTTGTGAACATACCAAATGATATCAAAAAGTTTATGGCAAACCAAATAGCTAAATTATATTATACATTGGCATCCCTAACATAAACAATAACAGTAGAAAGTTTTACCCAGAAAATTGGGGTTCTGAACATTACCAAGCCTATAATCTCAGTAAATTCCATGCTGCAGCTGTCTGCTCTGACGCAGGCATTGGCAGTTAAAGTCTAAGCCGGTGCCATCAATATCACTCGGGTTAAATAAATGTGCATAAGTCATAATATACTCAAATATCAACTGCCTCCAAAGTCCAAACACAACCCCTCCCCAAAAGAAATATAAAAAGCACTAATAAAGTCAAACAAAGCAACTGATCATTGTTCCTAGAAATTGATAATCAATACACCTTTCTACAATCACAACACTGTAAAAAAAAGAAAGACAGCTAATGTTGCATAGAAATAGGTTTGATCCCTTCTAGTGGTACAAGCCCATTAGCATTAATTCAGCATACAATGACTAAAATCTTCTTTTGTCCTGAACTAACTCATACAGGTCTTCATTTGTAGTTTATTTTATATTTTAAAATAACATATTTTAGATCAAATAGGTAGTGCATTCCTTCATTATATACATCTGACATCAGGAATTATTTTTACTGTCAAACCCTTAGCTGTGATTTGTACCATAAAAAACTCTTAACAGTCTACTTAATATTTCTTCTTCTCACCAAAAAAAAAAAAAAACCTTAATATTTCTTATCTAATAATGCGTGTAAAGGTCAGAGTCAAGCATACAAAAAAGAAAGAGGGATATAGCATTATTCTTTTAACAGGGAAGAGAAATTTAATTAACAAATGGAGACAATCTAGTACACAGGAAGTGTAAAAGAGAGAAGAGAGCAGAAATTTCAACAAAAACAAGAAAACTTAGGTCATTGGATCCCCTTGATTTGGTAATATTTTTATCAAACCTATTAATGAGGCCATGTGTTAATGCCTGACCACTCGCCTATAGTCTTAGTAACAAGCTCAAGTGAAGTTGTTTTTCATAGACCCAAAATCATGAGAAGAGCAACTCTTATATGTACAATCATCCAATTAAAGGTGCCCTAGAATAGATAACCAATTTCAAATTAAGTTGATTAATAGAAATGTTAGACTACATGGCATCAGTTAAATTGAACATAAATATCAGTAGACAAAGAAAATAAGAAGATAAGGAAACGAACTTAAACTCAAAATATATAAAAGGGAAGGGGGAGGGGGAATACCTCGCTGTGTTTTAAACTCATTTCTAGCTTTGCAACTTTATCCTGCATCAAATTGTTAAGATCTTTCTGATGGTTCAATTCATTTAAGATGCCTTTCATCTCTGATTCCAAATGGATATTTTCTTTTTCCAAAATCTACAAGTGTGTACAAGATATTAGTGAGAAAATAATAATCATAAGAGATTACTGCACAAACATTTCGGCACAGCACTAATAACTAGATATAATTATAAACAAGTTGGTTGATTAGAATGTGCGAAAGTAAGCATGTTACTAGATATTAAAGACCAGTTTTAATGAAGTAAATCTGCAAAGAAGATACCAACCCAAAAATCTGTAACAATGCACAAGCAGGAAAGAGAGCTACCTCAGACCTTGTGACTAGAACTTTTCTTGCTTCAGCAAATGAATCATGACACTCTCTGAGCTGTTTTTCCAATTTGTATTTGTCATCATCTCTCAACTTTTGTTGCCTTTCAATTTCTGCACTAAGATGATCTACTTGACCCTCAAGCTTCCGAGATAAGCTTTCATAATCAAATTCTTCTTTAAGCTTTACCATATTTACTATTTTCATTGCCTGCAAAAGAAACAAGTAATAAATCAGCTTGATATGCAAAACTCAATTACCATTAGAGTTGATGAGTTTTATTTTGTTCATCCACATTTAGAGTGAAAGCATCAAAACTATGAAACAAAAAAAATACCCTGGAACTGACATATCAGGTAACAAAATTAGAGTGTGCATAAGAAAACTATCACTTGCTGTCTTTTAAATGCCATAATGTATGAGCACCTGGTTTAAGAACAATAAGAGAAAAAAAGTAATAAAGATTTATCTGAAATGGGAACATTGAGCATTGCACTACGCGTCAGTGTCTATAAACCCTTGCTAATGTTTTAGGCTGATGTTTGCTCCAAGATTAGCAGACTGAGGCAAACTCCAGGACAAAACAGCAGTCAACTTGGAATGGTTTGGTTCACTAATCAGTTCTGATACATGGTTAGAAGCTCTGGGAGGACTAACTCCTGAGTGTCACTGTCACAGATATTAAAATCTAAGGCAAAGACTGTTTCCTTTCTAATTCAATCAAAAAGTACTTGCTTTTTAGTGAAAACTAGATCATGAAAGACAGCAGAATTTCATAGTTGACTAAAATTAGATGCCAATATATATTATATTTTCCAATATTATTGTCTAATACAAGCCACATAGAATTGATACAGATGATAAATGCCGTGTACTTCGTATTTTATAAATTTTAAAAAGAAAAAAAAAAACACTCTATACAGAAGACAAAAGCTGTATACTTGAATATTATTGAATTTTAAAAACTAAAAGAAAAAAAACTCAATGCATCCATTCACTTCTTTTTCATCCATTGTAATGCAGATGTCCAAAAAGGGATATGCCAGAGAAAGATTATCAGAACATTGACTGCTTTTATATTAAAACTGTAATCCAGAACCATAAATGTTATAAAAAAGATAGTACTCAGTGCACAAGGCTCTTGCTTCAGTGGATCTTGTTAAATTACCAATTGATATGGTAAATTTAATTAAACACATATTTCTAACACTCCCCCTCACGTGTAGGCCGAAACTAGCTTTTAATAGGTGAGGCCTAACATGTGGGAATTTAAATGGAAGGTAAAGTGGAGAAGACAAAGATCGAACTTAGGATCTCAGACTCTGATACCATGTTAAATTACTGATTGTTAAACTGTTGAGATATGGTAAATTTAATTATTTAACCACATATTTCTAACAGATTTGAAGAGTGATGGTTGGTAAGCAGCCTTCACCCCCAGTGTTAGAAAGGTTGATTACTAAACTTGAACCCGCAACACATCACTTGTGTGGAGTGCACTTGCCAGCACCAAGGTTCAACACAAAACCATACATGTTCTGTATCAAGTGTGTGTATGCTTATATTTAGGATAACAACAACCACAAAGCCTTAGTCCCAAAATTTTGGGGTCAACTATGGATCCTCGAAAGATTAGTTAGGATTGGTCATATTTCGGATAAGTAAATTTATTAATAAGACAAAAAGGGCACAACCCAAGTACACAAGAAGTACACAAGTACACCAATAACTAAGCTCTAAAATTACAATGATCCATAAAATCTAAAAAGGTTGAAAATGAAAACAAACCCAACACTATCATCCACTCATACAAGGATATGACAAACAACAATTTTCAGATATAAATTAGACCTTTCACACCCTCGAAACTTCTAGCACTCCTAATTAAAAAAGAGAAATTATCATAGCAATAACAAAACGGGGAGGGGGAGGGGGAGGGGGGGGGGGGGGGGGAGAGGGGTGTTAGTAGTTGATCAACCACATGATATAGCCTACAGATTATGATAGAAATCCAGAATTTCCACATTATAAAGCTTAATCCAACATACCCGCTGCCCAAACATTATCGTGCTAGCAGTCTCTGCATGGTGCCGTGCAGATGGCCCGATTGTTACTATAAGCGAAGTCCTTGCTGAGCCTATTTCAATAAAATTAAAGTTGAATTTCAATAAACTAAAATCACAACAACCAAAAAATTTTATCAAAATAAAATAAAGCAACATGAACACAACAATATGCAAACAAACAATGACCCACATAATGCCCCAGGTTTACTCAGGCATAAGTATAATTTCTATATATGATCAGATATATACAATTCACTAGTCGGCACATAAGCTAGAAATCTAAAATATGTCATTTGAAAGTACTATAAAATGACTTAAAGGATAAAAAAAAAAGCACACTGGGTTGCCCATGTGAATTTATAGAAAGAAGAATATTCACACAATCATACGATACAGTCCAATTGGTAAAATCAAGATAAGGAGTAGGATAAATAGAAATTCTTGGTCTCATAGATGCTAAACAATACAGAAAAAAGGTTTGAAATTCTAGAAATTTCAGTTTATTCAATAAAAATAGCACAACGTAAAAATAATAACCTCCAAATGAATCACGAAGCAATCTTGTCAGCTTAGAATCTCTAGTAGGTATATGTGAGCTGTTTTCAGCCAATGCATTTATACATTTTCCAAGGGAACTGAGAGAAAGGTTAATAAACTTAGCCTCTTCAAGCAATAGGCCTTCGCTTCCTGCAACACAAGGATAATAATTATAACAAGAAGGTTGCACTTTCCATAATTTACTATTTACAAAAACATTTGATTTAATGTTCCATTTTTTTCACAACTCATACCCAATGCATAATTATACTGTCCAATCTAAAAATTAATAAAGTAGCAATAACAATACTAATAATAATGTTCTACTACACAAGATACTGTAGGAACTAACACCATAAAATAGGTGAAAACATCACCTAAAAAAAAATCATTTAAGGCCAAGAATTATTGAGCCCTAAAAAGTGATTAACAAGAAAAGACAACGGTAATGACTTATCAAAAAAACAAATGGTAATGTTAAACGAAAAAAGGAATCAATTTAAATGTAATGAATACTATAAAAGACAAACCAGATTTGTCTATCCTTTCAGATCCGGCTAGATCCACAATCAGCAACTTGCTTTTTCGGACGATGGGTATGCCATTGCCATCAAATAAATCACTTTTAGTACCCTTCTCTTGAGAATTAATCTCGTCATTTAATTTTTCATGGACAGATCTTCTTATATGAACCTATAAAAAGCAAGGTTCAAGGTTTTCATTATTATAGGGAAAAAAATGTCATGAAAACATTCTTTACAATTTTAGGCAATGATTAAAAAGAAATAAGAATCCTGGAAAATATCTACCATGAGAATTGCATGACTACGAGAAGATTCCGTGTTCATCTTTGTATTAGCTGCATGACGGTTTGCCTCACCAACTTGCAGTAGCTGTAGAAAATGATCAAGATCTTGAACTCTAACTACAGTAGCACCAGGCAATGACACTTCACCAGTTTTTGGGTCCTCATTAATAGGAATATTAGTCTTTTCTGGTGCAAGCAAATCTTGTATGGATTCCATATACAGCTAAAGCAACAACAAGAAATAATAAAAGGGTGACCACCCAGGAGAACACTAAACATGCACAATTCTGCAGTCTGATGACAAGTAAGCAGCAGAATGGAAATGATGAAAAGTCCAATGAACATAGTTAATTTTACAATCAAATATATGGATGGCACATAAAATGAGAGGGGAGGGGGAACTTTTGACCCAAAAACCTATTACACATTGTCATTTTCTTAAATTGAATTAAAAGAACAGATTCCACAAACATCTGGTGTGCATTAAATCTATATCTCTCTCTATACCACATTGGAAACTAAATTTAAGAAGCCCCTATCTATTCAATTCTATCAAATTCAAGTCTTTAAAACGATTCATGTTTGTCCATAATCTTAAAAATTGTCCAGGATTTAGTAAAATTTTTGTTGGATTTCAAAACATTTTCATTTTCTGGCTAACTTGAGTTTGTGAAGAAACCAAACTTTGATGCATGGGTGTTGAAGAAGATGGGAGTTTTTAAGAAAAATTGGAGTGTGGACACAGAAACATGCCTATTATAGAATATGAAACACTTAATCAGCAACCTTAACTCAAAAACCCTGCACACCACATAAACACAAGACAAGCATGTCTTACTACATCACTTCAATACCTGCAAATAGGAGACTTCTACACTATCAGAAGCAGGAGATGTACTGGCAATAATGTCTTCAAGAGCTCTAACCATAATACCTCGTTCAGATGCATCTTCTTTACCCAGTCTTCCAACTGTGTAAGTTTTGCCAGTACCTGTTTGGCCGTAAGCCATAACTGTCCCATTATATCCATTCAATACACTCTGCAAAAGTATGTCAAAATTGACTGTATAAAATTAACATGCCATTCCATCCAAAAATTTTCAAAATTAATTTCTTTTGTGACAATGAGAGAAAGGGAAGTGAACCTCAGCTTTGAATTGACCAATTAAAATTATTATTCCTCTATCCCGAACTGTGTCTCATGTAGGAGAGATGCAATGTCTAAGTTGACTCAATTAATACATTGACACATCATATAATTAGCAATGGTCCCAAAATTGTCCTTTCATAATTTAATTTTTTTTCTTTAGGTGTAAGGGTAATTGGAAACTTGAAAATTTTAGTGCCTGGACCGTTAACAAAATGACACAAAATTTTGAATGGACAGAATAGAATCTGACACCCAATTTCGGGATTGGGAGACAAAAGGCCACATAAAGATACACATACACAGTTGACACCCATGCACAAAGAGCATTTAAAATTTGTCACTAAGTTACAGTCATAAAGCAATAGAGAGCTCGTAATTCCTCTGCAATACCAATTAAAAAAAAAAATTTAATTGCAAAATCTTTTGTAATGTAGTTTTCAGCACAAGAACTCCCCTATATTTCTTAAAAATGTGAGTTAAAAAGGATCAATTTCACTTTACCTCAACTACAGGTTTTGCAACCACTTCATAAACACGCTTTTGAGAGGCAGTTTCTGTAAAAACTTCATCAAATCTATAAGACTCAGAACTCCAGTTATTTTTACTCAGCTTTAACCGCTTCAGCTACAGGGAGAAATAACAAAGAAAAGGGAAAAAAAAATCAATTAATCCCAAGGTTCTGGTGGCTGGTGTTTGTTCAAAATATAAAACATATGCATTTCTGGGGAGAGGGGGAGAGCTATTTAATATCAGTTTCAATATTTTAAGTGTTACATGTAAATCACCTCTGGTTGTAACTCAACACAATCAGAAAAATCAGCATCTGAAACAAGATCTTCAGCATTTCTTGGTCGAAGTCTGATAGCAACTCTCACCCTTCTGGGCTCTGCGGTAAATATAAAACTCAAAAACTTCATAAGAAATCTTTCTTAGTAATCACATTATGTAGCAGGACAATGCTTTTTAATTCATGCAATGAAGCAATATTATGCTCAAAAGAGGCAACTAAAAATGTTTTTTTTCCCCCATTAGACTAATTGCAATTCAGCACCGATTTCAGACCCCACAACCACAAAGTTACCTCATTTTGAACATTAAGTAGCTCATGAATCATGTTGACAAGGCAGTGCTTCTTGATGTCTGTGAACATTCATCAATGATTGATGGGTTTTACAAAAATTCATCATGACTAAGTTATGTTTACTAATTTTACATCAGGAAACATTTCGCATAGAAAAATCCTATATTCAGCTCACTTCATTGAAAACAATACTTTCATCAGGGTCATACTCATGGAAAATTATTAGGTACTCCCAGAGTACAGTGATGCAGTACTCCCTCCTCCCACATAAATGATGGATCCCACAATGAATTTGATTAGCAAGATCTACTATTACATGAGAGGATGAAGTAAAACGTCACTATACTCTCGGAAAACTGAATAGTTACTCTCCATACTCATAATACTAAGTTATTATTATTATTTCTTTAATTGTTTCACCATGGTCCAGGGGAAAATGAACTTATAGAATGGATATTGTTTATGAACATATTCATAAATTTATTGTTCAAAGATAAATTGTGTGGTTCTCTAAAATAAGACCCACAAGCCTGAATCAAAACCTTTTTTCTATATGTATTTCTGACGCCAAAAAATGTAAGGAACTTCGAAATTTTCCTCACCAATTCAGCATTTTATTTATTCAAATTAATACTAAAAGTTACATCTCCAAGCAGCCACATAAGTACAATAAGAAAAAAGAATAATAAAAAACTGACATCCCAGAAATTCAAAGGGAAAAAGAACTTAACCCAGTTCTAAAATCTATATAAGAAATAAATCAAAGCATTTAAATGTCAACAAGTACTTCAAGTTCCAAAATAAATAAACCAGGCACATTGATTTTGTTTGCGTGTGTGTGAGAGAGAGAGACCTTGATCGGAGTGAAAAGACTGAGTTCGAGAATTAGGGGTGACAGAGCGTCTTGAAGTGGCGGAGGGAGGCTTGGGCCGACCCGAACTGTTATGGGCCGGTTGAGCATGGCCCACAGTAGTTCTTGAAGAAACAGCAGAAGAAGAAGAAGAAGTAGAAGCAGAAGTTGAAGAAGAAGATCCATTATTATGATTATGAGAATAAGATTGTCTGGACGACCTCGAAGCCATTATTCTCCTCTCTAGTCTCTACTTGTATAACCAAAAAATAAAAAATGACCTCTCAACTCATTCTGGAGCTTCAAACAGAGACACAAAAAAATAGAAAGAAATTCCAGTACAGAGATTTTAAAAAACAAAAGGACAGAGAAAGAGAGAGCAAGTCAAAGCAAATCTTTTCTATTTTTTTTTTAGGCCCAAAAAACCTTTGAGGCCGGCACGATGGAATTGGAATGGAACAGAGAGAGAGAGTGAATAGTGAATAAAGAGTGAAGTGGTTTCCGTTCCCGCGTTGCGTCGGTAACGCTCGCTTTGTTTGATTGAGTGGGACGGCCCAATTATATTCTCCTAATCTTTTTTTTATGACGTTGGAAGCTTAAAGTTAAAGCTTAAGATTCTTTCTTTCTTTCTCTTTTTTTTTCTCTTTTTTCTTTTTTTGAATTTTCAAAAAGTTGCCTTTTTAGCAAATCTGTACAGAACAAATCCACAAATTTAATGAATGGATTTTAACTGCAATTAAAATATGGGCCCAATTAACGGCTATAGGTAGGTGATAATAATAAATAAAGTGATGTCGATTGCTTATTTTTATGAGAATAGATCAGTTCACCTATATGTGAAAATAAACAAAGATTCCATATTCGTTAGTATTCTTTCTGTGTAGTGCCACATTACTTGATATATGAATGATCTGAAGCACCATATTATTATCTACAATCACATTTACAATTTATGTTTTGCCTGAAATGTTTTGATTAATAGACAGATTTTTTAGATTTTCTTCTCAAAGAAATAAAAGAAGTTTTTTTTTTTTTTTTTTGGATTTCCTAGAACAACTCCATTATAGAGTTACTAAAATCCTGTTTGTTAATTTCAAAATATGTAGATTGGATTTTCCTATATCATCAAAATTTTGTTTTTTTAATTGTAAAATTCAATCTCTCATTTCAAAATAGAATGATAAGTTTTAGGAAATCCAAGATAGAGTTACCCTACAAACTCTAGAGAATCTTAGTTTGTTGATAGGCAATCATAGTTTGTCATAGTGAAAAAAAAAAATATATATATATATATATAGTTAGAAATTTTATTAATTACATTCTCTATAATCTCAAATGAAAGTTGACTCTACCTCCAATCAATTACTAAAAAATGAAGCCAATAAGATAAATTGTTAACCAGGGAAATTTTGAAAAAATAACTTTTACCCTTAATACTTAGATCAAAAAAAGTTCCAAAGATCGAGATAAAAAAAACTAACTTCTTAACTTTGAATTTCAACTCTGGTATTGCACAAAATCTCAATCCTATAGAATTATTTTTTATAGTTATAAAAACCCTTAAATAAAATTTGTGATAACTTTTTGTTTCATTATCAATTGAGACTCTCTTTTTTTTGTTACACATAACTATTAAGGATCAAACTGTATAATTATTTTCAAAAGCCTTGTAACTTAATTAGAATCTCTTGCCTAATGGTATTTTCAGTGAAGACACTATGGTTCAAGTACCCCTAACCTAACTATCACTCAAAATACATATAAAGAAAAGTGTGTGACAATATCTTTACCATATTTTTATGTTCCAAGTTCCAACCCAAAAGTATTCTACACATGGCAGCTTCTTTTGACTGAACATTCCAAAACACATATTTCATTCTTTATCCAATTCAAAGCTCTTTTTAATCCACTATATTAAGAATCCGCTTGAAAAGCACTTTGTTCATAATAAAAAAATAGCGCAAACCTTTGGTAGACATTATTGAATTATTGCTCTCTTTTTTAACCTTGTGCATGATCTAACACTTGATCTTCCTTGTTTTTGTCCTAGTGGGTTCTTGTGTCTATATATATGCTTGTAGGCCCTGTGAATGTGATCACTTTCCTTTTAATGGTCCGTGGTTCAAACCATCTGAACTAATATTAACGGGTTTTCAGAGACCTTTTTACCCAAAATTGTCAAACATCAACAACTTCACTTGGGGCTTGACACATGCAGTGCTTTTGACATTGTAATCAGAGAGGGTTAGTGGAATTGTGATTGTATAGTAGCATTAATTAAATTTTTCATAAAATTATAGGTCCAAGCATTGAATTTACAAAAAAGTTGATGTTGCGTTGTCCTTACGTTAGTTTTTGCATGTATACAGATAGGCAAGTAAGGTAGTGGAGCTTAGACCAGTCAAGATGGTGTAATTAATTTTGTAGCTTTTTGTTTGTCATTTTCAGGTGCCGTCCAACAAGGTTGTAAAACATTGACATGTTCATTTTGTTTATGTCACTAAAGCTGACCACCATTGTTGGAATGCAACCACCGACGAAAACAATAGGACCCTATTTATCCTTTTAATAACTATTAACTAAGCACAACCGTTTGGAGGTGACAATTTTTATTTTATTTTATTTGAGATAGAAATATTGTGAAGAATGAATCTTATATGCTCGGTTTATAAGACTTATGTGAGACTAATATGTAAATCTCATGTCAGATGCATACAAAATTTTTTTACTTTGGCCTAATTTAAGTATACATGTATGTGTGAAGCTTTCTCACCTTACAAGAACTTGTATTTGTAAAGTGGCCATCACACCAAAAGTGACAATTAAAGAGAAAATATTTATCGAGTCATAGCTATAGCGCCTTGTGTGTTTTTGGTAGGAAAATCAAGATAATCTCCTATGTCCTTTAATTCAAGATCAAGTCATAGATTAATGTCTAGTTCTGTTGCTTTTCCGAGGAACCAAATCTGATTAAAGGAAGTAAGTGATAAAAACCTCGTCAAGTGCAGCATAAAACACATTAGTTCACCATCTAAAATCGACTACTTAGTTCTGTGACATTTTTTTCTATTTTCTATCGGACACTACAATGCCTATTGAGAATATTTTAAGAGAGTTTAATGATGTTAAAACTTAAAACCTTTCCAATTCTGGCAGATTTTTCAGCAGAATAGATTTGCTACATAAGCTGGCGTAGTAGGTCCATCATAAGGATCTGATTATTGGACTTGGAAGAAGGTTTCATGAATGATATCTTCAAAACTATTATAGTGACATTCAGCAAAAAAAAAAACTATTATAGTGACAGGTCCAAATAGTTGGTTTGGCAATGAATGCAAACGAGTTGGACTTGGTCCGACTGTCAGGGGAAGAATATAGTGCTCTGGTGCTTCCCTGTTTGTCTGTTTGTTTTGTTGCGATCATTTGGCCTGCATCTTTTTTTACATTTTGTACCAGATGCAAGCTGGACTGGAAAAGCACCTTCTATTTATTTGTCTAATCAAACCAAACATAACAAATACAACGCGTGTAAACAGGCTAAAGCCTGTGCGCAAAATCGTATTAACATCCTATTGCATCCTCGTTATTGTATACTTCATATACACTCCTTTTTTTTAATCATGTTTTAAAAACATAATTGAATCCATGCGACATTGTATGTCCAGTTAGCGTGTGACTATCATTAGAAATCCATATTTCTTTTTTTTTTCTTTTTTCTTTTTTTTTTTTACCTTAAAAAGCAATAATAAGCTCATTAAGCTGAAGCTCTGATTGCCAATCTGATTTGGTTTTTTTCATGTCTTCACTCAAATATTCCCTGTCCTTTTCATATTTGCTAGTGTGAAACATAGACCCTACTATCTAGCCATAAGGTCATAATCAGAGCAGATCTTGCTTTATTTTATGACACTATTTTATAGTAAGTCAAAAACACGTCAAATATGATAAGAAGTAGGACTCTATGATTGAACGTATCACTCGTCTGCTCGTCCGATCTGTTGTTAAAAAGAAAGATTTCCATGTGCATGATTTTTTGCATTTGTGAACAGAACAGCATGTGAAGCGAGCCTGGCACTTGGTTCTGTTACAAGGAATTTTAATTACCTTTACTGACAACACAGGCAACTACATACCATATAAATCTTCTCTATTTTTTTTCTAGGTGATATAAGGTGCTACATGTTCTAGATGCAAGTATAAGTTTTGTTGTGAAAATATTATGAACGTGATATTTCTCTTTTGTAATAAAGTAAATGCAAATGAATTTTTCACGTGAGCTGGAATTTGGGCTAGACATGATCAATCTCTCACCTTCCTTGTTCACCCATACTGCAGATAATACGAAAAGGTCCTTCACAAAAGATCAATTCAGCATTCACAACCTGTAAGATGTGTGTGTTAGAGAGAGAGAGAGAGAGAGAGAGACGATGACAAGGGCACCAACTTAATTCATACCATATGTACACAGTACACACGACCCCCTCTCAACTATACCATGAAGAATTAACTTCTGCATCCTCATGGAATGTCTCACATTAAGTCCACAAGAATGTGGAGCCCGTCAACTATGAAACCACTATGTAAGACAAGTGTATGAGAAATTTTCTTTAATACCACAGCCTCACATGCCTGCTAGAGGGTCAATATCAATAAGCCTAGACAAAAACAAATTTTACAAAATATTTTCCAAATGCCCAGGTGACAAGTTCTAAATAGTATATGATAAAGTGATATCAATGGTGAACTAAAATAATAATAATCAATAAAAATTTGTGAATTCAACTGTTGTATCAAGTTAAGAATTAATAAAAACTTGTCAACTCAACTGTTGTAAATTGTTGTCTATACTCTATAGCATTACTTGGGACAGTATAGATGCCATAAACTTGTCAACTCAGTCGAGGCAGCATGCCATGTGTACTGCATGGGCCCTACATAAATCCCTGGGTAAACTGAGTAATAATCAACTCTACATTTGGAAAGAGCAGGCCAAAACCATGGAGAGATCTCATTAACTCTCTAGATTACCGTAATAATAATAATAATAATATATCCAGTAACCACAGGACTGATATAATGCGTCTAAAACCAAGTTCAGATTAAAAAGAAAAACACCACATAATTCCTCATATGGAAGTGATAACGTATTCCATTTTTGTTTATGATTCAACTTCTGAGGTAAAATCATTACAATTCCTGATCTCTAATTAAAAAGCTAACACACTTTCAGCAATATAACCATTTTCTTTACAGCCTCTCCTTTGTCATTTGCACTATTTACAAAAAGAGAGCACTTGTAACCTGCAATTTTTCCACATTTATATGAATGATCTTACCACTTCTCACCTTCCAAATTCTGCAATAAAGATCACTTGCATTGATACCAATAGTGGCATACTGGCATATACAAGATGCAGTCCAACTCAAGTACCCAAATTCTGTCTCTCCGAAGGGGGTGGTAATCACAACCAAATGGCTCCCACCCATTACAATAAAGTATTGACAAATTTCCGTGGCAACACTCCAAAGCTGAACTTCATTTGAATTAAGGAAACAGACTCCGGCATTGACCAGAAGTTTCTTAACTCTTCCAACCCAGTGCCTTCAGATGGCTTTGTTTCAGTTCAATGTGCTTCCCTATCCTGAAAATACCAACGGAAGTTAAATTGTGATAGATATGAGAATAGCACTTGCATATCCTCAAGTCAAAGCAGCACTGACTTGCTAAAATCAAAGGTATCAAATGAGAAATGCTATCACACAGTTATGTACAACATTGACATAGATATGTATGAGACAAACTTAGACATAATTAGCGGTGGTATACTTGCCTTTTTTTTTATTGATGAGTTATGCATGCTCCCAGTAGATTTTGACCCACAACTCACCCTCTACCTATTTTTCTAGAAGTGCTAAGTTACAACTACCCATACCTGCTACTTTTTTTTTCCAGGCAAAATGAATAAATCAGCACTCTGAAGTTTTTTTTATTTAACTTTCTTTTCCCACCCTGACCCCCATTTATAAGTTAACCGGCACTCATAAGAAAGTGTTGGTGAAAAAACATTAGACCCAAAAAAGAATAGAAGGAGAGAGAGAAGCACTGCCAAGGAATGATTTTAAAGAAAGTAATTATTTTGAGCAATTACCCAAGATCTGATGGAAGTCTGAAACCACCAATTCTTACACGCTTTAATGAATGAATCTGCAACAAGAAGAAACATAAGCAGCAAAGGTGAATACGCCAGAAATATAAATCAATAAGCTTTAAGGACCAGCTATACACAAGAGTGATAGACCAAATGTTGGTACAAGATAATGCTCCATGTTCACTTATTAAATTTTTTTTAATAAGTGACAGCATGTGTATTAAATTTCTGGAATGAAATTGTGAACAGAATCTTCTGAATAGTACCAATAATGCATATGCCTACACATGTGTATAATGAAATAACAATTTTGAACAAAAGCATTAAAATTGTCCTATAATATTGAAAAACTGCAAAGCTAAAATCCTGTTTGTTAATTTCAAAATATGTAGATTGGATTTTCCTATATCATCAATTTTTTTTTTTTTAATTGTAAAATTCAATCTCTCATTTCAAAATAGAATGATAAGTTTTAGGAAATCCAAGATAGAATTACCCTACGAACTCTAGAGAATCTTAGTTTGTTGTTAGGCAATCATAGTTTGTCATAGTGAAAAAAAAAAAATATATATATATATATATATATATAGTTAGAAATTTTATTAATTACATTCTCTATAATCTCAAGTGAAAGTTGACTCTACCTCCAATTAATTACTAAAGAATGAAGCCAATAAGATAAATTGTTAACTAGGGAAATTTTGAAAAAATAACTTTTACCCTTAATACTTAGATAAAAAAAAGTTTCAAAGACCAAGATAAAAAGTTAACTTCTTAACTTTGAATTTCAACTCTGGTATTGCACAAAATCTCAATCCTATAGAATTATTTTTTATAGTTATAAAGACCCTTAAATAAAATTTGTCATAACTTTTTGTTTCATTGTCAATTGAGACTCTTTTTTTTTTAGTTAAACATAACTTTTAAGGATTAAAGTATATAACTATTTTCAAGAGCCTTGTAACTTTTTTTTTTTTGAGAGTTTCAACCTATGGCGTCCGCTCCTAATAATAGCTCTTTATCATCAGACCAAGACACCAATCAGTTTTTGGTGTAGACGGAGATTGAACTCCAGATCTTTTATACAACCATCAGAGACTTTACTAGTTGAGCTAACTGAAACCCACCTTCTAACTTAATTAGAATCTCTTGCCTAATGATATTTTCAGTGAAGACACTATGGTTCAAGTACCCCCTAACTTAACTATCACTCAAATTACATATAAAGAAAAGAGTGCGACAATATCTTTACCATATTTTTATGTTCCAAGTTCCAACCCAAAAGTATTCTACATATGGCAGCTTCTTTTGACTGAACGTTCCAAAACACATATTTCATTCTTTATCCAATTCAAAGCTCTTTTTAATCCACTATATTAGGAATCCGCTTGAAAAGCACTTTGTTCATAAAAAAAAAATAGCGCAAACCTTTGGTAGACATTATTGAATTATTGCTCTCTTTTTTAACCTTGTGCATGATCTAACACTTGATCTTCCTTGTTTTTGTCCTAGTGGGTTCTTGTGTCTATATATATGCTTGTAGGCCCTGTGAATGTGATCACTTTCCTTTTAATGGTCCGTGGTTCAAACTATCTGAACTAATATTAACGGGTTTTCAGACACCTTTTTACCCAAAATTGTCAAACATCAACAACTTCATTTGGGGCTTGACACATGCAGTGCTTTTGACATTGTAATCAGAGAGAGTTAGTGGAATTGTGATTGTATAGTAACATTAATTGAATTTTTCATAAAATTATAGGTCCGAGCATTGAATTTACAAAAAAGTTGGTGTTGCGTTGTACTTAACGTTAGTTTTTGCATGTATACAGATAGGCAAGTAAGGTAGGTGGAGCTTAGACCAGTCAAGATGGTGTAATTAATTTTGTAGCTTTTTGTTTGTCATTTTCAGGTGCCGTTCAACAAGGTTGTAAAACATTGACATGTTCATTTTGTTTATGTCACTAAAGCTGACCACCATTGTTGGAATGCAACCACCGACGAAAACAATAGGACCCTATTTATCCTTTTAATAACTATTAACTAAGCACAACCGTTTGGAGGTGACAATTTTTATTTTATTTTATTTGAGATAGAAATATTGTGAAGAAGGTATCTTATACGCCTGGTTTATAAGACTTATGTGAGACTAACATGTAGACCTCACGTCAGATGCATACAAGATTTTTTCAATCTGACCTAATCTAAGTATATATGTATGTGTGAAGCTTTCTCACCTTACAAGAATTTGTTCTTGTAAAGTGACCATCACATCAAGAGTGACAATTAAGGAGAAAATATTTATCAAGTCATAACTATAGCGCCTTGTGTGTTTTTGGTAGGAAAATTAAGATAATCTCCTATGTCCTTTAATTCAAGATCAAGTCATAGATTAATGTCTAGTTCTGTTGCTTTTCAGAGGAACCAAATCTGATTAAAGGAAGTAAGTGATAAAAACCTCGTCAAGTGCAGCATAAAACACATAGTTCACCATCTAAAATCGACTACTTAGTTCTGTGACATATTTTTCTATTTTCTATCGGACACTACAATGCCTATTAAGAATATTTTAAGAGAGTTTAATGATGTTAAAACCTTTCCAATTCTGGCAGATTTTTCAGCAGAATAGATTTGCTACATAAGCTGGTGTAGTAGGTCCATCATGAGGATCAGATTATTGGACTTGGAAGAAGGTTTCATGAATGATATCTTCAAAACTATTATAGTGACAGGTCCAAATAGTTGATTTGGCAATGAATGCAAATGAGTTGGACTTGGTCCGACTGTCAGGGGAAGAATATAGTGCCCTGGTGCTTCCCTGTTTGTTTATTTGTTTTGTTGCGATCATTTGGCCTGCATCTTTTTTTACATTTTGTACCAGATGCAAGCTGGACTGGAAAAGCACCTTCTATTTATTTGTCTAATCAAACCAAACATAACAAATACAATGCGTGTAAACGGGCTAAAGCCTGTGCGGAAAATCGTATTAACATACTATTACATGCTCGTTATTGTATACTTCATATACACTTCTTTTTCTAATCGTGTTTTAAAAACATAATTGAATCCATGCGACATTGTATGTACAGTTAGCGTGTGCCTATCATTAGAAATCCATCTTTTTTTTTTGGAGCTTATAGAGCAATAATAAGCTCATTAAACTGAAGCTCTGATTGCCAATCTGATTTGGCTTTTTTCATGTCTTCACTCAAATATTCCCTGTCCTTCATATTTGCTAGTGTGAAACATAGACCCTACTATCTAGCCATAAGGTCATAATCAGAGCAGATCTTGCTTTATTTTATGACACTATTTTATAGTAAGTCAAAAACACGTCAAATATGATAAGAAGTAGTACTCTATGATTGAACGTATCACTCGTCTGCTCGTCCGATCTGTTGTTAAAAAGAAAGATTTCCATGTGCATGATTTTTTGCATTTGTGAACAGAACAGCATTTGAAGCGAGCCTGGCACTACGTTCTATTATAAGGAATTTTAATTACCTTTACTGACAACACAGGCAATATAAATCTTCTCTATTTTTTTTCCAGGTGATATAATGTGCTACATGTTCTAGATGCAAGAACATGTCCAAAGCTTCTCATTAAGCAACCTTCATTCATTCATGTTGTAAGTTGCAAATTACCACCCGTGATCATTTTTTTATACTGCTTTTGTTATGAGAAGTGTTATACTCACAATATTTTCACAAAACTTTCACAACAATTCATAAATAACAAGTTGTTATCAGTTCTAATTTGAATCTACCACTTAAATTGTTTTATACCCACCAATAATAGCTAGTAACAACCTGTTATTTAAGTTTTGTTGTGAAAATGTTATGAACCTGATATTTCTCTTTTGTAATAGAGTAAATGCGAATGAATTTTTCACGTGAGCTGGAATTTGGGCTAGACATGATCAATCGCTCACCTTCCTTGTTCACCCATACTGCAGATAATACGAAAAGGTCCTTCACAAAAGATCAATTCAGCATTCACAACCTGTAAGATGTTTGTGTTAGAGAGAGAGAGAGAAGATGACAAGGGCACCAACTTAATTCATACCATATGTACACGGTACACACGACCCCCTCTCAACTATACCATGAAGAATTAACTTCTGCATCCTCATGGAATGTCTCACATTATGGAAGTCCACAAGAACGTGGAGCCCATCAACTATGAGACCACTATGTGCGACAAGTGTATGAGAAATTTTCTTTAATACCACAGCCTCACATGCCTGCTAGAGGGTCAATATCAATAAGCCTAGACTAAAACAAATTTTACAAAATATTTTACAAATGCCCAGGTGACAAGGTCTAAATAGTATATGATAAAGTGATATCAATGGTGAACCAAAATAATAATCAATAACAACTTGTGAATTCAACTGTTGTATCAAGTTAAGAATCAATAAAAACTTGTCAACTCAACTGTTGTAAATTGTTGTCTATAGCATTACTTGGGGCAGTGATGCCATAAACTTGTCAACTCAGTCGAGGCAGCATGCCACATGTACTGCATGGCCCCTACATAAATCCCTGGGTAAACTGAGTAATAATCAACTCTACATTTGGAAAGAGCAGGCCAAAACCATGGAGAGATCTCATTAACCTCTCTAAATTACCGTAATAATAATAATAATAATAATAATAATAATAATAATAATAATATATCCAGTAACCACAGGACTGATATAATGCGTCTAAAACCAAGTTCAGATTAAAAAGAAAAACACCACATAATTCCTCATATGGAAGTGATAATGGATTCCATTTTTGTTTATGATTCAACTTCTGAGGTAAAATCATTACAATTCCTGATCTCTAATTAAAAAGCTAACACACTTTCAGCAATATAACCATTTTCTTTACAGCCTCTCCTTTGTCATTTGCACTATTTACAAAAAGAGAGCACTTGTAACCTGCAATTTTTCTACATTTATATGAATGATCTTACCACTTCTCACCTTCCAAATTCTGCAATAAAGGTCACTTGCATTGATACCAATAGTGGCATACTGGCATATACAAGATGCAGTCCAACTCAAGTACCCAAATTCTGTCCCTCCAAAGGGGGTGGTAATCACAACCAAATGGCTCCCATCCATTACAATAAAGTATTGATGAATTTCCGTGGCAACACTCCAAAGCTGAACTTCATTTGAATTAAGGAAACAAACTCCAGCATTGAGCAGAAGTTTCTTAACTCTTCCAACCCAGTGCCTTCAGATGGCTTTGTTTCAGTTCAATGTGCTTCCCTATCCTGAAAATACCAACGGAAGTTAAATTGTGATAGATATGAGAATAGCACTTGCATATCCTCAAGTGAGTCAAAGCAGCACTGACTTGTCTAAAATCAAAGGTATCAAATGAGAAATGCTATCACACAGTTATGTACAACATTGACATAGATATGTATGAGACAAGTTTAGACATAATTAGTGGTGGTATACTTGCCTTTTTTTTTTATTGATGAGTTAAGCATGCTCCCTGTAGATTTTGAACCCACAACTCACCCTCTACCTATTTTTCTAGAAGTGCTAAGTTCCAACTACCCATACCTGCTACTTTTTTTTTTCCAGGCAAAATGAATAAATCAGCACTCTGAAGTTTTTTTTATTTAACTTTCTTTTCCCACCCTGACCCCCATTTATAAGTTACCCGGTGCTCATAAAAAAGTATTGGTGAAAAAACATGAGACCCAAAAAAAAATAGAAGGAGAGAGAGAAGCACTGCCAAGGAATGATTTTAAAGAAAGTAATTATTTTGAGCAATTACCCAAGATCCGATGGAAGTCTGAAACCACCAATTCTTACACGCTTTAATGAATGAATCTGCAACAAGAAGAAACATAAGCAGCAAAGGTGAACACGTCAGAAATATAAATCAATAAGCTTTAAGGACCAGCTATACACAAGAGTGATAGACCAAATGTTGGTACAAGATAATACTCCATGTTCACTTATTAAATTTTTTTTAATAAGTGACAGCATGTGTATTAAATTTCTGGAATGAAATTGTGAACAGAATCTTCTGAATAGTACCAATAATGCATATGCCTACACATATGTATAATGAAATAACAATTTTGAACAAAAGCATTAAAATTGTCCTACAATCTTGAAGAACTGCAACGCTACTCTTTTCCCTATGCTATCTATATAAATAATGGAAGAACAACTCTACTTAACCATACTTCATGTGTATGTGTGCGTACGCGCATGTAGTGGACAGATAAGTTACACTCACCCCTGGGTCTTGAACTAATGACTTTATCCACCATCCCAATATCAAGGGAGGAGGAAGTGCCATTTGAGTTAGTGTCATTAATCTCAACAATAAATCGATATTTAGAAAATTTTTATGGCCCCCTTTACATTACAACAAACACAAATTTCATCAATTGAACGTACACATCAGTACAAGTGCACAACTAAGAGGAAGGCAGGTTAAAGCAACTAGTCTTTCTTATCCGAAGGCAAGCAAGACAACAAGGGAGGTTTTAAGCAACTCCATGGTTTCCAGATGGGTTTCCTTTTGGGTTTGTCCACTTGTTTTCCTACTCGGGTTCTGGTTCCTATGCTAGAAATTTCAGATTGTCATTGCCAAAGGTTGCTTCCTTTCCTTTACTGTGCTTCAAGCTGTTGAAGTCATGCTTCAGGCTTGCTAGTAGAGATACAAAAATGGGCCATCTCAATATAGCCTCAAACACCATTTCTATTCTATTGCCAGTTCCTTGTATCAAAATATAGAGTGGGATGCCACTAACTCTGGAAAGTGAAAATGTTTTCATCAATTAACGAAAGCTAACCTCAAGTCCAGCATTTTTCACAAGCTCTCGAACTTCATGTTTCCTCCCTTCATGAACCTGCAGGATTCCAAATGAACAAATGAAAATTAAACACTAGCAGAAATGCAGTGGAATCTACCTGACAAAGGGAAACAAATGTATAGGATAAGTTATAGAAGACTGGAATAGGTAACAAGTACCACAATGCGAAGACGAGGTCTTGGTATATCTGGTTGTCGTGGTAGTAGCTCCACGGTATCTGGGGTGCAATGGACGCCCTCAATGACTGTGCCGTCATTGATGGCTATCAAGTGCCGCTTATTAACATCGCCATCTATGACTGCTATATATCTGGAAATCACCAAATGTTATGTTGTATGTCATCAGATTATGCGGGAATGGAAGTTAAATATTTATGCCCAACAGTAAAGTTCTGATTCAGGAGGCAATAAATAAATGACATTAGCATAAAGTTCATATCATGGTAAGCAACTAAACATTTTAGTTGTTGCTATCCAAAGCATGCCAACCAATAAACTTTGAAGAGCATGCCAACATCAAATCAATTTCCTGTGAAATTGTACAAAAGTGTAGTTTCACATAACTATTAAGTAATAATTATGGATGATAGGCTATTTTTCAGTAGAACATTTGTCCCCAACACAAAAAAATTAAAGAATGTATGCAGTTCAACACTCACTCCTTTGATAAGTTAGCTGAAGGATGTGAAATTTGTTGAGCAAAATCTCCTGAAAACAAACAGCATTGGACATGGTTATAAATGAACTCATCCAAATTTCAATCTATACTTAAAGAACTCCAAGGAAATAATCGTCTTTAAGGCACACCAGGTTGCATGCATTGCAGTTTACATACCATCATTAGTCACAATAATCAAACCAGTAGTGGCAACATCAAGGCGCCCTACGGTGAACAGTCGTGGCTTGGGTACTCCTGAATTTCTTTTATCCTGGAAATGCACACTATTATTTGTTTAATTTGCTCCATTTTTTTTTTTTTTTTACAAAGTTTAAAATTAATTTTTCCATGATGGTAGTTTTTCTTTCTTTCTTTTTCCTTTAGTTAAAATCAACAACCAAAAAACATTAGATAGAAAGTTTCCCCCCACACATACCAATATCTTCAAATAATCATCAAACAGACTCAACACGGACTTAGACTCTTTGTCCCCAGTTGAGCAAATGTACCTGTCACGATGTAACTACATTAATTTACACACACATCACCACGTAAAGAGCTCAATCCATAAATGACCCCAATGATCCAAATGAAAAGAGCATTAGCAACAGTAACAAACCCTTTTGGTTTGTTCAAGGCAAGATAAACCTTTGGAGGCTGCTTCTTGGGAAGACGGTTCCCATTGACATAAATAATATCCTTCGCAGGATCAACACGAGTCTGCAAATAGCAACACACCATTTATATTCACATAAACACAAAGGCCCAACTCATTTTGATATCAATAACAAGAATTAACCACTAAGAAGCATGGACACTCCAAAACATATTGCCGAGACACTCCTGCATGCGTGTCCTCATATCCCCATCTTATCACATCCTATTTTTTCAAGAATTACCATGTTGTTGTGTCTCGTGTCATTGTCCATGCTTCTTAGAATCAACCTCAAAACGGTCCTTCTACATCTAAAAAAGCAAATGCAGAGAAACCTAATACGAATACGAATGCAAACACAACTATATATGCTATAACCTGTGGAGTATTGCACACGGAACCATTAACAGTAACCTTGCCTCCAAATATAAGCTCTTCACTACTCCGCCTCGATGCCACTAAAAAAAAATATAACAATATTTATGAATTATCTGAAGTCATTCTCTGTTACTTCCTTAATTATCGCAAACAACACATACTAATAATCAGTTACATAATTGTGACAAGTAAAACAATCAAAAACAGTAGTTGAGACAAAACATTGTTAACGTTAATGTTAATGTTACCTCCGGCGGCAGCGAGAACCTTACTTAGGCGCTGAGGGGGGTCCTTGAAATTATCATTATAGAATCTCCGAGCAGCCTTGGAATAATTGGATTTAGGAACAACCTCGGAGCTCTTGTTTTTGTTAATCTTGTTTTTTTTGGTCACTTTGGTGGTCGTGGTGGTGGCGGTGTCGGAATTGGCCGTCGCGTGGAGAAGACGCGCGGGAGGGTGCATCTGGAGCTTGAGGTTGCCATCTTCGCCCCGGACAATCCACGGGATGATGAGCTGGCCTCCGGATTCGGGGTCGGAGTCGGAAAACGGGTCGGGTTCGGAGGGCTTGGGTTTGGGCTTTGGTGGTGCGAAGGAGATGTTGAATTGTGAAGGAGAGGAAGAGGAAGAGGAAGAAGGAAGTGAAGAGGTTATGATGCGAGGAAGTGTACGGAAGGGTCTGAGAGTGAGAGAAGGTTTGGAGAAGAGGAGTGAGGAAGAGAGTGATGCCACTGTTGCTGCCATTTTTCTCAGGATAATTTGGGGGGTTCGAACTTTTGAAGGATTGGCTGAGAGGCCTGAGGGGTTTGGGTTTAACTACATTGGATTTGGATTTCATATTTTTGGAGGGGATTTCTTTTGACATAAAACTACAAGTCGTTCCATTTTTTTTTTTTTCTTCTCTCTTTTTGGGATAAGAGGTCACAATGTTTTTACAATACCAATTATAATATTTTATTGCGCAAATTACAACTTACCCACAATGGTTTGGCCGAAATTTAAGTTGTCTAACTAGAAATTTGACACTTTACTCACCTGAGGTTGGCCCATTTGGTTGGAGATTTCTAGTATCGTTGTTCAGTTTTCAGTGTTTTGAAAATACATGTTTGAGTGTTATAAAAATACATGTCAGAAGTGTTATTGTTATTTAAACACTGAAAATTATTGCTTAAACACTAGTACCAAACAGCCCCTAGTCAGAGTTCCGTAACCCACTTCTATTAAAAACATGACTAAATATGTAATTTTGCTCCACTTTTATGTCTCTTTTCTCCAAGAACACAAAAAACATAAAAATACAAGATCAAATAAGATTAAAAAGAATCCAACAAAACACTTGCATCATGAAATTTTAAATCATAAGTAGGCAACTTATATTGATTATTTTGATCAAATCTCAAGTGGGTAAAGTGTCAAATTTCAAATCACAAGTAGACAGCTTAAATTTCGGTCAAACCATACATGGATAAATTATAATTTATCATATTGTCTCGACTTTAGTGTGAAAATATTGTAACATTTTATAGGATTAGTGATAAATTCCTAGATCTAATATTATATAAATTGCCCTGTCCTTAAAATTTAAAAATCTTAAGAACCAAACTTTTCAAGAGAAGGTGGACAACAAGTTGCTTTGGAGTTTGGACAACAAGGTGGACTGGACTGAAAAAATGAGATGGGCGGATAATGAATAAGAATAAAGTGCTAGGCAGACCCATCTCTAAAAGAGTTGCAAATCCAATTCGGGCTTTTCTTAAAAGGGGTTGACAAGAGAGGTATGGTGCTTGATTAGTGGCAAAGAGGTCCACTCTTAAATATGGGCAGGATTGTTGTTAAGATCACCATGATTCGTCTTCTTGTTGCCATTGCTACAGTAAGGCCTTATGTCGTGGCATAGTACAGGTGAGAGTGAATGAACCGATGTGAACCGAAATGCTATGCGGATGTAGCTTAAAGAAGTGTAACAACAATAAACTACACTTCAATTTTTAGATATAATATAAATATAGATAAATAAATAAATATGACAATCTAAACGCCTTTCAATTTGTAATATTTAATCTGAATTATTACTATTATTTGGATAAGTATATTTAATCAGAAGTATGAAAGACACTCTCTCATTTCTAGAGAAACGAAGAAAATTCTTCCCTAGCAAAAATATTGTCCCCTCCTTTTGTGGAAAGAAACAAGATTCTAACAATGTCTTTTTCTATTGTTCACAAAAAGATTTAGCAAATATCAACATTTTATAATTACTTTTCATTTTGTGTCTAAATGACCAATGATACGATTTGCAATTTACCAATTTAAGATTTGAAACTATGCACACATGATGCATCTTATCATCATCATCCGATTAACATGCCGTCGTTTTTATTTATTATTTTAACGTTGTTAAGAGGTAGAGAGAGCAATGTTGGATATGCTGAACCACCATTAGGGATGACAAAATACTTTCATCTCACCCCGCCCATTTTTTATCTAATCTTTATCTCACCTATGTTGAACCACCTCATTAGGGATGATAAAATACCTCCATCTCGCCCTGCCTTGACTTACCCCACTTTGCACCGTGCAAGTTTTCCCCCCTTCCAAAGAGAGCATGCGACACATACGGAGCACCTACCATCTGACCTCGCGTTAGAGACTGCAAGAAAGAGACTAGGTGGATACACAAATTGATACACCACTTTGCTTAGTAATTATTCCAAAGAAGCAAGTAAGCAACCATTTTTTCCAATCTCTCTTGGCTCTATAATATAGTGCACGCTCGAACTAGAGATGGAGTTAACTCATTTACGTGTTTATTTAAAAACTTAGATAATATTAAATAATAAAAAATAAAAAAGAAAGAAGTTTGCTCCAGACAAATTTGGAGACCACTCATAGACGTGTATTTTTTAATCACGTGACTTATTTTTAATAATCATGTAGAAAGGAAAATAACTACTAATTATTTTATCAAATTCCAATCAATGGAAAGCATAAATATTATTCATTCATGTATTGAAAGGCACATCTTGCACAAGGCTGAAACATAAGAGGCTCAATTAATTTTGAGAAAAATAACAATATTTTAGCAGATTGTGCCACAAATTTGTGCATAAGTTGAACATAAGGATGACATATATGAATGTTCCTCCCATCTGTTCTATGAACTTCACAACAGGAAAAGTGGGGGAAATATAGCCGTGCAAACTTTATTGCATAAGAATAAGGTTAGAAAAATTGTGGTGAACAATTTTATTTCTAGATCCTGAACCACAATGAAGAATGACCAATAATTATTCAGCACTTCTACAACTATTGATTTGGGATTAAGGCTTTGTTGTTGTTGTTGTACTTCTGAAACTATTGATGAAATTAACAAATAAAATAGCATTTATTTATACTATTTGTGTTTTCCATCATGGAATTGTGCATTCTTTGATGACTTGAAAGTCTCCAAAAATCCTTTACCCTTCTCAAGCTCTTCTTTCTTCCTTGACTTGTCCCAATTGTGTTCCGCGGCCAATATCTCAATTATGCGTGGCAACGCCCGGCCTGCTGCATCAGTATCAAGGAAAGCAAGCCTAGATCTCCTGGCAATGAAATCAACAGCAGATTCACAGTATTCATGCCGAGCACAGTATGCAACCTCTGCCTCTAGGTAAGGATATCCATGGGCAAGTCTCTTCCCCAGATGTTCATTCTATTGACCAAAAGAGGGAAAAAGAAGGATTACAGTGTGCCAAAAATAACATCAATAGGGTTCAAAGAAACAGCGTCCACCACACTACCAAAATGCAATCTTGTACTATATATCATAGCTGAATTAAAATCTTGAGACATTACAAGTTTGTTCAGCATAAAAAGGGCTACAAAGGCATAAAACTAAACAAAATACATAATGAGGCCCATGACAGTGCCTGAATTGAATGAGCCCTTTTTCTTTAATACTACTTTAGGATATCTACTATAATTTGATTTAGGCATCTGTCCTTTTAATACTGATAAGGTTAACACACAGGGCATTGCAAGAGTTCAATAAATGAAATCATACTAATTTCCCTGGGTTAGTAACATAATGTCTCCAGATGACACTTTCAACCATGTACATTAAAGTGCAATCTCAAATCTAATTTCCTAAATCAACTGGTCGAAAAATCTGAAGCCCATGTGACTCACAGCCCAATGGGAAGCACTTAAATTTTGATGGGTCACCAACATGCCCCAAAACCAACCACTATATAATAGCAAAAGTCTCTAGCACAAAATATGGAAAAATACTCAGTCCATGTATTATTTCAATGATTTTTCAGCAAAAATCATTGAAATAATATAAAACAAATCAAAACTTCACATAAATTCTACCTTTTTGAAAACACAAAGGAAATCAGATGTGGACCAACCACAAAACCTGTTTTGCTAGTCAACAAAAGAGATTCAAGATGGTGACAAAAGCCACAAACTGAAGTAAGGGGGAAAAAAAACCAATTTAACCCTTGATGCAAACAATGTGCCACTGTATCATGTCCAAGCAGAAGTATTAAACTTTCAAGCATTACAATTTTATACAGAACCTAAAATGTCAATATTTTGAGGTCCTTCAGTGACGTGTATAATATATTCTGCCTCAAAGCAATGTTAAACATCATTTGTCTATAATACAAACAAAAAAACCACATAGACTAAGGAAAAACTACACTATGAAACTTAAGATCAATTTTTAAGAAATTCCTTTCATTAAAAAAATTAACAGAGTGAACTAAAAAGTTTTGAGAATCCCCATTGCTTTATCTGAATTCGAGCATTGCTGTATTAGAAATCAACCTGTTGCCAAGCAGAACCTTAAAAGGATTGCAAAATTAGCTCTAAAGGTTATTAAGAGCAGTAAGATCCCATTCAAAACTCTTTCTTTACTTCCAAATGCATTTGAGCCTATATAGTATACTGCAGGAAGTGCCAGTAGTATAACTGCATGACATTTATTAGAAGTTTCACTTCATTGTGAAGCAAATATTTTCTTTATTGGTAAGTTAAACACGCCCAGTGCATATTAAACCGCATGACCTCATTCTCCACCCATTCTTATGGGGGAAGTTTATGGTGAAGCAATTATAAAAAGAGGATAAAAAATTCCTCCTAAGTGATAAAGCTACAAAATGAAGATTATAGCAAGACAAGCAAACCTGAGAAATGGCAGCCACTCGTTCAGCCATTGTTCCATATGCTTGAGAAAGATGCTTTGCTACTGCGGTGTCCATTACACCAGGAACAACTTTACCACTAAAAGTCTTCTTCATGCGTACATATTGTTGAGCAAGAACTGTAAATGATGAAGGATCCCATCCATCTCCACCAATAATGTGCAAATATTGAGTTATACATTTACTGGTAGGGCTCAGCTTTCCAGACTTTATAGCTGCATTAACCGCATCTTCTGCCATGCTGAGTGTACTAATAGTAAGTATAATGTGCAGGGAGGGGAGTGGGGGGATGTGCACACAGGCATTGACTTAAAAGGCCTAGATCAATAAGGTTTACTTTAAAATTAAATTCATTGAGAATACTTCTAATAAATTAAACATATCTGGATCAAAAAAAATTTCATTGAGTTATACATTGTGCATACAGCAAACTTATTGTGTGTGTGTGTGTGTGTGTAATTGAAAGAGCATCAAAGAGGAACCACTTTAGATGGGTTTAGCCAGTGTGCACCTCCCAATAATTTATTAATAATAAATTTCAGGTATACTATTCCAAAGGTTACCTACGGTAAGTAGTCCACTTCCCACCCGTAATTGTGACCAAACCAGGATAATCTTCACATACAACATGATCTCTGGAGATACTCTCAGTGTTTTTTGCAGATGGATCCGTTGCCAATGGACGTATACCACTCCATGCAGAGAGAACATCTGTTCGCCTTACCTACACTTCCACAGAATTAATTTATCACCACAAATAATAGCAAAGAGAAGAAAAGCTAGAGGGAGCAATTAGCAATAATTCCTTCAATGGCTTGTAGATTTAGGCAGTGAAACATCAACGTAGAGTCATGGACCTTCAATAGACAAAGAAGTCCATATGACCAAGGAGTAGCACACCAAAACATTAATAGTAAACGATCTCTGAAATTTCAAACATCTCTTAACATTTAAAATAAGTCAAATTTGAGTGTAATTGTGTTAGCAATGTACTCAAACCACCACAAGCCCATCAACATAAAAAAAATCATATTAGGAGCATAACCTAACACAGCAATATCACCTAACTCCCACTCAGAATATTTTAATAAAAGATTGGAGCTATTCAAAAAATGAACTTCGAAAGTAATAAAAAATCAAAAAAAAAAAAAAAAAAAGGGAAAAAACAACAACAGCAAAAACATCAAGAAATCTTTAATTAAAAATGAATGTGCCATGTAAGAAAAGTGCAGGAAATAGACACAAAAAGAGGATGATGATGGAAACAGCAACATACCTTAACAGTAAGGTAATCACTGATGGCGTCCAGTATAAATTGAATCTCATCCTCATGTGGTTCTGGAAGCAACGTAATGTCAGTGTTGGAATCTGTAGTTCCAGCTACTGTTCGTCCCAACCATGGCAGCATGAAGACAACACGTCCATCCTTGGTTTTAGGAACAATTAAACCCATTCCCTCAGGTGAATAATAATCAGGTAGAACGACATGTACACCACTGCTAGGACAGATCATAGACCGCGCTTCTTTATCAACCATTTTCCTCACAGAGTCGCAAAATGGCCCAGCAGCATTGACAATTACTTTTGCATAGGTGTCAAACTCTTTGCCTGGTGCACTTTGAAATGCAGTAAGGAAGATAACAATTGAAGTAACCAAATTTAGTTACAGTAGATACAACTCATACAAGACAACTTAGCGTGCATCACTAACAAATATACTAAAGGCCAGAAGAAAAAACAGATGGGTAAATGCCTGCATGGGTTAGTACACACATTGACTTGAATGTATGGTCATGTTAGAGCAAATGAGAGAACAAGTGATTTTGGTAGGAGAACAATAAAACATGAGCAAACAAAAAAATACAATGAAGTCAAAGCTGACTTGTCCCTCCCCAAGACTTAATTATTAGTTTTACCCCTTTATTATTTTGGGGACTGAATTGGTGTATACACTATACAGATTACAAGAACAAGAAACTACCAATTTGAGAACAGAGAATAACAGCCAGATAAACAAATAATTGTAAAGTTTTGTCATCAAATTGTTCATACAAGTTTTCACGGTAAAGAAAAATTGAGAAAACAATTAATATTAAGGTGATAAATATCTCAAGAGTGCCAAGAGCCTAGTAATTTAATGGCATTGTCTGCTCTCCTCCCCAGGGAGAACCAGGGTTCAAATCCCATCTCCCCCATTGTTGTAACTAACAAATTATAAAAAATTAATAATTAAAAAAAAAAATTCTCAAGTGTTGAAAGGAAGTACTTCCTGTACCTGATAAATTATCTCGGATTCGTGCACCAATTATCCGCTTGCCATCTTCATCCCTCAGAAATGCTACAGCTTCTGCATGGTTAAGCACTGCTGCACCAGCTACCGCAGCAGTGCATGCTACTCCAACATTAAGTCTCGAGTCATTCATCTGGCCATCAAAATAAACCACTGTGCCCTTCAGGTTTCCAACTTTACCCTTCCTTGCAAGCGTGGGGAAGAGCTCGCTAGACTCTTCTGCAGAATAATATCTGGACAAATGCAACAGGTGTCGTCCAGCTACCAAATCGTACATTTTCAAGCCCGCCCAGTAATATACTACATCAAACCATTCAAAACATGGTGTCATGCATGGTAAAGCATGGCATAGGTGTGGCGCATTTTCAATAAGCTGTTTACGCTCCTCAAGTGCGTGGAATACCAACTTCAGTTGCCCATAGTCAAGATTAAACACAGCTTTCTCCAAATAACGTACCCCTAAAAGTTATACAAACAAATACAGACAAATGATTAGCTCCAATCTAAAAGAAAACTATATGTTATAAATTTACAAAAAAAAAAAAACCAATGGATATTATTAAAACATCCGGACCTAATTAAATGACATAATTAACATCCTACAACCCTTCACATTACAACATTTCATTTCTTTTGGCCCTATTGAAAAAAAAAATATATTACTAAAAAAAAATTCCACATCAATTTTTTGCCAATGCCAATAACTACCAAACCAAACAAACAGCTACTTTTTTCCAAAAAATGGAGGAAAAATATTGATATATATATATATATATAGGATCCGTTTGGTTAGACGTTTGGGAGACTAAAAGTGAGTTTTGAAAACTCAAAACCCCATTCATTTTAAACCAAAAACACCGTTTTGCAACGGCTTATACAAACGCATTGATTCTAACCCATATGATCAAGCTGAACAACCAAACATTCTGTTCAATCATAAAAAGTCCATAAACATGCGAATTCAAGTGCAGAGCAACGCAATTTCCAATCATGATAACAACTCCACACAAGGAATTCAATATTTAAAACCGAAGAAAAAAAAAAAAGGTTAAAAAACAGAGCATATCAGTAGAATCACAAAAAAAGCCTATAAAAAAAAAAACGCTAGCAATTAAATTAGTCAAGTACATTTACACATACATAAACCGATATACGAATACGTATCAATATACTCATACATGTAACGAATACGTACGTACCTCCGTGAATGAGCTTGGTGGACCTTGAGGACGTGCCGGAAGCGAAATCCTCGCGCTCGACGAGCCCGACTCGGAGACCACGCGTGACGGCGTCGAGTGCGACGCCGGCGCCGGTGGCGCCGCCGCCGATAACGAGCATGTCGAGCGGGTTGGCGGAGTTGGCGCCGATCAGCGCAGAGGCCTGAGTCGCCCTGGACGGAACGACGACGTTGGGGTCGGTGATCCTCTGCCGAATTGCCGATATGTGGGCCCCAGCTTCACCACGGTCGCTGCTAGAGAACGTCGGCCCGAAGAGCAGGATTCCGCCTCCGGCTGCGGCGGCGATTGCAGCGGCGCCTATTCGCCGGCTCAGGCGAGCTCTTGCTGCCATACGGTGCGTTTAGAGCGAGAGAGAGAAAGAGAGCAGGTTGATATGAGAGGGATTTGATTCGGCTATAGAAATTTGGAAAAAAAGGTTGCGTTGGGAATCGGTCTAAAAGGATTTTTCACAGTTGTTTAGCAAGACGCCACACACCGTTGGAGATGGTGGAACAGTGTGTGGATCCCAGTACTGTGTACTCTTCAAAATTACTAAAATACCCTCTTTCTTACAAGTTTACAAGTGCTCTTGCCTTTTTTTTTGGAGTTTTGACTTTTTTCCCAACCCCTAATTAGACAGGAGGTTAAGAATTAGTCAAGCAATGAATTTGACATTGAGGTCTTTGTGGCACGAGGTTATGTTTTATGATTGATTTTCTATATAAATCATTTTCATATTTTTAGGGAATCAAATATGGGTGTTTTTTTTTTTTAGAAGAATAGATGGGTATCCTAGATTTTCATCCTTCGATTTAGGTGTACTAAACTCATGGGTTTATAACACATGTTTGCTTTTTAACCGTGTGTTAAAATGAACATATGTCATAATTATGATTGGTCCAAGCCAAGTTTTTTGTGGCACTCATAATATGGATTCTCATAATAGAATGACTTAATATTGTGTTTATAAATCTATTAATATTTTAGAAAAAATAAATACGGAATAGTTCGAACAAGATTCTTAGGAATAAGTAAAAAAATAAGAATTTACATTAAGAATATGGAATAATGGATACTAGGAGTTTGGAATATGTATATATATATATATATATATATTTTTTTTTTTTGTGATAACACGGACAAAATAAATTAGCAAAGATATGTATACCGTCTTCTAAAAAAATTTATGTATATACATACATATATAATATAGGGAGCACTCCTTTCAAAACAATATATATACACAGAGTACTAAAAGACAACTTTACTATTATTATTATCATCTATATTACTATTTAAGGAGATTTTCATGTTTGGATTCTGATTTTTGGATGCCTAAATACCTTCAAATTCATCTATTTAGAAAGTTAAATAATAGAGTTAGATATGTCAAATTACTATTTTAAAAACTCCTAAATTTTACATAGGTTTTAAAAAGCAATTTTTTTTTCTTTTTTATGGGCCATCCACTTTTCTTTGTTAAATTCAAATTTCAAAATAAAACAACCATTAAAAAAAAAAAAAACACTTTATTTAGATTTTTTTTTCTATATCTATATTAGTACTATTCAAAGAGATTTCCCTATTTGAATTCCTATTTTTAGATGGCCAAAATACTCTCAAAATAAAGAAAATTATGACACTAAATCCACAAATAAAAAACAGTCTCATCGCACACACGAAGTGCATACTATGAGGCTAATTGTTATTATTATATTAATATGAATTAAAAGACACAATAAGACGTGAATTTATTAGTGTCTATTTTATGGTTAGTGGTTACTAACAATGAGAACTTCCCTCTTAGAATAAAATAAAACACTAATGCCTACTTAGTTGTTTTATAAATTATTTGACACATGGAGTAGATCATGTCAACTATGTCAAGTAGTCCTCCAACTCAATAATATAGTATCATGCATTTCAAATTAATTGGGATGCAAACTAACCAGAATATATATATACACACACACACATACAAATTGTCATTGCCTCCTCAAACTTCAGTGTTTGAAAATCCTCTACACCACACCAATAAAGTTCTAGCAATTCAAACACACTTTGTGCTAGGAGAAAGTTTAGACACAAAAAATCTAACATTTGCTAATGTGACAAATTATTAGTGATAAGTTAAAAAGTAATTTCAATGTGGCTCAAATGAGAATCAATGAGAGCTTCCAACTCAACAGGTGTCAAAAAACTTGTCTTTTTTATTTTTATATAGCATTACTCTTTTGTTATGGTTCACAAAAGTATAATTTTTTTTTTTTTGGATAAGTAAAGATAGGATTAATCAAGGCAAAAGGCGGAGGAGGGCCTTAAACCATCTCTTGAGCATGCAAAAGATTTCAAATCAAGAAAGAAGAAATTGATATTTATGGGTCCATTCCACTTACAATGAGGTGAGCTAAGCGGTTAATGTTCTCGTTTACAAAGCAAAAGTCCCAACAAGATAGGGGATTGAAGGAAGCTAAAATAGATGACAAAAAAAAAAAGGACGAAAATCAGATGAATTGACTTAAGGATGCTGAAAAGCTTCAATCACGATAAGTGAGTCCGCTTTCAAACACATCAAAAGAGAAATGGTGATGAACTGCCAGTTTGAGGGCCAAGATAGAAACATGAACTTCACCGAGAAGGAGGTCCAATGGGGGTAACAAAGAAAGAAGCATTGGCAAAATAGCATTTCGATAATCATTCCTACAAATAGCAGCAACAATAGAGAATCCAGGTTGGTCCCATAATGTGGGTGTTGGTGATGATGTATTTTTATTTTTATCTTTAAGATGGTGAGCTTAGGATTATGATTATAACCTGACTCAATTAATTTAAACACACACAAGACCACTAGATAATGACCGTGTGGTCTTCTTCTCTATACTAAAAAGTTTGCCCAGCATGACTTTTATAGTTGAAACTTGAATGAAAGATTAAAAAAAAAAATAATAATAAAATAAAATAAAAACGATATCTAAATTTAAATGAACTTGACATCACTATCATAATGATGGTTCCATTTTTTTTCTTCATATTTATAATATTGTGCTAAACATGACCAAGTATCTAATATCTTGAATGCATAAATCATCGCACTCATAATATATAGATCTAGAATTTATATATGGTAAATATATTATATATAGCTTTGAGAGAATTTCAACATATTATGTCTGCTATCTATAATTCACACATGGTAAATATATTATATATTTTTTATAAAGAATTTCAACTTATAGCATCCCTTTCTATTGATACTCTTTATTATTAGATCAAAACACCAATCGATTTTTGGTGTAAGCGGAGATTGAACCTCGAATCTTTTATTCAATGATTGGAAACTTTATCAGTTGAATTAACTGAAACTCACAAATATATTATATGTCTAAACACTAAAATGATTGGTACATTAAATAAATATTATATTAAAAATAATAATATTTATTACTATAAATAAAAGATATCACAACACAATAATTATCCATATTCATAAGATTGTTTCTTACAGAAAGTTTCTTATAGCTATTTTAAAAAAGAGTAGTTATTCTCAAAGAGTATAATGGTTTTTCCTCTTAAGGGGCATTCGGGACAATTCCATGGATATAGTCAACTATATTGAATAGAAGCATCTGAGTCAGAATCAAAGAGAGTGCTGGGTAACGTTCTCCCGTCCCGTGTTAATTTACTGTTTAGATATAAAGGAAAAGTGCTCAACCGCCAACGTCCCAACTCCCGAGGAGAGCAGAAAAGCTGCATGGCTCGTGAAACGCCACTCCACTTTTTATAACGTTTTCTTTCTTAAAAAAAAAAAAAAACTTTTTATAACGTTTTTATCATGACGTTTCTGAGGAACTTTATAATGTCAAACCTGTTACATGCATAATGCATCGATGATCTACATCTACTTATGGGAAAAGCAATAATTATATTAGATTTAAAATTTTTTTTTTTAATGAATAAAATACCATGTTAACAGGTGCATTAAGGAAAATTGATAAACTATTTAAGAAAAATTTTGAAATCATTTTTATGAGATATAAAAAAAGTTGTCACAATATTAATTGTTTTTTTTTTATAAAATATTTCCTAAAATGGTTCACTAAAAAATACTCTTAAAGCATATATTAATTTTTTTCATAAAAAAATAATTGATTTTTGATAATTTTTTAAATATTTTTCATAAAAATGGTATTAATTTTTTTTTCTTAATTACTTTATTGAAAAAATGTAGTAAGAGTACACAACCCTAAAAACAGATAAAATTTGTAAAATAAAATTTAATATTAATTATTTAAATTGATATTATTTTGAAGTTATTTTGAGATCTAATATATTTATTAAAAATATTGCAACACTTAAAATCTTGTTTCTTAAAAACAAACTAGATTCTTCAAAACAATGTCAATTTATATGATAATAATAATAATAATAATCAAATCAAAAATAATAATAATAATAATAATATTCGTTTTACAAATTTTATAGAGAGAATAGGCTAGATCTCTGGGGCTATTTGAATTTAGATCCCCCTCATTTAAAGAACTACACATTGTCCATTGGCAAAAAGCTTTTTGCTTTTTATTTTTTATTTTTTTGCTTTTTGTCTTAGTTTTTTTTTTTTTTTTAATTACAAATCTTTTTTTTGTGTGAAAATAAACTAAATTAATTTATTTTTGTTACACATTTAGTACAAAAAGCTATCAAAAATTATAAATTTTGTCTCATATTTAGCAAATAAGCTACCGAAAATCACGAGATAGCAAACATATACAACATCATCTTGCTATTTTCCATCTACCTACTTTTACTCGTATTTGGTTGCTTTTTGGTCAAGTGTCTTATTAAAATATAATTAAGTCCCTCTCGGAAGAAGTTTTATCCGCTCCACGTATACTTTCCACATGATTAAAAAAAAAAAAAATCAATGTAGAAAACTCAAATGACAATACAAAGTTTGCAATAAGTTATTCATAAATGACTTTTAGTTGAACGGTTAATAAACTCAGCCAAAAAAGAAGAAGAAGATTTGTGTATATAAAATGGCTTTGAGTTTCAATCTCAGGTGAACTTGGGAGATCAATCCAATAGCAA
Organism: Quercus glauca; assembly: GCA_023736055.1. Classification (NCBI taxonomy): domain Eukaryota; kingdom Viridiplantae; phylum Streptophyta; class Magnoliopsida; order Fagales; family Fagaceae; genus Quercus; species Quercus glauca. The sequence goes on along the minus strand of CM043322.1, from coordinate 12,650,476 downwards.
GAACACACAGAGCATTCCTATGCACAATCTAGCTACATGACTTTACGTATAAATAGAACTAACAGATCCCACATAACAAATTTCTTTTTACCAACTAGAGAATGAACCATCCTACTGAGTCATGATCTTCATTGTAAGAGTAAACATTGCAACTCATTAATTGAAATGAAAAATCTAAATTAGGTCAGAGTATATTAAATACTCCAAAACATTTGCTATATAAAATAGTATCTTATACAGCAGCTATGAGCTTAATCTGAAGAAAACTTTATAGGCTTATCAACATCATTGCCAAAATCTGCTTCAAGCAAACCATGCTACCGAAACCTACTCAAGCAGGGACTAGTGTCCCGGATAACTAGAATTACATAGCAAAAGAACTTAGGACAGAGAGGAGAGACGATCTGATGTGATGTGACTAGGTAGCAGGATGCCAACTTCCCACCCAATCCGTTAAACTTGCAACATTTCTGGTAATGTCTTCAATGGTATCGCTCTTTAATGCCACCACAATGTCCTCTGGATAGCTTTCTTTCGCCTCCTGGAGCAGAACTTGAAAGATTTCACACTCAATATTGTTTGAGAGCTTTGAACCTGTGTAACCTCTGGCACAGAAATTTAATTTGAGTCGATAAGCTTAGAGGGAGGGATCAAAAAACAAGTTAAAGATCAAGTGACAAGGAAGAAAGTAAAGCTGGCACTACCTCCTACTCAAGCGATCATACAACACCGTGTTGTCAGTCTGAAGCACGACTACTTGATCAAAAAAACGCTCAGGAAAGAAATCACAGCCATGGTAGTCTACAATGTTCCCCCCTTCTTCCATCAAATCCTCAAGTTCATCACAAACCTGCAAAATCAGCACGCTATAACTGAATCCATCACCCATACAATGCACATATAATACAGGATTGAACCCCACCTCCCCCCTTCAACCCTTATATTAAGAGAGAGAGAAAGTGAGAGGAGGGGGGAGCCATTTGATTCCAAGACCATCAGCTATCTTACATTGTTGATTTTAAATTACATATCCCTGTGTAGTCAGAATACCATGGAGGCTTATACAATAATTTTGATTCTACATAACCACTAATCAGCAACAAATTGTGTCAAAACCTCACTAAAAAGTACACTATCATAAACCACTCAGAAGGTAAAGTTAAACCCAAAATGCAAAAGCCCTACAGTACGATAACAGAGCAAATATTTGCTTCATTAATCATTCAAATGAACCCATGCTCCCTCTGCTAATACAAGTCATATACAATGTATCCCTTTATTATTATTATTTTTTGATTTGGATAATGTATCACAGGTTAATATGGAGACATCATAGTCTCATCAAGTGCATAAACAAATGCCTCCATCAAATGAACTTAAATCTTAGCGTAGTTCTACAAATTCCACAAGTAACAAGTTGGTTTTAGTCCCAAAACATCTTAAACAATCTTTTCATTTAAAACTTTTGAGTGAATTTTTCTTCTAGTTCCATTTTTTTATAGGTAATAAGAATTATAATGGGAAAAAAAAACTAAAGATACAAGAGCTCCCCATGTACATAAGGAGTGTATTGAGGGAAGCTATAATGACTTCTAACTTATTCTACCTCCATTTTCTTGACTTCCCAAGTCATTCTGCATACAGCAGACATAAAACAATGCGTTTTAATTACCCTCAATTCCAACATATTAATTCAGTTTTATCCATAGTTCATGTAAAACAAAGTCCAAATTCTCCACATTGAACTAATTTTTGGTCTAAATTATGCCTTCGGTGTCAATTTTTTTTTTCATCAATATGAAAAACCAACTGCCATGTATGCATTCAGAGCATATATAGAGAAAAGTATAATAAGAAATAAGGTTTTATGGGAATACGAGGTCTTCATTGATGAGGTAACAGTCAAGCTGGTCATCCCAGCCGTCATGGAGGTTCTTCTCCTTGACCAAATCTCCGACGGTGATGTGGTGGAGCTGGGTAGCCTCCGCTAAAGCAGATGATGTCGTTGTCTTGCCTGTCCCGGGTGTCCCTGTCACCAGAATGTTCGGCCTGCTCTTTCTCACACTACCGTTTTGTGCCATGGAATCGGCCCTCTACTACTTTGGTTATCTTAGTCTCTTTCAGGCTGTTCTACCGGATCTTATTCTACTTCTGTCTCACTAGCTGATAACCTGTGCCATGCACAGAATAGTATTAGATCAACTACATAAATGCATACATAATATCAGTTCATTTTTATATATATAAAAAGAGGAAATTAAAATAGTTTTTTTTTATAAGTAGGTGACTTATTCACCAAAACTTTATATTGTTCTGAATTTCAACTCTTCTTAAACACTAGGAAGCACGGGTGCGTTTCGAGACTCGGGTGCGGGACTCGACAATTTTTGAAAATGGTGGGTGCAGGTGCGGCGGGACTCAGCGATTAAAAAATTATTAAAAATATTTTTTTATATTTTTAATATATTACTAAGCATACTTTTTCACATTATATAAACATATACCAAATTTAAGAGCAATAGTAGATAATAACTAAAACATGATATTCATAAATTAAATACAATCCACAAGATTGAAACTAAAACATTCCATGATGTTCGGAAATTAGAATACAACTCACAAGTTTGAAACTAAAACAAAATAAAAGATAATCAACAAGACAATCAACAAGACAATCAACAAGACAATCAACAAGACAAACAAACACCAACATCATCATCCTCAATATCAATAGCTTCACTTCGAACTTCACTTTCACTAGTAGTAGCACTAGTGTTAGCATTCCCAATAATCATGGCCTCCAACTCTGGCTCATCAAGTGTAAGGGCTGCATTCTCAAGAATTCCAGCTCCACCATGTATGTCGCTTTCATTCCAAGAGTCTCCTGCAATATCCCACATCTTTGTTGCTGTATGTATATACTCCTCATTGCGCCTTGACAAGAGTCAAAGATTAGAATGCACATATACCAAATCCTCAGCGCGTGCAAGAGCCATTTTGTTTTTGTTTAAGGAATGAATGAATTTGTATATGCTCCAATTTCTCTCAGCGCATGAGGATGAACAAGGTTGTCCAAGAAGTTTAAGGGCAAGGGTTTGAAGAGTTGGAAATGAGGAGCCATGGTATTGCCACCAAACCAAAGGTTGTAAGGCCCACTTATCTGTCAAGGCATCTGGTGAAGGAAACCTCCCTCCTGAAAATGTAACAAACTCAAACATCACCACCGTTAATTCATTCACATCTTCAAAGTATCGTTCCAAACACTTGCTTCTTTCCATAGAAATTTCATGATCCCGATATGGAGGGATACGTTTTGGATTCCTCGAAAGCCATTCAATGGAGTAATACCTAATTAAAGATTAAAAAACAAATATAGATGAAATGTGTGTTTTACTAAAAGGGTGAACTAAGGAAAATAGAAAATAAATGTACTTACTTAGGATTTAAGGAATGAGCCAAGCAATGTATTGGTGTACAATTTTTAGTCCATCGATCAATGAGTATATCATACACCACACTCATGAGATGTACTGATCATCTTCCAAGCCTTCGTGCCGATATATTACTGCCTTCACCTTCTCTATCATTGAATCCCACATCTCATACACAAGATGAAGACAAGGCTTATCTGTGTCGGCTATTCGTAGCATATTATAAATGGGTACTATGAATTCAATAATATAATCAATATTATCCCACCAAAGATCACTTAGAATCATATCTTTCATATTTTGAACTTTTCCAACATCATCCTCCCTATAAGAAGCCCATTGGTCACTAATAGCCATGGCTTGAAGGCATCTTTTTATCAATTTCAACATTTTCAGCATTACAACAACCGAAGCAAATCTAGTATCAGCAACTTGGAGCAGTTTTAATGGACAAAATTCATTAAACATTGCCAATCTCATTGAATGGTTCATGATAAAAACACGTATGAAGGATGCATCATCAGCAATACGTGTAATCCAACTACATTCCTCATATGTAACTTCATTCTTTTCAGTGTTTTTTGCTGCACAAATATTCTTCAAGGCTAGATTGAGAGTGTGGACAACACAGGGTGTTCAAAATATTTTAGGATACTCACCTTCAATAAGAGCTTCAGCAGACTTCATCACACTAGCATTATCAGTGATGACTTAGACGACTTTTTCATGTCCAATCTCTTTTATAGCATCCTTCAACACCCCAACAATATAATGTTTGTCTTTGAATTCACCTGACCCATCAACTGCCTTTATAAACACTGGACCCCCATCTGATACAGTCATAATATTAATAAGAGGCCTCCTTTGTGGATCTGGCCATCCATCAGAAACTCTACTTACACCATTTTCAAGCCAAGAGTCCTTAATTGGTTTCAAAAGTCTTTCAACATGAGCTCTTCCTTTTTGCAAAAGTGTTGTTCTCAAGGCATTGTATCCAGGAGGAACATAACCCGAAATGTTATGGGTAGCAACATATGCATAGGAACTATGATAATGTGGGTTCCTTGCAAAGTTAAACGGAAACCCATCGGTGTAAAACATCCTAGCAATTCTGCTGTCCAAATCATGTTTAGCATTATTCTGGAATGCTTTCTCTAAAGGAAAATTCATAGTCACCTTCCTCCTCTTACCATCAACCGGATTTGTACTATCACTCCCTTCCTGTCTTCGAAATGAGGACATAGGTATAGTAGGCCTACGGCCTGGGGGAGGTGGAGGTAAAGGGATTTGACTTCTCCATTCTTTCTCTAACTTATCATTCTCAACTTGATCATGCATTCGCTGCATTTCCTGCCTATGACTCTTCACCTTAAGGCATCCTTTAATACCTTTGCCAGAAATTCCTAATAAATGAGCCTTAACCCTAGAATAGGATCCCATATAAACTATGAGAAAACATTAGGTCCAGAGGTGGCGTAAAACCAGTGTTTTACGCCACCCAATCAGCCCACACCACGTCATAAAAAAAAGCTCCAGCAATAATTCCTCTCCAAACAGCCAAAACCTCTCACGCTAGAAATCAGAAAAACCCCAAAAGCTCTCACTCCATTCCTCTGTTTCCTTCTCGCCAAATCCATCACCGCCGTAGCCTGATCGCCGGAGCCAGAGCTTAAAGAAATAATAGATCTAAAAAAAAAAAAAAAACAACCTGCTCGCACGCTCACAGCTTCCTTCACGCTTACAAAAAACTTCCTTTACGCCGAACCTCCACCATCGCCACACAGATCGCCGGAGCAGAACCAGTTCGAAGAAGAAGAGTTCACCAGAGCTTGGAAACAAACCGAAGCCGCCGTGAGCCACGATCCAAAGGTTTGTTTTTCATGATTTTCCCTTTTCCCCAATTTGGATTTCGAATTGGGTGTTCGGATTTTTTGTTTGCTTCATCGGAAAGTTTCAAATTTTGAGCATTTGCTTTTTGATGAGAACGGAGGGTGAGTGTTTGTTCATATCTTGCATTGTTCTAATGGAAGATGCTGTGTTGGGTTTTGATGTGATCTGGGGTTTGTTTGGTTTTTGAATTAGGGATGTTTGATTGATTTGATTAAGTTAGATTGACTGTTAGATAAATTGGCTTTAGATGTACAATGTGATGGGATCGAGTTTGGAAATGATAATTGAATACTAAAATGGAACTTGTTGTGAAGAATCTGACAATTGTGTTGAAAGTTTCAAAATTTGTTTTACTTTTTCACAAGTGGGTTTTTATTAGGTTGCTATAGCTGTATTATGCTTATAAGATTGATATTGTGTTTTTTCTGATTTCTTTTGTTGTGGTTTGAACTGGATAAATTTTGGTTTTTGAAGTTTATGTTGGGTTGCTGGAGTATTTTTTTGTAAGTATATTCATGTGTATGTGGGTTTAACTTGGTGCAATATTGATATGTGTATGTTGGGTTGCTGGAGCTTTTGTATTTGTTTGCTGGAGATTAAGGGCACTTATTAGTCATTGGTATCCACAACAAAATTTTGTTTAGTGTTTATTCATCTATGCTTGATGCTACTTGGGAGGTCTTGCTAGCTTGCTATTTTGGAAGCAAACAAATTAGCTTTATCTTCTATATATGAATTTTGCTATTGTGGTTTCTGTTTTGGTTCTGCAGGTTTGTAGGTTGTGTTACTTTGTCTGGCTGGGGCTTATTTGAGGTTCCTTTTGGTTTTTTTTTGTTGGTTTCCCTTTTAAGAGCCTTGTCTATATTGTTGTTGGTTTGGGCTGTGTGGTTCTGTTTTGTTGCTGGTTCTCCAGCTCTTTCAATAAAGATTCTTGATTATCAAAAAAGAAAAAAAGAAAAAAAACACAATGTTAATAGATTAGGAGGAGGGTCTGTTAAATTTGTGCTTCGATGTGTGTGTTTATATTTTTATCTTTCAAAATTCATCAAACACTAGTTGGTTTTTCAAATCGCTTTACAGCTCCACGTGTTCTAACATTGAGAATAAGAATCACCTCAGTATGGAGGATTCCAGTGCTACATAGCCATGAGAATCAATTATGTATTCAGTTTTTGGTAACTTTGGTGGGAGGGTGGTGAAGCAAGAAATGGTGAATATTGGAAAGGATGTAACTGAGCTGCTATCACACCAAGAAACAAGCAAAGCATGGGAGAAGAAGCCAAAGTCTTACGTCATCTTCAAGGATTTGCTCAAGAGCATTTTCCTCTTCTTTCCTTTGTTTGAATCTGGCATTATCGGAAGGTAGTCGAAAAAGAGGCATAGTTTTGCTCCTCAGGATTGTTTTTGGAGTGTCTGGAAGGAGAATGGCTGCCTATTTATTTATTTATTTTTCTTTGGGGCTTGTAGGGTAGGGGTTAGTAGGCATCGAAGAATTAACTAGAAAATCAAAAAGTAATGATTTGTCATTGAAGATGGAGCATTGATCCCATCTGAAATTTGTACTCACAACTTTGTTTTCCACAATATCTGTGCTGGAGTCTATACAAGTGAATACATCAAGTTACAGTTATATATTGTTAATACTTCTCATTTTTGTAGTTATTTCTTCTTTGGTGCTTATACATGTACAGCATAGTGAATCAAGTTATAAGTTTGTCAATTGGAAAGATGAGAAAATGTTTATGTTTCCCGTGTCTGAACTTCCAAACATAGAGAATACATTCACCTGAAATAAAACCTGTCACAATTTTTTCTATAAAAGCTTCTAATTAAGAATACATTCACCTGAAATAATACCTGTCACAAAAAAAGCTGTCACAATTTTTTCTGTAAGAGTTTCTAATTGAGAATACATTCACTTGAAATAAAACTTGTCACAATTTTTTCTATAGCAATTCACCTGAAATAAAACCTGTCACAATTTTTTTTTTATAAAAGTTTCTAATTAAGAATACATTCACCTGAAATAAAACCTGTCACAATTTATTTCATAAAAGATCAAATGATTGACCATACATCTTGATATAAAATTTGTCACAATTCTTTTGGAAAATTTCTAATTGAGAATACATTCATCTAGAATAAAAACTGCCATAGTTCAATATACAAAAAAGATGACCTTGTGTTGGAAATACAAAAAAGAAGATGGTTCTATGTCTATCCACCACAATTTAAACATTATATAACCAAAAAATATTTGCTTCCCAATCCATTCTCTTGGACACAAAACTTGTTTGTACGTCAACTTTTTTGGAATTGTTGTAATGGATCCTACATAAAAGAATGTACAACAAAATACAAAAAATAAAATTAGAATGAACACAGTTAAAAAAAATTCAATATATTCTAATTAAACGCTAAGTGGTCATATCGTAAATGATGACCAGTTGGGATATATATGCATAGTAGATGATGATGTAGAATGATATGTCACAGTTGGCAAAGAGTCCTACAGATGATTGACTAATAAAAAAATGAATAAATAATAAAAACATCTATTATAGAACAATTTATACTAAGTAAAAAAATCAAATACATCATATACCTGTACAAAACTTGTGAAGCACAATGTATTTGCTATGACTAACGGGTTCAACCTTGCCATCGAAGACTCCTAATTTAAAAAAGTAAAGGTTTATTTTTGAAAATATACCTAATGTATTTAGGTTCTTTGTTGTTTGCACTCATATTTTCAATTCAAGTAATTTTATATTTCAATATGACCTATAAAAAACAAAAGAAAAGAAAAATTCATAAGCAACAATTAAGAATACATTTAAAATTTGTGCTATTACAATACTAAACTTGCCCAATTTGGCAAACTTGTTCTATTACAAAATTAAAATTTAATTAGAAAATTTTACGTTAATATTACAATTATTATTGACAATAGAAGAAAATTGACATTGGTACATATAGCTCCAAGTACATAAAACAGCTATCAAATAGCTCCAAGTACATAAAACAACTATCAAATAGCTCCAAGTACATTGGTACATTGGTACATATAACTTTACTCAATAAATTTTATTACATAAAACAACTCTAAGTACATCCTTATTTGCACTTTGATACATATAGAGAGCAAATTGACATTACAAGTAGGAGAAAATTGACATTACAAGTAGGAGTAAATTATATTTGAAACTAAAAATATTTTAATAGCTATCAAATAAATGATACCAGCTGTATCCCAGAGGTTAAAGTTGACAGCGGAGAAGTCAATAACCACAGTAAGTAAACTTGTCGGAAAGGCACCTGTAAGAAGCAAAATTGAAAGAAATACAAATCCAAGAAAAAAAAAAAAGGAAACAATTCAATCAAGGTTTTAATTCAAGGTTTAAAAAAAAAAAGGAAACACAAATTGAAAAATTGAAAGAAATATATATAGGAAACAATTCAACAATCCTATCATACAATAAGTAACAAACTGAACTCTGCCCTTCATACAGTGAAGCAGTCAAGTCAGTCAAATTACGATTAAATTCAACTTGCAAATGCAGTCCATATTATATTCAACCTCTCATTGGGACAAAATGGGCTTTTGCCATTTTCAATCAAATTAATTAGTTTTATGCCCTCCTTCCCAAACTAAGTAGAGAAATGCCCCTCTTTTAAAACTCGATTTTTGATAAATCGAGTTAAAAAAATTTTTTATGAAGCCCTATAGTGGCGTTTTAAGGAGCCTATAGTGACGTTTTTTTAACTCGACTTCAATGAAATCGAGTTATAGGTAAAAAAAACGCCACTACAGGTCAATTTCATTGCCTATAACTCGATTTCATTGAAGTCGAGTTAAAAAACGTCACTATAGGTCCTTAAAACGTCACCATAGACTCCTTAAAAACTCCACTATAGGACCTAACTCGATTTATCAAAAATCGAGTTTTAAAAGAGGAGCATTTCCCTAATTAGTTTGGGAAGGGGGGCATAAAGCTAATTAATTTGGTTGAAAAGGGCAAAAGCCCATTTTGTCCCCTCTCATTGTTCTAAGAAGTGTGTGTGAAGTCATGACATAAATCAATCCACTTGTTATGTTTGTTTTGTGTGAAAGAGTGCTGTGTCATGGCACAAAATAGTGTTTCTCTAGTTATGTGTAAGAAAGATCTTTGACTATATCTAAGCTTCAAGTTTATTGAGAGAGTCTTTGTACCGCTATTATAGTTCCCTAATTAGCTCACCAATCATTTTTTCTATCATCATCATATCCTTTAGGACACTACAGATTCACTCAATTGCTTCTCTTGATCAGCTCACCAATATTTTACTAAATCACTTCCACTAGGCTGCTTTCGCAATTATACATCCAAACTTGGTATCTCTTAACCCATCTTCAGTTCAAGTTGATTGTTGGAATATATCGAGTAGGCCCATACTATTGAGTACCACACTGCCTTGTACTTTTATACGATAGGTCTATAGGTGTAACTTATACTATCCTAGCAAGGTTAGTAGGCATATACATAGTGGCTCTCATGCACTCTATATTTAATTTTAATTATATTACTCAATTTTTTCATTACCAAGATAAATTAAAAAAAAAAAAAATTAAAGAAACTGTGATACCATCTCTCCTGAGCCACTTGAAGAATGCTACTAGCCCACATATATGCTTAATGTCCTAATCTTTTTAGTGGACAGTCTGAAATATGAGTACATTAACTTCTAAATTCACAATCCAACTGACTCTTCCTTATCAACATATATCCTCTAAAGTTATCAATTTGGAGATTCAATTCTGACCCCTCACCACACACACACAGAGACCTTAAACCAGTTTATGGAATTCATAGAAAGAATACGATGTGTTAACATATTAGAAAGTTTTTTTTTTTTTTTTTTTTTAACTTAACCAAAAACAATTGAAAAAAAGAAAAAGAAAATACAAATGAAATAGAAGGCTACAACATAATTTCTTGCACTATCTCTTTCCTCTTTAAATGGGACATCCCAAGAAACTGATTAGATGACAAAGATTGTAACATGCATCACTTCCATTCATACAAGATTTTCCCCAACTAGTTCTCAAAATTTCCTTGAATGTATCCCAATTCTTCATAAATCCAACACGCAATAATTAAAAGACACAACATATATAATCAATACAATTTCTAAACCAATAAGATGACCACTAGTTGAACTGTTGCAACATTTGGACCACAGTCTTGACAGGTTCAGGACCAATTGAAAATTGAAGAAATAAAAAAGCCAACTCTGGAGAGGATTACCTATACATCTCCAGCAGCAAATAAACCTTCAACTGAAGTTTTTGCAGTACCCTATACGTCAGCAATCAAAAAGCAATCAGAAAACAGAAAAATCAAAATAATTCAAAAACCAAACAAACCCCAATCAAACATCCCTAATTCAAACATGGGGAAAAGGGAAAATCATGAAAAACAAACCTTTGGATCGTGGCTCACAGCGGCTCCGGTTTGTTTCCAAGCTCTGGCGAACTCTTCTTCTTCGAATTGGTTCTGCTCCGGCGATCTGTGTAGTGGTGGTGGAGGTTCGGCGTGAAGGAAGCTGTGAACGAAGCTGTGAGCGTGCGAGCAGGTTGTTTTTTTTTTTGAGATCTATTGTTTCTTTAAGCTTAGGCTCCGACGATCAGGCTATGGCGGTGATGGATTTGGCGTGAAGGAAACAGAGGAATGGAGTGAGAGCTTTTGGGGTTTTTCTAATTTCTAGCGTGAGAGGTTTTGGCTGTTTGGAGAGGAATTATTGCTGGAGCTTTTTTTATGACGTGGCGTGGGCTGATTGGGTGGCGTAAAACACTGGTTTTACGCCACCTCCAGATCTAATGTTTTCTCATAAACTATACCACAATAGTTGGATTTAAAGTATGTGTTTCCACCTGATTTAACAGAAGCACCAGGTGGTTTTTCTACTTTAGTCACATACTACCAAAGAGGAGATTCATCATTTGGCACTTCTTGATTAGATGAAGGTGAAGTTTCTGTGCTAGTAACTTCGTCCATTGAAAATTCAATAGATTCAATTTAACCTACAAATAATAACTATTAACTAAATAAATTAATAATAAATCAAACCCAAGTTCATAGATTCACAAATCACAATGAGAAAATAAGTAATAACTATTAACTAAATAAAACCAACATTGAAAAGAAACTAAGTTCTAGACTAACTGATTTACAAATTTTATTAGTTAGGATAAGATCCTTATCCTAACTGATAAAATTTGTAAATCACAGCAGCCATATTAATAACAAAACCCTTTAACTCCCACAAGAACCGAAAAAACAAGCAAAAAAAAAAAAAAAAAAAACACAACAAACACAGAGAGTAACAAGCAAAAAAGCACACAAACACAGCTGACAGCAGACATAGAGAGAAATTTAAAAAAAAACAGAGAGTAAAACGAAAGCTTTGAAAAGAGAGAGCACACCTGAAGCTGGGGATTATTTGGTTTATAACCAAATTCCTCAAACAATATCATTAGTTAGGCAACGTTTCAAACATATTGCATTTCTAACAATTCGACTTCAGAGGAGTCAATTTTACTGTTCATATTGCCTATTTTTATGCCACGTAGATAAAGAAATCGAGTCAAGAGGGGTCGTCTCTTACACACAGAAAACGACTTCAGAGAAGTCGTCTGCTATACAAAGAAAACGACTTCAGTGAAGTCGATTTCTTTGTATAGAAATCGACTTCTCTGAAGTTGATTTCTTTGATATGCCCAGCCCAAACACTTAACGATTTTCGTGTTCTTCCTTTCCTCCCTAAAATGCACCTGGGTTTCTCCACTTCCAAGCCCGAGCGTGTTCTTCTTGTCCTCCACTGCTCGTCGTTGTTGCTGGGTTCGTCGGGGTTTGGTGAATCGGCGCCTGGGTTCCTTTGTTTGCTCGTCGGTGTTGCTGGGTTCAACGGTCAGAATCGGCGCCTGGGTTCGTCGGCAAGAAACCTAGGCGCCTGGGTTCGTTCGTTCTTCGTTCTTCATTCGCCTGGGTTCGTTCTTCTTCGTTCGGCAACAAAACCTCATGGATCCGCCGAGTCAAGTCCGTCTGACCGAAGTCTTCCAGTTCCACAAACATCGACGAGGACTCCATTTCGAGATCAGATTAGATCAGATTTGTCATTCGTGGGTTTGGGTCTCGTTTGGGTTTAGATTTATCATTCCTGTTTGGGTTTCGTTTTTTTTGGAATTGAATTGGTCGCCTGAGTTTCGGCTTTTGCAGTTTGTCTGGGTCGCTAGGATTTCGGTTTCTATACAAAGAAAACGACTTCAGAGAAGTCGATTTCTATACAAAGAAATCGACTTCATTGAAGTCGTTTTCTTTGTATAGAAGACGACTTCTCTGAAGTCGTTTTCTGTCTGTAAGAGACGACTCCTCTTTACTCGATTTCTTTATCTACGTGGCACAAAAATAGGCAATATGAACAGTAAAATCGACTCCTCTGAAGTCGAATTGTTAGAAATGCAATATGTTTGAAATGTTGCCTAACTAATGATATTGTTTGAGGAATTTGGTTATAAACCAAATAATCCCCCTGAAGCTGGGATGCACAGAGACTCACAGAGAGGGAGAGCACACCGTAGACTCGCAGAGAGGGAGAGCATAGAGAAGAGAGATGAGGGACGGAGTGAGAGAGGAGTGTTTGGACTAAGTGAGTGTGCGTGAGGGTCTTAGGCTTTTAGATTAAGTTCAAATGGTGTGTTTCGCACCTTTTTTTTTTTTTTTTTTTTGAATTTCTGCCTGACTCGGCCATTTCGACTTGAATCGGCCATTTCAGCCAATAAGGCCCGAGTCGGCCTGATTTGGGCCGCGTCGGTGCAAGTCAGGGACGCCACGTGGCAGGACGCGGCCCGACGCGGCATGGACGCGCGGTCAGCGGTGTCCCTCCCTCGTCGCTGTGTCCCGCCGAGTTAGACGTGGGTGCGGCTCCTCCAGAGCTGCGTCCGTGCATCCTAGCTTAAACAAAGCCAACCCACAAAACCACAACATGGTAAAGCCCAAAACATGCATTTCCCTTTATTACCTCTTCCCTCCAGTTTCTCGGCAACCAAACATCAATCGAAATGTAAAACAAGTCAATTCCCTTTCAGCTTAACCTAACACATCTACATTTATGCAAAATTAGTATATTTCTATTCAAATTTTCTCCTTCTTCCCAAAAGACCCACAACAGTATAAAACACAAAACTTCAACTTTCCATTCTCCATCCATTTCCTCCACATTCTCAGCAACCAAACATAAATTTAAGCAAATAAATAAATAAATATATATATATATATATATATTTTTTTTTCTAAAGCTAATTAAGTTTTCAAATCATGCCCCAAGACACCAATAAAACTTTTTTTTTTTGGTAAGTAACAAATGTTATTCAGAAAAAAGGTTGCACCCAATGTAGAGGACCTATACTAGATGTACATCATAATTCTTAACTAAGCTTTGAGATTACAAAGATCTTCCAAAAAAAAAAATCCCTTCCCTAAAAAATAAAGAAAAATCCAAACTCCAACCATCTTATACCAATACATATTCCAATTATACAAAATACAATACAAACCACCAATACAAATTACATCAACTAAGCAAACTGTCTATAGTGCTAGCAAAATAGCAATACAGAGCAAAGCAGCTATCACAAATTAATGGAATCTAAAAAAACATAGGATTTCATGTTTTCATACGAGGTTAAATGGAATACAACAATATGTTACTGATTACACAGGTTGCTTTTGGAACTAGTTCTTGCAAAAGAAATTTCATAGTTAGATGACATTGTTAAAAATCAATACTGCCTCTCTCTAGAAACTTCTAGAACTTCTCACACAATCTCTCTCTCTTTCTAGAAATTTCTCTCTAATTCCGGACATTTCTCTCTTGCTTTCTTTTCGGAATTCTCTCCAAGATAGTTCTCTAGAAGCTTCTGCTAACTCAACAATCTGGTATTAGAGCTTGGTGGTTAGGGACCGTGTTTGTGGTGTCTAGGACAGTATTTTTGAAGGTGTTCATTCTGCTCGTGTACAGTCTGGGATTGTGAAGCTCGTGGTCTGGGACCAAGCTTATTTGGTAGAGCGAGAGATTTCACTAAGTTGTGATGGCGGACCTCCAAGCTGTCAGCAGCATTAGAAGGCTCAATGACCAAAATTACAACACATGGTCGACTTGTATGGAGTCATACTTGCAAGGACAATATTTTTGGGAGATCGTGGCTAGTGGCGAAACCACACCTCCTAAGAATGCCGTAGCTTTGTGAAAGTGGAAGATTAAAGCTGGGAAGGCTTTGTTTGCAATCAAGACAAGCATCGAGGAAGAGATGCTGGTGCACATCAGGCATGTAAACACACCAAAGGCTGCGTGGGACACCTTTTCGACACTATTTTCAAAGAAGAATGATGTAAGGTTACAATTTCTTGAGAACGAGCTAGTGTCAGTGGCACAACAAGATATGATGGTCACGCAATACTTCACCAAGGTAAAGTCTCTCTATCGCAAAATTTCTGAGTTAGATCCTGCATCAAATATTTTTGATTCAAGAATGAGAAGGATAATTATTCATGGGTTGAGACCCGAATATAGAAGTTTTGTAGCTGCCATCAAGGTTGGCCTATCCAACCATCATTAGTAGAATTGGAAAATTTGCTAGCTGACCAAGAAGCATTGGTCAAGCAAATGGTTGGGGTCTCACTAAAGAGTGATGAGGAGGCACTCTTTAGCGGTCACTATAAAGACCAACCCAAGAGAAGATTTAATGCAGGTTCTAAGAATAGAAATAATGAAGATAGAGAAGATAAAGAGAGCTCTCAAGATCGAGGAGCTCGACGAAGTCGCGACAATAATGATCTACGATCCACTAGTCCCAAAAGCCGTAATGTCAAGTGTTTCAAGTGTGGAAAAATTGGCCACTTTGCACGAGACTGTCAATTCAAGTGGAGAACAGCTCAAGGAAATACAGCGACGTTCAGCAACCTAGACGATGATAGCGAAGGAGAATGGGCTGTTGAATCGTGTCTGGCTGTGATAGAGCCAATTGAAGAAGCAGTAGAAGAGGAAGCAATGCTAACATTTTCAAAGGAAATTGAAGAGAAAATGTCTGAGAGCATGGGGGAGTAGTCTAGGAAAGATCAGTTCACGATAACTGATGAGTTACAATCTTTTGAGGATGAAGGTGAGCTAGAACAGAAACCCAATCCCGAGTATGCAAATGCAGCAGTCACAGAAGATGGAAACATACAAGAGCCATCAACATATGAAGAAGCATCTCAAAGAGAAGAATGGAGAAAAGCAATGGAAGAAGAAATTCAAGCTTTAAAGCAGAATCAAACCTGGGATCTTGTGCCAAGGCTCAAGGATGCGAAACCCATTCTTCTAAATGGGTGTATAAAGTCAAGACCCGCGCAGATGGATCGATAGAAAGATACAAGGCTCGAGGATTCTCTCAACAATATGGGCTAGACTATGATGAAACATTTAGCCCAGTAGCAAAGATCACCACCGTACGTGTCTAGTTAGCACTTGCAGTGAGTAAATCTTGGAAGTTATGGCAAATGGATGATGTAAAAATACTTTCCTACATGGAGAGTTGGATCGGGAAATTTACATGGAGCAGCCAAAGGGATTTGAGAGCAAAGCCTAGCCAGATTATATCTGTAAGCTACGAAGAGCACTTTACTGGTTGAAACAATCGCCGAAGGAATGGAATGACGACAATGGCGAAATTGATAGAGAGTCAGTCTTGAGGGGGAGTGTTAAAAATCAATACTATCTCTCTTTAGAAACTTCTAGAACTTCTCACACAATCTCTCTCTCTCTCTTTCTAGAAATTTCTCTCTAATTCCGGACATTTCTCTCTTGCTCTCTTTCCGGAATTCTCTCCAAGATAGTTCTCTAGAAGCTTCCGCTAACTCAACAAGCATAACTAAAAAATAAACAAATATTTAATTCATAACAAAAAAAAAAAAAGTCCTTTTGGCGGGAGTGGCGGGTCACAGACTGAAGAAAAGTAGAGAAAAAAAGAAAAAGAAAAAATAAACAAAAACAAAATGAAAGAGCGAAAACGTACCTGCGAGCTGCGAAGACTGAAGTGTATTGGAGGGGAATTTAGGGGTTTGTTTAGGGTGCTCTAATCTTGTTTGATTTGGAGGATCGATGGGATTTTTTGTGGAATTTGGGACATTAGGAAAGGTTGGGACGAAATGGGAATTTAACCATAAAATCCCAACTATATAGTTAGTAGGTAATAGTTTCAAAAACTCGATTTCCATGGGTTGATCACGTCTGATGTGGCATTTTTTTTCCACGTGGCATCTACATGGAAATCGAGTCTCTAATACTCGATTTATAACCTATTAAATACTTACAATCATTCATAAGAAACAGCAAAAACGCAGAAAGAAAGAAAAAAAGAAAGAAAGAGAGAGAAGAAGAAGCTGACCCAGGCCGACCCACGTCGAGCCCTAGGCCGCGCGAGCTCTTTCTCTCTCTCTTTGATCTAATCTGATCTGGTGAAGTGAGGCCATGCTTGAGACTTAAAAATTTTTTTAATTTTTTTGGTTTGTAAAGTGAGTCTTAGAGACTCGATTTTCAAGTGGCCGCCACGTATTTTATATTTTTGGTTTGTAAATCGAGTCTTAGAGACTCGATTTCCAAGTGGCCGCCACGTGGAAAAAGATGCCACATCAGACGTGACTAGACCATGAAAATCGAGTCTTTGAGGCTCAATTTATAGGCCAAAATCGAGTCTCTTAAACTTGAGATGCTAGTAAAAATATAATTTGAAACTATTACCTACTAACTATATAGTTGGAAAGTTATGCTTAGTTACCTATTTTCGCCGAAAGGTTGGGTAGGTGCAGAGCCAGTTATGAAAGTTAAAGAAACTGGACAAGAAGAACAAACTAAACAAACCAAGAGAGACACAGAATCATGGGACTTTGTACTTTGTACGGTTTTGTCTGCTACAAAATAATTTCACCTTAAAAAATTTTTTTTTTCTTTATATAGTTACATATCTTTTTACCAAATTATAAAAGACTTTATCGGTTGACCACTTAAACTAAACGGAACTTAGAGCATCCTTATCAGCTGTGGCATAATTTATGCCATTTTCTCACATTAAAGGCCTACTTTATTATTTTATTACATTATTTTACAACATTTCATTTATCAGATGTTTTATCATTCAATTCTATACATTAAAATAATATTTACTACACATTAAAATAATATTTACACCTCATCAAACACAACCAACAGCCACCACACGGTCCACACTGCTGCTAACAACCAACAACCACCACCACACAACCACCATTTTCATCCACAACCCAAAACCACAAACACCAAATCGAAAGCCATAGCCCACCAACACCAAATTGGAAGCCCTACCACCACCACCACCTCAACCATAAACCCCGACAAACCCACCGCCTCCACACCCTCACCCACACCCACTTCCAAACCCTAAACCTTCATAATCCAAGTCAACCTAGACTCCAAACCCACCATCTTCATCGCCGTCATCGTCATCTCTGTTAACCCAAACTTCGACCTCGTCATCGCCGTCATCGACACCGACATTACCCACAACCACAAAAGCTTCAACGACCAACACAACAGACCCATACCCACCCACCACCGACCTATCCATCCAAACCCATAGCCTAGCCCATCCGAACCCACCCACCTCCGTCGGAACCAAACCCAGCCAACACAATCTGAACCCACACATCACCATCTAAACCTACCCATTGCCCAACCCACCCATCAAACCACAGCAAAAAAAAAAAAAAAAAAAAAAAAAAAAAAAAAAAAAAAAACAGAAAAACCATTGCTAGAGAGCGATTGGTGTGGAAGTGATCGTCAGCGTTGGCGTCGACATGGAAGAGCAGTGAGGGTTGGGGTTTGAGAAGAGAGGATTGGGGTGAGAGAGAGGAGATGATTGGGGTCTGAGAGGGTGAGACTGACAGAGAGATGAGAGCGAAAGAGGACACTGTAGCATACGCCACATTTGTCCGTACTGTGGCAAATTTGTGAGGACACTGTAGCATGTTGCAAATTTTATAAGATTTGGAACATCTGATAAAAGGGGATTTTTGGTATTTGGTGTGCCAAATATGCTAAATATTTGGTATTTGGCACATATGCCACAGCTGATAAGGATGCTCTTACAACCTTATGTCATTTATTCCTACTATTGTCAGATTTGATAGCAACGTTACTTGGCAATAACAAAGAATGTCTATCAGTCTATATTGTTTATGTACGAGAATAGCTATATTTACATTTGTTGATATTAATTTTATGTTTCCATAAGAAATATTTTATTTTATATAACATTTGCAAATATGCTAATAACTACATCACATTTATCGGTAGTTTTTACGAATAGCTCAAACAAATTTCTTGTCTGCTTAAGGTTGTAAAAGAACAATGTTATTTAGGAACAACTCAAGTTTGGCTACTCATCCAAAAAAAAAAAAAAAATTGAGTGGATTAAGAAAAAGCTTGTTAATGTATATTTGTTTAGTTAAAAAGTCAAATTCAAACCTAAACAAGTCAAGCTCAAACAAAATAATAACTTCTTGAACAAACTCATTAACATTAATACGAGACTTGATTTAGCTTATATATAATATTATATTTTAATATCTATACTTGTTTCAAAATATTCTTGGATAGACTTCAAATTGAATTATGTAAGTTTGTAAATATATTTATACGATATCAAATTACTATTATTTATCACTTATTAAAAATGTAAATAGTCTATGTGGGAGGAAACTTAGTCTCATCTCCAATCAGGTATTGTCCGCTTTGGGATAGGCAGGGTCGACCCTTACTCCCACTTGCACGGATTTGTTCAATCTCACATCAGGGAGAGATGCCTCCCGCCCTTGCCTAATAAACACTTGGCCTCCAACTTTTTAATGTTGTTGATATCTTGCATACCATCTGTTAGTTGTAGGTACAGAAGGGAAAACATCAATTTGGTGCCAAACTATTATTTATTTACTTATTCCATTTTTCTTGGATTATATTTTGATGCAAGAATTGCCAGTTGCCCCAAATGCTTTCACTAAATATATCTTTTCCTTCTTGGTTGTTTAGTTCCTTTCCACTTCTTTATTTCCACCTTATTTCTCTTCTTCCTTCTTTTCACATTCACTTACCGCTGATGGTCTAAATTTTTTAGTGACAAGCTGTTGAAGGAGATACGGGATCTCAACTTGGAAGTTGTTGTCCAGGTTGATCTCTTTAAACCAGTTTATATTACTTGCAATCATAGCGTATACTTCAATTTCCAAATCTGTTTCTCGTCAGTTGTCTATAAAAAAAAGTCCCATTATTTTTCTTGGAGTTCTATTTTCTTAGTTGCCATCTGCAGTATGATTGCAGATTCTACGTCAGAAAGCAACATCCATGAAGCAGGACTACATAGAAGTGACAACAACTGTAAGTGAATGGTTTAACAACTGAACATTGCTGTCTCTTTCGTCTTTATGATTGATGCAAAGTTGAATATTTCCATGAAACCGATGTTAGTGCTAAAATACATTTGTCCAACTTCTCTGCTATAAAATTCAAGTACCTTAGTAAAATATGTATTAGCCATAGTTGTTACTTACTAGTTTGGTTGTAATTGCATGCATGGTTGAATAGTTCAACCCATAATCAGGGACGGAACCAGGATTTGAACCTAGGGGGGGCGAAAGCATGAACCAAAAAAATTTTAAGTGACATGATTTATTAAAAAAAAAAATCATGGTAGACAAAATAATTGCACTTTATTACCATAAATATTTAAGTCAAGAAGGAAATATTATGAACCAAAAATGTTGAAAGTTACAATATGATATTTAAACCTTTTCGAAGAAGAATAAAAAAAGAAGAGGACTTTGAATCTCCAAATTTTGGATAATTGGAATTAATATATTGATTTTATCACATTGACCAACTCACCAATATGATAAACCCATACTTTTGGATGCAACTAAAAATCACACTAATGAAGTTTTCAAAACTTTGTTCGAGGATTTTAAAAAATTGGGATATTAATATTAAGAGTTAGCAATGCTACATCATCAATATTGGCTTCTAAAAGAATTTGCATTTTATCTTTTGAAAAAAAATTAAATATTGTAATTGACTTTTCCATAATTTATAAATCAATTAAAAAGTTATATAAATTATTCTCACCCCTGTAAGGGAATTTTTTTTTTCTATGAGATTTTTTTGGTTATGAGTTATTGAATTATGATATTGGTGATTTGTGAATTTTTTGTTATGTTGTATTTGGACTATGAAGGGGCCATGGGTTCAAAGAAAGAATTAAGTGATTAGTTTCTTTTGGGTTATTTGGACCAATCCAGAAATTTGAGGGGGGCCAACTATAAACTCTAAAATATGGACATGCAAAAAAAAAAAAAAAAAAACTAATTTGAAAAAGGGGGGGGGGGGGGGGGGGGGGCAATGGCCCCCCCCTGCCCCTTGGTGGATCCGTCCCTGCCCATAATCGAGGGGATTAACATGATTGTTATGTGATTGTTTACTTATGAACAAAAAAGAAGAAGATTATTTATGTGTCAAATGATGCACTATCAACTTCTAGTATTTTACCACACATACAGTTCTCTCCACAAAACACAATCAGTATCTCAATACCTTCCTTTCTAGACTGTTAAATGAAGTTGTAAATGTTTTTTAATGGACTGCTATGTTGTGCACAGACAGAGTCAGTTTCTGAATTAAAGGAGTTTGTCAAAAAGCTGAACTCGTTGCCAGAAATGACTAAGAATTTTCCTACTTTTAATTTTTCATTTTCGAGATCTATATGTGTGTTTCCAATTGGTTTTAATTTTATGTAATTTGTTGCTTTAGAGGCACATAAATCTTGCTCAGCATCTGTCGACATTCACATCAAAGCCAGCCTTTCTTGGGCAACTTGACATGGAACACACAATTGTTGAGGCACAGAGTTATGACATGTGAGCACAATTTCTACTGTTATCTCCAACTTTTGAAGACCTAATGTGTTGATTATATGCTTTTCGCTTTATAATATATGTGAATATACTCAATGCAAAAGCATGCTGATTGGGTAGTAGTAATTGGTTTACTGAATTTCAGGACTAAGGGTTGCTTATGGCCATGTAGTTATGATGTTATTATCATGTTTGTTTGTTTAACAATGAGCTTATGGTCTTTCTGTTCCTGACTTGTTTGACTTTCCATAAGCGCCAACCAAAAACCAAATTATTGTTTGTCATCTTTGGAACGCATCAAAGCTATCCAACCACTCTACTCAAAGAATATATATATATATATATATTTGTTGGATTGACCGTTGATGAACTGTGCTGGCATCTTTTAGGTGCAGCGCACTTCAAAATTCAATCAAGTATAAATAATAAATGTCCCCCCTTTTTGATTGGTGATAGTACCTGTTCTGAGTCTTCTGACCTGTGCGACTTGTATCATATGGAATATGGAATAACTGAAATGGCATTCTTTTTTTCTTTTTAAGCAATTGTATTTATAATCTTTCTTTGGTTACTAAAATCTATGCATTTTTGGTATCTTCAAGTCATTTCTCAAGATCAACTCCTTTCAATTTGCCATAAATACGAATTATGGATTCTCAGTCCCCTATCCTAATTTCAAAAGCATGAAACTAATGCAGATGCTTTGAGTACATTGAAGAATTGATCCATAAGCAGGAGCCTCTTGTCAACGTCCTACGTCTTCTCATCTTATTTTCCATTACAAGTTCTGGGTTCCTAAAAAGCAGTTTGACTATTTGAGGCAAGGCTTCATGCATATTATCATTACTGTTAATTCCTTGGGGTCTCCCATATTTCGATTTTGTTGGCAATTGAATTTTGTAGCAATTTTTACCTGTGTACTTTTTTGGATGTGTATTTTTATTTATTTATTAGTTTCAACTCTTGGTCTAGGAGAGAACTACTCCACAGCTATGGATTTGAGCAAATGGCGACACTGAATAATTTAGAAAAAGCTGGGTTGCTCAGAAAGAAGATTTGGTGTCATTTTGCCTTTATAATCTAGCATTTCCTACATTTGATTTTTATAGTCAATTGGCTATGTTAATTGGATTTTTATCAAATTATTGGATTCATGGTAACATCATTTGAACCTTGCAGGAGTCAAAAAGCAACTGGTTGACAATTAAACGTGCTCTACAACTTCTTGTTGAGGACACTGATACAGCCAAGTATTATTCTATTTGACCTTGTGATTTGGTTCTTCTTCATAATTGAAAATATTAAGAGTTTGGTCCACATTTACATTTAGGATGGTGGGCTCATAGCTTGCATGTCTTACATTCCTCACATTGATTTGTGCCCTTTTAATGTACCTAGATTTCGCAATATGGCACAAGCGAGCACCTACATTATTTACTCATCACAGGGGGTGGCTCATTTGATAGAATTATATAACCTTATTGTTCATGGTGTGCAAGACCAAACACTATGGGGGGATGATGCACTGTACAGTGTCATGGAATTTTTATAAGAATAAGCTACTTCAGTAGATGCTGAAACACTTATTGGGTGGGCAGAAGCAAACTATAATAGCAAGATGGACTTGACTATAAGCTCAATATTCACTTTTAAATTCTATATAGGTCTTTTCATGGTGGATTTCATATTCCAGTGCTTATATTTAGAAGTTTTTCTCAGAAAGCTGTATGATGATGAATTATGGATATGGCTGCTCTTTCTTTAGCCAATTTTACAATTCATATCTACTAAGGCTCTCCTTCCCTCTCCCCCTCTATCTCTTTTGATTCTCATCTCTTGGTGTCATTGAAACAAATTCTGCAATTTCTGGAACTACTTGCACCATATTTATGCATTCCAAGCTGTTCCTTATTACATAGGAAAATATAATACACTTAATTCTGAATCTAGCCATATAAAATGTTTTTAGGTTTTTTATTTTATTTTATTTGTGTGTGTGTGTATTTCCCCATAGCACTGTTGTGTTTCTTACTAACTTTTTATGTGCTTTCTTATGTAACAGCCCAAATGATATTGCCTACGTATTTTCTGGATATGCACCTCTTAATATTCGTCTTGTTCAGCATGCTGTGCGGTCTGGATGGTCAGATTGATTCTTTATTTGCTTTTCTTTTTTTTTGGATGGGTTACTTTCTAAGTTTCTTACAAGTTCTTGTTGTCAGCAATACATATTGTTGCCTTTAACCTTGGAAAAAAAGATGGATTATTGCCTTTTGTTCATCAGTTCTCTTTAGCCTAATTCTTGTCACAAATTGACTTTCGGGGCGAATAATGGAAAAAATAATTTAAAAAAAAAATTTTATCCTGGTCTTATTTTAGTATTGTTGTTAACATTACTAAATTGAAAAAAATAAATAAAAAAGAAGAAGAGGAAACCTTATAATGTTATAATGTTCAAACCAAAGCAAATCCAATGTGACTGGCAGCAGCCTCTTGAAGTGGATTAGTGATCCCACCATGCTTTGATGGTTTATATTAAATCATCATAGTTAGTTCTAGGTTCCTTAGAACCTTACAATTCTAAATTGCCACATTAAGTGGTAAGACTCCAATAAGGGTCTTGGTATCAAAGCTCATACATCATGTGATACCTCAATTTCTGGGGGTGTCTTGATTGTCTTCATAAATACCATACGAAGGTTTTTTTTTCCCCAAATTTTCACGCGCACATTTAAACTCTGGCATTTTTGTATATTGAGAGCATTGCTATTATTTTGTTAACATTTGAAACATGATGGACACAGCCTCTGCCTTGAAGACCTGTAACAGAAGCTTATTATGCCATCATGTGGAGTAACAGAGCAAGGATGGCTCATTTGTATTTTGCATAATGTTTACACATGTTTGGTTCTGCAAAGAGTGATGGTTGTGATAAGATCTAAGACTGTTTTTTAATGTTTTTATGCTTTTTTTTTTTTTTTGGCTAAAAGTTCTCCAACGCTCATTTGGGAGTTCATAAAGGAATGGAATGGAATGAGTAAATCATGGAATGAAATGGAATAGATGGAATAGAATGAATTTAAGTAATGAATGAAATGAAATTAAGTAATGTTATTTGGAAGTTTTAAATAAAGGAATGAAAGGTAAATAACCTTGTTTGGGAGTAACATAGTGGGAAATAAATGAAATCATTTAACCACAATATTACTATTAGACCCTTGTTTTAAAATAATGGGTCTTGTTTTAAAATAAAGGGCTGAATATATAAGGATATTTTGGAGTTTTAGTGAATATTTCATTAAACTTCATTCCATTATCTTTTATTCCTCTCAATTTTGGGGGGAATGAAAATTTGAAGTTTTAAGAGAATAGAAATGAATGAGTGTTTCATTTTACCCATTCCATTCCCTCTCACTTAAACTTCTAAACAAGGGAATGAACTTTCCATTTCCTCTGTTAAAACTCCCAAACAATGGAAAGAAATGAATATTCTAAAATTATTCTTTTCATTCAATTCAATTCCATTCTTTCCTTCCTCCCAAACAAGGGTTAAGGCTAAGTTATCTTTGTATGTGGCGTAGTAGCTAAAGTCTTTTGGTCTTAGGTGTCTGAGACAAGTTTCATTACCCGATAGGTGCCTAATATGTTGATCTCTTGATCCTATGGCATTGGAACATGGCCATAACATGGCCTTTGTTGAACCCCCTGAATACCCCACTTATTTTGTGGCACATAGAAATGTGTTGGTTCCATTCATGGGATAGAAGTCAAGACATCATTGCGACAATATCTACAATTGTTCTAACTGGTCTTTTACAACAAATATCAAAATTGATTCTCGCTGCTTTTGGATTATGAATTTGAACTTTTTAGGAAAATTTGATTTTCTTTCTTGAAAATGACAATTTGACCCTTCAGGCGTTCTATAGAAGAAATCCTGAAGCTGCTACCAGGACCACATTCAGAAACAAAAAGGGTAAACTTCTCACGATCGTGCACTCTTTGGATCTCTTTTCTATCCTTGCAATTTAGGTGACTTTTGTATGCTGTACTATTTTACAAGGCAGATTCTTAAGCAGTCCATCATATGACACCTAGCAGGCTTCAGCTAATATAGACGAGTATGTTCAGCTCGTCCTAGTATCTAGGATTCTTCTTTATTGACTTTCTTATATTGGGTCATTTTTTTTCTTTAGTGAAAACAAATCTTTTAACGATGATAAGCCTGTACAGATGAACATTAGACTTTGCTGATAATAGGGGAAAATAGTTAACTAATTTTTTTTTTCTAACTATCTAGTTAATTGTTCCGGTTTCCAAACTATATTATTTACTAGCATCTCGAGTCTAGGAGACTCGATTTTGGCCTATAAATCGAGTCTCAAAGACTCGATTTCCATGGTCTGATGTGGAAAAAGATGCCACATGGAGACCACCTGGAAATCGAGTCTTAGAGACTCGATTTACAAATCAAAAAAAAAAAAAATTCAAGTCTCCAAGTCTCTCGTGTACAAGCCGAAAGGTGCAAAAAAAAAAAAAAAAAAAAATACAATCAGATCACAGAAAGAATCCAGAAAAAGATCAAGCTCAAATACCCATATATTTGTTCATCAGAGAGAGAGAAAAAAAAAAAAAAAAAAAAAAAAAAAAAAAAACAGAAGGTCGCGCGGCGACCTAGGTCGCACTACGACCTGCCGCGTGACCTAGGTCGCAGCGCGACCCCTGGGGCTCGCTAGCCTAGGGCTGTTTCTGGGTTTTTCTTTTTTTTTCTTTTTTTTTTCTTTTCTTCTGGCTTTCGGCTTCTTTCCTTCTTCTTCAAGTTTTTTTTTTTTTTTTTTTTTCTTCTGGCTCTGATTTGTAACGCTGGAGCTGTTCTAATATATATGGGCTTAGAAATCGAGTCTCAGATACTCGATTTCCATGTGGACGCCACGTGGAAAAAGTGCCAACTCAAACCCGATCAAAACATGAAAATCGACCCTTAAAGACTCGATTTATGGACCCTAAATCGAGTCTCTTAAACTTAAGATGCTATTAAATTATATAGTTTCCGAACCGGGCCAACTAAGTACATAGTTGGATAATTATGTCTAATTACCCATTTTGGCCCTGATAATATAAGGAGTAGTATCACATTCCATTTCCATAACTGAAGCAGTTGCCCCCTAATTTTTACTGTAGTTTTATTTTCAAATACAATAATGTCACTTAATATAAGAATGGGATGGAGGATGAGGTCATGATTTCAAAATCCATTGGTGCACGTGTAACTAATAAAAAAGAAAAAAATATGTGCTATACTCTCCTTTATTCTGACACTTGACATAATTCAGAGTTGCTGATGGAAGGCGGTCTCTAGTTCTCGTTGTCTTCATTGGAGGCATAACATTTGTGGAGATTTTTGCTCTTCGATTTTTGAGTACTCAGGTGTGTCAAATTTGTTGCATATATGGAATCTATTCATCTAGTTTAACAATTTTTTGAATTGTACCATACTGTAATACCTGACCATTTTTCTTCCAAACATCAAAGTTTTGAAATTTCTGAAGATCATTACCAGCACTGATTTGACTAGCTGGTGATAATGGTCTTTTTGTGCATGAAGTTATACTGTAAATGGTCAATCAAAGATTAATTTTGTTACAGATACGCAAGTTTCATGGAATTGTGCATCTTGCTTTAGTGTTTCAGACTAATTAACCAGTTACAATGATGTCTATTTTCATCCTCATTTTTAGGTTTCTATAATGTTTGAGTAACTTGTTCTTGCAGGAAGGGATGGCATATGATTTGATTGTTGGGACAACCAAAATTGTCAGTGGGCATAGCTTAGCTGAAACATTTTGTAGAGAGGTTGGGCTAAGGTGAAATTTTTTTTTTTTTTTTTTTCTTTTTCTTGTTGTAAAGTCTTACTGGCTATGAGAGTAGAAACTGAGGGTTGTTGGCCTGACTTGAAGCCCATGTAGGGCATGTTGAACTGATTATATATCTGTTAGCTTGTTGAGAGTAGCATGTACAGTTTTCTGGCTTCACCTTTTCTGTATTGATTTTGTGAGGTCAAATCCTAGCAACCCTTTGAAGGAATTATTTGGTTTGAATTGAAAGAGAGTATTTCCACTTTGTTGTGATTATTTTTCTATGGCTGATGACTGTCAGCATTGCATACATGAAATTGTGAAGAAAGTGTAGGGCATCGTATGCCTTAGGTGTTGTTAACAGAAAATTGAAAATGGAACCCATAATCCTAATCATCGTGGTCAGATTTAGAAGTAATCTTTCTTGATTTTTATCTACAACCTATATAACACCTGATATACGCCATCCTTAAAACCTAGCCTGCAAACATTTTTCTTCGTACACAACACCAAGTCCAACGCGAAAAAGACTATTTACATTTGGGTGAAATACATTGTTAATTTTTGAAGTTTCAAATGTGAGCTATTAGTTCTGAATTTTTTAACAAATGAGGAATGTTAGGGGGTGTTTGGATTTTATGTTTTCCATCACTCATCACTCTAAACTCATCACTCAAAATTGGTGGGTCTCACGCATGTTACATTTGTTTGAATGAGTCTTCATTTTCTGTTTCTATCACTCAAAGCTCACCAAATTGAGTTATGAGTTAGTGAAAAAAAAAAAAAAAGTTATAAAAATATAGTTATGGTGGCACTTTCGTAATATCACTAAACTAATGGGCCCCACTTTTTGTGTGTTGTTAAATCCATGTGAACTCACTTGACTCCCCAACTGCTCTCTCCTTTCTCATCATACCTGACTTTTTTTTTGCTTTGTTTCTTTGATTTTCTGTGTTCTTCTTCCCAAGCCACTCATCATCACTCTTTTTTTTCTTCACGCCCGGTCTGGGCTTGGTTTCTCTATTTTTTTTTTTTTCCTCTTTTCTTTCCTTTTTCCTTTAGGTTTCTGGGTTTGGTTTCTATTCTCTCTCTCTCTGAGCTTCATAGGGTAATTTGTTGTGGTGTTGAAGGTATTGGTGGTGTGAATGGCCGGATCTGCTATAGTGGATGGGTTTGATTTTTTGTGATTTGCATGGTGGTGGATGGAAAACTATGGTGGGCTGAATTTTTTAGGGTTGTGATTGGTGGATTTGTGGGTTGTTGGTGGTGGTAGGAGGCAAGGTGGCTGGGTTTTTTTAGTTGGGTGCTGGGTTTGAGTGGATGAGGATAGAGTTGATTCAAGCTCCATGATTCGGTGAGTTTG
The DNA here is from genome assembly GCA_023736055.1 of Quercus glauca. Classification (NCBI taxonomy): domain Eukaryota; kingdom Viridiplantae; phylum Streptophyta; class Magnoliopsida; order Fagales; family Fagaceae; genus Quercus; species Quercus glauca. The sequence goes on along the minus strand of CM043322.1, from coordinate 12,621,921 downwards.
GGTATTGGGGGTTGAAGGAAAAAAAGAGTAATAACAATGTAAAGAGAATTGAAGAGGTTTCTTTCCACACGTGGGTAGCTATTCGGTTTCCACTGCACCAAGTCAATCCATGGGTCCCACAAAAAGTTGAGATTTTTGAGTTTTTAGAATGAAAACTCAACCGAGTGTAAGGGCCAAACAGAGTTGGGTATAAGTTGGAGATTTTCAAGTGATAAAAATGAGTTATAGGGTGATGAGTTTTAAGTGATGATTTTTGGGTAATGAGTGATGAGATATCAATCACTCACCATCCAAGCAGTGCCGTAGTCCCTTTGTCAACTCCTATTAGTTTTTTTGTCTGTGTCTAATGAAGTGATGACATGACAAATTTTTTATTATAAAAAAATTATACACATGCTTGGGTCTAACAGATAAACCTGTTTTATTTTGGTCTTTCCCCAATTCAAACCCATTAGAAGATAAACCCATATTCACACACAAATCCGATAGAGAGAATGCGTTTGTGTGCTGGCTAATCAAGGCAAGTGCATATATAGCTTGGGTTGTTTTTTGGACTTTATTTTTTTGCTATGAATGGTCTAATTAATGTAATAATGTTGTCAAAAAATTTCTTTAAAAAAAAAAATTGTCAAAATAAACACTAACGGGAAATAGAGGTAGAAACAGGTTTTTCCAAGTAGGAAAGAATGAAGATTACAAGATTAGATATATGGGAAGGTAAGGGAAATTTAGGGAGAATATGAAAGCTAAAAATTAAGTTTTGGTTACAACTGAAGAGAAGCAGCCTTTTTATAGGCAAAATTAGGCACTATTTGAATAGTAAATAGTGAACAATAAATTTGGCTTTTTTACTATTCATAGTAGGTTTTCAACAACTTTATTCGTATGTGCTAACAATAGTGATATAAGCAGTAGTTTCAGCAAATTTGTCAGTATGTGCAGACAATAGTGATGTAAGTAGTGACTTTAGCAATTTAGTCAGTATGTGCCAATAGTATCGTCTTTTGCAATTATAGAGCTGAAGTAAGAAATCAGTCTTCAGCTAAGTCTGGAGTAGCAATTGAGTCTCACCCACGCGTGTGCACGCGTGTGTGGGGTGGGGGGGTGGTATAGATGAAAGACTTTGCGTGTTGAGTTAAATCCAGTGTGAAAATGAATTCCATTAAACTAACAAACAACAATACTAGATGGAACGAAGTTAGACATGGGCGCAAGAAGCTGTCAAAATTAGAAGTGGTGAAGAGGGCTTTGAACATCCTTGGAGAGTTTCACTATGACCAGGCCATCATGCAACCAACTTTCACGGGGGAGGATACAAAATGCAAACCGCCTGATGGAAGTAATATAAGGTGAAAGTGGACGAAGTTATTTTCAAACAACAAAGGGAGGTTGGTATAGGAGGTTTGTAAAACAGGTATAACATGCCTGTCACTTACCTGCAAAACACTAAGAAAGTTTCAAATTAAGTAGCTTGGATTGAAGATTGTCCTAGTTCCATTTCTAGTGCAATTTCTCTTGATGTATCCAGTTTACAAATTTGAAGAAAATTCGTTTTAAATAAATAAACAAAAAACATCAATACTAGATGGAGTCTGAGAAATTATTAAAAAAAAAAAAATTCTTGAAAATAAAAACCAAATTTGAAGCTCACTCTAGTGTGAAGGCAATGGAAAAATTATTTGGTATTTGTAGTCGGCTTCTTGGTCTAGGTTTGTAGCATGTTCAAAATAATTTTCTTGGATTTTTGAGTGATGAAATTTTAGAGATATTATAGCAGTACTAATGATGTACCCCCAAAAAAGAGATGGAAAAAAGAATTTAGTGTTCTGGCGTCACCATAACCCACAACAAAGTAAACCTTGCAAATTGCAACAGAAAATTTAGCTTTTCTAATATTTCTCACCGTAATAAAAAGACACAGCTACCATAACGTATGCCCTAAGGGCACATGTTAGTAAATCCCTTATGAATAACCGAATATGAATCTTAACTCTTTCTACAACATATGTAACAACAGAAAATTGATGAAGCATATAGGTAGAGTTACAAATGTACACCTGACCACCCGTATGCTATTGCTATGAAAGTTCTGTGAAAACGTTCATGCCTTGCTGCCCTTTGTTGCAAAAGGCTGGGTCTTGAACATGCTGGTCAGATTTATAAGTGTTCCAGTCGACAATCTTTTCTGCTTTTCATTCCCATATAACTGATACATGCCATTCTTAAGCATATTTCTTTGTAGACAAACACCAACTGAAACGCTAAATTGAACTTTCTTCACGTATAAATTCTTATATGACAAGATTTCCTGCACAGCTTTCTGAAACATATCTAGGAATTAAACTTTCTTCATGCAAAAGATGGCACCAAAAAACTCCTAAAATACAGCAAGAATTTTATGTATTAACAGTAGCACCCTCTTCAATTCGATAGAGGAGCTCTAAAATATTTCCAGCTTTTCTCTTCGCTCTGTCAGTGCCATTCTCTGACAGTTCCTTCAATGCCTCCTCTGCACCAAGCTCCTTTGATAGTTTCAACTGCTCAAAATCACCTGTGCATAATGACCACAATACTGCTGCAGAATTCTCCCGGTTGCGTGGGGAACCAGTTCTTATAACCTCCACTAAGACTGGAATTGGCTCCGCTTGACCAATTGCAGTCTTCCCTTCCGGATGGCTGGCAAGAATGGCCAGAATTGCAAGTGCTTCATCCACCATCCCACCTCCAGCATCCTTCAACAATCTCATCAATGGGGTCACAATACCAGCCTTTACAGCCCTTGCCTTGTTTCCCTGATAGATCGAAAGATTAAAAATAGCGGTGGCAGCATCCTTTTTCCCTCTTGGAGTCCCCTCACAAAGCAATGTTATAAGAGCTGGGATAGCCCCGGCTGCTCCTATTGCCACCTTGTTCTCATCTATTACAGATAAGCTGAAAAGAGTGGCAGCAGCATTTTCTCTAGCTTCCATGCTGCCATTTTTCAATACATCTACTATATCAGGTATTGCTCCTGCATTCACAATAGTTCCCTTGTTACTCTCATTGATGGAAAGGTTGAGAAGTGCTGTAACAGCATGTTCCTGTGTCCGGGGGTCTGGAGAGGACAATAATTCTACAAGAAGTGGTATGGCTCCTGCCTCAGCAATGCATACTCTATTATCTGCATTCCTCTTAGCAAGCAACCTGAGCTCACCAGCAGCTGCTCTTTGCTGTTCTGTATTCCCATTTGCTAGTTTTTCCAATAAGGCATCAATAGCAGCAGGATCACAGTCTGAAACACTGCCTCCTCCTGATTTCTTGCTTCTACAATTTGCTTTCTTTTTTGGAAGCTCAACACCATTGCTTTCACACCATAAAGCAATCAGACTCTTCAAAACATAGTTAGGAGTTAGGGCTGTGTGCAACAGTGTCTGCTGTGTCTTAGGACAGGTTTTATGTCCTGCATCAAGCCATTTTTGAATGCAAGACCTTTCATAAGTCTGCCAAAAAAAAAGGTAAATATTTCTTTAGTAATGACTACCGATAGTCTGATACAAACAAACTGTTGTAAACTTAAAACTGTGAAGGCAGCTGCCAGTTTATACCTGTCCAGTAGAGACAATCACAGGATCTTTCATCAATTCAAGAGATATTGGACATCTGAAATCATCTGGGATAACAGGAGATCTGTGCTTAATCAAGCCCTTTTCACCCTCAGAGGTCTCCACTTGAGGATTTTGAGTCAGAACCCAGTCCTTAATCTTCTTAAAGAGGGATGACATTTTTTCAAAGCAGTCTCCTGGATCTCCATTGCTTGAGATAACAATTTCATGGAATGCAAGTGACTCTTTCTTTATATCATTGATAGTCTTGAGATGCAGCTTTTCAGAAAGTCTTTTAAGTACTGCTGGGTCAGGTTCTTTTTCTTTCTGTGCTGTGGCTAAATCAATGTCCAGTTGTAAATCAAGTGTGTCAATTCTTCCCTTGGCTCTTTGGAATTGAGCATGTACTAGTTCAATCTGAAAGAAATAGAAAAATGTCCCACCAGTTGTTAAAACTTTCAAATCAACTAAATGTTACTTTTCGTTAAAATTCATTTATGAACAGTATTTTAGACAACATTTTGACTATTTACTCTTTAAAATTGAAATTAAAAGGGTAATGACGAATTATATTCTGTTGCTTGTAAAAATTATATGCTGTTAATTCTCTTCAAAATAAGTTGGGTTGTAAAAGTACCTGTTCGCGAACCTCCTCAGATAAATTAAGTTTATCATAGTGAATCTCACTCAATGCTGCTTCAATTTGTTCTGTCACCAGGTGGAACTTTTGAGCAATCTTTTCCCTTTGAAGAGCCTGTGACAAGTAAGACATTTCATACCTCAAAACTAATGATTTAAAATCAACTTGTTGAGAAACAAGAATAGAGATTAAGCCAAATTACACACAGTAAAAGTAAGTATCATATGCCTGGGTGGAAAATGTATTTAACAGTTTGTAGTATTGATGGTTATATTAGTTTGTACCAGACGACCTGAAAAAAAAAATGCCCATATCTAGTTCTAGCTAAGCAAATCAAGGTTCAAGTACAGAAGCAACTATAATCACCATCTCATACCTTTTTCACTGAAATGCAGAACTCATTCATCTAAGAAAAGAAGAATTCATTTCTCATTTCTCAAAGCACCCTGCCCCCTCCCCCCCCCCCCACCAAAAAAAAAAAAAAACCAAGCTTTGTGGAATTCATTTCTTAACATGCATATGCAAATCCAACTTGATAAGACAACATTCTTGTACATTAAACAGAAAAGGAACTCCAAAATCTATAACCATATCAGTTTTTATTAAAAACAAGTTCATCCTCCAACCAATTACATGGTGGTTCATAAGACCATCCATGTGTATTAAACTCATTAAATCATTTACACAAGTCACATAACTATTAAATGGGTCATGTGACTAAAAGTATACGCGGATGCTATCACCTAGTGGCTGGTTGGAGATTATTCTAAACTGGTTCATAAGAAACTTAGGTCCTATTTTTAATCTCTTCCTAAATTCAATGGGCACACTTGAATTCTTATTTTTAACTCTCTGATCTCCCATATACCAAAATCACACTTTGAACAAGAATATAGACATAAATATCCAACTTTTATTTATGCGATTCAATTCCTCATAAACCACAAACCATAACATATACCCAACTTTTATTTCTGTTCAACAATTCCTTGTGTGTGTGTGTGTTGACTTTTGAGTTAAAAACCAAATATAAAATAGAATGATGATTTCTTTGAGGTTGCTTTTAAAAAAAGTCAAATTCTTCACCATTTTAGCCCAAACAAAGAAATCTCACTTTCCCTCCTCTTTTTCTCAGCAATCAAACAGAAATCAATTCATTTTTTTAAAAAAAAGAGAAAAGGCAAAGAAAAATTACCAGATAGAGCTTGCTGCCACCTTTGACCGAGTTGAGAAGTTGGGTAGCGGAATCCAAACCGAGTCTGAGCGATTCAAAAGCCTTAACCACGTCATCGTCAAGCCCTTCCTCGCTGTCCCTCAATTCCTCAAACAAAGGACTCAGCAGCTTCGCTCTCCGAACCAAGTTCCCATACATCTTCTTGCACACGTTTCGGCAATCCGATAACTCAGAGATCGCCTTCGTCGACTCACTGAGCCGACTCAGCAATAACTCACCCTCCTGAGAATCCTCCATCGGACCCATCTGGGTCGCCCCGATTCAATAAGAAGAAAAAAAAAAAATTTTAAAAAAAGAAAAAGTTTAGAGCTTGAGAATTGGATTGGTTTGGGAATATGTTAAGGATTTGAAAGGCAAAATTGGAAAGAGAAAAAAACACGTGAATTTTTGCAGAGGTTGTCTGAGAATTCTGAAACTGAAAGAAAGATGGGTCTTGTTGTAAAGACTTGAGGTTTAAGAAAGAATGGAACAAAGATTTATTAATTCTTTTTAATAGTAATATACAAATAAATGCAAGTATTCTTAACATGGAATCATAGCCTTAGGAAAGTTTTATAATTAATTATGGGATTATTAGAAAATTTTAGAAACACAAGTTGGGAAATTGGTTACTGTGATTTACTGTTGACGAGTTTGGTGAGGAAGTTGGAATGGAGGGAGATGGTACCAATTTTTTATTATATTTTTGACAATATTGTCCTCTGCATATATGTTGTTGTTTTTTTTTTTAATTTCATTTTTCACATGGGTATGTTTTTGTTGGTTTGTTTGTCTTCTTATTTTGGGAAAAAAACATAGTTTTGGAAACAATACTGTGGACACCATGTATAGAACCTTTAATTATTATTATTATTTTTTTCTATTTTTACCTTTTGATATTAAAAGTACTAGATCTCCATTAAAAACGATAAAAACAAAACAAAATCACCTTAGAGAATCCAATTGATTTTACTATCTTTGAGATATATTAAAATTTCCTAAAGTACACAAAGGGTTTCCTTTCGTCAAGGCCATAAGTCATAACTCATCATTCAGAACTAGAACCTTCTAGAATTGACTTTTGTGTTATTTCAATGGAAAGTAGTTATTTGATTTTTTCTAAAAAAGTATATAATAATAATAATAATTCTAAAGTTTCCCGATATTCGAGTGATAGGTTCATTAATTTGAAGTGTGTTGTAAATTTGGAGGTTCTAAAGTTCAATTCATTACATTATTGATCCATAGAATTTTTGTGATGTTTCATGAGTAGGAAATAGATTAATCTGGTTAAAAAATGAGACCCACTTCCTTTATAAATATATATGTGTGTATATATATATATATACACACACATGTGCACTTAGCTTCTTAATCTAGGTTTGTAACTCTTTCGTACCATGTTCAAAAAAATATTCAATGATATTTTTGGAAAATTTTACAAATATAGCTCTACCAATAATATAGTAGAATAGTTTTTTTACAATCACACATTCAATCACAATTTAATAATATGTGCAATTATTATTAATAAATTATTATTTTTACATAAATTTACTATTTTTTTTAACTATTCATGATCACACATATAAAATTGTGACATAAGTTGTGCTCACGTTATTTCTCTTAACCAACAAAAAAATATAAAGGTTTAAGGATTCAAGCAAAACAAAAAGCAAGAGAAAAAGAAAAAAAGAAGGGTATAATGGACCATATGAGGAAAGCCAATTTTGTGGACCAGGCAGCTTTTGCGTGTTATCATCAGAGTAGTTGCCTTTTCTTCCCGCGCAGAATTGTCAATTAGACGGCCAGGATCTTTCCAGGAACCAACCTCAAAAGACTTGGCTACACTCGACTTGAATTTAAGCCAGACCATATTAACCAATAGCTAATTGCCAACTGGACCATATTATTATTGTATGGTCTATCATATAATATGATGATGGTCAAAGATACATTTAAAAAGTTAGCGGTCATGTTTCTTGCAATATTTAGTTGGGTCCATAGAAAAAGATGAGACAACATTGTTCACGACCCATTACTCATTATTGTTTAAATTTATTCATCATAAAAATAATTGTGGCGGAAATATTATGCATTGATTAAAAAAAACTAAAACGTAAACAATGAGGGGGTAGTAATTAAATGAATTAATATTGGTTCAACTCTTGACCTTGATTCTCACCAAAAAAAAAAAAAAAAAACTCTTGACCTGATCAAATGTATATAATATATATCAATGCCGCAAAGCAGCCATCAGATAATTTAAAAACTATTTAATTAAACATTTCTGAATTGTTCCAACCACACAAAACATATTAGAGTGTCTCTTTTGTTTTTTTTTTTTTTTTTCACAAAATATAAGATATATACAATGAGAATTTAAGTACTTGTGACATTGAAAACATAGTAATGTCCTAAACTTGTGGAGAGGTAATTGGTATAATCCTTTTATGTTATGTTAACGTAACATGAAAATCTAAGGAAATATAATCTAATTACTCATTGTTTATAAATTTTTTTATGCTAACCCCACAATTTGAACTATTTTTTCTTTTAGATCCTCAAGAACTTTGTATATAGAAATATGTCAATTAAACTACAAGATTGCTACAAGTAAATAATATCTCTTTACATTTTTGTTTACAAATATTTCCTAAGTTTCAGCTTTCATTTATCTTGTCACATTATAAATGTAAAATTGAACTTGAATCTTTAAAGTAAAAAATCAAAATGAAAACAAGCCAAAGATTTAGGTGAAAAATAGTATTATAAGTCACGATAACATATTTGATGTGTGTAAAATGAAAACAATAACACCAAATGATTAATATAAAAAAAATAAAATAAAAAGGTCGAGCTATGGTAGGTGAGATATTGATCTTTGTAAACAACGACCGACCAGATGGAGCTACAAAAGCCACGAAGTGCAAACGTGTCAAGATGGGTTTGGTCAACAACGCGTTAAAACCAGCCTTGTTGGCAATGAGGTGGGTGCGCCGGCAAACATAACATGCCCCAAAGACAAACCACAATAATGTCAATGTCATGTCAACACAGTATCTCACTCTTGATTCGTTTCGAAGGAGCCACGCATCTTGCCCACAAAACTAGCCGTGACGTGGACGGCATATCGGGCATATGGGCCCGTGTATATCATCCAACTTGGCGTCTTTTGTTTTAACTCTAAGTAACCTTATATGATTTAGTAATTTTTTATTTGATAAATATTTAAAAAATTCAAGCGTTGTATTATGGGTCCATTTGAATATAACTTATTATTATTAAAAATTGATGATTGTTATTGAAAATACTGTAACAAAATAATTTTTAAATGTGTGAATAGTACCGCGAGACCCATTTTTAATATATATTTTTTTAATAAAGTGGCTGTGGGTCCAATGAACAGTGCGTGAACAGTACCAAAATAGTGCGTGAATAATGTTTTTTGTCTTATGAACAGTATGTGAACAGTGCACGCACTGTTCATGAATAGTACTTTTTCACTCAAAAGTCAATAATTCCGGCGAAGAAAAAAAAATTTTGAAAACGCAGAACAAAACGCAACACAACTTTCAGTGATATCTAAACCCTCACTATATCTATATGTTCATTACTTACTTAATACGCACACTAAGTTTTGTGTTAATTAAATACCACCTACTAATTGGTTTAGAAGCCCATATTTTGTACAGAATTTTAAATGCAAAATCTTAAGATTTAAATATACGTTTGATGACATAGTTATTAATCTTAAACTATCTTAAAATTTTGCATGTAGACTATAAAAAGAGAATATAATTCAACGGTGGATTTGTTAAAATTTGCATCCAATAAATAAATATAGAGTGATGTAACATAACTTAAAATTATATTAAGTTTAACTTGAATTCAACCACGTATATATATTTTTGAGAAAATATGGGGTAAAAAAAAATGCTGAATATCCGTGGGGTCTTGTTAATGGCTTGAAATGGATAGTAAAGTTATAAGTTACATAAATTTCTCAAAAAAAAAAAATAGTTTATAAATTTTTCACAAAATATTTAATGATAAATCCTTTTAATAATAGATGATAGATAGGATAGGACCAAGCCAAGTTTCATGTCGGACACCAAAAGGACCAAGATGAGATCTAGTAAAATTTTCTAGATTTAAGTGTTATATTGTTAGAGATATATTAATTATTCAATAATATATGATCAAACCCAGTTTTACTTTGTGTACAAGTCAAATTTTTTATTTGTGTTACAAATTTATTAACCATAGTTAGTATATAGTTAGTTTAAAGTTTAGGCTTTTATAGATTTGTACTTCAAATGTTGCTTTTAAATTTTTATTTATTGAACGTAGCTCATTAGATTGAATTACACAACCCTTGTATTTTTGTGTTACCCTATGATATGATTTCACTTTGGCATCTATTTTAGAATAGTTAGTTTAACATATATATATATATATATATATATATATATGTATATATAAATTATGAAAATTATTATGTTTTTGAAGCATTGGCATTGCTTATATGCACCGTCCAAACATCAATCTGCATTTTTTATTTGTTTTGGTTAAAAAACAATATCAAAGTCTCAACCATAATCATTGTATGTGCAGACTTTCTGCGTGATGGTTTGAATGATTGGACTTGGAAGCCACGGGACAATGTTCGTGCAACGATGGTGGTCGGCAATGGATTAGGATCTGGTCATCCGGACCCATCTCTTCTTACAAAATTTTTTTTTTTCACTTTTTACCTTTTTAATTTTCACTTTTTGCTTTTTTTTAATAATTTTTTAAAAATTTTTTAAAAATTAATGATTAAAATTGAAAGTTATTTTTTACAATTATTAATCTTAACCATTCATAAGAATTATATCAAGTGCAATACGTTCATCTCAATCCGTCGGCAATATACTTGTTTCGGTTCAGCCTTTTCTTTTGAGCGTAAAAAGATGAGGATGACACTATTTCTAAAGTAAATAAAAATAAAAAAACCTATGATGCCTTTATTTAAGAGAATTTGGTGGTAGTTTTTGGTCCATGTGCACTGCAAAAAGTATTGGGTTGGTAAGATAGCAATAAATAGTTAATCAATATATGTATCTTAAATTTTTTTAGTTTGATTATTTTATTTTTTGAGTCTTAGTCTAAATTTGTTAGTTAGATTTAATTTGGTATATTGAGACTTTGTTTTGATGAATATAAAAAAGTAGGCCCAACCGTACGTATAAATTTCAATCATTTGTTGAATAGTGAATGATTGAATTAAAGCCTAATTGTTTCATTAGACCTAATTGAATGGTCCCAAAAACTCAAATTTAGACATGTTATCTTATGTAGGTTTTTTGAGCTATAATGTGATTTCTCAACTTGAGTAGGTTATGTTGTTTGTTTGATGGACAAATGTGCTTTGAGGCTGTGTCCGTTTGAGAATTTCTTAACTCATTTGATAATGTGAGAAAAAAAGTTAAAAACTAGTTTATTTTTGACAAATTGAAAGTTGGATTATTTAAAATAAAATTGAGACAAAAAATAGTGTAAGGCCAGTAAATGATAGAAAACTTAAATAAAAAATTAGTATTTAATTGGTTGCCAAACACACACTATATCTTGATCTAGGCTTGAAATGATCTTAGGGACATTATCTTAAGATGACTTTATCAAGGTGTAATTGCATATAACATAAATTCAATGTTGTGAGAGGTGGCATGTGGAACTAAATTTTATGAAGTTAAGTTTACTATAACTACGTTAATCGATGCCAAGTGCAAAATTTTGATTAAAGATAATAGAGGATGAATAAATAATATTGTGGGGTCATAAAGCCAGTGGTACGCGTCCACCTTTTGGTACTGGACCTGAATCCCGTGCCGAGGCCCGTAATCACACATGAAGAAAATAGTGGTGTTCATGGCAAGCCAGGAAATCATGCCAAGGACAATTCTGTCCTTGGCAAGCCAAGGCCGAGGTATAAGAAGATTGATTCATGAGCGCAGGCAATCTTCCAGAGCACTCCAAAGGAAAAGCAAGTACAGCAAATAAGCGCGCTGGAATATGGTGGTAGAGCAATTCTAGGAAAAGCTGTTGCCTCCACATTAAATACTCCACAGCTAATTCTCTGGCTGTATTAATGTGAAAGTGCTACCTAAGCAATGGCTTTTCAAACTCACAGCTACTACCTAGGAGCTTTGAGAGGAGTTTAATGGGACAAAGATCAACAACAGCAAATCTGATTTGCACATGTATGGTGGAGATGGAGGAAGCTAGTATAAAAGGAAGATGGAGCACTGAGAAAAGGGGACAAGAGATTTCACCATAGAAAACACTGTAGCAAGCTAAACTGACTCTGTAACCACTGTTACTATCACTCAAGAAATAACAAGTCGAAGCTCCTCGGACTAGTGCCGAGGACAGGATAGCTTGCTCGAATCTATTTTTGATTCATCCATTCATCCTTTAAAACATCTTCTATTGCTGTTACACTTTTGAAGCCTAGTTCTTCTACCCACTCTCTACAAATTTATTGTATTGGGCTTGTTGGGCTTGAATTCATTCATCCTTTAGGAATAGTATTCAAATCCGGGCCCTACAAATATCCACACTACTTTGATGTAATACATAATTGTCCCTCGTTCCTTGATTTTTGGGATAGTTATTCAATTAGGCTCCAACTTCAAAATTATTCAAAATCTTGGCTTCTTTGTAATTTCCTGGTGAGCTGATATATAGCTACCATGTAATTCTGCACATGCTAAATGTGCGTTAGTTTCTCTCTAAAAAACTTGGACACTTCTTGTAGCCCTCACATCCCATGTATCAGATTGAGTTGAAAAATACCTCAAACTCGACTCAATTTGACCCATACACACTTCTACTGCGCAAAGTACTCAATTTTTATTCACAAGTACAAGCCTCCATAAATAAATGTCTTCTGACAAAATATATAAAAGATATGACAAAGTTCTTGATTATATTTGTTTATTTACCTATTTGTAGTTGAGATTTTTTGAAGTCTCGACATGCTTCACAAACAAGAAGCCGTCTTCATTTGAGTCTTGGGGGCCAACAAAATGGGAGTGTTGGTATGTAAAATGCGATTCGTGGGGAGAAAATTTATGAGTTCTAGAGTTTGCACTTCAAAATGAATTTTTGTTTTTGTTTTTGTTTTTGTTTTTGTTTTTGTTTTTTTTTTTTTTTTTTTTGAGAATACTAATTATTTTAACACACATGAGGGGAGAAAGTCTTAAAAAAAACTTATAGTGGTGTTTATTCAAAATGAGATTTTTTGTGAGTATGAAAGGATCAGTTTTGACCACAAAATCAATATGCAGCAAATTAACAAATTAATTACCAATTAATTAAGATATGTGGTCACAATTGTAACATGTTAATTAATGAAACTAGGAAATAGCCAAATTTGTAAAGCATGCAAAGAAAGCAATAAACAAATAACACAGTGATATGGGGGAGAAGTGGAAAACTGATGGAGTCTTCAAAGAAAAAACTACTATAAGAGTAACCTACCCCAATCAAAGGAAACCCACAATAAGAAAAAAAAAATTATAGATCTAGTACATGATCAAAACTTAAAGAAAACCATTCAACAAATACTACAAATTGTTCAAAACAAAAAATTGACAAAACTCATTTCAAAAGAGAAGTCTAGTGACATATCTTTTGTGACACAAATTTGATGTAATTAATTGTGAGCTAGTGATGAAAAAAAAAGTAATAGATTCATGTAAAAATGATCTTCTGCCATTCACAATCAACCAAGTTGTTACAAAAATTATGACAAATAGTGTGGTCCTTAATGAACTATGTTGAAAAAGAATACATGCAAGCTTCAGCAATCACTTAATTCTAAAATTTCAAAAGTCATTTCTCTCACTTTACCGACTTCAACTATTAACTAAAAGCAACTGATCGACTCTCCATAATTCCAAATAAATAAGCCTTTGCTTTGTGTGGAGTGAACCTTGTTATGTGTTTATAAACCTTTGCACATTTTACATCATAACTTGAAAATAATGGGATAGGTGTTGGTCTTGGGCTTGGGCTTGGCTTTGTTCATATCTTTGTTGGGCTTTATCTTTTTTCCCTTTTTTTTCTTCTAACCCAATTCTAGTCAGCCCAACACTTGTTAGGCATTAACTAAGCAACCCGATAGAAGCGTTTAATGTGCTGCGTTGGGCATGCATAGTGACTGTTGGAGTAGCCCATAAGCCCTCTGCTTCTTTGCTATAAAACCCTTGTTTTTACTCTTTTCTCCTGCCCTATTTTTTTTGCTTATCTCTACAGAAATTTCAACTTAATTTTTTGGTTTGGGCTTTATCTTTTTTCCCTTTCTTTCCTTCTAGCCCAATTCTGGTCAGCCCAACACCTGTTGGGCATTAACCAAGCAGCCTGTTAGGGCCATTTAATGTGCTGCCTGCTGGGCATGCATAGTGATCGTTAGAGTAACCTATAAGCCATCTGCTTCTTTGCTATAAAACCCTTATTTTTACCCTTTTCTCTTCATTTTTTTCAGCTCCACACAGTCGCTCCTCTCCCTCTGTTTTGCTCTATTTGTTTTTACTTATCTTCACATATCAGCTTAATTTTTTGGTTTTAAGGAAAGAAAAATAAGATTGTTCTTGGTTCTTCTTGTTTGGGTGTGCGTCCAACTTGAAGAAATTATTATAATTTAATCCTAAGGGGTTGTTCGCCCAAGAGAGTCAAGGACGGACCGGGGTTTTCAAGCTAGAGGGGGTAGGAGTATAAGGAAGAAAAAAAAAAAAACTCCAAATAGACGTCCATATAGTATTAATAAATTATAAATACACAAAATCGTTGTTTCTTAATGCATTAAGATGCAATCATCTACCAAAAAAGAGGGAAAAAAATGTTTTTTTTTAATACTAGGCTAGCTAGGATTTTTTTTTTTTTTTTTTTGGAAGTTAGAGCATTCATAGGAGTGGTACTAAAAAAGTTAGCTTTTAGCACCTGAAAAAACTAATTTATCTATTTTACCACCCATTTTACAATACATCCAACATCAAATGTTCTAATTTTTTTTAACACTTTTTTTAAAAAAATAATATAAACAACTTATTAAAATAATAAATGAAGAGAGAGAATTTGAGTTTTATTTTTATTTTTTTATTGAAGGTAAAGAGATAATCTTAATAAAATATTGTATTTTATTTTTAACAGCTTGCTAAATACCATTTTATTGTAGTTGCAAAAAAAAAAGCTTTGGCTTCTCCAATAACACATGATTTTTTGGTGGTAAAATAGTTTTTTTTTTTTTTTGCTAAAATACAATCACTATTGTAAATGTTTTTATTGTTTTTGTTAAGTTTTTGGGTTGGACAATTGCTAGTTGGAGGGACTGAGCTCCCTTGGGCCCCACCTGGGTCCGTCTCTGAAGAAAGCCATTCGCATCGAATTCTATTCCAGGTGGCATGATTCAACCTTTAAGGACAACACAATTTGTATGATTCTATAGTTTGTGAGATCTTTCTAACTTTATCTCTTTATTTTTTATCATTGCGAATTTTTAGGATTTATATAATTGAACCAATACTTGTTTTTCATAGCTATATTTTCCAACAACATCATATTACTTATGAAGATAAAGTAATACCTTCAGTTTGCATCAATGAGTCAACAAGAAGAACAAACATTTCAACATAATAAAGCTCCATTAGAGGCTTTTGTTTTATGCTCTATAATAAGAAAATGTAGTGATAGATAAATAATAGGGATAATTACACTTTACCCACCTGTGGTTTGCCTCTAATTTGATGTGCCTATCCGTGGTTTAAATTTTGACACTTTACCCACCTGTGATTCTCATCGTTACTGTGTCGTAACCCACCTCTCCCTCACCGTTACTCTAACACAAAAATATGTCAAAAACAAAAGTTCAAACAGATCAAAAAGTTAGGGTTTTTCACAAGTGAATCCTCAAGTGCCTCAAGAAAGGACAAAACAGTGAAGTTGTCTGCAAGGAAAAGATGAAAAGAAAATGCTCACATAACAACCCCCTCTTAAATAAGGAACTGAAACCCCTTTTTCTTCTCTATTTCCTTTTCTAAAAATGAATTGTGAAGGCTAAAAATAAAAAAAAACTGGAAATAGCTCTCTACATGTTTGGAATTTGGATCCAATAAAGATGGCTCTTTTTCGCGAACTTTTTGTGCCACATGGTTTCAAGGAAATGTTCTGAACATCATAGCAATATACTGTATATGCAAATGTTCTCACATAAGTAAATGAATCTACTTGTTGACGGAATGGTGGAGTTTGTAGCAACTCTACTTTATAGGTGAGAGGCTCTCACCTATTCTTCTACAACATTCTCTCTCTCATCTCTTTGCTCTCTCTCTCCGATGGTGGAGTTAAGGAGGACATCGGCCACCACAGCAATGGGTTTCATTTTCCTTCGTTCTTGCTTCATGGGTTTCATTTTTTTGTGGTTTTGGTTGTGGGTTCATCTGATTTCCTTCGTTCTCGTATTTGATTTGGTTTTAATTTTTGGTTGCAGTGGCTGTGGGTTTATGTTCAAAATTAATGGGTTTAATTTTTTGTTTATGTTCAAGATTTATGGGTTTATGTTCAAAAATTCTGGGTTTAGCTTTTATCTAACTCCTTAATAGAAGCCACAGCGATGGGTTTCATTTTCCTTCGTTCTTGCTTCATGGGTTTCATTTCTTTGTGGTTTTGGTTGTGGGTTCATCTTATTTCCTTCGTTCTCGTATTTGATTTGGTTTTAATTTTTGGTTGCAGTGGCTGTGGGTTTATGTTCAAAATTAATGCATTTAATTTTTGGTTTATGTTCAAGATTTATGGGTTTATGTTCAAAAATTCTGGGTTTAGCTTTTAGTTTCTAACTCCTTGATAGAAGCTTGATACAAATAGCTATAACAATTGTTGATGCAAGAGTCATGAAATGCCGCATACAGATTGTTTCCAAGAGGCGGACAATCCAACAAAGTTTAACAAACATAATACCAACATGGCGGACAATCCAACAAAGTTTAACAAACATAATACCAACATGGATGTATCTCATCTCTGTTCTTTGCTTGTATTTTGAGTCAAAGATCTGCCACCTAAGTTGTCCATTTCAAAATTATTTTATGCTAGATTCAAGCTGCTCAAGGTGTTGGATTTCCAAGGAGCTAAAGTGACTGAACTACCACAAATTTCAATAACCCTAACTTTTTGATCTGTTTGAACTTTTGTTTTTGACATATTTTTGTGTTAGAGTAACGGTGAGAGAGAGGTGGGTTACGGCACAGTAACGGTGAGAATCACAGGTAGGTAAAGTGTCAAAATTTAAACCACGGGTAGGCACATCAAATTAGAGGCAAACCACAGGTTGGTAAAGTGTAATTATCCCTAAATAATAAAGAGTGAAATTATGGATTATATAAAGGAAAATGAAATGATACAATATCTAACCTCCAAAGTGTGTGGTTATCTATCTCATAATGAATTGGTACACAAGGAGAGAGTTGACCTTGGGCCCTATCACAATGGGCCCAATCTTGAGGTCGGGATTATGGTTGAGGAGACAACCACTTGAGGGAGTCTTAAGTGGTTGGCTAAACACTGACCAAGAATGAAGGAAGTCAGGGTGAAGCACGAACCTAGCGAGATTGGTAGCTGAGGACTGATAATGCCATTGGGGAACCACCATCAAACACTATTTGGCGCCTGGAACAAGTTCCAAGGGAATCCTCTAAAGTCGTGAAGATCCTTTGGGATTCTGATGAACATAGGTATATATGTGAAGTGGGAAAATAATAATGATCACCTCACTAACAAGAGACTATAAAAAGGGGAAGAGAGTAGATGCTTGGGGGTTGGAAAAATTGGGGAAGTGAGAGACAGAGAGCAAAAACAGTAGGAAACACTAGGAAGTTAGGAGAAGCCAAGTGAAGTTTCGGGCCTAATTTGTGGGATTAAGACTTAACCCACAGACAAATAAATTGTGTCCCAAACACTATCGTCGAATTAGTCTTGGGTTACTACACCTTTAATAAACTCATTCAAGTGAGTGCAAAGACTTGGCTTTAAAGAAATTTATACAATTGTGTCTGCCTTTAGGTTTTGTTTTCATTCAATTGTAGGGCCAAAAAGATCTCTATTTTGGCCTTTACGTCTACTAATTAGGCATTTTTTTCAATAGAAGAAGACTTTTTTTTTTTTTTTTTTGGATAACAAGCAAGAAAAGTTCATGATTAGATTGTTTTGTCTTAACAAAATTTGGGAATTGTTTCCTTGCCATATAGACCAACTAGGAACTTTCAACAAGAACAAAGTAGAGACTAATAAATTACAACCGAGGTTGTTGACTTGTGATGTATTTATTTATTTTTTTTAATGGAGGAATACCTACAATAACGTTATTGGTAGTAAAAAATTGATTAAGATCAGGTGTAATACCCTAGATGCAATTAACCCAATTTCTCTCACAAATTATTTTACATTTTTAACTTTTTAACTTTAACTTTTTATTTCCTTTTAATATATTTAATTTAATAGTTGAGATTGAGTATATATACCCTAAGTATTGCACTTGATTTCAATATGTAGAAAAATGACGTCTATCTAATCTAATTTAATCTAAATTATTAGAGCAAAAGCCTTTACTGGGACTCTGCCATGTGTCATATATGAAGGTCTTAACGCTTGACACGTGGTGGACTATTTTGTACACATGTCAATTTTATTGGCTATCTAAAGGTGTCAACAATAATTTTGTAAGATTCGAACGAAATAGAGGAGCAGATGGTTGCCCATTCCTTGAGTGTGGGTTGAAAATCCAAATACAAGATTTTGCTAAGTCTTCGCACTTGCTTGATTGTGTTTTGAGGCATACAACCAAGTTGTATAGGTGGAGAAATATCATGCAAGAAAGGTGCAAACAACTTCTTTGACAGCAAGCAGTGATAACATATGTTGGGGATATTACACAAAGTAATAATAGAAAAACAAGGTTAACACAAAAGACAAATAGAAAATAGATAACTTGGAGGCACAATATCATTTTCCTTAGACAATATTTGCCCTCCACACTATTGTTGCTAAAGGATTATCACAAATTTGTCTTTAGGATACAACCAAGATGTTAGGTTCTACAGATAGTAATTCTGAAGAGCAATTCTTGTGTTTCTAGTAGTGTATATTCTGAATAAAAAAACCAAAAAAGAGTTTGTGTTTGATTGCAGGCCATAACAAAAATAAATAGTCCTTACCAATATCCTTTCTCAAGTAGCTAGTTTAAGCATAAACTCTCATTTTAAAAATTTTTAAGTCAGCCACAGGTAATAAGCAACTGTCAAACACCCTTGGATCCTTAATCACATTCACCCAAAAGTAAGTACTCCTCAAACTATGAATACTTGGCAGCTATGTCAGGTAAGAACTCAAAGAAAGTCAATGATAAACAAAAGAGAAGAAAAAAAAGAAGAACTTGCAAAAGATAGAACCTGAAAAGTTGTTGAAGCCTTTGACAATGTTTAAATTATTTAGAAACCAAATCTAAAAGTAGAAGAAGAAGAAAGAAGAGGATGTAGAGCTAAATTGAACGTCTTCAATCTGAAGAAGAATGAGAGAAATTGGCGAGTTTGTGGGTCTTAAAGTATAGGAGTTTTAATTTACATATTTATTCTCGTTAGTTGAAAACTTAGAGGTGAGTATGATGAGGGTAGTTTAGATATTAAAATCGAAGAATCCAAACAAGAAAACCCCTTAAATAATAGTATAGAAAAAATTATATGAGTAGAGATAATGGGCCATAAATAATTTGGGCTTTGTTTTGTGCAGGGTTGTAGAATACTCCAAAAAAATGACCTTAAAAAATAAAAATTCCGAAATTCTTAGAGCCTAGAACACACGGGGCTTTCAAAGTCGGGCTGGATTACTCTAACTCTAACCTTCTAAAAACCGCATTTCTAAACGGCCCGCATGTATAAGGGTGAATTGGTAAATCAACACAATAACCTTTATTTTTTTAATTTTTCCTTCTCCGCGTCCGGGGTGGAGATCTCATGTCATGGGTGTTTCTCTCTTTTATTTAACCTACCCTGACGCAAACTACCACCAATCTCTCTCGCTAAAGTTTTGAGTTTTTGTCTCCTACAGATTCGATTTTCCATTGAGAACTCAAGTTAAAGCCTTCTTCTTCTTCTTCTTCTTCTTCTTCTTTCTCTCTTTTTATGGTTATGATTTAATTTGATTAGTATTGCTTAGATTATGGACAATACATTATTTGATTGACTGGGCATGTTTATACAATGTGTTTCAAAGATTTTAAGGGCTGATTTATTTATTATTATTAATCATTGATAAACAGTTTGATCGCTTAGATTATGTAATAATTTTTTGTTGTTATGTATTTGCGATTTTGGGCGTTTTGATTTGCTAAACGGTTATTAGAGTAAGAAGTTAAAATACGTTTGATTTTAGACATGAGTTTGATTAAATTTGATGAATAATTCATTAGATTTAAAGTTCCTTATTCAGCTTTTTCAAGCCTTTTTTTTTTCCCACTGTGTAAAATTCCAGATTTTGTTTAGGATTAGTGTATGACTCCTTGTGTTAACACTTCACAAGTACCTTTGTAATTCCTTCTCTGTGTTATAATTAAAAATGTGTTAACAGATATCAAAGCCTAGTTTTGGAATAATAAATAACGGAGTTTTTTTTGGAAGCCCAGGACTTTTAGATTGAAATTTAACATCCATAGCTTTAATATTGAATTATGTTTCAATATAAATGGACTTCTCTAAGTAAAGTTAACTGTGAGAATTTTTTTTTACAGAAATCTTTCTAGTACAGATTTGAGTTTGTCACCTTAATAGAGTTTTGGTAAATTATGGAGAACTACTTTTGAGCTGAATTTTCAGTGCTAAATGGTTTAAATGTAAGAGTCCTCTCTATGAAAATTATAACCTATCTGGATAGCCCTAAATGGATCAAACGAATTCTATAAAAGGGCTGACCTCTACTCAATTCAATTGACCTGGGATCAGCCTGAAAGATGTAGGAACCTGATGGATTTTTAAAATGTTAATTTGGAGCAAATCAAATCATAGACATTATCACACACCAATCAACAGCGATTGACATATGGTCCATTAGCGTTGTCCCCATTCATCTCACCTCACTAAGTCAATTAGTTTTATTTCTATTCTTCATTAATATTTTTGACAGAAGATTGTAGTGACAACTTATCTTATTAGTAAAATTTTCTTATTTATATCTTTTGCAGAAGCTTTCCTGTGGTGACTCTAGTCTTTGATCTAAAGAAAGATGGAAGCCGTCTTTTCAAATGATGATCTTGCAATGGAAATATTATCCCGATTTTCAGCTTTGCAACTTTCGCGTTTCAAGTGTGTCTCCAAGAGGTGGAAGAACCTTATATCTGATCCATCCTTCTTACGTGTTCACCACCAAAGGTCCCAACTCAGGGGCATCACAGCCCTCCTTATTCAGCAGCGTGATGATATTACTGGTGATCGTATAAATTATAGGACGACGTTTTTTAGTACCTGTGGACCTCCTTTTTTTGAAGACGACCTTAGTGTTCCAATTATGATACAATGTAGTTTTCTTGCAAATAGTGTTGTCATAATGGGTTCCAGTAATGGACTCGTTTGTTGTAGAAGTCGTCTAACTCCGGAACAACCAATGCTAGTGATCTTCATTTGCAACCCAATTACAAGGGAATGGATTTCCCTTAGACCCACTAATTGTCATGTTGGTTGCATCTTTGCATTTGCTTTCTACCCATTTGGCTCTTCATCAAACAAGGCCTCTTGTTTTAAAGTGGTGAGCATTCAGCGTCAAAAATTTGACCAGAATTCTTATTCCTTCGTTATTTACTCCTCAGATACTGGAAAATGGAAAACCTCCATGGAAGTCTGCCACTGCAAGGACGATCTTAACGAGAACAAATATATTCATATCAAAGGAAGTTTTTATTGGTTGACCAAGAAACAGAGAATAATCACTTTTGATCTGGAAGAAGAGCTGTCTGGAGTGATCATAGCACCAGGTCCGATGTTGAGATATGGCGTTCGAAATAGCGATTGCCTTGGGGATTCAGATGGGTATCTTCATTACGCGTGTGTTGATGAGTCTGATCTTAGAGTATGGATGTTAAAAGATTGTCACAAACTTGATTGGGTCCTTAAGCACCAGTTGAATTTAGATCAGTTTCGTGTGGAAGGTCAAGTAATGACTGACTATCTTCGGTTCAGTACACGTCGTGTTGGGTGCCTTCCTAAGGATGATATTTTTGCACCTGGTTATTTAGCACTAGGAATTTTGACTTTCTATGATGAGGTTATTTATATGATGAGATGGGGCAGGTTGGAGTCATATAATTTTAGGAATGGAGTCCTAAAACGTCATTATATGTTAAATGCCTCTTTTTTGGACCATTACAATTATGTACCTGCGACTGTGCTCCCATACTCGGCTACTTTGGCAGCAAATGGTGTTCTAAAGGTGAAACAGAACTCCATTGATGATTTGATTCCAGTCCCAGCAACTGTGCTCCCCCCATTTGCAGCTACCTCAGCAATGAGAACCAGGCTAGGATGTGTTTTTGTTGCTTCAAATTCTAGTTCTTATCATGTAAGGCGAAAAAGAAAAAGAATCAAACCCGTAAGGTCACCACATTTCTAAACAGGTGCCCATTGAATTGGAATTATCTGTATTTCTTTTGCTCGAATTGGCAGCATCAGCCTACCAACTTAATGAAGCCTTAGGTTTTTTGGCATGTACAAAGATATTTGACTTCCTTAATCCTTACCATCTTAACTATTCAGGCATATTTGTGTTTGTTGCATCAAGTGCTAAAGTTATCAACGATTGTTTTTTTCATTTTGGTATCTCATTTTTTACCAAGTGTGCGTTTAGGTCTTTTATGCGGTTGTCTTGTGTTGAATATAAATTGCTGAAAACCTGGATATAAATTGCTGAAAACCTAAAAGGATGCTTGGTTTGGGGATAATGGCATTTGTTGATATTGTATATGGATATCCTGACCTTAGATTAAACACTTGTTTGGGTGTTATTTGGCTGTCATATAATCTAACCAGTTATCCACTGTTTATGCCTAGTTGTGCAAAATTCTAGTACTTGCCTGTTAACGTTATATTTAACGGTTTGTTGAGGATAGTGTATGTTTTTTATAGAATGAGAGCACCAAATCTTGTGTTGAATTGACATTGATTGAATCTTTGTTAGCCATTTATAAAATTAGTTTGTAAAATGCATAATAGAAACTTGGTGAATTCAATATCTCTTTGTGGGTCAAACAAATTTTTTAGAGTGCTGACTAGTAGGCAATTGACCTGGGAGTAGCCTAACCCTGAAGATATAGAAACTTGGTGGATTTTATTTTAGACTAAAGTTATCATATATATTATTATAGACTGAAAAAAGTTTGGCTTCAAACAAATTTAGAGCTGTCTTACTTCAACCTATTACGCGGCAGTTGAAGAGACTATTTATGTGTAGTATTAATCGCATGAGATTTTTAATGAGTCTTATGACTTGTTTAAATAATACACATAGATAGTCTTATAATTTGTCAGAAAATGAGTTTGTAAAAAATGGGTTGGGATTGTATCCAGTGCACTAATGCACTAGACACAAGCCGTGTTCATAAAAAGTAGCATCAATAAATTTTGGAGTCAAAGTTTATTCTTATAAATTAGTTAATACTTAGTTACAATTGGCCATCCCCCACACGTCTTATTTATGTTCTTTGTTAGAGAAGTCTGATTACAATTCTTTTATTTATTTATATATATTTTTATAAGTATTATGAGGACAATTTATGTTGTTTATAAAATTTTATTATTTACATAATTTGCAAAAGCTTGCTGGTGGTTAATCGGGTCTTGGAGGCAAAGACGGGGGCCATCTTTTAAAGTTATGATTAGGCAATGGAAATTTTATGCCTGACGGTCAGTTTTGGACTGAAGGTTCAAGTGCATTTTAAGAGGTGGGATACCCAAATATCTTCTTTATAGGTTCAGACTCAGACACATCTTAAGCCTGTGTGTTCAACTATGTTTTAAGTGTTGGGGAAATTTTACTAGGATGCGGTTTTCCATTTTCGCTCATCTTCTTGATGATTATTGCATTCCAAATATAGTAAACAAGAGTTTTCCTTTAAAGATGATTGTAAATTTGTCATCATGCGTTTTTGTGCTAGACCTAAAACAGACTATTTATAATAATAATGTTTAGCTCCCCTAAAACCTGGACCCGTCATCAAGTATATCCTAACCAACCCGTAGACCTTTTCTCTGTTGAGCACAAAGCTTGTCACACCGATCACCTAACCCCACGCTTTGGTGGTGTTGTGATTACCTTAGCAGCACCAGTAGCTTCGGCCCACCGTCAGTTCGTTTTGACAGAGGAGAAGAGAGGGTGATGATGATAATTGTAGGGACTGGGATTTGGGATTGGGAGGAGTATAGGTGAATGGGAGCTTTATTAGTCAATTTTCACCTGAATTTTTTATATATAAAAGGAAGTGGTGTCCCAAAATTCATGAGTTTATTGAACTTGGAACTGAAGGGTTTATGTCATGCTTTAGATTTATGAGTCCACCTCGTGGATAAATCTGGATTCTCCAATTTATAGGGTTTGATATTTGGATTGGCTTCAATTAATAATGGCGCAATTTGTAAGTTCTGTGATTAAGAATAGATTTGGGACGATAATTTACAAACACCACTTTACATTCTAAACAACCGACTTCCCACTTTTCAGATCATAGCTTTCCAACTAGTCTATAATTTATAATCTATGAATACTATATAACCGAAACCTTTGACTATTTGTTGATCTTCTTATATTGTGTCATCTTAGCTTTGTAACCTCCACAAATTTACACCTCATTATTACGTTTTAAATAAATTAAATTTTTAACTTAAAATTTAAACTTCCCACCAATAAACTACCTCTCTCCTCTAGTGTCACGATAAATCCTTCCTCCTCCTTCTTTAGCTCTCGCCTTTTGCTCATTCTAACAATGTTGAAGAAGCGCGATAGCTAATTCCAAACTGGGGCCATTGAAGGCAAAAGTAACAGCAGCACGACAGCTTTTCTCTAATTCGTATTTGCCTGCCT
The DNA here is from genome assembly GCA_023736055.1 of Quercus glauca. NCBI lineage: Eukaryota > Viridiplantae > Streptophyta > Magnoliopsida > Fagales > Fagaceae > Quercus > Quercus glauca. Next base: position 12,597,332 of record CM043322.1, on the reverse strand, counting down.
TAAAAAACAAGGGCGGCAAATTACAACTTACCCACATGTTTTTACCGAAATTTAAGTTGCCCACCTGTAATTTGAAACTTGACATTTTACCCACTTGAGATTTGATCGAAATTTAAGTTGCCTACCTATGATTTGAAATTTGACATTTTACTCACTTGAAGTTTGACCGAAATTTAAGTTTTCTACCTATGGTTTGAAATTTTATCTTATTTACCACCGCAACACTGTCTTCCGTGGGAAATATAATTTTCTGGTGTAGGGTCGACGGTACTGCCCCCATGGCATGGATCCAAGGCCGCCCCAGGATCACTGTGTAGGGTGAGAAAGCATTGACCACAATGAAATTAACTTCCACTTCCTTTCCTTCGATTACTACCAACAGCTTTATCTGCCCCTCAGGAGTCACGATTTTTCCGTCAAACCCCACAAACGGGGTATCATATCTACTAAAATCCACAGATTTCGACCTTAGTCCCTTGTAAAGATCAGGGTACATTATCTCTGCTTCACTCTCCTGATCTACCATGACCCTCTTTACTAAGAAACCTCCAATTTAGGAAGTCACAACTAAAGAATCCTCGCGCGGTTAAGACGTTCCTTCCAAATCTGCTTCACTAAAGGTGATCGGCACGAAGGCCCTCCGGGGCCTCTTATCAGGTCAATTTGAGGCCTCTGCTTCAGATGGGGATACCACGCTAAGTACTCCCCTCCGGCTATTCAAGCTTACGCCCCGAGAGGTTGCATGAATGACCTCGATAATTCCCAAAGGAGGTGGGAGAGCTCGGTTGTTTCTACTTCTTGACCCTTGACCTACATTTGCTCCTTCCTAACCAACCAAGAACTCCTTGAGATGCCCGGCCTTCACCAACTGGTCCAAGTGATCATTCAGCACACGACATTGCTCGGTAGTGTGCCCTTTCTCTCTGTGGTACATGCAATATTAGCTTTGGTTCCTTCTCATAGGGTCTCCACCCATCTCTCCCGACCATTGGAAATAAGGCTCATTCTTGATGCGCTCTAGGATTTTTGGGACTCATTACGGGTTTTACCCTTTTAAAAACATATATGTTTTTTTTTTTTTTCTTTTGAAGGAACATATATGTTATACTTATGGTCTGTTTGGATATCGCTTATTACTGAAAACTAAAAATACTGTAGCAAAATAATTTTTAAATATGTGAATAGTACTGTAGGACCCAGTTTTAAAGAAAAATTTGCTAAAATCCATACTTGCGGGTCTCGTGAACAATGCACGGGACCCACTATTTAAAACGCAAACACAGACGTAGCCGTTTTCAGCACAATCCAAACTAACACTTAGGGTATGTTTGGTAACTGTTTTTTCCCCTTATTTTTTGTTTCCAAAAATAATTTTCTATTTTTGAGACTAAAAAACTTGTTTAGCAACTCAAAATGGACAAAAAACAAAAATTGTTCTCAAAACTCAATTTGTGAAGGAAATTGAAAACATGCAAAAGACTGTTTTCAGTTTCTAATTTTCAAAAGTCAATGAAAACACACATTTAATTTAATGAATCTATCTCATTTAATGAGTTAGCATTAGAGTTCAAATCCTAGTAACAACTTATTTTAGTATTTTCTAATTTTTTTTTTCAAAAAACTATCTTTTAAATTTCAACTAACCAAACATGTTTTTGATTTCAAAAATATAAGAGCATTGTTTTTTTTTTTTTTTTTTTTTTTCATATTTTCAAAAACAAGTTTTTGAAAATAGATAAAAAAAATTGTTACCAAACATAGCCTTTAGAGTTTAAACAATTTTTAGAAATTTTTTATGCAAAAATAAAAAAGTAATTAATTTTTTTAGAATTTGTTAGGCCCTGTTTGGCATGTTAGTTCTAACACAATAACTCACATTTTAAATAACATTACACACTTTTTCACACACTTTTTTACCCATACGTATATCAAAAACACCGAAACAACATAACTCAAACTCCTCTCCCAAGTACTCACTTAATTTTTTTTTTTTATAAAAAATTTCTTAAAATAAGCTTTACACACTGTTTCCTTAATAAGTGTGTGAAAGTGAATAGAACGAGATTTAGGCTCCGCTTGAATGAAAGTGAGATTTAGTGCGGCAGTTCCTATTCTTTTTAGTTGCAAAAATTTGATGTGGCGCGTTAATATTGGAGGCGTAAAAATCTACGTCGGTATAGAATTTATTCTATAGTCACTGATTCAGTGATATTATTTTACATGTTGATTTCCAGCCGTACAGGCCTCTATAGGTCAGGTTGCCGCTTGGCCTACTCCTGAGATGACACGAACACGTGTTCCATCAAGTGCCCCAATACAATCCTGAGATTAACATTATCTCTCAAAAACATTTACCTTTCATTCACTGAATCACTGACAATAGAATAAACATTATCTCTCAATTTTTAGTATTTGTTGAATGGTTTTCTTTAAGTTTTGATCATGTACTAGATCTATAATTTTTTTGCTTATTGTGGGTTTCCTTTGATTGGGGTAGGTTACTCTTATAGTAGTTTTTTCTTTGAAGACTCCATTAGTTTTCCACTTCTCCCCCATATCGCTGTGTTATTTGTTTATTGTTTTCTTTGCATGCTTTGCAAATTTGGCTATTTCCTAGTTTCATTAATTAACATGTTACAATTGTGACCACATATCTTAATTAATTGGTAATTAATTTGTTAATCTGCTGCATATTGATTTTGTGGTCAAAACCGATCCTTTCATACTCACAAAAAATCTCATTTTGAATAAACACCACTATCAGTTTTTTTTAAGACCTTCTCCCCTCGTGTGTGTTAAAATAATTAGTATTCTCAAAACAAAAACAAAAAAAAAAATTCATTTTGAAGTGCAAACTCCAGAACTCATAAATTTTCTCCCCACGAATCACATTTTACATACCCACACTCCCATTTTGTTGGCCCTCAAGACTCAAATGAAGATGGCTTCTTGTTTGTGAAGCATGTCGAGACTTCAAAAAATCTCAACTACAAATAGGTAAATAAACAAATATAATCAAGAACTTTGTCATATCTTTTATATATTTTGTCAGAAGACATTTATTTATGGAGGCTCGTACTTGTGAATAAAAATTGAGTACTTTGCTCACTAGAAGTGTATGGGTCAAATTGTGTCAAGTTTGAAGTATTTTTCAACTCAATCCGATACATGGGACGTGAGGGCTACAAGAAGTGTCCAAGTTTTTTAGAGAGAAATTAACGCACATTTAGCATGTGCAGAATTACATGGTAGCTATATATCAGTTCACCAAGCAATTATAAAGAAACCAAGATTTTGAATAAATTGGAAGTTGGAGCCTAATTGAATAACTACCCAAAAATCAAGGAATGAGTGACAATTATGTATTTCTTCAAAGTAGTGTGGATATTATTTATTCATCCTCTTTATCTTTAATCAAAATTTTGCACTTGGCCTCGATTAACGTAGTTATAGTAAACTTAACTTCATAAAATTTAGTTCCACATGCCACCTCTCACAACATTGAATTTATGTCATATGCAATTACACCTTGATAAAGTCATCTTTAGATAATGTCCCCAAGATCATTTCAATCCTAGAGCAGGATATAGTGTGTGTTTGGCAACCAATTAAATACTAATTTTTTATTTAAATTTTCTATTATTTACTGGTCTCACACTTTTTTTTGTCTCAATTTTATTTTAAATCATCCAACTTTCAATTTGTTAAAAATAAGCTAGTTTTTAACTTTGTGTCTCACATTATCAAATGAGTTAGGAAATTCTCAAACGAACACAGCCTCAAAGCACATTTGTCCATCAAACAAACAACATGACCTACCCAAGTTGAGAAATCACCAACCTATTATAGCTCAAAAAACCTACATAAGATAACATGTCTAAATCTGAGTTATTGGGACCATTCAATTAGGTCTAATAAAACAATTAGGCTTGAATTCAATTATTCACTATTCAACAAATTATTGAAATGTATACGTACGGTTGGGCCTACTATTTTATATTCATCAAAACAAAGTCTCAATATACCAAATTAAATCTAACTAACAAATTTAGACTAAGACTCAAAACCTAAAATAATCTAACTAAAAAATTTAAGATACATATATAGATTAACTATTTATTGCTATCTTACCAACCCAATACTTCTTGCAGTGCACATGGACCAAAAACTGCCACCAAATTCTCTTAAATAAAGGCATCAGAGGTTTTTTATTTATTTATTTATTTTAGAAATAGCTTCATCTTCATCTTTTTATGCTCAAAAGAAAAGGCTGAACCAAAACAAGTATATTGGCGACGGATTGAGATCAAGGTATTGCACCTAATATAATTTTTATGAATGGTTAAGATTAATAGTTGTAAAAAACAACTTTCAATTTTAACCATAGATTCAAAAAAAAGTTTTAAATTTTTTTTAAAAAGTAAAAAGTGAAAATTAAAAGGGTAAAAAGTGAAAAAAAAAATTTGTAAGAAGAGATGGGTGAATTGAGTATTTAAGGAGTACTTACTTAAAAAAATTTGTAAATTTTTTTTTTCTATCTATACTACTATTTAAGAGATTTTTCTGTTTGGATTCCTCAATTTTGAGGAGTATTCATAGTTTGAGGAGTACTTACTTTTGAGTGAATGTGATTAAGGATTCAAGGGTGTTTGACAGTTGCTTATTACCTGTGGCTGACTTGGAAATTTGAAAAAATGAGAGTTTATGCTTAAATTGGCTACTTGAGAAAGGATATTGGTAAGGACTATTTCTTTTTGTTATGGCTTGCAATCAAACACAAACTCTTTTTTGGTTTTTTTATTCAGAATATACACTACTAGATACACCAGAATTGCTATCTGTAGAAACCAATATCTTGATTGTATCCTAGGGACAAATTTGCAATAATCCTTTAGCAACAATAGTGTGGGGGGTAAATATTGTCTAAAGAAAATGATATTGTGCCTCCCAAGTTATCTATTTTCTATTTGTCTTTTGTGTTAACCTTGATCTTCTGTTATTATTTTGTGTAATATCCCCAACATGTGTTATCACTGCTTGCTGTCAAAGAAGCTGTTTGCACCTTTCTTGCATGATATTTCTCCACCTGTATAGCTTGGTTGTATGCCACAAAACACAATCAAACAAGTGTGTAGACTTAGCAAAATCTTGTATTTGGATTTTCAACCCACACTCAAGGGACAAGCAACCATCTGCTCCTCTATTTCGTTTGGATCTTACAAAATTATTGTTGACACCTTTAGATAGCCAATAAAATTGACATGTGTACAAAATAGTCCACCACGTGTCAAGCGTTAAGACCTTCATATATGACACATGGTAGAGTCCCAATAAAGGCTTTGCTCTAATATATTAGATTAGATAGATGTCATTTTTCTACCTATTGAAATTAAGTGCAATACTTAGGGTATATATACTCTATCTCAACTATTAAATTAAATATATTAAAAGGAAATAAAAAGTTAAAGTTAAAAAGTTAAAAGTGTAAATAATTTGTGAGAGAAATTGGGTTAATTGCATCTAGAGTATTACACCTGAACTCAATCCATTTTTTACTAACACTAATGTTATTGTAGGTCTTCCTCCATTAAAATAAATAAATAAGTACATCACAAGTCAATAACCTCAGTTGTAGGGCTATCCACAGGTCAAGTCGGATCGGGTTTGGAGCTGACTCGTACTCGACCCGATGGAATCGGGTGACTAAAAATTAGACCCGAACTCGACCGAACATACGGGTCAGACCTGACATTTCGGACCGTCGGTTGAGCGGGTTGGAACCGTCGGTTTGGCGGGTCTGAACTACAGATTAGGTAACAAAATAAATCAAACAAATTATCAATAAAATATATCAAACAAATGATTTATGTTAAGTTTGGGTTTTAATTTTTTAAGTTAACGTTTTGAGCTTGCTAAGTGATAACTGAAATCTATGACAAAACAAATCAAATCAATAACTCTAAATTTTTTTTTAGATAAAAGATAGGAATATTATTAAAAGAGAAAAAGTTTACAAGGAGAGGCCCATTTTCAAAAACAACACAACCCACCTAAAAAATCCCCATACCAACAAAATGAAAAAAGAAACTGCCAAAACCATGCCAGCAATCAACTATAAGGAAGACCACCACTAGTCTCTTCTCAGGAGCTTTGTTGTGTTGCCATAAGGCGTTGGTACTCCGTCAGTAAGCCAATAGAGGTAGAGACATGGTGATGACGGGCAGCTGGAGAAGACTCTCGAGACTGAAGAGAGCTTGAAAAGTGAGAAGCGAAATGTGGAAAACTGGAGAGATCCGGATTTTTTTATTTTTAGTTTGAGTTGATTTTTTATTTTGCGTGCAAGTCCCAAGCCAGCTGTATACAACCTGCCTAGGAACTAATGAGATGAAAAAAATAATAATTTTTGAAGATAGGTGGTAGATTTTCAATGAGAGAAAGACATCTGCTAGAAAATTTTTTAAACCTTATCCTTTTGCCTTAAAACCGGTGAGGGCTGAAAAAAATATACTTTTTGGAAGATAAGTTGGTAGATTTTCTACCAATGAGAAGAGGACACGTGGGGGGAGAGAAATTTAAAACACATTTCAAATGCACTTCGGTCAGGTCAGTTTATGTAGGTTTCTGATTTTTCAACCTGCCACCCGAACTGAAATTTCAGTTTTCAAAGAAATTAGACCCGTACCCGACCAACTAGGCCACTTGGATTCACCCGTTGGGCTTCAGTTCAGTCGGATTCGATCGGTTTGACCGGGTCTCTAGCCTGCTGGACAGCCCTACTCGGTTGTAATTTATCAGTCCCTCATTTTGTTCTAGCTGAAAGTTCCTAGTTGGTCTATATGGCAAGGAAATAGTTCCCAAATTTTGTTAAGACAAAACAATCTAATCATGAACTTTTCTTGCTTGTTATCCAAAAAAAGAAGAAGTCTTCCTCTATTGAAAAAAATGCCTAATTAGTAGAAGGAAAGGCCAAAATATAGATCTTTTTGGCCGTACAATTGAATGAAAACAAAACCTAAAGGTAGACACAATTGTATAAATTTCTTTAAAACCAAGTCTTTGCTCTCACTCTAATGAGTTCATTAAAGGTGTAGTAACCCAAGACTGATTCGACGATAGTGTTTGGGACACAATTTATTTGTCTGTGGGTTAAGTCTTAATCCTACAGATTAGGCCTGAAACTTCACTTGGTTTCTCCTAACTTCCCAGTGTTTCCTGGTGTTTCTGCTCTCTGTCTCTTACTTCCCTAGATTTTCAAACCCCTAAGCATCTACCCTCTTCCCCTTTTTATAGTCTCTTGTTAGTGAGGTGATCATTATTATTTTTCTACTTCACACGTATTCCTATGTTCATCAGAATTCCAAGGGATCTTCACGACTTTAGAGGATTCCCTTGGAACTTGTTCCAGACGTCAAATAGTGTTCGGTGGTGGTTCCCCAATGGCATTATCAGTCCTCAGCTACCGATCTCGCTAGGTTCATGCTTCACCTTGACTTCCTTCGTTCTTGGTCAATGTTTAGCCGGCCACTTAAGACTCCCTCTAGTGGTCATCTCCTTGGCCATAATCCTGACCTCAGGATTGGGTCCATTGTGATAGGGCCTAGGGTCAACTCTCTCCCTATGTACCAAGCTTAACTCATCTGTTAGGCCTTGGGTCTTATGTTAGGTTTTGATCAAGTGGGCAAACATGGGTTGCTTGGGCCCATTTCCCCCTGATAGGACCGACGAACTCTCTTTTCTTGGACGACCTCATCAAATATACTCGTCCACCTTGGCATGACATAGACGAAGGCAGGCGAGTCATTAATAAGAAGATTCAATGCCTCGGACAGTTATCAATCAGTTAGCAGACCATTGGAGGCTCATCAAAACCTGCATTAATAAGCCCTGAGACTTTACGGAAAGAGCATTAAAGCCACAATTAAGGCCACAACGGCTAGAAACTATGAAGCTATATATACACACTCATCAGAGGAAAACAAGGTACATAGATTCACCCAAAAATACTTTTACGTAGATATCTCTGATATTCAGAACTTTCTTATTTCACTCAAAAAGCTTATGTACACTAACTTTGGCATTGGAGACGTTGTGGCAGGCACCACACCGGTAACCACCTTACGAGAGCCTTTATTCTACGTTTGCAGGAATAGTGACGAGGATTTGGCTCCATCTGGATGAACCTACAGGACTGAAGATTTACACATCATCACCCCCCACAATAGCCCCCTCACGATCTTGTGTCCGCAAAATAGAGATAGGGTCGGGGTTTCATGCCCCGTGGTCGGGGCCTTTGCTTTACCCTTTCCAAGAAAAATGACGGTTACACCTCGAGAAGATCAACAGTCTACCATTTAATGTAACGGACAAGACAATTTGCTTTTTTCAAATACGTGGCAGAATCTAAAGTATCGGACGGTCTAGATGGTCTGACGCTTCGCTTACCAAGGTGCGTGTGAAGCAACATGATGGTACGCATTAATTGTATTTGGGCAGTTACAATTAATGACCCTTGTTTCTATAAATTCCTATCTTAATTCATGTTTTTCGTTTTCTTTAGTTTCTTCTAAGTTCAGAATATAGCCTTCTTCTTGTTCCCGAGCCCTTAATCGCCCTACAAGATCACTCTCCTCTTCGAGAAGTCACTTAGTAAGTCTTCTTCCCTTTAACTATCTTCTCGTAACTTAGTTAGATTCAAAAACATGTCATTTGCTTTCCTTTTGAAAACTAGAGCAAACGTAGAATCTTTCAGAGTTAGATACAACATTCCTTGTGACGTTGAAATTTCATATTGTCACGAGGGAGATATAGAGGACCAGAGGCTCCCTTATGTAGTGTTTTTCCCTCTAATGTCCATACTTGAGGGCGGGGTTAGGTTCCTAGTGGATCCCTTGTTACTTAGGACCCTTAGTTTTTTCGACCTTAGCCCCAACCAGTGTTTGCCTAATTTTTATAGGGTAGTCAGTTGTGTGGGGGGTCTCAACCGATTGTATGGCCTTAGCCTTACCCACCTTGACATCAACTTCTTGTACGCTATTTGGGGAGGGGGGGTCTAAAGCTTAGGTATTATCTTCAGACCCGAAGCACAATGGTTAGTTTAATATCTTGCCTCCCCGACTCCAATAGGAACTCAGCGGGGGAGTATGTAAGGGTGAGCGGGAATTGGTTGAATGGTAAGCTGACCTACCCGACCTCTCCTTGTTAGATAGGTTGGTACTTTTCTTTCCCCTGATTCCTCAACATACATAAATCGTGTCTCCCTCCCCTTTGTTTTATTAGTATGCTCATTGTCATTTACTTCTCGTCCATTTTATGTACATATGTCTCTTTTTCTTTTATTACTTTCTCGGCATCTCACTAATTCGTACTCCCTCCCCGATTGCAATTTCCAAGAAATTTCAGCCGGATATAAATGTAGTGCATGTCCGGGAGCTCAACTTCGTCCTTCGCTCGGAGATATTTATGCACTATGATAGACAGTTAAGAGCTTCTCCCTTGATCTTGGGTTATGTGCCCTCCTACACAAGCTACCAAGATTTGCCGAGTGCCTTGATAGTCGGCAACCCGCTATTGTCGTACCTAGACATTCAGCTGCCTGAATTCTTGCCACAAGGGCTCACTTCTAGGGAAGCTAGGCATTTAGGTCCCCGACTAGTTAGACACAATTCCTTTAAACCTATATAAGACAGTTCGGGAGATACCGTCTTCCAAGGTCAGGTAGTACACGTTCCTTTGGAGACCCCCATTTTAGGAGATCTTGCAAAAGAGGGTCCAGTTGCCGAGGAGGCAATTCCGAACGAGCCCGTTCAACCTAACCCGGCAGAAGAAATGGTCCAAAAGTGCTCTATGGCTTTAGACCGTTGGTTTCCAGCCGTGCAGGCCTCTGGAGGTCAGGTTGCCGCTCGACCTACTTCTGAGATGACAGGAACATGTGTTCCATCAAGTGCCCCAATACAATCCTGAGATTAACATTATCTCTCAAAAACATTTACCTTTCATTCACTGAATCACTGACAATAGAATAAATTCTATTGTATCAATTTATATACCGAGCATATCAGCCTTGTACCGAGTGTACTAGCCAATTTTGGGTGTTTCAGCCAATACCCGGCATACTGGATGAAGCAAAAAAAAAAAATTTATGTTTTGTAATTTAAGGGCAAAACTACTCTCTTTTTCTCATAATCTCACGTTGTCTCGCTCAGTTTCTCAGTCTTTTTTTTGGCTAAATCACTCTCTCAATCTCTCGATCTTTCTTTCTCTAACAGTCTCTCTCTCTCTCTCTCTTAGTCCACGTCAATATGAGATTTGGTTTCTCAAATCTCATCTAAGCCGAAGCTAGAAGTTGCAAAACAGGTAAAATTTTGTATTTTGTTTTCTTAGTATGCAATGAACAATTAAGCTTTCTGTTTTTTATATTTTGTGTTTTTTTTTTTTTTTTAGTTGATGCTAAATTCTAAATCCATAAATAATTTGTTTTGAATTGAGGTAATATTTTATGGTAAACTTTAATTTTTATTATTTATATATTTATTTATATTTATAAATATAAAAATAGCGATAAATCCCGAAACGGTACACCGGTACCGAAATATATCGTTCCCCTGGCTAAACCGGTATAGCCTCTAGTACGATATTGACTCCCTTGAAAGAAACTCCCAACAAGGAAAAAAATCATCTACGATGACTCCCTAGCAAGTAGCAACATCATAATGGAGAAACAAATGGTTACTGCCCTCCCTATAATACTAGCCCCATAACACACTACTCACATCTAGTGATTCTTTTCCTTCTTTCCTTTGAATCATCTACGATGACTCCCTAGCAAGTAGCAACATCATAATGGAGAAACAAATGGTTACCGCCCTCCCTATAACACTAGCCCTATAACACACTACTCACATCTAGTGACTCTTTCCTTTCTTTCCTTTGTTCTCTCCATTTTTGTAAATGATTTTCTTCTTTGTTCTTTCTTTTATTTGTAATTTTTGGTTTGCTTTGTGCTCTTTATGCATAAAGTAGCCTTTTGAATATACATCTTTCTTACTTATTAAAAATAATAAATAAATAAATAAAATAACACTAAAACATCTCCTTTTTTTAAGTATTACTTGTTGGTGCGTCCACCAAGAAATACTTGCTACATAAAAATAAAATAAATAAATAAATAAAAGATAATACCAACCCACCACAATTCAAAATAAAATGTTCTTAGATTTTGTTATAGTCAAAAGAACTCTAAAAATAAATAATTTTGTTAACATAGAACAATAAATTTTCTAGAATTGTTATAATTTTATTTGTAAATTTTTTTAAAAGGCAAATCTAAGAAAAATCTCCCCACCCCCACCTTCTCTCTCTCTCTAAAAGAAAGTGAATCAGGATGCTTTCCACAAGTTAGCAAGCCCCTCTACCCCTCTTTATCATAAAATTAAAAAAAAAAAAAAAACATGTTACAGTTGGGTTTGTCTATCTTGGAAGTTTGTTGAACAATTTTGAATTATTGTTTTTTTTTTTAAATGTCTGAACTAGTAAATGCGTTTATTTAATATTCATATTGTCGAACGTTTTTGTTCTTATAGTTATTTAATATTATAGTTATAAATTTTCATGTGAAAGGAGAAAAAAAATAGAGCATAAATTCTTGCACAGATCCTTTGATTAGAATCTCTCCTTGCCTGTATTCAACAGTAACTTCTCATTCCAGCCTGATACTATTATGTTGAATTAAACCTTTTTTTAAGGAAGAGATAAACTTTCTTACAGTAGATTGTTTATTTAATATTTAAAGGAATAACCTAAAAATATATTCTGTGAATACAAGTGACAATGACTTACAATAATCTAATATTAATATATCGAAACGAAAGCGAAGAGAATATTCAATATTGAATTTTAGAGTGCCTCACATTGTGCCCAGTGGCATAATTAACTTCACACAATACTATGGTCCTATAATTATAAGACTTCGATCATGTTCAATTTTGAAAATTGTAGAGTGCCTCACTTTATGACCATTGGAAGCATTACTGATTAAAACGTTTTTTAATTGGGTTCATACAACAAATTGTAACGCACTTATAGATTTCACAAAATCACTTGTATCCTATGCATAGTTTTTTGTATTCTTTTAGGTTAAGGAGTGCTCACAATAGTGAGCCTGAAATAATATATTTTATTAATAAATTTCATTATTTATATAAAATAAAATAAAATAAAGTTCTGCAACTAAAGTGAAATATATTACCTTTCCAAAATTGTAAACAGATGGATGTAAAAGGTTTTAAAAATAGCAAACTGACCCATAGAAAATAATCAACAATGGATGGCGAGAGATGCAAACACACTTTGGAATTTTTTTAGTAATTTATAATAAAAGTACAAGTAAGAGATACAGCCAACAATGCAACGGTAGAGATTAGGGCAGGGTTTAGAGAACGTGTAATAGTGCAAGATATTGGTTTCCTCTGGGTCCTAACTCGGAAATTTAAACGGGACTATTAACATCCCCTCAAGCCCTTTAATAACCTTGTGGCGACAAAAGCAAAAATTTCTAGTGTTAAAGGGGTCCGAAGAGTCTGACAGTGTCACTGTTCATAAGTTTTTAAGTATGATTAGTGGCCTATGTAACTTGGGTATGATTGGTTGCCTATATTCTGTTTTCAAAGTTTTTTTTTTTTTTTTTTTTTTTTGCAAATGATACAAAGTATATTTGCCGTATTTAATTATCATAACTTTTGAGTAGAGTGTATTTGTGTTAGAACTTAGAATCTTTCGTTCTGTTTTCTTTACATTTATGTTTGTATCTTAAAAAAAAAAAAAAAAAAAAATAGTAAAAGACCCCTCCTTTTCCCCTTGAGCTTAATCCCAAGGCCACTACCTACCCGCTTGAAGGAATGGATGTCTCAGCGGTTGAAAAAGACAGCCTTGAAAATGCGCTTTCAATTAGCTCAATTCTTTCTCAAAAAAAAAGAAAAAAAAAAAGAGCTCAATTCTTGTCATTTCTTAAATTTATTGTCAAGAACCTCATAGCTCCTTGGCATTTTTTCTTTTTCCTTCCAATTTCCCCACCCACATTATTGTAATTGTTGAATAAAAAAATCTTATTATATCATATTTGTTTTTTTTTTAATGAATATCTAATCATATTTTAAATTGCCTTGTAACATTGTGAGATTCTCTTTGTACCAATTCTTAATAATTTTTTATTGATCTTAATTTCACTTTCTTTTAGATTTCACAAAAGCATAGAGTTTCAAGTCCTAAGACGCTGGTTGTACTACTACTTCCAACTAGAGAAGCAGAGACCAGAGCAATGTTTGCTGAGATCGTTTTGAGGTTCTTAACTTCTAAATCCACTTAAATTTTTAGTGTCATTTAAATGTTGAACTCTTTTACTATTCATTTTTAGAATGTTATGACCTAGTTCCTCTAAAAAAATTTAAGAAGAATATCTCTCATTAAAGGACCCTCTTTTATTAAATAGTACAAATAAATGATAGGAGAACACACTAATTCTTTCTACTCTCATGTCATAGTTGAATGAAGAGTTTCTTCTTTTTTTTTTTCATATAAATTTTTTAAAAAAATTAGTGAAAAAAAAAAAAGACTAACTCATGCAAAAAGAGGCACGAAGTAGCCAAAATAATTACAAACAAAAAATGACATACAAGAAAAAAGAGAATCTATAAACATTATAATGGAATTACGAAAAGTGAGTTCCCAAAGATGAGACTAATCAAACTAAGTAATTCCATTATAATTACAAACCCTCTTTTACTTACATTTACTTTCATGTCCCTAGTAGATAATTTTTTTTAAAGATATATATTTTATTAGGGGAAAAAACCGGAGTTGGGGTACATTGAATAAAGCCAAACATGTAAGAAAAAGAAAAAAGAAGAATAAATTTTTTTTTAAAAAAAATCAACATTACATATATGTGAGGGAGGACTAAGGGATGATGGGTAATTTCCATCAACCCCCCTCTTCTTCCCCATTTTCTCTCCATTTTGGGGGATTGAATTTTTGTGGGCTCAGGGAGAAAACTATTAGACCTCACCATTTTCTCTCCCCATTTCCTTTCCTAACTAAATACACCATTACACATTTTCCCTCCCTCATTTCCTATCACCTAGTTTTTTTAAATCTACATTGTTTGTTTGTTATTTTATTTTGGTGGTTAATTTTGAGATTCACAAAAATTGAAAAGTGATTTATTTATTTTTTAATTTAAGAATTCGATAGTTGAGAAAGGGGGATTTAAACTCTTGATGTTTTTATTGGAAGCACTAGAAGATGCTAATTAGGATTGGAGCGCTAAACGTTTCCATTGAAAATATTAAAAGATGTTGATGAAAGAATATTAGAACTTAGAAGAGGTAGAGATCACATTATTATTAAAAATAATCCTATGGGTCTACTTTTTGGTTTATAAAGCCTATTCCTCCATCAATCTGCACATGTATATCACTGTTATTCACTCGGTTCATGAACAACAATTTGGTATGAATACCTCAGCTTGCCGTCTAAAATCCTGGTTAGCCTTGTTTGTGTTATTTGAGCATTATGTAAACTATGGGCTTCATTTGTTGCACCACCGACCACAATGCTTCTGTAGGCAAGTAGCCATAGGCAAACGCATTAACACACGAGACTAACATTCACCAACGTTTCAAAGTTTCTAGCAGTTCCCAGGCTGAGGCAAGGGGAGAGCACTTTTATCTGTTGTGCATCATTTGTTTTCACATTTTGTCAACAAGTGCCATTACCCTCAGTTTATACGTAATATCCGATTCTGAGATGTTTGCCTTAGGCAAAGTCACACCCTTTGACTGATGGCAAAATATTCACCTCCAGCAAGGTACTTCATAATTGTTAGATTTGCCATCCCTACCAGATGTAATTGCATTCCCCTCTCCCTCATTGCATAATTTGCATTTGCAAAGGTTGCTCATTCCTTGTGGGATCTTTAAATATCCCAAGAACGTGTTCTGCAATACTTAGCAAATGTGTTCAAAATCACAAGATATATAACCTGACAATACAAGCCATTCCCACAAGAAGTCACATTCACAACCTGTCAAAGGAACCTGTCAATACAAGCCATTCCCACAAGAAGTCACATTCACAACCTGTCAAAGGAACCTGTCAATACAAGCCATTCCCACAACAAGACACATTCACAACCTGTCAAAGGAAGGTACAGCTCATTCACTAGGTGCCTGAATGTAAATCTACGCACATTCACAAGGCACAAGTAGCTTTTCAATTCCAAATGCATGTAATTTATTATAGTATCAGGCTTCCTTACAAAATATGAGCTACACTAACCAATTGTAGCAAGTTGATCAAAAGCAAAATATAATAAAAGTGGTTTAAGTGCAGCCTAAGTACATACTCATAGCCTAGAAACAAGGAAAAATATCATCCTAGGGAGCAGCCCCACACACCTTACAACTAGCTCACAAAACCAATTTCCAACAAAGTTCCAACAACATACATGAACCCGGAAGATAAACGAGAAATGAAGATCAAAGCAAGCCGTAGGTGGCATCACCATTCAAGATTGCCTCATCTGGAATATTTTCTTGCAATTGAACCCTCTCTGACAGCATGAAAGCAAGCTCTGCCTTCCACTTGGAAATCTGGTTCTTTAGGAACACTATCCGAGTCCAAATGAACCACTCCTTGCTTGATCAAGTCTCTGACTGTACCCCTCCATTCAAAGAGGCGTACCTCTGTCAAAGAGGCAACAGAGGTACTTTTCATATCCATAATTATTGCAGCCAGCAAACTTAACAGAAAATTCCCTGTTCCTGAGCCAACTACAAGTTGACCAACAAAATTTCTCGTGTTTAGACCTAAGTTGCTCTAGTATAGGGACACTCTCCAAGGGAACCGAGAACCTTTGGATGCTTGTCTCTGATCCTGTAAATTTGAAGAAATGAGAAGCTGGAAATTAAGAGAATGAGAATTTGAATAATAACTTTGAAACTTAAAAATTTTAATTATACTAAAAGAAATTAGAAATATATAATGCATATTAACAATAGTTAGAAGAATATAGACCATTTCATAAAAAATTAATATCAATAAAAAACGATAAACTTATATATTTGTAAAAATAGAATAATGATAATTACTTTTTAAAATTGTTTAATTTTTAGAGAGAACAAATTATTTACGATAAAATTTAGAGAATAAATTATACACATTCAGTATAAGTTTTTATTATCATAATAGACCGATACATATTCAGTATAAGTTTTTTTTATAAAAAACTTATAATTCAAATTATAAGTAAGTTTTCATCCCAATTAATAGGAACATTATAAGTATTAAGTATGTATAATTCAATATAAGTCCCAATTAGTCCAAAATGGACCAAAAACCCTAAAGAACACAATTCGCCTATAACTACTTCCCCTTTCTCTCTTGTAAGCTCACTCCCGAACATAAAAAAAAAAAAAGGAATTTCTAGCTCTGAACGTGGAAAGCTCCTCCGCTCAAACTAAGATGGCGATACCCATTGTAAGTTTAGTCGTTCCACACCATCCATCTCCTTTACGAAGATTGTTCTTAGTATAGTTCTTTTTGGCAGAGGAGTTGGCTCTGTTTTTAACAGTGCGTAGACTTGTTGTCTTTTCATGTTGTAGGCATTCAAAACATGGGAAATTCTTGCTTTATGAGGGCAACATTGCAAATGGTTGCTCACACGCAAGAAATTAGAGAGATAGTAGCACGACATAGGTGTCAATCTAGGAGATTTTGTTTGCCTTGTCTGCTTCAACCATTGTTGGATGCAATCCAAGATGAGCAAGTAGATGTATTTTCACCGGTCAACCTCTATGAATTTTTACCTGGTTGTTTCCAATCTCTTTAACTTTTTTATAATTTTTTTTTTTAAATAAATTCTAATTACGTTAACTAGTTGTTCCTAATATTTGGCAGCTTTTGTTAGCACGTATTCCTGGGGAGACCAATTTGATGCAATGGAGTTTTTCCAATTTTTTGTTACTCAAATGGAATTATCTTTATCAGAGATTGAACCCCTTTTTGGATTGAACCTATGATACAGACAATCCCATTTGAGTAACAAAAAATTGGAAAGACTTCACTACAACAAATTAGTCTCCCCGAGAATACATGCTAACAAAAGCTGCAAAAGATTGGAAATAACCAGGTAACCTAATTAGAATTTATTTAAAAAAAAAAAATCATAAAAAAGTTAAAGAGATTGGAAACAACCAAGTTAAAATTCATAAAAGTCAACCGGCGAAAATACATCAACTTGCTCATCTTGGATTGCATCCAATAATGGTCGAAGCAGACAAGACAAAAAAAATCCCCTAGACCGACACCTATGTCATGCTACTATCTCTCTAATTTCTTGCGTGTGAGCAACCATTTGCAATGTTGGCCCCATAAAGCAAGAATTTCCCGTGTTTTGAATGCCTACAACCTAAAAAGACAGCAAGTCTACCCACTGTTAAAAACAGAGCCAACTCCTCTGCCAAAAACAACAAAGAACTATACTATGGACAATCGTCGTAAAGAAGATGGATAGTGTGGAGCAACTAAACTTACATTGTGTATTGCCATCTTAGTTTGAGCGGAGGAGCTTTCCACGTTCAGGTAGAGGAGCTGGAAATTCCTTTTTTTGGATGTTTCCATCTCCTTTACGAAGATTGTTCTTAGTATAGTTCTTTTCGGCAGACGAGTTGGCTCTGTTTTTAACAGTGTGTAGACTTGTTGTCTTTTCATGTTGTAGGCATTCAAAACATGGGAAATTCTTGCTTTATGAGGGCAACATTGCAAATGGTTGCTCACACGCAAGAAATTAGAGAGATAGTAGCACGACATAGGTGTCAGTCTAGGAGATTTTGTTTGCCTTGTCTGCTTCAAACATTGTTGGATGCAATCCAAAATGATCAAGTGGATGTATTTTCGCCGGTCAACCTTTATGAATTTTTACCTGGTTGTTTCCAATCTCTTTAACTTTTTTATAATTTTTTTTTAAAAATAAATTCTAATTACGTTAACTGGTTGTTCCTAATATTTGGCAGCTTTTGTTAGCACGTATTCTTGGGGAGACCAATTTGATGCAGTGGAGTTTTTCCAATTTTTTTTACTCAAATGGAATTGTCTTTATCAGAGATTGAACCCCTTTTTGGATTGAACCTATGATACAGACAATCCCATTTGAGTAACAAAAAATTGGAAAGACTCCACTACAACAAATTAGTCTCCCCGAGAATACATACTAACAAAAGCTGCAAAAGATTGGAAATAACCAGGTAACCTAATTAGAATTTATTTTTAAAAAAAAATCATAAAAAAGTTAAAGAAATTGGAAACAACCAAGTTAAAATTCATAAAGGTCAACCGGCGAAAATACATCAACTTGCTCATCTTGGATTGCATCCAATAATGGTCGAAGTAGACAAGACAAACAAAATCCCCTAGACCGACACCTATGTCATGCTACTATCTCTCTAATTTCTTGCGTGTGAGCAACCATTTGCAATGTTGCCCCCATAAAGTAAGAATTTCCCATGTTTTGAATGCCTACAACCTAAAAAGACAGCAAGTCTACCCACTGTTAAAAACAAAGCCAACTCCTCTGCCAAAAACAACAAAGAACTATACTATGGACAATCGTCGTAAAAAAGATGGATGGTGTGGAGCGACTAAACTTACATTGTGTATCGCCATCTTAGTTTGAGCGGAGGAGCTTTCCACGTTCAGGTAGAGGAGGAGCTGGAAATTCCTTTTTTTGGATGTTCGGGAGTGAGCTTACAAGAGAGAAAGGGGAAAATAGTAATAGGCGAATTGTGTTCTTTAGGGTTTTTGGTCCCATTTGGTCCATTTTATACTAATTAGGACTTAAATTGAATAATACATACTTAATACTTTTGATGTTCCCATTATTTGGGATGAAAACTTATGTATAATTTATATTATAAGTTTTTTATAACAAAAAAAACTTATACTAAATATGCATCGTTCTATTATGATAAAAAAACTTATAACAAACTTATACTGAATATGTATAATTTATTCTCTAAATTTTATCATAGATAATTTGTTCTCTCAAAAAATTAAACAATTTTAAAAAAGTAATTTCCATTACTTTATTTTTATAAATATATAAGTTCATCGTTTTTTATTGATATTATTTTTTTATGAAATGGTTCATATTCTTCTAACTATTTGCATTATATATTTTCTTTTGGTATAATTAAAATTTTTATGCTTCAGAGTTATTATTCAAATTCTCGTTTTCTTAATTTCCAGTTTCTCATTTCTTCAAATTTATAGGTTCAGAGACAAGAACTATTTAACAACCATGTCAACAAACATGTGAATACTATAGATATCTGTGGATATATAAAGAGAAAACGTTGTAATTAATCCATTGATCTGTCCTATGGAACTACATAGATTTCCAATACATGCTTTACATTGTCCCTCTACCCACCACAAACTTCATTTCACAAGGTTGTAGCGGGGACCAATATAAGCTCAAATAAGGAGCAATTCAAGCTCAAATAAGGAGCAATTCAGGAAGCGTCACAAGGCCAGTGGAAAGGTCAAAAAGAATGTCACAGCAGTGAACAACATGATTGTCAATGAGTTATAGGACATGGCTCCAGTAGAGCAGAATGAAAGAAGGATTTGGGCAGTCAAGCCCCAGGGAGTAGGATTGAAGCTTTCTGAGTCAATTTGAGTTTTTTACATTAGTTGCATACCAATGTACAATGAACCTTTTGAACAAAAATTAATTATTAATTCTGTTTTTTTTTTCGCTTCTCCGACACGGTGGACACGCCAACAGTGAACAAAAAAATCACAGATTTTGACAGATGGACAAATCTATACCGTTGAAAACATTACCGTGAAAGTTGAAACCCACAGCACAGCCCGACCGCCAACAGAAACCGAATATTTCGGTTTGTGAAATTCTCAACTGAAACCGACCGAAATGGCTGGAAAATCATCGGTTTCGGTGTATTTCGATTTCGGTCGGTTTTCGGTTTTCCAAAGAGAGGGTTATTGAGATTTTCAAAACCACACTCTTTCAAACGATAAAGCAAAAACCAAATCATATAAAATCACACTCAGAATCGATAAAAACCACAAGCTCAAAACTTTTCACACTTTTCACTCTAAAGCAAAATCACCGTTCACTTGACAAAAAAAAAAATTCACAGTATAAACGAAACAAAACAAACACAGCCTAAAGTGTAAAAAAAAAAACTCACCGATTATATGAGAATCTGAGAGATACGAAAGATCAGGGAAGTAGAGATCTGTTACAGTTGGTCTTCATCAATCTGAAGCCAAGAGAAGAAACACGGAGAGAGAGAGTCAGAGAGACTGAAGAATTTGAGTGAAGAAAGCTTGAGAAAGCTTCTTCTTCCATCTGTGTGTGTGTCAAACAATCGCACCGATGATTCCAAGGAAAAGGGTAGAAAGAGACAGAAAAAATTGAAAGAAAAAGTTGGGGAAGGGGGCGGCTGAAGAAAAGAAATGGAAAGAAATAAAAGAGGGGTATTTCCGTATTTTAAATCATGCTCTAGGGTTTTCAAAAATTAAATAGCAAAAAAGGAACGTCTCACGCGAAGGCTCGAACCTGAGATAAACTAGCCAAACCACAAGGAGCATACCACTAAGCCACTGATCAGATATGTATTAAAGTTACATAAATATATATATCAGTTGGTTCGGTCGGTTTTTTCAGTTTTTTGCACACCCCTACCTAGCCTATTCTCCAGTCTTCTCCCTCTACCCGCTGCCCTCTGTCCCTCACCGGTCCTAGATCGGGCCGATAAGCAAGTTGTCGTGCCCTCTGCCCTCTGTCCCTTCAGATCTCTCTCTCTCTCTCTCTCTCTCTCTTAGCGTGGACAGGTTTTTCTCTTCTCTCTCTATTTCGCGATTTCTCATTTCTCTTCCTATTTTATTTTTTCTTTCTTTTATGTTTTATATGACTTTATCAGCTTTGGGTGTGTTACTTATAAATTATAAGTAACACGCCACAGGCCCACAGTACACCACTCCACCCTTTTTTTTTTCTTTTTTTTAATCCCACTCTCACATCACAAACTCACTGCTTTGGGCATGTTTGGGGTATATTTTTAATTTCCTTTGTTTCTTTACTCTGCCTTTTGCTTTATAAATTATAATGTTTATTATGAAATTAGAGACTTTTGTTTTTGTGTGTCCTGCTATAATTTTATTTATTTGTTAAAGTTAAATATTGTAGGTGATTTTACTAAAATGAGTAAAATGAGATTTTACTTCATAATTTATAAAGTTAAATTATAATATTTTACTAAAAATATTAAAAAATATGCCTAAATAAAAAATTTAATTAATTATTTAATTGTCATGCCCACGCCGTGTCGTACCCTTATTTTTCAAAAATTGTCGTACTCCCGTATCTATACCCGTGTCGTATCCATACCCACATCCATGTCGATGCAACTTAGGAATACATTTGACTGAAATTCTGGTGATCCACATGATTCTAGACCTCCAAACGGGCATGGGACTTTGCTTATCTTTCCAACCATGAAGAGTTACCTTGGTGGCCACAAAACCAATCAACAAGCAAACCCCAAAGAGGACAAGCCTAACCGTCGCAATAGGCAAACAAACCACCAACTTCAACCACTCGTACAACCCTTCAATCCGACCCTTCTTGTTCAAGAATGGGGCAACTGTGGATGACCCACATACCTCCAAACCCTTAGACCCCATAAATTCAAATGGGTTTTTTGTGCTACTACTAATAATGCTATTGCCGTTGCCGTTGTTATGGTGAGAGTTTTGACAATTGTGATTTATACAACTCTCTGTTGTTGTTGTTGTTGTGAGAGGCAGAGTCGTGGATGATGAGGGGGATCGAAGGGCTAGGAAGGGAGGAGAGGAGAGGAGAGATCAGGGTCCACCATAGTTGAAGAGTTTCAGAGAGACTGGTGTTTGTACTGTGTGTTGTTGTGTGTCTCTGATTGATTTATTTGTTTGAAGACTTTCTTTTTCTTTTTTTAAATTTTTTTCGTTGTGTGTGGACTGTCATAGTGTCAGTGGTAGTGGGATTTTCTTTATTTATTTGTTTGGTTATCGAGAAAATTTTCTATTTTTATATATTGTTGCCACGTGCTGTACATGGGGATTTCTAAATTCTCTCTCTTCTTTTTTTTCCACGATTTTCGAAATCTGCTTTTGTCATTTTAATATTGATATTATTTTGAAGTTATTTTGGAGATCTAACATATTTATTAAGGGCTTGTTTGGTAGTAGATTCCAAACATTGTTGTTTAAAATAATGTGAAAATTGTAGTTTAAAAAATGTTGTTGAAATACATGTTTTTAGCGTTCATAAAACAAAAAATGTATTTGATACCATGGTTTAAATAACATGTTTCAGTGTTTGAAAAACATAAAATATGTGTTTGGTATATGTGTTTGATTTTTAAAAAAGCTGACACCATGTACAAAATAATATTTTTTATTTAAGGAGAGAGAAGAAATTGATTTTATCCCGTTGCCCTTATTTTCTCATCATTGTTCCTTCTATTTCCCTTCTCTTCCCTGAGAGCAGAAAACCAAACCCACGCCATCACGGAGTAGCAGTGGGTGGAGTGAAATCCGTACAAAACGAGGGTCTTAGATTGGGTCGGTGACGGTTAGAGATCTTTATGAGGGGCAGTTGGGCAAAGAATCCTATTTCTGAGCAAGGATTTAAATGGGTTTGACTTCTTTTGCAGATGCGTTGTGAGGGAGAGAGCTTTTACAAGAAGCCGCTGATGGGTCGGTGAGTTATGACCCTAATGGGTTTAAGATGACTTCTAAGTTATGATCCGTTGTAAGGGAGAAAGTTTCGTTGAGTTTTGTGAGATGGGTCGGCGAGGAGAGTTATGGCGCGATCGGTGTGAGTTATGGCGCTAGGTGAGTTATGTGAGATGGGTCGGTGAGAGTTGCTGATGGGTGAGAGTTAATGCTCTGCTGTTGATGGGTAAGAGTTGTTGATCGGTGAGAGTTAATACTCTGCGGATTTGACATGTTGAAGATGAGGGCAAAGGCAAGTTTAATGAGAAGAAGAGAAGAGAGAGAAGTTTTGTCACATTAGGTGGGACCCACGGGTTCGAAGGTATTTATGATGCTGCCATTGGAAAGCGTTGTTTGTTGTTTAAAAATAAGTCCCAGGTGATTTCAAAACGCATTGTTTAAAAACCATATTTTCAACAACATTGTTCAAAAAACATTGAACACAAATACCCTACCAAACATGTGTTTTTTTTTTTTAACACCAATGTTCAGTGTTTAAACACTAAACACTGGAGTTTAAAATCGGTGGCCAAACGGGCTCTAAAATATTGCAACACTAATAATCGTGTTTTTTAAAAACAAACTAGATTCTTCAAAAACATGTCAATAATAATAATAAAAACTATTCGCTACCTATTTGTGAGGTAGATTAAAATAATTTTTTAAAATCTTAAATTGACTAAAAAATTACATCATTACATGATTTGCTCTTGTATGACTTCAATATGTGTTACAATTTGATGAAGAAGTCATTACTTGAACATGTAACGGCTTACAAAAAATAAGAAAAAGTACATGAACCCATGCTAAAAGCTTATGTATAATTTGAATTATAAGTTTTTTATAACAAAAAAACTTATACTAAATATGTATCGGTCTATTATGATAATAAAAACTTATAACAAACTTATATTGAATATGTATAATTTATTCTCTAAATTTTATCGTAGATAATTTGTTCTCTCTAAAAATTAAACAATTTTAAAAAAGTAATTTCCAGTACTCTATTTTTACAAATATATAAGTTGTAGGGTTCAAATTTCGTGGCCCAAGTCCAAAAGGTCAAGATTATGAGCCCAACGAACCCGGAACAATGAATTTGTAGAGAGTGGGTGAAAAAGCTGAGCTAGTTGTGAATTTAGCAACAGTTAACTTTGATATACTGGGATGAACTAACATAAAAACACGCTTTGAAAGCTAAGTAAACTCGAATCCGAAGAGGCTTGTTCTTGATTGAAAGGTGAATACAATTCTTAGAGTTCTCATCCGATCTTTTTCCTCTCACCCCCTTAGAGGCCTATTACATTTATATATACTTCTTTCCCCTTATCTTCATCGTACACCTCTTCTTCATCTAAGCATTCACTTGAGTATATGTCACATCAGATATCTTCTTTAGTTTTCCGTGAGTAGTGGTAGCTGAGGTTGCACTGTTCAGGGGTCTTCTTCACATAAATGCGGCCAGGAAAGTTGCTGCAGTGCATTAAATATGGTGGTAGCAGCTTTTCCTTTTAGATATTTCTTCGTCCTTATCATCTCCAGGCATGCCCAAAGCTTGTCCTTACCGTTGAAGTTGTTGGAAAGATCACTCAAACCTTCCGTATATTTGCTTGATCAAGTCCCCTTGGTATCCGAGGAGAATGACCTCTTCGGACCATTAGGGTTCTCTTCGGACTATACTCATCGCTCATTTTCAAGTATATTTCTTTCACCTGGACTCCTTCCTGACCACTTTCTTCTCTTCGGACACATAGTAATGTTCGAATTGGGCCCTAGACCCAACACGTGATGTTGGGCTTTTACCCCCACATAAGTTTATCGTTTTTTATTGATATTATTTTTTTATGAAATGGTTCATATTCTTCTAACTATTGTTAATATGCATTATATACTCGTGTTTTGGTATAATTAAAATTTTTTAGTTTCAAAGTTATTATTCAAATTCTCATTCTTTTAATTTCCAGCTTCTCATTTCTTCAAATTTATAGGTTTAGAGACAAGCATCCAAAGGTTCTCGGTTCCCTTGGAGAGTGCTCCTATACTAGAGCAACTTAGGTCTAAACACGAGTATTTTGTTGGTCAACTTGAAGTTGGCTCGGGAACAAGGAATTTTCTATTAAGTTTGCTGGCTACAATAATTATGGATATGAAAAGTACCTCTGTTGCATGTTTGACAGAGGTACACCTCTTTGAATGGAGGGGTACAATCAGAGACTTGATCAAGCTTGGTATGGCTGTTACATTCCTTCGTCTTCACCTTTGTTGTATTGCCAGGGAGTGGTTCATTTGGACTCGGATAGTGTTCCTAAAGAACCAGATTTCCAAGTGGAAGGCAGAGCTTGCTTTCATGCTGTCAGAGAGGGTTCGATTGCAAGAAAGTATTCTAGATGAGGCAATCTTGAATGGTGATGCCACCTATGGCTTGCTTTGATCTTCATTTCTCTTTTATCTTTCGGGTTCATGTATGTTGTTGGAAACTGGTTTTGTGAGCTAGTTGTAATGTGTGGTGGGGCTGCTTATTATTAAGTTTCAAAGTTATTATTCAAATTCTCATTCTCTTAAGGAGATTATTATGATAACCAAAACTTATCATTATAATAATTAATAATACTTAAATAATTAATAGTACTCTCAATCCAAACTTGTATTTTGCCATGCTTAAGTAGGTACACCAAATTGAACCAAAGTGATCTAAAATGGAGCGAATGGACCAATTAGATCAAATGGACCAAATTGGACGGAATAGACCTAGGTAGACCATATGGACCAAATTGGACTGAATAGATCGAAGTGGACTGAATGGACCGGATTGGATTGAATGGACTGAACTAGACTGAATAGACCGAATTGGACTGAATTGACCGAAGTAGACCAAATGAACCCAACTGAACTGAAGTGGAGTGAAGTAGACCGAATTGGACCAAAATTGACCAAAGTGGACTGAAGTAGGCCGAATTGGACCGATTGCTAAAGTGAACAAAATGTCGATCTATTATTAGCGTAGCCAAAATTGTGTTTTGATATAAATTCAAATCCTTACTTTCAAAATAATCAAGTATTAACTCAAACAAAAATCAAACCAAAACTATAAGAAAGAAAAATATGCTGCCTGTAAATATGCTACAAAAATCAAGTTTTTAGATAAATAAAATAACTTAATTATTCTTATCAACTTTCTACACTTACTTTTATCAATTCTTTGGATAGGCACAAAATTTAATTGTTGATATTAGTTTTTTTTTTTTTTTAATTGCCTCCATTTATTATAATATATATAGTGCACGGTTTGTGTGAATAAGTTATAGTAAAATTGTAATTGTTGAGCTTAGAATGTAATCCATAATTTTTGTTTATCTGTGTAAAAAAAAAAAAAAAAAACATTGGATAATTGACACAAATTTGAATGAAAACAAGAATTTAATACACGCAATACATAAACACTTAGATAAGGGTTCTAGCATCCGCTCCATAGTATAGGTGAAAGAGGCAATCGCCTAAGGCCCCCAAATAAAAAAAAAATCCCCAATTTTTAATCAATATGGTTATTTCTTTCATTATAATAGAATTAATTAAGCTCAAATATTAACCAATAAATAATATAATTTTTTTTTATCAAATAAAAAAAAAAAAAAACAAAATATGCTACATCCATAACATTTTTCACAACAAATCCTAAGTAGCAGGTTGTTACTAGCTATTATTAGTAAATAAAAAAGTAATTTTAATGATGGGTTCAAATTAAAACCAATAACAACTTAACACCTAGGATTTGTTGTGAAAATATTGTGAATGTAGTACTTCAAAAAAAATGGGAATACACAAAAAATTCCATAACATTATTCGTGACTGTTAAATTGACAAACTTTTACTAATTCTCATAACATTAATTCCAGCTGCTACATAAAATAAATAAATAAATAAATAAAATTCACAACTCCAAGAAAAACTCAGTGATGACACAATTTTTTCTCTAAGAAAACTAAGTCAACTAAAATTCTACTACTTTGCTATTTGAGAATGCTGAAATCAATCCAAACTACTAAAGTAAAAAATTGAAAGAAGAGACAAAAGAGGGGCAAAAAAACCAAGTGCTCACACAAATGAGTTCTATTGAAACTCTACTAACAAATAGATGAAAAGGAATCAGAATCAATATGTTTGGAATATGCAACTACAGCAAAACAATAAACCAGAGAAAAAAAATGACAAATTATTTTAAACAAGGAGATGTCAATAATGTTTAACATGAGTTAACTAATAACATATTTTGGACCTCAAACGCACTAATATGTGTATGTTAGATTACACGTAAATAATATAACCATGTTTATTACTTTTGATACCATGGTTTAAATAACATGTTTTAGTGTATGAAAAACATAAAATATGTGTTTGGTATGTGTATTTGATTTTTAAAAAAGCTAACACCATGTACAAAATAATATTTTTTATTTGAGGAGAGAAAAGAAATTGATTTTATCCCGTTGCCCTTCTTTTCTCATCATTGTTCCTTCTTTTTCCCTTCTCTTCCCTGAGAGCAAAAAACCAAACCCACACCCTCGTGGAGTAGTTGTGGGTGGAGTGAAATCCATACAAGACGAGGGTCTTAGATTGGGTCGGTAATGGTTGGAGATCTTTATGAGGGGCAGTTGGGCAAAGAATCCTATTTCTGAGCAAGGATTTAAATGGGTTTGACTTCTTTTGATGATGCGTTGTGAGGGAGAGAGCTTTTACAAGAAGTCGCTGATGGGTTGATGAGTTATGGCGCTGATGGGTTTAAGATGACTTCTAAGTTCTGATCCATTGTGAGGGAGAGAGTTTCATTGAGTTTTGTGAGATGGGTCGGCGAGGAGAGTTATGGTGCAATCGGTGTTAGTTATGGCGCTAGGTGAGTTATGTGAGATGGGTCGGTGAAAGTTGCTGATAGGTGAGAGTTAATGCTCTACTGTTGATGGGTAAGAGTTGTTGATCAGTGAGAGTTAATACTTTGCGGATTCGGCATGTTAAAGATAAGGGCAAAGGCATGTTTGATGAGAAGAAGAGAAGAAAGAGAAGTTTTGTCACATCAAGTGGGACCCATGGGTTTGAAGGTATTTACGGTGCTGCCACTGGAAAGCGTTGTTTGTTGTTTAAAAATAGGTCCCAGGTGAAACGCATTGTTTAAAAACCATATTTTCAACAACATTGTTCAAAAAACATTGAACACAAATACCCTACCAAACACTTTTTTTTTTTTTTTTTAACACCAGTGTTCAGTGTTTAAACACTAAACATTGGTGTTTAAAATCGGTGGCCAAATCGGCTCTAAAATATTGCAACACTAATAATCGTGTTCTTTAAAAACAAACTAGATTCTTTAAAACAATGTCAATAATAATAACAAAAACTAGTCGCTACCTATTTGTGAAGTAGATTAAAATAATTTTATAAATCTTAAATTGACTAAAAAACTACATCATTACATGATTTGCTCTTGTATGACTTTGATATGTGTTACAATTTGATGAAGAAGTCATTACTTGGACATGTAATGACTAACAAAAAAAAAGAAAAAGTACACGAACCTACGCTAAAAAATGTTGAGCAGGAGCCCACGTTGAAACAATGAAAGTCATACCTCCTCTTAACAAACTTTCATATCGTGAGGTGAAGTAAAGACATATGCAGTAGCAGCAACCTTAAGGCCTCGTTTTGGAGGAGAGGAGGGAATGAAATGAAAAGAATAATTTTAAAATATTCTTTCCTTTCTTTGTTTGAGAATTAATGGGAGAGAACACTCATTCTTTTCTATTCCCTTGTTTGGGAGTTTAAATGGGAGGAAATGGAATAGGTAGGAGAGAACACTTATTCCTTTCTATTCCCTTAAAATCTCAAAATTTCATTCCTCCTAAAATTGGGAGGAATGGAATTAGATTTAATGATTTTTTTACTAAAAATCCTAAAATACCCCTATATATTCAACCATTTATTTTAAAATAAGGGTCTAATAGTAATATTATTATAAAATGATTTCATTACATTTTCTCCATGTTACTCCCAAACAAGATTACTTACATTCTATTCATTTTTATTCATTTCCATTCCTTAATTTTAAAACATCCAATCAAGGTTACTTAATTCAATTTCATTCCATTCTTTTCCATTTTTTTCCCTTACTTAAATACATTTTATTCCATTTCATTCCCTTATGATCATTCCATTCAATTCCATTACCTTATGAACTCTCAAACGAATCCTAAATTTCAATTATTGCAAGCTTTTTTGTCCTGTAAAAAACGGCTAAAGAAAGTTTGGTGGTTCATGTACAAAAATTACTTTTTAAAAAAAAATACATGAAAGCCCATAAAATAATTTTTTTTAACAAAGTAGAGGAGAAGAAGAAGAGCTCATACCTTTACTTGGTTTTTTTTTTTTTTTTTTTTTTTTTAAATGTTGGGGTTTACACTGCTTTTATAGTGTTTATGATTAACCTCGCTAAAATCTTAAGCCATATTTTAAGCCATGTGGTTTTATCAAACAAAAATATTGTCTAATGTTCTGAATCTATGCTCCATCTACTGTATTATGCGAGATGAGTGATTTTTTTTCCTTTTAAACTTGATATTAAAAAAAAAGTTAAAGTAAATCATTTTTTTTTTGAGAAATTATAATAAATCATGGCGGAACATAAAAAAGGAACACAACATAGAGAAGGGAGACATAAATTTTATTGAGTTTATCCTAGGAAATGGTAATTGATCAATTATCTATGAAGAATGGCAATAAACCAAAATAAGAAATTTATATACTTTAAGTTCGAGTTTAAGTTGGATTTGTTAGAGAGATAGAGTTTCACCCATTGTTAAATCATCAATGTTTGAGTTTGAGTTTGAGTTTAAGTTGGACTTGTTAGAGAAATAGAATTTCACTTCTTATTAAGTTTGGACTAAACAAAAATAATTGTGGTGAAACGTTAAAACTAAACAAAAAAATTGTGGTGAAACATTAAAAAGAAAAAAAAAAAGTGATGTGGAAAATTTTGAGTTACATATTAGTGTTGTAACATTGAACTAATTTTTGGTCTAAATTATGCCTTTGGTATCATTTTTTTTTCTTCAATATGAAAAACCAACAGCCATGTATGCATTCATAGCTTATATAGAGAAAAGTATAATAAGGAAAATTAATATTTGATTTACTCTGACCTAAGGCTTAAGGCGGTGCCAACCCTAGGATAGTAGAATATGTGCTACTCCTTAAGTAAGGCTGCAGTTTTTCTTCTGGTTTCTTGAACGGTAGAATGTGGGGAACTTCCTAGTGAATCAGGCATGGACAATCTCTCTGCTTTGTAGGAGTCTTTTTCACTGACTGAGTCCGAAGGAAACAAGTATCAAGTAGATGATGGAGGTCTTAAAGGGAAGTTCCTTTTGGCGATGCGGTTTTTTTAAAGGCAGAGCTCTGAACATGGAAGCTATAGCTCGAACCTTCAAATTACTTTGGCATACTAAGAAGGGATTCGATGTACGTGATATGGGCAATCACCAAGTTTTGTTTCTATTTTCGGAGGAGTCTGATGTGGACAAAGTTGTAGCGGGTGAGCCGTGGTCCTTTGATAAGTATTTGGTTGCTTTGAAAAGAATATGGCGACAGACGGAGATGAAGGGATTGGAGTTTGATAGTGCACACTTTTGGATACAGGTTCATGACCTTCTTGTGGGGAGTTTGAATATGAAAGTGGCCCAGGATATTATCTCATTAGCAGGGGAAGTCGTGAATAGAAGGGCAGAGAGTGAGGATTATAAGGGCGGCAACTTTATGCGGGTCAGAGTGAAGATTGACATAACAAAACCTTTGAGCAGAGGCAGAAAGACAGGATTGAGCAATGGTGAGGAAAGTTGGTCGAGCTTCAAATATGAATGTTTGCCTAATCTATGTTATTGGTGCGGTCGACTTACCCACCATGATAAGGACTGCTCTGTTTGGTTGAAAAGGAAGGGTACTATGAGGGAGAACGACTAGCAATTCAGGCCGTGGTTGCGAGCAATTACTCCGAACCTGGCCAAGAAAATGGTTATACGTGTTGTCGGTTATGAGGAGGAGGTAAGGGAGGATAATAGGGCTGCATCGGGTCAGGAGAGGAGTGAAGGAGGTACTGAAGCTTGGAATGAAATACAGAACCATAGTGCTAGGACAGAACCTGATGAGTAGCAAACGAGGACTGCGGTACAAGCTGTTACAGAGGATGCCGTGACCCCTGTAAAAAACAGTTCGTTTCTCATGAATCCCGCGCAGGAAGGTGGGTCTGCAAGCCAGGTTTTTCAAGCCCAGTTGGACGATATTGATGCTGAATTAGGTTGCTTTGATGCCTTAAAGGAGACTGGGTTGGGTGATCGGTATAATCGGGCTAGTCATGAAGGGATTAGGAAGGTTGCCCACTGAGTTTGTGATGAACTTGTCCAGCCAATCTGAATCTAGCAGAGTGTGTGTCTTGCCTTCAGTAGAGATGGGACCAACCCCTTTGAAGCGTCTAAGAGAGGAATTGAGTGAGGAACTGAAACTTGTGAATGTTTTTAGGAAAAAACAGGTAGTTGTGCTTAAGAACTTAACGGTGGAGGCTGATGTTCAGCCTCGCCGACAGCTACGAAAAACTTAGCTTGGAACTGCAGGGTGCTTGGGAACCGGCGTGCAGTTCAAGCGCTTGTTGATATTGTGCAAGCACAAAATCCCATGATTATGTTTTAATCTGAAACATGGTCAACTAAGGAGTATATGAAATGAGTTCAAGATAGGATTTTGTTTGATGGATGTTTTACAGTTCCTAGTAATGATAGGGGTGGCGGTTTAGCTCTTTTGTGGAAAAATGATGTTGATGTATGGGTGGATAGTTTTTCGAATTACCACATTGATTCTATTGTGCATGGTGGTTCAAAGAATGCTTGGAGATTGACCGGATTCTATGGGGAGCCTGATACAAATTGTAGAAGTGAAGGTTGGAACATGCTAAGAATGCTTAGCTCAAAGCCAAAGCTTCCTTGGTGCTATTTGGGTGATTTTAATGAGCTTTTGGAGGTGGAAGATAAGAGAGGTGGGGTTTCGTGGGCTCATTTTTTGATGCAAAATTTTAGAGATGTGTTGGACCATTGTGGGTTTGTTGATCTAGGCTTTTTAGGACCAGATTATACATGGCATGGGACCTGAAGGGGAGAGTGGATATGGGAAAAATTGGATAGGGGTGTTGCAAATTATGTGTGGTTAACTTGGTTTCCTACAGGTAGGGTGAAACACTTGAATTTCTTTACCTCAGATCATAGGCCAATTCTTCTATATTTGGATGGTAATGGTGAGCAACAAAAATGGCATAGGAAGCCTTTCCAGTTTGAAGCTATGTGGATTTCGAATCCTGAGTGTAAAGAGGTGATAAGCTTAGGATTGTGCTCCTGATTGTACACCTATGTTTGTTGCTGCCACAAAACTAAAAAGATGTAAGAAACGGTTGAAATCTTGGAGTCGGGATCACTTTGGCAATGTAAAAAAATAGATAAAGCAAGTGAAGGAGCAATTGTGGCATGCTAAAAAGGTTTCGGCCAGATCAGGGGATCATGAGGATGTGGTTCGATTAAAAAAGGAGTTGAATGTGTTATATGATAAAGAGGAGAAAATGTGGCAACAACGATCTAGGGTTCAGTGGCTGAAGAGTGGGGACTAGAATACTAAGTTTTTTCATGGGACTACTACTCAAAGGAAGAGGAAGAATTTCATTAACGGGCTGCGTGATGGGAATGGGGTATAGCAGGAGGATGAGGAGGTATTTCGACGCTTCGATAGGATTTGGATCAAGTGTTGGATGGGGTGAATGCTGTAGTAACTGAAACAATGAGAGCAAAACTTGATAGACTTTTTACAAGTGAGGAGGTAGGAGAAGCAATTAAGGGGATGGCTCCACTTAAAGCCCCTAGATCGAATGGTATGCCGCCTTTATATTTTCAAACTTACTGGACTAATATTGGTATGGATGTTTCTCAGGCTGTTCTATCTTGCTTAAATTCGAGGTCTATCCTTAGGTCTATAAACCATACCTTTAATACTATGATCCCTAAAGTCCATAATCCTGAAAGTGTTTCTAATTTTAGACCCACAAGCCTTTGCAATGTGATTTATAAGATCATTAGCAAGGTGATTGCTAATCGCCTAAAGCCTATGCATAATTCTATTATTTCTAAAACCCAAAGTACTTTTATTGTTGATAGATTGATTACTGATAATATTTTAATTGGTTTTAAGTCTTTACATCATATGAAGACTTGTTGTACAGGGAAGAAAGGGTTTGTGGCTATGAAAATGGATATAAGCAAGGCTTATGATAGGGTGGAGTGGGTTTTTCTTGAAAAAATTCTCCTCAAGTTGGGTTTCTCAGGTACATGGGTGGCTTTGATTATGGACTGTATCATTACTGTGTCACATTTTATTCTTGTGAATGGTTAACCAAAGGGTGTGATTGTTCCCTCTCGAGGCTTAAGACAAAGGGATCTTCTTTCCCCTTATTTGTTCCTCGTTTGTGCTAAAGGGTTGAATGCTCTCTTACAAAATGCTGTAGTTGAAGGAATGATTCAATGTTTCTTTATTTGTAGAAACGGACCTAAACTAACTCACTTATTTTTTGCAAATGATTGTTTAATTTTTTGCCGATCTAATCTTGAGGAGTGTAATAAAATTCAAGAGTTGCTTACTCTTTATGAGGCTACTTCAGGTCAAGTGATCAATAAGGAGAATACTACTCTCTTTTTTAGCAAAAATACAGATGAAGCTACTTAGGAAGCTCTAAAAATGGCCCTCAGTGTCTCAGCTATCAGAAATTATGAGAAATATTTGGGGTTGTCTTCTTTTGTAGGTAGGAATAGGAAAGCGTGTTTTACTCAGATCAGAGAAAGGATTTGGGCCCGAATGCAATGTTGGAAGGAAAAGTTGTTGTCTTAAGCTGGTAGGGAAATCATGATTAAGGCAGTGGCTCAATCTATCCCGATTTATTCCATGAGTGTCTTCAAGCTACCGGTGGGCCTTTGTAAAGATATTGAAGCCATAATTTGAAAGTTTTGGTGGGGTAGCGGTGATGCGAGGAAAATTTATTGGGTCAAATGGAGCTCTCTATGTTCTTCTAAATCAATTGGATGTATGGGGTTTTGGGACTTTCAGAAGTTCAATCATGCTTTATTGGCTAAACAGGTTTGGCGTTTTCTTCATCACTGAGACACACTCCTTTTTAAAGTCTTTAGTGCTAAGTATTTCCCAAATGGTAATATTCTTGAGGCCCCGGTTCATCCTAAGTGCTCTTATGCATGGAGGAGTATTTTCACGTGGGGTTATTGAGAAAGGCGTGATATGGAGGGTGGGCAGTGGACAATTGATAAATGTGTGGCATCATAGGTGGCTGCCTGACCTCCACCATAGCAAAATCATATCCCCAAATGTTAATCCCTTTATTCTTTAGGTGTGTGATTTGTTTCTACCTGGTACGAGGATCTAGGATCCAGGTCGCCTGGCAAGTTATTTTTTACCATGGGAAGCGGATATGGTAAGAAAAATCCAGGTTTGTGAGGATTGGGAGGAGGATATTCTAATTTGGCCTTTAACCTCTTATGGTGAATATAGTGTGAGGAGTGCTTATTGAATGCTTGTAGATG
The DNA here is from genome assembly GCA_023736055.1 of Quercus glauca. Classification (NCBI taxonomy): domain Eukaryota; kingdom Viridiplantae; phylum Streptophyta; class Magnoliopsida; order Fagales; family Fagaceae; genus Quercus; species Quercus glauca. The sequence goes on along the minus strand of CM043322.1, from coordinate 12,562,842 downwards.
ATGAAATCTACCTCTATCGAGTTCCTCTGCTCCCACTAGTGCTGGCTTGGTTTGGAAGAAAATATGGAAGGTTCAGGTTCCTAATAAAATTAAGCATCTCTTGTGGCGTGCTGCTAAGGATTCTTTGCCCACTAAACAAAACTTGGAGGCTCGGTACATCCCAGTTGGTAATGTATGTGATGGCTGTGGTGATCACACGGAATTGGTGTTGCATGTTTTGTGACTTTATGATTAGGCCTGTTCGGTTTGGATGTCGGATTCGGGATTTCATGTTCTGGTTTAGGCGAAGTGCAGGTCTTTTTTTGAGCTTTTGGAGGTTCTTTTTAGTCGTGGGTTGTGCTTCTGTATCGCGCTGTTTGCCACTGTGGCGTGGAGTTTATGGCAGTATCGTAATAGGGTGAGGGAACCAAGGAAGTGAATTCCGTACCGTACCGGCCGGTACCGCCGGAATATACCATACCGGCCAGTAATCCGGTACAAAATACTCTCTGTTTCGTACCGGAAAAAATGCCAGGCGTACCGGCCTCGTACCGGACGTACCGGCCAATTTCAGGCAATATCGGCCGGTACCGGGCGTACCGGCTGGTACAAAAAAAAGTTTTTTTTTTTTTTTTTTTTTTAAGTTTTGTAATTTTTGAATTTTTGTTAGGACAGAATGGTAACTTATTTGCATTAACTTATTAGTATTATTTGTTTTCTTAGTATGCAATGATAACTTTTAACCTTTCTATTTTTTATATTATGTTTTTTTTTTCTTTTAATTGATACTAAAACCTAAAATCATGAATAATTAATTCTGAATTAAGGAAATGTTTTATGATAAATTTTTATATTTATTATAATATATATACACACACACATACATACATACATACATATATATATATATATATACATATATATTTATAAATATAAAAAATAGCGGTAAACCCGAAACGGTACACCGGTATTGGCCGGTATCCGAAATATATCGTATTGCTGGCTAAACCGGTACAGCCTCCGGTACAGTATTGACTCCCTTGGAGGGAACGCCAATCCGTATGGCTGTTGCATGAAATGGGGAACAGAGCAAGGACGTTAGTCACTGAGTTTTAGGAGGTAAATCCTCAGGAGTAGTGCGAACCCATGCGTCGTCCACAGGTGCGCTGGTCTCCTCCACCTGAAGATCATTACAAAGCGAACTTCGATGCAACCTTCTTTGAAGAATCTGGTTTAGCAGGTGTTGGTGTAGTTTAACGTGATCATACAGGGCAGATCATTGGAGCTTTACAACAGAATATTCGCTCGGTTTAGTCCGTAGAAATGGCTAAAGCTTTGGCAGCTCAAAGGGCTATGCTTTTTGCTAAGGTGTTGAGTTTGTTTAGAGTTATTATTGAAGGCAATTGTAGTCGGGTTATTGATGCCTTGAAGGGTTCTGGCCACTGTCTACGTTGTATGGTCACGTCATTGAAGAAACTAAGAGACTTGGAGGGACGTTGAGGAGCTATATGTTCCAGCATGTTCAGCGAGAGGGAAATAGGTTAGCTCATAGTTTAGCTAAAAATATAGTTTTATCTGCAGACATTGATGTATGGGTAGAATCTTTACCCAAGGATGTGGAAGATGTTTTCCATTCGGATTTGCGTTGAACTTGTTTTGTTTTTGTTGGTGTTTCTTAATAATATTTCGCTTACATTTTTCTCAAAAAAAAAAGAAAAAAGAAATAAGGTTTTATGGGAATACGAGGTCTTCATTGATGAGGTAACAGTCAAGCTGGTAATCCCAGCTGTCATGGAGGTTCTTCTCCTTGATCAAATCTCCGATGATGATGTGGCGAAGTTAGGTAGCCTCCACTAATGTAGATGATGTCGTTGTCTTGCCTGTCCCGGGTGTCCCTGTCACCAGAATGTTCGGCCTGCTCTTTCTCACACTACCGTTTTGTGCCACGGAATTGGCCCTCTACTACTTTGGTTATCTTAGTCTCTTTCAGGCTGTTCTGCCGGATCTTATTCTACTTTTGTCTCCCTAGCTGATAATCTGTGCCATGCACAAAATAGTATTAGATCAACTACATAAATGCATACATAATATCAATTCATTTTTATATATATAAAAAGAGGAAATTAAAAAGTTTTTTTTTTTTGATAAGTAGGTGACTTATTCACCAAAACTTCATATTGTTCTGAATTTCAGCTCTTCTTAATCAAAGCCAACCCACAAAACCACAACATGGTAAAGCCCAAAACATGCATTTCCCTTTATTACTTCTTCCCTCCAGTTTCTCGGCAACCAAACATCAATCGAAATGTAAAACAAGTCAATTCGCTTTCAGCTCAACCTAACATATCTACATTTATGCAAAATTAGTATATTTCTATTCAAATTTTCTCCCTCTTCCCAAAAGACCCACAACAACATAAAACACAAAACTTCAACTTTCCATTCTTCATCCATTTCCTCCACGCTCAACCAAACATAAATGTAAACAAATAAATAAATATATATTTTTTCTAAAGTAATTAAGTTTTCAAATCATGTCCTAAGATGCCAATAATTTTTTTTTGGTAAGTAACAAATGTTATTTAGAAAAAAGATTGCACCCAATGTACAGGACCTATACTAGATGTACATCATAACTAAGCTTTGAGATTACGTGTGCGTTTGGATAGCAAACGCGTCTGGCGTTTGCGTCTAAACTTGGGTCCCGTGCACTATTCATGGGACCTACAAACCTCTTTTTTTAGCAAAATTTTCATTAAAAATTGGTACCACGACACTATTCACACATTTAAAAATTATTTTGCTACAGTATTTTCAGTTTTCAGTAATAAGCGGTATCCAAACAGACTCTACAAAGATCTTCAAAAAAAAAAAAAAAAACCCTTCCCTAAAAAAGAAAAAGAAAAATTCAAACACCAACCATCTTGTACCAATACAGATTCCAATTATACAAAATACAATACAAACCACCAATACAAATTACATAAGCTAAGCAAACCGTCTATAGTGCTAGCAAATTAGCAATACAGAGCAAAGCAGCCATCACAAATTAATTGAATCTAAAAAAACTTAGGACTTCATGTTTTCATACGAGGTTAAATGGAATACAAATATGTTATTGATTACGCAGGTTGCGTTTGGAACTAGTTCTTGCAAAAGAAATTTCATAGTTAGATGGCATAACTAAAAATAAACAGATATCTAATTCATAACAAAAAAAATGTCATTTATATTCCATACGAAAGATATTTTGGCGGGAGTGGTGAGTCACAGACCGAACAAAAGTAGAGAAAAAAAAGAAAAAAGAAGCAAAAACAATATGAAAGAGCGAAAACGTACCTGCGAGCTGCGAAGAGTGAACTGTGTTGGAGGGGATTTTGGGGGTTTGTTTGGGGTGCTCTAATTTTGTTTGATTTGGAGCACCAATTGGATTTTTTTTTTATTAATAAAATTCTTTATATAGTTGGCCGTCTTTTTTTTTTTCAATAAAGTTTGAACCTATGAATTATGATTATTACTTGATTTTTGGTATAGGCAGGGATTAAATTCTAAATAATCTCTTATTTAACCATCAAATGATTTTACTAGTTGAGTTAATCAGAACTCACAACCTTATATAACATTTGCAAATATGCTAATAACTACATCACATTTATCGGTAATTTTTATGAATAGCTCAAACAAATTTCTTGTCTGCTTAAGGTTGTAAAAGAACAATGTTATTTAGGAACAACTCGAGTTTAGCTACTCATCAAAAAAATAAAAAAAATCAAGTTTGGCTTAAGAAAAAGCTTGTTAATGTATATTTGTTTAACAAAAAAGTCAAATTCAAACCTAAACAAGTCAAGCTCAAATAAAATAATAACTTCCTAAACAAACTCATTAACATTAATATAAACTTGATTTAGCTTATATATAATATTATATTTTAATATCTATACTTGTCTCAAAATATTCTTTGATAAACTTAAAATTGAATTATGTAAGTTTGTAAAAATATTCATATGATATCAAATTACTATTATTTATCATTTATTAAAAATATAAATAGTCTTCCCATCAAAATATATATAAATAGTCTATTTGTAGTTAAAATTTATAAAAACAATTTTAAGGATCTGTTTGGAATCCACTTATTTTGCTGAAACTAAAAACTTTTTCCTAAAAGTACTATAGATAAAGGTAAATGTTAGTTGAAATAGTATAGTGAGACCTATAAACAGTACAAAAAAGTGTAGTGCGACCCAAGTCTTTTTTTTTTTCAATAAAGTTTGAACCTATGAATTATGATTATTACTTGATTTTTGGTATAGGCAGGGATTAAATTCTAAATAATCTCTTATTTAACCATCAAATGATTTTACTAGTTGAGTTAATCGGAGCTCACAACCTTATATAACATTTGCAAATATGCTAATAACTACATCACATTTATCGGTAATTTTTATGAATAGCTCAAACAAATTTCTTGTCTGCTTAAGGTTGTAAAAGAACAATGTTATTTAGGAACAACTCGAGTTTAGCTACTCATCAAAAAAATAAAAAAAATCAAGTTTAGCTTAAGAAAAAGCTTGTTGATGTATATTTGTTTAACAAAAAAGTCAAATTCAAACCAAAACAAGTCAAGCTCAAATAAAATAATAACTTCCTAAACAAACTCATTAACATTAATATAAACTTGATTTAGCTTATATATAATATTATATTTTAATATCTATACTTGGCTCAAAATATTCTTTGATAGACTTAAAATTGAATTATGTAAGTTTGTAAAAATATTCATACGATATCAAATTACTATTATTTATCATTTATTAAAAATATAAATAGTCTTCCCATCAAAATATATATAAATAGTCTATTTGTAGTTAAAATTTATAAAAACAATTTTAAGGATCTGTTTAGAATCCACTTATTTTGCTGAAACTGAAAACTTTTTCCTAAAAGTACTATAGATAAAGGTAAATGTTAGTTGAAATAGTATAGTAGGACCCATAAACAATACAAAAAAGTGTAGTGAGACCCACGTCTTTTTTTTTTTCAATAAAGTTTGAACCTATGAATTATGATTATTACTTGATTTTTGGTATAGGCAGGGATTAAATTCTAAATAATCTCTTATTTAACCATCAAATGATTTTACTAGTTGAGTTAATCGGAGCTCACAATCTTATATAACATTTGCAAATATGCTAATAACTACATCACATTTATCGGTAATTTTTATGAATAGCTCAAACAAATTTCTTGTCTGCTTAAGGTTGTAAAAGAACAATGTTATTTAGGAACAACTCGAGTTTAGCTACTCATCAAAAAAATAAAAAAAATCAAGTTTGGCTTAAGAAAAAGCTTGTTAATGTATATTCATTTAACAAAAAAGTCAAATTCAAACCTAAACAAGTCAAGCTCAAATAAAATAATAACTTCCTAAACAAACTCATTAACATTAATATAAACTTGATTTAGCTTATATATAATATTATATTTTAATATCTATACTTGTCTCAAAATATTCTTTGATAGACTTAAAATTGAATTATGTAAGTTTGTAAAAATATTCATACGATATCAAATTACTATTATTTATCATTTATTAAAAATATAAATAGTCTTCCCATCAAAAAATATATAAATAGTCTATTCGTAGTTAAAATATATAAAAACAATTTTAAGGATCTGTTTGGAATCCACTTATTTTGCTGAAACTGAAAACTTTTTCCTAAAAGTATTGTAGATAAAGGTAAATGTTAGTTGAAATAGTATAGTGGGACCCATAAACAGTACAAAAAAGTGTAGTGAGACCCATGAATAGTAACAAAAATAAACTAAATAATAAAATAAATTGGCAAAAATAATCATGCCAAACGTACACTTAGTCATGAGTTTTTTGTGAGCTTATTTGATAATACAGATTTTTTTTTTCAAAATAGCACAAAATTTCAAACAATTTTGTTAGTTAGCATAGTTTCCAAACTATTTAGAAAACTAACATCTCGAGTATTAGAGACTCGGTTTCACTGTAGCAACTTGAGTATTACAAAGTCGATTTTTATGAAAATTCACGTGAAAATCGAGTCTGTGAGACTCGAGTTCCACAACAAAATCCAGAAAACAAAGATCAAGACAAAGATCAAACCACGAAATGCACGTAGAAAGTTCAAACCCAGCAACCCAGGGGAAAATAGTTAACTAATTTTTTTTTCTAACTATCTAGTTAGTTATTCCGGTTTCCAAACTATATAATTTACTAGCATCTCGAGTCTAAGAGACTCGATTTTGGCCTATAAATCGAGTCTCAAAGACTCAATTTCCATGGTTTGATGTGGAAAAAGATGGCACATGGAGACCACCTGGAATGTACAAGCCGAAAGGTGCAAAAAAAAAAAAAAAACAATCAGATCACAGAAAGAAACCAGAAAAAGATCAAGCTCAAATATTCATCAGAGAGAGGAAAAAAAAAAAAAAAAAAAACCCAGAAACAGAAGGTCGCACGGCGACCTGGGTTGCAGCATTCATCACAGAGAGAGAGAGAAAAAAAAAAAAAAAACCCAAAAACAAAAGGTCGCGCGGCGACCTGCCGCGCGACCCAGGTCGCAGTGCGACCCCTGGGGCTCACACCGGCCTGCGGCTCGCCGGCTGGAGGCTCGCTAGCATGGGGCTGTTTCTGAGTTTTTTTTTTGTTTTTTTTTTGTTTTTTTGTTTTTGTTTTCTTTGTTTTTTTGTTTTTGTTTTTTTGTTTTTTTTTTTTTGTTTTTTTTTTGTTTTTGTTTTTTTTTTTTTTTTTTTTTTTTTTTTGTTTTTTTTTTTTTTTTTCTGGCTCTAATTTGTAACGCTGGAGCTGTTTTGATATATATATATATATATATATATATATATGGGCTTAGAAATCGAGTCTCAGATACTCGATTTCCATGTGGACGCCATGTGGAAAAAGTGCCAACTTAAACCCGATCAAAACATGAAAATCGACTTTTAATGACTCGATTTATGGACCCTAAATCGAGTCTCTTAAACTCGAGATGCTATTAAATTATATAGTTTCTGAACCGGGCCAACTAACTACATAGTTGGATAATTATGTCTAATTAGTCATTTTGGCCCAGAAACCCAAAACACAAAGATAAAAAAAACGGAGAAAGATCAAATAGAGAGTTCAAACCAAAACACCTTACAAAAAACAGAGAGATCAAACCAAAGAGATCTTTGTAACGAAACCCAAACCATGAGGACACAACAAACTAGGGAGATCAAAACCAGGTGGCGGCGGCGGCGGCAGTGATTGAAATCAAGCTCTCGGGGTCTTTGGGTGGGTTTCTTCGTTCTTGTTGTTGATTTTCTCTCTGGGTCTTGACCTATCACCAAAGTTCTCCATCTGAGCTTCTCTAAGTTTTGAATTCTTTTGTGAAACTCGAGTTCGTAAGACTCGATTTCCATGTGATTTTTCATAGAAATCGAGTTTGTAAGTTGTTACAATAAAATCGAGTCCTAAATACTCGAGATATTAGTTTCTTAAATAGTTTGAAAATAATGTTAACTAACAAAATTGATTGAAAATTGGTATTATTTTGAAAAAAAATCCAAAGATGTACCAAGCTTTAATATTGTTCAGGTCGGTTCGTTCCAAGCCCAAATCATGAAAGCCCAAGAAACAGGGTCCAGGCCCATTCGAAGCTTTCAACTTCTGCGATTGTCTTCTTGTGCCAGCGAAGAAAAGAGAAATTCCCAGCACGGAGAGAAATTTCGCTCCAATGGCTCAGATTCCGAACCTAGACAATGCTCCTCTCAATCTCACATCTCTCAGGTACGCTAAACCCTAATTTTTCCACAGCAATCAACTTCTATAACAACAATTCAATTCTCGTTTGCTAATTGGTCTTTGGTTCATATTCAGAGAACAGTCACAGAAGGACCTCCTAAACATCCTCAAGAATGTGAGTCTCTCTTTCTCTCTATCTCTTTATCATTTCTCTGTTTGGTTCCCGAGAAAAAATTATATAGTTAGTAGAAGTCTCTGGCTGTTTTTCAGTTATAAGTGGAATCTATACTTTCCTGGCTCCCAAACATTGAGGAGCATCGGATTTAGGATTCTAATTCAGTTCGCATTGCTTGTTTATCACTAGGAACATTCTTGTATTTGAAATTTTGTTGAAATTGATGATAAATATTGATTTATCTATTTGTTTATTTATGTATATAAATTTTCATGGATTTATAGATTCGAGGGAAAAAGTGCTTGGTTATTGATCCGAAGCTCGGGAGTTCTCTCTCATCGATCATACAAACATCGCTTCTTAAGGCATTTTCTCTCAAACTCTACTTACATCTTCAATGGAATTTAGATTATATGAAGAAATTTACACGTAGTCATTACAATGTGCACTTAATTTTAGATTTTTTTGGAATCATTATAAATAGTTTTGTTTAGATTCAGTATTTTATCTTCGAAAATATTTTGCTGGTGAAAAGTATAGCCCGGCTGAAACTAGCAGAGCTCTAATGAATGGGAATTATTGATAATAAGTAGCTGCTATTTTTGAGAAATTTCTGCTAATTACAAACAGGAACATGGGGTTGAGTTGCGGCATCTTTCAGCTGACCCCCTTCAAACTGACTGTGCCAAAGTGGTTTACCTTGTCCGTTCTCAGCTTGATTTAATGAAATTCATATGTTCGAATGTTCACGATGATATATCGAAGGGACTTCAAAGGGAATACTTTGTTTATTTTGTCCCTCGCCGCACAGTTGTATGTGAGAAGGTAAATGTTTGTTGGCAGTCTTTCTGTTTGTAAAACCCAAGCTATGTGTATGTATTTATGGTGAGTAGCTTTTGGTTTTGCAGATCCTTGAAGAGGAAAATGTTTATAATTTGATGACTATAGGGGAGTACCCATTGTACATAGTTCCGTTGGACGAGGATGTATTATCATTTGAACTCGACCTTGCTTATAAAGTACGTAAAAATTTGTTTTTGTCCGTTCTGCTGATTTATATTAATTATTTCTCTTTGTGCTTCTGATGTCTTATTTTATTTTTTGATTTTTATTATTTTTTTTCTGTACATCTTAGGAAAGCCAAGTCGATGGTGATACAAGCTCACTTTGGCATATCGCCAAAGCCATTCACAAGCTTGAGGTCGTGAGATTTTACTAATGTAATTTAGTTAATTCATATAAGGGATGAAGCCTTAAAATAATTTGACCTATAAAGAGAGAATACTTATTTGAAATATAATAAATCTTTTATGAATGCAGATATTTAATATGGTTATATGCTCTTCTTGTATATTTTTGCATTTACCTGAAAGGTTTACATCAATTTATGTGTTATAGTTTTCTTTTGGAGTGATACCAAACGTGAGAGCCAAAGGCAAAGCATCAGTGCGTGTTGCAGACATTCTAAACCGTATGCAAGCAGAGGAACCTGTTAACTCACCTGATGTAATTATCTACAGCTTCAAGCTCCTTTTTATGCAAACTAAGTTGAAAAAAATGCATTTTTATAAAATGATGCACACTTCACTGCCTCCCACTAATGTTTTGTTTGTTACTGCAGATGGTTGTGCCAGAGATAAATACACTCATCCTTTTAGATAGGGAGGTAAACTTTTCTTCGTTCCCTCTATTTTACTGTATGTTCTCTGATGTGAAGTCATGCTAGTTGCAAATGATATGCAACCATGTGTTTAAAAATTGTGTATTTTCTTAACCTACCTTATGCCTGGAGGACAAGCAAATTTTAAAACCTTGTCGAATTGGTGAACAAGCCATGTATTGTTGGTCCTAGAATTAATCCAATAGAGAGATTAAAAATGACATGAAATATAAGCCAAAAGTTTACTAAAGACAACTCAGTGCACTACATGTCGAAAAAAAAGGGACCAAAAATGACATTAAATTGAAAAACCTATATTTCAAAAGATGACTAAGTGCGACCTCAAAAAGAGAGAGAGAGAGAGAGAGAGAGAGAGAGAAAAGAAGATGACTAAGCACAACTAGCTGCACTATAAGCCCAAAATGAAAATGAATGAAAATACCCTTTACATTAAATTAAAAAAACCAATACTTTATATACTTACTAATCTAACTTCATTAAAATTTTGACTTGTGGGTTTGGTTTTAATTTGTTTTAGAGTTGAATCTGTATTGTTATTAAAAATGAATCAATTTCCAAATAATTTATTTCCGTAGGCTCTTGTCAAGAATTTCAGATTTAAATGCTTACTCTGTTCTGTAATACCACAAATCCAGTTTTTATCGGAAGAAGAATGTAGAGAAATATAGAGAAGTTGATAATAAAGAAAGGAATTATAAGTTCTTATTAAGAGCTGGCAGTTTGGCACACTTCAAAATCTGATTCACATATTAAAAAAAAGAGAAGGTTTTAAACTAGTTCTCATTTTTGAGCTACTTTTGCAATGCTTAGTTGTAGATTTATAATGTCTATGATATTATAGATCCTTGCTGTTGCTTAAAGTTGACTATTCCTCGGCTGCAGGTGGACATGGTTACTCCTATGTTGTCTCAATTAACATATGAGGGGCTACTTGATGAGGTAAGCAGAGGAAGTTGGCCCATACTTATGCAACGCATAATTGTTACCTGGCATGATAGTTATAACCCTGGAATGATGTGATTGACAAGTTTAATGATTTATAGTCCTCATATTGTCCTTATACAAATTCAATTAGCTTGGTGAAAACTCCTCCTCCATTAAGAATTTGACTTTGTTTTTAATGTTGTGTTTTTCCTTTATGTTATATCCATTCTGGTCAAAATTACATTACCTGGACTTGTGAGACTACTGAAACTCTAATTGCATGACCATCAGATTGTTTTAGTTTTATTTATGCTCAAGCTATATCGTTAAAGCTCAATCTTTTAAGAGAAATTATTTTTGTTACTTTCTTGCATGGGCCTGAAATGGGATACCTATTGGTTCTGGTTATATCGATTTTGTTATAACCTCTCTAATACGTTGACTGCAGTGTCTGCATGTCAATAATGGTTCTGTGGAGCTGGATGCATCTATCATGGGTCTCCAACAAGAGGGAAAAAAGATAAAAGTTCCACTTAATTCAAGGTAAACTATTGTCTCTGCTTGATATATCTTGCTGCTCTTGACAACAACGACCAAGCCTTAGTTCCAAATTTTTGGGGTCTGCCACAGATCCTCAATAAACTAATTAGGGTCAGTGACATGATTCTTTTCCTCCATCTATTCAATCCAATGTCATGTTCTTTATTCTTTTTAATTTTTGTTTCTAGTTATACTGATTTTTTTTCTAAGATATGGCTAAATATTACGTTCAATTTGGTGGCTAAGCCTCAAATTCTCCATGAAGCTATGTATGTGTGTGTATGTAGTTATGTAAACTGTTCGGAAATTGTTTCAAAACTTATCGTACTTATGGATCAAATAATTGTATTAGAATATGATATGCAGAATTTACTAGAAAGGCATACAAATGAGGGAACAATGAGTACAAAATTCTGTAGATCCTATGAGGATAGCAATAAAGAAACCTTTGGTTTCACATGAGCATATCACAAAGCATCTTAAGAATTCCAAAAATTGAGTTTCAAAATGTTTATGCTCTTTCTGTTGTCTCTCTCTCTCTTTTATTTTTTTATGAAATGCTTATTTTCCAGAATAACCTAAAGGATGAAAAAGCTAATATCTCTGTACTATATCTAATCACTAATATTCATGAAATTTTACCCCCGCCCGGGGGGGGGGGGGGGGGGGGGTAGTTAAATATTAAATAATATTTTCCCTATCATATGACTAATATTTAATGGCGGCTAAGCCTTGGATGTTCTAATGTCGTGTGGAGTGTCCTTTTTTGTAGATTCACTTCCACAGTTCCACAAAGCCCTTTAGTCCTAAGATAGTTATTATATTACTTCCCTAGTTTTTACAGATATGCATCTTAGAATGTTTGATGCTCCAACTGTTTAATGTAGTTGATATCTTGCATACCATCTGTTAGTTGTAGGTACACAAGGGAAAACATCAATTTGGTGCGAAACTATTATTTATTTACTTATTCTATTTTTCTTGGATTATATGTTGATGCAAGAATTGCCAGTTGTCCCAAATGCTTTCACTAAATATATCTTTTCCTTCTTGGTTTTTTAGTTCCTTTACACTTCTTTATTTCCACCTTATTTCTCTTCTTCCTTCTTGTCACATTCACTTACTGCTGATGGTCTAAATTTGTTAGTGACAAGCTGTTTAAGGAGATACGGGATCTCAACTTCGAAGTTGTTGTCCAGGTTGATCTATTTAAACCAGTTTATATTACTTGCAATCATAGCTTATACTTCAATTTCCAAATCTGTCTCTTGTCAGTTGTTATAATAAAAAATCCCATTATTCTTCTTGGAGTTCTATTTTCTTAATTGCCATCTGCAGTATGATTGCAGATTCTACGTCAGAAAGCAACATCCATGAAGCAGGACTACACAGAAGTGACAACAACTGTAAGTGAATGGTCTAACATCTGAACATTGCTGTCTCTTTTGTGTTTATGATTGATGCAAACTTGAATATTTCCTTGAAATTGATGTTAGTGCTAAAATACATTTGTCCAACTTCGCTGCTCTAAAATTCAAGTACCTTAGTAAAATATGTATTAGCTATAGTTGTTACTTGTTTGGATGTAATTGCATGCATGGTTGAATAGTTCAACCCATAATTGAGGGGATTAACATGATTTTTATGTGATCATTTACTTATGAACAAAAAGAAGAAGATTATTTATGTGTCAGATGATGCGCACTTTCAACTTCTTATATTATACCACACATACAGTTCTCTCCACAAAACACAATCAGTATCTCAATACCTTCCTTTCTAGACTGTTAAATGATTTTGTAAATGTTTTCTAATGGACTGCTATGTTGTGCACAGACACAGTCAGTTTCTGAATTAAAGGACTTTGTCAAAAAGCTGAACTCGTTGCCAGAAATGACTGTAAGTATTTTCCTACTTTTAATTTTTCATTTTTGAGATCTATATGTGTGTTTCCAATTGATTTTAATTTTCTGGAATTTGTTGCTTCAGAGGCACATAAATCTTGCTCAGCATCTGTCGACATTCACATCAAAGCCAGCCTTTCTTGGGCAACTTGACATGGAACACACAATTGTTGAGGCACAGAGTTATGACATGTGAGCACAATTTCTACTGTTATCTCCAACTTTTGAAGACCTAATGTGTTGATTATATGCTTTTCGCTTTATAATATATGTGAATATACTCAATGCAAAAGCATGCTGATTGGGTAGTAAATGGTTTACTGAATTTCAGGACTAAGGGTTGATGCACTGCTTATGGCCATGTAGTTATGATGTTATTATCATGTTTACTGAATTTCAGGACTAAGGGTTGATGTGCTGCCTATGGCCATGTAGTTATGATGTTATTATCATGTTTGTTTGTTTAACAATCAGCTTATGGTCTTTCTGTTCCTGACACATGTTTGACTTTCCAGAAGCGCCAATTGTTCTTAACCTAAAACCAGATTATTGTTTGTCATCTTTGGAATGCATCAAAGCTATCCAACCACTCTACTCAAAGAATTTTTTTTTTTTTTTTTTTGTTAGATTGACGAACTGTGCTGGCATCTTTTAGGTGCAGCGCACTTCAAAATTCAATCAAGTATAAATAATAAATGCCCCCCCTTTTTGATTGGTGATAGTACCTGTCCTGAGTCTTCTGACCTGTGCTGCTTGTATCATATGGAATAACTGAAATGGCATTCTTTTTTTTCTTTTTCTTTTTAAGCAATTGTATTTATAATCTTTCTTTGGTTACTAAAATCTATGCATTCTTGGTATCTTCAAGTCATTTCTCAAGATCAACTCCTTTCAATTTGTCATAAATACAAATTATGGATTCTCAGTCCCCTATCCTAATTTCCAAAAGCATGAAACTAATGCAGATGCTTTGAGTACATTGAAGAATTGATCCATAAGCAGGAGCCTCTTGTCAAAGTCCTACGCCTTCTCATCTTATTTTCCATTACAAGTTCTGGGTTGCCCAAAAAGCAGTTTGACTATTTGAGGCAAGACTTCATGCATATTATCATTACTGTTAATTCCTTGGGGTCTTCCATATTTTGATTTTGTTGGCAATTGAATTTTGTAGCAATTTTTACCTATGTACTTTTGTGGATGTGTATTTTTATTTATTTATTAGTTTCAACTCTTGGTCTAGGAGAGAACTACTCCACAGCTATGGATTTGAGCACATGGCGACACTGAATAATTTAGAAAAAGCTGGGTTGCTCAGAAAGCAGGTTTGGTGTCATTTTGCCTTTATAATCTAGCATTTCCTACATTTGATTTTTATAGTCAACTGGCTATGTTAACTGGATTTTATCAAATTATTGGATTCATGGTAACATCATTTGAACCTTGCAGGAGTCAAAAAGCAACTGGCTGACAATTAAACGTGCTCTACAACTTGTTGTTGAGGACACTGATACAGCCAAGTATTATTCTATTTGATCTTTTGATTCGGTTCTTCTTCATAATTGAAAATATTAAGAGTTTGGTCCACATTTACATCTAGGGTGGTGGGCTCATAGCTTGCATGTCTTACATTCCTCACACTGATTTGTGCCCTTTTAGTGTACCCAGATTTCGCAATATGGCACAAGTGAGCACCTACATTATTTACTCATCACTGGGGTGGCTCATTTGATAGAATTATATGACCTTATTGTTCATGATGTGCAAAACCAAACACTATGGGGGGATGATGCACTGTACAGCGTCATAGAATTTTTATAAGAATATGCTACTTCAGTAGATGCTGAAACACTTATTAGGTGGGCAGAAGCAAACTATAATAGCAAGATGGACTTGATTATAAGCTTGATATTCGCTTTTAAATTCTATATAGGTCTTTTCATGGTGGATTTCATATTCCAGTGCTTATATATTTAGAAGTTTTTCTCAGAAAGCTGTATGATGATGAATTATGGATATGGCTGCTCTTTCTTTAGCCAGTTTTACAATTCATATCTATTAAGGCTCTCCTTCCCTCTCTCCCTTTATCTCTTTTGATTCTCATCTCTTGGTGTCACTGAAACAAATTCTGCAGTTTCTGGAACTACTTGCACCATATTTATGCATTCCAAGCTGTTCCTTATTACTTAGGAAAATATAATACACTTAATTCTGAATCTAGCCATTTAAAATGTTTTTAGGTTATTTTATTTTATTTTATTTGTATGGGTGTGTGTATTTCCCCATAGCACTGTTGTGTTTCTTACTAACTTTTTATGTGCTTTCTTATGTAACAGCCCAAATGATATTGCCTACGTATTTTCTGGATATGCACCTCTTAGTATTCGTCTTGTTCAGCATGCTGTGCGGTCTGGATGGTCAGATTGATTCTTTATTTGCTATTATTTATTTATTTTTTTTGGGATAGGTCATTTTCTAAGTTTCTTACAAGTTCTTTTTGTTAGCAATACATATTATTACCTTTAACCTAGGAAAAAAAGATAGATTATTGCCTTAATTCATCAATTCTCTTTAGCCTAATTCTTGTTACAAATTGACTTTTGGGGCGAATAATGGAAAAAATAATTAAAAAAAAAATATATATATATATATATATCCTGGTCTTATTTTAGTATTGTTGTTAATATTACTAAATTGAAAAAAAGAAAAAAGAGGAAACCTTATAATGTTCAAACCAAAGCAAATCCAATGTGACTGGCAGCAGCCTCTTGAAGTGGATCAGTGATCCCATCATGTTTTAATGATTTATATTAAATCATCATAGTTAGTCCTAGGTTCCTTAGAACCTTACAGTTCTAAAATTGCCACATTAAGTGATAAGACTCCAATAAGGGTCTTGGTATCAAAGCTCACGCATCATGTGATACCTCAATTTATGGGGTGTCTTGATTGTCTTCATAAATACCATATGAAGGTTTTTTTCCCCAAATTTTCACACGCACATTTAAGCTTTGCCCTTTTTTTTATATTGAGAGCATTGCTATTATTTTGTTGACATTTGAAACATGATGGACACAACCTCTTCCTTGAAGACTTGTAACAGACAAGCTTATTATGCTATCATGTGTAGAGTAACCAAGCAAGGATGGCTCATTTGTATTTATATAATTTTTACACATGTTTGGTTCTGCAAAGAGCGATGGTTGTGATGAGATCTAAGGCTGCTTTTTTTTTTTTTTTTTTCAAAAATAATTTTATAATTTTATGTTTTTATGCTTTTTTTGGCTAAAAGTTCTCTAACACTCGTTTGGGAGTTCATAAAGGAATGGAATGGAATGAATAAATCATGGAATGAAATGGAATAGATGGAATATGATGAATTTAAGTAATGGAAATGAATGAAATGAAATTAAGTAAAGTTGTTAGGAAGTTTTAAAATAAAGCAATGAAAGGTAAGTAACCTTGTTTGAGAGTAACACAGAGGGAAATGAATGAAATCATTTCATCAAAATATTACTATTAGACCCTTGTTTTAAAATAAATGGCTGAATATATAAGGGTATTTTGGGAGTTTTAGTGAAAAATTTCATTAAACTTCATTCCATTCCCTTTTATTCCTCTCAATTTTGGAGGGAATGAAAATTTGAAGTTTTGAGGGAATAGAGAGGAATGAATATTCCATCTTTACCCATTCCATTTCCTTTCACTTAAACTTCTGAACAAGGGAATGGACTTTGTTAAAACTCCCGAACAAGGGAAAGAAAGGAATATTCTAAAATTATTCTTTTCATTCAATTCCATTCCATTCTTTCCCTCCTCCCAAACGAGGGTTAAGGCTATGTTATCTTTGTATGTGGTGTAGTAGCTAAAGTCTTTTGGTCTTAGGTGTTTGAGACAAGTTTCATTACCCGACAGGTGCCTAATATGTTGATCTCTCGATCGTATGGCATTGGAACATGGCCTTTGTTGAACCCCCTAAATACCCCACTTATTTTGTGGCCCATAGAAATGTCTTGGTTCCATTCATGGGATAGAAGTCAAGACACCATTGTGACAATATCTACAATTGTTCTGACTGGTCTTTTACAACAATTACCACAATTGATTCTCGCTGCTTTTGGATTATGAATTTGAACTTTTTAGGAAAATTTTATTTTCTCTTGAAAGTAACAATTTGACCCTTCAGGCGTCCTATAGAAGAAATCCTGAAGCTGCTACCAGGACCACATTCAGAAACAAAAAGGGTAAACTTCTCATGATTATGCACTCTTTGGATCTCTTTTCTATCCTCGCAATTTAGGTGACTCTTGTATGCTGTACTATTTTACAGGGCAGATTCTCAAGCAGTCCATCATATGAGACCTTGCAGGCTTCAGCTAATATAGACAAGTATGTTCAACTCGTCCTAGTATCTAGGATTCTTCTTTATTGACTTTCTTATGTTGGGTCATTTTGTCTTTAGTGACAACAAATCTTTTAATGATGATAAGCCTGTACAGATGAACATTAGACTTTGCTGATAATATAAGGAGCAGTATCACATTCCATTTCCATAACTGAAGCAGTTGCCCCTAATTTTTACTGTAGTTTTATTTTCAAATACAATAATGTCACTCAATGTAAGTTTGGGATTGAGGATGAGGTCATGATTTCAAAATCCATTGGTGCGCGTTTAACTTACCAATAAAAAAGAAAAAAGAAGTGCTATACTCTCCTTTATTTTGACTCTTCTTGACATAATTCAGAGTTGCTGATGGAAGGCGGTCTCTAGTTCTTGTTGTCTTCATTGGAGGCATAACATTTGCAGAGATTTCCGCTCTTCGATTTCTCAGTGCTCAGGTGTGTCAAATTTGTTGCATATATGGAATCTACTCATCTGTTTTAACAATTTTTTGAATTGTAACATACTGTAAAACCTGACCATTTTTCTTCCACACTTCAAAGTTTTGAAATTTTTGAAGATCATTACCAGCCCTGATTTGACTAACCGATGATAATGGTCTTTTTGTTCTTGAAGCTATACTGTAAATGGCCAATCAAAGATTAATTTTGTTACAGATATGACTAGTTTCATGGAATTGTGCATCTTGCTTTAGTGTTCCAGATAATTAACCAGTTACAATGATGTCTATTTTCATCCTCATTTTTAGGTTTCTATAATGTTTGAGTAACTTGTTCTTGCAGGAAGGGATGGCATATGATTTGATTGTTGGGACAACCAAAATTGTTAGTGGGCATAGCTTAGCTGAAACATTTGTAGAGAGGTTGGGCTAAGGTGAAATTTTTGTTTGTTTTTTCTTTTTCTTTTTGTAAAGTTTTACTGGCTATGAGAGTAGAAACTGAGGGTTGTTGGCCTGACTTGAAGCCCATGTAGGGCATGTTGAACTGATTATATATCTGTTAGCTTGTTGAGTGTAGCGTGTACGATTTTCTGGCTTCACCTTTTCTGTATTGATTTTGCGAGGTCAAATCCCAGCAACCCTTTGAAGGAATTATTTGCTTTGAATTGAAAGAGAGTATTTCCACATTGTTGTGATTATTTTTCTATGGCTAATGACTTTCAGCATTGCATACATGAAATTGTGAAGAATGTAGAGCATGGTATGCCTTAGGTGATGTTACCAGAAAAATGAAAATGGAGTCCATAATCCTAATCACGATGATTAGATTTAGAAGCAATCTTTCTTGCCTTTCATCTACAACCTATATAACACCTGATATACGCCATCCTTAAAACATATTTCTTCGTACACAAGAAGTCCAAAAGACAATGTTTAAATTTGGGTGAAATACATTGTTAATTTTTGAAGTTTCAAGTGCATGCTATTAGTTCCTAAATTTTAACAAATAAGCAATAATAGTCCCTCTTACTACTTATGTTAGTTTTCTTGTCTATGTGTCTAATAGAGTGATGACATGACATTACAATTTTTTATTATAAAAAAAATCACACACATGCTTGGATCTAACGGAGAAATCTGTTTAATTTGGGTCTTTCCCCAATTCAAACCCGTTAGAAGATAAACCCTTATTCACACACAAATCCGATAGAGAGAGAATGCATTTGTGTGCTGGCTGATCAAGGCAATTGCATATATAGCTTGGGCTGTTTATTGGACTTTATTTTTTTGCTATGAATGGTCTAATTGATGTAATAATGTTGTCTGTAATGGCTAGTTTGGATTAAGGGGAAGTAAAGTAAAGTTGCTGGAAATTAAAGAATGCAATGGTAGAACAGCCTAAAGGTTGAACGTGGCATTTTTGAATGAATTAGATGAAAAAAAAAATTTATTTGCCAATAGCCCATCATCAGTGCAAGCCCGAGACCCAAATTTGGACCAAACTGACTAGGACCTATTGGACCCAAACCGGTTGGGACCAGTGGCCTATAGGTTAGGTTTGGTCAAGGGTTGTAATATACCAATTCGGTCCTAAAAATTGCAAAAGACCGGCTGGACCGGATTGTTTACATCCCTAAACGTGCAATTTGTGTAGAGTGCTAAAATTAATTTTGTTACCATTTTACAAACTTACCAAAACTATTTATTGTCAATATATATATATATATATATATTCAATTAAGGCTAATCAAAGAGATTGCCCCAGTCAACATATCAAAATTACATAAAGGATTATTTTAACATAAAGGTGTTCGGCTTGAAGATGTCTTGCTAAAACAAATATGATGAGCTTTCTATGAGATAGATTCTTATTATTTGTGTTTTTTTTTTAATAGAGGAATTCTTCTTTTTTTATATACATATAATAAAATTTGAGTAAAAAAAATGTTAGGACCACAACTTACTCATTTGATAAGTCTGGAGTTGTGGATCCACAACTTTTACTTTACCACTTATAACTTGCCATGTGAGTAAGTTGTGACAAATTGTGGAAAAAGTTGTGGTCCAAGAATTACTCAATTTGAATCTATGATGTCCCATTTTCATTATAATTGTTTTTTATGATTATGATCAAGGCAAGAAATTAATGTGTGTGTATATATATTAATGAAGAAAACTAAAGTAAATATATTATATATAAGTAAAGTAAATAATAAAGTCAAGTCAAGTAAATAATAAAGTATTATAAAAAATAAAGTAAATAAGTCAATACTTAAACAAAATAAATTACAATATTGTCAAAAAATTTCTCCATAAAAAAAAATATTGTCAAAACAAATACTTACAACCTACAGGCCTACAAGAAATAGAGGTAGAAACAGGTTTTTCAAAGTAGGAAAGAAAGCTTACGAGATTAGATATTTGTATGAAAGTTAAAAATTAAGTTCTGGTTACAATGGAAGAGAAACAGCCTTTTTATAGGCAAAATTAAGCGTTATTTGAATGGTGTATAGTGAACAATAAATTTGATTTTTTTACTATTCAGCAGGTTTTCAACAGTTTTGTTAGTATGTGCTAACCATAGTAATGTAAGCAATAGTTTCAGTAATTTTGTCAGTATATGCAGACAATAGTGATGTAAGTAGTGTCTTTAGCAATTTTGTTAGTATGTACTGATAGTATCATATTTTGCAATTATAGAGCTGAAGCAAGAAATTAGTCTTTAGCTAAGTCTAGAATAGCAATTGAGTCATGCTCAACCAAAGTCTGATCATAGGGGTAACAGGGATTATCATCTTTTGCAACAGAAGCTTTAGAGGATGCTATATATATATATATATATTTGGTATAGGTGAAAGACTTTTACCTGTTGAGTTAAATCCAGTGAAAATGAATTCCATTAAACTAACTAACAACAACACTAGATGGAATGAAGTTAGACATAGGCGCAAGAAGCTGTCAAAATTAGAAGTGGTGAAGAGAACTTCGAACATCCTTGCAGGGTTTCACTATGACCAGGCCATCACGCAACCAACTTGCACTAGGGAGGATACAAAATGCAAACCACCTGATGGAAGTTATATAAGGTGGAAGTGGACGAAGTTATTTTCAAGCAACAAAGGGAGGTTGGTATAGGAGGTTTGTAAAACGGGTCTCAAAAGGAATGATAACATGCCTGTCACCTGCAAGACACTCTTAAGAATGTTTCAAATTATGTAGCTTGGATTGAAGATTGTCCTAGTTCCATTTCTAGTGCAATTTCTCTTGATGTATCCAGTTTTAAAATTTGATTGAAATTCATTTTAAATAAATAAATAAATAAACAATAACATCAATACTAGATAGAGTCTGAGAAATTACAAAAAAAAAAAAAAAAATTCTTGAAAATAAAAACCAAATTTGAAACTCACTCTAGTGTGAAGGCAATGGAAAAATTATTTGGTATTTGTAGTCAGCTTATTGGTCTAGGTTTGTAACATGTTCAAAATAATTTTCTTGGATTTTTGAGTATTGAAATTTTAGAGATATTATAGCAGTACTAATGATGTGTCCCCCAAAAACAGAGATGGAAAAAAGAATTTAGTGTTCTGGCGTCACCATAACACACAACAAAGTAAAACTTGCAAGTTGCAACAGAAAATTTAGCTTTTCTAATATTTTCTCACCGTAATAAACACAGACACTGCTACCATAAAGTAACATTTTATTTGGTCATTATGAATAAACGAATATGAGACTTAACTCTTTCTACAACACCATATACAACAACAGAAAATTGATGAAGCATATAGGTAGAGTTACAGATGTACACTTGACCACCCGTGCTATGAAAGTTCTGTGAAAACGTTCATGCCATGCTGCCTTTTGTTGCAAAAGGCTGGGTCTTGAACATGCTGGTCAGATTTATAAGTGTTCCAGTCGACAATCTTTCCTGCTTTTCATTCCCATATAACCAATACAGGCCATCCTTAAGCATATTTCTTTGTAGATAAACACCAACTGAAACGCTAAATTGAGCTTTCTTCACTTATAAATTCTTATATAACTAGATTTCCTGCACAGCTTTCTGAAACATATCTAGGAATTAACTTTCTTCATGCAAAAGACTCCAACAAACTCCTAAAATACAGCTAGAATTTTATGTATTAACAGTAGCACCCACTTCAATTTGGTTGAGGAGCTCTAAAATATTTCCAGCTTTTCTCTTTGCTCTGTCAGTGCCATTCTCTGACAGCTCCTTCAATGCCTCCTCTGCACCAAGCTCCTTTGATAGTTTCAACTGCTTAAAATCACCTGTGCATAATGACCACAATACTGCTGCAGAATTCTCCCGGTTGCGTGGAGAACCAGTTCTTATAATCTCCACTAAGACTGGAATTGGCTCCGCTTGACCAATTGCAGTCTTCCCTTCCAGATGGCTGGCAAGAATGGCCAGAATTGCAAGTGCTTCATCCACCATCCCACCTCCAGCATCCTTCAACAATCTCATCAATGGGGTCACGATACCAGCCTTTACAGCCCTTGCCTTGTTTCCCTGATAGATTGAAAGATTGAAAATAGCGGTGGCAGCATCCTTTTTCCCTCTTGGAGTCCCCTCACAAAGCAATGTTATAAGAGCTGGGATAGCCCCGGCTGCTCCTATTGCCACCTTGTTCTCATCTATTACAGATAAGCTGAAAAGAGTGGCAGCAGCATTTTCTCTAGCTTCCATGCTGCCATTTTTCAATACATCTACTATATCGGGTATTGCTCCTGCATTCACAATAGTTCCCTTGTTACTCTCATTGATGGAAAGGTTGAGGAGTGCTGTAACAGCATGTTCCTGTGTCCGGGGATCTGGAGAAGACAATAGTTCTACAAGAAGTGGTATGGCTCCTGCCTCAGCAATGCATACTCTATTATCTGCATTCCTCTTAGCAAGCAACCTGAGCTCACCAGCAGCTGCTCTTTGCTGTTCTGTATTCCCATTTGCTAGTTTTTCGAATAAGGCATCAATAGCAGCACGATCACAGTCTGAAACACTGCCTCCTCCTGATTTCTTGCTTCTACAATTCACTTGCTTTTTTGGAAGCTCGACACCATTGCTTTCACACCATAAAGCAATCAGACTCTTCAAAACATAGTTAGGAGTTAGGGCTGTGTGCAACAGTGTCTGCTGTGCCTTAGGACAGGTTTTATGTCCTGCATCAAGCCATTTTTGAATGCAAGACCTTTCATAAGTCTGCCAAAAAAAAGGTAAATATTTCTTTAGTAATGACTACTGATAGTCTGATACAAATAAACTGTTGTAAACTTAAAACTGTGAAGGCAGCTGCCAGTTTATACCTGTCCACTAGAGACAATCACAGGATCTTTCATCAATTCAAGAGATATTGGACATCTGAAATCATCTGGGATAACAGGAGATCTGTGCTTAATCAAGCCCTTTTCACCCTCAGAGGTCTCCACTTGAGGATTTTCAGTCAGAACCCAGTCCTTAATCTTCTTAAAGAGGGATGACATTTTTTCAAAGCAGTCCCCCGGATCTCCATTGCTTGAGATAACCATTTCATGGAACGCAAGTGACTCTTTCTTTATATCATTGACAGTCTTGAGATGCAGCTTTTCAGAAAGTCTTTTAATTACTGCTGGGTCAGGTTCTTTTTCTTTCTGTGCTGTGGCTAAATCAATGTCTAGTTGTAAATCAAGTGTGTCAATTCTTCCCTTGGCTCTTTGGAATTGAGCATGTACTAGTTCAATCTGAAAGAAATAGAAAAATGTCCCACCAATTGTTAAAACTTTCAAATCAACTAAATGTTACTTTTCGTTAAAATTCATTTATGAACAGTATTTTAGACAACATTTAGGACTATTTACTCTTTAAAATTGAAACTAAAAGGGCAAAGACTACTGCTGAATTATATGCTGTTAATTCTCTTCAAAATAAGTTGGGTTGTAAAAGTACCTGTTCGCGAACCTCCTCAGATAAATTAAGTTTATCATAGTGAATCTTACTCAATGCTGCTTCAATTTTTTCTGTCACCAGGTGGAACTTTTGAGCAATCTTTTCCCTTTGAAGAGCCTGTGACAAGTAAGACATTTCATACCTCAAAACTAATGATTTAAAATCAACTTGTTGAGAAACAAGAATAGAAATTAAGCCAAATTACACACAGTAAAAGTAAGTATCATACGCCTGGGTGGAAAATGTATTTAACAGTTTGTAGTATTGATGGTTACATTAGTTTGTACCAGACGACCTGAAAAAAAAAAAAAAAACAAAAATGCCCATATCTAGTTCTAGCTAAGCAAATCACGGTTTAAGTACAGAAGCAACTGTAATCACCATCTCATACTTTTTTCACTGAAATGCAGAACTCATTCATTTAAGAAAAGAGGAATGCAAATCCGACTTGATAAGACAACATTCATGTACACTAAACAGAAAAGGAACTTCAAAATCTATAAACATATCAGTTTTTATTAAAAACAAGGTCTTCCTCCAACCAATTACATGGTGGTTCATAAGACCATCCATGTGTATTAAACTCATTAAATCATTTATACAAGTCACAAATCTATTAAATGGGTCGAGATTATTCTAAACTGGTTCATAAGAAACTTAGGTCCTAGTTTTAATCTCTTCCTAAATTCAATGGGCACACTGGGATTCTTATTTTTAACTCTCTGATCTCCCATATACCAAAATCACACTTTGAACAAGAATATAGACATAAACATCCAACTTTTATTTCTGTTCAACAATTCCTTGTGTGTGTGTGTGTGTGTGTGTGTGTTTTGACTTTTGAGTTAAAAACCAAAATATAAAATAAAATGATGATTTCTTTGGGGTTGCTTTAAAAAAAAAAGTCAAATTCTTCACCATTTTAGCCCAAACAAAGAAATCCCACTTTCCCTCCTCTTTTTCTCATTCTCAGCAATCAAACAGAAATCGATTCATTTAAAAAAAAAATAAAAAAAAATAAAAAAAAAAAGAGAAAAGGCAAAGAAAAAGTACCAGATAGAGCTTGCTGCCACCGTTGACCGAGTTGAGAAGTTGGGTAGCAGAATCCAAACCGAGTCTGAGCGATTCAAAAGCCTTAACCACGTCATCGTCAAGCCCTTCCTCGCTGTCCCTCAATTCCTCAAACAAAGGACTCAGCAGCTTCGCTCTCCGAACCAAGTTCCCATACATCTTCTTGCACACGTTTCGGCAATCCGATAACTCAGAGATCGCCTTCGTCGACTCACTGAGCCGACTCAGAAGCAACTCGCCCTCCTGAGAATCCTCCATCGGACCCATCTGGGTCGCCCCGATTCAATAAGAAGAAAACAAAAAATTATTATTAAAAAAAAAAAAAAAAAGTTTTGAGCTGGAGAATTGGATTGGTTGGGAAATATGTTAAGGAATTGAAGGGTATAATTGGAAAGATAAAAAACACATGAATTTTTGCAGAGGTTGTCTGAGAATTCTGAAACTGA
Organism: Quercus glauca; assembly: GCA_023736055.1. Classification (NCBI taxonomy): domain Eukaryota; kingdom Viridiplantae; phylum Streptophyta; class Magnoliopsida; order Fagales; family Fagaceae; genus Quercus; species Quercus glauca. The sequence goes on along the minus strand of CM043322.1, from coordinate 12,537,584 downwards.
AAGAAAGATAGGTCTTAAGATTGTAAGGGGCAGAGAGACTTGAGGTTTAAGATTTATGTAAGAAATAATGGAACAAAGATTTATTTAAATTTTTTTAATAGTAATATATAAATAAATAAATGGAAGTATTTTTAACATGTAATCATAGCCTTAGGAAAGTTTTATAATTAATTATGGGATTATTAGAAATTTTTAGAAACACAAGTTGGGAAATTGGTTACTTAAGTCTTTTTGATTTACTGTTGACCAGTTTGGTGAGGAAGTTGGAACGGAGGGAGATGGTACCAATATATATATATATATATATATATTTATTATATTTTTGGCAATATTGTCCTCTGCATATATGTTGTTTTTTTTTAATTTCATTTTTCACATGTGGATGTTTTTGTTGGTTTGTTTGTCTTTTACTTTGGGAAAAAAACATAGTTTTGGAAACAATAATGTGGACACCATGTCTAGAACCTCTTAAATTTTTTTTCTTTCTATTTTTACCTTTTGATATTAAAAGTACGAGATCTCCATTAAAAACAATAAAAACAAAACAAAGTCATCTTGGAGAATCCAATTGATTTTTACCATCTTTGACATTGTAGGGACTCAAAATGGATTGGACCCAAAAGAGGGATGAGTTTAAGCCCAAAAAATAAAATTTCTAGAGAGTGGATGTAATAGTTAATTCCAATTGGTAGAAGAAGACATGACCATTCTGCAACAAAGGAAACTTTAAACTAGTTTGAACAATATCCTCCCTCCTCGGCTAGGTTTCAAGGGATATCTTAATAGTTGCTCTTGTGTTTTCTTCTCCTCTTTTTCAAAAGTCCATTTCAATGACATCTTCTTTCCTGTTATATACTACATTCTCTTTTCATTATCGCCGTACACGTGTAGGTTTTAATTTGAGGGCTTCTTCCTGTCCCATCCAGCCAGAGGCGAAGGGAGGGGGGGTCGAGGGGGGGCACTTGCCCCCCCTGGCCTTCTCAAAATTTCTCAAGTAGTAGTGGTGTAAAATGCAATAAAAGTCCTCACTTGACAGTTGACACAAAAGACAGTCTACTTTTTCTTGTTATTTATAGTTATTAGCTTGTCAACAATTGTCAGACAATTTTACATTCACATGGCAACAATTTTTTTTACATAATGGATCCCATCTGATAGTACTCTTTTTTTGCACACTACTTTGCCAACTACGACTGAAAAAAAAAAATATACTGAATTGGACTTTGAAAGAAAAAATCTATGTTTATGTGTAATGTGCCTACTTTAGCGCCTCACCAATTGGTTTCCAGCTTACAATTTTTTCTCTAGTTATCAACCTTTTCAATATCAAACTTGAGTTTTTGCTATAAACTTGAATTTTAACGACATAAAAAAGTAAAAATGTCTATGTGAAATTTTAGGAGCATTCATGGTATTGAGTTGTGTATAGTCGAATAGAACTTCATAAGCATATTGCTATATTTTTAATATTTTTACATTGCTTTATTTTTCCAATTTATTTTAAAGATCCAAATTACATGTTTGAATTGTGTGTATTTAGTATCGATTAATTTATCTTGGATTAATTCTACCCTAAATCTTGTCTTTAAATCTTGCCCCCCCTAACTTGAAATTCTAGCTCCGCCACTGCATCCAGCACTTCCTGGAACCTTTGCTTGGTGGCCATAAGGCTGCTTGGTTACTGTTCAGGTATCACCTCCACATTAATGCGGCCAGAGAGATAACTGGGAAGCATTTAATATAAAGGTAGCAGCTTTAGAAGATATTTTCCACCTTTTCTGGTTCCTCATTTGTTCTAAATTCACCTTTTAGTTCATATGCAACTTAATGAAGTACCTTGAATACTAAAATAGTTACATCCACCTTGGACCTTGGTATTAGAGGTGGATCTCGTCTTCGGATGCGATTTGGGCCGCTATACACGACTTACATTTCTTTGTCTTATACTATTCTCAAAATAGCTCTTTTTAACCATTCTCAAACATGTGAATGTTCTCGGACTGGGTCGTTGGGCCACAAGCCCACTTCCTATGAATTCTATGTCATCTCTTTAGGCAATCGGCCCTACAGACATATATTAAAATTTCCTAAAGTATACAAGGGTTTCTTTTCTTCAAGGTCATAACTCATAAGTCAGAACTAGATACTTCTAGAATTGATTTTTCTTTGTGTTATTTCAATGGAAAGTAGTTATTTGAATTTTTATTAAAAAAAAGTATATAATAATAATAATAATAATAATAATAATAATAATAATAATAATTTTAAAGTTTCCCAAGATGTAAAAACAAATTTTGAAGCTCCCTACCGTGTGAAGCCAATGGGAGTATTAATTTGTATTTATCCCAGAGGGGATTCGAGTAATAGGTTTTTTGGTTTGAAGTGTGACGTAAATTTGAAGGTTCTAAAATTCAGTTTACTACATTATTGGTCTATAGAATTTTTGTGATGTTTCATGAGTAGGGAATAGATTAATCTGGTAAAAAAATGAGACCGACTTCCTTTTATACACACACACACACGTGTACTTAGCTTCTTAATCTAGGTTTGTGACTCTTTTGTACCATGTTCAAAATAATTTTCAACGATATTTTTGGGAGATTTTACAAATATAGCTCTACCAATAATATAGTAAAATGTGAGTTCTAGTTAGTTCAATTAGTAAAAACTCTAATAGTTGAATAAGTGATTTGGGGTTCAATTCCCGTTTACACAAAAAACTGATTGATGTTTTGACCTGATGATAAAAAGCTATTAAGAGCAGACGTTATGGGGTGAAAACCTCTAAAAAAAAGGTTTCGGCTTACCACTAATACTTTTTTAACTAGAGGTGTCTCTTTGTTTTAAATACACAATAGCAAGTGGTGGTGGGTTTTAATCTCCATATTTTATTTAATTAGTATGTGATGTGGCAGTTTCGTATTAAAATAAAAGAAGATTCTAGTTAAAAAAGTACTAGAAGTAAGCCAAAAAAAAAAAGTAAAATAGTTTTTCTATAATCACACATTTTGTCACAACTTAATGACATGTACAACTGTGATTAATGAACTATTATTTTTACACATGAACTTACTATTTTTTTTACTATTCACAATCACAAGTATAAAGTTGTGACAAAAATTGTGTCTATCTTATTTCTCTTGACCAACAAAAAAATATAAAGGTTTAAGGATTTAAGCAAAACAAAAGGAAATAGAAAAGGATAAAAGAAGGGTATATTGGACCGTATGAGGAAAGCCAATGTTGTGGACCAGGCAGCTTTTGCGTGTTATCATCAGAGTGGTTGTCTTTTCTTCCCGCGCAGAATTGTCAATTGGACGGCCAGGATCTTTCCAGCCTTCCAGGTACCAACCTCGAAAGACTTGGCTACACTCGACTTGAATTTAAGCCAGACCTTACTAACCAATAGCTAATTGCCAACTGGACCATATTATTATTGTATGGTCTATAATATAATATAATGATGGTGAAATTTACATTTAAAAAGTTAACGGTCATGTTTCATGCAATTTTTAGTTGGGTCCATATAAAATAATGAGACTTTAATGTTCATGACCTATGACTCATTATTGTTTAAATTTAATTCATCACAAAAATAACTGTGACGGAAATATTATGCTTTTTTTTAAAGGAAATATTATGCATTGATTAAAAACTAAAACGTAAACAATGAGGGGTATTTATTAAATTAATTAATATTGGTTCAATTCTTGACTTGATCAAATGTATATAATATATATCAATGCTGCAAAGCAACCATCAGATAATTTAAAAACTATTTAATTAGACATTTTTGAATTGTTCCAACCATACAAAACATTTTAGAGTCTTTTTTTGGTTTTTTTTTTCTACAAAATATAAGATATATACAATAATTTTCCAAATACTTGTGATATTGAAAACGTATTAATGTCCTAAACTTGTGGAGAGGTAATTGGTATAATAATTTTATGTTATGTTAACTTAACATGAAAATTTAAGGAAATATGATCCAATTACTCATTGTTTATAAATTTTTTATGCTAACCCCACAATTTGAACTATTTTTCTTTTAAATTCTCAAGAATTTTGTATATAGAAATATGTCAATTAAACTACAAGATTGCTACGAGTAAGTAATATTTATTTACATTTTTGTTTACAAATATTTCATAAGTTTCAGCTTTTATTTATCTTGTCACATTATAAATGTGGAATTGAACTTGAATCTTTAAAGTAAAAAATCAAAATGAAAACAAGCCAAAGATTTAGGTGAAAAACAGTATTATAAGCTAAGATAACAGATTTGATGTGTGTAAAATGAAAACAATAACACCAAATGATTAATATATATATATATATATATATATATGTATATAAAAAGGTGGAGATAAGTTCGGTGAGATTATTGATCTTTGTAAACAACGACCGACTATAAAAGCCACGAAGTGCAAACGTGTCAAGATGGGTTTGGTCAACAACGCGTTAAAAACTAGCCGTGTTGGCAATGGGGTGGGTGCGCCGGCGAAACATAACATGCCACCCAGACAAACCACAACATGTCATGTCAGCACATATCTCACTCTTGATTCATTTCGAAGGAGCCACGCACCTTGCCCAAAAACTAGCTGTGACGTGGACGGCATATCAGGCATGTGGGCCCATGTATATCATCCATCTTGGCGTCTTGTCTTTTGTTTTAAATCTAATGTAGTGTTTGGTAAGGGAGAATTCAATTACTTTGGACATCTAGATTTTAAAAAATATGATTCTTTATAATTTGGATATTTAAAAATGTAGTTATTTTTATATTTGGTTTCATTGAAAATCTCTTAAAATTCTTAAGAATGTGAGACGATAATGTTTGGTTTATTCTTAAGAATGTTAAATGATTTTTTTTTTATTATTCTATTCTTAGATTTGAATATGAACTATTAAGTCCTTTAAAAAAAAAAATCTTCCTCTAAATAAATAATAAAAAATAAAATATAAACTATTAATAATTTGTAGAGCAACATACACACAACAGCAAAAGTGAATACTTAGTAATAATAGATAGTCCCCTTCAAACTTTTTTTTTTTTTTTTTGTATACTCATGAAACCTAAATAGAACTTTGTTAAAGAATATATTAATAAAGTTGTTTATCCTGTTTATGTTATTTTAGTGGGAAAAGATAAAGACAAAGGAAAATATATTAATAATTTGTTTTATATTTTATCTTAATTACTTAAATGATAAGGAAAAATGGTTAAAATTGTCAATTTATAAAAAATACAATTTCCTTTAAACTTGGGAATCTGGATACCCACATGTTTTAAAGGGAATCCACATTCTTATTGAGAGGGGTTTAAAGGGAGAATTCAGATTCTCCTGGCATCTAATTCCCTGACGTGATTTACAACCAAACATGAGAATCACAACCAAACATGAGAATCTTTAAACATTCCTGAGAATTCTAAAATATTACCCTGTATCAAACGCCATATAAGTAATGTTATATTATCTAATAACTTTTTATCAAGTTTTGTGTCAATTAAATGCCACTTACTATTTGATCTAGAAGTCCATATTTTATGCAGAATTTTAAGTGCAAAATCTTAAGATTTAAACACATGCCCGATGACATAGTTATTGGTCTTAAACCATCTTAAAATTTTGCAAGCATGTAGACTATAAAAAGAGAATATAATTCAACGGTAGATTTGTTAAAATTTGCATCCAATAAATAAATATAGAGTGATGTAACATAACTTAGAATTATACCAAATTTAACTTGAATCCAACCGCGTATATATATTTTTGAGAAAATATGGGTGTAAAAAAAAATGCTGAATATCCGTGGGGTCTTGTTAATGGTTTGATATGGACAGTAAAGTTATAAGTTATATAAATTTCTCAGAAAAAAAAAAAGTTATATAAAATTTTCACAAAATATTTAATGATAAGTCCTTTTAATAGTAGATGATAGATAGGATAGGACCAAGCCAAGTTTCATGTTAGACACCAAATGGACCAAGATGAGATCTAGTAAAACTCTGTTAGATTTAAGTGTTATATTGTTAGAGATATATTAATTATTCAATAATATATGCTCAAACCCAGTTTTACTTTGTGTACAAGTCAAATTTTTTATTTGTGTTACAAATCTATTAACTATAGTTAGTTTAAAGTTTAGGCTTTTATAGATTTGTACTTCAAATTTAGCTCTTAAGGGTTTATTTATTGAACATATCTTGTTAGATTGAATTACGTAACCCTTGTATTCTTGTGTTACTCTACACTAGTCGCTAACCCGTGCGATGCACGGAATATATTTCACTTTGCTTAAAATAAAATTTAAAATGAAAAAACATCATAACTTATCAAAATAAACATAAAATATACAATATTCATTGCAAAATGTTATTTGAGAATAAAATTACCATCAAAATGATATAAAGAAAAATTTCATGTCCAAACAACTCATCAAGGTGGAATCTGGTTATTACTAAGATCCTATATGCAATTTACCAGAACGATATCATGTCAGTTTTGATCTTCATTCTCTTTTTGCATATTAATTACTACTTTTAACTTCTATGTAAAATTTTGCTTTAACACAATTGTTATCTTGAGATAAATCTATAGTTATCTCATCTTTACTACTGGTACTCATCCTATGTCTATCGCCAATGTAACTGTAAAACATAAAATCATACCTATTGAAGAAGAAATTCAAAGTAGTTCATCTAGCATTACACCAACAACATTCAAGGCAAAATCCTTCCTATGAAGGGGGAAAAAAATCAATCATCCATGAAAACAAAGATTCATAAACTGAAGAAGCTCAAGATAATTTTAGAACTTGTCAAGATATATAACCACAAACCAAAAATTTTAAGAACCAAAAGGGGATTATCATAAGAAATAAATGTGCCTTAGTTTGTATATGAATTTAATTTGTGGAAAATTTATAGCCACATACCAAAAGATTTAAGAACCAAAGGGGGATTATCATAAGAAATAATTGTGCTTCAGAATTTGTATAAATTTATTGGAAATTCAACGGTGATTTATGAATAGCACACTTGATTATCAAAAGCAAATTCCTAACTTCAAATTAAAGGGTTGCATGTTCTCTAACTTAAATTTCTATATCACAACTGCAAATAATAATTATATAAAACTGATACAAACCATGCACAGACAATCAATAGGCTTTGTTGCTGGTCTTAAGCACTAAGATTTGAATCGCATTGTAATCATAACTGCATAATACATAATTAAATGTCAAGGCTTTCTAGGGTTTCACATATACTTCTTTAGGATCCTCTACAACACTTGTAGCAATGCAAAAGTTAAAAATAAAAAATAAAAATAAAAAGTAGTAGAGATTACAAACAGAGAAGAGAGAGTACCAAGTTTTTGTTGGGTTTTATGCTTCCACATATTGGGCTAGAAGACATAGGTTGCAGCTTTGATTTTTCTCCAAAAAATAGAGATGCTTTATCTGCCATATACAATATAAAATAATTATTAGAATTTCAACTCAAAAACCAACCTATAAAAACACTATCAAAATATAGAGATTAACCCAAATACTTATAAGAAAATCAATTCTAAACATAATAAAACAATAAGATAGAATGAAAATTTCAGGCACATATGAAAGCAAATAAAAAAAGACAAAACCTACGCTTTAAGTTTAGGGTTTTGAGATGGTAATTGCTAGGGTTTTAAGGAGAGAAGAGATTTTGGTATTTTTATGCAAAAAACGTTATTTTAGGTCTAGGTGATTTATTTCCTTGTTTTTAGGCTCTTTTAATGTTTTTTTAGGTCAAATTTGGTTCCTATAATGGTTAGGTATTAATTAGGGCTTATTTTAGAATATATTTTCTTGTCCATCAAGTTTTATGGAGCCCTTAAATAGGCCTCCAAGTTTGTATACGTTTTTCAATATTATTGTTATAAGATATAAAACCTAAAATAAAAAGAATCAAAAATAAAAAGAAAAAGAAAATAGTGATGATGTGGAAAATTGTGAGAGCTTCAAAAGCTTCGGTTTTATATATATATATATAGCTCTTTTAATGTTTTTTTAGGTCAAATTTGGTTCCTATAATGGTTAGGTATTAATTAGGGCTTATTTTAGAATATATTTTCTTGTCCATCAAGTTTTATGGAGCCCTTAAATAGGCCTCCAAGTTTGTATATGTTTTTCAATATTATTGTTATAAGATATAAAACCTAAAATAAAAAAAATCAAAAATAAAAAGAAAAAGAAAAAGAAAATAGTGATGATGTGGAAAATTGTGAGAGTTTCAAAAGTTTCGGTTTTATATATATATATAGATTATGATTCTGCTTTGGCATTTATTTTAACATATTTAGTATAACATATATATATAAAAAAATTTATGAAAATTATTATGTTTTTGAAGCGTTGGCATTGCTCATATGCACCGTCCAAACATCAATCTGCAATTTTTTATTTGTTTTGGTCGAAAAACAATATCAAAGTCTCAACCATAATCATTGCATTTGCAGACTTTTCGCGTGATGGTATGAATGATTGGACTTGGGAGGCACAGGACAATGTTCGTGCAACAATGGTGGTCGGCAATGGATTAGAATATGGTGCACCAGGTGCAATTCACCTATCTCCTCTTACAAATTTTTTTTTCACTTTAATTTCATATTTTTAACTTTCATTTTTTACTTCTTTTAGCTTTTTTGAATTAATGGTTGAGATTGAAAGTTGCATTTTGCAACTATCAATCTTAACCATTCATAGGGTATTGGACCTGATCTTAATCAATCAGTAATATACTATTTTGGTTCGGTCTTTTCTTTTGAGCCTAAAAAGATGAAGATGAAGCTATTTCTTAAAAAAAAAAAAAAAAAAAAAAAAAAAAAAAAAAAAAAACCTCTTATGCCTTTATTTAAGAGAATTTGGTGGTGGTTTTTGGTTCATGCGCACTGCAAAAAGTATTGGGTTGGTAAGATAGCAATAAATAGTTAATCAATATATGTATCTTAAATTTTTTAGTTTGATTATTTTAGTTTTTGAGTCTTAGTCTAAATTTGTTAGTTAGATTGAATTTGGTATATTGAGACTTTGTTTTGATGAATATAAAAAATTAGGTCTAACGGTACGTATAAATTTCAATCATTTGTTGAATAGTGAATAATTGAATTAAAGCCTAACTGTTTTATTAGACCTAATTGAGTGGTCCCAATAACTCAGATTTAGACATGTTAGCTTATGTAGGTTTTTTGAGCTACAATAGGTTGGTAATTTCTCAACTTGAGTAGGTCATGATGTTTGTTTGTCGAACAAATGTGCTTTGAGGTTGTGTCTGTTTGAAAATTTCTTATTTTCTATAACTAATTTGATAATATGAGACAAAAAGCTAAAAACTAGCTTATTTTTAACAAGTTGAAAGTTAGATTATTTAAAATAAAATCGAGACAAAAAGTAGTGTGAGACTAGCAAACAGTGGATAATTTAAATAAAAAAAAACTAGTTTTTAATCGGTTGCCAAACACACTATATGTCTTGTTCTAGGCTTGAAATGATCTCGTGGACATTATCTTGAAGATGACTCTATCAAGGCGTAATTGCATATAACATAAATTCAATGTTGTGAGAGGTGGCATGTGGAACTAAATTTTTTGAAACTAACTTTACTATAACTACGATAATCGTGGCCAAATGCAAAATTTTGATTGAAGATATTAGAGGATGAATAAATAATATCCACACTACTTTGAAGTAATACATAGGAAATAAGTTCGACCCTAAGATAAACTACTTAATTATAAGGAAGAGCTAAAACATACATTGGAAAGAAGCTTACTTGCATTAACATAACTAGACAACATAAGTAGTGTAAACAAGTAGAGAATATAGGTGTTTGATGTGTCATTTTCTGACATGCAAGCCTTATTAGTGGCCAGTTTGGATTGAGGGAAAGAGAGAGGTATATTGTATAGAGTAGAGTTGGCTGGAAATTAGCCTAATTTTTGGCCAACTCGACTCTACCCCCTTAATCCAAATTGACTCTAGTAATTAAGGCTGACGGTTATGAGCAATTGTTGTAGACCACATGTCACGTTTGTCTTGATTCTTTGGGATACTCGTCTCGATATGTTGTTACTCATTCTTTGATTTTGGGGATACTTATTCAATTAGGATCCAACTTCCAATTTATTCAAAATCTTGGCTTCTTTGTAATTGCTTGGTGAGCTGATATATAGCTATCATGTAATTCTCTGCACATGCTAAATGTGCGTTAGTTTCTCTCTAAAATACTTGGACACTTCTTTGTAGCCCTCACGTCCCATGTATCAGATTGAGTTGAAAAATACCTCAAACTCGACCCAATTTGACCTATACACACCTCTAGTGCAATGTACTCAATTTTTATTCACAAGTACAAGCCTCCATAAGTAAATGTCTTCTGACAAACTATATAAAAGATATGACAAAGTTCTTGATTATATTTGTTTATATACCTATTTGTAGTTGAGATTTTTTGAAGTCCCGACACGCTTCACAAACAAGAAGCTATCTTCATTTGAGTCTTGGGGCCAACAAAATGGGAGTGTTGGTTTGTAAAATGTGATTCGTGGGGAGAAAACTTTTGAGTTCTAGAGTTTACACTTCAAAATGAAATTCTTTGTGAGTATGAAAGGATCAGTTTTGACCACAAAATCAATATGCAGCGGATTAACAAATTAATTACCAATTAATTAAGATATGTGGTCACAATTGTAACAAGTTAGTTAATGAAACTAGCAAATCGCCAAATTTGTAAAGTATGCAAAGAAAGAAATAAACAAATAACACAGTGATATGGCGGAGAAGTGGAAAACTAATGGAGTCTTCAAAAGAAAAAGCTACTTTTAAGAGTAACCTACTCCAATCAAGGAAATCCACAATAAGAAAAAAAATTTATAGATCTAGTACTTAATTAAACCTTAAAGAAAACCATTCAACAAATATTACAAATTGTTCAAAACAAAAAACTGACAACACTCATTTCAAAAGGGAAGTCTACTGACATATTTTTGTGACACAAATTTGATGTAATCAATTGTGAGTTAGTGATGAAAAAAAAGTGATAGATTCATGTAAAAATGCTCTTCTACCACTCACAATCAACCAAGTTATTACAAAAATTATGACAAAATGGTGTGGTCCTTAATAAACTATGTTGAAAAAGAAAGCATGCAAGCTTCATCAATCACTTAATTCTAAAATTTCAATAGTCATTTCTCTCACTTTACCGACTTCAACTATTAACTAAAAGCAACTGATCGGCTCTCCATAATTCCAAATAAATAAATAAATAAATGGCAGTACCAAAGTTTGAAGAACAATCTCATCCTCCATTAGCATAAGATTAGGGATCATGACTTTTACCTCCATCTGCACCACCCTCTTTATTTATCTTCCTCTTGACCACTTTGAAGGTATTAAGAATTCTAGAAGAATAAAAAAAGATTACTCAAAAATATTATCAAATATAAAATATTATGTACATGTAATTAAGATCTTCTATTTCATATTGAAATCAAAATAATATTGGAAAAGAAGAATAGGTTGATGTTATAAATTTAACGAGAGAAACATATGTTGGAGTGGGTGTGTTTTAAATACTAAGGGTCCATTTGGTTGGAGGGGTGGAAAAGTAGAAGGATAGAAAATGGTGGGAGAATAGAAAAGTGGAAGGATAGAAATTTTTTTTAATTTCCCTCATTTTTGTTTGGTTGAGAGTGAAAAAGTAGAGAGATGGAAAAAGTGAGTTTGCATAAATATACTCATATACCATTGTTAAAAAATGATGCACAATTAAAACAAAAAAAGTAACAAGCAACCAAAAAAAAAAAAAGAAAAAAAAAAAAGAAATGACCCAAATTATATTAAAAAATAAAAATCATGACCAGGAAAAAAAATAATGTCTAGTTAAAAAAAAAAAGAAAAACAAAACAAAGCACCACGCCACAACTCTAGGAAATTACACACCAAAATAAAAAAAAGACATACACCCAGTGAAGCAAAATGCTATTAAAGAAGTAGCAATGTGAAGCCAAAGGCTAACAAAACAAAAAAGAAAAAGAAAAAGAAAGTAGCAGCAGCAACATTAAGCCCATGTGCAAGTTGCACATGGACATTTTCGTCATTCAGCCGTCATATTTCCCCTCCTAAGTTTTCTTTCCATTTTGGGGAGAAACTTTTTGGTGGCCCTAAGGAGAAAACACCTGGGTTCCACCATTTATTTTCCTTCCTCCTCACCTAACCAAACACACTTCAAAAAAGTTTTCCTTCCCATTTTCTTTTCAAAGTTTTTCATCCACCTTATTTTATCTCCAAACAAACACACCATAAGCCATTGCTTTGGGTCCCACATTGGTTAGGAGTGAACCTTATCATGTGTTTATAAGCCTTTGCACATTTAACATGATAACTTGAAAATAATGGGTTAGGTATTAGTCTTGGTCTTGGGCTTGGGCTTGGGCTTGCCTTTGTTCATATTTTTATTGGGCTTTATCTTTTTTTCCTTTCTTTCCTTCTAGCCCAATTCTGGTCGGCTCAGCACCTGTTGGGCATTAACCAAGCAGTCTGTTAGAAGAATTTAATGTGCTGCCCATTGGGCATGCATAGTGATTGTTGGAGCAGCCCATAAGCCCTTTACTTATTTGCTATAAAACCCTTGTTTTTACTCTTTTCTCTTCAATTTTTTCTGCTCCACACATTTGCCTCTCTCCCTCTGTTCTACTCTATTTTTTTTGCTTATCTCCACAGAAATTTCAGCTTAATTTTTTGGTTTGGGCTTTATATTTTTTCCCTTTCTTTCCTTCTAGCCCAATTCTGGTCAGTCCAATACCTGTTGGGCATTAACCAAGTAGCCCGTTAAGGGCATTTAATGTGTTGCTTGTTGGGCATGCATAGTGACCGTTGGAGTAGCCCATAAGCCCTCTGCTTCTTTGCTATAAAACCCTTGTTTTTACCCTTTTCTCTTCAGTTTTTTTAGCACCACATAGTCGCCTCTCTCCTTCTGTTCTGCTCAATTTTTTTTTTTTTTGCTTATCTCCACAAAAATTTTCGCTTAATTTTTTGGTTTTAAGGAAAGACAAATAAAGTTGTTCTTGGTTCTTCTTGTTTGGGTGTGTATCCAACTTGAAGAAATTATTATAGTTTAATCCTGGGAGATTGTTCGGCCAATAGAGCCAGGGATGGACTGAAGATTTCAAGCTAGAGGGGGGCAAAGTATAAGGAAAAAAAAAAAAAAAAAAAAAACTCCAAATAGACATCCACATGGTATTAATAAATTATAAATACACAAAATCGTTGTTTCTTAATACATTAAGATGCAATCATCTACCAACAAAGACGAAAAAAAAGGTTTTTTTTAATACTAGGCTGGCTAGGATTTTTTTTTTTAAAGCTAGAGCATTCACAGTAGTGGTGCTAAAAAAGTTAGATTTTAGCACCTGAAAAAACTAATTTATCTATTTTATCACCCCACTTTACAATACACCCAATATCAAATGCTCTAATTTTTTTACCACTTTATTTATAATAATATAAACAACTCATTAAAATAATAAAGGAAGAGAGAGAAACTGAGTTTTTTTTTTATTAAAGGTAAAGAGATAATCTTAATAAAATATTGTATTTTATTTTTAACAACTTGCTAAATACCAGTATACTGTAGTTGCAAAAAAAATTAGTTTTGGCTTCTCCAATAACACATGGTTTTTTTGTGGTAAAATAGTTTTTTTTTTTTTTTTGCTAAATTACAATTACCATTGTGAATGTTTTTAATGTTTTTGTTAAGTTTTTGGCTAGGTTGGACAATTGCTAGTTGGAAGGGAGCCTAAGGTTTTGGAATGGGCCAACTACAAAAATTATATATATATATATATATATATATATATATATATATATGTTGGACTAGGGGCATGGGCCCCTTTGGGCCCCCACTTGGGTTTGTCTTTGAAGAGAGCCATTCACACCGAATTCTACTCCGGGTGGCACAAATCAACCTTTAAGGACAATGCAATTTGCGTGATTCTATGGTTTATGAGATCTTTCTAACTCTATCAATTTATTTTTTATCATTGCTAATTTTTAGGATTTATATTATTGAACCAAAACTTGTTCTTCATAGCTATATTTTCCAACAACATCTTATTACTTACAAAGATAAAGTAATACCTTTAGTTTGCAACAATGAGTCGACAAGAAGAACAAACATTTCAACATAATAAAGCTCCATTAAAGGCTTTTGTTATTATGCTTTATAATAAGAAAATGTAGAGATAGATAAATAATAAAGAGTGAAATTGTGGATTATATAAAAGAAAATGCAATGATATAGTATTTAATCTCCAAAGTGTGTGGTTATCTATCTCACAATGAGTATGTACTTACTTATTTCCTAACACTCCAAAATAATCCAGTACATGCTGTAGACATCAAAATTTTTATGATGTACCCACAATCATCCAACTGATCATGATCGAGTATCTTTGATCAAGTTAACTTTCAATTGATGATATGGACAATCAGCAAATGAAATCAAGCTATATGGCAACATCAAATGAAGAAAGCCATGTGGTAGCGTCAAAAGAAAAGACTTATATGGAAGGTTCATATTAAATGAAAAACCAAAATTAATTCATAATTCATAATTAACTTTTAATAAATGCTGAGAGAAAATTCCAAATCAAATACTATTGAGTTGCCTATAAATAGAGGCTTCTTATATGAGAAAATGACAGAGACTTACACTTTGCTTGTTTCGATATAAAATATTTTCAGGAAAATATTTTCACATTTTACCATGTTTGTTTTGGAGTAAAATGTTTAGTCAAAAGTAAAATATTTTCAGTCAATGAAACCACCCAAGGCAAATTTGTGTAAAATATTTTACACTTGAAATAGTCGTAAAATATTTTACATATGTTGCACTCTCTGTGTCCCGACTTTCGATACACTGCCTTTCTTTGTCATCTCAAGCTTTCTCAGTTTTCTCCACAACCCAACCCACCGTTAGCTCTTCTCTCCCACCCATCACTGGCTCCATCCTCTTTAGCACCACCCAACACTGGCTCTCCTTTCACCGGCGCTGCCCATCACCACTGGCTCTATGTCATCGACGCCACCTTCAGTTCTTAAGTTCAATTTCTCATTTTCCTATTTGTTTTTCGTTGTTCTCCATCCTTTTTTTTTTTGGCGCCACTGTAAATCTTGTTTAGCTGGGTTTCTGGAGATTGAGTTGTGGTGGAAATTGCTTTTAGTGGGTCGAAGGTGGATTTGGTGATTGAGATTGGATAGTTTTTGGGTTGATGGATTTTGGGTCTCAATTGTTTGAAGGATTTGAGGTACGGTTTGGGTTTCTCGATGACTTGACGGAGGTAGGATGTTGGTGGCTTGATGGACGGCGTGGGTGGGTTGTTTTTCATGGGTCTTAATTTTTCATTTTGGTGGCAGATTTCAGTTTTTTCTCATGAGATGATTGTGGTAGATCTTGATTATTTTTTCCATGAGTTTGTGGCTTTGGATTTACCGGTGATCCTCTAGTAGCTCCAAATAGACTATGCTTTGGATCCTTTGCAATGATTGCGGTAAAAAATCAAAGGTATAGTTTCATGTTGTGGCTCAGAAATGCTTGAACTACAAATCTAATAACACGGGGCTGAGCAAGTGGCTATGGCTAGACCGTTACAAATTTACAATGCATCTAGAAATGGTAATGACAATTGCAAGTGTACTCAAATTGAATGCATCTCTTACAGGGATTTCCCTTCACTGCTTCAATTACCTGAGTCATATTCATGGATAGAGAGAATTGTGGTCCTCCTTTTAGTGGTACCGATCTTGTTATTTGCTAGGAATCTCTCACAATCCTATCCTGCAGCCCATTCTCTGCCAGAAGATCCCACAAGATCCACTTGCAATCCTCTGTTATCCTATGCATTTGTCCCCCCATATTGTTCTCTTGTATTTAAAGAATGCCATCTGTGGTTGGATATGTACTGATTCGGTGTGTTGTGAGTTAGAAAGATGTTCACATTTTACATCAAACAAAACTTGAAAATGATTTTCCTTGTATACAGTCAAACATGGTAAAATGAATATATTTTCAGTAAAATATTTTACATTTGAAAATATTTTACTTTGAAACAAACGGAGTGTTAGAGAGAAAAGTATTCTATTGTTCATCAAGGCTTATTCCTACTTTTTCAAATCAAAGTAGGGATTTTCCTTTAATCCAGTTCGAGATTAAGCCAATGGCTCTCACATTAAATCAAATACGTTTAACTATTCATTCAACTTGGAGACATCAAAGCACGATTCAAGATCAAGCTTCATAGGCCCCCTATGGATCGTAAAGTTTCTTGGAGATCGAATCAGAGGAGTTTATTGTACTTTTTCATTGTAAAGATTCAAATAGAGGATTGCACTTACATATATACAAATCAATAAAAATTGAGTATTTGTAACACTATTTCGTGACCGTGTGATTTATCTTTTACGAAAATTGTGTGTACAAATTTCTGGCACGCCTGGTGGGACCCCTTTGCCTCTCATCTCTTTCTCCATCCTAGAAATCTTAAAGTCACCAATCTACCAAGATTAATGGCCTTAAAGAAGTCTCAGATGTCCAAGAATGCTACCAAAAGCATTGGAGGGTCAACAAGTAGTAGTACTTCCACTGGTCCTATAACTCGAAACAAAGCCAAGGCAATGAGATTTTTCACAGCAAAAGAAGTCGGTGGGAAAGCTCCTATGACCAAGCTCACCAATGATCCACCTTAACCAAAGACGATTATCTCCTTAAGCACTCTGGGGCAAGAAAGCACCTTCACAAAGGAGAGAGATTCAACATTCATTTTAGAGAACTCAATGTTAGTGGGCAAGTCTCCCTATTCTACATCAAATGTTGAGTCAAGCACTACTTCGTGGCTGGGTTCTTCCCTAGGATCCTCTCAAGAGGTTAACTCTTCAATCTTTTTGAGAAGCTCATCTCATACGATATTCATGTTGGCCATGATGACGGAAACTACTACTATTGTTGAAAAGATTGCTGAAATGGGGCATGCCATCGCTAAACTAACCAAGACTGTGGAGGAGAAAGACTTTCAAATTGCCACCCTTATGAACAAGCTTGAGGTTCAGAATTTAGGGGAGTCTAGTAATGGCCAATCTCAAAGTCATCAGCATATATTGCAAAGGGCTCATACATCTTCTCCAAAGAAGGCTAACAACTAACAAGGAAGCTCTGCTTTCATCGAATCTCTATCAGTCCAGCAATTGCAAGACATGATAGCAAATACTATTCGAGCTCAGTATGGTGGTGCACCTCAAAGTTCTCTTATGTACTCAAAGCCATAACCAAATAGGTTTGACAACTTACGAATGCCTGCAGATTATCAACCTCCCAAGTTTCAATAGTTTAACAGAAAGGGAAATTCCAAACAACACGTTGTCCACTTTGTCGAAACTTGTAACAATGCTGGCACAAAAGGAGATCTCTTTGTGAAATATTTTGTTCGTTCCCTTCGAGGGAATGCCTTCGATTGGTACACTAATCTTGAACCTGATCCATTAACAGTTGGGAGCAAATGGAAAGATAGTTTTTGAATCGCTATCACAGTACCGTCACACAGTGAGCCTAATGGAACTAACAAATATGAGGCAATGGAAGGATGAGCCTATCGTCAACTACATTAATCGTTGGCACTCCTTAAGCCTTGATTGCAAAGATCACCTTTCAGAAGCATCTGGGGTGGGAATGTGCATCCAAGGTATGCATTGGGGACTACTTTACATCCTCCAGGGGATCAAGCCTCGTACCTTTGAAGAAATTGCTACTTAGGCACATGACATGGAGCTTAGCTTGTCTAGCCGTGGAGAAAAAGGCCTACTTGTTGATAAAGATACAAAGAGAGGTGACAAGTACTCCAAGTCTACTGTTGAGGAGTCTCTTGCCATCACTATAGAGCCTATTCATTACAAGAAGAACACAAGTCTACCACAAGAAAAGGAACGACATTGACCTACCTTAAAAGAGATGGAAGAAAAGACATATCATTTTCCAAACTTTGATGTTTCAGGAATGTTTGATGACCTCCTAGAAAAGAAGATAATTAAGCTCCATAATGCAAAAAAACCGGAAGAAATGGGTCACACCAACGATCCAAAGTATTGCAAATACCATCGATTTGTAAGTCACCCAGTGAAGAAATGCTTTGTTCTGAAAGATATCACCATAAGGCTTGCAAAGGAGGGTAAAATCCTCTTGGACCTGGATGAAACGGTTGAGTTAAACTACACCACGTAATTCACAAACTCCAACAAAGACGCGGTCACCTTTAGCTTCAACACTAGGGGCATCTGGCAAGCATATTCAATTTGAAACAATTGGAAATTTTCACATGTCATGCTTAGGTCCACTAAATGAAGCTAAAATAAAAGGCAAGCCAATGAATGAAGATGGGAGTTGGGCTCTTGTAACTCAAAAGAAATCTTAGAAGCAATGCAACTTGAAATCACAAGTGATCCACGCAAAAAAGCATAATCGAAAGAACAACCAAGACAACCTCGCGAGAAGGTAAAAAGGAATCCAAGCATCCAAAATGAAGAAGTTCATGACGACAAATTGTTGCAATAAAGAAGCAACATCACCCTTCATGATTTTTCCCCCAAAAGTTATTTCAAGGCGAGAAATGATGGCTTGAGAGTTGAAGAGTTGAAAGCATGTGATGAAAAGCCTCAAGATCAAACTTCCAAAGCATTCTACCAAAGAGCTCATCCATATACATCCCAAGTAGGATATTTGGCACTCGCAACGCAACGACCATTTAATATGTTGTCCAAGAAGTCTACATCAAAATGGGATGGTCCATAAGTCGTCCAAGAAGTTGATAAAGATGGGCAAATGGTTAGTCCCATAAAGCAAAACGTCACTAAGTTTAAAAATATGATGTGCTCCTTGGTACGAGCTTAAACTGCCCACCAAATATAAAAAATAAAAAAAAATCCCACTAGGTTGAAAACCTAGAGGCGACCTAAGAAAAAGTTAAGGATAAAAAGAAAAGAAAAAAATCCCGCTAAGTTGAAAACTTTAAAAGAGGTGACCTAGGCAAAAGTCAAGGACAAAAAAAAAAATAATAATAATAATGAAAAAAAAAAAAACCCGTTAATTTGAAAACCTTGAAAAATGCGACTTAGGCAAAAGTTAGAATAAAAGAAAAAAAAAAAAAAACCCTTGAACTACGTTATAACTTGATCTCTTATTGGTACGTAGGCAACTTGGTATCACTTACTAAGTTCAGTCGCATATCTCAAAAAAAAAAAAATGTAAAGTGCAAATCCAAACAATTTTAAACCAATTGGTCATGCCAGCAAGTAGCAATGTTGAAGGAGCTAGCCGGATGTGTAATTTACAAGGCGACACTCATGATCCATATGAGGACAAAGGCCTAGATACCTACTCGATCCCAATCGCTTGAAAAAAAAAAAAAATCAAGCACGTAGAGATTGTGATCCAACTGGAAGAAAAAAATTGGCTGAATTGACTCTCGTCGTTTCGTTGTAACCACTCCTTGAGAATGTGAAGATTACAACTAAGCTTGTGAGAGAATAAACGCAGCCCCGACCATATCTTAGCATACAACTGTGAGCAAAGTCATACAAAAGCAGTTTCTCAAGTCACAAAATGTCAAGTTGTGTGTAAGTTGTAACAAAAAAAAAAACAAAGACAAGAAAGACACGTAGAGGTTTGCATGTACACTATCCAAATTTGAAAACCATGTTCATGGCTTATTAGTTATTAAGTGTGTCGTTGAAATTCAAGGCTACAAGGAAGCCATGTGTTCGTGTGGGGCATTGAAGCTTTAGGCATGTCTTTAATGTGCACCTTAGTTGTCACATGAAGATGAAGGCCAGAACGCTATAGTCACGTATAGAAGCAAAAGGAGACAATTAACAAACCAGTGCTTGTTCTTACGTGGTGTCCACTTCAGGTGAATTTGAATCAACACAAGTCGATTGCTTTTGGAGCTTCAAGGGCAGCATAACTCCTCCTTTAACTTTGCGTATGCAAAGAATCAACATGAAAACACGCGGCTCATAAGGAAGTGGTTGGAGTGCCCAAAATCAAATGCAGTGCGCCACAAACTCGCGATGTGGAAACTAAAGAGGAAAGAGCTTTAGACGACCTTTACTCTTGGGCATGGTCGCATGGGTAAGGATAGGCAAACAAAGATCACACAGATAGCCGGGGAGTGAAGGTAGTCCAATGTCAATGCCGGCGAAAGAGAGCGACTGGTTCTTGAACCCGACGTTAAAGAAGAAGAACTGAGCACTTCAACTTGCTTCTCTTAAGCTGATGCGTGAAGGAGGTTTGGAGACGAAGCGGAGATCTCACTACGATAGCGCCTCCAAGAGATGACAATTGGTGTTTATATCCGGCAACAACAACTGCGAAATTGAAGAACGAAACACACGAAGGAAGCTACACAGATAGTCTCAAGATGAAAGCAGTGAGAGGGCTACGCGGACGAAGCTTACACGCCGATAGCCACAAGACGAAGGCGATGGCTACGCGGATGAAGCTCTCAGAGACAGCGAGAGGACCGTTAATGCTTGAATCCTTTGAATGCTGAGACGAAGATTAGAACCCCACAACTCGTTCTGGACCATGGCGCAGGGGACATTGACTCACAAAGCAGGGCAGCAGCAACAAGGTCTAAGATGAAGCAGCTGGTACTTCAATCGGAAAGAATCTGAAAGAAGAAGAAATATGGCAGTTGGTGCTTGAATCTAATATGTGGCTGTCTCTATGCTCCGGAGCCAACAACTTCGAGGTGGAGTCGATGGATGCATGAACAAAGCTACGCACCTATAGTTGTGGAACGAGGACAGTAAGTGCAATCCGTTGGATACTAAGACGAAAAGCTGAACATGATGACCCGCTCTGGATTTAGTGCTGACTTAAGAAGGTTTTTCAATGATGAAGCTGCCAATGCTCGAATTCGTTGGACACCAAGACAAGAAGGACAGGAAGACGCAACTCACTTTGAACCTTCGCGCCGACTCTAAAGATAATTTAGAGACAACATGACGGAGGTAGTTCCAAGAGGAAGCAATTGATGCTTGACCCATACCGTGCCAACTTCTATGTCCTGCACACCAAGCCAATAAAAAAAATGTAAATAAAGAATGCTCAGAAGAAAGGAGAAAAAAAAATGATAAGTGTAAGGACTAGATTTATACCCTCAGCCCAATGGATATGGATGATGGTCCAATGGATTTCATAGGAAAAATACTCAGTAAATTATGTCTAGGTCACAATGGATTGGATTTGTGCTAAAAATGTAAGAAAATACAATTTTAATGTGGTGGCAGCAGCCTTTTTCTCAGATATTTCTTAATTTATTATTGACTTCTTTCTCTGAAACTTATCCTCAAAAGTATGGTTGCCTCTTACGGTATTCTATAGGTGGCCGGGTGCCAAACTTCAACAATGCTCCCCCAGGACATTTGGCTCCTTGGGAGACACCACTTGTTCGTTGTTATTTGTCCTTATCCTCGGCCCATTAACCCACATACTTATCTTACTGTTTGATCATCCTTGGGCATGGCCCATGGCCCAATACTCCTACTCGGTTCTTTTATCCTCACAATAAGCATAAACTTCCTGTTATAGTAAAGAAGAGTCAACTCCAAGAGAGGCACTCAAGGTTTACTCTCAATCGTTGAAGCATCATGTCTTTTTATAGAGAAATGTTGGCAATAAACCTTAGTCAATCCATGAAAGCTGTGGCCAAGAAAAAAAAGTTTTTGCGCCGCCTCTTGAATCCAAGCCTAAGAAGGGTTCTTCACTTCTTGCACAGTTGCACGCCAATCGTGCCCTAAGTGATTTTGCCAATTTTGTGGCCCACGTAAGTCATTTTTGGAGGGTTCTTAGAAGGCCAATAGAACATATTCATTGAGAACAGAAGCCCATTTTTCACATTCACATTGGTGAAGGCCTTATCTACCCATAGACCATGTCCACTAAAAAAATAAAAAATAAAAAATAAAAAATAAAAAATAAAAAACTAAAAAATACTTCAATCCTCGTCTTAATTCCTTGCATTAGAAAGATGCAAAGCCAAATATTGAAGTGGGGGCATTTGTAGACATCAAAATTTTTATGATGTACCCACAACCGTCTAATTGATGATGATCGAGTATCTTTGATTAAGTTAACTTTCAATTGATGATGTGGACAATCAGCAAATGAAATCAAGCCATGTGGCAACATCAAATGAAGAAAGCCATGTGGCAATGTCAAAAGAAAAGACTTATATGAAAGGTTCTTATTAAATGGAAAACCAAAATGAATTCATAATTCATAATTAACTCTCAATAAATGCTGAGAGAAAATTCCAAATTAAATGCTATTGAGTTTCCTATAAATAGATGTTTCTCATATGAGAAAAGAACAGAGACTTAGAGAGAAAACTCTACTGACACTCTGCCAAAATAAAAAGTCATCTCTAAGTCCACAAGTATTCTATTGTTCATCAAGGCTTATTCTTACTTCTTCAAATCAAAGTAGGGATTTTTCTTTAATCTAGTTTGAGATTAAGCCAACGGCCCTCGCATCAAATCAAGTACGTTCAACTATTCATTTAACTTGGAGACATCAAAGCATGATTCAAGATCAAGCTTCATAGCCCCCCTTTGGATTGTAAAGTTTCTTAGAGATTGAATTAGAGGAGTTTATTGTACTCTTTTATTGTAAAAATTCATGCAAAGGATTGTACTTACATATATACAAATCAATACAAATTGATTATTTGTTACCCTATTTTGTGACCGTGTGATTTATTTTTTACGAAAATTGTGTGTACACACATGCATATATATAAGTCAATGTAACTATATTTACAATATGCAATATTTTACCTCTCAAAAATTACCACAATTTATATACCAAGTTCTCGTCACTTTGTGTGTTATGACTAAAATTTTGTATACCTATTGAATATCGAAAAAAAAAATGTATACCTATTCTTTTGTAATACTCGTTACTTTGTTATGTTGGTTCAAATTCAATATTCGGATAATACACGCATTAGTGGCAGTCTTTCATTTTGCTTGCTGCTAGCAAAAAGAAAAAATCTAAATGGACAGTGACTTGCTTCTTTAATTAGTTTGGTTTGTGGTTTATGATATTTACTTGTGTTACATTAAGTCTTGTAATTGTGTTTGACTCTTGTAATTATGTAATGTTTTGTCACAGAATTATAAAAGGGGGAGATTAATTATTATGGTTTTGATGTTTGCTAATTCCAGTTAACAAACATAGTGTTACAGGGGGTTCAAATCTATTGTAATTAGTTTAGGTTGTGTTAACATATGTACGGTGTCAAGAGCTGCTTAAGAATTTGAATACCAAAGAATTTCGATCGAGTGAAAATTGAACTCACTCAAGTGAAACATCACAATAGACAGAAAGTTTACACGACACTTGCTCCACTCTCACTCGAGCAAGATTGTTGAAATCTGAATTTGAATTCTACTAGAAGAGTGATTACTCTAGAGAGAGAGAGTAACCACAAAGTAGATCTGAAAATTTTTCTCCTTTAGCAAAAATTTATAATCCCTTTTTGTGTATTGGTTCTAAACAAAAACTAATTGTGTAATTACTTCATCTTGAGCTTTAAGCTATTTTTGAAACCACATAATTAATTCTCCAATGGTGGGTCACAATTCCTAAGTTCAAAAGCTCTGGGTCGCAAACGATATTTGTCAATAGATTATACGAATTGTTTAACTTTTAGTGAATGAGCAATTTTCCATTGAAGAAATTCTTGATTGATTCTCCACTTCATTACTATAATTTGGGTTCCTTTTAGTGCTTTCATTAATCCTGCTTTAGGTATATATATGGTGATTAATTATTGAGGTTGAATTGTGTGTTGGATTATGTGTTTGAAACACTCTATTTGTTGAATTAATCCCCTGTATAAGTGTTTGGGGGGTCTAAAAAACACCTTTCATTTACATAAACAATGATGTTTTTAAAATCAATTCTAAATCACGGCTCCAAATTAGGTTTTCCAGTGGTCATACAAAACATTACTCTCAGTTTATTTTCTAAAAATTCATGGCAAAAAAGGTTATTATTATTATTTTTTATAAGTAAAAAAATAAATAAAAAAAGTGATTCATGCCTACATTAACCGACAAGGCCAAAAGGCTATACGTTTCAGTATCGGAAAACCCACCTCCCTTTTTTTATTTTTTCCTTCTCCTAATCGGCTAATACTGATAGAGAAAGGAGTCTTACATAGCTAGGAATCATAGAGAGAATAGGACTACTTTGTGATTAAGGCCTATAGCTCTCTCTATATATACCATACTTACCCACGCTTGTATTCTCTATACTTTGCATTCTCTAGCTGTAGGCAATACAATCTTCTACATTCTCTTGCGTATGGTTTCCTGTAGCATACATATTTCTAGCCTGTAAGAAGAAGAGTATGGCTTTGAAGTTGAAGAGCTCCGACAATAAAATTTTCGAGGTTGAAGAGCTTGTGGCTGTGCAGTCTGAAACCATCAAGAGCTTGGTTGAGGCTGAATGCGACAACAACGTTATTCCACTGCCAAACGTGGATAGCAAAACCCTAGAGTTGGTGCTAGACTGGTGCAAGAACCATGTGGACATGAAACTCGACGAGGAAAAACTGAAGAAATACGAGGACAAATTTATTGAGGTTGATCAGGCAGTTCTCTATGATCTTCTCTTGGCTGCAAACTATCTCAATATCAAGGACTTGCTGAACCGAGCGTGTCAGAAAGTTGCGGACATGCTTAAAGGAAAAAAACCCAAGCAAATTCGAGAGATGTTCAACATCGTGAATGATTTTAGCCCGGAAGAAGAGGAAGAAATCCGAAAGGAGAACCTCTGGGCCTTTGAAGAGTGATTGTTTTTTTCTGTTTTTGATGTTTACTTGATTAGTAGTCTTTAAGGGTTATGAAGATTTTTGTTCTCTTTTTTTCTGTGTAGTAGTATTTTCTTTGAATTTCCTTTGTTAGCAACCGATGAAACTCTTAATTTCGTATAGCTTGTGGCCTCGTCGGTTAATGTTGGCATGAATCACTTTTTTTTTTCTTTTTTTTTTTTTTTAATTTATAAAAAAATAATAATAATAACCTTTTTTGCCATGAATTTTAAGAAAATAAACTAAGAGTAATGTTTTGTATGACTACTGGAAAACCTAATTCGAAGCCGTGATTTAGAATTGATTTTTAAAAACATCATTGTTTATGTAAATGAAAAAGTTTTTTTAGACCTCCCCCCCCCCCCCCAAACACTTATACAGGGGATTAATTTGATTAATTCAATAAATAGAGTGTTTCAAACACATAATCCAACAACACAATTCAACCTCAATAATTAATCACCATATATATACCTAACCTTCAGTGGTATTTTTAGGTAATTTGTTTCCATTAATCCCACCCTCGTACAACTGTAGTTGATGATCTATTGGTTGTCAATGACTTGGTGCTTTTGTCTCAATTTTCATATTTGAAATTTGAAAAATATCAAATTAGTAGTTTTTTATTGATGAATTTTAGAAGAAATGGCGTTTGTAATGATTGGTTTAAGACATTGTTAAGCACCGATTGAATCCTAAAAATTATCGCTTTATGGTTGCTTCATTTTAATTTTTTCACCAAGAATGTTACATTTAACATTTAAAAGATATTATAATGTCATCAACGAATAATCTTATTGGGTATCTACATGTGAGTAAAGTCTCACATTAAATGTTTGTTTGGCTAGCTTATTTTTTGCCAACTTATTTTACTATTTAACTTATTTTTATTACTATTCATGAATCTCACTGTACTTTTTGATACTATTTATGGGTCTCACTGTACTATTTCAATTAATATTTACTTTTATCTACAGTACTTTTAGTAAAAAGTTTTTACTTTCAGCATAATAAGCGGATCCCAAACATACCCTAAGTGTGCGTTTGACTCCAACTTAAAAAACCAGCTTATTTTACTATTCAGCTTATTTTTGCTAGTATTTATGGGTCCCACTACATTTTTTTGGTTACTATTCATGAGTCTCACTATACTATTTCAGCTAATTTTTACCTTTATTTTTATCTACAGTACTTTCAGCAAAAAGTTTTCAATTTTAGCAAAATAAACGGATCTCAAACAGACACTAAGAGTGTGTTTGAGAATAACTTATTTAGCTTAAATTGAAAATTTTTGCTGAAAGCACTGTAAATAAAACTAAAAGGTAGCTAAAATAGTACAGTAAGACCATGAATAGTATTAAAAAGTGTAATGAGACCCATAAATAGTAGCAAAAATAAGTTAAATAGTAAAAAAAAAACTACATTTTTAAGCCAACGTCAAACGCAACTTAAGTGTGCGTTTGGGATGAGCTAAATTTTTCAGTTTATCTCCACTTTCAGCTTATTTTTGCTACTATTCATGGATCCCACTATACTTTTTGGTACTATTCATAAGTCTCACTACACTATTCAGTTAACTTTTAATTTTATTTACAGTATTTTCAATACAAAGTTTTCAACTAAATAAGATGTTTCCAAATGGACACTAAGAGCATTAGCATCAGGAAATGCTACTCTATTCTATTCTATTTTACCATCCCAAAAAGCTACTTTATCAATTATACTATCCCATTATACAATACTTCCAGCATCCCAAACTTTTATTTTCCTATTCTACTCATTAAAATAATATATCTACACAATAAAATAATATTTCTTCCAATCACCATCATTTATTCTTTCTTTCTCCCAATCACCATCACAATAAAATATTACTTTTTTTTTTTAGAATTGTGCTACAGTGCAATTCTATCTTTAGAATTGCACTGTAGCACTATTGCAAAATTTTTTGTAATAGTTGGTGTTTACAATTCCGGATGTGGGAGGTTTTTGAGGGAAAAATGCTAAATGAAGCTTAGATATGACATTTGCAATTCCGGATGTGGATGCTCTAAATACTAATGAGAAGAGTGGGTTATTAATATGACATATAGTTGGCCCAAACCAATAAGTTTAAACTTTGGATTAAGTAGTATCTTTATGTGTTATATTAACTACTCAAATTGAGACTCTCCAAAGAGTTACAAATTGGCGAGGTGTTCAGCGTGGCAAAAGAATTGCTGTATTTCAGCTACTGTCCTAGTATAGAAGGGCCTTGCCTTGTAATCTGGTTTGTGTTAATAATATTCTTTCTGATTCAATAAATAAATAAATAAATAAAGAAAGAAAGAAAGAAGCATATTCTGATATGATATCAAATCTTACTCATTAAAGTATATCCTTGGAAGAATTCGTCCAAAGTCTTCATGAGTTCATGTAGTACAAGTTAGAAATACCACGGAAATTGGCTACCCCTATATATTTTGCAAGCACATTGCTCCAGTAAACATAGAATCGTAGGAACTTACATACACTGATAGAGTATAAACCTCAAAATGGATTGGAGTTGGAGTAGTTCATATTTATCAAAGCAAAGCAAACAGGCTGAAATCGATGATGAATATTGAATTAGTTTTTTAGTTTTCTGGTGGGAAATGGCAAACCAGGATCTTGGTTGTTTCTAACAATTATAACACAAGCATCTTTGCAGGCACTTCCACATGTAGCAGGATCTACATTGGGATTATCTTTCAAGCACTGTGGCTTACATTGATTGGTACATTCTTGTAATAATTCTTCCTCTGTCTGGGCACACACCATCACAACCAGCAGGGAGGCAATAAGGAGCATGGAAATGGTTTTCTTGGTGCCCATGTCTTAGTTATCCTTGATGTTTAAGAAAATATTATTGGAAAGGATGAAGAAAAGTTATGGTGACTTTGGATCATATATAAAGGGCATACGGTTGCACCAGTAAAGGAAAGATCATATATACGTTCCTCCTCACTTGGAGGTTAAGCTAGATTTTCTAAATAAAGGTCATCGGGAGAAAGATGATGGTAAAACAAAGATGGTGGAAAATGATTTTGAATTGGTCACCAGTGTAATTTAGTTAATTAGTTATGGATGCCTAACCAAAACTATCTAAAAGTAAAAATTTCACTAAACAGAATAGTTTAAATTGAGCCTGAATTAATCTCCAAGATGATCTAGTTAATCAGTTGAGTATGCCTAGCTAAGCAAAAGAATATAAAGTAAATTAAAAATCTCGAATAGTTTGATAGTCTTTGAAAATTAAACATTGACCGTATTATTGTTTTAACCGTACAAATGTATTTGTAACGAAAGAAGAAAGAAAAAAGAATTGAAAGGAACATAAAGGAAAACAAAACCATAGGAATCATAGTTGATGATGCATGAAAAATCAATAAGCCACTTGTTCCTTTGGAGGTGCTAGAAGACCTACAAGAAGGAAGAATGCTACCGGAGGGCACCGATAGAATGCCAGCCTAAACTTCTTCGATATTGAAGTTAAAGACTCATATGAACCAAATAAAATTCAAATGGTAGTTGCGAATGGATTTTGTCACTTGTACCTCGAATTGAATGAGGTCTAGCCCTTATATAGGGGATTCTAAGTGGGTCTCCTTGTTTTGTGTCACTCTCCTCATGGGAGACGGAATAAGACCCGCAAGTACTTTTTTTTTTTAGAAAAACAACTCTAAAACTGGGTCTTACAGTACTATTTACACATTTAAAAATTATTTTGCTATAGTGTTTTCAATTTTCAGCAATAAGCGATATCTAAACAGACCCTAAGCGTAGAATGATCATCATTGTGGACAAGCCTTAAGACATGGATGTTTGTTTATGGTTGTCTATGTGAGTAGGTGACGTTCTCCGTATAGACAAACAAACACATGCTGCACGACAAGTTGGATGAGATTTTCATTTTATTTTGAATCAGATACAGAGTGTGATAAGTGTCAGATGATTAATATTGTATGTTGGATGAGTGTAAATTTATCGCCAGTGTGTCAAAATGGTTCTCATGAGTATGCTTTCATCAGAGTTTTCATCATTAGGAGTGTTGGATGAGTGATTGGAGGAGTTAGACGACCTGTGTGGCGGATTGGCTATGTTGGGTGGCTTAAGGCACTTGTAGGACTATTCTTATTTTTATTGGACGAGGAGGTTGCTCGCTGGAAGAGTCTTAGTTGTTAAGTAGAGAGGTCATCACTTTCGATCTCCTTTGGAAGAGCCTACTTTAGAAGAGTCATCTCTGAAAGAGTCTCTCCTCTGGAAGAACTAACATATGTTGGACAAGGTCATTTGGGAGGCTTTCCCTTTTCAGATGGAAGGTATCATGGTTGTCCATAGGGTTGGAAAAATCACTTTGGGTGGTGATGATGGAAGGCCGACTTGGTGGACATGTTAGATGAGTCTATTGTAGAGTGGCAGGTAGTTCGTTTAAGGAGTGAAGACTTTCTTATCAATAGTTTACATTCTAGAGAAAATTGGTGTCTTATTCCAGACTAGAGAAGACATCAACATTGTAATATTTTCAGAGGAGGTGAGTGCAATTTCCCCAATCCAATACACGCTTATTCTTGGCCATGAGGCCCATAACCAATTTAGGGGGTACAAGTATGACGTTTAAGCTTGGGCTCGACTAGAGGTTTCAATTGTAAACGTAAATTTTGGAGGGGTATCATCTAGACTGGTACATTGTCCCTGTCAGCAAGTATAAATTCTTTGCTACATTAAGAAGGATTTTGCCTCAGGTGGGCTTCAAAACTGAGCTCCCCCGCACTTATTTGCTGGATGTGCCAGTCGACCAAAAGGCCATTGGAAATAAATATGATATCTTCTTAGGAAAGGTATGAATTGCTGAATTCTCTCTCTACCACTGAAAGCAAACAATTAATGTGTTACTTCAAGTTTCAACTATATTGTTGTAAGTTTTAACTTCAAGTTTCAGTCATTGTGTCCAACTAAAAGGATTGATTGAGAACCATAAACAATTAATAAGAAGGTATTACATATCTTGCGAACAGAGAAAGAGTATTATGTATCTACAACACAATATACACAAGCTGAATATTACAGGCAGATAAATGGTTCCCACAACTTGAGCAGCTATAAGTTAATTCAGTTTCAAAGGTTCTGCATCATGAAGAGGCCGGGCGGGGTAGTCGCTTGGCAATTTCCTGTCAAAAGAAGGAACAAGCATTCAGTATTCCAAGTACATAGGAATTTCTTTTTATGTGACGGCTAGAGATGGTGGGGGAGGGGGAGGTGGGGTTCAAACCACAGACATAAAGCACCACAGAAGATGCGATTATCATAGGGCTATCACTTGAACCCCAATACATAGGAATTGCACAACTATAGATTCCACAGACAAGCCTATTTGCAGGCCCAACTAATAGCCTTGACAATAGCAGCATAGTCTGTCAACAAAATGTTTCATTTAAAGCAAGTGCTCCACGATGAAATGGTGCATATAGTCTCACAGAGTACCAAATTACAATTGACTTGTATTTAGTGTACCCTGTTCATACCACCAATAATGAGAGAGTGCTTCTAAAAACTATTGTCAGTCTCAATCATTTAGAGTTGTAGATGGTGTATATTGTTAGCACTAGCAATAACAGCTGCTGACAGAAACATAGATTCTAAAATTTCAATGTCAAAAGTACCTCAAACAGCTGATTTATATTATCTGCTGTCTTTGCAGATGTCTCAATAAAAAACATTCCATTCTTCTCCGCATAGTCAATGCCATCCTGCAAGCCAAATAATGCATGCGTTATATCTAGAAAATGGATATAAATTTGTGGTATACAGAATGCATCAAACTGAGGAGAATTTCGCTCACCTGAACCGGTACTTCACGCTTCTCATTAAGATCAGCTTTGTTACCGACTAAGGCCATGACTATATCAGGACTACCATGTTTTTGTAGCTCCTGTAAAATGCCAAATCCATCAATTGGTTTGGAAAAGCATATTAAACTGCAACCATAGGAACTAAATTACCAAACTTAATGAGAAATGCAGTTTATATATCCACACTTCTTTCCAAGTAAAAAGATCCCATCTATAAGCAATGAGCACTTGAACCACACAACTATATAACAATCCAACTATCTCAAAGTAAGTTAAAGTTTTCCCTTTTTCACCACAGCTCTTGGAACTCAAAGAGAATCTGTAAGTCAAAAAATTTCAATTGATTCAAAATTTATAAGAACGATTTATATTCATCCAAATCTAGATATTTGTTGCCAGCAAGTCAATCTCTAGATTCTCTACAGTGTAGAGATTAGACAAGAATTAATTAAGGGGCACATGCACATGAGTACATCAGTACACACATAAAGGTAAACTCACTTCCTTTTAATGAACTTTGTGATAGACAAACCCAAGCCATTATGTACAATTTTCATATAGTTATAACCACTTGAGTCCTCGTAAACACAATTAGTAATATTATTGAACTTGAAAAACCTGCAATCTGTTTTAATTGGAAAAAGGAGAACATGAAATTGTTGAGAAGAAAAGAAATAGATAATATAAGTTAATTCAGTAATGACTACTGACCAACTATTACTCTATCAACTTCCTGATAGGATGTAATTGCAAACTGCAGGATAAATGATACACCCTTTAAGCAGCTCATATTCTCTATTAATGACACTGTCAGCATGAGACAGACATGCAACCTAGGTTATTGGAAAGCATGTTGATGATGCATTACAAGCTAGGTTTGGTGTCATCTTTGAAATGGATTACTTTTTTAATACAAAATATCACAACAGAATTCCTCCCACTGTCATAATTGTACAGAGAACAATTCTGTACAAATTTGATTTTAGGTATGTAGCCCATTAGATGAATTTTACTTAGAGCATTGTTTCAGAGTAATGAGAGGTTCTATAAGAAAATTACTAAAATAAATATTCCAAAATGAAAAGTCATAACCTGCAAGATTAAAATATTATGGCACATAGGTGAACACAGATATTCATCCAACCAATTGATGAACAAACCTAATTGGCCATCAGTCTGATTTCCCAACTTAAACTATTGCCAACCAAGACCATGCAACCATATCATGATTAAATTAGCAAATTTAAGTAATACACAGTGAGAACTAAGATGTCAAGATCTTATTCAGGCAGTACAAGTAAAATTAGGCTTATTCCATTCACATAACATTAGTGCATGCACTGCATTTGATCTTCTTTTTCTTTTTCTTTTTTTGATGACATGGGGAACCTTTCTAAAGAATAGCCCCTTGGACTTGCCTCTAGCCAGTAAAACTTATGGGCAACTAACCCCTTCCACCAAAACCAATTGTCACGAAATTCAGGGCATTCACCCCCTGCATTAAATCTTTGTTACCAGCCCAAGCCGCCACTTAAAACATATCTGTAAACAAAGTTTACCAGATAAGAATACCTCAACCAGATTCTTTTGGTCAACACTTTATGCAATAAAGAATATTAGATTAGAAGCTGTGTTGCACCAACACATTTTCTTTATACTGGTCTGACTCAAAGCTGAGCACCTTCCAATGTTTTTAGTTTCAAGGGGACAAAGGGGGGTGGGGGCAGGGGCAAGAAGAATATTAGGAATAAACTTGGAATTTCTTTCTCATGTCAAGCCATTAAGAAAATTATTGATAATTAGAAGTTTTAAAAAGGTTTGACCATCGATACAAATAAATTATGGCTCAAACTTCAATTCTATATTAGGTGCTCAATCATCAATGTACAACCCCATGATCATAGTAGTTTTGTACCCTCATAAAAAGGTTATTATATGGCTTTATCCTTTCCATAATTAAATGTTGCAGGGAAAAAGAAAACAAACAAACAATAAAATAACTAACACTAAGCAATCCCTGAAAAATCTACCTTAACCCAATATTGTGCTTTGGCAAATGATTCTGGGCTTGTTATATCATATACAACAACTGCAACTGCAGCACCTCGGTAGTAAAGTGGCGCCAATGCAGCATACCTGAATAAGATAAAATCAACAATTAATGTTCTCGTGCAAAAAGTGGCATGCATGGGCGAGGGAGATGGGGTAGACGTCCAATAGAAACAAGGACCTTATAAGATGAGCTTGTGCTATGATATATAAATCTTAAACTTTTTATATATTGAAGTATGATTTGACCACCATACCTCTCTTGGCCAGCAGTGTCCCATATTTCAAACTTAACTGTTGTAGAGTCTTGCAAAGCTATTGTCTGTGATAAGAATGAAGCTCCAACAGTAACCTGAAATTATTTAAACCGCCAATTGTAAGTGTATCATAAATTAACCTCTAGGGCTAGGACAAAGGACAGACAACCATATTCATTCAAATGGAACATTATAAATAACTAAAGCTAACCATTTTTTTTTTTTATGTAGTTTACTACAATACAAATTTACTTTTAACATATTTTACTTATCAAAAAAAAAAAAATTTGCTTACCTTGGAAGTTGGGTCAAACTGACCACGAACAAAGCGAAGAACAATACAGCTTTTACCAACACCAGAATCACCTAACAAGACCAGCTGCACACAGCGGCAGATGCAAAGGTGAGTTGCATTTACTCAGAACAGGATTAAAACAATAAAAATCATTATCAATTTCACAAAGACCTGTAGGTTTTATCTCAACCTCTTTCTCCTAAGCCCCAGCATGGAAAAAATTAAAATAAAAAAACTTTTCAGTTGGCAAATTAATTTTGTCTACTACTGTACTACATT
The DNA here is from genome assembly GCA_023736055.1 of Quercus glauca. Taxonomy (NCBI): domain Eukaryota; kingdom Viridiplantae; phylum Streptophyta; class Magnoliopsida; order Fagales; family Fagaceae; genus Quercus; species Quercus glauca. The sequence goes on along the minus strand of CM043322.1, from coordinate 12,503,857 downwards.
GTGAATCAACTGGAAGCAATAAAGCTGAAATATGGTACCAATTGCAAATAGCCCAATATTTACACTTTTTTTTATTTTATTTTTATAAATGCAAATAGTCCAATCTTTACACATTTTTGGCACAAGTACTTTTAAAGATCAATTTTGTTCTCAGTTCAACTAAACTAAGCTTTCAACCCAACTAACTAATTCAAAAGCATATATCCTTTTCCAACAATATTGTGTCCAGCAACATATATCTTTTTCCATATAATTAGATCTTTGACCATGAATCCCAAGGGACATTGACAATAACCATCTTCTAGGGAAATTTAAAACTAGCCATTATCACTTAAGTAGCTAGTCAACTTACTTTCACAAATCACACTTCAATTCTATTTCAATTGGACTTTATCAATACAAAAAAAATAACAAAAATGAATAAATTATCCCACGATGTCCGTCTCATTTCATTTACTCAACCAATTGCAAAGTTTCTTGAAAATATTAAAAAAAAAAAAAAAACATATAAAAGCCACAAGTCGATATCAACTGAACCTAATCAGTAGCCTTGAAAACACTTTGCCACTAAAAAAGTACCTTCACACGGAGATTTTTGGCGTCAGACACTCCGCCATTCTCTGAATTCAGCCCGGCCAACTGCCCGGAAGACCTATCTGCAAACATTAAACCCCCAAACAATCAGACTCACCAAAATCGCCATTAAGAGTCAGTAGCAACCGAATCCACAGAATGACAACCACCCTATTGAAAACCCATTTCCCCAGCTTTTCACTAAATCAATCTCGTTCAGCTCAGAAATTCAATAAATCAACCAAATTCTCAAAACCCAGATGATAATCTACAAATTTGGGTACAAAGATTCCAATTTACAAAGAGAATATTCAATTCAACCAATCTGATCCGAGAAAAACCCTAGAAACACATGACTCCTAGCTCTTCATCAAATAAGTCCTTTTTCAGCTCAGAAATTCATCAAATTAACCAAATTCTAAAAACCCATATAGAAATCCACGTATTTGGGTTCAAATCCCCAAATTTCGAAGAGAAATTTCGGTTTTGACCAAATCTGAACCAGAATAAGAAACCCTAGAAATTTCAACAGGAGGACAAAATTAAGTATTACCTGGAAGAGAAGAGGAGCAACCCATGGCTACCAGAGACTGTAGGCTTGTACGTATAGTTGTATTTCTATAGTATATGATTAGGGTTTATGGTGAAAAGGGTATTGTCAATTGTGAGAGAGTGAATGTTCAGAGAGAGAGAGAGAGAAAATGGCTATATGGGTTTGTGCGGAATTTTAAGGTCGTTAATGGCTGATACACTATAAATTTTTTGAGACCCCATTAACCCATTTTATACGTATCGTGCCACGAAAGTTCGTACCCACCACCAAATTAAAAACCAAAATAACTGAAAAAACTAAAAAAGATATATATATATATATATATATATATTTTTTTTTTTTTGAGAAACTAAAAAAGAGAAGATGGTGAAGATGAAAGACAAGATTTTATTGAAGCCGAGTGGTATCTTGCGTAAAGGGTTACATACGGTACTTGTACAGGTTTATATCTATGTAAGGCACTAAGGTGTCTTTGTATGTAAGCTTTATAATTTGTTAATTTGTTAAAGTTGGTCACATATTTTTTTTTCTTTCTCTTAAATATTTAACCAAAAATAAATTTAACTGATTGTATGGAAGTATTGGATTTATTCAAATTTTAATCCATTAAAAATATGGGGTGGTAGATAAGATTTGAGATTCAAGTATTGTGGAATGCATAAATTATTTACCAATTATCAATATTGCTAACATTAATAAGTTTTCTAAACTGTCAAGAGTCTTGTAACTTAATTAATTGGTACTTCCTGATGTTTCTAATGGAAATATCTAAATATTTAAATCTTTTCTTTCTTGTTATAACTATCAAATTATAAAATAAAATAAAATAAATCTTAAACCTTTCAAACAAAGGAGAACATAACCCCTGTTTGGCTTGTAGCTTTGGGGAAAGTAGAATTCTCTAATGGTTTGCATGTAGGTATTTTAATTTTACTGAGAAAATAAAAGCATTGCTTAAATTGCAAGTTGTTAAAAGAGATGGTCATGACTCATGATAAGCCCTTAACTAAATTGGCCCAACTTGTCAAAAGCCCAAACAATTGCTAAACCTGTATAAGGCCTAATCAAAACTATTAATGGGACATTTGAAAGCTCTAGCTTTGGGGAAAGTAGAATTCTCTAATGGTTTGCATGTAGGTATTTTACTGAGAGAATAAATGCATTGCTTAAATTGCAAGTTGTTAAGAGAGATGGTCATGACTCATGATAAGCCCTTAACTATTGGCCCAACTTGTCAAAAGCCAAACAATTGCTAAACCTGGATAAGGCCTAAATCAAAACTATTAATGGGACATTTGAAAACTCTAGTTTTAATGTTTATTTACACATTTTTAAGGACAATTGGCAGATTATTGTTAAAGGAAAAATTATTTAAATTTTTGGGATTTAAATGGAACAAAATATAGATATGAAGATCTGAAACCCTTTTGTTCTCCAAAAAAAAAAATTTTCCTTTTTTTTTTTTTTTGGGTACAAATGCAGCTCCAACTTTTTTTTGATCCAAAGTAAATCCAAAAGTTGAACATCCATACCCACTTTTTTATTTTTTTCTTTCCCAATGTGATTTAGATGTTCACCATTTTTTTTCTCCACTCTCTCCATTTTTTATTTCCATATTTTATTCCCCCCCCCCCCCCCTCTTCCATTCTCTCCAAGAAGCCCATATACATCACCAAAGCCCACTCCACCCCTAACATCACTAAAGCCCATATAGCCCAAAACCCAGTTGTTCACGAGTCCACACCAAAGATCCACCAATCTGGTGATGACCAACCACACCCAATTATTGCAGCCCCTTGATCGGCTTTTGCTAATTATTTATTTATTTATTTTTCCAAATTATGACCGACAACTGTCTTTGAGGAATTAATGATTATGGATTGTCAATGATTACTTTAGGACTGTCAATGAGATTTTGTGTGTGCGCGCGCGGAAGTTTCTTCAATTTCTTTAATTTATTTAGCAAATCGTTTGTGCATAATTCTGAAAATTGTAGATAAATTATTGATTTTTTTTTTTTTATATAATAGGAGAAATTGTTACTACCTCTAATTATTAGTTTTATTATTATTATTATTATTATTATTATTATTATTATTATTTTGCCAAAAGGCCAGTAGTTTAATTAGTTGACATTTCTTGATATTTTAATGAAAATATTCAAGATTCAAATTTTTTCACCCCTATTGTAACTATTATATTAAAAAAAAAATAAACTTTTTTCCCTATACAACATTATTTTATTAAAAATAAAAATTTTGTGCATAGATATAATAATTTCATCTCTATTTGAATTTTTTGTGCTAGGTTTATTATTTTTGAAAATTATTAATGCATAATATTTTAGTAGCAATAAATTACTTTTTAAAAGGGAAAAATGCATTTTACAAGTCAATTACAATTTCATTTTGCGTAAATATTTTTAAGTAAGAATTTGAGGAATGATACCAAAAGCACTATTTCTTAGAAGATACATATTCTACCAAATTTCATTATTTCATAATTCCTTTTTGCGACAAATCAAAATTTAAAAGCTGTAGTCACTGTGGGTTCCAGTTAACTCAATTGGTAAAATCTCTAATGATTGAATAAAAGTTCTGAGGAAACAAAAAATTGATTGATATTTTAGACTGATATTAAAGAGTTATTATCAGAAACAGACGTCAAAAGTTGATACTACCTTAAAAGAAAAAGTTGTAGTCACCAAATGCAACTTCATTAAATCTAGCTCATCTCAAAACAAAATAGCCTGAGTTTTGTCGCTTTATGTTAGAAAGCGTGTGATTTTTGTAACTTATTGGCCTCATCCTTGTGTACAATCTCACCCCGTAAAAAATAACCAATTTACTTATCATGACTCATGAGAAAAAAGAGTTTTCCACTTGGCTATGGCTCCATCTAGCAAAAAAACAACTTTAAGCTAAAACTGCGAATTCTATACATATATTTTATTATGGTAAAATACTATTTTGATTTCTAAACTTAATTAAAAAATTATTTTTCATCCCTTAACTTTAAAAAGTTTTTTTTTTTCTAATTTTTAAACATTGTAAAGAGTTTTTTTTTTTATAATAGTTTAGAGATAAAAATATGGATAAAAAAAGAGCTCTCTTCAATAGTTTATAGTTGAAATTTTAATTTTTTTTTAAAAATATTTTAAGGACATAAATTAAGTGAAATATTTTTAATAGTTTAAGGATAAAAGACAAACTTTTCAATAGTTTAAGGAAAGAAAAATGAACTTTTTAAAAGTTCAAGGATAAAAAACAAATTTTGGTAAAATTTAAGGACTAAAATAGTATTTACCATATTTTTTAATATAATATTCAGTACCCAACCTGTGGGGCCAGTTGCCCAAAAAGATAACAGAGAATTCATAGGAAGTGGGCTTGTGGCCCAACGGCCCAGTCCGAGGACGTTCACATATCCGAGGATGGTTAAAGAGAGTTATTCTGAGAGTAGTATAAGACAAAGAGATGTAAGTCGTGTATAGCGGCCCAAATCGCATCCGAGGACGATGTCCACCTCTGATACAAGGTCTGAGGTGGATGTAACTATTCTAGTATTCAAGATACTTCATCAAGTTGCATATGAGCTAAAAGGTGAATATGGAACAAAGGGGAAACCGGAAAGGTAGCAAATATCTTTTAAAGCTGCTACCCTCCACATTAAATGCTTCCCAACTAACTTTCTGGCCGCATTAATGTGGAGGTGATACTTGAACAGTAACTAAGCAGCCTTATGGCCACCGAGCAAAGGTTCTAGGAAGTGCTGGATGGGACAGAAAGAACCTCCCAGATTAAAACCTACATGTGTACGGCGAGAATGAAAAAAGAAGGCAGTATATAATAGGAAAGTATGTAACATTGAAGGGGACTTTTGGAAAGGAGAGAGAAAAACAAACACTAGAGGATCCATCAAGATAGCCCCTGAAACCTAGCCGAGGAGAGTGGATATTGTTGAAACTAGTTTAAAGCTTCCTTTGTTGCGGAGTGATCATGTCTTTTTTCTACCAATTGGACTTAGCTTTTACACCCGCTCTCTAGAAATTTTATTATTTTGGCTTAAACTTATCCTTCTTTTGGGTCCAATCCAATTTGAGTCCTTACAATTGACGCCGTCTGTGGGAAAAGCTTGATCCATTTGTAGAGAAAGGCAAGTGTAAAGTTTGCGATAGAAGAGGGAGCACCATAGCAACCAGGGGCAGGCCCTCAGCAGGTGGATGTTAATCCACACCAGGCAGAGTCCTGAGGCTCTCAGCACGGTAATCCGTTGATAATCCACGAATAAAGAGGAGATCGTGAGGGAAGTGCGTGAACACCCATACTTACAGAAGTCACTCTCGTGGGAAAACCCATGTTTCCCACGTAAAGAACAACAGAGGCATGCAGCAGGAGATTAACAAGCTAAAAAGGGAATTGCAACATGAGCGACGAAAGCGCGTGGCTCACAGCTCCGGGCAGTCCTCTGAGGACTCAAATGACTCCGATTACAGACGGAGATCAAGAACTCCGCCCAGTGAGTCTTTTTCGTATGATGATGAGCATCACCGAGAGCGAAAACATAAGAGTCCACCTCGCCAGGGCTTAGGGAATGATGCTTTAAACAAAGCATTGAGCCAAGTTTCCAAATCGCCCTTCACGCGACGCATTGAGGATGCAAATCTTCCTCGGCGATTCCATCAACCTGTGTTCACCATTTATAACGGTCAAACAAATCCAGTGGAACACGTTAGCCATTTCAGTCAGAGAATGGCCATTCATGCTAAGGACGAGGCCTTGATGTGCAAGGTTTTCCCATCTAGTCTAGGTCCAGTGGCGATGAAATGGTTCAACGGTCTGAGAGCGAATACTATTGACTCCTTTGAGAAGCTCATCCAAGCTTTTGGTGCTCGCTTTATCACCTGCAGGAGGGTTGTTCAACCCTTGGGATCGTTGTTATCCATGTCTATGCGAGAGGGGGAAACCCTGAAGGCCTATTCTGATAGATATTGGGAAATGTTCAACGAAGTAGATGGAACCAATGACGACGTGGCCATTAATACCTTCAAGGAGGGCCTTCCGACTGAACACGATCTGAGGAGTTCTCTAACTGGTAAGCTTGTTACTAGTATGCGACAGCTTCTGGATCGAATTGACAAGTATAGAAGAGTAGAGGAGGATCAAATACGGGGTAGAGGAAAGTCCAAGGTTATCACTCAGGAGATGAGGGATTTCAGGTCGGACTGATATAACAACAACCGACCTCGGAGAGACTTTGGAGGGCAATCAGGATCTGCCAACTCCCAGGCGGTTAATGTTGTATTCCGAGAACCAGTACAACGGGTTCTGAAAAAGATAAAAAACGAGCCCTTCTTCAGACTGCCCAATAGAATGGCAGGGGATCCTACGAAATGTAATCAAAACCTTTACTGTCAATACCATCAAGACCATGGACACATTACTAAAGATTACAGAAACTTATGGGACCACTTGGAACAACTGGTCCGAGAAGGAAAGTTGACCAACCTTCTGCACGATTCCAGTGGCCGAGGAAGTCAAACAGGGTCGACGTTTTGAGGAGATGCCTCTTCAGGAGCCCCCTTGGGCACAATAAATGTTATATTTGTTACCCCAGGAAGAACAGGGTCTTGTCCCTCCAGGATAATGTCTGTATCTCATTGTTTGGATGGGGGCTCTAGTTCAATGCCAAAGAAAGCAAAACTGAGCACCTCACTGGTGTTGGGCTTTTTAGATGAGGACAAAAGAGGAACCATACAACCACATGATGATACTTTGGTGGTTACACTTAGGATCGGGGGGTATGATGTGAGAAAGGTGATGATTGATGAGGGAAGCGCAGCCGAGGTGATGTATCCTGACCTATACAGGGGGTTGAATTTGACACCCCAAGACCTAACAGCTTATAGCTCCCCGTTGGTGAGTTTTGAAGGTAGATCGGTCATTCCGATGGGTATGATTAGATTACTAGTGCAAACTGGCTCAGATGTGGTGGAGGTGGATTTTATCGTGGTAAACGATTTTTCTCTGTATACGACAATTTGGGTAGGCCCTGGTTGCATACCCTGGGGGCTATTTCTTCCACTCTTCATCAGAAAGTGAAGTATCCATCAGGAGGCCAGGTGTCAGAAATATTGAGAAATCAAGCCATGGTCAGGCAGTGCATGATAGCGGCTATTCAACATCGGCCAGAGGCAGGTACATCGGCCACGGCCGAGAATAACTTATAGCAATCAAGGAATAAGGGAACCCTCTTCGGCACGTCCGCCGAGGAAGCGGAGTGTGAGAATTTGGAGAGGGTGAGTGTTGGTGATGATCCAGATAAGTACTTTTAGGTTGGAGCACTGTTACCTTCATTGGAAAAAGAGCAGTTGGTTGAGGTCCTAAAAAGAAACGTTGATGTGTTTGCATGGAATGCCTATGAAGCCCCAGGGGTTGATCCAGATTTCATTTGTCATCATTTGAATGTCAATCCCTCTGTTATTCCGAAGAAACAGCCATCTCGGCGTCCGTCCAAAGTACATGCTGAGGCTATCAAAAACGAGGTGACCAAGCTCAAGCAGGCAGGGGCTATCAAAGAAGTGTTTTACCCTCAGTGGTTGGCAAATACAATTGTAGTGAAGAAGAAAAATGGAAAATGGCGCATATGTGTTGATTTCACGGACCTTAATAGAGCTTGTCCAAAGGATCCTTTCCCCATGCCCCGTATAGATCAGCTGGTGGACGCAACAGTAAGTCATCCTTGGATGAGCTTCCTAGATGCCTTTCAGGGCTATCACCAGATCCCACTGGCATTAGGTGATCAGGAGAAGACCGCTTTCCTCACTCCCAATGGAAATTATTACTATAAGGTAATGCCCTTTGGCTTGAAGAACGCGGGGCCTACTTACCAACGGATGATAACGAAGATGTTTGAGCCACTATTGGGCAACATCATAGAAGTCTATATTGATGATATGGTTGTGAAGAGTAAGGTAGCGGCCGAACATGTGACGGACCTCACCAGCATATTTGAGGTTCTAAGGAAGCATAAGTTATGACTGAACGCATCCAAGTGCTCATTTGGGGTATGCTCTGGGAAGTTTTTGGGCTACATGGTGACCCAGCGAGGAATTGAAGTGAACCCCGACCAAATTAAAGCCATAAATAGCTTGCAACCATCTCGGAATCCCAAAGAGGTCCAGAGGTTGACTGGGATGACTGCTGCGCTGAATAGATTCATATCTAGGTCGGCGGATAGGTGCAGACCTTTCTTCCTTTTACTCCACAAGTGGAAAAAGTTCGAGTGGATTGAGGAGTGCGCCCTTGCATTTCAGCAACTCAAGGAATATTTGTCTTGGCCACCCATTATGTCCAGTCCTGAGGTGGACGAGATCCTTTTCGCCTACTTGGCGATAGCCACTTACGCGATCAGTTTTGTTATGATACGAGTGGATAATGGCGTGCAGCGGCCAGTCTATAATGTGAGCAAGTCACTTCATGAGGCTGAAGTGCGCTATCTACTATTGGAGAATGCCATTTTCAAGCACACACTGTGGTCGTTCTGACTCAGTATCCACTCAAAGCAGTACTTCGGAGTGCAGACTACACTGGCAGGGTTGCCAAGTGAGGCACAATTCTAGGGGCTTTCGATATTAAGTATATGCCTCGTACTTCTATGAAGGGTCAAGTTCTCGCTGACCTGGTGGCCGAATTTGCTGAAGGCCCTGAAGAAATAGGAGCAAGCCCGCATAGCATGGATGAAAAATCAGTTGGCCTTATCTCCACGCAACGTTCCTCACCCTGGAAAGTGTATGTGGATGAAGCAGCAAACCAGCTGGGCTCAGGAGTGGGGCTGGTTCTAATATCTCCTGACATGGCCATTATCGAGAAGTCTTTAAGGTTGGGATTCTCAGCTACTAACAACGAGACAGAGTATGAAACTTTATTAATGGGAATGGCGATGGTTAAAAAGCTGAATGGAAAAACAGTGGAGATGTTCTCGAATTCAGGACTGGTTGTGGGCCAGGTTAAAGGGGAATTGGAAGCTTGAGATACCAGAATGCAAGGTTACTTGAGCTAGATTAGGCGTATGCAAGTGGATTTTGAGTCTTTTAAGTTGTTCCATATCCCTAGAGATGGAAACGCACATGCGGACTCTCTGGCCACCCTTGCAACCTCCTCAATGTAAAACTTACCTCGGATGATCATGGTTGAAGATTTAAACATACCCATTCAAATAACGGATGACTCGTTTCAGATCAATCAAATCAGCTCGGCGCCTGGTTGGATGGATCCTATAACGTTATTCCTTGAGAAGGATATTCTGCCCGAGGACAGATCGGAAGCTGAAAAGATACGAAGAAAAGCTCCTCAGTTTTGGCTATCCGAGGACAGAAAGTTGTACAAACGCTCTTTCTCTGGGCCATATCTGCTTTGTGTGCACCCTGAAGCATCAGAGGTGCTTCTAGAAGAGCTGCATGAAGAGATTTATGGGAGTCACACTGGAGGAAGATTTTTATCTCATCGGGCAATTACCCAAGGGTATTGGTGGCCAGGCATGCAAAAGGAAGTGCAGGAATATGTTAAAAAATGTGATCAATGTCAGAGGTTTGGCCCAAACATCCATCAGCCTGGGGGAGTTCTTAACCCTCTTTCTAGTTCTTGGCCTTTTGCTCAGTGGGGTTTAGATATTGTTGGTCCTTTCCCTAAGGCAATAGGAAATAAAAAATATCTGCTAGTTGGCACGGATTATTTCACGAAGTGGGTCGAAGTTGAGCCCTTGGCTAATATCAGAGATGTGGATGTCAAAAGGTTTGTCTGGAAGAACATCATCACGCGATTTAGGGTTCCTCAAGCTCTCATCTCGGATAATGGTCTTGAATTTGATAGCAAAGCTTTCAGGAAGTATTGTTCCGACCTGGGGATAAAGAATAGATATTTCACTCCGGCTTATCCACAGGGAAATGGGCAGGCCGAGGCTGTCAACAAGGTCATTGTGAGCGGGCTAAAAAAGAGGCTGGATGATGCAAAGGAAAAATGGGTGGAAGAGCTACCACATGTCCTCTGGACGTATCGAACAACGCCCCGACGTTCGACAGGGGAAACCCCATTTTCAATGACGTATGGGGCTGAGGCTGTGATTCCACTTGAAACGGATTTTCCCACACAAAGGACTAGAACTTTCACCTTGGACGGCAATGATGAGCTTTTGAGTAAGAATCTAGATCTGATAGACGAACGACGAGAGAATGCGATGGTTCAGTTGGCCTATTACCATCATAAGCTGAAACAAGGTTATGATACAAATGTAAGGCTGAGACCGTTAGCTCTAGGGGACTTGGTGTTGAGAAAAGTCTTGGGAACAACCAAAAATCCAGTTTGGGGAAAATTAGGGCCTAATCGGGAAGGACCATATCGTATCACATTTGTAGTAGGGGTAGGGGCTTATTACTTAGAAGATTTAGATAAAAAAAACTGTACTCCATCCTTGGAATGTAAGCAACCTAAAGAGGTATTACTATTAAAATGATCAGTTTTGTTCTATTTCCCTTTTATAGCTTATCCTAAATTCTATTATTTGTGTTTCTCAAATTATTGAAGTATTAAACAGAAACTGAGTAATGTAAGGTCCTCGGACCACAACTTGGTGGAAATTAATACACTGCGATATTTATTAAAGTATTAAACAGAAACTAAGTCATGTCAGGTCTTCAGACCACAACTTGGTGAAAATTAATACGCTGTGATATTTATTGAAGTATTAAACAGAAACCAAGTCATGCAAGGTCCTCGGACCACAACTTGGTGGAAATTAATACACTGTGATATGTATTGAAGTATTAAACAGAAACTAAGTCATGTCAGATCCTCGGACCACAACTTGGTAGAAATTAATACACTGCCATATTTATTGAAGTATTGAACAAAAACTAAGCCATGTAAGGTCCTCGGATCACAACTTGGTGAAAATTAATACACTGTGATATTTATTGAAGTATTAAACAGAAACTAAGTCATGTCAGGTCCTCGAACCACAACTTGGTGGAAATTAATACACTGCCATATTTATTGAAGTATTGAACAGAAACTAAGTCATGCTAGGTCCTCGGACCACAACTTGGTAGAAATTAATACACAGTGTGACCTTAATCGGAGTATTACACTTAAGCTAAAGTATGACTAATTGTTTATACTACTAACTTAGTAAAAATCAGTGCTTCTTAAATGGGATTTATGCGACTATCATTGTATATCAAGGCAAACTCCATGAGCATCACTTAAAGCGTTTTAGGGTGTTCAATACTTCCAAGGACTAATTGTCTGGAAGGCTATCTTCAGTATGGACATTTTTTAATGAATATGAAGCAAGCCTTTGTAAGGCTGAGAAGTTCATAATTATAGTCTACTTTGGTTCTCAATTAGCATACATAAATTTAAGTTTTCCCTTATAGTGTTAGATTTTATTTCTTTATAGCCTGAGGTAATGTAAAAATAAAAAACAGTCATGCAAGAAATTACGCAAGTAATAGATAAAACCATAATATCTCACATAAATTTGGAAATAAAAATATACATCATAATGGAGAATTTCTTCAAAGAAAAAAAAAATTTATTAATTAAATAAAAAGAAAAATTACATCAACTATTTGTTAAGTTTTATTTGAAGCTTGTGCTGTGGGACTTTGCTAGTTTCTTGAGGAGGAACCCCTTTCTTCTTCTCCTGTGGAACTTCCCCAGCAGGCAACACAGTAGAAGCTAAGTCCTGTGCGAAGCTTTGAGAAGCTTACCCATCTTTAGGTCCCTCTGCTGCTTTAGCCGAGGAAGTATCATTTACCACTTCAGGTACTTCAGGTTGCTCCTACTGATCAATAGGAGAAGGATTCTGAATTTGAGCTTCTTTAACCGGTTCAGTAACAGTAGAGGAGGCTTCCTGTTGTTGAGAAGAAGCATCTGGGGCTCGTATAGCTGAGGGGAAGTAAACATTTTCAGGCCTTCTCAGCTCTGAGGATGGCTCGACCCCAGCTCGATTGAGAGCTTCCTCCCAAGTCTAAGCACAGTATGTTCGACATACTACTGGGACCTCAGCTCGAAAGTTATCCTCGGTCTCAGCGACGCCAACATCGTAACCATGCTGTTCGGCTACGTCTCTTTCTTTTTCAACCTCGGCTCTCGCTTGTTCAGCCTCTGCTTTGGCTTTTTCAGCCTGATCTCTAAGCTTCTAGGCTTCTTCTTGTTGCTTCTGTAAGGATGATATCTGCTCCTTGGAAGCTGCTAGCTGAGCATTGGCATCAAGCAGATTTTTTCTTTGGTCCTCAGCCTGCCTTTGGAAGCCTGCCAAAGTTGAATCAGCACTCTTTCGAGCATGTTCTTCGTTAGCCAACTTTTTCTTCAGCTATGCATTGTTTTGCTCACTGACGTTGAGTGTCTGAACAACTGTATTTCGCTTCTTCTTCTCCTCATCTATTTGCTGGTAACAAGCATTGGTCATCTCCTCTAGCCTGAAAGTGGCTTGAACAGCCTAGAGAAAAAACAGTCAGAGGTGCAATAAACTAAAAGGAACGAGAAAAGCAGTAAGGATACCATACTATGCCCAAATGCCTTTTCATATTCATGAAGATCTCATTCTTCTTCATGTTTTTGAGCTCGGTCATATCCTTGGGAAGAAGGAGGGTTTCTTCTAGGGCCGAGGCAACGTGGCACCCAATTCCGCCATTGAAGTCTCTGATTGAGGCGTCTTCCCTCAGAGGCTCACCACCGAGCATGGGAGCAGGGAACTAGGCCTCGGGCTCCGAGGACTGAATATTTTGTCTGGCCACAACACGTTAAGGCCCATGAGTTGTCTTTTGTTGCTTTGGAGCCCGTTGGACCTCATCTTCATGAGTTGGGCGAGATCTCTCAGTCTCCACCACTTCTTTGCCTTTTTACTCTCTCCTCCTCTTGGAATCAGTAGGTTCAACCCCCTGCGATTGGGGTAGTTGAGGAGGAGGAGGAGGAGGGAGAATGGTTTGAGCTGACTTCCCTAGCGCCCCCTTTCCAGGCTTGCCTTCTATCACATCCAGCAAACTCCTTTGGCTCTTTCTCTGCATGCCCATGTTGTCAGAAGTCACCTCGGGAGATTGGGGTTGGTTGAAAACCTCAAAGTCGTCTGCAGAATCTAACAATTCTATAATTTATTTTTCTTTTTCTTCTTCTTCTTCTTCTTCCTCTTTCACTTTCTGAGGAACAGAATGTGATGATGAAGCCCCTACGGAAACAGCGGCCACAGATAAGGCTGAGTAAAAGGGGTGCCTTCAGGAATTGGAACACCAGAAAAAATAAATCCTTCAAAGGCTACACTGATTCGATGCAGTTGAGGATCCTTAGCCTTTATCACACACTTGGGTGCTTGAAAGGCTGTGGAAATGGGTTTGTATCGAAGGATAATGTGAGCTGCTCTTAGTTGGCCGTCGAATGGATTCACATACACCTCGGATCGTAGGATTCTATCAAAACTCTCCCTGTTAACCAATCTGAACTGAGGCCTGGTAGCGCACTTGTCTGCAAAATCAGTAAAACAGCAGAAAAATTTCATCAGAAATAAAGTTAACTTGTTCTAAGAAGTATAAACCAAAGTGTAGAAGCGTTCAGCCTAAAAACTCCACCTGGTGTTCCCTTTTGGGTCGGACAGGGTAAACTATCATGCCATTCTCCAGAAAAAAAATGAGAAAATCATCTTTTAAGCCCTTGTTCGATGTAGGGAGATACTAGATTAACCTCACCTCCGGGAACCTGGACTTAAGATAATATCCCTAGCCCTTCAAATGGTTGAGGTTGTATACCCAGTTCACATCGTGATGGGTAAGGCCTAGGTTCATCCTCGCATTAAGGGCTTCTATACTCCCTAACACTCTGAACATATTTGAGGCACATTGTGTGGGAGATAACCTAAAGAACCTAAGATAACTTCTGGTAAGACTACCCATAAGGATAGTCATCCCGCCCTCTATGAAAGCGATCATAGGGATGACCACTTCCCCTGTTTTCCTCTCATCTACCCACTCTCCTAAGGAAGCATATCTTATGCCTACCGTTGGGGGAATCCTATACTTAGCTCTAAATTTCTCTATTTGCTCCTTGGAATCGACTAGATACTTAAATCTACCCATTTCTTAAAAATCGTGAAGAAAAATTAGTGAAGAGGATTGAAGACTAAGGAGGGTTAAGGAAACTTACAGGTGTGAAAAATGAGCTCCTCGGACAGACTCCAGGTATTTATGAGAACGTGGAGAAGAAAGAAAGAGGGACAGGTTCAATGAATACGCGATAAGACAATGCGATTTTTTGTAACTGTAAAGAAAGTTGATTTGAAAAACTCTTTATAGTGGCGCAGAAATCACAAGCGGAAAAAATCCCGCCCATAAATACCGCGAGTCCTCCACTGTTAGATTCACATCTTGTTGGAACGTGGGGGGCAAAGAAGCCACCATCATTTAATAATGGCATGCTCCTAACGCCGAAACGTCAAGAGCGTGCCTTGGACAGATGGAAAAGCGTTCTGAAATTTAGAAAAGTCCAACGAGGGAGGTGAGGGTAGAATATCAAAATCTCCCTTTTTTCCAAGGTGACAAAAAGTAAGATTTTGAGGGGCTATTGTGGGGCCAGTTGCCCAAAAAGATAACAGAGAATTCATAGAAAGTGGGCTTGTGGCCCAACGGCCCAGTCCAAGGACGTTCACATATCCAAGGATGGTTAAAGAGAGTTATTCTAAGAGTAGTATAAGACAAAGAGATGTAAGTTGTGTATAGCGGCCCAAATCGCATCTGAGGATGATGTCCACCTCTGATACAAGGTCCGAGGTGGATGTAACTATTCTAGTATTCAAGGTACTTCATTAAGTTACATATGAGCTAAAAGGTGAATATGGAACAAAGGGGGAACCGGAAATGTAGCAAATATCTTCTAAAGCTACTACCTCCACATTAAATGCTTCTCAACTAACTCTCTGGCTGCATTAATGTGGAGGTGATACCTGAACAGTAACTAAGCAGCCTTATGGCCACCGAGCAAAGGTTCCAGAAAGTGCTGAATGGGACAGAAAGAAGCTCCCAGATTAAAACCTACACGTGTACGGCGAGAATGAAAAAAGAAGGCAGTATATAATAGGAAAGTATGTGACATTGAAGGGGACTTTTGGAAAGGAGAGAGAAAAACAAACACTAGAGGATCCATCAAGATAGCCCCTGAAACCTAGCCGAGGAGAATGGATATTGTTGAAACTAGTTTTAAGCTTCCTTTGTTGCGGAGTGATCATGTATTTTTTCTACTAATTGGACTTATCTCTTACACCCGCTCTCTAGAAATTTTATTGTTTGGGCTTAAACCTATCTCTCTTTTGGGTCCAATCCAATTTTAGTCCTTACACACCCATTTTAAGAAAGAAAGGGAGATGATGACTAATAATAACAATAACAATAAAAAAAACACTAATCATTAATTTGATTCAAATAGGAAAATACTATTATATACTCGTAAGTCGTTTCTCACATTTAAATGCTATTTATCCCTTCTAAAAAAAATGTTGTTTATCATACTGATTACTAAATGAGTATAATAATTTCAAAGCATTTTATCACTATGTTTGCTACTGTGTTGTGGGTCAGATTCATGGTGGTGGTGGTGGAAGGTTGCCATGGTAGTGGGAATGGATGATTGATGGTGGTGGTGGAGGGTTAACATGTTGGTTGTGGTTATTGGTTGCTTTAAGGAAGAGAGAGAGAGAGAGAGAGAGAGAGAGTAAAGTGGTAAAAAAAAAAAATATAGAGTTTGTGATGTTGGGTGTGTTATAATGGTATGATATAATAGATAAAGGAGCCTTTAAGATAATAAAATGAGATCATTTTTAAAAAATGAATGCTAATGCTCATAGAGTAATTGATAAATTCTTTAGAGAGTGGCGGATGCTCTAGCTAAGTTAGGATGTAAGATGCAAGAGCAATATGTAATCTTAGAAAACTCCCCATCTGATGATATATCAGCTTTTGTATTTTCTGATGTTATTGGGGAGAACTTTTGTAGGCTTACTGCCGCTAATTTAGCCATTTTGGCTTAGTTTGAATGAAAGTTCCGTTTAACCAAAAAAAAAAAAAAATTCTTTAGAGAGAAAAATCTCCCAATGTACTAGTTAAGAGACTCGAATCTGGGACCTCGTGATCACATGAACCACGAAAAGCACAATCAATCAACATTGGATTTTGATTTATTAAAAAAAAAAGAAAAAAAGAAGAAGAACAAGAAGAAGTGTGGGGGCGAGATTTGCGGTCTTCCCTATCTCTTGATAGGATATGTCGATAGAGAAATTGGTGGTGGCCATAGCCCATAGCAGTGGAGATCTAAAAGAGACCTTGATATAATTAAGAAAGTTGCTATTGGTCAAGTCAAACATACCATCATAACTAATAATTTCGCACTGCAATTTCATACATACAAAATTATGGCAAGCATGAGTGCACGATGCAGCATATTTTTTGTGCTTTACAATTTGCATATATGTTAAATTACATAATTCACCTTATAGATTTTTTTTGTCGACTTAAATATTAAATTTTAAAGGTTTTCAAATAAAATCCGAAATTATTTTAAGTGTTTTAATTCATCCCCTCAATGAATCATTATGCAAAAACTATACGTGATGGAAATTCTTTTATATATATATATATATATATACACATTTGTTATAGTGACATTTTAAGGGAAGTATCACTAGTGGATTTCTAGTTGAAGAGGAGTTGCCATTTAAACTTTAAAAGCAATGTATAATAATGTGATTATGAAAGCACCCAATTGAGTTTTATAAACACATAATTTCATAATTTCAAAACTTCCTACCCAACTTTAGAGGGGTGTTGGAAAGTAGGACTATTTATTTTCCATATTAACAAGACTAAGTCATGAATGAAAGGATATGAGACAATTATAGGATTTGAATTAATCAATAATATTGATTTGTAATTTAAATGCAAAATGGGTAGCATATTTATAGTTAATTAAATTCTTTTATAATTTAGTGTAAACTTTTTTTAAGAGACAATTTATTGTAAATTGAGCTAAATGAAAATACAGCCTTTTTGAATTTTTGACTTTTGAGGGTATAGACATAAATTTTAGTGGCATCTCTAGATACATGTTTATTATTTACGAAACATGTATACAATTGTGTCTAGGAAAAATAAAAGTTTTAAAAAACCTTGTATAAATAAATAAATTAACATTTTCTATACTTTTATATATATATATATATATATATTGGCTTTTAGTAAAATTAATTAACAAATGAGAAAATTAACACCCCACTTCGTCTAGGGGAGCCCTTAGAACATAACTAAAAGAACAAAGGAAATTGGGATATTTCCTGTAATATCATAATTAGTGAGGCTCTAAATATCATTAACTTATTATTTGATATAATATGTTATTCCAAATTAAGATTAGGTGGTATTTTCTATAACCCTATCAACTTCAATTTGGTTGTTTTGTTTAATAATTTTGATTGAAAAGACATAGGCGAGTCATGCCAAATAGCTTTTAAGGAGTATAAATTTTGCCGAAGCTGAAGAAAGGTGTGCATTATATGCAAGAGAGATGGTGACTCACGTCGCATTAAGCAGAGGAGCCCAAAAATATTAAGGTAATCAAATGTAGACATGTTTAGGTGGTATCTGAAGCTGTTGATTGGACTATTAAACCTGCCAGGGGACACACCCACATGAAGTTTGGAGATAATTGGGGTCCATCGTTTTGGGCTATTTCACTAATTTCTAAGCAATTTGTTAGACATTTGTTTCCTTCAGTCCTCGTAATTCTTGATAACACCCCAATCTTTTCAAAAAAAAAAAAAATCTATCTTCAAACTGGTGTCACTCACGTCAAAGTCTAATAAAGGTAATGGAATCACTTGATTAGTTGAGTGTGTGTGCAAGTTTGAGTAAATCTTTTTCTTTTCTTTTTTTTCGTTATCTTTTCCATATATGATTTTGTAAATTTTTGTACCAAATGATGTGATTTTTAGGCATAAGGCGATAGCTTTAAGCAAGCATTGTCTTTTTGTGCAAGTACCAAATTGATAGTTTTTCCTTTTGTGAAATTTTCATATATTTTTTGGATTATTTTGTTTATTGTCAGTCAAAGCTTGAGTGATACAATCACCCAATAGCCTCCTTTACAAGTAAAGGCTCCTTCTCGGTTGCAAATTTTTCTTTTTGTTATCGTTCTTGTAATGAACTCGCTCATATGTTAGCTTGTTCAGTTTTTTTTTTTTTTTTTTTTTTTTTTTTTCAATTTGGAAACCTCAATTTATTTCTTCTATTCTTCATAGGGTCTTTTATAAAGAAGTTGATAGCCAGTTCCCCCCATTTTGTCTTTACCCTTTTTTGGACCTGGGTCTCCCGTTTTGTCTTAATAATAATTTCTTACTTATCCAAAAAAAAAAACAAAAAAGTAGTAAAGGCAGATGTGATTAAAATAAAATTAACAATAGAATTTTGTTTTAACTCAATTGTGTATCAAAGGGCATAATAATAATTAAAAAAAAAGAAATAAACTTACTTATCTGAAGTGACGTGTGAGTAAATGTAAGGGATAAGGAAGAAAAAGGGTGGCTTGTTGATTACTTGTTGGCAAGAAATGCCTGTGGGGATGGATTTGAAGTGTATGTATGAGTAGTTTTATAGTGACTGATTGCAAGAGTTATTGTTTGAGAGAGAGAGAGAGAGAGAGAGAGAGAGAGGAGTAGTTTTATAGTGACTGATTGCAAGAGTTTTTTTTTTTTTTTTGATACGAGATTGCAAGAGTTATTGTTTGAGAGAGAGAGAGAAATGTATGGGTATCTTTCATTTCTAGCCAAAATTAAAATTTTTATTTTTATAGTTCTGGGGGGAGGGGGCTTTATGTTCAAATGAATATTCTCCAATAATTAGTACCTTCCTAACAAAAAAATAAATTTCCAATTACTGTCAATGGAAATTGTTTAACCTATCTTTGAAAGGCTTTATTTAGCCAAAAGTCTTATTGCTAAACGATATTCCCTTGTTTTTATTTTTCATGAAGGAGAATTTGATTTCGAATCTCCCATCTCTTACTTGTTATTAACAGAATAAAAAAGTTTTAATTAAAAGATAGGATATCACTTCTATTCTCCTTTGCGTCCTTTTCTTCCCACATTATTCTAACTTTGGTATATTATGTGATAAAATTGCTGCACTTAGACAAGTGCCAAATAAGGCCCTCTTTATATCCACCCCTATTTGGTACAACATCAAAGTTTGTGTACCAAATTGAAAGGAAAAAAAAAAAAAGAAAAAAAAAGAAAGAAAGATAAAGGGGTCAAAATATAAGCTTATAAAAGTTTGAGTTACTTTAGGATTACAACCAATTTCACAACTATTCTATGTGCCAGATGGTGATTGGTTGTTTGTTAGTTTCACATAAGCTCACTACTTTTTTTTGTCACTCACAATCAATCAAATCGGATAAATTTAAAAAATATGTGTGGATTTGGTTGTGATTCTAGAATTTTTCTAAAACTTCAAGTAGTCTAATTGCATTTTACCCCCCCAAAAAAAGTACACACATATACAACCAACTATCTTATGAAAAACACTGAAGGCAACAAAATAAGATTCCATTGATTTTGAGTTGAACATAAGGTTCATTTAGTTGGGGTGAAAAGTGGGGGGAGAAGAAAGGAGAAGAGAAAAGTGTGTTTGGTTGGGAAGAGGAGAGGGGCGGGAGAGAGTGAAATTGATGGGAATTACCCATCTGCTCTTTCCCTTCTATTCCACATTGTTTGCCTTTTTTTTTAAACAAAGTTTTGCTACAAAATTAGTTATAGCATAAGACTACAATCTTACTGAATATCTTTTTACTAGAGGCGAGTTTTGACAAATCCACCATTGGATTACATATTCTTTTTATATCCTTCAAGCTTGCAAAATTTCTAAAAATTTAAATATCAATAGCTATATCATCAATAAATTCTTTAAATTGCAAGTTTTTGTAGTTTAAAATTATGTATAAAATATAAACTTATAGACCATATACTAAATAATATCCGATTGACACAAAATTTGACATGTGTATTAAGAGCAAAAAGAACATGTAATTCAAAGGTTAGATTTTCAAAATATATAGTAATGTTTATTTTATGGTGTAAGGTTATAGTCTAAGCCTACAACCAATTTTGTAGCTAAATTTTGTCTTTTTTTTTCACCCTCTATTACGTTTAGGTTCCTTCCCCCTCCCCCCCCCCTCCTCCCAAACTTTTATTTATTTATATTTCCTTATATAATAGTATTTTTTTTCTTAGTATTAAGGACACATAAGCAAATTTATACAATCTACATTTTCTATCCTTTTATTTTTCTTCTGAACCAAACAAAAATGTTTTCTATCTCTCCATTTTTCCATCACCTCAATCAAACACATGAGAGAAAATTAAAATCTTTTCTATTCCCTAACTTTTTCTTTTTAATTATTTTTTTTATCTCTTTTCCATTTTCTCGCCCTATTTTTTCACCTCCAACAAAATGAACCCCAAGAGTGGTAGTCGCTGCATATTGCAAGGTAGGCCCAAAATTTTTAATTTTTCACACATACTTTTAAATGCAAATAAAGAAGATGGCCTAGACTGAAAATGAAACTAATAGGTCGCTCCACTTTTTCATGTCTTCTCTATTTTTTGTTTTTCTACTTTTCACTTCCAACCAAACAAACTCTAGAGCTGTATTTGCAGTATATTGCAAGGCAGACCTAAAAATTTAAAATTTTCATTCATGCTTTTAAGGGCAAGCTAAGAAAATGGCTATAGGCCAGAAGAAAATTTGAATTTTGAAACTCAAGCAAGAGGGTCGGCATCTGGGGGTCATTGGAATTGTTGAATAGACTAAACCTAGCCACTTTCCAGGGGACAACGACAACCCTACGTGAAGTTTGGAAGCAAATGGGTCCTTTGATTCCAATATTATTTTTTTGTGCACAATTTAGGCTTCTTATTACTTTTTGGTATTTGTATATTCTCGGTGCCTAATCTCAATTTTTACTATAAGGTGTTTAGGGAGCGTTTAATAACGTTTGAGAAAATAAGGCTTAAGGATAGATTTGATCAAATTACACATGTTTTGGACTTCGGAGCAATTGAGATTTAAGAACTCACACTACGGTTGCAAGTGCAAAAGGTGACTGAGCCCAACTCATTTAACAGTACCGTTTGAAGAAAGTGACATTAGAAAGGAGGAGAGTTCACCAGTATGGTCGTTGCTACCATCCATTTAACCCGTCATAATTCGATTAAAATGGAGCTTATCATTGTTCAACCTATTCATTTTTAAACTCGTAAATGTGATAGATCATAAGAACTTTTCACCTACTACTTCGATTCCTACTTTCTAATTTCAATCAAAGAGTGCATAAAAATTCAACTGATTTGACACCATGTCATTCAGCCCTCTCACATCGCACGTGTCAAGCATGGAAACTGGTCCCACGTCTAGGGAGTTGCCCATGACTTGTATTGATGGTCAATGAAGACATGAAGTTTAGATAATGATGAATTTATGAGGCGCTAACACGACTTAGTAGAATAAAAATAGAAAATGATTATCAAAATAGAATAAAACATAGAAAATTAGTCTAATAATAATTTTGTGTAGACACACTCAATGATTTAACTTATTGAAGTAATGGTTATTGAGAAAAAAAATGATTAGCCCATGTAAAAGTGATTATTCACTATTTATAATCAACTAATTCAATAAATTGTAAAATTATTGTTAATCCAACTCTCCCAAACGATTACGATCAATAGTACAATTGTGTTTGTCCAACTAAATTAAAAGGACTTAATTTACTTGTTAAAGCCACTCTATGTTTCCGATCAATAGTGCAATTGTGTTTGTCCAACTAATTTAAAAGGACTCAATTTACTTGTTAAAGCCACTCTATGTTTCGCAAAAAAATAAAAATATAAATAAGCAGACCAAATACTCATTCAATGCACTAAAAACTTTTGGCATATAGAAATATTGGAGGAGCTTATAATCGAGGTTACACAAATTCTAGCACTACAAACTTTGCCGTAACCTTTACCACAATCATCCCATGTGGTTAATTGTCAATAATGAAAAAAAAAAAGTAATAATTTTATGTGAAAGTGATAGACAGTTTAGTCACAATTTGCTAAAAATAATAGTTGTTTGTACAAAAAAAAGGTGGCTAATTTATGGTTTGAGAATTAGAGCACTCACATCAATGAGTGCATAATAGAAATTTTTTTTAAATTGACACATTTTTACTTAAAATGACTTACATTAGTGAATGTATAATTGTGTAAATTTACGAGTTTGCTATAATAGCTATGTAAATTTACAGAGACATTATTTATTTTGCACTTCATTTTTTATTAGTATTTCTTTATATATCTCGAAGATGAAAGAAGAAAGTGAATGATTGTTATTATGTGTGAAAAAAGAAAAATAATTAAACAAAAATCAGTAAAAAAGATAATATAATATGAGTTGTTTTAAAAACAAGTATGAGAAATTAAAAAAAAAAAATTCTTATACTAAAATAGATTAAAAAAAAAAAAATTTCACGAGCTGATCCGAATACTTGCGAAGATATGATTCTAGAATACTCTAACAGTATACGTGTGGGTTGGGTTGGGGCATAGGAAGGATAGGGAAAAGTGAGAAAGAATGAAACGCACGAGGGGGCAATCTAATCAAAGGTGTGGAACCGCGCATGCGAGTGAAAGTGAGTTAGCAGAGTAAGTGTACGTGTCACACTGTTTCAAGGGATTCTCGTTGTCGGCCTTTGCTTCCTTCAATTTTCTCTCTGTTTCCGATAATTTCAGATCATCGTCATCATCATCGTAGGTTTTTAATTTTTTTTTTTTTAACGTGTCGGCTCTCTCAGGAACAGTTTAGCAACGTTGTTGAGTACCATTATTTGTATTTTTTAAAAATATATAAAAATACATATAAAAATATATATAATATTATTTAAAAACAAAAAATGCGTGTTTAAATACATGTACTAAATAGCTTATCGGTATCTTTAAAAGTAGATTTCACTTTTTTTTTTCTTTCTTTTTAGCATAAGAATCAATACCGTTTACGACTTATTTTTACGAGTATAGATAGTTACTGATCAATGTGTGTGAATGATATAGGATTCGATTTGAGTCATATAAACACTATCAGATTCCACGGAGAGCGAAAATGAAAATGTATTTGCATTTTATTTACATCTTAATTTATACGATTTTCACAATGAGCACCAAGTTGTTACTAATCAATACACCATCACCAGATAAGGCAGGGGAGTGAGAATATAATGGAGCTAGAATAGAATATTTCAAAATTCTAGCATATTGATCATGTGATAAGAGTCACAAAAAGAACTGTTCAACCATGTGATGAGTAAGAATCACAAAAAGAACTGTTTGGTGGAATATCTGATTTTTTTTAAACCACCATTTGCAAAATAAAATTTAGAGAAATCAGGTAAAACTCATGTATCAAAGCGTTTAGTTTTCAATTGCAAAACTAGGTAAGAATATAAATAATTTTCTAATTAAGCAGGCTTTCTGGACAAGGTGGAATATTAACCAAAATCCACCTATATTGCATCATTCTGACCTTTCAATATTAATCATCAAACAACCAGCATATATACCAAAAGAAAAACAGAAAAATAATAATCAAATGTAAAACCCACTTCTTGAACTATCAAATATATTACAACAACTTCAAAATTTTAGGAATAATTTCTCTAAAGAACAATAACCTTAGATATTCTTAACAAAACTCTCTCATAAGAACCAAAATTCGTGATTTAATTATAACAGATAGAACATTTCAATATGAGCTACAATTCTTTCTTTCTTCTAAGTAAAAATCCTCAGATTAATCCTCCTTTAATGTATATACTATCATATATATACACTCAAATAATAGATATGGCTAAAAAATTATTTGTCATGTATTAAGAATCACCACGCTCATGCCAACAGACAAGCATGGTGATGCATCTCCTGAGTATATAGAACCTTGCTCTTTGCTCTTTCACCAACATACTGCATCTACGGCCAAAAGATTTACATGGGTCTCTCACATGCTTGCTACAGAAGCTTGTGTTTTCTTGCTTCATTCTTCTTCTTCTTCTTCTTCTTCTTGTGGCAATGATATTGCTAGAATTATTGCCTTGCTTCAAATTGAAAAAATGAAAAACATAGAGATGAGAGAGTGTGTGAGAAAATTTATGATAGTTTGGTAGAGGAGGGAGGGGGTTTATGGCTTTATATAGTTGGATTAATGGTCATGGATATAAGATAAAACGATGGCGATTGTATCTCACAAATACCATTTTGTCCCTATTGGTATTTTTAAGGTAAGGATAATAAGGTAATTAATGTGTACAAATATGCTGCCCTGGCCTCCACTATAAACATGGTAGCTCCAATTTTGTGTGTGTGTGTGTGTGTGTGTTTTTTCTATTTTACTTTTTATTGATGTATTTTTTAAGTAATTGAGATGGCAGTTAGAGAATAACGAGGTTATCACTAACTGAAATTAATTACTATTATTTTTCTTGTTTTCTTCAAAGAACAAATCTATACTATAGGTATCATTAAGATTTTCTTTCTTTTTCCTTATTGTTTTTTGTGAAGGGAGAGGTGCACGGTGTTGACTGATGACCCCATTATCATTGAGTAGGAAGACTTCAGCATTCTGATGCTGGATTAATTTGATATTGACATATATCTTGCTCACATAATCTTATTGCTTTAGCACCTAGCTATAATAATATAGAAATAAAATAAAATAAACATTTCTCTGTTATTAATAATTACTTTGATTATAAGAAAGTTTAATGGAATAGTGAACCATGGTTTTTTTTTTTTTAATGGTAAAATAGATTTGTAAAGAATAGAAGACAAACATGGAAACCAAATTTGATTAAATTTCTAGTGTATATAAAAAAGGTCACTTATTTTAATGCATACTGGCTGCCTCTCCTTCTACCAAATTTTGGATTCTT
This sequence comes from Quercus glauca, assembly GCA_023736055.1. Classification (NCBI taxonomy): domain Eukaryota; kingdom Viridiplantae; phylum Streptophyta; class Magnoliopsida; order Fagales; family Fagaceae; genus Quercus; species Quercus glauca. The sequence goes on along the minus strand of CM043322.1, from coordinate 12,478,678 downwards.
TATAACTAATGAAGATATTTTACTAGAACAATAAATTTCATTACATTTTCACAACAAGTTAGAGTGTCGACTCATCACAACTTTTTTTTTTTTTTTAAATACAATAAAAAAAAAATATTACACTCAAGTCCATTACAACTAGGGTAATAATCAATCTTTTTTATTAGTGAAATTCAATCCAAGAAGTGGGGGAATTTCTTGGAGGAATGGGTGACTCGAATTAGCAATCTTTGTAATATGTTGCATGAACTTCAACCAATCATATTACTACATGTTTAATATACAATAATATTAAGCATTGATATTAGAAGGAAGTAAAATATATAGTAATATTTTTTTTTTCAATCTCATTTTTGTGCGTGATTATTTTATGATTAATGGAATTGCATGAGAAATGAAAGGATAAGTTTAATTCTTCTTCTTTTTGGCAAGCAAATTATATACCTAGAGGGAGTATTGGTTTAGCTCATTTGTGGCCTATCAAGTTGCTAGTTGTAATATAAAGGGAACTCTCTCTCTCTCTCTCTCTCTCTCTCTCTGAGAAGATGGAGGATGTTCTCCTTATGATTTTTTATTAATTTTTGTTTATGAATGTTCCTATAAGTTAGTGGATTAAGAAAAATGGAATTGCAATAAGAACAAACCAATGTGAATTTTTCTTGGTATATCAATGCCCTACTAAGAATGATTTTTTATTAATTTTTGTTTATGAATGTTCCTATAAGTTAGTGGATTAAGAAAAATGGAATTGCAATAAGAACAAACCAATGTGAATTTTTCTTGGTATATCAATGCCCTACTAAGAAAGAGGATCTTAGTAAACCAAGACTAATTGGTGGAGGCTTGCCAAGGAGACTCTAATGATTAAGTTAGTAAAATAGGTTAGAGAATGGATAATGACAAAGTAAAAGTAACTAGAAATTGCATATTTTTAATGGGAATTGCTAATGAGTGCCCTTAGAGTATTGGTTAACAATTCATTTTAGGAAAATTGTGACATTACTTTTATGAAAAATGAAAAAAACTGTCAAAATATTAAATTTTTTTTTCATAAAAACTTTCTTTAACTAGATTGTTAATGAGTGCCCTTAAGGCATTGGTTAACAATTCATTTTAGAAAAATTGTGACATTACTTTTATGAAAAATGAAAAAAAAACTGTCAAAATATTAATTGCTTTTTTTTTTTTTTCCTATAAAAACTTTCTTTAACTAAATTGTTAACCAATACTTTAAGTACACTTGTTAGCATGACCCACTTTTAATTAGTGGAGTGATGGAGTATTAATAGGGCATAGGGACTTGGACTTGGAAGGAATTATAAGCCGAAATCAAGCCTTTTGGCTTGTCATCTGGTTGTTCTCTTTGGTTGATAGAGGGGACGGGTATTAGGGTAGCGCCCCCAAAATTGTAAGCACATGGAATACATCAAATGCAATTAATAGTTGGTGGAGGTGCTATAAATGTTGATGTTGATTTAAGTGAGAGATAATAACATTTAGCGGTTGCTCCTTTTGGGAGAACCATACCAACTACTTAGCCAAGGAGGACATACATACTCACGCAAGTGAAGGCAAGTCATTTTGAGATGGATTGACTGTTATGTTCGAGAAAGGCTTAGTTACCAAGTGTTCGTTGCGAGGACCGATAGCCTTCCCTGAGGTTAAACTGACACTTACTTTGGGGTTGAGAAGGGATCCCATTGATCAGGTCTTAGTAGACTTGAGAAGATGAGCTTTACGATGAATCCAAAAGTTCCCGAGGTAGATTGATATCCCACCTTGGATAGGCTCATCCTCAATTTTACTTAAGCAAAAAAATTATAAATTTAGAAAATTATTTTTTTATACTATTATTTTTATTATGTAAGTTTAAGTTTAAGCTATTAAAATTTTCAGGGGAAAAAAAAGTATAAGCCAATGGTCTTTTTTTTTTTTTTTTTTTGGCACAATTATCTTAAAATATATACTTCATCAGCTTTACAAGATATACTACCGACTTTAGGGCTAGTCAATGGGACATTATGAATATATATATATATATATATATTTTTTTTTTTGAGAAACTGACATTATGAATATAAGTGGGAGATTTTATGTAAGATGAATCTCTTGAATGCTGTGTTAAATGCCAGTTTGAATTCTGACCTTGGAGATCGAAACGTCTGGTCTGTCTAAAGTTTGAACCTCATAGCCCGAATATTCTTTTTACATCATCTTCTGAAAAGAATGGAAAAAAAGCTTAGCTCCTCTTGCTTGAAGAATAATTAAATTATTTGAATTTGCATGTGGGAATGCTTTCCAATACATGCAGAAAATACATGTCGAGAAATTCAGATGTCGAAGTTGGAACTCGGAACCTGATTCACAAACACAAAGACATAGTCTCACGTAATGGTCGACATAAACTTTGACAATTATTGGTAGGTTATCGAGGAACATCTGGGTGGGTCTGATCAATATTAACATTATTACTATTATTTTCTTCTTCTTATGAGATATGCATAATTTGATAGTAAATTAATTATCACATTATTTTATAAAAAAATATAAAACTTTTGTTATATCATATATCTATGGTAAAACAAAATGAACAAGCTGTGTAACAGTGTAAGTATCACCTAGCATTAGTTGAAGATCATGGACTTAAAAATTTAGATTAGTTATAGATAGTTAGTTTACTTTTTTATTTTATTTTTAAGTTATGGAACGACTAAATTTTTTAGTTCGAAATAAGTCAAATAAGTAAAATAGTTTTACAAATGCGAATTTGTATTGATGAATGTATGGTACAATTCTCTGTGAATACAAAAGAGTGATCATCTGATTCGATCTCCTTGAAATATTTGTTGCTTGGAATTGTGGTAATGTGATTTTGATTCAAACACAAGATATCCTTCAGTTTGGCAAAGGAATGGACCAAAGATCTTTGAAATGGAATTACAATGAATTTCTGGCTATGAGCTTGTTAGAAATTCTTTGTTCTTCACGTTCTTCGTGTTTTTCTTTTTTGAGGGTTTGTGCCTTTGTGGTGGAAGTTTTTCGGTGCTTTAAAGGCTTGAATCCGTAGAGCTTCGCAGATTTGTGATTTGTTGAGGTTTCTGGAGGCTTTTGAGCTTGATTCCAATTAACTTTGAGATTTAGGAATATGATTTGGATGATCCCTCTTCGAATGTTCTTCGTATTCGAAATTGAAGTTCTTGAAGTTTTTAGAGGCTTCAGGGCTTGATTCCAGCAGAGCTTCTGGACTTTTGAACTCAAGATGTCTTCCAGGTTTTTTCCTAAGATGTCTTGGTGTCTTGGTCCTTTGAAATGCCTTAGGAAGGCTCCTATTTATAGGAGTTTAGGGGTGGGTGACCGACATGTGGTGGAGTCTGATTGGTGACACATGTCACAGCCTGATTGGTCCGCTTATGTCATCGCTTACACATGCTAGATTGCGCATATGTCATCGCTTACACGTGCTGGACTACTTATGTCATCGCTTACACGCACTGATGTGTGATTGGTTTTTGCATGCATTTATGCCTCTATTTCAATGACACTTGGCAAATTTCTGTTAGTTTCTGAGTTATGATGGTAAAACTTAGCAGCAATACGTGGCGCTTTGTAATTAGCTGTATTTATGGATTTTGTAATATGATGTGTCAGCTTGTGATAGGTCAGGAACTTTTCCTCTCTACATAAGTTTTGATCTCGTAGTGCTTTTTAACTTCATTTTAAAAAAATATAGTTTTGTTATGATTTGATTTCTAAGGAGAGATGGTGCTAAAAAAAAAAAAAAAAAAAACTCTAATAAAATTAAAAGGAAAGACATGTATTTGGTGCAAAGGGATTTTTTTTTTTTAATATTAAAAAAAAAATGAGAATGTATCTACTTTTTTTTTTTTTTGAGAGAGAGAAGTATCTACTTTATTATTATTATTATTATTATTTTATATATACAAGATAGAATTTCTACTCTAGCATAATCTAAGTTGTGGGGTCAATTTTGTTGGGCCAGATACCAACTCTCTGTCTCGTGAGCCCAACAGATTTCCCAACAATAAATTTGTAGAGAGTGGGTTAAACAACTGGGCTGGGTTTGGATTTAGCAACGGTTCATGCAAACAAACTAATAAAAAGAATTTAGACTAGCCTCTAACAAGAATTTCTTCGGTCCGAAGAGCTTTAGTATTCAAGGACTTAAAGAATACAATTTTTTCCTCCCCTCTCTCTGTGAGGCTTGCTATCTTTATATAGATCCCCTTTTCTCATCCTCACCGCACACTTGTCCCTCATCTAGGCGTCTACTTGAGTACTGGTCACATCAGCCGTTTGCTTCAGCCTGCAGTGAGTGGTGGTAGGTGAAGATTCACTGTTCAGGTGTCTTCTCCACATAAATGCGGCCAGAAAAGTTGCTGCAGTGCATTAAATGTGGCGGTGGCAGCTTTATTTGCAGGATATTTCATGATTGCTCCGCAGTTGGGCAAACTCGGGGACTCGGCTCTCGCACGAAGATCTTCAGCATAGCTCCTTGGTCAAGTTCTGGGCAGGCCCGTTGGAGTTGGTCTCTTCGGCCCGAAAAGGTTGCCTTCGGACGAATCATTTATCCCTCATGGGCTGTATTCTCACCAGGATGGCAAAACATTGATGTCTTTATTCTCTTCGGACAAGGAACCTTGTCTGGATGGGGCCTCTGGCCCAACATATGACGCTGGGCTTTCTTACCCACAATAGCCCCTCAAAATTTCACTTTTTACCTCGCATCCGAAGAGAAAAAAGTGGGGTTTTGACTTTGACAAATGTGGGAACAGAACTTTGACTCCGCGCGTGTGCGCGCGTGAGTTTGGGCGCCTTCTTTATAACCGCTGCTGTCGCGCCGTTTCCGAGGCGTCATTAATTATCCCAGGCGGCGTCTTGTCCCTGAAATCTAGCGGTCCATTTCGAATCAACGGGCGAGATTCTCCTCGAAATTTTTGGGCGGGCGAAGTTTCACCACTTCACCTGCCACTATATAAAGTTCCAGATGGGATTGTCTTCTAACTTTGCAAACTTCAGAACTCCCGGTGAACTCAAGCGCTCAGACTCTCAAAGCCCTTCCTGCAATCCGCCTCAACCAGTTCCAGAATCCACCACGATCTCCCTGCGAGACTGAAGCTCATCCGCCGATTCCATTCTTCGTAAGTTCTCTCCCCGAGATTTTCGTATAACATTGAGATTGCCTCTTCGGCCCGTGGTAGCTTGTCCCAGTCGCCGTTTCGTGTTCCCTTTCCTCTGACTTTGCTAACCATGGGTAGATTTGAGTATTTAGTGAACAGTCCCTCCCAGATAGAAGAGTTTAGGGCGACATATCGCATCCCCCAGGAAGTGGGTTTGAGGTATTGCTCCACAGAGGGGTTGCTACTGGACAGGGAAGAGGGCGAGGTCATTATCCCCATTATCGCCTTCTTGGAGGGGGGAATGACCATTCCCATGGGTCCAGTCACCAGAAGTTACCTTACCGCCCATAGGCTTAGTCCTGACCAATGTGCACCCAATACCTTTAGAATCTTAGGTGCAGTTGATGACCTAAACCGTCACTTAGGCTTGGGGTTAACCTGGCACGACGTGGTACATATGTACGAGTGCCATACCAAAAAAGGGGCGGGGTACTATTTAAAGTCCCGAGCCAACGTCGTCAGACTCCTGTCCGGCCTCCCCAAGTCTAACAAAGGGATGAAGGACGATTATCTGATCGTCTCGGGTGCCTGGCATGATGGGGTTCATTGCCCGACCACGCCAGGAACGCCAGGTGGGACATTCCCCCTCGAGCCTTACTTCTTTATTTTCTTTTAGCTGTTCGGCCTCCCTCTTCGTCATATTGCAACCCACTGACAACTCTTTCGTTATGTTTTCAGACAAAAGGCACGTGGCTCCTCGGCTGAGTCTGACGAATACTGCGGCATTGAATTACCTTCTTCGGTCGGAGATTTTTGTGAGCGAAGACGGACAGCTTAGGTCTGTTCCTCTTATCCTCGGTTACACCCCGAAGACTGAACTTCAGCCGAGAGGGAACGCAATCACACTCGGGGATCATCGGATAAATCGCATTGACGTGGCAAGGAAGCCTTTTTTGGCGCCCTTCGACCTCGCCCCAGTGCCGCATCCTAACCCGCAAGCCATACCGGTGCTTGCTCAGCCCTTTCAACAAGTTCCACTTCAACCGGCCGCAGAGGAGGAAAGAGTTTCTTCTACTCCCTCGCTCGACCAGCAAATCGATCAGTTTAAGTTCGAGGAAGAGTCCTCTGGGGAAGTAAAAATTCTGTCGGTCGAAGAGGCATTCGACAGGCATTCGGCCGCTCCATTCCTGAACCTAGCCGCGCCGGACGACTCTTCAGACGAAGACATGCTGAGCTTGGGCCAGTTAATGAAGAATAGAAAATCAAACACTCCAGCCGAGGGTACTGGCACATCCCAGCCCCAGGCGAACCTTCCACCACCACCACCTCCTCCTCAAGCCCCGAAAGATCTGGGACTCAAAGTACTGCCCGATCTGAAGAAGAAAAGGGTGGCGATGGATGTGACTGATGTGGAGGAGGGGGAAGTGGTCCCTCCGAAGGGCCGCAAGCAGCAGAAAAAGACCCACGATACAAGAAATAAACGGGCTTCTTCTACCGAGAGCAAAGAGGAGAATGTGGCTGCTGACGTGCGGCGGGGGGTCCAGGTGTGGTCCCCAAAGCTTACTTTGGATGGTGCGGCCATCCCTCTTGACGCCTCCATCAGAAATTACTCTGGGGGGAAGGCCGGGTACGTTGCTGAAGCGCTCGAGAGGCCCCTCCTCCTTCCGAGGGATATGGAGTCTTATCGGCGTTTCAGCGAAAAAGAACTCTTCTTGTCCCTCAAACGGGATTTAGGCATGGTAAGACAACTGATGCTCTTTCGCAACTATCTTGGAGCCCTCGTGCACGTATATTTTTATGTAACCGTCTTTTGGTCGTCATGCAGCTTGCTCAACAAATCTACGTGGCTGAAGAGTGGGTTCAGAGGAAGGAGGTTGACGTGCAAGCTGAGATCCGGTCGAAGGAGGAAATTGAGAAGGCACTGGGCAAGGCAAAGGATGAGAGCGCCCGCATCTCCGATCAGCTGAAGGAGGAGATGAAGGCGAGAAAAAATGTAGAGGCGGGCCTTAAAAATACAGAGAAGCAAGCCGAAGATCAGCGCAAGAAGCTGCTCGCGGCCGAAACCAACCTGGAGACGGAGAGGGTGATGGTAAAAGAGCTTCGGCTTGAGCTGGAACAAGCCAGGGACGCTGCCAAACTGGCCAAGGAGGACGCGCAATTGGCCAGGGAAGCAGTTGAGGCTGAGAAGAAAGCCGCCTACATGCTGGGGGTGCAGGAGACCCAGGCAAGGCTGACCGAAGAGTTTGCGAAGGTCTGCAGGGACTACTGCGACATCACCTGGAGCAAGTGCCTTGATGCGGCCGGAGTCCCTGCAGAGTCAGCCCTAAGGCAGCCAGGGAGCATCTATTACGATCCGGATATATGCGATGCTCCTGAAGCCTCGGAAGCACCCTTGGCAAATCAGAATCCCCCGGCGCCAGCCGAGACGAGTCAAGCCCCTCTTCAGACCGGAGATGCGGGCGATTTGCCAAAGACCAACCCAGAGCCCCAGGATAAAGCCTAGGATCTCCATATAGCGTAGTTGCTTATATATGTATTTTTTGCCCTTTGTGTATGGAAATTAGCTTTTAATGAAACAAGCGGTTTATTTTCGTTACTTGTTGCCTGTGGAGTATTTATCATATTGCGCTATTGCGGCTAATAAAGGCAGTTCAGTGATTAAGAATGAAACATAAGTATGGTAACCTTCCATGCATTGTTAAGACAAATAATTATGGTAATGACTACTGACGTAATGTGGCTTAAGTCCACACATTTCCTCAAACACTAAATTAGACTGATAACCTGAGTGCGCCCACAACATCCGTAAAAGAGCGTTAACTAACCCAAATCATCTGGTCCGAGGACTACAGGCATGATTGAATTTAAGTTTAAGCACTTGAATGAGATCGTTATGGAGTGTTAACTAACCCAAATCATCTGGTCCGAGGACTACAGGCATGATTGAATTTAAGTTTAAACACTTGAAAGAGATCGTTATGGAGTGTTAACTAACCCAAATCATCTGGTCCGAGGACTACAGGCATGATTGAATTTAAGTTTAAACACTTGAAAGAGATCGTTATGGAGTGTTAACTAACCCAAATCATCTGGTCCGAGGACTACAGGCATGATTGAATTTAAGTTTAAACACTTGAAAGAGATCGTTATGGAGTGTTAACTAACCCAAATCATCTGGTCCGAGGACTACAGGCATGATTGAATTTAAGTTTAAACACTTGAAAGAGATCGTTATGGAGTGTTAACTAACCCAAATCATCTGGTCCGAGGACTACAGGCATGATTGAATTTAAGTTTAAACACTTGAAAGAGATCGTTATGGAGTGTTAACTAACCCAAATCATCTGGTCCGAGGACTACAGGCATGATTGAATTTAAGTTTAAACACTTGAAAGAGATCGTTATGGAGTGTTAACTAACCCAAATCATCTGGTCCGAGGACTACAGGCATGATTGAATTTAAGTTTAAACACTTGAAAGAGATCGTTATGGAGTGTTAACTAACCCAAATCATCTGGTCCGAGGACTACAGGCATGATTGAATTTAAGTTTAAACACTTGAAAGAGATCGTTATGGAGTGTTAACTAACCCAAATCATCTGGTCCGAGGACTACAGGCATGATTGAATTTAAGTTTAAACACTTGAAAGAGATTAGTATAGCAACAAAGTACTCATAACTGAAAGAAGAATTCTTTTAATAGTAGTACCTTTTGAGGTTATTTACATTCCATGGCCGGGGCACTACATGATTATCCAGGTCTTCCAGGAAGTATGCTCCCACGCCGGCCCTCGAAGTGATGCGATATGGACCCTCCCAGTTCGGCCCCAGCTTTCCCCATGCCGGGTTCTTTGCATTACCTACCACCTTCCTTAGAACCAGGTCACCAGGCTCAAGGGGTCTCAACCTCACATTGATGTCATAGCCCTGTTTCAACTTCTGCTGGTAGTGCGCCAATCGGACCATGGCGTTTTCCCTTCGTTCTTCAATCAGATCCAAGCCCTTTTCTAGCTGCTTGTCGTTGTTGATTGGGTCAAAAGAGCTAGTTCTGTAGGTTGGGAATTTAGCCTCAAGAGGTATAACGGCTTCAGCTCCATAGGTCATTGAAAAAGGGGTTTCACCGGTGGACCTGCGAGGCGTGGTTCTATATGCCCACAACACGTGGGGCAGTTCTTCTACCCACCTACCCTTCGCATCGTCTAGCCTCTTCTTTAGCCCACTAACTATGACTTTATTGGTGGCTTCGGCCTGCCCATTCCCCTGGGGATAGGCGGGGGTGGAGTATCTATTTGTGATTCCCAGCTCATTGCAATAGCTTCTGAAGGCTTTGCTATCGAATTGAAGCCCGTTATCCGAGATGAGGGTATGGGGAACTCCAAATCTGGTGACGATGTTTTTCCAAACGAACTTCTTCACGTCTACGTCCCTGATATTTGCTAGAGGCTCAGCTTCCACCCACTTGGTGAAATAGTCCGTTCCGACCAGTAAGAATTTCCTGTTTCCCGCTGCCTTAGGGAAAGGTCCTACGATATCCAACCCCCACTGAGCAAAAGGCCACGGGCTGGATAGCGGATTAAGGGTACCACCAGGTTGATGTATGCTCGGCGCAAAACGTTGGCATTGGTCACACTTTTTAACGTACTCATGTGCCTCTCCCTGCATGTTTGGCCACCAATAGCCTTGAGTGATGGCTCGGTGAGCTAAGGATCTCCCACCAGTATGGCTTCCACAGATTCCTTCATGCAGTTCTTCCAACAGTGATTCAGCCGCCTCGGGGCGCATGCACATCAAATACGGGCCAGAATAAGATCGTTTGTACAGTTTGTGATCTTCGGACAGCCAGAACCTTGCAGCTTTTCTCCGTATTTTGTCCGTTTCCCCCGTATCTTCGGGCGACACATCATCTCTCAGAAACTTGATGATGGGGTCCATCCAGCATGGGTTGGCTCCGATACAGTGGACTTGGGGTGGCTTTTTTCTTAACTCCGTGGGTCTCTGCACGTCCTCAATCAGAATAACCCTTGGTAATTCTTGCGCCGAAGAGGTGGCGAGCGTAGCTAAGGAATCAGCGTGCGTGTTGCCATTCCTAGGGATGTGCCGTAGGGTAAAACATTCAAACTCCGACTGTAGGGTCTTGACCAGGTTTAGATATCCCTGCATCCTCTCATCTTTTGCTTCAAACTCTCCCAGCACCTGGCCGACGACCAACCTTGAGTCTGAGGATATCTCGACGGATATTCCTCCCATCCTTCGTACCATCCTCATCCCCATCAGTAGAGCCTCATACTCCGCCTCGTTATTCGTTACTGAAAAGTCTAGCCTTAAGGCTTTTTCGATGATGATTCCCTCGGGGGATACCAACACTAGCCCTACGCCTGAGCCCCTCTGATTCGATGCGCCGTCTACATACACTTGCCAGGGCAATGTGCTTTGTGACGCGATCGTATTGACTTGCCTTCCTACCGCGCCTAGAGGTGGTGCTGCTTCCTCTAAATGTGGTTCTGTGAACTCGGCGACCAGGTCCGCAAGGACCTGGCCCTTCACTGATGTGCGCGGCATGTACTTGATGTCAAAAGCCCCTAGCATCGTCCCCCATTTAGCAATTCTACCAGTGTAGTCGGCGCTTCGGAGTACGGCCCTGAGGGGGAGCTGAGTAAGGACTATAACAGTGTGAGCTTGAAAGTAATGGGGCAGCTTCTTAGTACCCAGCACAACGGCCAGGATGGCTTTCTCCAATGGCAAATAGCGGATTTCAGCCTCTTGTAGCGACTTGCTCACGTAGTAAACTGGCTTTCGCACTCCACAGTCCGTTCGGATCAACACCAAGCTTACAGCATTAGGGGCCACGGCAATGTAAGCAAACAAGACTTCGTCTGGCTGGGGACTGGACATGATGGGGGGCTTAGCCAGGTATTCTTTAAGTTGCTGGAAAGCAGTTGCACATTCCTGCGTCCATTCAAAATCCTTCCACTTATTGATTAGCGAGAAGAAAGGCCTACACCTGTCTGCTGATCTGGAAATGAACCGATTAAGGGCAGCGGTCATCCCAGTCAGCTTCTGAATCTCCTTGGGATTCCGAGGAGCTCGCAAGTTGTTGATGGCCCTTATCTGATCGGGGTTGACTTCGATTCCCCTGTGTGTGACCATATACCCCAGGAATTTGCCTGATCCAACACCAAAGGAGCATTTAGAGGCATTCAAACGCAATCTGTGTCCCCTCAGGATTTCGAAAATGTTACTGAGATCCCCAACATGTTCGGCAACAATCTTGCTTTTGACCACCATGTCGTCAATATAAACCTCCATGCTTTTGCCCAGCTGTGGCTCAAACATCCTCGTCATCATCCTCTGATAGGTAGCCCCTGCGTTTTTCAAGCCGAACGGCATTACCTTGTAGTGGTAATTTCCTACAGGAGTTACAAAGGAAGTTTTCTCTTGGCCGGCGAGAGCCAGGGGTATCTGATGGTAACCTTGAAAGGCATCTAAGAAACTCATCCGAGGATGCCCAACAGTAGCGTCAACTAATTGATCTATCTTCGGCATTGGAAACGGATCCTTCGGACAAGCTCTATTAAGGTCGGTGAAATCCACACACACCCGCCATTTCCCACTTTTCTTTTTCACTACCACCGTGTTAGCCAGCCATTCGGGGTAGAAGATCTCCTTAATGGCTCCTGCCTGCTTGAGTTTCATCACTTCATCCCTGACCGCGTCAGCGTGTTCTCTCGACGGTCGTCGGAGTGGCTGTTTTTTAGGGATGATGGTGGGATTAACGTTTAGGTGGTGGCAAATGAAATCTGGGCTTACCCCCGGGGCTTCTGCAGGGTCCCACGCAAAAACATCAACGTTTGCCCTGAGAAAATCTATCAACTCTCCCTGCTCCTGGGGAGGCAACATGGATCCAATTTGAAAAAACTTCTCTGGATCGTCGCCAACAACTACCCTTGTCAGGCTCTCGCACCCTGCTTCTTCGGCAGGGGCTTCGGCATCCAGCGGCGGAAGTTTTAATTGCTATAAGTCTTCCTTATGACAGTGGGAAGATTCGGCATGCTGCTCGTGTCGGATTGCCGCCACTAGGCACTGCCTGGATATGGCCTGATCCCCTCGGATCTCCTCGACAATCCCCTCGGATGGATACTTAATCTTCTGATGCAGAGTGGAGGGCACAGCCCCGAGGGTATGGAGCCAAGGTCTGCCTACTATAGCAGTGTACGGGGAGTAAGCGTCGACCACTATGAAATCCACCTCCACAATCTCTGTGCCGGTCTGCACAGGCAGTCTGATCTGTCCCTTCGGAATGATCACCTTGCCGTCAAAGCTGACTAAAGGGGAACTGTATGGAGTTAAGTCTTCGGGGGACAAGTTCAGCCCCTTATATAGGTCTGGGTACATTATCTCTGCTGCGCTGCCCTGATCCACCATCACCCTTCTCACGTCATATCCGCCTATTCTCAGAGTGACTACCAGGGCGTCGTCGTGCGGCTGTACAGTTCCTATTTTGTCCTCTTCCGAAAATCCCAAAACTGGGATGTCTGTCCTGGGTTTCTTCGGCCCTCTGTTACCGCTATCAGAGGGCACCCGAGCGACTGACAGTATCCTGGATGGGGAAGATCCCGTCCTCCCTGGTGCAGCAAAAATAACATTGATCGTTCCCAAGGGGGGTTTCACGAAATCATCCCTCCTGGGCCCCGTACTAGTTTGACTTCCTTGACCGTGCGAGTGGTGCAGGAGGTGTCTCAGCCTGCCCTCTCCGACCAGCTGATCCAAGTGATCCCACAGGCTCCTGCAGTCTTCAGTGGTATGCCCATGATCCAGGTGATACTGACAGTAAAGATTGTGGTTGCGCCTCTCTGGGTTTCCCACCATCTTATTCGGCCTTTTGAAGAATGGTTCGTTTTTTATCTTATCCAGGACTTGGTGCACCGGCTCGCGAAAAACTGCATTGATCGTCTGGGAGCTCGCTGTGCTTTGGTTGGCCCAGTCCTTCCTCGGCCTGTTGTGATTCTGCCGGTCCGACCTGAAATCCCTCCCCTCATGAGGGATAACCTTCTCCTTTCCCCTACTTTGCTGTTGGTCCTCTTCAACTCTTTTGTATTTATCGATCCTATCCATCAACTGGCGTATACTGGTGATAGGGTTGCGCGTCAAGGACGTTCTCAAAGGATGTTCGGTGGGGAGGCCCAGCTTGAAAGAGCTTATGGCCACCAACTCGCAATCTTCCTCCACCTCATTGTACGTTTCCCAGAACCTATCTGAATGGGACTTCAAAGTCTCACCCCCTTTCATACTGATGGACAACAAGGAGGCCACGGACTGGGGAACTCTTCGGCAGGTGACGAAACGGGATCCAAAAGCCTGAGTCAGCCCTTGGAAGGAGCTAATGGTGTTCGCTTTCAGACCGTCGAACCATCTCATGGCTATTGGTCCTAGGCTGGATGGAAAAACCTTGCACATTAGGGCCTCGTCCCTGGAGTGTACTGCCATCCGCTGATTAAAATGACTCACGTGCTCCACTGGGTCGGTCCGGCCGTTGTAGATGGTGAATGTGGGCTGGTGGAAACGCCTGGGAAGTTTGGCTCGCTCGATATTACGTGTGAAAGGAGACCTGGAGATCTGATCCAGAGCTTTGCTCATAGCATCGTTCCCCGTACCCCTTGGGAAGGAGCTCTGAGGGTTTCTCTCACGGTCGTACGCTTCCTCATAGAGGGGAGGCTCACTGACTGGCGTTCGAGACCTCCGCCTGTAATTGTCGTCCCGTTCGTCCTCAGAACCCTCATCAGAGTACGAGGAATCGCGCTTTCTTTTTGCCTGGCGCAACTCTTTTCTCAGCCTCTGAATCTCTAACTGCATGGCCTGGTTTTCCTTTGCATGGGACATGTGGCTCCCTCCATGTGATTGGTTTCGGTCGCCACGGGTGGCGTGCGGGTCCCCCTTGCGATCGTGTCTCCGTTCCAGATGGACAAAAGGGTCGGTGTGTTGAGATGACCTGGATTCTGCTGGTCGTTGTCTTGATTCAGCCATCTTTTGAGGTGTTGCTCCCACCTCTGCTCGAGCTGTTCCCACAGACGGCGCCAATTGTGGGGTCAATTTTGTTGGGCCAGATACCAACTCTCTGTCTCGTGAGCCCAACAGATTTCCCAACAATAAATTTGTAGAGAGTGGGTTAAACAACTGGGCTGGGTTTGGATTTAGCAACGGTTCATGCAAACAAACTAATAAAAAGAATTTAGACTAGCCTCTAACAAGAATTTCTTCGGTCCGAAGAGCTTTAGTATTCAAGGACTTAAAGAATACAATTTTTTCCTCCCCTCTCTCTGTGAGGCTTGCTATCTTTATATAGATCCCCTTTTCTCATCCTCACCGCACACTTGTCCCTCATCTAGGCGTCTACTTGAGTACTGGTCACATCAGCCGTTTGCTTCAGCCTGCAGTGAGTGGTGGTAGGTGAAGATTCACTGTTCAGGTGTCTTCTCCACATAAATGCGGCCAGAAAAGTTGCTGCAGTGCATTAAATGTGGCGGTGGCAGCTTTATTTGCAGGATATTTCATGATTGCTCCGCAGTTGGGCAAACTCGGGGACTCGGCTCTCGCACGAAGATCTTCAGCATAGCTCCTTGGTCAAGTTCTGGGCAGGCCCGTTGGAGTTGGTCTCTTCGGCCCGAAAAGGTTGCCTTCGGACGAATAATTTATCCCTCATGGGCTGTATTCTCACCAGGATGGCAAAACATTGATGTCTTTATTCTCTTCGGACAAGGAACCTTGTCTGGATGGGGCCTCTGGCCCAACATATGACGCTGGGCTTTCTTACCCACATAAGTGTATATGTGTGTTAAGCTCTCTCTTGAAGACTTGAACTCCGGCCCTTACTCCCCATACCCCACAAGCACTTATACTAGTAGAGTGACCACCGCACTAAGGGTGCACGGTAGTAGAGAAGTATCTACTTGACTCAAAGAAAATGTACACTTTTGGAACAGAACTTATAATGTGTAAGTTCTAACTTTTATTATATAAAATTGAATATTACAATGCACTAATTATGAACCAGTGCGCTGTACAGTTTTGAACTTTTAATTATTTAGTTAATTAGTTCAAAATAATTTTGGTTTTTGAAAACGTGATTCCATTGTGATTTGATTTCTAAAGAGAGATTAAAACTCTAAAATAAAATAAACTATAATATATACTTAGTTTATATGATGTGCCCCCCCCCCCCCCCTTTTTTTTTTTCCACTTTTAGTTTTTCCTATGCGTTCTTTTTTATAATACTTAGTTTTATTTATTTATTTGCCTTTTTTTTCTTAAAGATTTTTTTTTAAAGAGATTAAATTCGGTAAGGATGTACTATAAAACTCATGTTTTACCACATTATCTTATTACATATTTAAGAATAAATATAATCACACCCAATTAATTTTAATACCCACATATAAATCCAACCAAATTGAAATTTTATTGAGATGTTATTAAATATGGTAAGATGTATTAAATTTTAAGTAAAATGATGATATGATAATTTCTTATTGAATAGTATAAAACACAAGTTTTACAACCAGTTTTTATCAAATTCGGACTCTTTTTTCAATATGAGGTACCTATAGAGTCTTTTCCATTTTTATCTCCCGCCAACACACGATCGGTAAAATCCCTTGGGTAAACAAAACAAAACCAGTCAATTTTCATCGGACATATAACCTGATCTCCGAAAAATATGACTCAAAATCATCAATTACTCGGCAGATTAAGTTGAAGCCCAATGCAATCATAAAGCAGCTCCATTCTTGTGGTTATAAAAATTCCAAGTAAATCAGGATGATCTTTCTGTAGTATATTTTAAGCTAAAATCTTTTCGTTTTTCTTCGAGGAATAAGTTGAGGAACGTGGTGGGTGGGTCTTGTCTCTATTAGGGTCTAATAGCCATTCCAAGTCAAGCCCACTCAATATCCAATGGGTCCAACCTTCGTACTGACTACTAAGGCCTCTCCAGGATTGTTATTCACAGAAGTATCCCACATCGCCAAAATACATAGAGAACATTCTGTTTATAAGAACAATTCACAGAGCAACAGAATGTGTTCGTAAAAAGGAGAGATGGTTGGCATCTCCCCTGACAGGGACGGGAACGGTCTTCGGACTTACCTGTTACCACACACCCGGTTAAGGCTTTCCATTTCGGTGGATCTCTAACCCAATTTTTTTTTTTTCAATTCTTTTAGATATAATTCATGAAGCATTTTAAGCTCAACCAAGAGAATCTTTATAGACAGAATATAGATTTCTTTTTCTTCATTATCGTTTTCAGATTAGAAAAATGTTTGAATTAATGCCAAATGAATAATAGTTTATTCGGAAGCAAGCATATTCTTCAAATTGCTAACAGAGTTCCTCATATTATTCACATTGTTTGTTGGACAACTGCAATTCTATGAAGATGTTTCTTGGACAATTGCAATTCTATTCTCAGCAAAATTGCAACTAGATAGAGCACATTCTTTCAGTACCATGAAAACTATAGGTCCCATACACAGATTCTAGAAAGAAAAAAAAATTCACATTTTAAGTACTTGCAGCATGTGAAAATTGATAATTTGAGCTGGTTTTTCTACAGTAGCTTCTTGTCCCTACTAGATTTGAGTGAGAGAGCAAGTTTCTCTTTCTCTTTTTCAAATTTTCAATTTTACAGATTTAATTTTGGTTTCTAGGTAATATAGATTGGGGGTAGTCAGGCTTGGGTCCACACTCCACAGGTTGGTTAACCCACGTTGAGTGCTGGTAAGGTCTTTTTCATTTTATATCATGTTCATTTACCTACTACATCAATATCCTACGAACCTAGTTTTTTTGTTTCTGGATCAGCAAGTCCCAGACCACAAATTTAATTAATAATTATGACCTCAAATCCATGCCAAAATTAATATTCTCCAGTGCTTTCTTTGGGTACAATATTCACAATCAAATAGAAATTTGCTAAACATGCCTTTTTTTTTTTTTTAATTGATGTAAAATTAACCTAATTTTGTGAATAACAAAGTAAGATTATAAAGTTAGCTAATCAAGGAGTATTTATATCGTCTAAAACCAACTTCTATATCTTCTTATTTTTAGGCAATTAATCTAACCTGCCATCTAAACTCTAAACAACTAGTGTAGCCCATTTAGTTGTTTACTCCTGGCCCAACCCTACCCTAAAAAAAGTTACAAACTCTAAGGCTCTCAGCTACTATACTACAATTACAATCTACAACTTACAGAGTTGGTCCCGTGGACTTAACCTGAGGGGGAGGAAGTAGATTAATTTTTTGTTGTTGTTGACGAAAGTAGATTAAAATTGAATGATCAATTAATATTCATTGGTGTCTAAAATGGGGTTGATGGTTAGCTGTGCATTCTTAATATTGGACTCTGTCTACAATTCATTCCGTACAAATGGACTAATTTTTGGTATATGGTTTCAGTGACGGGTGGAGAAGGATTGAGTACATAATTGCAAGAAAAACAAAACAAAATGACCTAAGACTTGACAGTCCAAAACATTTTTCTTTACTTTTTTTTTTTTAATAAATTTTTTGATAATGAGATTGAACATTTATGATTTAACAGCACTTTGGAATGTTTATAGACACTAGAACTTTTAGCATGGACAATTGTATGCGGCTTTAGAAAGTATTTGCAACCAGAAATCATCGTAAAAGTTACGGTCTTTCAAAATTATTGTCCACAAAACTATTTCAAAACTGAAAAGGCAATAAGGATTGCCTTAAAATTGTATAATCTCGATCAGCGGTATGCTTTCGGTTACATCTAGAGTCCAGTTCAAGGCTAAGATTTTTTTTCCCCAAACGGTTAAGATTTATTTCTAAGATACACCTTTAAATTTATAAAATTTTATCTTAAAAATAAAATAAATACATTTCAAATGGAGAGCACTATTTTAAAAACCGGACCGAACTGACCAGTTCAACTAAGAACTGGGCCTCAGTCCGATCCAATAAAATCTCTCAAAACCGGTCAAAAATCGGGTTGAACCGGGAACCGAAGCACAAACCAATTCTTTGAAAGTACCCGTTTTTGAAACCATGGAGAGGACCCTAAAAAGCATGATAAAATATTACATAAAACATCATCAAAATAGATAAAGTCTTCGTGTCACCTCTACAACTACATTTAGAGAACCTCCAGTTTTAAGCCTTTTTGGTGTCAACTGAAAATCAAAGCAAGCAGCCCAAATAATGTGTTATGAATGGAGAGGATCCTAAAACTCATGATAAGATATTACATAAACATCTTCATTGTTGAAACCTGTCTTCCTGTTATACATTTGAAGAAACTATAACCTCTATTCCTTTTTTGTGTCAAATGAAAATCAAAGCAAGTAAGCAACACAAATACTGTATTTGTAAAACACACTGTTGACAATTGATTGTAACTAAGGAGAGATTTTGTTTTAAGTTCCAATTATAACTGAACATTAACTGCATATAGATTATGAAAAACAGAAACTTACATCTCCATTCTCCAATATTGTATTTCTTCCATAAAAATAACTGTAAAATAAAATTTATAGTAAACTTACAATGACATATAATAACAAAATAGTGACTAATCAATATTCATTTTTTTCTTTCATGGTCTAGCCACCATGCGTTTGCCCGGAGAACACATTGTCGAGCCAAGAGTGTGATAATTCACATATCGACTAGGAGCAGATGAGTGTCGAAACCCTTTTGGCAAGCAACTATCAACAGCCCGTTTTCGAAATCCACCATGACTTGTCTTGTGATTAAATGTCACATGACTTGGAGGATTTGATTCCAATGGCTTCATAGCAACTGCGAACCTCGACATAGAATTCATTCTAGCCATGAGTAGAGGAGGATTCAGAAGGACAAGAAGGAGCAGAGCCATGAGGAAAGTGGTAGACATTTTGTATATATTATAGGTTGTTATGCAGAAAAAATTTGCTTAGGTTTATAAGGATTGATGAAGAGGAAGGGAAGCTTTAAATAGGTTCATGAGAAATAGAAGATGTAGAGTAGATATGACCAACTCATAGCTAGCTAAGCATGCATGCTGGTTCTAGTACTAGTGCAGAGTGTTGGGTTCACTTTTTGACAATGCAAGTGAGGATACTCGTGCATTTCATTACAATCACCCCAAGTTTCTTATGTCAAACAGTCAAACTAGTATTTTTACATTTTCTTCACAACAACATCATTTTTTTTATCATATGGAATTACGGATATTGATGCTTAGGAAGATAGAAAATTTCAATGACATATAATAACACCACTTGATTCAAAATTTTAAGTCTATGAATTTGTGCTCAATTATATTATATATATCATACTAATTCACTAATTAATTTTGTGAATTCCAATTAATCTAACTTGCGAGTCTCAAATAAAAAACCCCAAACTAATAAAGTTTTGGTTAGGGACATATAGAAATTTTAGTTTTAATTAACTTAATTTTTTTTCAAATAATTTATTTATTTATTTTTTTTGGTGGTAAGAAGGGAGGTTTATTTATATAAAAGAAACTAGTACATCTAATTTTTTCAAGAGACACCTATAAATGGTGTGCAGTTACAGAAATAATTTATTTGTTGATAAGTAACTTATATGCAATGAAAATTGAATTACTCTACTACCCTAAAATAATTGAAGTTGTGATCTCAAACCCTAATTCAAATGAATAGGATATGGTTCCTCAAAAAAAAAAGAAAAAAAAAAAGAAAAAGAAAAAAAAGAATGGGATATGGATATGTGTTACCATCGAAACATTATCTAAGTCTAGGTAATGGGGATGACTCATTATGAGAAAATTTTGGCATTGTAGTCAATAGTCAATTACGCAGAGTCAAATCCTATCACTCTCACTATTACAGATGGAAGCTGATCATTTGGCCACGTGGAAGTAGTAGCTTACCTGTTTGTCCAACTTATTGTCAGCTGCGACTCTTTACACATCAGCCTTTCCACCAGTCAATTTAAGATAATGCCACGTGTTACTTTTGAACAAGCAAATCTACACAAACTTTCGAAAGTGTATCTCAGCAACCCAACCTCAGTAAATCTGTGATAAAAAAAGCTTGATTCAGCAACACGTGTCCTTCTTTCTTATTGTCAACAAGCTTAATCTGGTGAAAGATTTCATTGTTTGAGTGGATGTTTTTTTTTTTTTTTTTTTAATTTTTTTTATCGCCTCTAAAATAAAGAAAATTTCTAAATATATTACTATTTTTTTTACTTAAAGATTTGCAAACCGAAATTTTAGAGAATGGGGTTCGAAATTTGATGAAACCATATTAATAATATAATATAAATAATCGTTTCAATTATTTTTTTTATTTTAAATTTTATGTTTAAAAGTTGATATATTAGTTTATAACTTTATACAAAACTTGTTATACCTCACATATCATTCCAAAAAGTATGATATAACAATAGATGATTAAAATAATTTTAAAATAAGATTTTTTTTGATTAATTGAAAATTTAAGTAATATAGTGTTTTCATCGAAATAATATTTTAAATTAAATATATTGAATAATTTATAAAATTTGCTAGTGTGAAGAAAGAGCATATAAATAGAGTACCTAGGGATATATGGTGGGTTTTAGACCCCAAATTGATTAGGTAGTGAATTAATCAATAAATTATCAATTAAGCCTGTTACGTGATCACAATTATATCAATTTATATCACAACCAAATGCAAGTATCAAGTATGTAAATAAAGCGATAAATAGTAAACAACATACATACTTGGTGGATGATGAGTAGAATTGCATAAGTAGTATTGTGTAATCATATAAAACGTACTAAGTCAAAAGAGAAAATTATACAAAAGTACTATAAGCTAGCCATGCTACATAGTACTAAAAGCTAGGCTATTAAGAAATAACATATTCATAAAACAAGTGTAGCTAAAATAAGAAAGTTATGATGGATAAATGAAAATACAAAAAAATAATATAGAATAGAAAATGAAAATTTTAATTCAATTACACTACATTTGGATTGAGGGGGAGGGAGGGAGTGTAGAGGGAAGTAGAGTAAAGTTAACCGAAAATTAGCCTAATATCTGATAACTCTACTTTACTCTCCCCTTGCTCCCTCTTCCTCCTCCCTCAATCCAAACAGACCATTAAGGATAAGGGTGGTTGCCATTGATGAAAAATGTGAGGGAAAGTAGCTTGAGATGATTTAGTCATATGCATGCAAACGAAAGTGAATACTAAGGATTCGTTTGGCTAGAGGGGTGAAAAAGTGGGAGAGTAGAAAATGGTGGGAGAATGAAAAAGTGGGAGGATAGAAAATATTTTAATTTCTCTCATTTTTGTTTGGTTGGGAGTGGAAAAGTAAGGGGATGAAAAAAATGAGTTTGTATAAATTTACTCATACACATTTGTTAAAAAATGATGGCCAATTAAAACAAAAAAGTGACCAAAAAAAAAAAAAAGCAATCACCCAATTTATTAAAAAATAAAAATCATGTGCCAAAAAAAAAAAATCATGTCTAGTTAAAAAAAAGAAGAAAAACAAAACAATTATCACACCCAAAGCCTAGAAAGAAAAAACGCAACGTCCAGAAAAAAAAAAAGAAAAAAAAGAGAACGTGCCCACCCACAACCCAGGAAATCAAAAAATGAAAAAATAAAAAAGCAACGTACAGGAAAAAAAAAAAAAAAAAAAAAAAAAAAAAAAGAAAAAAGAAAAAGAAAAAGAAAAAGAAGAAGTAAGAGGCAACGTGCCCAGTACCAAAAAAAAAAAAAAGAATTGGACATGGGTATTTTTGTCCATTAAGCTGTCCCATTTTCCTCTTTCAATTTTCTTTCTATTTTGGAGATAAAACTTTTTGGTGAGCCCAGAGAGAAAAGGTCCCATAATTTATTTTTCTTTCTCGTCACCCAACTAAATACACTCAAAAAAGTTTTTCTTTCTATTTTCTCTCCAAAGTTTTTTATCCACCCTATTTCACCTCCAAACAAACACACCCTAATAGATATAGAAAAAATAATAATTAAAGAAGTAACAAAAAAAATATGATATTAAATAGGATGAAATATATGACGAAGAAAATACATGTAAACGTTCTCAATCAGTATGTCAAGATCCATAACAGAGCTTGTAGTTCTAACTTCTAGAGTTTGTTACTGGTGTGGACCGTGTGGTATAAGATAAAACATGTGTGATATATACTGTTGGATCACTTCCCTACTTTTTTTTTTGAGAAACCGCCCCTAGTAAGAAGGGGGAGGGAGCATTCATTGCAATAACTCAGGGAGATATACAGAAGCAATATCAGGGGGGATGTCCTCCAACCAAACCTGAAAATGGGAGAAATTACAAGCAGACCTTGCTAGTCTATGAGCAACTTTGTTACCTAGTCTCTATTTTAGAGCACTAGCATCCGAAGATGCAAAAGAGTCTCTATTTTACACCCTAAAAACATATTTTATCTATTTTATCATTCTCTTTTACAACTCAACCAACATCTTAGTTTCTATTTTTCCATAGAACTTATTAAAATAATATAAACTACAACATTAAATAATATAAACAATGAGAGTTGTGCTTGAAAAGAGAGAAAGAGGAGTTAAAATAATATATATATATATATATATATATATTTACATCCTATGAACAATGGGTTCTCACAGGGCCAGTCCAAATGTTTTGGAGGCCTAAGGTAAAATCTTCAAATGGGGCATTTATGTTATCATTTAAACAATATTTAATTAGCATTTTATATAATAATTTTTTTTAGATCCATTTTTTTTTTAACTTTTTGATATGATTTTTTATTATTTAGAAAATGCTAAAGTTACAACAAATTTTACTATAAACTGATGTTGTAATAGATGTAATTAGTGACATGAGACTTACAAAACTGCTAGAGATAATATAAAATTTACAACATGAGAATTACAAAAATATATAACCAATTACAAAAATTCATTCAAAAATGTATTTAATAGTTTGTTAAAGCCCGCCTATCATATTCATTGTCACATCTAATTATAAAAGCTATGTAGTAAAATTTATAATATTTATAACATTATATATAATAGTTTGTTAAAGCTAAGTTTTCTTGATTCGAAGAAGGGAAATGGGGATACGTATTATTTTTTAGCTGGGCTGGGCTTATCAAGGTTTATGGAGCAATGCTGAACCTGAATTCTACACGCCATGGCACAAGCCCCTCCAGCAAGTAGGAATGAAGCTTCAAGAACAAAGCCTGCCCCAATATTGGGCCTGCTAACCCTTTTATGGCTTAAAAGGAACCTATCTATAAGGGAAAAAAAATCTGCCAAAAGCCTGACTCAAGATTTGAATTTTTTTTTTTTACTTTAATCATTAATGTTGCAATATGTAGTATGTAATATATATTGGCCTTGAATTTTCAAATGCCCGAAATTCACTTTCTTGTTAAAAAAACAGATTTTTCTCTCTTTTTATCTCAATAGACCATCAGGATCAAGTTCATAATATGGATTTGTCTATATAAGAAAAAAGGATATACTACTTAATTTTTTTTAAGAAGAAAACCTCTTAACTTTATTGAAACAAAAAATTAGTCGTAATCAATTGAAAGAACATAAAGTAGATGTGAAGGAACATCCTCCATTCACATCTCTAAACCTCTAACTTGTCTAATATGTTTAGCTATGTTGTGAGTTACAGAATTGTCTAATCTACGAGTATGAGAAAAGTGTTCGGTCTCGAATAATATTATCACAAAAACTATCAATTCAAAATAGTAATCACACACAAGAACACAAATATTTACTTGGTAAACATTTTCTCTTTGAAGAAAAAAATCATGGGACAAACTCTGAATTAATTCACTATTTATCAAATCAATTACAATAATTCTTATTTTATGCCTCACGACTAAAGAAAAATCCCTCTTATTTTTCTTTACTCTCACACACACTAATTATTTCTCTCAAATGCAGCAATACTTTATTCTCTCATTTCTATTTTCTTCTCCACGCACAGCTCTCTCTTGACTGTCTTCTTTTCTCTAAGTGGTTTATTATTGGCTGCTCTCTCTCTCTCTCTCTCTTTTGTGTGGCTTCCTCTTTCTTTGCACTTGCACATACTCTCTTTGTGTCTTCTCGAAGGCGGCAGCCCTTTACTCTTTCCTTCCTCTTGCGTTCTTCCCAAACAAAAATCACTTGTATTCTCTCTTGGTTTCATGCTCTGTTTTTCCTCTCCCCAAATGGAGGACCCTTGGGCCAAAGCCAACAAATTCTTTGTAGCATTGTCTATTTATAAATTTCTTTTCTTATTCCTTCTTAAACTAGAAATGCATTACTTCTTTAAAAGGGAATAAACTTTCATTTCACACTAAGGAATAGTCTTTCTTTTCACACAAGGGAATAGATTTTCCTTCTACACCAAGGAATAGTCATTCCTTCCACACAAAGGAAATCCAAATTAATTTTTTCTTTCTTAAACTAGGAAACCTAATTAACTTTCCAAGTCACAATTGGAATTTAAGGCAATTTCTTAACAATCTCCACCTTGACTCAAATTTCATCAATTGTCTTCTTTCCTCTTGGGATAGCTCCACCTTAATCAAGTAGTCTTATTTTCCTCTTGAAATAGATCCACCTTAATCAAAGCAATCCATTCTCTTTCATCTTAATTCACACAAAGAGTCACCCATTAAATCAACCAAGCTCTAATACCACTGTTGGTCTTTTCTTTCACAACATTGTACGCAACTAATCTATATAGAGTTAATCGAATAACTCCCAATACCTGTCTATCTAGAAGGTCCCATTCTTCATCCTTTATAGTAGCAGGCTTCTTCCCCAAAAGAGGCCGATGCAACTTCTTCCCATAGAGATAATCTTCAATCTGCATCCTCCAACATCCAAAATCTATTCCATCAAACTTTTCAATTCCTAAAACCTTGCCTTCCAGCTATCATTTCTACTCTAACCTTAGCTCTAATACCATTTGTTGGGTCCCGAATAATATTATCACAAAAACTATTAATTCAAAACAGCAATCACACACAAAAATACAAAAATTTATGTGGAAAAACCTTTCTCTTTGAAGGGAAAAATCACGGGACAAACTCCGAATCAATTCACTATTTATCAAATCAATTACAATAATTTTTGTGTATGTCTTCCGGTTAACGAAAAATCTCTTTTATTTTTCTTTACTCTCCCACACACTAATTATTTCTTTCAAAGGTGGCAACACTTTGTTTTCTCCGATCCTTTCTATTTTCTTCTCCATGCATAGCTCTCTCTTGGCTGTCTTCTTTTCTCTAAGCGACTCACTCTTGGCTGCTCTCTTTTTCTTTTTTCTTGTGCGGTTTCCTCTTTCTTTGCTCTTGCACATACTCTCTTTGTGTCTTCTCGAAGGCGGCAGCCCTTTGCTCTCTCATTCCTCTTGCGTTCCTCCCAAATGAAAATCCCTTTTATTCTCTATTGGTTTCACGCTCTATTTTTCCTTTCCCCAAAGGGAGGACCCTTGGGCCAAAGCCAAAGCCAAAGCCAAAGCCAAAGCCAAAGCCAACAAATTCTTTGTAACATTGTCTATTTATAAAACTTTTTTCCTGTTCTCTCTTGAATTAGGAATATATTACTTCTTTAATAAGGAATAGACTTCCCTTTCACACAAAGGAATAGTCTTTCCTTTCACACAAGAGAATAGATTTTCCTTCTACACCAAGCAATAGTCATTCCTATCACATAAAGGAAACCCAAATTAATTTTTCCTTCTTTAATTAAGAAACTTAATTAACTTTTGAAGTGGAACAAAATTAAACTAAAATGGCTATGAGTGAACAAAATTAAACATTATTTGATCAACTGGTCCGATTTAGAACAATCATTCTGAAATTGCTTTTTCTGTTTTGGTCATCTCTGGCAATATATTGTCTTCTTCGGTTGATATTTTTCTAAATAACATTTTCTGATATCATTTTCATTTTTAATTATTTATTTTGATAAATCCTGGAATGTTGTGATAGCTCAACAATAGCCAAATACCAATCATAATATTTACTATTTATTTTGATACATCACGAGAAATTGTTTATACCTCAACAAAAATAGTTCTCATAAAATAAAAAAAAACAATAATAAAGTACCAATCACAATTTTTAACTGTATACTTTGATACATCATGAGATATTTTTTATACCTCAACAATAATCAAGTACAATCATATTTTTTAACTGTTTATTTTGATACATTGTGAGATATTTTTTATACCTCAACAATAATCAAGTACAATCATAATTTTTAACTGTTTATTTTGATATATCAAGAGATATTTTTGTACCTCAACAATAATCAAATACCAATCATAATTTTTAACTATTTATTTTGATACATCACCAGATATTGTGATACCTCAACAAGAACTAAATACCCATCATAATTATTACTATTTATATTGATACATGACGAGATATTTTTGTACCTCAAAATTTTTAACTATTTATCTTAATACATCATGAGATATTATTTATACCTTAAACAATAACCAAATACCAATAATAATTTTTAACTATTTATCTTGATACATCACAAGATATTGTTTATACCTCAACAATAACCAAATAACAATCATCTTTTCTTAACTATTTATTTTGATACATCACCAGATATGGTGATATCTCAACGTAACCAAATACTGATCATAAACATCTTTTTTACAATTGATATGATAAGATTTGAAATTAATGGTGTCTATTTGGTGATGATTACTCTTTAGTATTTACTATTTACCATCAATTCTATTTACCAATGGGTTATGTTTCTCGATAATTACTCTTTAGTTTTTACCATCAAATCAATTTATCAATGAGTTTTGCAAGGTAATGGATTCTTTTGAGTCTTGCTTGTCTAGATCTCTTTGTAATGGATCTCTCGGGTGTTATCATTGGAGAGCGGAGACTTTAGAGAGAGAGAGAGAGAGAGAGAGAGAGAGAGTATTAATGCGAGTTAGGTGAAAAAACAAAGAATAAAAAATGATATATAAAAAGCTACAGTCATTTGTATTGTTTAGTTTGTTACCGAGTACTGTAGCTTTTTATAAAATTTTTAACAGTGATACAAAGCCAGATGTGAGGTTTTGTTTTGGTTAATTTCTAGCTAATTTAGTTAAAAGATATATTCCTAGTCGAATGTGACTACTCTAATGACAACAAAATAAATATTATTTCACTGTGCTCCGTTTGGAATCCGCTAAAAAGTTATTATATCTCAGCATCCAAAAGGATTTAAAGTCGAAAATGAGTCATTATCTTTACAGTGGAAACTGGAAGCTTATGCCACACACACCAATTAGCAACCCCTAATGTGTGTCACAAATCCACAATTGAACGTTTACTTTTTCATCATCGTCCAAAATAGCATACGTAAGAATCAATCAGACAATCAATTACAAGCTAGCAAGTACAATCACTAAGTTTTTAAAAAGCTCATAGTGCTAAAGCAAACGACTTTTATGGAAACAAGGAGAATGGAGTTGGTTTCTGATGTCAAAAGAGGTCAAGCCCAGTTAATTGGTTTCAAAGGGCAAATAAGGACTGTTGCAACTATGGACAAAATTTAGCCCCAATCTTATCCAACCTATTACATAGCGATTTATAAAATTATCTACGTGTATTATTTAAATAAGTTATATAAGTTATTAAAAAAATCATGCTTTTTTTTTTTTTTGAAACAAAAAAGTCATATACTTAAAACTATACATGAATGATGTCTTTAATTGTTACATAGTTGATTGGAGGAAAATAACTCCAAATCGGTTTGAAGTTAAACTTTTTTCAATAACAATTAAGTTTTTTAGCCTTAATTTATTTAAATTCTCTCCTCTATTTTAATGCAAAGACTTATGTATTACTTTTATTTTTTAATTTTGTTTTAAGAAGAGACTTGTATTACTTGGCCAAGTTATTCCACATAAAGTTGACGGGTGTCCAAGCATTACCGTAGAAGATTCAGGTTGCAATTGACAATTGACAATGTGGTAACCATCATTGGATTTAACAATTACCGATCGATAGTGAACAATCACTTCTACTCTCTTTTTCTCTCTCTCTTATGAGATGATGTCTTATGAGGCACTCTCTCGTAACACATGGGACCCATGCATATCATGAGAGAGATCTCAATGAGGCCACTCTCTCGTAATTCATGGGACCCACGCATATCATGAGATCTTTCTCTCTCTCTCTCTCTCAAAATTTAGAAACAACTTTTAAAACCTTGAATCAAATGAAACCCATAGTATTATCTATACCATACATTTTCTATCCAATAGATTACTTCTATTTGTTTGGGAAATTGGTGGAAATCATTTCATAATAAAGATTTAAGTTTTGTACATCTAAAAATTTATAATTAAGCAACAAAAAAAAAAAAAAAAAAGTGTATGCATTCCTACTTCATTTCAACGTTGGAAGAGATAGTTACTAATTTTTGATCATCTTGAAATTTTTTCAACATTAAAGACATACGAAGAAAATGTAATTTAATAATAAATATTTCAAAATTTGTATCTAATAAAATATAGTGAGCTTTGTAACACTACTTCACGTTACATCTATCATAACTTGAACTTAATCCAAATCAATGATATAGAACTGCATACATTTTTAGATATGTTAAAGTTACCACGACAAAGCAAAATGGGAAGGATCTCAGCCCATAATTTTATACGCACGTACCTTTGTCCCATATGTGTGAAAACTTAGTATGAGTGTATGTGTGACTGAAGCAGTGTACGTATATGTGAAAGACCAAGAAAAAGAAAAGAGCATTCACTCTTCCCTAAAATGTTAAGAGGATGGGTCAAATGGAACATTTCTTAATTATGCTGATTATTTAACCCTTTTATTCTGCAAGAAAGATTGCGTTCCCATTGGATCTCAATTATTAAAACTGAATTAATCCTGCAGCTTAGCTTCTCTCTTCCTCTCTTCTAGGAATCCATATTCCCAATCAATGTTTTTAATTGCAACAAAGCAAGGCTCAAAGCATTTCGCACATTTTTTAAGTGAAAGCAACACATGAAACCTACCAAATAATGTCACTTTTGTCATAGGGACTAGGGAGGTCCAAGGTTTCGAGCTTCGACAAGAGCAAGACTCTCTCTCTGAGGTTCCAGGGTGGCAATTGTACAATCCACGTGACAATGAAATAGATTTTCAAGCACTAATTAAGAGCAATTATAAAGTGTGTACCCACCGTTTTAGGGCAAAACCACAGTTCTAGAAACATACCACCTTTGAAAGGATTAAGATTAGGATATCAAGTTCTTTATTTCAAAAAGATTAAGATTAATTAAACAAGAATGAGTACTTCGCTATGGTGATTGCTTTGAAATTAAGTCGTATTAATCGATTATCTCAAAGTTAAGTTTGTGGATACCTAGTATGATTGCATAAACATATCGTTGATGACAATCAAATTAATCGAACCCCTTTAATCAATCAAGGCCGACAAAATCAGCGGCGATGGGTCAGATCATTACCGACAAAGAGTCGATGATCACGTGAACTAATCATATCCATCTGCAATTTCATTGTTGATTGAACTTGATTACCATGAGATTTTATTCTAACACTAGATCATGGTAAAGATTAAAGAGTGGGGAAAAAAAGTGAGTGAACAAATTATTTCAATCACTCATCATTCATTCATTTTTATTTTTTTTGATATAAAATAGAATTTCTACTCTAGCCTAATCTAAGTGTATATGTGTGTGAAGTTCCCTCTTGGAGACTTGAACTTCGGTCCTTACCTCTCACACCCCACAAGCATTTAAATTTGTGGAGTAACCACCGCACCAAGGGTGCACGGTGGTATCACTCATCATTCATTAATCTAATTGCATTCATACACAATTTAGTTTAATTGCATATTTGTAGTTACTCACAGTATACATCACTTTGATAATTATGTGAAATTCAATTATTCGAAACTATTTTTGACACATAGATTCAAAGAAAGACATGGCATATGCATGGACTCAAATGGAAGATTTAATTAGTCACTGCCTCAAAAAATTTTCATTGTAAATTTCCCACATACTTCTTACTATATATTATTATCATCTTCTCCATAAATTATAAGAGTACTCTTACATTATTCTTTGTACTACTAGAACTATTGTAATCATTTCTATGTGTAACCATAATTCTTGCTTTTGGATGTTGATTTTGGCCGTTTTGGGGTTATTGCTTGTAAAAGGATCTCGACTAGAATTAAGCATGTACCATGCATGTCCATGCAATAAAAGATATTTACCGTTTGATCAATAATAAAACCACAATAATTAACCCATCGAAAATGTTTTGCATGGAGTAGAAATTAATAGGGTTTAACGGTTGGATTAATTAGAGAAGAAAGCAATTATGCATTTATGTGGGTACAAATATTTTTGAAAAATTCCATTTCAAAACTAGAATCAATGAAGCTTTATATGGTGGTTAAAATGGCTTGCATGTTGTAGCTTTGTTAAAGAATATAGGAGAGGTACTATTGTAGTAAAGTGTTGTCGTTCATAGAGCCAAGCCTATTGTCCTTTTGAACTAGACACTACATGAGATGCGACAGCAACAATTCTTTAATGAAAAGAGAGAAAAGCAAAAAAAAAAAAAAAAAAAATCGATATTTTGGGAAAAAGAGAAAGATAAGAAAGAAATAAAGAAGGGTTTAAAATTATGGGAGGCTCACGAGTGGTGAGAAATCCAAAGTGGTACTAGGTTGTTGGCCATGACTAGGACACGTATAGTGAACCCAAGCAATTGTTTAAAAATCATGGACCAACAAAAACCAAAAGATATGTCAATGTTAGTTGGCCACAAGATCGAGGTTAATTATAGCCATTTAAACCTCAAAGGTTGGGTCCCTCACCAAAAACTTATATGCATTCTCGCGTAGGACTGGGACACTTTGATAGGTATATGTTAATAATAGAGGTCTGCGGCTTTGCCAAATATTAGTACAATGATTGTGAATGGTGATCGATCAAATCTAGTACTACTATTGCAGTAAACACTTTTTTTTTTTTTTTTTTTAAATTTTCCTTAATTTTTTGTTCTTTCAAGTCGGGATGGAACTAAAATTTTAAGAAAATGAGAGGAGCAACTTAAGTAATAGCAAATATAAATTTATCTAATTTAAGAGTGTTCTATAAGAATTATGTGAAAATTTTGGAGGGCCATTATTCATGTATTTTTGAAGATTTTAACTAAATTTAAGAGTAATTTTTTAATAATTGAAAAGTTTGGACGAGCCCCCACAAGTCAATGAGTATAGTAACATCCAAAATTGTTTGTTATTGCTTTTACTATATCTAGTGTGTTGACGAAAAGAAGGTTGAAAGAAAAATAAGAAATCTTACATTAAGAAATTACCAAATTGTTTGCTAAGAATGGAGAGCCAATTTAATTAATCACCCTATTGGAGTAACTCACAATTTTTCTTGCACTATAAGTTAAGTCAAATGTCAATATATTTCAGTTGGTGATGAGTAACGTAATCTTAATTTATGGATATTTCATTCGAAAGCAAGATTTCCACTTGAGTGGCTGTCGTAACTTACATTAATTGTAGAGCAGGATTTCTTTTCATCCAATCTTGGATTTGTGTAATTGAAATTATTCTTGAATTTTCTTTGTTTAGCTACACTTTTTACTCTCCAACATTTATAAAAAAAAAAAAAAAAAAAAAAAAAATTTCTTAACAATAAATATGTAAATCAAAATTGCAAGGATTGGGAAAATTATATATATATAGACATGAAACTGTGGAATTAATAAGGGTCGTCAATGGGCCGGGTCGGGCCGGCCCAACCTATTTTTACTTGGCCCATGGGCACAATGGGCTGGGCATAATGGGCTATTAACTAGTTAATGGGCTGGGTCGGGTTGGGCCGAAAGAGGAAACCTTAGCCCATGACCCTGCCCATGGGCAATGCCCATTTTGTCTTTAGCGAGCTGGGCTATCGGGTTAGACCTAATGGGTTGCCCATGGGCTTGTGTTAGTATATTATTTTATTATTTTTATAAAGAAAGAATCAATTTTTTATAAGGGAATAATCAATCTATTTTTTTAAAGGAAAGAATTAAAGAATCTAATACTTAATTACAAATTTTTTTACAGTCAAATCTATTTAATTTTTTGTTTTGTTGATGGAAACATATTTAATTTTTTATTTATTAAGGCTTTAAATAGTTTTTTTATTTTTATCTTTAATAAAAAAAATGTCAAATGGTTAATTCAAATTTGATAGACTACTAGAAAAATATATATTTAGTAAACTAAATTTAGCACAATTACTTTGGGTATCTTAGTGGTTGAGGGAGTTATCTTAAGAAATTCTTCTATAATAGATCCATCCTTCATACACTTCCTATATATTTTTGTTATAAATTATGAGTTATTAGGCTGGGCTAATGGGTTAGGCCAACGGGCTGGGCAACAGGTTGGACTACTGGGCTAGCCCACCGGGTACCCATGGGCATAAAAACTAGCCCACGGCCTGACCCACTGGGCTAGTGGGTTACTCATAGGCCTTAATAACAACGGGCCGGGCCGCCCATTAGCCCGGTGGGCCGTCGGGTTTTTGGGCCGGGCTATGGGTCATGGGCTATTTGATGAACCTTAGGAATTAATGATGCATCTTACAAAAGGATGGTAGATTATTCAGGGGGAAAAATGGTTATTAGGTCTTTGAGTAAAGGTTTAGTTTTATGACTTAGTAGAGGTGGTAGCTCAAGTTATACCAAGTCTAACTCATTATCAATAGTATACCTCTTAATAAATTTTTATGTACAAAGTTTGACTACAAACTTGATTGTAGCCTTAGTCTACAACTTCTTTTTAAAAAATTAATATGGTTACATATTTTGAAAATCTAACCATTAGATAACATGTTCCCTATATTTTTAACACATATGTCAAAATTTACATTCAATAAAAAAGATATTGAGTGAAGTTGTAGCGTCAGGCTACAACTAAATTTGTAGCCCAACTTTGTCCAATTTTTATTTAATTTAAAATTTGAAATCTAATTATTAGATTATATATTCTCCATATTCTCAACGCATATGCCAAATTTTGTATCAAACATATATTATTTACTAATCAGTTAATAAAATCATTTTTTTATTTATTTATATGATGATCCACATATATGAATTTAATAATATTTAAGAAATTTATTGCTCTGTTAGTTTTGCTGGATATCATTTTTCAGAAAAAAAAAATCTCTATTTCCTGCATTTGGTATGGTAGAAAATGTAAGTAATTAAAGAAACCTTTTTTTTTTTTAGTTAATATCAAACAAGCCTATTAGAGCAGAAAATGGTTTCCACTTTTCAACAAACCACCACAACAACTAAATATAGGACATGAAAAACATTTTTCATAAAAAGAGTAATTTTTTATAATTTATTTTCTAATTTATTTTCAAAATTACAACCAAATATATGACAATGAATCAGTTTTTTTAGGAATATTTTTCATAAAATGAGTCATTTTTAACAATATAATATATAATTTATTTTTAAAATTATATAAGAAAATATAGGAAAATGAATTAGGTTTTTGAAAAATATTTTTAATAAAATGCGTCATTTAAAAAAATATATTTTCCATCGATATAGTTTCTAACTTATTTTCAAAATTATAACCAAATATAGTACAATGAATCAGTTTTTTGAAAAATATTTTTCATAAAACGAGTCATTTTCAACAATATATTTTCCATTGATATATTTTCTAACTTATTTTCACAATTATAACCAAATATTGGTCATTGAATAAGTTTTTTTGAAAAAATTTCTCATAAAGGGAGTCATATTTAATAATATATTTCCCATCGATATATTTTCTAATTTATTTCAAAATTACAAACAATATAGGACAAATGAATCAATTAAAAAAATATTTTTCATAAAAAAAGTCATTTTTAATAATTTATTTCTCATTGATATATTTTATAATTTATTCTCAAAATTATAACCAGGACAATGAATCAATTAAAAAAAATATTTTTAATAAAACAAGTCATTTTTAATAATTTATTTTCCATAGATACATTTTTCTAATTTATTCTCAAAATTACAATCAATTATAGGACAATGAATCAGTTTTTGGAATAATATTTCATATTAAAACAAGTCATTTTAAATAATGTATTTTCCATCCATATATTTACTAATTTATTTTCAAAATTAAAAACAAATATAGAACAATGAATCAATTTTTTGAAAAATATTTTCATAAAACAAGTCATTTTTAATAATATAGTTTCCATTCAAAGAAACAAAAAGTATGCATTCATCCATTACTTAATTGTTGGGCCAATGAACCTAGGCTGTTTTTAAAATGCATCAGCTTTTTGTGAACTAATGTTAGATTTTGAAATGCATTAAATTACATGTTTTCTATATCCTTAACGTGTTTGCCAAATTTTGTATCAATTATATGTTATTTACTAATCAATATAATTCATAAAATCATCTTTTATATATGATGATCCACATAAATGAATTTAATAATATTTGAGAGAGATATTATTGCTCCATTAGTTTCAGCAGAGAGTATTTTTCGTACAACAGTTCTCCATTTCCTGCATTTGGTTTGACGGAAAATGCAAGAAATTAAAAAAAACCTTTTTCGTGGTTGATATCAAACAAGCCTAATAGAACATAAAATGGTTTCCACTTTTAAAGAATAGAACATGGTTTTTTTTTTTAGGAACTTTACAGATTCAACAAATCACCACAACAACCAAATATAGGACAATGAATCGGTTTCTTTGAAAAACATTTTTCATAAAAAAGTCAGTTTTAATAATATATTTTCTAATTTATTTTCAAAATTACAAGCAAATATAGGACAATGAATCAGGTGTTTGAAAATATTTTTCATAAAATGAGTTATTTTTAACAACATATTTCCCATCGATATATTTTATAATTTATTTTAAAAATTACATCAACCAAATATAGGGCAATGAATCAGTTTTTTGAAAATATTTTTCATAAAATGAGTCATTTTTAACAATATATTTTCCATCGATATATTTTCTAACTTATTTTCAAAATTACAACCAAATATACGACAATGAATCAGTTTTTTGAAAATATTTCTCATAAAAAGATTCATTTTTAATAATATATTTCCCATCAATATATTTTCAAAAATTACAACCAAATATAGGACAAAATAATCAGTTTAAAAAAAAAACATTTTTCATAAAAACAAGTCATTTTTAATAATTTATTTCCCATCGATATATTTTCTAATTTATTCTCAAAATTACAACCAAATATAGTACAATGAATCAGTTTTTTGAAAAATATTTTTCATAAAATGATTCATTTTTAATAATTTATTTTCCATCGAAACATTTTCTAATTTATTCTCAAAATTACAACCAATTATAGAACAATGAATCAGTTTTTTGAATAATATTTTTCATAAAACGAGTCATCTTTAATCATTTATTTTCCATTGAAAAATTTCTCTAATTTATTCTCAAAATCACAACCAATTATAGGACAATGGATCAGTTTTCTGAAAATAATTGTTTTCATCAAAAAGGTCAATTTTAATAATATATTTTCCATGGATATATTTACTAAACAATGGATCAGTTTTTTTGAAAAATATTTTTTCATAAAACAAGTCATTTTTAATAATATAGTTTCCATCGAAAAAAACAAAAAGTCTGCATTCACCCATTACGTAATTGTTGGCCCAATAAACCTAGGATATATGTTTTTAAAATGGTCATCTTTGCATCAAACTGATGTTAAATGTTACCATATTCATATTTGCTATCTTTCTCTTTCGAATATTCCCCCATTTTCTTCTCGACAAAACCTTTCAAAAAATTAAAAATAAAATGCTAAACGTTGTTCCATTGAAGATATTTTAAAAGGAATTGAAAGAACAGCAAGATTCTCTTAGTACTAATTTTTAATAGTTTCATATTTTTAATTTAATTTATAATGATGCTTTAACTTGTTTACACAGTTCATCTTGCTTCCTTATATGAAACATGGTCTGTTAATTTAAATTCTGGTGCAAGAAAAGAGCATGGGTCTTCTAGGTGGCCGCTCTTCACCAGTTATGTATGTCTTTATATGCATCTGCTTATCTGCTGTACCATATTTCTTTTTAATCATTGACCTCTGCTATTCCTGCTTTTACCAATTTTATTGTTTACACATTATCAAAGATAGAAACTTTTGTATTCCATTAATTTTCGGGTTATTATCTCTCAATAAAATTTTTGGGTTATTATTATTATTATTATTTTGATAAATAAGGGTATCCACCCTTCCCACACACAATGAATTAAAAAAATATATATTAATGAAAAATAAATCAGTAAAAATGACTATATGTGTGCATACATGTGCAGCATCCGCCCCACACACAATGAATTAAAAAAAATATATATCATTGAGAAATAAATTATTAAAAATGACTCTGTGCATGCATGTGCAGCGCCCCCGTCCCACACACAGTGAATTAAACGTCCCACACACAGTGAATTAAAGAAAATATATCAATGGGAAAAAATTATTAAAAATGACTATGTGTGTGCTTGCATGTGTGTGTGTGAGAGAGAGAGAGAGAGAGATTTTGAACTTCTTTGTTCTTTAAAAATTTCGACACTATATAATGGGTTGTCCTTCTCTCCCATAGGTTGAATCTACCAATACCTTCCATTAATCAAGAAGAGTAAGATAGTGATCGGGTACAAGGGCTAACTGTTGGTGAGTTGGACCTAATGACAGCTACTTTGCTTTACTAATTTAAAAATCCATACTCCATTATAGTAAACCTGCCCTAGATGAAGACTTAATACAAATGCAAGAGGCTTTCACACAGTCCATGTATATCAGTATATATAAGAAGTTTTATAATAACAACAATCTTTTGCTTAACAATCGGAGTTTTTTTTTTTTTTTTCCTTCATATCTTTAGGTCTTTCTTAAAATATTATTCTTATGTCACTTACAAATTATATATTCCATTCCACTACGGGCATAATGAGATCATATTATAGTGTACATTTGCAATTTTCTTTTAAAGAAGTGTGATGTCTACAATATTTTCCCAACAAATCTTAGGTGTTAAATTGTTACTATTTCTAATTCGAACTCGCTATTGGAATTCACAATTAATAACAACTTGTCACTTAAAATTTGTTATAAAAGTATTGTAAAAATACTGTGGACATAGAATTTCTCTTTTTATAATGAGTTTGCTAAATAAAAAGAATCTATCACTCTTATGATATTACCATAAATAACATAAATCATGAATTTTTTTTTATTTAAATAATATGGACTATGACTATCATAGTTTTGAAATATCATAAACTACCGTAATTTTAGAGTAATATCAAGATATATAATATCTTAACATATACTAACAAACATAAATATAGGACAAAAAAACACTTAACAAGTGTTTGATTGATCCTAAAGATGAGCCAAGCCTAAGAGATTCAGTTCCAAATGAGCAAGAATAAAGAGAACAACTTATTAGACAAACTTATGAGACAAACTATCACTTGGTTCTGACAATGACAACAAGTTATTGGATTTGGTGGTAATCGATGAGTAGATTTTAAAATGATGGACATGTATTAGCAAAGATCATGGAAAATGTCACTCCAAAAGATTAGGTGGACCAACAGTTCCCTTGATTTATGTTTTTTGTCTTATTTTCGCATGATTATCATAGCCTCACTTACATTTTGTATGATATATTGAAAAATTTTGGGTGGTTTCCTCAAAGATTCTGTGGAACTAAACAGTTTTTTTTTTTTTTTATGGATCTTATTGCACTGCACGTGAGAATGACGTAGTTGTATATATCTACTGCATAAGATACTACCTTATTTTCTTTGTGTAATAGTCTAATAGATAAATCCTTTAGTATGATATATTATTAATGAAAAAGATAAAATGTATGATACATTTTTAATGAAAAGATAGAAATATAGTATTCTTCTTATAATGTCATTGAGTCTTGTTAACTAGTGATTTTCGCGAAATTGAAAAATGTCATTGAGTTTTATTAATACTAGTTTCCTCGTGATTTTGTGAAATTAAATGATATTTTCAATTAGGTTTCAGTTAATTCAATTGATAAAATATTTTGTTATCAAATAAGAGATTTGAGATTCACCAAAAAGCAATTAGTGTTTTGAGTTAATGATAAAGAACAATCATCATGAAATGAACACTATAAAATAACATATACTCATAAGAGTGTTGTATATATTTGCTACACATTATACTACTATTTCTTTATTGATGAATAGATAAAACCTTTTGAATGACATATCTACTAGTAATGAAAAGGTAAAATCATAATACTGTTCTTAAAATATTAATGATTCTTTTAAGAAGTCCCCTTAAGATGTCTATTAAAAAACATAAAAAAAATTTATTTATAAACTGTAATGTACATTATTCAAAAAAAAAAAAAAAAATACATGTCAGTTATTTCTTGCCATGTGAAAGTGAATTCAGTTGTCTTAATTTTTCTTGATATTTGTGCACAATTTGTTTTTTTAAAACATGAAATTGAAAACATATTAACTTTCAATTTTTTTAAAAAAAATTATATATTTTGTGACAACCTAAAAGTGAAAGTTAGCATATTTTATGAGATATAGGGTGTTATACATCAACTTCCCTTGAGAGGGTATTATCCAAGAAATGAACTAGCAAAATATTTTGTTAAACTTAATACAAAAATTATAAATTAATCAAAATATGAGATAATTTTTTTTTTTTTGGCATTGGAAAGTACGACTACTAAGGTTGTATTTGTTTCAAGTAAGAATGAAAATTGGAAAATATTTTACACCCTAATGTGTGTTTGGGAGCACATGTAAAACTCGGTCAAACTGAAAATCATTTCCTTTGACCGTAAAATTCAAGCCCTTCAACTGTAAAATCATTTACACATTCCATTTACCTTCAAACCAAGTTTTACGGACTGAAAAACAGAAGAGAGAGAGAGAGAGAGAGAGAGAGAGAGAGAGAGAGAGAGAGAGAGAGAGCAGCTTGGGAAAGTCACTCGGAGATCCACCCAAACCCGAATCCGGTCAGATCGCACCGCCTCATTCCCCTCCACGTGCTAGTAAGTACTCTATTTCCTTTTCTTTCTTTCTTTTCTCTTATCTTCCTTGGCTTTTTTTCTCTCCCTAACCAACCTCAACTCCCCGTCTTGCTCAAACCCATTTCCAATTAGCACGCCCAGATCGAGAATTGCATGTACCCAATGCACCCAGCTAAACCCACCCCGATTTCAGCATCCTAGCCCACGATCTGTCCCTTTATCGACACCGTGACCTCAAACCCATCCCTCCAACCCACCACTGAAACCCAAAGGTATACCCTCTCTACTATATATTTATTTATTTAGATATTGATATAAATGTAACAGCCGCCTCACTTTAATTGAATTTAATTGCTTTTAAAGTGAAATTGATGAATTATTTTAATTTTGAAGGTGATATTATTTTATATCATGATATCTACAAAGAAAATAATTAATAGAAGATGTAACGTGAGAGTTATTTTTGTGGATTATTCATATTTAACTTTTAGTCTCCTTATCAGTTAAGGAAAAGGATAAGAGATTTCCTAATTGGATTAGGAGTAGTCTCCTTATTAGTTAAGGAAAAGGATAAGAGATTTTTCTATTTGGATTAGGAGTTTAAGTGTTATTGGAATTCTTAGAGTTCTAGCCCATATAAATAACCTTAATTTGAGTTTAATTGGGAATTAAAGTCTTGGAAGCTTATTTAAGTTTTAGTGGGTCCTAAACTCTAGCCCAAGTAGGAGTGTTATTTAAGAGTACTAATTGGAGTGGGATTTATATTCCTAGACTGAATTGGAGTGTTATTTTAGAGGTATATATACTGGGTCTTTTAAGTCAGTCACGTGAAAGGTAGAGAGAGACGCTGGAGGCTAAAAGCTACAGCAAAAAGGATTATTGCCAAACTTGACAAAGACGACATCAAGGTTCGAGTGGCATCAGCTTGGATAGTTGAGATCTAACGAGTTTTGGTGATTTGAGGTAAGTGGACTTCAGAACATGACGTCTCTCAAGACGTGTACATTTATATATATTTTTGGTAAAAATATTTATATATATATATATATATATATATAATTGCAAAAGTGAAGTTTCCGAAACTTATACCATTGTCAATGCTATACACAAACCCAAATTTTATTATTTCTTGTATATTACTTTGAAACTGTATAAGTTAAGAATGACTCAAAACTATATTTTTGAGAAAGTATTTGTTATACGATATATGATTGGTATTGACAATGATGTGTTAAAGAAAGAATGTTTTCAAATGGTTAGCTAGACAGTTTGCAACCTTTGCCAACACAGGGTTAAGTGTTGGCCTTCGGCCGAAGTAGTGTTATTGTGGTGTGGTGCAGTGTTATCGTGTGCTTTTTGGAGCCAGTGTTGCCTCTTTGAGGTTAGTGTTATTGTTCCCTATGGGAATCACCTACCGAGTGTTTAGCAGCTTATGTCTTTGTCTGATTAATGTTTAATGTTTTCCATATCAAACTACTGTTATATTGTTATTGATCTTTATAAGTGAAAAAATTGTTTATCGTTATAACATATTGTTTCTACCTATTTAGTGTAATTTTTACTAACTAAAGTGATTATTATTTTATTTAATGATTACAGCGTTATAGTTAAATGTTCTATTCTTGACAGTTTTATAGAATATATTATATTACTGTTAAAACTATTTGTAAATGTTTTGCAAAGACTATATTTTGTCAATGATACTAATGTTTTGTTTTGAAAGACATCCTCATGTTATGTAGTCTCTTATTGGGCTTCTAGCTCACCCCCCCCTTTCTCCACCCTTTCAGATTAGAGCAATGGAATATCTTTTGGGTGGTAGATCATTGGAGACATAGATTGAAGACTTCTTTTGGAGCTATGTTAGTTGATGGACTGTTTTAGGATATTTTCTTAGGATAGCCAGTTTGTGATTTGTGGAACTCTTTGAGATTGTGTTGGGAGACATTATTGTTAAATTTTTAATTTACTGTTTTTATGGATTTCATAGGAAAAGATTTTGATTATTTGAAGTTTATTTGTGGATATTTAATTACGCTCTGTTCCATTATATTAGTGCTGATTATTATTAAGATAGGTTATGCATCTAAATCCTTGGTATGGGTTTAGGGTGTTACAATAAAAATATATTTATCCTTATTTATATATGTAAAGTTGTGATTTACAACTATTTTGTGTTGGCTTTAATTCCGTGCCAAATTTGATTGTAATTTCTTCAATCATTTTTCCCTGTATGTATGTGGATTTCTAATTGTAAGGGATGAGTGTGAGAGAGTGTGAAGACTTAAGCTTCAAAAAATGAACAAGTGGTTTTCACAAAAATCTAACCCGCAAAAGAGTCACGTGTAGAGCACATGACTGGAAGATGAAGAGTCATGATAGGCTGGAGGTTTTTGTGAGTGTTTCGCGGGTAAGGCCAACCCGCGAAGGACTTGCGAAACTCTCTGTTTGGCAAAAAGTGAAGTTTTGCTTTACCAAGTCTTTACCCACACTATATTTATTCTAATTACCCACAAATTAGAAAGAGTGCTTTTTAGAGAGAAAACCCTAGAAAATATACTTTAGAGTTAGAGATTGTTATACCCACAATCATCTACACATTTCCTTGTAGTTTTCCTCAACTACTACCTCTCCATCTCTACATCCTTGAGAGGTTGCTAGCCCAAATACTTACCACACCCATACTGAGTGTAAAGTGAGATTTTGGTGTTATTGGGAAGTATTGGAAGGAGCCATTCATTGGAGGTTGCAATCGGGCTGAATTGCAGGATCCAAAAAGCTAGAGAAGATAAGGCTCAGAGAAGTCAGTTAGTAACAGGAGCTTGGAGGGCTCAAGTACATAGGGTAGGCTTGCAGGGTCTTTTGTTATTCGTGTACTCCAACTTTATTCTTTAGTGGATCAATTTCAACTTGGAGGGTTGCGGAGAGGTTTTTCGTCCAGTTCTTCGGTTTCTTCTTCGATAACACGTCTCAGTGTTATCTTGTGTTTGCATCTCTCTTCCCTACTTTTAAGCTTTCCTTTTATTGTTGATAATAGTTTATAATGGCTTAGGGCATTGATATCAGTTATTGGCACTCATTTACTCTTGTTCCGCACTTAGTATAAGTTAGAGTAAAAGCTATCTAGCCGTAATTTTATTTGGGGGTCTAAACAAGCTCTTGTGTTTTTACACAAATCTGAGTTTTAAATTGGTATCAGAACGGGTACACTTATCGAATTTCATCATCCTAGTGTGATCCTAGGCCCCAAGTGAGATGGATAGATCTAAATCTCTTAATGCTTCTCCATACTTTGATGGGAGTAACTATGCTTTTTGGAAAGTATGTATGCGTGATTTTCTTTGTGCCATTGATGAGATGGTGTGGGA
The DNA here is from genome assembly GCA_023736055.1 of Quercus glauca. NCBI lineage: Eukaryota > Viridiplantae > Streptophyta > Magnoliopsida > Fagales > Fagaceae > Quercus > Quercus glauca. The sequence goes on along the minus strand of CM043322.1, from coordinate 12,436,019 downwards.
TTCTGTAGAGAATAGGTATGTAAGACCCACTACTGCCAAATCTGAATGGGATAAGGCTGTTCTTACTTTGGCAAAGGCCAATAGCAAAGCAATTAATGTTATTTTCTGTGGTATTTCTACTGATGAGTTTCATAGAATTTAGCATGTGAAGACCGCCAAAGAGGCGTGGACTATTCTTGAGACAACTTATGAAGGTAACAAGAAGGTCAAAGACACCAAGCTTCAAATGCTCACTACTTGGTTTGAAGAAGTAAAGATGAGTGACGATGAGTCGTTTGATTCCTTCTATGGGAGACTCAACGAGATAGTGATTGCCAAGCTCAATCTTGGAGAGAAGATTAAAGCTGCTAAGGTGGTGAGGAAGATTTTGAGATCCTTACCTGAAAGCTTCAGGGCTAAGGTCACAGCCATAAAGGAGAGTAAAGATTTGGATAAGATAAAGATTCAAGAACTCATTGGATCTCTCCAAACATATGAGCTCGGACTGCCATCTCACAAATCTACCAAATCCCTTACTCTCAAAACTATAAATGAGCGATTGGGTGATTCCTTCGACGAAGACAATGTAGAGAAGGATGTGGCATTTCATGCAAAGAACTTCCGGAAATTTCTCAAAATGAAGAACAATGGGAAGTCGTTTGGCAAAGGAAAGTTCTCATCCTCAAAGAATGACAAGAGGGAGTTCAAGAAGAAGGATGGGAAAGATTCTCCATCCACTCAAAGAATTGTGTACTATGAATGCAACAGCCATGGACATCTCAAGAAAGAATGTCCAAACTATTTGAGAGGAAAGGGTAAAGTGTTTGCCACTACCTTTAGTGATTCAGAAAACTCAAATTCCAATGCGGAAGGAGAGTGTGATAGTAAGGGAAACTATTTAGCCTTTATGGAAATCACTGCAATTAACTCTAGGGATGATTTGAGCGACTTAGTTGATGAGTTTGGTGTACATTCTGAAGGTGAAGAAGTTGAAGAGTTGGAAGATAAGGATGTGTGTCTCAATGAAGGCGAGAAGAACCTTCAAGAAGTGTATGATGCGTTGCTTGAAGATTGTGGCAAATATGCCAAAATTGCAAAGAATGCGATTAGAAAGATGAAGAAAATTGAAGAAGAGAATAAATTCATACTTGTGCAACTTAAGGAAGCTAAATGTGAAGTTGAAGAGCTAAATGAAGAGTTGTTGAATGCGTATTCTAAAATCAAGTTCCTTGAACTTGAAATAATCCAAGCAAATGTCAAAGTGGAGCGCATTTCCACCAAGAAGCTTGACAGTGTGCTTTCTTCTAAAAATCTTCAAATGACAAGACCGGTTCAGGCTATACCGATAAATGAAGCTCAAGCAACAAACCCAAGAAGGAAGTGAGGTTCATATCGGCCAAAAATGTAGAGAAATCTAAAGTGGAGAAGCCCAAGATTGAAACCCCTATTATTGCAAAGAGAAACATTGGTATAAAACCAAAGGAAAAGGGGAAGTCATTACCCAAAAGTCAAAGGGGACCTCAAGTGAAGCATTTTTGTCATCATTGTGGCGTACGAGGGCACACAAGACCAAATTGCTTCAAGCTTCAGGCATTCAAGAGGGCTGATTATTTGCATGGCCAAGACAACTCAAGAAGAATGCCAAAGGGAATTCAAGCTAGAGGAGAAAATGAGGGACAACTCATTGGAGATGTTATGGAAATGTTGAAGAACATTTCATCATGCCTTGCTAGCTTCACCCCGAGATTTGAGAGTTATGTCGGTCATATCCCTCCATCTAGGGATCGCACCCAAAACACTCGTACAATGTGGGTGAAGAAGGGTACTCATGCATGATCACTCACTATACTCATGCATTAATACTTTCAACGTATTAGTTTTATAATTTCATGCATCATAGCATATGCAATCTTCTTGTGCCATTGCTTCCGTTTTAAGCATGTTTCATTTAAAAGGTTTCGTTGTTTACCTTGTTTTTGTTGATCTTACTTTGTTTGTTTTGTTTTTGAGTGTGTTAAAAATTCAAAAACCCATAAAAGGTGAAAAATATCAAAAAGTTAGATCGCTTGTGTTGTGTATATCACATGTGAGTTTGGCTTAGTACCTCCGTACTAATGGAGTAGTGCATTTACGAGCTTAGCTTTTTATGTATGCACATTTTCTAAGTGTGAGCGTCATCTAGAAATCTACGTTTAATTATTGTAAATAGATATTTAAACTTGTTATGAATGATTAGTCAATGGTCTTGCTTGATCTTGATACATGAGTAGACTTGTGCTTATATATCTACTCACATTTTTTTTCTTCTATTTCGAAGAGCTCTACAATTGTTTATCTTTAAAAAGAGAAAAGAGCTGAAAAAGCCTTATTTTGAAAACTAGTTTGACTAGAAAAAGGTTGAGCAAATTTGTATTAAAATGTATGGTGCCAAAGCCAAATGCTTATTTGTCAAAAAATTCATCAAAAAGTTCATGGCATCGTTTTTCAAGAATTTGAGTTGTATTTAATCAAAAGTATGTAAAATGGAAACCAAATGAAAAGCTTTCAATCAGTTGTAATTACATTGGTGAAGGGTCATATATGTTTATTTCTACAAGTGAGATAGGTCACTTGACTTCGTACTAGTTGTATATGACTTGATTGAATTGATCATTGAAGTTTCATACTAGACTATGGACTAGTTCATTCTTGATCCACACACACAACACACAAGTCTAATATTCAACAAATGCTTATTCCATTTGTGTGATTATACGTGTTTAAATGTGGTGTGTATACTCAATTGCTTGATGATCAAACCCAAAAAAGATTTTTGAGTATTTAATATGTTTTTTAAAGTATTTTTATGCATTTTGTGTTTAGAGTTTTCCTTTTAGTCCATTTCATTTTAGTTGAAAATCTCTTTCAGAGGCTTTTTCGCGAGTAAGTCGCGAGTAAGAATCCTACCCGTGAAAATGAGGAAGGCAATTTCAGAAAATTTTGAAATTCAGACAGAGACTTTCATGACTAGCTCGCGAGTAAGGGGTACCCGCAAAATCTGTCAATGTGCTTCAGTGGCCATTTCGCGAGTAACTTCACGAGAAGCTTACCTGCGAAATGTTTCAACACTTTTTCACGATTGATTTCTTAGATTAAGTCCTAGATTCTAGGATTTTTAGGGTTGGGTTATTTTTTCAAAGGGTTGGGAAAAACTTATTTTTCTGTAAAATCTTTTTATTTTCTTGATTGGGTTGTGTCCCATTGTGTTTGTTTGTGTTTGTGTTGGCCCCAAGTGGCATTTAACATGTATCTAGGCAAAATTTCAATATGTTCATGCATTGTTTTACATGTTAATGGTTTGCATGCACTCTAAGTGTTTGATGAAATGCCCAAACGACATTTTCTCGTTGTTTTGAACTCCGATGAGTACCAAATTTTGGAGATTACTATGTTTTTACATTCTTAACATGTTTTAAACATTGGTTGTGTGTTTTACACACTTTTCCCCATAAGTGCCTTGTCATGCCTTGCTCATGCATCTCTCATGCACACCACATGCACACTTGACGCACACACTTGATCGCTTGACATGTTTGCATTTCACTTATGCTAGAAGAGTCTTGTTACATGTTTAGCATCTAAAACATGATCTTGTGACTTTGTTTACTTGTTTTTATGTTCTTTTTAGAACTTTTGTTCATTTTTTTTTTTGACTAACTTGTATCTAATCAAGTTTGTTTCATTGTTTGTGTTTGTCTTTGTTTCTTTGTGTTTGTGTTTGTTTTGCAGACGTCTCCTATCAAGAAATCGGCCACAAAGCGTCCTCGCACCTCCTCGAATTTGTTCTGAAACGATGATGCTGAAATGGCCTTTAATGATCATTACAAAAGGGCCCCAATCATCTAAAAGAGGACTATGGACTTAGAGTCCTTAGAGGGCACTTTCATTCCAGATGTCTTCAAAGAAAGGATGTGGAGGAAGTTATTAATGCCGAAGGGCAATGTGTATGAAGATATCATTCAGGAATATTATGCCAATGCCTTTGTGGAAGGGGATCACATCAACGGCTAGTTATGGGGGAGAGAGTTCTCAATAACTAGGGAAACAATTCAGGATGTTTTGGAGATTCGTTCAACAACTCCGTACACATCTCTATAATATGATGAGAGAAGGGAGAAAGTAGAACCCCTTGTGGAAATCCTTGGTGGACAGCTCAACAAGAAGGCCTTGCACACCATTTCGTTCACCCCGAAGATGCTGACTTTGGCCTACATCATGATCTTTAACCTCTACCCAGTTAGGAACCTGACGAACTTGTCAGCACCGAGGACCATTTTCCTATATGATCTTTTCACTCATATGGAGATCGATATCTGCAATTACATCTACCACCTCTTCATCAAATGCATCACAAAAAAGGAATTCAAGGCTAACTCTACCATTTCCAAGCCTTGTCATATCTCTTATCACAAGGGCAAGAGTGAAGATTCCTAGTGGACTTCAAGTGATGCAAATAGTAGATCCAATAAGTGCGCAAACCATGATTCGAAGCAAAGCTCATATTCCCAGACCAACTGTAGGTGTCTCTCAAATTCCAAGAGATAACGTTGTTGAAGAAGAAGGAAACACCAAAGAGGAAATTGAGCATTTTACTTCAGTTCCGGAGGACACTGCAGAACCTTCTTCCCAAGCACGTGCAAGAACTCCCGATCGCCTTGATCGTCTACTCGAACAGGTTGAAGAGTTGCATGGAATGCTAGCTTCCCACATCAACCACTCCACATTTCAATTCACCTACCTTGAAGGATAGATCACTGCCCTCTCGTCTCAGATTGATGACATAATGAGAAACTTGAGGCAAGAGCCAGCATCAAATTTGAAGTCTGATACATTCTAGTCTCTTTGGCCATTCCGGTCAAAAAGGGGGAGTAGGTTGAGGGGGAGTACAACTTGAGGGTGAGTAGCAAAGGAACACTTTTTAGTACACATTGGATTATTTTGGTCGTTTCTAGTTTACTTTAAGTTTTTATAGCTTTTGGATATTTACAATGCTTTCATTTAAAGCTCTTAAGTACTTTAGTTTAAAATTTATTTTCTTTAGTACTATTTTGTATCTTGGTTTTTATAGCTGTTTTGATGCTTATTGCTTTCTAATGCTTTTAGCTTTAGTTTCTTTAATGCATCATGCTTGTTGGACATGCAATTGATTTTAGCATTGCTCTTAATTGCATTGCATGTCCGGATGATCATTTACTTGATAAATGTTCATTGTAATCATTTTTTAATGATTGTTCATGTTTGATCAAGTTATGCTTTATAGCTTACAATTATTTTGGTATCTTGATCGCATTTTACTTGTTCTTATGCGTATCTTGTGTTCTACTTGTTGTGAGCTTAATGAAAGTTTGTTGTATGTGTAAGTGTTTCAGGATACAGGTGTATACGGTGCAAGTGCTTCATAACTTCTAGAATTAGGTGTAAGTGAGTTTTGCCTATATTCCCAAACTCACGTTTAAGTCTAGAGTCTGTTTACGAAATATCCAAAGGGGGAGATTGTAAAGTTGTGATTTACAACTACTTTGTATTGGCTTTAATTCCATGCCAAATTTTATTGTAATTTCTTCAATCATTTTTCCCTATATGTATATGGGTTTCTAATTGTAAGGGATGAGTGTGAGAGAGTGTGAAGACTCAAACTTCAAAGAATGAACAAGTGGTTTTCGCAAGTGTCTCACTAGAAGCTGACCCGCGAAAAAGTCACGTGTAGAGCACATGACTGAAAGATGAAGAGCCATGCCAGGCTAGAGGTTTTTGCGAGTGTCTCGCAGGTAAGGCCAACTCATGAAGAACTTGCAAAACTCTCTGTTTGGCAAAAAGTGAAGTTTTGCTTTATCAAGTCTTCACCCATACTATATATACCCTTATTACCCACAAATTGGAAGAAGTGCTTTTTAAAGAGAAAACCTTAGAAAATACATTTGAGAGTTAGAGATTGTTATACCCACAATCATCTACACGTTTCCTTATGGTTTTCCTCAACTCCTACCTCTCCATCTCTACATCCTTGGGAGTTTGCTAGTCCAAACACTTACCACACCCATACTGAGTGTAAAGTAAGATTTTGGTGCTGCTCGGAAGCATTGGAAGGAGCCATTCATTGGTGGATGCAATCGAGCTGAATTGCGGGATCTGGAAAGTTAGAGAAGACAAGGCTCCAAGAAGTCAGTTGGTAGTAGAAACTTTGAGGGCTCAAGTACATGGGCTAGGCTAGGCTTGGAAGGTCTTTTGTTATTCTTACTCCAACTTTATTCTCTAGTGGATCTATTTCGACTTGGAGGGTCGCGAAGAGGTTTTTCGTTGAATTCTTTGGTTTCCTCTTCGATAATACGTCTCGGTGTTATCTTGTGTTTGCATTTTTGTATTATCTTGTGTTTGCATCTCTCTTCCTTACTTTTAAGCTTTCCTTTTATTGTTGATAATGGATGAATATAGCTTATGGTAGTGATGTCAGTTATTTGCGCTCATTTACTCTTGTTCCGCACTTAGTATAAGTTAGAGTAAAAGCTATCTAGCAGTAATTTTATTTGGAGGTTTGAACAAGCTCTTGTGTTTTTACACAAATTCAAGATTTCAATATATTTATTTGTATATAAAATATATGTACATAATGTTATCTGCAATAAGTGTTTGTGAAAGTATATGGCAGCTAGTAAATATTTTGGTAAACTGAATTTAGCATTGTTCTTGAATTGGGCTTGTTACAATATTTATGTGAATTTGGATGGTTTAACAACAATTATTGTGGAGACTTTGCTGAGATGATGTTGAATGGGTCTACACTATCTTGTATTGCAGGATGTTTTTTTGGAAAATGTCATCTTTTTGCTTGCACATTTGATTGAATGGGATGTCAAACAATTTCCTATGCTAAATATGTATGTCATAAGGCCAATTTTGGTTTTTAAAATGTTTGTCCTTTTGACCACCTAAAGGGTAAGACATACGTTGTTTTTGTTGGTCGTTTGCCTGGGGTGTACGACACATGGGAAGAAGCCCGTTCCTAAGTTTATCAATATTTTGGAGTAGACTACAAGGTGTTTAAGCATAAAATGGATGCAGAAGTTACTTTTATGAAGTTTTGGCAGATTGATGGTGTGAATGTGCAACAAGGTTCTTCATCCAGTACATATTCTACTCATTCCAGCTCAAGTTCCAGTACTCCTTCAACTGAAGAGAGCTCCTATTGCGCACAGGAGGTGTTAAATACAATTTAGTGGAATATCAATTAGATATCGCAATTGAGCAGCGGAACCATGCAATGAAGATTGCAAAGTTGAATGCAAGAATGCTAAACACAGTGGTATCTCAAGTCCTGTCCGATGATGAGCTCAATAAAATGGTACATCTAAACTTGGGTGAATGACCATGAAAGTTGTGTTGATCTCTAATTTTTGTATGTGGGAACCTCTATAATTGTTATGTAAAACTTGGATGTGTATATGTTCATATTTTTTGTGATTGGAATTAATGGATGTGCATATATGATGTGTATAGGTATTTTGAGATGCTTAATTGTATTATAGGTATATTTTTTTGACATTTTTCCTGTAAAATTTTTTACATTGGGGGGCCAAACGCAGGTAAATATTTTCCGGAAAAACGCTTTTACATGCACGACCAAACACTGAAAATACTTTTCTGGTGTATTTTCTAGAACTCAAACAAACATTTGAAAATATTTTCCTTTTCGTAAAATATTTTCAACTGAAAATATTTTACACTCGGAAAATATTTTACATGTTACCAAATAATGGGACTGACAAAATCAACTACAGACGAACTCAATAAGACAAACGAGACCATCCTCTCAGACGAGCTAAACAAATACCCACATCACCGACGAAGACAACCAAGCCATTCAATGCAGCTAATTATACCTGAAGCGATTACAAAGCCAGATGTATGGACCGTTGGAACACATTGAAGCCACATTACAAAGCATGGAACGTTACCAAGAGGGACATTAAGGCCACCATAACTACCCTAACGGCTAGAAGTTGTGAAAACATATATAAGGCCCTCACAATGTCAACACAAGGTACATAGACACACTTAGAGGTATTTCTTGCTCTGTTACATTGCATTATTCTTTCCCAAAAAAGTTTCTTTACACTGACTTTGGCATCGGAGACGTTGTGGTAGGCACCACACCTGGTGACCATTCTAAGGAAACTGATCTACCATTTCTACAATCACAGAGACGACATCTTAGCTCCATCTGGACACACTCATTTAGACTGACGAATTTGTACCCATCTGTGGGAAACGAAATTTTCGTATTCAAACTCGAAAACGTAGTTTCCGATCAACTGTTACATTTAGATGGAGTCCAATCAAGATTCCGTAGCCTTGGCTCAGCAAGTCCAGGCTCTTGCGGCCACCATCGAAGAACTTACCAGGCAAAATCAGGAAATGAAGCTACTGCTCCAATAGGAGGAGAATCGGTCCAAAGGTAACCCGGATGACAAGGGAGATAGCCATAGAAGAAGTGACCATCGAAGACCTACTACTATAGATGAGCAGAATTCGGATCTTCTTCGAGAGATGAGGAAGGAGATGGACGAACTGAGGAACGCCATCAAGGAGAAAACAGACCGGAGTGTGGATAGAATGGTCAGGGCAACAAACTCACCCTTCACTACGGCAGTCCTGGAGTGTCCGGTGCTGTCGAAATTTCAACTGCCCCAACTTGAGCCGTTTGACGGGCTTGAGGACCCCCAGGACCACCTCAACACCTTTAAAACTACGCTAGGTCTTCTACAGCCACCTAATGAGATATTGTGTCGTTCCTTCCCAATCACTCTCAAAGGAGCGGCAAGAGAATGGTTCACCAAATTGCCAACATCATCCATCGATAGCTTCGAGCAGCTGAGTAACGCCTTTTTACGCCACTTCATTGGAGTACAACACCCTAAGAGGCCAGTGGACCATTTGCTTACCATTAGACAAGGAGAGAAAGAAACCCTGAGGTCGTACGTGAAACACTTCACTCGGGAGACCCTGGAGGTAAACGAAGCTGACGATAAGGTGCAGTTGACAACCTTCAAAGCAGGGCTGAAGTCCAGAGAGTTCGTGGCTTCACTCGCGAAGAATCCTCCTAAGACGATGGCAGAGATGCTCTTGAAGGCACAGAAGTACATGAACGTTGAAGATGCATTAGCTGTCATTAGGGATGTGGAAAATCCAAGAGACAAAGGGAGAAAAGATGATGATCGCAGAGGACAAAAAAGAGAGCACCCAGATCGTCAGACTAATGATGGGGGTAAAAGAAAAAATGAGAGAACTCCCAATACGGTAAAATTCACTCCCTTAATTATGCCTATTGATAAAATTTTGACACAGATTAAGGATGAACATTACCTCAAATGGCCAAGGCCATTACATTCATCCCCTAACGTCCGTGACAAGAATAAATACTACCGGTTTCACAAGGATCATGGCCACTTCACAAAAGATTGCCGGGACCTAAAAGAGCAGATAGAGGAGTTGATATGGAAAGGAAAACTGCAAAAATATGTGAAGAAGGGGGAGTCTAGTAGGTTCAGAGACGGTAACAAAACCAGCTTGATTCTTCACCTAGAAATGAGGATAATAAGTTCCAGCCTCCACAAAATGTGATTGGAGAGATAAAGACGATTGCAGGAGGACCATTCACAGGCGGGTCATTTAGATCCCTTAAGAAAGCATGTCAGCGGCAGGTGAACAGCGTCCATATGATACCCTCGTTCAAGCAGAGACGAATAGATCAAGACATGTCTTTCAATGAAGGAGATGCTAGGGGAGTGAAGCAGCCTCACAACAACCCCTTGGTCATAATGCTCACTATAGAAGGATTCAACAATAAAAGGATCCTCGTGGACAATGGTAGCTCCACAAATATCATCTACCTTCCTACTTTCTAGCAATTGAAACTAGATCCAAAAAGACTGCGTCCTTTTGATTCCCCCCTTGTCAGTTTCAATGGAGATAGGGTATATCCCAAGGGCATAGTGACGTTAACGGAAACAGTGGGGACCGACCCGAGGCAGTTGACTCGTCAATTAGACTTATTGGTGGTAGACTGCCCCTCATCTTACAATGTGACTATTGGAAGGCCCACACTCAATCGATGGAAGACAGCCACGTCCACATATTGCCTGAAGGTAAAGTTCCCAACGGAGAACAGTGTTGGCGAGGTAAAATGAGATCAAGTCTTAACTAGAGAGTGCTACCAGACCGTCTTGGCTACAAAGGAGAACCATACATGAATGATCGAAGAGAAGGAGGAAGATAAAGTGGAAGCCCTGGAAACAGTGAAACTGGCCGAAGGAGAAGCAACCAAGATGACAAGAATAGGGGCGACGTTAAGTCCTGAGATGAGAACAAGGCTCGTCCAGTTCCTTAAAGAAAACCTAAATGTCTTTGCTTGGAGTCACGAGGACATGCCGGCATATCTCCAGAAGTCATTCAGCATAAGTTGAATGTGGACCCAGAGAGAAAGCCCGTCCAGCAAAGACGAAGAGTTTTCGTCCCAAAATAAGATCAAGCAATTACTGACGAGGTCAACAAACTGTTGTCGGTAGGCTTTATCCAAAAGGTCTACTATCTAGATTGGCTCGCAAACGTCATCCTAGTAAAGAAGGCTAATGGGAAATGGAGAATATGTGTGGACTTCATGGACCTAAACAAAACTTGTCCGAAAGATAGTTTCCCCCTACCAAGGATAGACCAGTTGGTGGACTCTACGGCTGGGCATAAGCTGCTAACGTTCATAGATGCCTTCTCAAGGTACAACAAGATAAAAATAGCTGAAGAAGATCAAGAGAAAACTGCTTTCATCACAAGTCAGGGGCTCTATTGTTATAAGGTGATGCCCTTTGGGCTGAAGAATGCAGGAGCAACTTACCAGAGGTTAGTTTACAAGATGTTCAGCAAGCAGATTGGCAGGAATATGGAAGTATACATAGATGATATGCTCGTCAAGAGTAAGGAAAAACTTACCCATCTAGACGACCTGAAGGAGACGTTCGCCACCCTCAAACAATACCAGATGAAGTTAAATCCTAGTAAGTGTATTTTTGGTGTAGCTTCAAGAAAATTCTTGGGATTCATGGTGTCCCAGAGAGGAATATAAGCAAACCCGGAGAAGGTGCAAGCCATAATTAACATGGCATCGCCCAAGACCGTCAAGGAAGTCCAGAAGCTCACAGGAAGGATTGCAGCTCTCAATAGGTTCGTCTCTAGAGCAATGGACAAATGCTTGCCCTTCTTCGAGACCTTGAAGCAGGCTTTCGCCTGGACCGACAAATGTGAGGCAATGTTTCAGGAGCTCAAACATTACCTGAGTAATCCACCCCTCTTAAGTTCGTCCAAGGAAGGGGAAAACTTATATTTGTACTTGGCGGTATCAGCCACAACCGTGAGTGCAACCCTGATCCGAGAAGAGGACAAGAAACAACTCCCAGTTTACTACGTTAGCCAAGCTTTCCAAGATGCTGAGGCCAAGTATCCAAGGATTAAAAAGATTGCATTCGCGTTAATAGTAGCCTCACGCAAATTGCGACAGTATTTTCAAGTAAATCCTATTCTCGTGATGACGAACCAACCCATCAAAAAGTCAATGAACAAACCTGAGGCAGCTGGGAGAATGGTCCAGTGGGCAATTGAACTCAGCCAATTTGATATTGAGTACCACCCCAGGACAGCCATTAAGGCACAAGCTTTGGCGGACTTCATTACTGAATTCACCCTCCCGGACGAGGGCAGTCTCACTAACAAGGCAGAACGATGGACGGTACAGACCGATGGTTCGTCAGTCCAAAAAAGGAGAGGAGTAGGGGTCGTCATAACCACCCCTGACGGAGAAGTGCTCAAATACGGAGTTCAACTGAAATTTTTGGCCACCAATAACGAGGCCGAGTACGAAGGAATACTGATGGGACTGAGACTCGGAAAGGCACTCGGGGCTAAGAACCTGTTAGTCCAAAATGATTTAAAGCTGGTAATTGGGCAAATCAAGGAAAAGTGTGAAGTAAAGGAGGAGAGAATGCAGAAATACCTTAAGCTGACGAAACGTCTGACTGAGGAGTTTGATAAGGTAGAATTTGTACAGATCCCCAAAAGCCAGAATATGGTAGCAAACGAAGTCACGAAGATGGCATCATCAGAAGAAGGGGTGACGAGCATGGGCTTGGTGATGGAAGTCCAAAAACGCCCCAGCATCGAAGAAGTTCCAACATTTGTAATCCAGAGCACAAATAGCTGGATAACACCAATCGTATCTTTCCTCCAAGATAAGCACCTCCCTCAGAACGTAAAAGAGGCCAAAAAGATCAAAAAGAGGGCAGCCAGATTTATGATCCTTAATGACACCTTATATAAGAGAGGCTTCTTCATGCCTTACTTGAAGTGTGTCGACGAAGAGGAAGCCAAGTACATTCTGGAAGAAATCCACGAAGGAATTTGCGGGGACCATGCTAGCCCTAGATCCCTGGTAAGCAAGGTTATTCGAACAGGTTATTTCTGGCCTACTATGCAGGTGGACGCAGTAGAGTTCATCAAGAAGTGTGACAAGTGCCAAAAGTTTGGGAATGTCCAGCAACTTCTAGCAGAGAGACTGACGATGATAGCATCCCTGTGGCTATTTGCGCAATGGAGAATCGACATCGTTGGCCCACTGCCCCTAGGTAAAGGTCAGGTAAAATGCCTACTAGTTGCTATTGATTACTTCACAAAGGGGGACAAAGCAAAGGCACTAGCAGCCATCACTGAAGCAAGAATCCGAAATTTCGTGTGGAAGAATATAATTTGCAGGTTCGAGATTCCAAGGACGATCATATAAGATAATGGGCGGCAGTTCGACAGCCAAGGTTTCAGGGACTTCTGTTCAGGTCTAGGCATCAAGAACCAGTTCTCATCCCCAGGGCATCCACAGGCGAATGGACAGATGGAGGTGACGAATCGGACACTACTCAAGATTATCAAAGCTAAGCTGGACGACGCGAAAGGTGCCTGGCCAGAAGAATTTTCCAACGTCTTATGGGCCTACAAAACCACAGTAAGAACTCCAACGGGAGAAACCCCCTTCAGACTCACCTATGACACTGAAACAGTAATCCTGGTCGAGGTAGGAGTAACCAGCATCAAGTGAAAGGTATTCAACGAAGAGGACAATGACGATCGCCTGCGAATCAACCTGGATTGTCTGGACGAAGTAAGAGACAAAGCTTCTAGCAGAATGATGAAGTACCACCAAAAGATGGCTGAATACTATAACAAGAGGGTAAAGCTCAGACGACTTGACATAGGCGACCTCATCTTGCGCAAGGTCACCATAGCGACTAGAGACTCTCCCAAGGAAAGCTTGGCCCCACATGGGAAGGACCCTACCGAGTCGTCCACTACTCTAGGCAAGGCAGCTACCACCTGGAAACCCTAGACGGACAGAGGCTCCGGCGGCCATGGAACATTAAGCACTTGAAGAAGTACCACCAATAGATGTAACAAATAAATGTATTGATTCCTGAAATTAATAAAAGGATTATTCAGCTAATCTCTTCGTGTAAGCAGGTCTAGTCAGCTGTAAGTCCAAAGAATGACAAAATCCCTAAAAGGGTGCAAGTCACAAAAACCAAAAATGGCCAAGTAACAAGATTCCGCCTAGACGGATGTAAGTTTCTGACAATGACAAGATCCCTAAAAGGGTGCAAGTTACAAAAACCAAAAATGGCCAAGTAATAAGATTCCGCCAAGACGGATGTAAGTTACTGACGATGACAAAATCCCTAAAATTGGGTAAGTCACAAAAATAAAAAATGACCAAGTAACAAGATTCCGCCTAGACGGATGTAAGTTACTAACGAAGCCAAAAGAATGACAAAATCCCTTGAAGAGACAAGAACCTTGCAACAAATTAGAAGCCGCACCGACAAAATCGTTGACGAAGAAAAGGAAAGTCACAACAAAAAATTTTACTAAGTACAAAGCGCGAACTGGTGTAAGATACCACAAGCAGTTCATGAATCAATAAGTGTGCAATCACAAATACAAGTAAGTACGCAGCTACAAATTTAATTAAAGCCCAAAAACAACGGGCAGTTACCATTGTTTTTACATCTAAAGGCCCATAAACACTGGGCTAAAAATATTGTTCTCGAGACAGATTAAAAGGAAATTGTTTTGAAATTAGATTTACAAAAAGCCCAAAACATAACGGGGACCCAAAAAGAAAAAAGAGAAAATTTTCATAAGTATCAGGTTCGGGCGTCAATAGCAACATTATCACCGGTAGGGGCGTCACTAGCAGGGGCATTCTCGGGGGCATCAGTTTCAGTGGCAGAAGATTAGGCACTCTCGTCAGCAGCCATCTCCTGGTCAACCTCTTCCAAATCCAGTTTCTCCAAGTCCACTCCAGAAGGATGCTTGGCAAGGTACCTTCTTAGAAGCTCAAAACCCTTGAAGTACCAGCTGAATAGGACTGTGTTATACTCGTCAGTTGTCTAGAAAGCTTCAACAGACCTAGCAGCAATAGTTTTGAGCTTCTCCTTGGCACCCAGAAGTTGCTCGTCTTTCTCTAGGGTCAACTGACGCTCAACTCTGAGGTCGTCATTCAAGGTCTTCACTTTTTCCTTTAGGGTGGTGGTCTCGCCCATTGAGTCAATAAGATTCTTCTTCAGCGTAGAATTCTTCACCTCCAAAGTCTCCACTCTAAATGTGAGAGACGTCACCTTGGCCTCTTGAGTGAAGTACTCAGAGGTAATATGGAGACTTTCCCCCAACACCTGAAAAGAAATTCAAAATCGTTAGTAGAATGAGAAAGAAAAAGAGACTAAAAGTTGCACAAACATTTTACCTGAACAAGTTTTTGGACGTGGCGAGTCGCAACATTGTTGAAGGGTACGTCAGAGAAGACCTTCAAATCCTCGGCAGTCATGACCCCGTGAGGCCTGTCCACCGTCAATCTCTCGTCATCCCAGACGGTAGACGAGCGAGAATCAACATTCTCCTTTTCTTTGTCAAACAACCGCAGCCTTTTAGAGCAGGAGTATGGATCTCTTCAACCGAGGTTGTAGGAGAGGCCGTCCTTGTCGTCTTAGTACCAGAGACAATGGGAGTGACGGAGGGACCCTTCCCAGTGACGCGCACCGCCTTTCTTCCCGATGTTTGGGAACGGCTCGTCGTTCTTGGACCTCATCTTCGCATACATATCCTTGTTGAACTTGGTCGTCATTTCTGCAAGAAGAAAACACTTGTTAAAAAAAAAATCCAAGTGTGCATAAGAGAATCAATACCGACAAGCTCAATACTTACTCTTTTTTCCTTTGATGTCGATGTTGCGCAGGACGTAGGGAGACGTGTCAGGACCAAGATTATAGAAGGCAAGTGTCCGCGGATCTACCAGATCATCCCAACTTTCAATCGTCTTGGCGTATTCCATCGCCTGCTTAACAAGCTCCTTATGCCTGCTTCTGAGCTTAGGCCGTCTCTTAACTACGAAAAACAAGAAGTAAAGGAGTCAGTGATGATAACAGCAAATACAACAGAACTAAAAATGACGAGAAGAAATACTGATGCAGCTAAGGTCGGGGTTCCCCACCGATGAAGCAACCTCGGGATATCACCCCAATCCCTGCTGGAGGGAGTCTCAAAATCATCCCCAGACACAAAGAAAAATCTCAATTTCCAGTACCTGAAGGACGAAGGTAAACCCTTAAGTCCTTGACAATCCAGGTTCTCCTCTCCCAGGGTACTAACTCATAATATCCGTACTCTTTAGACTCTTTCAAACAATATAGATAGATGAGTTCAACTACCTTAATCATGTCCCCGTTAGCGGCCAACCATATTTCCATACAGTTGACCACTATCCTCCATGAATTGGGCATAAGTTGCCCAGGAGCAATACCAAAGTGATCTAAAAGCTCCATCGTGAATGGATGGACGGGGAACCTAAGTCCACAAGTGAAGGCAGCCTCATAGAAGCATACCTCACCAGGGAAGAAGTGGCAAGCCCTATCCTCGTCATTAGGCCGACGAACATGAACCCACTCCAAAAATTGAAACCTATCTTTAAATCTACCCACGGTGTTAGCATCCAGCCTGCACACCTCCTCGAGGGCATGAAAAACCCTAACCGCTCAAGGGGTAGAGACGGCTGTATCTCCATCCACTGGGTCGCCGTTAGACGATAACCTAGTCTCGAGTTCACTAGACCTAACTTCAGACATCGCCTCTCCCTCTCTCACCAGACCCTCGAACTAATCAATTGATTAACATAGCAGAGGCAACAACTCAGCCAATACCACACCTAGACTATTATTCTCAAAAACAAAGTCCTCAAGGTTTGGGAAAACACCTAAAGACCCCTCCAAACACACGAAAAGGAAGGAAATCGAGGGGCAAACTATCCTAACCTCGGAGCCACTAACCATGGACACCCAGAGAAAACGTAGAAGAAAAAGGTAAATACTAAATTCCCAAAAAAACCAGAAAACGAAATCCAATGAAAAAAGAGAAAAAGGAATAATTAGATGTTTATTACAACTGAGAAGAAAGAGAACCAAAAGAAAAGGAGAAAAATGTACCTCAGAGAAAAGGAGATGAAAAGCACCACCGCACAGCACGCCGATTCGGAGAAGAGTTGCAGAGTGGAGTTAGCAAAGAAAATGCTCAGAACAATGATTGGAAGTTTTTGAGAAAAGTGAAAGGGAAAAAATGAGAAGGGGAGAAGTTTAAAATCAAGGCTCAAAACAACTAAAAACCAATGGGAAACCCAATAGTCCCACAAATTGGAGCATTAAATCCACCAATCAGAATGTGCCACATGGCCACGACCTATAGAGCGCCGCCACTACGCATTTAATACGGCTCGAAATCCCAAGAGTTGCTTACAGTCCAAAAACCTTGCATCTTCTATAGTCGTCATGATATGTCACGACGACCACAGAATCCGGGGGCAGCTGATAGGACTGACGAAATCAATTACAAACGAACTCAATAAGACAGACGAGACCATCCTTTCAGACGAGCTAAACAAATACCTATATCACCTACGAAGGCAACCGTTCCATTCAATGCAGCTAATTATACTCGGAACGGTTACAAAACTAGCTGTATGGACCGTTGGAACACATTGAAGCCACATTACAAAGCATGGAACGTTACCAAGAGGGACATTAAGGCCACCATAACTACCCCAACGGCTAGAAGCTGTGAAAACATATATAAGGCCCTCACAATGTCAACACAAGGTACATAGACACACTTAGAGGTATTTCTTGCTCTGTTACATTGCATTATTCTTTCCCAAAAAAGTTTCTTTACATTGACTTTGTCATCGGAGACGTTGTAGCAGGCACCACACCGGTGACCATTCTAAGGAAGCTGATCTACCATTTCTGCAATCACAGAGACGACATCTTGGCTCCATCTGGACGCACTCACTTAGACTGACGAATTTGTACTTTATCATCAAACATAGCCTAAATTAATTTCTAATAACTGTTGTATCAACTTGGGGCTTAAATTATTTTCTAATGCTAAAGATGGTTTTACACATCTCCCAAGGATGAAATCAATAATCAATAATGTTCTTAAAATATTACTGATTCATGTTAAGAAGTCCCGTAAAAACGTCTACTAAAAATATTAAATATTAAATTATAAGTTGTAATGCACGTTATTCAAAAGAAAAAATAAACATGTCAATGATTCCCCAGCAGATTGAATTCAGCTGTCTTTACTTTTCTTGATATTTGAGCACATACAATTTTAAAAAAATGAAATTAAAAACATATTAACTTTCAATTTTAAAAAAATATTATTTATTTTGTGACAACCCAAAAATGAAAGTTACCATATTTTGAGATACAGGGGCTGTTATCAACTGCCCTTGAGAGAGTATTATCCAAGAAATGAACTGGCAAAATATCTTGTTAACCTTAATACAAAAAATATAAATTAATTAAAATATGAGATACTTTTTTTTTTCTTTGGCATTGGATAGTACAACAACTACTAAATTAGATTCTACTAACTGTTATGTCAACTGTTGGGGGGGGGGGGGGGGGGGGGGGGGCTTAAATTATTTTATAATATTGCTAAAGATGGTTTTACACGTCTCTCAAGGATGAAACCTAGAATTAATAATGTTGTTAAAATATTTTTGATTCCTATTAAGAAGTCCCGTAAGAACGTCTATTAGAAATACTAGTCGCTAACCCGTGCGATACACGAGATAGTTAAATAAAAGGACAATTAACCAACATCACATTAAAGTAAAAGAATTAGTGAGAGATTGATTTGCCCACCAAGAATTTAAAAGAAAAAAAGATTGATATAATAAAATCTAAAAAATTTAGAAATAGAAAATTGGGTTAATAATATGCATATTATAGACATTTTGCTAGTTAGCGTTTAAAAAAAAATGGATCTGTCATAATTAAATAAAATACAATGGGAAAAATATTTAACTTCTATACTTTTCTATAGTTTAGAAGTGTTGTCTAACGTAGAATGTTATTGG
The DNA here is from genome assembly GCA_023736055.1 of Quercus glauca. Lineage (NCBI taxonomy): Eukaryota > Viridiplantae > Streptophyta > Magnoliopsida > Fagales > Fagaceae > Quercus > Quercus glauca. Next base: position 12,417,499 of record CM043322.1, on the reverse strand, counting down.
GTTGTAAGAAAGACTTTTATAAAATGTTAATACCATATATATATATGCTTATATTGTCAATGTCTCACTGCAGGTACATAGTTACTGAAACTTACAAAGTAATTTACAATTCTTAAATTAATAAAGCAAAATTCTCAAAAGTTATATATATACACACACTCAAAATTGATATAAATTACAAAGATAAAAACAAATCTTATTTAGTCGTATTAATAACAATATAAACAATTCAAAACATGGAACATTATCAAATTTATAACACATAATTCCATTATCTTTTACGTTGAATCCAAACAAATAATTAATTGAAATTAATCCAAATAAATAATTAATCAATCAAAAATCAAAACTTTAATTAAGAAAACAAAAAATCACATGAACCCAAAATAAAAATTCTCAATAAAGCAAAAACATATAAGGTAAAGAATTAAGATCAACCTACTAAGACGCAAATACCAAAAACCCCAAAACTTAAACCTTCCAAATTTTATAGAATCCCCAAATTCTACTTCAAAACCAAACAAACCCCTTCAAATTCAAAAAATTCATATATAATATACCAAATAAAAATTTACTACACCTTAGGTTGGAAGACATAAGTTGCAACTTTGATTTTTCTCCAAAAAATAGAGATGCTTCATCTGCTGTATACAATATAAAATAATTATTAGAAATTTCAACCCAAAAACCAAACCCACAAAAACACTATCAAAATATAGAGATTAACCCAAATACTTAGAAGAAAATAAATTCTAAACATAGCAAAACAATAAGATAGAATGAAAATTTCAGGCACATATGAAAGCAAATAAAAAAGACAAAACCTACTTTTTTTTTTTTTTTAGTTGAGTCTCTCTCCTTCTTATTTTTTTAATTTTAAAGTGAAGTTAAGTTTAGAGTTTTGAGATGGTAATTGCTAGAGTTTTAAGGAGAGAAGAGAGAGTCCTACCAGGAGTCTAAATAATATAAACAATTCAAAACATGGAACATTATCAAATTTATAACACCTAATTCCATTATTTTTTACGTTGAATCCAAACAAATAATTAATTGAAATTAATCCAAACAAATAATTAATCAACCAAAAATCAAAGTTTTAATAAAAAAACAAAAAATCACATGAACCCAAATAAAAATTCTCAATAAAGCGAGCACATATAAAAATTTACCACACCTTGAGCTGAAAGACATAGGTTGCAGTTTTGATTTTTCTCCAAAAAATAGAGATGCTTCATTTGCCATATACAATATAAAATAATTATTAGAATTTCAACCCAAAAACCAAACCCATAAAAACACTATCAAAATATAGAGATTAACCCAAATACTTAGAAGAAAATCAATTCTAAACATAATAAAACAATAAGATAGAATGAAAATTTCAAGCACATATGAAAGCAAATAAAAAAGACAAAACCTACGTTTTTTTTTTTTTTTTTTTTTACATGAGTCTCTCTCTTTTTTTTTTTTTAATCTTAAAGTGAAGTTGAGTTTAGGGTTTTAAGATGGTAATTGCTAGGGTTTTAAGGAGAGAAGAGAGAGTCCTACCAAGAGTCTCTCTCTCTTTTTCTTAATCCTAAAGTTTTTTTTTTTTTTTTTGGTGAGTCCTTTAAAAAAAAAAATTCAAACCTAAAGTGAGTCATTTTTTTTTTTTAATTCTAACGTGAGGTATCTTAAAAAATTATAAATAGAATTTACAATTTAATTTTTGTAATTATTTAATTTTGGTATTTTTAAGCAAAAAACGTTATTTTAAGTCTAGATGATTTATTTCCTTATTTTTAGGTTCTTTTAATGTTTTTTTAGGTCAAATTTGGTTCCTATTATGGTTAGGTATTAATTAGGGCTTATTTTAGAATATATTTTTTTGTCTGTCAAGTTTTATGAAGCCCTTAAATAGGCCTTCAAGTTTGTATACGTTTTTCAATATTATTGATATTAATAAAAATTCAAACTTTTGTCTATTGTTTTTATGATAAAAAGAATCTAAAATAAAAAGAAAAAGAAAATAGTGATGATGTGGAAAATTGTGAGAGTTTCAGAGGTTTCGGTTTTATATATATATATATATAGAGAGAGAGATTAAATATTCAATTATGAGTTGTAATGTATATTAATAAAAAAATTTAAAAAAAAAAAACATATCAATGATTTTCTGGCATGTGGATTGAATTCAATAGTCTTTACTTTTGAGCACAATTTAAAAAAAAAATAAAAAAAGAAGGAAATTGAAAACATATTTTCAATTTTAAAAAATATTATATATTTTGCGACAACCCAAAAGTGAAAGTTACTATATATTTTAAGATATAGGGAGTGTTATACATCAACCGCCCCTTGAGAGAGTATTATCCAAGAAATGAATTGGCAAAATATCTTGTTAACCTTAATACAAAAATTATAAATTAATTGAAATATGTGGCGCGCATTGGAAAGTGCAACAACTACTAAATTAGATTCTAATAACTATTACATGAACTGTAGGGGAGCTTAAATTATTTTCTAATGCTAAAGATGGTTTTTTCCACGTCTCTCAATGATGAAATCAAGAATCAATAATGTCCTTAAAATATTATTGATTCCTGTTAAGAAGTCCGTCTATTAAAAATATTAAATATTCAATTAGGAGTTGTAATGTACGTTATTCAAAAGAAAAAATAAACATGTCAATGACTCTCTAGCTTGTGGATTAAATTCAATTGTCTTTACTAAATTTATTTGAGCAAAATTTTTAATAAAAAACCATGAAATTGAAAACATATTAACTTTCAATTTAAAAAAAAATTATTATATATTTTGTGACAACTCAAAAGTGAAAGTTGACATATATTTTGAGATATAGGAAGTGTTATTCATCAACCACTTTTGAGAGAGTATTATCCAAAAAAATGAACTAGCAAAATATCATGCTAAAATACAAAATTAAAAATTCATAAAATATTTGAGACTAGTTTTTTTTTCCTTGGAGAGTGCAACAACTACTAAATTAATTTTTTTTTTTTTTTTTTTGAATAGAACTACTAAATTAAATTCAAATAACTTTTGTATCAACAGTTTCGGGGGGGCTTAAATTATTTTCTCATGCTGAAGATGGTCTTACATTGCTCTCAAGGATGGAATCAATATTTTTTTCTTTGGTAAGGCTAAAGTATGAAAAAATAAAATAAAAATCACTACTTAAGAATAAAAAAATATATTGAGATTAAAAATAAATTAATATAAAAATCCAAATTAGCATATATTTAGTACTAACAAAAGAAATGATACAAAATAAGTGTTTCTTAATATATTTCAATGCCATCATCTATTGAAAATGTCTAGCATTTTCAGTAACAAAAAAAAAATGTCTAGCATATATTTAGTATACTAACAAAAGACGCAATCTTTTAGTAATATTAAATTTAAAAAGTCAAGTCAGCGAAGACGCAATTTTTTTTTTTTTTTTTTTTTTTTGGTGAGGGAGAATATGACGTTTCAATAAATTAGGATAGGAAAATAGAAACCAAAGGTCATGTAACCTCTTTTTTTTGTTGCGGAAAAATGTTTGTTTTTATTTATTTATATAAATCACTTAAATAATTAAGGGTCCAGATTAGGTTCAGTGCTTCCAGTGCACTGGACCCGGTCGGATGGTGACACGTGTCTAAAAATAAACACGTGTCACAATCCCAACGATTCCAATACCACTAGACACTGGACCCAAACCTCCTCCAATAATTAATTTGACTTTTACTTTTTAGTGCCTTGAAAGTCGCTAATTTGTATAGTATTTTCCTATTCAAGAGAGGTTACCATACTAATTCAATATAACAGAGATATTGTAGTATAATTTTGCAAAAGTTCAAGAGGTTCAATGTACTTTTCGTAATATATTTTGTGTTTATACTTTATAATTAGATTTAGAATACAAACATAAACCTTAATTATGGGGATAAATCGTCTCATTCTTTTTTCTTTTTCTTTTTTTATATATATACAAGATAGAAATTCTACTCTAACTTAATCTAAGTGTATGTGTGTATGAAGGTCACTTCTGAAAATTTGAACCACAGCCCTTGCCCTCCAAATCCCACAAGCACTTATACTTATAGAGTGACTATTGCACTAAGAGTGTGCAATGATCATTCTTTTCTATTTAGAAGGCGTTTCATTTGTCAAACCCATGACTTGTCACCTTCCTTTTTTTATTTTATTTTATTTTATTTTATTTTTTGAGGAAGGACTTGTCACCTTCCTTGTAAATAATGCTGCACAAAAATGTGAAATTAAATTATATTTGCGACTGAAATTTTGCCAAGCTATGTGTCATGCCAATAATGCAGTTGTGAAGAATAGAACTAGGATTCTCCAATCTCCATAGGTTAACTAAGTGATCATTAGCTCATATATATAGATCCCAATTTCATCTGGCTAGAACTCCCAGATGTTTGTTGAATTAAAATATGGGTTTAAGTGGTTTCGGACTTAGCTTAATTACAGGTTAAGTAAGGGCAATATAACTAGTACACGACAGACATTGGTGGAGATAGAGATGATTAGACCCTACCTTAAATAAACTTTGAAGATTTCAAGAACTTGATTTAGATTGATTTTCATTCAAACAATGTTGCATCAACTCCATACTACCAGACAATAGGACTTGCATAAACACAAAGGGTGAAATGGGTGTTGACAAATTTGGAGGTCAAATAAAGTTACCCTTTTACTTTTTGTCTTGTTGTATGGATCAAATGGTTGTTGGGTTCAGCATAGAATAAAATCTTGCTTTTATTTACAATCTAAAAAAAGTAATTGTTTTAAATTAGCATAGGCTGCTTAATTAGTAACTTTTAGTCCCTTAATTCTCTTGGCTCACCAATTCCATTTTTGATGATCTGCAAGAGAAGTAAAAATCCTAACAATAATATATTATTTTAGGTAAATGATGGTTTCTGTGACAAGTTGATGTTAATTATGAAAAAAAGTTTCGATTAGTTGATTACAAATTCATGATTTGGATGATAATGAAAATAGAAAAAATTTTGATGACATTGACCGTGACAAACACTAGTGGTTATGGCGGCAGGGATAATGAAAATTATGATGATGGGTGGTTCATCTCTCTCTCTCAAATATTGCACTCTAATCATTATCATTGCGTTAGGTTCATAATCTCATCAATTACAAATGCTAATGAGAACATCATCTGACAGGTATGCTAGAGATAAGTGACAAAGTTAAACAGGGTTGAATATAAGTATGTTGCAGCTTCTGCTAGAGAAGCGACAAGAAAATGTTGCATCAACCTAATTATGTGATGGAACTTTTTAATTTATCTTCAGTTTAGACCTTGAGTGCAGGTCAATCAGGTGAAAAATATAACCACAATCCACAATCTTCTAATGGAAGAGATTCTCCTATAGGATCATATTGTAAACAATAGTTATTGCATCATTTCAGGAGATTAATTATGGGACAGATATGACATTAATTAGAATCCACTTTAACCTTAATGTGAAAGTGAAGGACAGTGGGGATTTTAGTAATCATATTTAGGGTGTAAACTAAGCCAGGTTTAGTGGATAAAATGTACGGAATTCATAATTACATAAGCCTGACTTTGTGTATACTAATTGTTAAACCTTGCAGTTTGCCAACGTAAATAGTTTGTTTGAATGATTAGTTGAACCTAACTAGTAGAGCTTAATATCTTCGTGATGTTTGAGGTCTTAACTCAAATGAAAAATAGTATTCTTTGAAAACAACACAACAGCCCTAATTCAAACTATGGACAAAAAGGAAAATAAGTTGGACAATCCCATCATAGAGTAGTAGCGTACTTTTTTTTCTTTTTTCTTTTTTTTCTGGTTTTCTTTGAAAATAAGTTACAGGTACAAAGTATCAAATTGCCAAAGCTTGTACAATTGCTTAGTGGAAAAGGGAATATAATTTTCATTTCGTATATATTCAACTACTTGTTTCTTTGTCAACGCAAATTATAAACTACAGCAAAGTGTAAGGTTTCCATGTCATTCTGTAACCCACTTTGTCCACTTAAGAACTGTTCCTAACTGTAACATCATTGTTCAAAGGTTGGCCGAAGCAGTAAAATAGTGACCGCGCAGGTAAGCTAGGATTAATAGGTTTGTTTTAAACAAGCAAGGTTTCTGTAGAATTGGTAAGTTTTAGGTTTAACTTTTGCCCACCCCCCACCCCCCCCAAAAAAAAAAAAAACCTATAAGGAGAGAAGGAGCAATCATGAATGGTCAACATACCGGGCAAAAAATAAAGGGTTTGCTGTTTTTATTTTATTTTATTTTTTTAACCAAGTGAGGTAAGATGTATTGTAGAGCTAGAAATTTTTCAAGAAGAAGCTAATTATATCAACAAATTTTTAATGCAATTTTACCCATTAATATGGCAGTTAGCTTTTTGAATCTATCAAGAACCGACCCGACTTATATATATAAAGATATATAAAAAATAAAAAAAAATAAAAAAGTACTACTATTTAAAATCTTAGTTGTCATTTTTTTAAATATTTTTTCTTTACTTTTATTTTTTATAAGAGAGAAAACAAAGAACTATTGAATGAATGCCCATTAAAAATCCACTAAAAGGTTATATTTTATGGCCCAATTAAAGAATTTCCAATCTAAGCAAATATATCTTCATCCTACACAACCTACCGACTCGAAATCACCTATATTTTCAAACAACCTAGGATTGTAGCTAGAGGTTGGCAGGTTAGTGATGGTTTGAAAATTTTTCAACCCATCATTGACGGTTTGGTAAAAATTTTGAAATTCAATCATTTACATAAATGTAATACATTTTTTTTCAAAAGATAATTTAAGAGGAGCCATTAATTAAATTGTATATATAATTTTTTATTTTCTATGAAAATATATATATACAGGAGGGAAGGGGAGGGGTCAAAAGCTAGGGGGCATGGCCTCCTTGGCCCCCCTCTTTCTACCACTGAAGGAAATGGATTAAAACTCAAGTTTTCTACCGAGAGAGACCTAGGTAGCGCTATTGAGTTACAAAGCTTTTCTGCAACCAAACTGTAAGACTATTGGCACTATATTTATCGTATTGTTATCATTATTATTTTCACTCTAACAATTTTCTTACCTTTGGAGGTTTGAATTCCTTCCCCTCACTTACTGTAAGTGAAAAAAAGAGTAACCATATTCAATCTCATTTTTCTTCAAACGTGATTCCAATTACAAAGTAACAAGCATGCCCCCACGATTGAAGAATTTTTATACAGAAAACTTACCTCATGGGCTACATATAAAAGAAAACATTCCTTAAACACACTCCCCCACACATTTGATGTTGTTAATACTTAATAATAGTATATTGTTGTTATTACTATATTATAATAATTGTATGACCAATGATAGAAAAATCCTTAAATACTTTTAGATCTCAGGCCCCTTAAGCCATGTGAATCTAGGATAAGATCCCAAATTTACTTTTCCCCAAAAACAAGAACTAAAATTTTTAATATTTGAAACTCCTCCACATGCAGATCAATAGTACGCCCTCCACTATAAGTAACCTGAGCCTTAGCTAGGCTGCACAATGCACATAAGTTCTGTTCCATGCACACATAAGATTCCCACAAAAATGACGTCGTTTTTAGTATTTCTTAGAGCCCCCACAATTTGACGCTTGTGCGTGTGTGTCCTATATATATACAGCACCTCGACTAAACCCTTCTTCACCTACTCTTCTCAGTTTCATACCTCTCTCTCTCTCTCTCTCTCTCTCTCTCACACAGAGTTTTTTGAGTCCCAAACACGACTAGATCTTGACTTGTCCCTCTTCTTTTTCTTTCACAACTATAGAGTTTTCTTTTGTTTTATACTTTTGAATTTCTAGATCCTCTTCTTTTTTTTCTTTTTTCTTTTTTTTCTTTTTCTCGATTTGCTAGTGTTATTCATTGTGCCATTCATAACCCATGTTCTATTTTCATGGCCTAAGGTCATTTTGAGGGTTGTTTTGGTTTAGATGCCACTGGAAAATCCGAGCGACAAGCTCAAACACCCTGAATTACACATAGGAAAAGTAGTTGGAGTTGTTGGTTTTGCGTGATTATATATATATATATATATATATATATATATATCTTTGATCCCACTGTTTTGGCCGTGCGGCTCAGATTATTTGATCTCCATAAAACTAAAAGAAAAATTCCCTTCCACTTCATGTTTTGCGCTAGGGTTCCTTTGGTCATTAGACTGTCTTTTCCAACCAATTGTTATATGCCACGTGAGCCCAAATTTTGTGGAAAACCTACTCATATAACCTTGGAATCCAAAAATGACTTCAATATTCCCTTCTTTTTTTTTCTTTTCTTTTTTCTCTTTTGCCTATTCTCTTTCTTCCATTTTTTTCATTTTTGATTACTTTCTGTTATCATTCATAGCCATTCGACCCCAAAATTTTAAGACTAGGATTTTAGATTTGATTATTGTTATTATATTCCTCTCTATTATTCACAGATTAATCCACAGTCGTTATTTGCGGATGCAGCATCATTGAGATTCACAGTGCCAAAGCACAGAAGCAACAATCTGATTAATCTCTCTCCGCATATGCTTTGGAATTGAGAATCTTGATGATGCTGCATCAGCCAATAAATGACTACAAACCTCAAAGCAGGGTCTTGATTTTGCAGCTTTGTTTGTTAAAGGTAAACTAATTAATTTCAATCCGCTTTCCCATATGTACTATTTTGTTTTTATCTAATATGTGATTATTGATGGCTATGCAATTGTAGCACTTATTTGATTCCTTTGCCTCGTAAATTATTTTATTTTTTTCTACTTTATTACTGTTCATTTACAGGAATCAAGTAAGTTATTATGATAATGCAAAGAAGAAAGGTGAGTGAGGTAAACTTTGCTCTTATCTCACTACACTTTTTGGAGCAATATATGCGCATTTGTCTTGCTGCTATGTATTTTTTCTTTTTATTTTTAGGGCTATAAATCTAATTAATATCAATTTAAGTGTAGGGTTTTATTATCCCTGACAAAAATAGTGTTTGTCATTAAAATACAGTAGTTATTTTTTAGGGAATTCTTGTCTGTGTTGGATAAACAGTTTTGAAGCTTGGAGCTTCCCTAGGAACTAGAACGATCGAGCTAGAATCTTGGCTACATGATGTCACATTGAACGGTTGTGTTCACTACCACAATATTGAGGAATATTATTTGTAATCATTTCCAATTGAAGGAGCATCCATGGAGTTATCTCCTACCCATTTCTTCTTTAATTATATTTCCTCTTTGTGTCTCTCTTATAGAAACATGTAGGTTTTAGGAAGAATCCTATAATTTCAAGGAAAGCAATTATAGTAGAAAAATTAGTTGTTTCTGTAATTTCGCTAACTCAAATCGAATCCCCAATGTCCCCTCCTCACCCCTCAACCTCCAAAAATGACAGAAATTTCACTTGAGTCCTAAATAGTTAGATTTTGTTGTCCTTAAATTCATCCTCTTTTCACTCGTTAGATATATTTGACTCTTGACATTTTTAGTGAATCCTTGAGACCTATTCCTTGGCCTGTTATCTTGTTGTCCTTTTAAGTACTCTTTCTTTTGTTTTAGTGAATCCTTGAGAGCTACTCCTTGGCCTGTTATCTTGTTGTCCTTTAAGTACTCTTTCTTTTGTTTTACCAACAATCAGAATCACCCAGCTGTAATGCTGCACTTGTGTATCAATCAAATGGAAAACAAATTACATGACCGAACTTCAGGATAGACCTAGCTGGATGGAATAACCCCGGCCTTCTTTTTTTCCCTTACAACAAGTGAAAGAATGAGATATTTGAATCTAGGTTTTCTTTATAAGAAGAACCAAGTAATGTTACTCAATCTCATGGAATTGACAATAATGGTTTATATTTCATGTTAATAAGACATCTGAAATACCAACGAGGTAATATCTCTAAATTTTTCTTTATCTTGAGGTAAAATACAACTTTTGTAAAATATGATTATTTAAAGAACAATGTTATAAATTATGAAATGCATTTTGTTACTTAGTTTATGTTCATAGGAATAAGACAGTTACAAGGTTTTTGACAATTGAAATAAACCTTTTAGTTTTAGAATATTCTGATATAGCTGTTTTTCTGAGCTTGCACTTTGATTATCTTTAGATTCATCGATCATTAATAAGGTTTATTGCAGTGGCTTTAAACAGAGATAGGCATTTCAACCTTTTGAGTTCTAGAGTAATCTATGAGATCTTGGGTTTTGTTTCAATATGCATGAAGGTTATAATGAAGCAATATTGCATAGATATGACTGACTAGTTTCAGGGAGTCTATGCACGTCAGGTTGTACCACATGTAAAACAAAAGATGCCATAAAACAACATAAAGCCTTAGCTGTAACTCAGAAATATAAAGGATCATAATGATTATAGCTGACTGGTATTTAGTTTACATAGCAATGATTATGTATGAGTTCAAGGTTGATTGTTTGATATTGTCGGTTGGGAAGCAACTTCAGTGAAGAATGAATTTTTATATTATTTTGATCTTTAGTTGTAAATGTTTTAAACTAACCCTGAATTTTTGAGATAAAGATTTGATTGTTGTTGTTGTAAGATTTGAAATTTTGGAACTAAGATTTTATTGTTATTGTTGTAAATGTTTTTAACTAAACATAAATTGAAAACTAAGTTTGATTGCTGTTATTATTGTTATAAATGCATTTAACCTAGCATAAATTTTAAACTAACTCTAGTCTTAAGGTGAAATATTTGATGGTGTTCGTATCTGTTTGGTTTTAGACCTTTTCTTTTGAACTTTTTAGTTCATTTGTTCATTTGTTTACATATGTACAATTTTCATAACTTCATTTTTCTCAATACAACTCTATTTTGACAAACTTTCAACAAATAAACAAATAAATTTTCAGTGACAAAACTACATTCACTCTTAATCTCTTATAAAAATACAAATTGTGTGTAATAAACAGTGCTCTATAGTTATATATACCATCTAGTTTTTTGGAAGACGGGTGTCTTAGAGAATTAAGAGAGCCACTTAACAGTAGAATGATATTTGAAATTATTCTATAACAATGTTTCTATTAATAACCATGAAATTTTTGTTTTACCTTGGAGTTGCATTTAGTTGCTGCAGGGAACGTAGTTGATTTTCAACCTAACCAGGTTAAATGTACTGTAGAAATGAGTGAATTTTGAACCGACTTTTTCTATTTATTAGACATTGAACTGAAGAAGAATCTTAAGCCATGTCATGTGGGGGCAGTTAGTGACAAAAGCTGTTATATCATTTTGACAATTGAAAAGGAGGGAGACGAATATCATTCCTTCTAACGGAGGTCCACAAGTACATTGAGTGAGAAAAAACCAATGTTAGCGAGTACAAAGAGATCATAGCAAATCCTTTTTACTACGAACAAATTTGTATGCACATGAAATAATGCTTGTAACTATGTATTTTCCTCTTTAGTCTATTGGATAATGTTTTACTTATATTCACAAAAACATGTGGTCAGAATCTTGAATTGTGATCTCTTATTAGTCTATTGTGCATTTTTACCTAATATCTGTGTTATTAATCAACATCTTGACACAGTTGCATCACTTCTACAGCTTTTTTCACATTGCTGCAATAAACTTAAGTTTAAGATTTTCGGGTATGAAAAATTGAGGTTGGACCTTGGTATGATGATAAGTACCCCTCTCCATAAGTTGGAGTTGGAAAATCAGCTTCTCAAAAGTAGGGTAAGTCTGCCGATCGATTAACCAGTTCATGCCTTAAAAGCATGGGTTTTGTGTACTAAATATGAATGAAATTTTTTAAATTTCACACATTGATGATGAATGAGTGGAATTGTGAATCTAGATTTTATAGTATGGCCAATGTGTAAGCAATTCAGATTGAAGCTTTGTGATTAGACAGAATCAAAGCACTGTACATCAAAGTTCAAATACTTGAAATCTTATCTGTGATGATTTTGTGATTAGCCATAGGTCACTAGTATGGGATATGCACATATTGTTGAGCAAAACTTTTTGTAGAGTTTTCTCTGTTTATAAAGTGTCCACTTATAGTCTGTTCCTGGAATTGATCGGACACATCACAAGTAATAGTCAATTAAAGAGAGTGTCACATATTGTGTTGAATGTCACAAATTTTTTCCTGATTTAATTGTGACTAGATCTTTTGACAACCAAAAATGAAGAGTCCTAAGAGACAAGATTGTCTGAGTAGAGAAACCACTAATGAATAGATTTTTCTTTTTCAACTTTTCAATTTTGATTTGCTGTCTTCAGGAAAACAAAGGCTTTAAGGTAATTGTATCAGAAAAAATGTGTTCATTATCATATGTGGTGATTGATCTTCTCCTTGTTCACCTAGATAGTCAAGACTCTCTAGATTTATATGGGTTATTTATGCCATGAATGATGCTAGGGTTATTACAATGTTTTGCTATATAAGCCTTATAAATTGATTTGTCAATTTTAAACTTTTAAAAATTATTTATTTATAATGCTATTGATGTGACACCAATTACATTTGTTATTTTTTTTTAATAAGAATTATTTTAGTAAAACCGGTAATAGTTTTATCATTCCATAAACAATACCATTCTCTCTCTCTCTCTCTCAAAGTTTTCTTTTTGAGTGTAGAATTCACACATTAATTTGTATAGACAAATTTAAGTACTTAAATTTCAAATTGCAAAATGAAGCCTACGCTTTGATATTTTTTCCCCCCTTAAAAAAAGAAGAAGAAGAAAAATGGTAACATTCCAAAAAGAAAGATAATGATCTTTTTTCTTTTTTCTTTTTCTTTTTTGGTTTACTTTTAACAATGACATATTTACTTAGTACCCTCTTAGTAAAAATTTAAGAAGAGCAATTACTAAAAGCCACCTTTGAGTGAGAATATGTACTGCTTAAGGAATCTTTTGATATTAAATACCTGTGAGTGAAAATTTGATAATTGGATTGGGGGACTTTAACTTTAGATGTCTCCATTGAAAATATCAAGAAGTACGCCATGAGTTTCAAGACTCTTGGCAATGTTAAAGGTAGATCTTGTGCATCACTAATTGTGATTATCTTTTATTTATTTTTGGTTGGAATTTATAATTTTAGTAATGCTATAAATACAATATTTTTTATAACCGGCAACCTAACTTGTTGTGATAAAAATAATATTATTTTCACATAGATCTATAATTAATGGACACCACTTTTGTTATGCATCAAAAAGAGTTAGAACATATCAGCAATTATGGAAAAAATTGTATTTGAAATGAGCTGTTAGTTTTCTTTCTCTTCCTTTTTTTTTTTTTTTTTTCTTTTTGAGAGAGAGAGAGAGAGAGAGGGGGGGGGGGGGTGTTGGGGTTTCTCTGTCTCTCATAATCTCTCCCTTTTGTTTGTAAGTGAGAAATTTACCATATGTAAAATGGCCTTTAATCTAGTATCAATGATACCGCCCCTAGTGGAAAATATGCACACACACACACACCAAAAAATGAATTGTCACTACTGGGATTTGGAAGACTTGAAATGTCATTTGGCAAAAATCTTGGAAAAAGAGATTTCGACCCCTCTTTTTTGTTGTTTGTTAAAATGCGTGGAAGTGACAAAATATCTCCATTTAGAACCTCAGTTCTCTTTTACCCCCCAAATCTAGGACATATGTGTTAAAACCGTACAATTTACAGCTCCTTGAGGTAAAAGACGAAACCTCCTTACTGAATTGAATGAAGTCATTTCTCTCCTTGGTTCTTTCTCCTCCAAGCTGGGTTAAGCTATAGTATTGTTAGGGTTTAATCAAGTGTCTGTTAAATGTCATAATTCAATCAGTTAAATTTCCTTGATAACGATGGTGTTGGTAGCAATGATAAATGTGCAAATACTGATATTGGTGACAATAAGATTGTGTCATGAGGTAAAGTTGGCCATAGAAAGTTTGATGTTGACAATGTGAAGATGCCAAAAAAAAAAAAAAGGTGCACAACCACACCATTTTTCATATTGTCTTATGTAGTTTATTGTGAGTGATAGAGAAAAAGTATTAGATATATGTGAAGATGACAAACAGTCAATCATAGTCTATCACATAAGATTGTTGTGAGAAATGATGTTGTTAAGGTTTTGGTCCTAGAATAATTGATGAGAGGGCAAAGCTAAAGTGGGAGAGAGGACACGTTATCTTTTGCACTCATTACGAGGGCAGAGCTAAAGAAAGAGAGAGGACACAGTATCTTATGTGCTTTTTATAGGGCAAATATAAAGTAGGAGAGAGAGGAGATGATATCTTATGTGCTCATTATATACTATGAGTACCTCACGATAAAAGAGTTTATGGATGTGTGGATTTCATTTATTGTGAGGCCATCATTGTATGCAATAGTGTACTAAATAATTTGGCTTTGAGAGTCGGAAGAAATGTTTAACCCTTATGCGAGTACAAATTTACCCTTGAGTCATTAAACAAGAATTGCCCTCCTTGCGCTCTAATGCAAATATTTCCCCTTTTTGTCTCTGATCATAATTCAAACTCACAATTTTTTTTCTTTTTTTTAATTAAAAAGAGAATGAATGAAAATGAAGATGAAAATTTTCTCTTAAATAGTTTAGGTCCTATATTTTTTTCAAAAAGTAATATGGAATGAATTACTAAATTTAATTGTTTTTTCTAGATTATGACCAATTAGAATCAAAATTCACTGCAATAGGAACAAAAGTATTTGGTATTGCAAAATTTCTTAAAAGAAACCGAGGATCTTTTGAAAATTTTCAAATTTATTGGTATATGCTTTTTATACTTTAATATTAATTTTTTTTCCAAGTATACTCCTAAATAATGAAATTCAATTGGTTATTTTTTGTTTGTCTTTTAATTGTATAAAATATAGGTATATCTATTTATTTATTATAATTACAAAGTTGAGATTATGAATAAACTTAAACATAATATGATTATAATAAGGCTCCATAGAATCCTAAAATAAATTTGTATCAATCTACGTGGATTTTCATATTTCCTATGGATCATTGCTTAATAAGAAAACTTTCCAATTCCCATGCATCCCATTTCAATTTACATTTACATTATATTTATATGAAAATTAAAGCCTTTTTTTAATTGTTTATTTATTTTGTTACTTTTATTAAGTAATTTTTTTGAAATTTTTTTATTTTTTTATTTTCTTGCTCCCTAAACTAAAATCTTAACTCTACCTCTACAATGAGAGCAAATGGTAGAAAAAAGTATGTGAAAAATGATGTGAATTTTCCTAATACATATGGAGATTAATACCATGATGACCATACATTGATTTTGGAGGAAGATATAGTGCTGAAGGTGGTAGAGATGATGGTGGTGGTATATATAATGACATGCAATTATGATAACAACATTATAATGATAATGGTGGTGGTGGTGGTGGTGGTGATGATGGTACGGACTGGTTATTGTATTAACAATGATAACAATATGGGGTAATCACGGTGGTGGTGTAATGTTTGAAAAACATTCAACTTTCCTTCTGAATTTTTTTTTTCATTAGTTTTCTTAAAGCTGGTCAAGCATGATTGTCATATATATATATATATATATATATATATATATATTTATTTATTTATTTATTTATTTCATTCTTTAATAATACAAAAAATCATAGAAATTAAGAATGCATTTTAGGATTATTGGTCGAACTTAATTAATTTTATGTAGTTCATTCATAAATCATAATTCATTTTCAGAATGGAAAAAAGACAGGTTTGATAATGTGGATGATGAGTTTAAGGCAAATCTAGGTTTCTTTTACAGCATACAAGAGTTTTTACAGAGACAAAACTGTGCTTCCCGCCGGAGGAGCTTGAGCCTTTGCGTTTTAGTCATAAAGTAGTGGATAGCTAGATTCAGAATCTAGTTTGTTCATGATTGCATTGGGCACCCAAAGCACAAAAAGAAGTTAAAAACAAAAAAGAAAAAGATTCCTGTATGAAATTTTACTCACTTTATTTTTTTACAGCTTTTTTCAATTGTCTAAAATTTTCTATATTTAGTTATATGATTTACATGAATAATGTATCATTAACACCAGCCTTTTCTTCCATATAGATTTGATTCTGCAGGTTAACTATGCCAGTAGGTTTCTGCATATCATTTGGAGATACTAAAGTTGACATGCAATGTTGAGTTAAAACTATAAGAGTACAAACTAAATAGATATTCCCACAAAAAAAACTGTACATCACAAGAAATGTGTAGAAAAAAAAATTTTGGTTAACGCCTATGTTAGTGTTTAGAACTCTTGGAACAACTAATTATTCTTCAGGCAGAGTGTAATTTTCATCCCATACGCACTAAGTGATTATAGAGATATTTAAGAGTGGCCTCAAGATATTAGTTAATTAAGAGTTCTAAGCACAAGACCTCACGGATCTCATGAAACTTAAGAATTGCTAAATTAAACCCATTGGGGAGTTATTTAGAAAAACCTAAACCAACTCTATGCTAATCATAATAGGATTAAATTACTTATATTGCAAGTGCATGCTTGGATACACTTGGCTTGAATCCTAAAAGATGTAAAAATTTCAAAAATAAATTTTGATATTGAAGATGGATTCACATCATCATACTATATATCCTATCTCCTTACTTTTCCAAAAAATAAAAAATAAACAAAAACAAAAATGCATGTGTTTCATTTTCAAGCTACAACATGACACAATTGACTCGTGACACTGCCATATGCCTGATAAAGTTTCTTTCTTTTTATGTTTTTTAGGGAAACTGTCATACTCATACTAGTTGCATAAGAAAAGCTACATAACCGACGACTGTTGTAGGGAACCACCACTGTTCTACATCTCTGGGAAATTATTGGCAGCCAATATGATAATGATAATGATAATGCAGCAGCCTAGCTACCACATCAAAGTAGAATGTCTCGATCTTAAGGGGCTCAGACTCTCTTTTTCCTTTTATCTTTTTCTTTTTTTTTTTTTGTTTTTGAATGGACAATATTCTAATCTCATATTAGATAAATTGAAATCTTTCGAAATTTATTTACTCAATTTTCTTTTTCTCCTTAAAAAAAAATTATCAATGCTTGTTTCCCAATTATCTTTTTCTTATCTAATTGTATCAATTTAAAAGTATACAATTGAAGAAAACGACTGCATTGATTTGATTGCAACAAAGTTCAGGTCAAAGTGTGCCCACATAACCACATATATATATATATATAAAAGATTAACAATGATTCTAGGACCATAACCTTAATCCAATCACAAGTTATATATATATATATATATATATCCAAGCAAGATGTGACAAGGTTGTTCTACTAGAATTAGTAAAGATTAATTAGTACTGCGTTATTCCTAGCATGGTCCAAGTGAGCTAGGCTAAGCAAATTAAGAGTAATATATATATCAGCTTCAATCTCTTTCATTGTCACCTTTCAAAAATGGTTGAAAAATGTAAAAAGAGTAATGATAACAACACCACAGTGGCCCCTCCTCCTTCCAGGGCTGCAAGCAACCCAGGCAAGGCTGAACACATGGACACATTTTTGTTTGGCACATTGATATGTCGTATTTCAGTGATTGTGCTGTGTCCCAAAAAATGTGATCGTGATGTATCGATCTCGGTTTTCTTTCAAGCTTTGCCTTTGTCATCTCATTTTCATATACCTTTTATATCAAAATTAAGGCGAAACTAAATAATTTCATGCTCATCATCATGGTCCCCTCGATTAATTTTTCACTTATAGCCAATGCAGAAAAAATATATTTGTGCCAACTTCATCATAAGTCCATGTTCAGGCTCTGCAAGAAAAGCCACTTTTGGCTCATTTTTTCCAATATATATTCAATATGCCACCTCAATTGTCACCATTACCATCAAATTATAAGGTGGTAGTGTCTGTGTGGCCCTTTGTTCTGGTAGTGCACACGAAAATATCTATGGTCCCCAAAGCTAGACCATGATGGTAAAATGTACGATAAAAGGTCCACATAGTGATTGAACATAAATGATAGTAACAAACAATGTACTATATTAATTGAGACCACAAGTGTAATGGTAGATGATAGACCTGCAGGTGGTAGAAAATAGAAAGGTTTAAATGTTTTGATTAGTGGTTGGTTTCCAATATGAATTGCTTAGGATGTGAGGTTGTAACTAGTATAGTACATTTATGGCATTTGAGTCCAAACTTGATGCTTTCAACTATGCATGGTACACTTTGTATAAAGGTTCCATCAGATTTTGTTTGGCCGGTGGAAGACAATTTTTTTTTTTTTTTTGGAGTTGAGTGCGATTTTCTTCTATTTCAAAAGGTTGAGGTTGTGACCAAGCAAAGGCTACCTTCTTTTTTTTTTTTCTTTTTTTTTTTGGTATTTTGAGCTGAAGGAGTTAAGGGACCAATAAGGTCTGCCCACGAAGTTGAAGCTTGACCACTTAACCAATTACTGTTTTTCAAGGCTCAACATTATGGGAATCTCTTCAATTTCAACGTGGACCTGTTACTCCATTGTTCAATCCCGATCATGTACTCTGCCTCAGTGTGTTTTCTTTTTATTTCTCTCTCTCTCTCTCTCTCAGGGATAGCCCATTTTCAGGGAATGGGTTAAGGGCCTAAGGGTATCTATCATATTTCAGCAGAGCTAGGACTAGATAGAGGCCCAACCGCTGAAATTGTATTCTGGGTTTTTTCAAGACTAAAAGCACTCGTGGATCCATGAAACACAAGAGGGCCCAAAATACATGATCTAAGATTCTAAATTCCTTCCCCCTTTTTTTTTTTTTTTTGCCTCTTTGTTTTGGGTATGTGCAAAGTGCAAACATATTGACTTTTCACTGGGAAGTTTGGTGTCTTTGGTTTCAGATGGAGACAGAGCCCGAAAGACCCAGGATTTTTCTGAGGGGACCGAAGTGGACCAAAGACCTTCATGTCCAATTGGTGGTTCAATTTTGGCTCGTGTGCCTATGAATTGGCCCAGGCCGAGGTCAACACAAAGCTCAATCCTCTGTGGAAAACCATCGGCCCGCCCATATCAAAGCTCACATGTCCTAGCAATGCATGAACTCCTTTAGGCAGACTTTAATATACCATAAGTAAAATAGAAAATAATAGATTTGATAAATTTGTTGTGGCATATGTTGCATGTTCAAGTTTCAGGGGTGTCAAAGTTTTTTTTCAAAAAAATGCATTTATAATCCTATCCATTGAATGAAGATTATGTTAGGAATAGTAATCTTTATTATTGAGAATAAAAAACGTTATAATGGATTAGCTATTCTTATTCACAAGCTTGGTTGTTACATATAGAAATTTTGTATAAAAAAAAAATTTTTAATTTTTAATTTTTTTTTTGTAGAAATATATTTCATGATGCACAAAATCGTCAGTGAGTTGATTGTCTGTACGCACGCCAATTAGGGTACCTGAAAAATAAGAGAACAAAGAACCTATAGAGAGCACTAGTGAGATGCCGGCCAAAGACCCTTCGAAGGTTAAGTCAATAATAAAATAATCTTCAATAACTTAAAAGTGCGAGAGTTAGGAAATTTCACGTACCTTAGAAAAGTCAAGACTTGGTGCTTATATAGTGGTGTAGAGCTAACCAATACCCCTTGAATGCAAGATCTTTCCTTGTAGAGAAAATATGGAGTTAAGGCCCCAAGATCTTAGAGTTTTATTTCCTATACTGAGAAGATACGAATGTGTAGTAGGATCTTTGGAAGTGATGTGCAAGTTCTTTCCATATAGGGATGCTTGAGTGGAGAACATGCAAATAGCGTAGGGGCTAAGCATATCTACCCGTCGGTATGCTTGTTAATCTGACGAGTGCTTTTAGGTTTGACGATGGACGTGGAAGATGTCGCATGGCCATCCAACCTGATGGATACGTTCGTCTCGAAGGATCTTAAGAGGCCTGAAGGATACTTTCATCTTGAAGGATCTTAAGAGGCCCGACGATCAAAAGAGTTAGCAAGGGCAGCGGCACTTCTTGTTCAGGGGGTTCAAATGAACCCTTTGACTTCAAAAAATATATATATATATATATATATTTTTTTTTTTATTAGTTTATTTTATGCTTAAAAATATTTTTGCATACATTGGCTAAAAAGTTGCACACCCTAGTCATAGATTAGTACAACCTAAAACTAAACAACAATTAGACAATTAGTGTATTATATGTTAGTGCGTAATTGAAGAAAAAAAAAATAGTAAAGTTAGCAATTGTTCAAATAATTGACTGGTTAAGTAGACACTTAGTTTAATTTTATGTATGGATGAATATGGATGTGTGGGTTAATAAATAATATAGTGTTAGTTGGTTACATTTTGTCAATTTAGTTTAAAATATTTCTATAAAAATAATGACAGCAACATAAAAATAAATAAATGCTATACAAACTTAACAAAATAAAATGGTCACACCTAGCACATTTACAATAGATAATAAAAACAGATAATGAACTATCATGTAGCAATTTTAAAATATGAAAACTCACCACTGCGCATCCTTGTCGCAATGGTCACTCCACGTGTATTAAGCGCTTGTGGAGTATGGGGGGTAAGGGCCGGGGTTCAAGTTTCCAAGAGGAAACTTCACACACATATACACTTAGATTAGACTATAGTTGAATTTCTATTTTATATAAAAATAAATAAATAAAATTGAAAACTCGTAGAAGTTGTAAAATTTCATATATTTGCATTTTTTTTTTATGACTTGATATATTCAAGTTTTTTGATATATTCAAGTTTTTTTTTATTAAATTTTATTTAATTTAAATTTCTTAATGACACCTCTGAAAAAAATTTCTGAAACCACCACTGAGAGTTAAAATTTTTTGGGTAAATGACATATTTAGTCCCTATCTTTTAAGCTACTTATCAATTTGGTCTCTAACCTTTTAAATGTGTCAATTTGGTCCTTAACCTTTTGATATTGTGTTGAAATAGTCATTGTCGTTAAGTGTTGGATGGAAAATGTTGAGATGGCTAACAGTGATATTAAAATATTAATCTAAGTTGCCACATGAGATGCCACATGGCCTTAATTTATAAAAATAAAAAAATAAAAAATAAAATAAAAAAACTTAGCCAAATTGAATTCGTTTGAGCTAATCAAATATATTAAGCGTAAATACACTTTTAGTCCCTACATTTTGCATTTTTTTTCATTTTGGTCCCTACATTTTGCTTTTACCACTTTTAGTCCCTAAACCAATTAACGTCTAATATTTAGGTCCTTTCTGTCACCCAACTAACAGCAAAAACTGATGTGACTAACAGTGGAATAAAAAAATAATATAATCACACACATTAATTATTTAAATTTAAAAAACATTAAAAAAAATTCATTAGTTTTTGGGAAGAACGTGACTGTTCATATTCTTCAACATCTTTCCCAAAAAATTTCTAGGCATTCAACATCTTTCCTAGAAAATTTCTTTCAAACCAAACACTAAAAAAATTCACATCTAAAAAGCCGATGCATCATAACATTTTCTTTCCACCCAAAATCATAAATTTTCTTATAAAACAACACACGCACACAAACCCAGCCAATTCGGCTCACAATAACAACAAACCCAACCAAACTCATAAATTTTTCTTAAACAATCGTCAACATTTTCCCTAGAAAATCAAGATTTTCTTTCAAACGAAACACTAAAATTCGTCACATTTAACAAACAAACATAAACACAGACCCATAAATTTTCTTTTCACCCGAACCCAAACCTAGAAATTTTCTCTCTACCCAAACATAGAAAAATCTAGCCATCACCTCCACCAATCAAACCAGCCAACAAACATGAACACAGACCCAACCAACAAACTTAAACATAAACCCAGAAATTTTCTTACTACCCAAACACAGAAAAATCCAGCCACCACCTCCACCGATCAAACCCACCACCACAACACTTATCAAACAATCAAGAGAGAGAGAGAGAGAGAGAGAGAGAGAGAGAGAGAGAGAGAGTTGGGTTTAGATAAAGAGAAAGTCAGAGATTAAGAGAAAAACAACCCACCACCACCGATTGAACTTGAACCCATCAAACTTGCTGGAAGAGTCGTCTGATCCCCAGACGGTTGCCTTTGCCGTAGTTAAGAACATCTAAGACAAAGGATTCGGAGAGGCAGAGGTTGAGTTGGGAGAGAGTGAGGTCGGCGAAGCGATGAAAGGATAAGTCGTCACTGTCATTGTGGAGTTGTTGGGTGTTTAAGATGAGGAAGATTTGGTCAAGGAGAGAGTTGTTGTGGCGATTGAACCAGTCCTTGAAGGAGGAGACTAGAAGATTCGAATCATGGTTGGGGGTTGGGGTTGGGGTTGGTGTTGTTCGAATATTCTAATGAAAAAGAAAAATTTTCAAATATTTTTTTTAAAACTTTGTTCAAGATACTTTTTAGATCTTAATTTTTGTGATTTTTGGGTTTTAATTCTATTTTTTATTAAATTAAAATTAATAAATTAATTTTTTAAATTTATATGCTGATGTGGCATTTTTTAATACCTAAATAAATTTTTTCATTATTATTTTAATGTTTTTAAATAATTTTTAATTCTCTTCGTCAGCCAGCTCAGCTTTTCCCATTAGTTGGCTGACGGTTGTGGAGGTGGCCTTTTAAAAAAAAAAAATGTTATAATGTATATATTATAGATCCCCAACCTAGCAAGATCTGTACCTAAAACTTACCTGATAGCCCATCCCTTAACCACTTGAGCCAAGACCCAAATGCTACATCTTGCCAATTTTTTTTCTAGTGAATTGTAAATACTATAATCAATTTATGTCACCATTTGATGCATTACTAAAACTTTACTCTAGATGTAACTTTTTGAACAACAACAAAACACGACATAACCTAACCGAAGTCCCTACCCTAGGAACGTTGAGGAGAAGAAGAGAAAGAGAAAGGACATGAGGGAGGGAGCATGGTTCTCAGAACCGGGAACCGTAATGAAAACCGATTTTTTAAGCCTAAAGAACCGGATTTTTTGTTAATTCCGTGAACCGCTAAAACCGGGGTTGGACTGCACGAACCGGTGAGAACCGTGCGGTCCAACCCCTTAGCAATTTATTTTATTTTATTTTATAAAAACAACTTAATACAATTTTATTCTACTTAATTAAATTATCCATCTCTTACAAGGAATAAAAAAAATTATAATTAAAATCCTTCAAAGATATTCAACTTTACTTCAAAAATTAATCATAAATTTTAATGTTTTCATGGTTATTATTTTATTTTGTTAACTTTCTTATTTAATTATTTAATATATGCTTGAAAATCATTAAATTTCCCTTACATATATAGATATATTAGTCAATTTTGCTAGTTTTATAAATTTAATATCTATATTTAGGCTTTAATTAATTATTAAATTAATTATGACGTCATCACGGTTCGACCCCAGTTCGACCTCGGTTTGACCTCAAAAACCTTGAACCTCTCCCTTTTACAGTTCAATGAACGGTTCGGGTCTGAAAATCTTGGGAGGGAGATCAAACTGTGTAGGACATGGGGATCATCGGAGTTCCTCGGATCTGGAGGTTCTAGATTTTTCTCAAAGGGTGATGTGGCGAGAAACCGTCGCTGTCTCGTTGAGTACCTTCGCAACAAGAGTTCTTCAAAACAAATGCGTGGCGATGCAATAATGAACAAGCTATTGCTTTGAAGAACTCTTGTGTGGATATAACAGCCCGTCTCTAATGTGGGTATAGTGATTGAAGTGCTATTGCAGTACATGAAGTGATTATTTAGGGTACGTGAATTGCTGCTGCGGTACTTGAAGGAATGGTGATTATTTGTGGTCGCACGTAAGGTGTTTGTGGAAAGTTCCAACACAGGGCTTATACAGCTGCTTAACTTTAGTAACAAAGTTCAAGTATAGATGGGCTATATGCTAGATGAGTTTCAATGGACGCTGTCTCGTTGCATTCAAATTTATTTTTCAATTATTCTAAAGAACTCATGAAGCCTTTAGGTGGGATTTAGTAGTTGATTTTGGATCTTCCATGAGCTGCAAAATATGATAGGCAAATTAAATGAAAAGAGCTTACAGAGGAAGCTGCAAAAAAAAATCCAACTGAAAAGTTCCATTAGCTCCAAAGATGTTAAGTTTAAATCTGAAGAATTTTTCTTCTGTTCAAATTGTAAATCCTAAATATGTTTGTGATTTTAATTTTCGCAAAGTTTTTGCTTATATGTTATATATATATATATAAATATATAAAATCCCATGTGGCAGACCACGTGGCATAAAAATTATATTTTAATTCCATCGTTAACTATGTTAAAATTTTCCATCCAACATTTAACAGTAATGACTATTTTGGCACAATATCAAAAGGTTAAGAACCAAATTAACACATTTAAATCGTCAGGAACTAGACCAAATTGACAAATATCTTAAAGGATGGAGACATATATATATATATATATATATATATATTTATAAAATCCCATGTGGCAGCCCATGTGGCATAAAAATTATATTTTAATTCCATCGTTAACTTTGTTAGAATTTTCCATCCAACATTTAACAGTAATGACTATTTTGGCACAATATCAAAAGGTTAAGGACCAAATTAACACATTTAAATCGTCAGGAACTAGACCAAATTGACAAATAGCTTAAAGGATAGGGACCAAATATGTTATTTACCTGAAAATTTTCTTTGGTCAAAATATCCGTTATCAATATTAATGGTAAATTTTTTTTTATGGGACTTTCTTTTTTTTCTTTTTTGAGAATAAAGACATTACGAGACTTTTTTATGGGACTTAATTGTAAAAGTTGCTATTGCATATACTAAAGAATATCTATTATAACCATTTTAGAGGGAAGTGATTATTCTTAAGAAATAACTAATCCATTTAATAAAGATGTAACTAAATAAAAGTAAAAATTAATTGAAAACTGAAAAAGTACAGTAAGACTCATAAATAGTATCAAAAAGTACAGTGAGACTTATAAATAGTCCTAAAAAGTATAATGAGACCCATGAAAAGTACTAAAAAGTACAATGGATCCATGAAAAGTTAACTAGAAGTGATTATTGCTGAAACTGAAAACTTTTTGCTGAAAGTACTATAAATAAAAGTAAAAATTAACTAAAATAGTACAGTGAGATCTATAAATAGTACCAAAAAATATTTTTCTTAAACTTGATACGTTTAATATTCGATTAGTCAGTTTCTCAAAAAAAAAAAAAAAACCGATTCGGCTGGGCTATTTTACCACCTTGTTAATAATAATATCTGTTTGGGCCTGAGAACCAGGCCTAGTTTGTGCGCTACAGACTACAGTATAGTCTAAGGCCTAGTCTCACTAAATGAAACCATGGACTGGACCTCTCTGGCTCTTTCCCACTGATTGACTTTCCTTTTACAATTCACAACGAGAAAGAATCGGTGAACCAAACAAAACCAGTGCTCGTCTTTCAGAACCCCACAAAGAATCCCCAATGAAGTGCCAAAGATTCCTCTCCATCCCAGTCTCAGCCGTGTTACTGTTAATGGGTTTTGTGTATTACATCACGGTATTCGTTTTCATCGAGGATTGGGTTGGGTTACAGAGCTCAGCTGGGTCTTTGAACGCTCTCATTTTCACTTTCCTTGGTTTTCTCTGCCTTGTCTCTTTCTCTGCCTGTGTTCTCATTGACCCAGGTCACGTTCCACCTTCCTATGTCCCTGATGTTGAACAAAGCCGGGCCTCGGATCAAGAACCCAACAATAATGTGAGTTTTTTATTTAATGGTTCAATATCAGAATTCTGATATGGGTTTTATGTGCTTTCTCTGGTTCCTGCTTGTTTTTTGTGAAAATATGAGGAAAAGAGAAGATTTTGGGATTTTGGATCTCATGGTTTGTGTTTTGTTGTTCAGAAAAAAGGAAACTTTACTACAATTGACCATTTATTTAATCTTTTCCTTTATTTTTTTTGCAAGAATTTGTTAGATGTTCTTTGTTAGCTTGGCTTCATTTGGTTGATAAGAGAATGTGGGAAAGAGATGAAATTAGAAATTTTGAGTCTTGTGTATACTAAATGAAGTGTTAATACATTGCAAGACTAACTCAATCACAGCTCTATTGAGCTTGTGGAGGTGGCCTATAAAAAAAAATGTTATAATGTATATATTATAGATCCCCAACCTAGCACATGGACTAAATGCCCCCAAATCCCTCCCATACATGCATACAACAATCTCTTCATGGGGTTTGAACCCTGGCCACCACCATGGGCTGCCCTGGGGTTGCCACTAGGTCAAGAGGTCTAGTTTGGTTTAATTTGAGGTTGATTTTGCTTTAGCTGTGTCAGTGATAAATAGATCATATCATGTGCATTGTGGTTGATTAACACACCCCCCCCCCCCCCCCCCCTCTCCTCTGGCGGTGTTCTTACATATGCTACATTTCTTTTTTCTTTTTGTTAAGCAAGATCTGTACCTAAAACTTACCTGATAGCCCATCCCTTTACTAGCACTTGAGCCAAGACGCAATTGCTACATCTTGCCAATTTTTTTTCCTAGTGAATTATAAATACTATAATCTATTCATGTCACCATTTGACGCATTACTAAAACTTTACTCTAGATGTAACTTTTTGTTCCTGGATATTTTTCAATAAGAGAATCTATTTTTGTCACCATTTGTTGCAATACTAAAACTTTACACTAGATGTAACTTCTTGTTCCTGGATACTTAATTTCTGATAGGGTGCACAACCAAGGCCCTGTGACAAGTGTTTTACATACAAGCCCCCTAGAGCTCATCATTGTCGGATCTGCAGAAGATGTGTTTTGAGGATGGTAGGTAGGTTACATTAACTTTAACAAAGAGATCTGATATGACTATAATTTCAAACATAATTAAATTTATGATTTAAGTTCTTTATGCTCCTGCAAAATTTTGTGCAGGATCATCACTGTATGTGGATAAACAATTGTGTTGGCTATTGGAACTATAAAGCCTTTTTTGTACTTGTCTTATATGCAGCTATAAGTAGCATCTACTCTACGGTATTTTT
Organism: Quercus glauca; assembly: GCA_023736055.1. Classification (NCBI taxonomy): domain Eukaryota; kingdom Viridiplantae; phylum Streptophyta; class Magnoliopsida; order Fagales; family Fagaceae; genus Quercus; species Quercus glauca. The sequence goes on along the minus strand of CM043322.1, from coordinate 12,390,430 downwards.
ATCTGCTTTTTCCTTTCATTTGTTTTAATGTTGTTAAGTTGACCCTATAACAAAGCTCTTGGCATTCTTAGGTTGTGTTAATAAGCTGTTCAGTTCAAAAGGATTTCAGCGGGAGGGTTCCCCTCAAGATGTTTTATGTAAGTTAGTATTTAATTATCTACAACTCTCATGTTGAATGTTAGTTTTATGTTTTGAAATGTATCATAATGTCAAATTCTCAAGTCAGAATTCTGGTCAAATTTCTTTCACTTCAGAATACATTTAAGGGGGTTATCTGGATCCAAAACTAACCATGCATTGTGCATATATGTTGATTGGTGTTTGAGATAGGGCAAAGCCCGCTTTTCCCCAAAAAAAAGAAAAAAGAGAAAGAATGAAGTGTCTGATGGAAAGAAAGTTAAAAAGATGACTGTATGTATGAATTTGTCACTGAAGTTATTTGATATTATTCACTTAATTCCTTAGGTTGTTGTGTTTTGCTGTTGAAGTACAAGTCTTAAAATCCTTTTAAATGAGAGTCTTGGCAATGGCATACATTACATTTCATTTTCAAAGCAACATTTTTGTCAAAAACTTGAACAATAATGAAGTATTGTGAAGAATTTCAAACTATTGGATCTCTTTTAGATCTTGTTCTAGATAAAACTATTTACACGAATTAGGTTATCGCTTATCAGCTTATTACTTTTAGTCTCCGTTTGGATTGGGCGTTTCACATTTTGCGTTTCATGTTTTGAGTTTTTTCAGCCTTTTTTTAATTTTTTTTTCACGCGTTTCCAGCGGAATGGTACTGTAGCATCACTGTTGCGGCTACTGTTTATTGAACAGTAGTCGCAACATGTGACTTTTCCCACAACTTTTACTGTTCACAGACCCACAATTTTCACTTTTCAGCAACTTTTTTATTAAAAATGGGTCCCACGGTACTATTCACACATTTAAATATTATTTTGCTACAGTATTTTTAGTTTTCAGTTTTCAGTTTTCAGTTTTCAGCGGTATCCAAACGGACCCTTAGTAGATGTCTGTCATCCCTGCAGCTGGATTTGTGGCTGTTATTATGAGTTAATAGTTTTGGGAACCTGTGATTGATAAACCTTAGTTAAGTTGTCAAGCTTTTAAATATAGTCCCTGTGCATGTCAAGTTTATCTGAACTAAAATCCATTTGTCACTTGCCTTTTCCCTTTTCTTTATTTATATATTTTCAGTGGTACTTCATGAAATTTTCAAGGGTGCTAAAAGTTGTGTTTATTTTAGGTTATTTGTGGAGCAGGGATGATTGGTTTGAGTGTTACATTTGGAACTCTTTTGGGTTGGCATGTCTACCTTATCATTCATAATATGACAACCATAGAGGTAGGTTGTGAGTTTCTAGAATTGGATGTTTCATCATTGTTTTTCAAGTAATTACTGGTGACGATCTCATAATGAACCCTTTACCAGTATCACGAGGGAGTACGGGCAGCATGGTTGGCTGAGAAGTCTGGTCAGAATTATCGACATCCATTCAATCGTAGTGTTTACCAAAACATAACCTCGGTCTCTCTCTCTCTCTCCTTTTGTGTATTGATATTTCAATTAAGTTTGTGATCTGTCAATATGGTAACTTATACGCCTTTTGTTCAGGTTTTAGGTCCAAGCATGCTGAAATGGTTGTGCCCCACAGCAGTGAGTCATCTAAAAGATGGTCTTGCCTTCCCTATTTCACATGATAGTTTATAAAGATTTTCTGCCTCCACTCATACCTGTTAATCAGCACATAAAGGAATGAAGAGTTATTATTTTATTCTCTTCTCAATATGAAAGAAGCAAGAAGCCGACCAGAAGTGACTAAAGTTTATTATGGATAAATTGGAGCAAGATCTTGCGTTCAATTAGGTATGCTAGAAAGCTTACACAGATGAGTCTGTTGATGAAACCTAAGTTGACTGGTGCTCTCTTACCATGCTGAAGTGAAAAATGATAAAGTTCTTGCAACATCTGATTGGATATATAAAAATTAAAAAAAAAAAATCATTAAAACATTGATATGTAACACTGATACCAGATGATTTTACGTTGATGTCATTGTAAACCACATATGATTAGAGCCCATACCTTATAGTTAACATGGAAGAAGTTGTTGTAATATCCTGATATGAAGGCCCTGTCTTGATAAAAGTTTCTTATGTGTGCTATTTTCATTTGTAAATTCAGTCATTCTCTACCCAATTTATTCGTGGTCCGCTAATTTTGTTGTTTCCTTTTTAAGTAATAATACTCACTTTGAAACTCATGTCACAAGATGTTAATTTCCTACTATGTCTTTATTTTGACTCATATAATAGGATGAAATCCATCATTACACGGTTTTAGAAACTTTTTTTTTTTTGGCTATATGCTTTTATTTTTATTCATTTATTCACCTAGATTCGTTTGCATGCTTCTCCACTTAACTTTTGGTTTGATTAAGAATCCTTGAGATTGGTTGTATCAAGGTGAACATTACATGACTGCTTTATATTTTTTTAATAACGATCCTTTGTGTCGATAGAATCTAAAAGTTAAGACCACCAAAGGATATTAATCCCGAGTTTCCTGAAAAAGAAGAATATTGTTAACAAGCAATGATAATCGTGGTCAATGGATGGACAAGTTTTTCGTATTCAAAACGATACTTTTTTCAAAGGATAAAGCAAAGGCGACAACTTTGTTTCTTCTTCTTTCTGCTGTTCTTCTTTATATTTTTACTTGACTTCTAACACTTTCCACAGGATATTTTGGGTTTTCGCTATATCGGGTAACCGATCCTTGGATTCCCTGCGTGAAAGATGAAGGGGTGAGTGCTCCTAAGGGAGGGGGAGCTTATTTTATTAGCTTATTGGGTTTTAAAACGGCATGTTTATTGCACATAGTGAATGTGTGCACAGACTGTCCAAAACACCGGAAATCATAACTTTAAATCACATTTTCAAGTTACACGTTAACTGAATAAATTGGAAATAGGTTTGTTTGATTAGGCGTTTTGGGAGCTTAAAATAACGGTTTTAAAACCTGAAACTCTATTTTGCAACAACAATTCTTCATAAATTTTTTTACAAACGCTCATTTTAAATTCAAAACACATTTTTTCCAACAGTCTATACAAACCCACCCAAACTCTAACAGCGTTACTCTACGTTGCAGTTAATTATGTTGCACCCCACTTCTTTGTTTTTACTTTTTATAGGTTTTTGTTTTTGGTATTTCTTTCCTCCCTTTCATATAGCATTAAGTAGGACTTAATTCTTGTGAGTAATGACTGCATTTGAAGATCCAGAAATAAGAAGACAAAGTTATGTGGGTTGGTAGTAAGAGGTGAACATCATGAGTGCATACTTTTGTGGACAACAATCTTCTTTAATACACAGCCAATGTAGGTATGCCACGAGAACGTGTACACGTCATGAGCATATCGTGAAAGTCTCTACCATGGTCTTAAAAAGATAAGCACCCCCCATCCCAACTTGTTGGAATTTCTTGTTTGTTTCCATGAACTCTGACCTCCCTAGCATGCACATATTGATTATTGAGAAATTAAAATCATTACTATGAAGAAGATAAAACGAGAATTATTGAGATATTACGTACGTGAGTGAAGGTTTTTTGTGATGGAAATTGAATTACTGAGCTGAAGATGAAGATAATATCATAATATCTACATTTCTTCATGAACAAACAAGTATAATATTCATGTAAAGCATTTGGACATTTCCACATCCTATTCCATCATAATCAATCTTTATTCTACCTCACATATGTATTGCGTTTGCCATTATAATCGACCAGTCCTTATTCTAGGTAGCTAATCTTGTTCAAAGCATTTTCAATCAAAGTTTCATTCCTAAAGATCTTAATTGTACCCCTATAGTTTCATTGGTTTTACCAATTAATCTATACTAGAAATTGATTTTCTACAATTTTATAAATTTCAAATGCATGATGATGCCGCTCTCTGGAGATGGGCAAGTTGAAGTTAAGCATATATATAATGAAGCCAGATAAGCCAATTGTTGAGCTAATCATCTGGCATTAATGGGTGACCAACTTTTACATTCTTTTGTATCTACTTGCAAGACTTTACCTCTTGTATAATATTCTTTATTATATGATAGTATATTTAATCTTTTACGTATAAAAAATTGTGTTTGCACTTTTTCTTTTTTTCTTTGAGAAATCCTTTGAGTATGCAAAACACCCCAATTATTTGATTTTGGAGATGAAGCTTTGAAAAATCGTGTACCTACTTCACTTAGGTTTCTCATGCATAATTGCTGGTGCTCTTTAACTGTTTAATGAGTAAGACTGTTGAAGTTATTGTGATTTTGATATGAGAGCAACCAAGTCCCAGGTGTTTAAAAATTTAAACTTTAGAGAGCACAACTTGGCTTTGCATTAAAATTTTCCTAGAATTGAAGAATGTGATTTACACGTGGAGAGCAACATGTAAATGAGTCTGGATTCCGATTAGATTTAAGGGCAATCAATGAGATTCATCATGTGATTTTTTTTTTAATTTGATTAGGTTCTACACTAAGAATAATAATAATAATATTTTAGTTTTCTAGCTAATTTCATGGTGTCCATTTGGATAATGCTTTTTACTATTTGCTTATTTCTTTACCTTAGAATTACTTTAGTACATCATATTATATATTGTTGCTTTTCGAAGATTATATTATATATTTTGTTTAGTGACTAGCCTTCCAAAAGTTTGATGTGCTACTGTAGAAATTTCGGTGGACTAAATTATGCAAATCAAAATTGTTGAAAGTGGTGTCTATTTGGAATCCCCAAGAGCTTTATATGAAGTATTTAATTGAAAAGAACTGAAGTTGCAATAGAGTCCATCCGCGGAGCTTGGGTAGTGCTTATGACGTTTGCCATGATATCTGCCTTAGCAAATCATTACCTTGGGAATTCATCATTGATCATTGATCTTCTTTCTTTCTATATATATATATATATATATATATTAAAGAATAGATCGATCATTATCCATTCCTTAATTGCGAGGCTTATAGTAGAGGATTTTTTTTTTTTTTTTTTTTTAATTTTTCCAATTAAGTTTTTATTTTATTTTATTTTGGGATAATTTGATAGTAGAGAGAAAGGGATTTGAACCTTATATGTCTCTGTTGGAGATATTAGAAGTTGCCAACCAATTGAGCAAAAAAGTTATCTGCTCCATCAAGCCAATATTATTTCAGAATACTACCATTAAGAAACTGATGTGTTTATTTGTGATAATTCTAAATGTGACCTGTAGCATCCCAATACGTTGTGATTCCAAGTTTGATGTTTGGGTATTCACCATTCACTTGTTACACATTCTATATACTAAAACTATGGTAGGGGCATCCGTGTGACAACATAGATGAATCAATAATCATATTACATGGTAACTCATTTATATTAAAATTTGTAATACAATCCTAGCATGAGTCTCGTAGCTTAATTAATGTCTCCTAGTATTTTCAATGAAGAGACATTCAAGGTTCAAATCTCATCTCCTTTATTGTAAGTAACTAAGTATTGAATTAGAAAAAAAAAAGATTATAATACTATCCCAAATATTGCTCTTTCTATCTTTCCAAGAAAAAAAAAAGAAAAAAAAAAGAAAGAAGGGGTGTAATTAAGATTCTATAAAATCTCATAAAGTTACAATTAAAATATTTTCTTACATTAGTTTCTTTATTATTATTATTTTTTTGTCTGTTTTGGTTATATCATGTAAATTGGGATAGCAACAAAGTAGGACGAGGTTGGATTAAAGATGCTATGTCCTCGTCCAATCCTCTCTTTAGGGCGGAGAAAATCTACATGGGATGAGACATGATGAGTTGTAGATATTTAGTCACATCTAACGAGATAGTTTCAACATAAAGGATCTAAAGATAAAAGAGAGTTGAAGAGTGCTAATTGTGAGAGTGCTAAAAAAGAGATAAAACAAGTGTTTTTAGGAGATAGTTAGATATGTATAAAAATAATTAAATTATACATTAACTGAAAACACATATACATAAATTTGAGGTGGCACGCGGCAAACAACCTATCCTGGGCCTGTCACCCTATCGAGGCAAGGAAACCTGATCACGATACGGCTCAACTCCCACTATGTGACACGTTGCAGTTGTCCTTTTTTTTTGTTTTGTTTTGGTAATCACACGTTGCAGTTGTCGCATCATACAAAACGACTAGAATGAGATGAGCATATTAATTGTTTTTATGTATCAAAGATAAGGAACAGAATAATTGTTTTGGGTGACTAAAATTTTAAGGATAAAGGAATACAAATCAATAGGGACCCGTAAGAACCACCAATGTCTACTGTCCAACCTGAATGAACTTTGGGCGACAATTTGATGGGTTTGTAAATCACATATTATATATTATTATTACTATTATTATTATTTTTTTTTTGGTATAAGTTAAATTTTGGGTGACAATTTGATGGGTTTGCAAATTAATTTAGACCTAATAATATAGAAAACCTGGAAAAATCAGTTTAACAATAGCTTTCTCCAAATTTGATAACGTGCTATTAACAAAATAAAACACATTAACTATTCATTTTATAAGGTTTATTTTTCAGGTTTTTAAAAATAAGTTTGTTAGGAAAAACTGTAATTTGTAACTCAAAAAAAAAAAATTCTTATTTTTTAAAATTATGCTTTAAAAAGTAGGCTTTTCAAATCATAATGCAAAAAAGCACCCTCTATTGCATGCGCAACTTAATTTATGAGTTTTACACATTAGTTTTACTTAGTATTATTCATCAATTTATGAGTTATAAAAAAAAAAATTATGAGTAAACAGATCAGTTTTACTTTATAATAGAGGCTTAGCGACGGTTTGGTTAGGTTATGATAGAATTGAATATAGGTCAAATGGTAAAATTTATTACAATTTTTAAAGTATTGTACCTTAAATTTTCCAATTCAATTCAATTATATAAATTCAACAATATGGTTTGATGGTCAATTTTTTTTTCCTATTACCCAAATCTTTTATCTTTTTCTTTTTCATGCAAGTTTGGGCAGATAAATGAGTCCGAATTCAATATTCTCAGGTCTAATTTTGCTTTTCACAGTTTTTTTAAAAGCTTTGTTTTGTAAGCTGTTTCCACCAATAGATAAGCTACATATCGAAAATCATACAATATTGCAAATCTTATATTCAGAATGCGTCAGAAATTTGGCCTTGAAAAGTTTTTTTTTAGAAAGATGACCTTGAAAAGTTGATTACATGAAAATATCTATAAAAAAAAAAAAAAGCATTATCTCAATACTATATTCAATTTGGCAAGATTTGTCGTCGTGAGAGTGCCACATGGTTTATAGCTATTTGTTCTATAAGCTCGCTTAAAATTCATGCACAACAATTAAGGCTGCTACCATGTTCAACATTTAAAGCATATTCATAACTTGATTTACCTTTAAAAAGAGCCGTGTGAAATAGGTATCAAACAATCTTAGCCATGTGAAACCATACGATTGGATGCTATATATGTACGTATATTCTTCAAATGCTATTACAAGTTGTGGGCATAATAAAAAAGTGTCGATCAGAAAACTCAAAATTCATCAGGGTATATGCCCTTGTTCTTTCTGCTCACACCTGCTCGATAAAGTATTGTATGTTGCAGCAGGGACCACAAATTGACTTACAAGAAAACAAACACAATAAACCAGTGAGGTAAGCTAGTGAAAAATAATTGTAGTATTGCACAAAACCCATAATTCACATATTTGAAGTGATCAAGAAACAACGTCGTCATCGGAGATAATATATTTCACTACTTTTTCTTATAATTGTTGACATAATTTGTTATAATTAGAAGAAAAAAATTGATTTTATTTGAGTTTATCTTTGACAATTGAGACTACTTTTATTATGTATCAACCACGATTAAAAAACAAAAAAAATGTTTGTCATTAAACTTATTATTTATAGCCACTTCTCTCTGGAATCCAAAATATGTTTATGTGGGACACTAAAGAATGGTGTTGTTTATTCCTAACAAGTAGTGCAGTACAAATTATAAATATAGCTTTGATTTGAAGTTCCTTTTGGGAGGGTAACGATGGTTCTCTCGTGACGTTGAGATAAGCACATGCTTTTAAAATTATATTATATATTGGGACAAGAAGTTATCTTATAATATGATCCATCGTTTTCCCCGTAGTAATTGACAATGTACATGTTTGTAGGTAGGACAGCCTTGTTAGAGTGAGAAACAGAGAGAGCTTGGACAGCTGGTAAAATATCATGGCCGTTTGGTATGCATGTCTTTTTGTTGATTAGATGGATGAGGTTTTTTTTTTTTTTAATTTTTTTTAATTTTTATTTTTTTACAAACGAGAGTGTCACCGTTTCGAGTATCTAAGTATTCATTTGGACATATATAATTTTCTCGTTTCACACGCACCGAGTTATTACAGAGAGAAATCCTATGTGTGGTTCAAGATGCTGAAAAGAGATTTCAAATTTAGAATCTCATTGATATGGTGAGATTTTAGAAACCACTACGCCATTGTCTTGAGAGTTTTTTCTTCAAATTTTTATGCCAATGAATGAGTACGAATTGTGAGGAATATTATATAACTATACATAATATGCCTAATTCAAATTGGTTAATTGGAATTTGACTGAATATGTAATGCCATCTGGCCCATCATCAAAGAATTAATGCAATTTGGCAGCCAACATGTTTCATGTGGTATTCAAATGGGAAATGATGATAAGAGGATAAATATCAGCTTAAGATATATAATATGCCAATCTGATTCCAAGAAAGATAGAATAATCAATCAATAGCAATGGTTGTTGTTGTCATCACGGTTATATATATATATATATATATATATATATAATCAATAGCAATGGTTGTTGTTGTATGTAATATTCTAACTATCATATTGCAACCTTCATCTAGGAAGTTTATCCCAAACACAACGTTAAATAACAAAGTAAAACACATATGCCATTGCTGGAAAATCGGAAGATCACATCTTATTATGGTATTATCTCTCTTTCACATAGTTTTGGAAAGTTTGAGATATCACATACCCGTAAGAATGGAAATCATCCAGCACATTTGTTAGCAAAACACACTCAAGGTATTGAGCATTATGTTACTTGGATTGAAGAAAGTCCTTATTCCTCAGAATATGCTCTTTCAAATGATGTAATTTCTTTTAATTTAGTTCAATTTAATGAAGTTCTTTTTTTTTTATCAAAAAAAAAAAAAATTAATGAAGTTCAAGTTTCTTATTAAAAAAAAGAAAAAAGAAAAAAAAAGTAAAACACATTTGATATATTTTCACTCGCAAGGGAACTCTTTGATTCACAATGAGTAAAAGTTCTATTATATATCTAAAAAAATGAGATTTTAAATTGTTACACATAAGCAAGTAAGTTAAAAAAAAAATATATATATATATATATATATATATATATATATATTCAAGAAATTAAAAAGTTGAACCAAACACACAGGCATCTGCATGAGCATATTCTTGGTAGGCTTAGTACTAGAAGATATTGTCTATTGATGTCAAAGTAGCGAAACATGAAGTAAAAAACAATAGAGAAGTTGGTCAAGGTTCAATAAACGATTTCCCAAAAAAAATATATATATATGTTAGGTGAAAAATTTGTTATTACATAGTGTTAGTATTGGATAGTGATGCATCTTGCTTGGTTATCAAAAAAAAAAAAAAAGGTGAAGCATCACATCTTGCTCTTTTTAGTCAATTGTAGTATAGTAGTATTATATATTTATTTTGAAATTGAAAAAAAAAAAAAAATGAATCGAAGTTGTCACTCTCTCCAGATCGAAGTTGGTCAGCATCTTATCCTTCATGTTGGGTTGCCTAAACTCGAGGAACAACTCATGTGGATGAACTTGCATCAAATGGGGGATGGGTTCATAACTCACAATTGTAAATGCTGCTACTATTATTTGTAACAAGAGCTAATAAATACAGGACATCTTTAATGTTTGTCCACACTGTAATGTTGTGCCATGTTTATTTTATAATATATATTTATGCTCAAAGACATGGATGAGATCCAAGTCACACTGACACACAAGGACAAAAGCTATGAAAACACCTTCGCAATCATAAAATGAAAAGCGGAGAATCGGAAACGATTTCAAAAAATCTGCAAAAAAACAGTGATGGACAATAATTGAGACTTGCACGTCTAGTCCTTGTCCGAGTCCATAAAATAATTATTTGAGCCAGCCAGAGATGCTCCTAATCTGATAAGACCATATATAGTTATTTTCCAATTTTGCCTTTGAAAGGTCTCAAGAAAATTTCATTTCTACATCTCAATCTGAAGCTATTTTTATATATTATCATTGGGGCAGATTACTGCTTAAACATGTTCCATATGAAAGGGATAAGATTTGAATATATATATATATATACACACACATACACGGTTTGCTGCACAAAGAAATAGAATTGGAGATTATCAACAAAAACAAAAAATGAAAGAGTGAGAATTGGAAGGGAGGTCATGGTTGGTGGCGGTAGGCCAGACCAAGTTGTTTTGTGATGCATGATTAAAACATGGATTATCATCTTGATAAAATATTGAGAAGATCTTGTTTAGTCTATATATGCCCGAGACCATTCAATGTATTCGGTGTATCACATATTTATCCATTCAATGTGTTTGGCGTATTACATATTTATCTCGCATAATGTTTAGATCTCACTAAATTAAGAAACTTGTATCTATGTGAAAGTGAAATGTAGTAGAGTAATGCGAGTAATTCTTAGGTATTCGTAGATAACAAAGAATAGTGTTCTCTTTTCTCACGTTCATGGTGTGGTTTATTCATTAAATTTATGGTGGGGTCTTTTATGAATGTAAAAATAGTGAGTACTATTTCTCCTTGTTCTAAGAGTACCTAAGAATTTTTCATATAATATACTAAATGTATGAAATGGGTATTTACATAATTGAGATCTATTATGTGAAAGACTAGGTAATAGCTAATTTGAAGAACTTTAATTTGTGCAATAGATATAAAAGTTTAATAAAAAAATATTTATATTATTACATAATACACATTTAATTAATAAATAAAAAAGTCAAAATATTACTGTTATATATTATAAATAACTTACGTAATTTAATCATAATTTGTTTAGTAATTTTTTTTTCCAAAAACAATTTGTGAGTTTTAATTAATTAAATAAATAAAAATTATTTTATAGAGTACATTCTATAAGAATTCAGTGGCAACACTCATATTTACACCGTATAATAAAATATTACCACATCAAACTATTCTAAGTATAGGAATAGAGACTATTATACACAAATTTTCTTAATAGTTACTATTTGTATGAACATAATTATTATTATTATTTTTTATATGTTAAAAGGTTGTCTTTATTTTTATGATTGATAATGCCACAGAGATATTAGAAATTTTCATTGGAAAGTAATTGTAGATTGGGATGATATATTAGGTTTACGTTTGTGCGGTAAGGATATGACAACTGGAAATCAATGGTATTTAACTATTTATTTGGATAATGGAACACAAGGTCTAGAAGAATTAAACATTATTATTGATGATAATCTTTCACCTAACTCAGTTTTTAGTCAAATGAAAGGAAATCAAGTATCAATTACTTCTATTATTCGGATCGATCCAGTTGAACTCTTGGAGTTTGTTCCTCTAGATATTAATTATGTTGTTTTAGCCGATTTATCAATTTCTTAAAAATATTTCCGATGTGTTTTTCCTAAAAAACAAATTACTTGATTCAGTGGCTAAAATGGCTTTGTCATACGAGTAACTCATTTGTACTATAGCACACAAAAGCTAGATGCAGTAAATGTATAAATGACAAGGTAACTACTAGTTTTGATATTGGCTCTTAATGAAGGTGAAAAACTTAAAAATTTGTGCTTGGTTTATGGATAATGAAAAACAATTTTTCATGTTAGAGAAAGTTTTGACCAAGAGAAAGAAGCAAATGATGTTGATTTTTTTTTTAAACTTTATATAGCTATTACAACAAGTGAAGGAGGAGGGATTTAAACCTTAGGGTACGTTTGCTATACTGAATGGGAATTATGACAGGAATTGTAATATTTATTATTAGGAATAAAATGTGTTGTAATGTAATAACTAAACCTATTCATTAGTTTGGTTGTGAGTTATAACATTAGAATGAAACTTAACATTTATTTTAGGAAATTTCTTATTCATACAATTATATCTCCTTAAAAATTGTTATTTTTAAATTTAAGGGATATATATGTTATTTTTTATGATTTTTTATTTTTATAATTGTTAGATGTATATGGAAAGTTTGTTTATTTGGAAATATATTAAGTTTTAAAATTATTGCACTTACTAAGGAATAGCTAATACAACGTTTTAAAGATGAATAATTATTCCTAATTTTGAAGAATAGCTATTCATAAGGAATGATTACTCCTTGTAAAAAAAACATAATCAAATTAAAGAATAAGGCTAGACCATGTTGTAACCTTGGGCAATTTTTGCTCTTGTCCCACATGGAAAAGAAATCCTCCCTCAATCTACCTTATAAGGCATGAACCAAAGGAGTTAGAGTACCACTAGCTTGGTTGTGGGGGCATTTTTTGCTCCAAAGCCAAGGGCTAGACCATGTTGTAACCTTGGGGTACTCTAACTCCTTTGGTTCATGCCTTATAAGGTAGATTGAGGGAGGATTTCTTTTCCATGTGGGACAAGAGCAAAAATTGCCCAAGGTTACAACATGGTCTAGCCCTTGGCCTTTGAGCAAAAAATGCCCCCACAATTACATTACAGCACCTATTACAATTTACCAAACATACCCTTAGTTTCCTCATAAGGGAAACCTGGTAATATCATTAAATTATAAGACTCATGGCGCGTGATTTTGATTTTTTTTACAAGGGATATATATATTTAGTATTCATTTTACATTTTATGTATTGAATGTTTTTTTAGACTTACATGATGACACGTTGTTAACAGTGTTCAGAAATACTTAATATAATATATATTATTATTTAGACTTTATATAATATGAATTGCAAGTATATATTTAAATTTTAGCTGACCTCATCAAATTTTGTCATATAAGCTTGATATATCATATTTATATCCTCCATTAGAGTCTTGACATATCATATTTTCCTTTTAATATAGAAGAAATAGTTTGATATAAAAACACAAATACACAATCATATTAAGTATCTATTCATAACTATCATAATTATACTAATAGCCTTGTAGCTCGACTAATTGACACATTCCAATGTTTTTAATGGAGACATTCAGAGTTTAAATCTTCCAACTCCCAATTATCAAATTATAAATTAAAAAAGCCATAATTATCAACTTGTGTGTTTAGAAAAAATAAAATAAAATAAAGATGGAATATCATATATTTTGTTGGTAGGAAAGTAATTTGTTAAAATGTGTCATGGGTTGCACAAGTTATCTGTTAGTATGATAAAATTGAAAACATTTAAATTTTGCTTGATCTTATAATATTTTGCCATGTAAGTTTTTTAGACTTCACAATTTTACATGTTATTATTTTAATTTATTAATTGAGCTTAGATTCTATATTATATTTAAACCCTCTAACTCTATTAATCTATCAAAATAGTCCCACTATTTGAATTTTGCCACAATTAAAAAAATGACTATTAACAAATACCAGAATCATTAAATTTTAAATTTAGACAAAAAAGACTACTCATAACTATCATAATTATCAGATTTCATATTTAGAAAAAAAAAATATTTTATGAAACTTTTTCAGGCATTGCATAGATTACTAAGTAATTATAATAAAGGTCCGGTTAATAGGTGTCTTACCATTTTAGAAAATTTTGAATATCACTTTTATAGGAAATATAAAAAACTGTCAAAAATAACCAATTACATCTTTTTTTTTTTCATAAAAAGTTTTCTAAAAATATTTGCTAAACCAATAGTGCACCTTAGAACATTCGTTAATTTTTGTCTTAGAATAAATTAGTTATATTGTCATTTATGTATGTTTGGTATCTTATTGTACTGCAGAAAATTTTATTTTATTTATTTGTATGTTTGCTTTGTTGTTCCAACCTTAAGCGAAGATGAGATTCAAATAAAATAAACTTGTAATAATGAAAAAACAAAAGAACATATTTGTTGCTTCAATATTCTAATTGGTTTTTATACAGTGAAATATGTCTCTCTCTCTCTCTCTCTCTCTCTCTCTGAAAAAAATGGGAGTAAGAGTGAGTTCAAATCCCCATTCATCTATTATTGTAATGATCAAATTATCAACGAAAAAGATGAAGAAGAAGAATAAGATGAAGAAATAGACATCATATTTTCTTGTTGTTTAATATATTCAATTGTATCCCTGTTGGTTCCGACATTAACATTATTTTCTAGAAAATAAATCATTTTCTAAAAAGTATTTTCTAGAAAATTTTCATTTTCCTATATTTGGAAGCAACCTTAAAATGAGTTGAAAAATTATCTTTAAAACTTTCCTTATGTAGCTTGGCGTGAGATAGAGTTATTTTCTATGAAATTTTTGTGGAAAACAACTCTATTTTATGCTAAATTAAATAAGGAAAGTCATAATATAATTTTCTTTTAACTCATTTTGTTTTATACTACCAAATACAAGAAAATGAAAAAAACAAAAAAAATTCTTCACATAAAGTTTTTCATCAAAACAAACAAAGTAGTCTCTAAAAAAATTTAAAAAAAAAAAAACTGTGTTTAGGCGGCGTTTGTAAAACGTCACAAAAAACTAAAAAATGTTATTGTAAACACAAATAGTCTATCGCAATGTTTTTTATTGTGACTTCAAAAACATCGCTATAACACCTTCGCAATAGGTCTATTGTGAAACGTCGCGATACATATTACTCTTTACCAGCATTCATAAACCTTTAGTGACATTTATTATTTTCTATTAACTCATTTTGGTTATTAATTTTTTTAGGCAATTGTAGATAGGATAGAATTAAATTTGAGTAATGCTAGATATACAAATTTTTTTACAAAAAATTTTACAAACTGTTGATGTGGTGAGTGATTATTAGTAAATGAAAAAGTGATGTCAATAATAGGTCTAGATGAAAACCAATAAAAAGTAGGTCCCATCATCAGTTTATAAAAATGTTGTAAAATAGTTTATAACTATAACATTACTTTTTAAATTTATGATATTAATTAAACTATTAGAAAATGATGAGTATTTATCAAAACACATAAATTATTCGTTGATGTAATGGCAGCAAGCCAACGACTTGTTTCACCTGGATTGGAAATTTCCAGAGCAGGAACCAAAAAAAAAAAAAAAAAAAAACACCAGAAATATCAATTGTGGACATATTATATATGTTGTATTGGGTTCAAAATTTCAAATTCATAACATTACACAATAATGGCAATAAGATGAATTAGTGATTATTCTTGCCAATTAAAAACAACAACTTGCACTTCAGCAAAAATAAATAAAAACAACCACCTGCACATGAAATGATGATACTTCTTCAAATGCTAGACACCCCACTCGCTCGTATTGTTTCTTTATTGCCAATTTAATTTAAAAGTCAAAGCAACTTTCTCTTAAAGAATTTCTTACTGCAACACTTTCACTTATGTAAGGATGCAAAGTTTTATTTATTATTATTTGAACATGGCAAGTTACTATAATTTATATATATATATATATATATATATATATATATGTGGGGCCTCAAATATTTAACAACCCTGGCTCATTCCATATCGGGCCCAAGGTTCGCGCCAAGGAGAAGCAGAGCCTGAGGATAAACGTACGAAGCCCAAATCATCAAGGGACCTCGCCGAGGATATTCACGTCCTCGGCAAACTGACATTTATGGTGGGAAGCTGTCACTCACCCATTAAACGTACGCCACCAACACTCTGGCCGCTTTAATGGTGAAGTGACCAGCAAACCCAGATGCCTTGGTCACTTCAACTAACAAAAAGCCTGCAAAGGCAGTTGGGAACTAACAGAAAGCCTGCAAAGGTAGATGATGGGACAAACCCTTAGACACAGAGTTCGGATAACCGACAAGTGGACGGCAGAGGATTAACTAAACGAGAATATATAACAGATAGAACTGCCAAGGAAAAGGGGAGGATCTTTTAGGGCGTCGAAGAACAACCCTTATGTTTGTCAGTTCTAAGGAAAGAGATCCTCGGACCGAGCCGAGGATGATCAGGCTCCATAAACACTTAGCCAAAATTATTATAAAGATCCTCATAAACGTTTAACCAAAGTGATGGTGATTATCCTCAAAAACACTTAGCCAAATTCCTTTGCTATTACTCTTATGAATTTCATGTCATCAAATTGCTTGCTTTGCTGGTGCCTAGCCCTTCTACCCACACTTTACAAATTTTATTGTTTAGGGTCCATTACAAGTTGAGTCCCTACAATATATATATATATACACACACACTAGTTATAGGCCCGTACATAGCACGGTTTTGTGAAAAAGCTTATAAAATAAATTTATAAATAATTATATATTTTAATAAATTCAATAAAGATAAAAGAAAAAATTATCAAGTGTAAATAACTATCTCACTAAAATAAGGGGTAAGATTTCTTCCTAAAACTAAATTAAATTGATAACTTCAAATTGAATTTTAAATTGATAATTATTTAAAAAAAAGTACTAAACAATTGATAAATCTAAAATTAATATAATCTTGATAATATTATTGTGGGGCCCTATTGCACTAACCACGCTGGCCCACTACGTGCGACCCAAGGCCCGCGCCGAGGATAATGCTAAGGCCGAGGACAATGGGAAAGAACTCAAGACATCCAAGGCCCGCGCCGAGGATGACCTGTCCTCGGCACACCGACTTCACTAAAGGGAAAATATCCCACATCCGTTGAAAATATCTCACCAACATTCTGACCGCTTTAATGGTGAGGTGGCCTGAAAACCCTAAAGCATCAGTCACTTCAACTATTGTAAAGCCTGCAAAGGCGGCTGGGAAATAACATAAAGCCTGCAAATACAGATGATGGGACAATCTCCTATACCTAGAGGCTCAGATTATTGCCAGATGGACGGCTAAGATTAAGAAAATGAAACAATATATAATGAGGAGATTTCCCAACATAGGGGGGATCCTCGGCCTGGGCCAAGAAAAAAATATGCTTCGTAAACACTTAGCCAAATTCTGACATGGAGAATCGAGTAGATCTCATGCTATCAATTATTCATGAAAAACTTTACACCAGCCATTGTTTACTTCGGTGATGCCAAATCCTTAAACCCATTTCTCTACAAATTTCATTGTTAAGGGTCCGTTACAAATCGGGTCCCTACAATTGGCGCCCACCGTGGGGCAGAATTTGTGCGCTGGCAAGTACGGTGATCGGTGTAAAGAAATCAAGGGCAACTTTTTCAGAAACAATTTACCAAAAACAATACAATCCACTACAGCAACAATCATTCAGAAGTCAACAATCACAAGAACAAAAATATGCAAAAAATAGAAAGAGTAAAAACAAGTCTACTTCTTTTATTCATACATAAAGAAAAATTAATTACATCTTTTACAAGTGAAGCCCGTGGGGCTTGTTCTAAAGCTAACTACAAAGGCAGACGCTTGACAAAGCCGGCAGAGGAATAAATGGTAGAAAGCAACGATGGCAGAAGAACAAAAGATGGAAAAGGAGTAAAAAAAAAAAAAAAGAATAAAAGAAGAGATGAAGAACAAATATTAGAAAAGAAGTGAAGGACGAGAGGAGGAAAGAAAAGACAGAAGGCTGGATGAGAAGCAAGAGAAGAGGAAAAGAAAAGAGGAAGGCTCGTTGAGGAGCAAAAGAAAGAAGAGAGAAGAAGGATTAGAGGGAAGAAAGGCTACAGAGGAGGTGCAAGGGGTCGCGGCACAGGACGGCTCCGCTTCTGGGTTCCGCCTGACTCCCCTCCCACCCCCACTGCAGCCGGCTTGGGGGGTCAATGACCCATACCCAAGGGGAGGTGGTTACGTTCTTCCTGGATCCTCCTCCAGACGGCGAGGAGGGATCCTCCTCTGGTTAGGTTGAAAAGAAGGAGAATCTTCGGATCTCCCATACACCCATCCCAGCGTAGCGGCCAGGGTTGGAGTGTCATCCTCGGCTCCTGATGAGGGCTGTGCATATCCAGGATCGCTCTTTCCAAGGGCCAACTCATTCGTAGGGGCTCAAACGGCTATGTTTGGCGGAGCTTTTTTGGGATGGTATTTCTGGGAGAAGTTTGAGATGGATGTTTGTCAAGTGTGAAGGAGAAGGTTGCCCTGGAAACGCCTTATATAGAAGACGGAATATTGATGAGGGCCAATCTGCAATAAATCCCAGGGAGAGATTTCCGGAGGCAATAATGCCGCCCCAACTCATTCGTAGGGGCTTATCAACCGTTAGATCCTCGTAGATCCATGGCCGGTATTAATGAGGAGACGCCTCATTAAACGAGAAGACACCAAAGCGTCAGAACGCGTCACTCGGACAACCCAGGAGACGCCTCGTTATCTAAAGAGCCCCACCAAACGAAGAGGCAAGACACGGCAAGCAACGTAGAATTAAACGGCTACGGATAAAGAGATGAAACAGATTAAACGAGAAAACTAGGTACTGGACAGAACCAATGCATTGCATGCTCATTAAACGAGAAGACACCAAAGCGTCAAAACGCGTCACTCGGACAACCCAGGAGACGCCTCGTTATCTAAAGAGCCCCACCAAACGAAGAGGCAAGACACGGCAAGCAACGTAGAATTAAACGGCTACGGATAAAGAGATGAAACAGATTAAACGAGAAAACTAGGTACTGGACAGAACCAAGGCATTGCATGGTCCTCGGACCCAAGCCTCATGGGGAAACCAGATACTTCAGATGATTAAACGAGAAAACTAGGTACTGGACAGAACCAAGGCATTGCATGGTCCTCGGACCCAAGCCTTATGGGGAAACCAGATACTTCAGATGATTAAACGAGAAAACTAGGTACTGGACAGAATCAAGGCATTGCATGGTCCTCGGACCCAAGCCTCATGGGGAAACCAGATACATCAGATGATTAAACGAGAAAACTAGGTACTGGACAGAACCAAGGCATTGCATGGTCCTCGGACCCAAGCCTCATGGGGAAACCAGATACTTCAGATGATTAAACGAGAAAACTAGGTACTGGACAGAATCAAGGCATTGCATGGTCCTCGGACCCAAGCCTCATGGGGAAACCAGATACTTCAGATGATTAAACGAGAAAACTAGGTACTGGACAGAACCAAGGCATTGCATGGTCCTCGGACCCAAGCCTCATGGGGAAACCAGATACTTCGGATGATTAAACGAGAAAACTAGGTACTGGACAGAACCAAGGCATTGCATGGTCCTCGGACCCAAGCCTCATGGGGAAACCAGATACTTCAGATGATTAAACGAGAAAACTAGGTACTGGACAGAACCAAGGCATTGCATGGTCCTCGGACCCAAGCCTCATAAATGAGAAAACTAGGTACTGGACAGAACCAAGGCGTTGCATGGTCCTCGGACCCAAGCCTCATGGGGAAACCAGATACTTCAGATGATTAAATGAGAAAACTAGGTACTAGATAGAATCGAGGCGTTGCATGGTCCTCGGACCCAAGCCTCATGGGGAAACCAGATACTTCAGACGACTAAATGAGAAAATTAGGTAAAACCAGGAACTAAACAAAGCTTAAACATTGCATGATCAAAGGTCTCAGGTCCGCAGGGGGAATATTTCCTCATAAAAACTAAATGCTAAGAAAAACTAAGGTCTTGCATGGTCTCCAGACCCAAACCTCTATGGGAATCAACCACTATGAGGCAATACAAACACTGAACGGAGCCAAGGTGCATGTATGGGCCACGAGTCCAAAACTGAGGCAAAGCCAAACCCCCTTTTAGGCGCTAAATAATGAACCCCATCGAGAACGAGAACTATGGGAAACTGGGCGCTATAGCACAAATGACCCAAACCTATCCATCCTCGGGCAACCCTTTGCGCAAAAGAAAGCTGCAAAAACAGCTGAGGTCGCGATAAACACTGACGGTAAGGTAAAACCCAACAGGCCAAGAAAAGGCGCCGAGAAAGTCAAAATCCTCCTCCCTGCCCAAGGGGACGTGCAGCAGAATTTTGAGGGGCTATTGTGGGGCCCTATTGCACTAACCACGCTGGCCCACTACGTGCGGCCCAAGGCCCGCGCCGAGGATAATGCTAAGGCCGAGGACAATGGGAAAGAACCCAAGACATCCAAGGCCCGCGCCGAGGATGACCTGTCCTCGGCACACCGACTTCACTAAAGGGAAAATATCCCACATCCGTTGAAAATATCTCACCAACATTCTGACCGCTTTAATGGTGAGGTGGCCTGAAAACCCTAAAGCATCAGTCACTTCAACTATTGTAAAGCCTGCAAAAGCGGCTGGAAAATAACATAAAGCCTGCAAATACAGATGATGGGACAATCCTCTATGCCTAGAAGCTCAGATTATTGCCAGATGGATGGCTAAGATTAAGAAAAGGAAACAATATATAATGAGGAGATTTCCCAACATAGGGGGGATCCTCGGCCTGGGCCGAGAAAAAAATATGCTTCGTAAACACTTAGCCAAATTCTGACATGGAGAATCGAGTAGATCTCATGCTATCAATTATTCATGAAAAACTTTACACCAGCCACTGTTTACTTCGGTGATGCCAAATCCTTAAACCCATTTCTCTACAAATTTCATTGTTAAGGGTCCGTTACAAATCGGGTTCCTACAATTATAAATTAAAATTAAAGTTGATAATTCAAGAATACATATTTAGAACATCTTGATAATTTGATGTAACATAAAAATCAAATAAGAAAATTGTTAAAATTAATCTTAATTCTAACCATATTTAATCATTGATTCTAAGACCCTAACCCTAAGCATATAAATTAGATCAAAGCTAAGAAAATTAGTTTAAACAAAAGGCAACCAATACACAAAACCTAATCAATTTAAAAAAAACAAAAGACAAAAACAAAGAAGGAGCCTTTAGAAACTTGACAATTTTTTCGAATGTTTTGAATTTATTAATTAAAATCACATGAAGACAAACAACCAATAATAACACTAAAGATAATAAACAAAATGAAATAATAATAATAAAAGAAGAAAAAATGCATACCTGCATTGTCATGGAATTTAGTCATTCACATATTGAAATAATCTTCACTCCAAAAAGAATATATAGAGTTATATATATTGGTAGAGTTCGATTTGAAATATAATTCATTTAAATCTTCTTGAAATTAAAGATGTCTAATCAATGTGTTTGTTTTTATCCCATAAAAATTAGAATTAAAAAAAGGTCATATGAATAGAATGAAAAAAGAAAAAGAAAAAAAAAAGAGTTGATTCAACCTAACGTAACATATAAAAAATTAAAAAAAAAAAATAGAGAGAACGTGGTTGATAGTTATAAAGAATTTTGATATATATATATATATATATATATTTAAATGTCATCAACATAGAAATTATCAAATTAATTGAAATATATACTGTTTTTTGGAATAGATAAAGATTATCAAATTATTGGGGATATATACTGTTTCTTGGGATAGATTTATATTAATCACCTCTTGAAAAATTTGGATTGTGCTTATCCCTTAATAATTAAGTTTTGTAGCTTGATATTCTAATAAAATTGTAGGGTCTAAATTTGTTGGGCCAGGCACCAACTCTCTGTATGATGAGCCCAACAAATTCCCAACAATAAATTTGTAGAGAATGGGTTAAACAACTGGGCTAGTGGTGGATTTAGCAACGGTCCAAATGAACAAAATCGATAATGAAAGAAAAAAGGATTGAGTCAGGCATTCAACAAGAAAAAATCTCTTAGGTCCGAAGAGGTTTACTATTTAAAGACTTAGTCAATACAATTTTTTCTCTCCCTTTCTCTGTGAGACTTGCTTCCCTTATATATACACCCTTTTCCCATCTTCACCGCACACTTGTCCTCCATCTAGGTGCCCACTTGAGTACTAGTCACATCAGCCGTTTGCTTTAACCTACAGTGAGTGGTGGTGGGTGAAGATACACTGTTCAGGTGTCTTCTCCACATAAATGCGGCCAGGAAAGTTGCTGCAGTGCATTAAATGCGGTGGTGACAGCTTTATTGGTAAGATATTTCATGATAGCTACGCAGTTAGACATGCCCTAAGCTCAGCCCATGGCAAGGAGATCTTCAGCATATCTACTCGATCAAGTTCTGGGCAGCTCCGTTGGGTAGGATCCCTTCGGCCCAACCAGGTTGTCTTCGGACAGAGCGTTTGTCCCTTATGGGTTGCACTCCCACCAGGATGGCAGAGTATTGATAATTTTGGCCTCTTCGGAAAGAGAGTTGTATTCGAACTGGGCCTCAGGCCCAGCATATGGCGCTGGGCTTTCTCACCCACAATAGCCCCTCAAAATTTCACTTTTTACCTCGCATCCGAAGAGAAAAAGTGGGGTTTTGATTTTTTGACAGATGAGGGCGCTGAATTTTAACTCCACACGTGTGCGCGCATGAATTTGGGCGCCTTCTTTATAACCGCTGCTGTCGCGCCGTTTCCGAGGCGTCATTAATTGCTCCAGGCGGCGTCTTGTCCCTGAAATCTAGCTGTTCATTTCAAATCAACGGACAAGATTTCTCCTCAAAATTTTGGGCGGGATAAGTCCCACCACTTTACCTGCCACTATATAAAGTCCCAGAGGGGATTGTCTTCTCATTTTGCAAACTTTAGAACTCCCAGCGAACTCAAGCGTTCAGACTCTCAAAGCCCTTCCTGTCATCTGCTTCAAACCGTTTCAGAATCCGCTACGATCTCCCCGCAAGGCCAAGACAAACATTCTCCGATTCAATCCTACGTAAGTTCCCTTCTTCGAGATTTTTTGAAATCTATTCAGATTGCCTCTTCGGCCACTGGTAGATTTTCTTCAGTCGCGGTTCCGCGTTTCCCTCGCTTTAACCTTATTAACAATGGGTAGATTTGAGTACCTAATGGACAGTCCTTCCCAGATAGAGAAGTTTAGGGAGACGTATCGCATCCCTCGGGAGGTAGGCTTGAGGTATTGCTCCACGGAGGGGTTATTACTGGACCGAGAGGAGGGTGAGGTGATAATCCCCATTATCGCCTTCCTGGAGGGAGGGATGACCATTCCCATGGGTCCAGTCACCAGAAGTTACCTTACCGCCCATAGGCTTAGTCCTGACCAGTGCGCACCCAACACATTTAGAATCTTAGGTGCAGTTGATGACCTAAACCGCCATTTAGGCTTGGGACTAACCTGGCACGATGTGGTGCACATGTACGAATGTCGTACCAAAGAAGGGGCGGGATATTATTTAAGGTCCCGATCCGATGTCGTCAGACTCCTCTCCGGTCTTCCCAAGTCCAACAAGGGGATGAAGGACGATTATCTGATCGTCTCGGGTGCCTGGCATGATGGGATTCATTGTCCAACCACGCCAGGAGCGCCAGGTGGGGCATTCCCCCTTGAGTTTTTCAAACTTTTTTGTTTCTAGCTATTCGGACTTCCTTTTACCATATTGCAATCGTCTGACAGTTCTACTGCCATGTTTACAGATAGAAGGTACGTAACTCCTCGGCTAAGTCTCACGAATACTGCGGCCTTGAACTACCTTCTTCGGTCGGAGATTTTCGTGAGTGAAGACGGACAGCTTAGGTCTGTTCCCCTCATCCTCGGCTATACCCCGAAGTCTGAACTCCAGCCGAGAGGCAACGCTATAACACTCGGGGATCGCCGCATAAACCGCGTTGACGTGGCACGGAAGACCTTTTTGGCCCCCTTCGACCTCGCCCCGGTGCCCCATCCTAATCCGCAAGGTATACCGGTGTTCGTTCAGCCCGTTCAACAAGTCCTCCTTGAACCGGTAGCAGAGGAGGAAAGAGTTTCTTCTACCCCTTCGCTTGACCAGCAGATCGACCAGTTCAAGTTCGAAGAGGAAACCTCCGGGGAAGTGGAAATTTTGGCTGCCGAAGAGGTGCTTGATAGGCATTCTGCTGCTTCGCTCCTGAACATAGCCGTGCCAGACGACTCTGAAGAGGAAGACATGCAGAGTCTAGACCAATTGATGAAGAACAGGAGGCCAAAGGTCGCGGCCAAGGGTACTGGCACGTCCCAGCCCAGAGTCAATCTCCCTCCACCGCCTCCCCCTCCTCCAGCCCCAACAGATCCTGGTCTAAAACCGTTGCCCGATCTGAAGAAGAAGAGGGCAGTGACAGACGTGACAGATATCGAGGAGGGGGAAGTGGTCCCTCCGAAGGGCCCCAAGCAACAGAAGAAGGCCCACGATACGAGGGGCAAACGGGCATCTTCTACTGAGAGAAGAGAAGAGAACCTGACCGCAGACGTGCGGCGAGGGACTCAGACATGGTCCCCTGCGCTAACACTGGACGGCGTAGCCATCCCTTATGACGCCTCCCTACGAAACTATGCCAGAGGGAAGGCGGGGCATATAGCAGATGCGCTGGAGAAGACTCTTCTTCTTCCGAGGGACATGGACTCCTATCGGCGCTTCAGCGAACAGGAGCTCTTTTTGTCCCTCAAGAGGGATTTGGGCATGGTGAGATAAGTTGTGTCATTTTATAGTCTTTTATATGTGTTCACAACTCACGTTAAGTTCTTTGGTTGACATGCAGATCGCCCAACAGATTTACGTGGCCGAGGAGTGGGCGAAAAAGAAAGATACCCAAGTGCAGGCTGAGGCCCGATCTAGGGAGGACGTCGAGAAGGCCCTGGGCCGGTCAAGAGATGAGTGCACCCGCATCTTTGAACAGCTGAAGGAGGAGGCGAAGGCCAGGATGAATGTGGAGGCTGGCCTGAAAAATGCTGAAAAGCAAGCCGAAGACCAACGCCAGCAGCTCCACACCACAGAAATTAATCTGGAGACACAGAGGGAGTTGGTAAAGGAACTTCGTGCTGAGCTGGAAAAAGCCAGGGACGCTGCTAAGTTGGCCAAGGAGGACGCTCAGTTGGCCAAGGAAGCGGTTGAGGCTGAGAAGCAGGCTGCCTACCTGCTGGGGGTGCAAGAGACCCAAACGAGATTAACCGAGGAGTTTGCCAAAGTCTGCAGGGACTATTGCGACATCACATGGGGTGAATGCCTCAATGCAGCTGGAGTCCCTGCCGAGTCTGCCTTAAGGCAGCCTGGGAGCGTTTTCTATCATCCTGATATATGCGATCTCCCAGAGACCCTAGAAGCCTCCTCCGCCGATCAGAATCTTCCAGACCCAGCTGAGACTAGCCAGGCACCTCTTCAGACCAAAGATGCGGGGGATTTGCCAAAGCCTAACCCAGCGCCTCAAGATAAGGCTTAGGACGTTCCGTTTGTGTAATAGCTAGGATTCTTCATTCTCTATTTTGTAACGAGATCATCCTTTTAATGAATGAAATACTTTTCTTTTTACTCCTTGTTGCTTTTCTAGTGTTTGTTAAGTTGTCATTTCGGCTAACAATGATAGTGTGATGATTAAGGATAAATCAAAACCATGGTGTTCTTCTATGCATGACTAAACAGTGCCTTATTGTAATAACAGTTGATGTAATTTAGCTAGAGTCTGCATATTCCGCCAAGCATTAGATTAGGTTAATAATGTGAATGTGTATCTAGTGAGATTACCTGGTCCGAGGATCGTGAGCATGGTTGACTTCTAAGTTTAAACATGAATTCTAAGTCTAACAACGTAAAGGTGTTAACTAACCCGAATCGTCTGGTCCGAGGACTACAGGCATGATTGGGTTTAAGTTTAAACACTTATGAGAATCGTAAGGGAGTGTTAACTAACCCAAATCATCTGGTCCGAGGACTGCAGGCATGATTGGATTTAAGTTTAAACACTTATGAGAAATGATAAGGAGTGTTAACTAACCCAAATCATCTGGTCCGAGGACTACAGGCATGATTGGTTTAAGTTTAAACACTTATGAGAAACGATAAGGAGTGTTAACTAACCCAAATCATCTGGTCCGAGGACTACAGGCATGATTGGATTTAAGTTTAAACACTTATGAGAAACGATAAGGGAGTGTTAACTAACCCAAATCATCTGGTCCGAGGACTACAGGCATGATTGGATTTAAGTTTAAACACTTATGAGAAACGATAAGGGAGTGTTAACTAACCCAAATCATCTGGTCTGAGGACTACAGGCATGATTGGATTTAAGTTTAAACACTTATGAGAAACGATAAGAGAGTGTTAACTAACCCAAATCATCTGGTCCGAGGACTACAGGCATGATTGGATTTAAGTTTAAACACTTATGAGAAACGATAAGGGAGTGTTAACTAACCCAAATCATCTGGTCCGAGGACTACAGGCATGATTGGATTTAAGTTTAAACACTTATGAGAAACGATAAGGGAGTGTTAACTAACCCAAATCATCTGGTCCGAGGACTACAGGCATGATTGGATTTAAGTTTAAACACTTATGAGAAACGATAAGGGAGTGTTAACTAACCCAAATCATCTGGTCCGAGGACTACAGGCATGATTGGATTTAAGTTTAAACACTTATGAAAAACGATAAGGGAGTGTTAACTAACTCAAATCATCTGGTCCGAGGACTACAAGCATGATTGGATTTAAGTTTAAACACTTGTAAGAATCTTAGCATAACAAGATGGCATCATGACTGAAAGAAGAATTCTTTTAATAGTAGTACCTTTTGAGGTTATTTACATTCCACGGTCGAGGCACTACATGATTATCCAGGTCTTCCAGGAAGTATGCTCCAATGCCAGCCCTTGAAGTAATGCGATACGGACCCTCCCAGTTCGGTCCCAGTTTTCCCCATACTGGGTTTTTTGCACTGCCTACCACCTTCCTTAGGACCAGATCACCAGGCTCGAGGGGTCTAAGTCTCACATTTGCGTCATAGCCCTGCTTGAGTTTCTGCTGGTAAAGCGCCAGTCGAACCATTGCGTTTTCCCTCCGTTCATCAATCAGATCCAAACTCTTTTCCAGTTGCCCATCGTTGTTGGTTGGGTCAAAAGAGCTGGTCCTGTAGGTAGGGAATCCAGTCTCGAGAGGTATAACAGCTTCAGCCCCATAGGTCATTGAGAAGGGGGTCTCTCCAGTGGACCTGCAAGGCGTAGTTCTATATGCCCACAACACATGGGGTAGCTCTTCCACCCATCTACCCTTCGCATCATCCAGCCTCTTCTTTAGCCCGTTAACTATGACTTTATTAACAGTTTCGGCCTGCCCATTTCCCTGGGGGTAGGCGGGGGTGGAGTACCTATTTCTGATTCCTAGCTCACTGCAATAACTCCTAAAAGCTTTGCTATCGAATTGAAGCCTGTTGTCCGAGATGAAGGTATGGGGGACTCCAAATCTGGTGACGATGCTTTTCCAAATGAACTTCTTTACGTCTACGTCCCTGATATTCGCCAGAGGTTCGGCTTCTACCCACTTGGTGAAGTAGTTCGTTCCGACCAGCAAATACTTCCTGTTCCCTGCTGCTTTAGGGAATGGGCCTACGATATCCAACCCCCACTAAGCAAAAGGCCATGGGCTGGATAGTGGATTAAGGGTACCTCCAGGCTGATGTATGCTCGGCGCAAAACGTTGGCATTGGTCGCACTTTTTAGCATACTCATGTGCCTCTCTTTGCATATTTGGCCACTAATAGCCTTGGCTGATGGCTCGGTGAGCTAAGGATCTCCTTCCAGTATGGCTTCCACAGATCCCTTCATGCAGCTCTTCCAGCAATGACTCAGTCGCCACGGGGCGCATGCACAACAAATACGGGCCTGAATAGGATCGTTTGTACAGCTTTTGATCTGCGGACAGCCAGAACCTCGTAGCCTTTCTGCATATTTTGTCCGCTTCCCCTTTCTCTTCAGGCAGCGCATCATCTTTCAAGAACTTAATGATGGTGTCCATCCAACACGGGTCGGCTCTGACGCAATGAACTTGGAGTGACTTTTTCCTTACTTCCGTAGGCCCCTGCATGTCCTCAATGAGGATAACCCTTGGCAATGCCTGCGCCGAAGAGGTGGCGAGGGTGGCCAAAGAGTCTGCGTGTGAGTTGCCACTTCTGGGGATGTGCTGCAGGTAAAAATATTCAAACTCTGATTGCAGGGACTTAACCAGGTTCAAGTACCCTTGCATCCTCTCGTCTTTCGCCTCAAATTCGCCCTGTACTTGGCCGACGATTAATCTAGAGTCCGAGAATGCTTCCATCGACTTCCCCCCCATCCTTCGTACTATCTTCATCCCCATCAGTAGAGCCTCATATTCTGCCTCATTATTCGTTGCTGAGAAATTCAGCCTCAAAGCCTTTTCGATGGTGATTCTTTTTGGGGTTATCAGCACAAGCCCTACCCCAGAGCCCCTTTGATTTGATGCGCCATCGACGTACACCTCCCAGGGCGAGGGGACCCGCAAGGAGACCATACCAACGGCCCTTCTCTCAGCACCCAATGTTGGTGTTACTTCTTCTAAGGAGGGCTTTGTGAATTCTGCGACCAAATCGGCAAGGACCTGGCCCTTCACCGACGTGCGGGGCATGTACTTGATATCAAAAGCCCCCAGCATCGTCCCCCATTTGGCAATCCTTCCAGTGTAGTCTGCGCTTCGGAGTATTGCTTTGAGTGGGAGTTGCGTGAGGACTATGACGGTGTGGGCTTGAAAATAGTGAGGTAACTTCTTCGTACCGAGTACCACAGCTAGGATGGCCTTTTCTAGGGGCAAATAACGAGTCTCAGCTTCCTGTAGCGATTTGCTCACGTAATAGACTAGTTTTTGCACCCCACAGTCCGTTCGGATCGGCACTAAGCTTACGGCGTTAGGTGCCACAGCGATGTAAGCAAACAAAACTTCATCCGGCTGGGGACTGGACATGATTGGAGGTCTAGCCAGGTAGTCCTTAAGTTGCTGAAAAGCAGCAGCACATTCTTCCGTCCATTTGAAACCCTTCCACTTGTTGATCAGTGAAAAGAAGGGCCTGCACCTGTTTGCTGATCGGGAGATAAACCTATTAAGGGCAGCGGCCATCCCAGTAAGCTTCTGAATTTCTTTGGGGCTCCGAGGAGCTTGCAGGTTGTGGATAGCCTTTATCTGATCAGGGTTAACTTCGATTCCCCTATGAGTGACCATATACCCCAGGAACTTGCCTGATCCAACACCAAATGAACACTTGGATGCATTCAAACGTAATCTGTGCGCCCTCAAGATTTCAAAAACGACCCTAAGATCCTCAACGTGCTCGGCTACGACTTTGCTTTTCACCACCATATCATCAATATATACTTCCATGCTTTTGCCCAATTGCGGCTCAAACATCCTCGTCATCATCCTCTGATAGGTAGCCCCTGCGTTTTTTAAGCCGAACGGCATCACCTTGTAGTGATAATTTCCCACCGGGGTTACGAAAGATGTTTTCTCTTGGTCGGCGAGAGCTAGGGGTATCTGATGATAACCTTGAAAGGCATCTAAGAAACTCATCCGAGGATGTCCGACAATAGCATCAACTAATTGGTCTATCTTCGGCATTGGAAACGGATCCTTCGGACAAGCTCTATTAAGATCGGTGAAGTCCACACACACCCGCCATTTCCCATTTTTCTTTTTCACCACCACCGTGTTAGCCAGCCATTCGGGGTAGAAGATCTCCTTAATGGCTCCTGCCTGCTTGAGTTTCATCACTTCATCCCTGACCGCGTCAGCGTGTTCCCTTGACGGTCGTCGGAGTGGTTGTTTTTTAGGGATAATGGTGGGATTAACGTTTAGGTGGTGGCAGATGAATTCTGGACTTACTCCTGGGGCTTCCGCAGGGTCCCAGGCAAATACGTCAACGTTGGCTCTGAGGAACTCTATCAACCCCTCCTTTTCCTGAGGGGGAAGCATGGATCCAACTTGAAAGAACTTCTCTGGGTCGTTATCGATAACTACCCTTACCAAACTTTCGCACTCTGCCTTTTCGGCCGAAGCTTCGGTGTCCAGCACCGACGACTTTAATTGCTACAATTTCCCTTCGTTACAGCTCGAGGTCTCAGCCTGAGGATGGTGCTGGATGGCCGCCACTAGACATTGCCTGGACGTAGACTGGTCTCCACGGATTTCTTCGACTGTTCCTTCGGACGGATACTTAATCTTCTGGTGTAGTGTGGAGGATACAGCCCCAAGGGTATGAAGCCAAGGTCTGCCTACTATAGCGGTGTAGGGCGAGTAGGCGTCCACCACTATGAAATCCACTTCCACCGTTTCGGGACCGGTTTGCACAGGCAATCTAATCTGCCCCTTCGGAATGATCACTTTGCCATCAAAGCTGACCAAAGGAGAACTGTACGGAGTCAAGTCCTCGGGGGACAAGTTCAGCCCCTTGTATAGGTCTGGGTACATAATCTCTGCTGCGCTACCCTGATCTACCATTACCCTCCTGACATTGTATCCACCTATTCTTAGAGTAACTACTAGGGCATCATCATGCGGCTAGATAGTCCCTATTTTGTCCTCCTCCGAAAAGCCCAGAACTGGAATATCCACCCTGTGTCTCTTCGGCTCTCTGTTAACACTTTCCGAGGGCACTCGGGCTACTGACAATACCCTGGATGGGTGGGACCCTGTCCTCCCAGGTGCAGCAAAAATGACATTGATTGTCCCCAAGGGAGGTTTCACTGAGTTGCCTCTCCTAGGCCCCGTGCTTGTCTGATTTCCCTGTCCGTATGAGTGGTGTAGGAGGTGCTTTAGTCTGCCTTCGCTGACCAGCTGATCCAAATGATCCCACAGGCTCCTGCAATCCTAGGTAGTATGCCCATGATCAAGGTGATACTGACAGCAAAGATTGTGGTTGCGCCTTTCAGGGTTTCCTACCATCTTGTTCGGCCTCTTGAAGAATGGTTCGTTTTTTATCTTATCCAGAACTTGGTGTACTGGTTCGCGAAAAACCGCATTGACCGCCTGGAAGTTTGCTGTGCTCTGTCCGGCCCAGTCCTTCCTCGGCCTGTTGTGATTTTGCCTGTCCGACCTGAAATCCCTCCCCTCCTGAGGGATAACCTTCTCCTTCCCCTTACTCTGCTGCTGATCTTCTTCCACTCTTTTGTACTTATCGATCTTGTCCATCAACTGGCGTATACTGGTGGCAGGGTTGCGCGTCAAAGACGTTCTCAAGGGATGTTCAGTGGGGAGGCCCAGTTTAAAAGAGCTAACAGCTATCGATTCACAGTCTTCCTCTACCTCATTGTATGTTTCCCAAAATTTATCCGAGTACGACTTCAGAGTCTCGTTCCCTTTCATGCTGACGGACAACAGCGAGGCCACGGACTGAGGAACCTTTCGGCAAGTGACGAAACGAGACCCAAAAGCCTGGGTTAGCTCTTGGAAAGAGCTAATAGTGTTTGCTTTCAGACCATCGAACCATCTCATGGCTATTGGTCCCAAACTGGAGGGAAAAACTTTGCACATCAGGGCTTCGTCCCTGGAGTGGACTGCCATCCGCTGGTTAAAATGACTCACGTGTTCCACTGGATCGGTTCGGCCATTGTAGATGGTGAATGTAGGTTGGTGGAAACGCCTGGGAAGTCTGGCACCCTCGATATTACGTGTAAAAGGAGACCTGGAGATCTGATCCAAAGCTTTGCTCATAGCATCGTTCCCTGCGCCCCTCGGTAAGGGATTCTGAGGGTTCCTCTCGTCATGACGCATTTTCTCATAGGGAAAGGATTCGCTGACCGGCGTTCGATGTTTCTGTTTATAGCCAACATCCTATTCGTCCTCAAAATCTTCGTCAGAATACGAGGGACTGCGCTTCCTCTTTGCACGGCGCAACTCCCTTTTGAGCCTGTCTATTTCCTTCTGCATGTCTTTGTTCTTCTCTGCATGAGACATGTGGCTCTCCCCATGCAACTGGTTTTGATCGTCACTTGCTCATCCCTTATATGGCATGAAGAGGAAGCATTTCTTTCCCATGTGGGACTTGAAGCCAAAAAAGATTACAAAGTGCAACTCTTGGTCTTGAGGCAAAAATGTCCCCACATATATATATATATATATATATATATATATATATACTATGACTATATACGATCTATTACTAACTAGGTAACACAAATAAATAAATAAATATATAAATAAAACTAAGGCTTAGAGAAAATTTAATTAGATTTGAAATTGAATTTTGCTTTTTTTAGCTTTCCATACAAATTAAATTGTTTAGATTTTTGCTGTTATTTTTTCTCTGAACTAATAAGCATATTTTTTTATATTATTCTATTTAGATATTTTGTATGCTAGGATCTTGAACGTAACAAATTGTAATTGAGTTGAACGATCTCATGCACCCATCCTCATTCAATTTAGGAGATACTATTGGACCGATTTATTCTTTTTATTTTATGATGTATTTAGTAGAATTTCATGGACAGTAATTGTGAATTGATATTGTATATGTAGTATCCAATGGTGATTTTCAAAATTATATAAATAATAGCAATGTAATGAGAAACTCGGTGTAATCAATATCATGAAAATTGTAAGAAAAAACTATTTTAGTACCTCCAAATGTTCTGATCGAACTAATATCCTATATATTTTATGACCCAAGCTAACATTAATAGCACCACTACAATTTATCATTCCCGTGCGTAAGCATGAGTTACATACTAGTTATTATAAATCTACAGTTATGAAAATCAAATCATAGATATATTTAAAAAGAGAAGAAAACTATTTATAAGATATAGGATTATTAATAAACGTGATAAATTATAATAATATAATACTGTAATTATTATAATAATAAATGAATAATGGCCATTAACTGTATTCCTATTTTTGCAATATCCCATTAATACTTAAAAAAAACATTAATTAATATAATATGCAGATTTCAAACACTCAATGACATATAGAATAATTAGTCTTTAAAACACTTTGTGGTATAATTACAAGTATATTTTTCTTCGATCTTTTACAAACAAGGGGTATCTACTATCTAGACATTTTTGAGTATATGGTTATTCTTTCAGGTATATGCTATCATCTTGTTCCCTTTTTCCCTACACACACCAAGTTATTACGGAGAAAAATCCCTTAGGAGGATAATAGCACCGCTATTTAAATTTTACATTGTAACTTTAAGCAGTTTTCTGAAATTGATCATATTAATTTCATTTGGGAACAAGTGTTTTTACTATTTATTTCACATTTTCCCAACACAACAATAATAATAATGTCAAGTCTGGATCAAATTTGACCATAAAAATCTTATAATTTTTTTAGAAGATACATATCTTATAAACCAATGTGTCATTAATTACCCAAAAAAAAAAAAATTCAAACATTTATTTACTATATTATTAAATTGGTTTCAGTTATATTATTGACAAAAAGTGTGGTTTTTTTAATAGTAGTAAAATTATATGTATGTGTGTGTGTGTGTGTGTGTGTGTGTGTATATATGGGTTGAATTCAAGTTACATATGGTGTAACTCTAAATAATGTTACACCACCCAATAACTTGTTATATAATTCATAATTTGAAAATCTCACCGTTGAATTAAATGTTCTATATGTTTTTAACGTTAATGCCAATTTTCATGTCAATTGGATGTTATTTACCATTCGATGCATAAACTCATATTTTATGCATTATTTTAAATTGCAAAAACTTGAATTTAAACAATTAATTGATGACATAAATATTAAGCTTTGATCACCTTGAAATTTTGCAAATATGGAGAATATATGAAGATAATGTAATCTAACGTTGGATTTATCAAAATTCGCATCCAATTAAAAAATATTAATTGGTGTAACATTGTTTAAAGTTATTTCAGGTGTAACTTGAACCTATCCACACACACACGAGAGAGAGAGAGAGAGAGAAAATTCAATTAAATTTCAAATTAGATTTCAATTAAACTCTAATTTTGTACTATGTGTCAATTCAATTTCTTAATTCCAGTGAAGATATTTATTACTTATTGCAAAAATCGAGAAATTGATTATTTTTATATTACATATAACACCACATTCAATAAGATTTTTTTTTCTTTTTCTTTCTTAAATATAAGAATTTATTGCAAATTGAAATTTAAGTTTTAAAATTTTCATTTATTTTAAGACAATTAGAAAACTCTTTTTTTAAGGGGCCCTTGAATGGTAACTACAATCAACATAACATTAAATATTCTTAAATACATATATATATATATATATATATATATATATGCATAAGATTACAAACTAGTTTATAATAACTTTAACATTTTTCAAACAACAAATAAACTATCATAAACTACCGAACTTCATATAATTAGAGTTTTTGTGCTCGTCCATCTTCTGCTACAGCTGTGGAATGTTTGGCAACTATACATGCTCTTAGATTTGCTAGTGAATGTGTTTTCTCCTCTATCATCCTTGAGGGTGATTCTAATGGGGTATGTAAAGCTCTTTATAGCAAGGAAGAGTCGTTTACTTCTTTTGGTCACCTGGTTGCTGAAACGAAATCTCTTATAAACGCTTTATGTTGTGTTATTTTTTCCCATAAAACTAACTCTTTAATTCATAACTTTTTTTTTTTTTGATGAGCTTTAATTCATAACTTGGCTAAACATGATAGTGAGTGGTTTTAACTGTGTAAACATATGTTTCTCCGCATCTCAATTTTGTAACTTTTCTTAATAATATTTGCAGTATTTTGTTTAGATAATATAATTTTTTTTGAGAAAAAGATAATAATAATTCTTTTAAAAAAATTACCATAGAAAATAGCCATATACTTTAGCAAGTAAGTGGAGGCCCGTCCTATTTATTTAAAAAATGTTATGTCCATAATATTTTTATTATAAATCTTAGTTAGTAGATTGTTACAGATTTTTTTTTTGAATCTACTATTGAAATTATTTTCTTACCCACTAGTAGTAATTTATGAATTCAAATTAAAAATATATAATAATCTATTAATTAAAATTTGTTGCAAAAAATATTATCTACAGACATTTTCCTACTATTTCTAATTACCTCCATAGAATAAAAGAAACTAAGGAAGGAACCAAGACTGATGCCATCCATCCACACGCGCCTGCGCGCGTGTATGCTTCATATTATCAATTATGATGAAGCCAGCACAGTCACTCACTCATCGTGAAAACTGAGAGAGAGAGAGAGAGGTGAATAAATAGCTGATAAAGCTGTACACTTTTCTGCAGAGTAGTCACTGAGTAAGTACACAGATAAACAAGTTAGCTGACAAAAAACCTTCCCACTTTTTTCTCGCTGGTTTGGTTCCAAAGAACATAGTCTCACTTGGATCTTCAATCCCAGACTGCTTTGCACTTTTGGTATAATGCTTTTTTGTACTTAACACTCACAACTACGTTTCCCATTTCTCTTTCTCTATTTACTATATGTGTCTGTGTGTTTGTTTTATGTTTTAACTCGTAGTTTGTTTCACTTCCAATACGTTCTGTTTGACTGCCCAGAAAGAAAA
The DNA here is from genome assembly GCA_023736055.1 of Quercus glauca. Classification (NCBI taxonomy): domain Eukaryota; kingdom Viridiplantae; phylum Streptophyta; class Magnoliopsida; order Fagales; family Fagaceae; genus Quercus; species Quercus glauca. The sequence goes on along the minus strand of CM043322.1, from coordinate 12,354,866 downwards.
TTTCACATGTAAATATGTAATGGCCTTTGGCTTATCTGTGTTGTGTTTAGCTCGTTGTGTTTAGCTTGCTTACTTGAGAATTCAATTTCCTTTATTTGGGTACTCGTTCACGTTACAAATGAGTTAAAAGTTTATTGGAATTCTAATATTTTATTTTTTTTCCTTTCCGGGTACTTTCTCAATAACCAAACGGAGCATAAACAAAGTCTTTAAGAGTAGAATCTTTTCTCATTCAAAATTCTAGTCAATCTTTAAAAGCCATTAAAACTCAGTAAGATTCTTATTCCATTTCTTTGCCGAAACAAATGTAAAAAATTTGGGCAGTACGCGTAAATCTTTTTTTTTCTAATTTTGATGAACCCTGATTTAAACCAAAACCAAAAACAAACATTTTCACCGCCGAATTTCACGTAACCCGTACGTTTTTTCAGGTTCATGATTTGCTCACTCCGTACAAAGAAAGTGATTTATTTATTTATTTGGTTTTAATGTAAACCTACTTATTTTGTTATGTTCCAACTGGGCTACAGCTTCCATTACCAAAACCCAGAATTTTTATCGTTTTCCTAAAGATTTTCTTGTTTTTGTTTTTGTTTTTATTTTTATTTGGGTTATTTTTGTGAGAAAGTTTTGGCCTTTACAGTGAGGTTTGTGAGTTTTGCAGAGAGAGAAAGAGAGATAGAGAGAGAGAGGCTGAGGAAAACAGAGGAAGATGAAGAACTCTGTCTCGGATCACAGTTTTTACATTGAGAGCGATGAAGAAGAAGAGGAAGTTGAAAAGGAATTCGATAAAGCTGAAGAAAACAACGATGGAAACGCTTCGGATTCGTCGGATTCTTCGGCTGATAACCAGCAACAAACCAAACCCGGTTCTTACAATACCTCTTGGCCTCAAAGTTACAGGTTTTTAGTCTCTCTCTCTTTCTCTGTTCCACTTCGTTTGGTTTCATGGATTTCTTTTAGCTGTTTGTTTATTGATTTTCCTTGATGGGTTAGTTTATTTTACTCAAAATAATATGTGCCCGCTTGGTCAGCTTATTTTAGCTTTTTGAAAACGGGGTTATTTGTATAGTTATTTCGCTTTTTGTCTCTTTTTTTTTTTTTTCTTTTTTTCAAAGCTCAAAATTAACTTTTTTTTTGTAAATAAATAAGTTACAGGAAATTACAGGTACCAATTGAACACAAATACTGCAGTGATATCTCATTTTACCGTGGAGAACATAGTGTGCGATTGGTTTCAGATTAAAAAATCAACTTATTTTACTATTTAACTTATTTTTAGTACTATTTATAGGTTTTATTATACTATTTCAGTTAATTTTTACTTTTATTTATAGTATTTTCGGCGAAAAGTTTTCAGTTTTAACAAAATAAGCGAATTCCAAACAATCCTATAGTGTTTTTGTCCAACTTGATGTTTGTATGGGAATTGCTTTTTTTTTTTTTTTTTTATAGCTTATTAGTGATACAAAAAACTAGTTAATTTTTAAAAACAAAAAATTAGATTATTTAAAATAAACCTGAAACAAAAAGTTGTGTGAGACCTGCAAATAATAAATAAAATAAGAAAAGAGCTAACTTATAAATTTGAAGCACATATATAGGTTAGTTCGTATAGAGTGAAAAAGTACAATTTCCAGGCTGGGCAGTAGGCCAAGACAATTATATTTTGGTTTACTTTTTTGGTTTTGCGGGAACAATAGGATCAATGTTTTGAAATTTGAAGTGTGAGAGTGATTTTTACTTTTAGAGAATTCCATGGAAGGTTACTGAAGGAGTGTGGGGTGGCTTTAATCAGTTTTCTAAAAAAGGAAAAAGCACTGTAGATGTATTGTTATGTGCTCATTGATCTTTCTCTCTGACCATTATTTTGGTCCAAAAATGTTGAATGTTGGATAACGCTGGACCATAACATCAATAAAGGTGTGTCTACATGACCATGGCTTTTGTGTTCTCTTCTAATTGTTGGATAATGTTGTGATGATTTCGTGACATATCTCTTACAAGGGACCTACAAATGAAACATTCATAATTTCAGATTTAGGAACTGTTTAGATCGATTATTTTGTTGTAAACTGAAAACAATAAAAAAAAAATAATAATAAAAAAGTTACTGTTCACTCTGCTATTACTGTTCATATGCCTTGGTGCACTGTTCATGGGGCACTGGTAAAAAAAAAAAAACTGAAAATGCAAAAAACGCAGACGCAGGGAGTATCCAAACGCATACTTAGTCTAACTTGGGATTTGGATTATTTAGTTTACTAGTTATTAGTTTGTTCATCCTATTTTCGGAGTTCAGTCAGGCCTGCGGATCTGTTGAGATGTGCTCATTGATCTTTCTTTTTGACCATTATTGTGGGCCAAAAATGTTGAACGTTGGATAATTATGGACCATAACATCAATAGAGATTGGTCTACATGACCATGGCTTTTGTGTTCTCTTTTTTAAGTGTTGGATAATGTTCTGATGATTTTGTGACATATCTCTTACCTGGGACCTACAAATGGAACATCCAGAATTTCAGATTGATTAGTCTGTTTATTAACTTGGGATTTGGATTATTTAGTCTACTAGTTATTAATTTGTTCATCCAATTCTGGGAGTTCAATCTAATCAGGTACCAAAATTGTAATTTCTAAAAAACAAAAATTGGCTTGGTCAAGCACCGAAAATTTCCAAGTAATAATTGCATCTGCCTTAGAAAAGGTTTATGATGGTGGGTTTCAACAAAATTTCCTGTGGTCCTGCCTTCTTAACAAGTAATGTGCAGACTGTTAGCTTGTACATAATAGGTGAGGTAGGTGACGTAAAATCGACTATTGGTATATTCCATGTGAATGAAAGCTATAAATGAAATTATTAAGGGATGAGAGCTTACATTGATACGTTATAATTGCACTTGCCTTCGAACAGGTTTTATGATGTTTAATTTCAACAAAACTACCTGCCTTCTTGAAAAGAAATGTGCATATTGTTAGCTTGTACATAATGGGGGAGTAGCTGATGTAAAGTCGACTATCTACAGGACTGTAATAATCCATGTGAATGCACACTGTCAATGGTTTATTTAAGGGATGAAAGCCTAAATGTATTTATTTGTTATTTATATGCATTTCTTGTGTGTTTGGTTTAAAATACTCATTGCTATTTAATCAATTTTTCAGGCAGTCTATCGATTTATATAGTAGTGTACAATCTCCAAGCATTGGGTTTCTGGGCACTCCTACACTGTCAAGATTAGGCAGTTCATTTCTTTCCTCATCCCTAACGAGAAGACACACTCCTGAAACATTACCAACTGTCACAAAACCTTTGTTAGATGAGCAACAGCAGCAACAGAGACGTAGTTCATATGCTTTGCTTCCTCCTCTTCCAACGAGGAGATATTCCATAAGGAAAGATGAGAAACCATTGGTTGCACATGAACTCCCACTTTCTCACCAGTGCTCATTTGGGCAAGCTGTGCTAAATGGTATGTTAACACGCTCTACCCCCCCACACCCCCCCCCCCCCCTCCCCCAAAAAAAGAAAAAGAAAAAAAAAAGAAGAGAAATAAGGAACGTGCTCATCCTCTATATTTATAGTTCACATGGTTTGGTTCACATAATGTGAATGTGCATGTGTAAAGGACTCATAATCTGTGATAGAGACTTGCAGGCATGACATATATGCTTTAATCCTGTTGTTGTATCCTCTAGAAATCCTAAAACATTCTGTTTAGTTATCCTAAATTCTCTCTTCAGATAATCTGTATTAACCTCAAACAATTACTTTCTAGAGATTACTCACACATAAGGTCTTCCATTATCCCTTTCTGTATAAACATCCTGCATCCACCTCTGTTTTTAGCTGAATTGACTGCATTTGCCTTGAGTTTTAAAATTGAATCATGAAAATGTAATCAGGGTGCCTTTGTGTATGTTTGTGAAGTGAAACTTCAAACCTGTTTTACTTGCAAATCTATCATTATGTAGCACTATACTGAAATGGATTGGTTGTTTGATTTTTAGCCTGTAGTCACATTCTATATGCTAAGACTAATAACAGTTCAACTGAACTAGTGGCATTTGTTTCCATATGGAAGAAACAAAACATAAGCGGTACAGGGAAGCAATAGGTGGAACCTAGGGAAATGGAGAGAGGTTACTTGTGGCCTATTTGAGTATAAAAATTGTCCTATCTGTTTGCTTTGCCATCAGTCGTTTTAGGGTTGCTAGTTGCTACTACCATGGAACATATCATAAGTCGACATTTCATGTTCAGGGACCACTTAAGCCAATCAGGCAATCAGGTAGTTTTAAATCTGCTTGCCTGTTCTCATGAACAAACACAAGTAGTTAGTATCACTTTGTCACCTCCACTCCCTCACATAGCTCAGAATTCAGTTCAATCTGATCTGTACACCTGCTTGTTATTGCCTTTGTATCAATTCATGGACAGAATATGTGACTCTTATTCTTACTCCAATAAGATGAATATAGACACCTCTTATTTCAGCTAATGTGACTAACATGTTGTTGCATATTATTTTGGATAATAAAATTTTACTTGGATGTGTGGTATCCTCTAAAAATCGAAACTGTCTTCAAACTTGACAGACAATTCACTTGTTGTCTATAACTCTGTATCTGTAAATATAATATTTGTATACATATCTGCCTCATTGCCTTTGTCTGTAGCTAATTAGTATAGTTTCTAATGAACTATCAAACAAAAATTCCTATCTTTGGCATGAAACAATATTTGGTTGCTTTGTTCCAATTGCACATGGTGCACATGAAAAGATCAACAAACTAAGAAGACTATGTGCCTGACAAACTTACACTTTATTAACTGTAAAACTGTTTTTATAAGTGTATACATACATACATACATACATACAGACGTGTGTGTGTGTGTGTGGGGGATTGTCGACAATAATGAATTTAACTTTTTGGTAATAGAAAACAGTGTATACAAAAGCATTTTTGAAGTTTTACCCGAGCTTAATCAAAATTTTCTGATCAATTCCAATTATCCAGGTATAAATGTTCTATGTGGAGTTGGAATCCTTTCAACTTCTTATGCTGCCAAAGAAGGAGGATGGGCTGGGCTCTCTATTTTGCTCATATTTGCAGCTCTTTCTTTTTATACTGGAATTCTCCTGCGCTACTGCTTGGATAGTGCACCTGGGCTTGAGACATACCCAGACATTGGTCAAGCTGCATTTGGTAATTTTGGCCGGGTTGCCATCTCGGTATGTCTAGTTGAATTTTTTATTTATTTTCTTTTTCTAAAGTTAATTCTCCCAATGAAATATAGCACAAAATAAGTAAGGGTCTTAAACTTTAAGCTGAAATACAAATTACACTCTTTAAGTTTGGTGTTTTGTCATTTTTGTCCTTTAAGTTTCATTTTTTTCATTTAGTCCTTAAAATTTTATAATTTTTGTCAACCTTAGTCATTCCATCCATAAACTACGTTAATTATTTAAAAAAAATTATTTTTAATACTAAAAAAGTAATATATTTCTTTTTATTTTTGGAAAAAATACAATTTATACCTTTTAAGTTTATTGAATCTCATTAAAAAATATTTTTAATACTAAAATGAAATATTTTTAATATAAAAAAAAAATTTAATAGTTAATGGAGTTTATGGTGGAAGGGTTAACGTTAAAAACATACATAAACTTCTAGGACTAAAATGAAACCTAAAGAATGAAAATGAAAATCACAATTTGTAATTTGTATTTTAGCCTAAACTTTATACATGCAAAGGTTTGATGAAACAGCTAGATACTCCTATATCTCTAAAGGCTTCTATTTTCATATAATCGATACTTATTCCCTCTACAAGTTGTATATAGCTTTCTTTATATATTGTCTTATACTCATGTAAGTTTGAATAATTTTGTTTTTGTGGATTTAGCAAAGCTGGTAAAACTAATAATATAGTATAAATAATAAATTATTAAAGCACTATGCACACAATTGATTGACTGCTAAGTACTAACACTGCTTATGCAATTTCTTTTTGTGGGTGCAGATAATATTGTACGTGGAACTATATGTAAGTACAACTGATTTAATTGAGTGAGTTTTTCTTTTTTTGGTTTTTGTGTAATTGTTTTAACCATGGTTATGTAGAATTGATAAAAATAGATTAATGGAAACAATAAACTAGATTCCAGTGGGGCTCACCTATATATTATTGAGAAAGACATAGATTTCATTGATTGATGCCCAATTGTTCTGGGTCCACATTTTGGAACTTATTGACTGAGCCTTCTTGTTTATTTGACTCGTCCATTAGTGAAATGACCAAAGACAAGGTGCCACTATCTTCTTTCCCATAATACCAGATCACTACAGTAGACAACAAATGATCAAAGACAAGGTGCCTCTATCTTCTTTCCCACAATTCCAGATCACTACAGTTCCCACTTGTCTACATGCTGCATTAATATTTGTAGTCTCATTTGGTTTTGCATCCCAGTTCCCACTAGTATCTAACTTACAGCTCTCCTCACTTTGTATTGTTGTCCTGTTGGGTCCCCTCCCCCCTCTTTTTTTGTGGACTCAATCAATATCATTCAATACTACAGCATTATTCAAGTGCATAAGAAATTATCTCAACTTGATCTTCTTTGCACCAAGTTTGTGCCAAATTTAATCATGGATTTGAGATAAAGGGAGTAGATATGGCTCCTAATTTTGTCCTCATACTAACATCATAGAAATTTAGTGGAAAGTAGAGGAGAAACAAGATTACCAACCTCATCACTCTTAGCATACACTACATGATCCACCATTAAAGGGCTTTAATGTAATAAACATCTGAAATATCATCTTCTTTTACTATAATCAATCCTTCAATATGGAATAAGTTTTTTATTCATGTTAACATCACAAACCATTGAAGAAATCTGAAACACTTTACCGATTGTGTAGTCCTCTTAAATGAGTAATCTTCTCCTAAATGTGGTGACCTCTTTATATTGTACCCAAACTTGCATTTTCTTCCATTTGCAAAATGTTTTCTGTGTTATGATCTGCATTTCGTTTTTAGAGTCAATGCCTAAAATGGCATAAGCGAATGATTGTTTAGCTCATGACAGAGTTTTCCTCGTTAGGATTATCGAGCTTCAATTTTGAGTCTTAAGTTAGTTACACTGCATTGAGGCACTGAATAAATTTTTCTGGCTCATATTTTCAATGTTTACACTCTGACTGCATAGTATCATGTGTACTGCTTATATCACTGTTACAAACATGACCATATCAGTCTATGCTATGAGTCTTATATGACATGGAAGATGTTTTCCACTTGGGTACCAAAACTACTTATATGAACATAAAATATTTGAAAGATCTCAGATGAGGATTAAATGGAAAGAACTTTGGGAAATGCCATTTGATTTAATATATCCATGAACTTTTGTTTTTGAATCATGTATCTTTATTCTTTTTTTTTTTCCTCTTCAAATGGTTGCTAAAAACATCCTTTAATCTTGATCTATAGCCAAGGTACTGAGCACACCATGCAACATTTAGCTGCTTCCTAGAGAATTCGAGAATTATCTCTACTCCTCTATTATGCAGATCAGTTATGAAAAATATAAGTTGTTTTCCTTTCTCTAATTGAAGTGTGGGACTTTGTTATTTCTTTTTCTTAAAGGAGTAGGAGAAAATCTCTCCCTATAAATACTTATGATAATACTATTTTACAAAAAGTGATCATAGTAAGTTTTTATTTATTTATTTATTTTTATAAGTAAAAAAAAAAAACAAAAAAAAAAAAACTTGCTATTAAAGTTTCTATAAAAGTTTATTTTGACAGTTTTTATGTATTCTTTTGCATGCTAGCTTAGAGTTCTTGTAGAACTTTGGTTCTGTGGAAGAGTTATAATTTTTGTGTGTTTCAAATATTGCTTCTTACTTATCAAAATAAATATATATATTGCTTCTTCATGCCTACACTGCATCACTCTACTTCTATAACACTCAGGTGATTTAGTGAAAGTTTCTCCCCATATAGGCTTGTTGCATTGAATATATAATTTTGGAGAGCGACAACTTATCCTCACTGTTTCCAAATGCACAATTAAGTTTGGGTGGGTTTGAGTTAAAGTCGCACGTTCTGTTTGCATTGATGACAACCCTGGCTGTTCTTCCTACTGTTTGGCTTCGGGACCTCAGAGTTCTTAGTTATATATCTGGTAAGTAGCTTATACTTTTTGCAAGTCAGATATAAATTTTTCCATTATCTTTTTTCAACAATTTGTAAATCAAGTAGCACTTTGTCTTGGTGCTCGTTTGGTACAACTTATTTTTCAGCTTTTTGAAAATGGGGTTTGAAAAAGTTGCACTTAAAAAAAAAAGCTGTATTTTTAAAAGGTGCGGTTTGATAATGCATTACCCAAAAAACATAGTATGTTTGGCCGATGTGGCTATTGGATATATATTGCTAAACCTGATTGGTGATTCATGCCATGCTTTTGGCCACACAGCGCTGATATTGAGGTACCAAAGAAATGGAATCATTCTTTGTATTTCAATTAACTGAACAATATAATAATCATGACTGAAGTTATTTGCACTCTGCAGGATGGAATTGTATAAGTTTAATTGAAATTTTTTCTCTATAATCCCAAACGGTGTTTTATGAAATATAAAGATAGATATGCAGCCACAAAATCTTGGAGTATTGGTGGCTGACACTTGACAAACAGCTCAATGGTTGATTTGTATTAAAACTGTTTTGTGTTTCCTCTTTTAACTTTTAAGTCGCTGGTGTGCATTGCAATGCACAACGATTACAATATCATTCCAAATCCATGGTCTTTTGAGAGATTTTTATATCATGCTCTCTCTCCTTCCAGCTGGTGGAGTTATTGCATCAGTCTTGGTGGTCCTTTGCTTGTTTTGGGTTGGTCTGGTAGATGGAGTTGGCTTTTATAACAAAGGGACAACACTGAACCTGGGAACTCTTCCTGTTGCTGTTGGTCTCTACGGTTACTGCTACTCAGGACATGCTGTTTTCCCCAACATATATACATCAATGGCAAGACCAAATCAGTTTCCTGCTGTCCTCTTAACATGGTAAACTCGCAATGCTCTACTATCCTATCACAAAGACTCCCAAGTTGTCTAATTTCATCAAACAGTAGGCAAGGAAGTCATTTGCATTCTTGACTCTTTTTTACATTTTGATATTATTTAAAATTTTAAAATATTTTAATCAAGCCTAATAAGACCTACATGAATATCTTAATAGAGTGAACATCCCACATTAATTATCACTAAATAAGAAAAACATTACAATGGTGAAGAGCAGTGGTGCATACTGCATCCTGCCACTAAGCATTCACCAAGCCTAAATCCATGCAAGAGTAAATCATAATTGCTATTTACATACCTCATCTTTGTTGTAAATAAAAATCCCCAATAATTGTAGATATCCCTAGTTTTATATAACTCGATCTGTTATCTATGCAGTTTTGGTATTTGTACTTTGTTGTATGCCGGGGTTGCTGTTATGGGGTACAAAATGTTTGGAGAATCAATACAGTCACAGTTCACTCTTAACTTGCCCCAGGATTTGGTTGCCACTAAGATTGCTGTGTGGACGACGGTATGTTTGCTATAATTTCAGTATGAATATCCTTTTAATGAGTTAGCTTTGTTTCTTTTGGTTTGCATTCATCAGGGTTCAACACCTAGTTGTATTTTTGAGAGGTAACAATAGTGTCCTGTTATTGTTTTTATCTAGTATATCTCATTTAGTACAACAGAATGTCACTCCAGAGCATCCTCCTGCACAGGAATCTAAATTAACTCTCTTCAGATGTTTCTGGTGCCACTATGTCTAGGAGACTCATTGTTAAACATAGGTAGTTGACAGGTCTATTTCTGTCAACTGGCATGTTAGCTAGTTTCATAGGAAGTTGTTGAGTTCAACCTTGGTTGAGCAACCTTTAGCTCAATTTGATTCAGCCTTGAAATAATTGGGGACACAGTCTTCGGCTGCTAGAGCTACCCAATAGCCAAGTTGAATTTGGCTCAATTGTTTTCCCTTGCCCACTTCAAACTTCAAGTTTCTGAGTATTGTGATTCTTACCTTCATCCATTTAAAATACAAGCTAATTGCTGAAATTATTTTTGTTGTTTTTTTGCAGGTGGTTAACCCTTTTACCAAATATCCTTTTAATAAGTAGGTAATGTGCAAACAGTCTAGCATGTGTTGAATTAAAATCTCTTACAAAATGGATGGATGGCTCTTTTTTCTTTGTGGACGTTCTGTTTGGAGCTAGATTTTTCAAGAATTAGCTTTTCAATTTAATATTCGTTTACCATTGTGAAAACTTAAAGAGTGAAAGGATAAATTGGTGGAAAAGGTGAAAGTCCTGCCGAATTCAATTTGGAAATTTAAAAGTGTCACTTCAATGATACTACTCATGCAAAGATGAAAGATGTATTGGGGTACCATGCTCTCAAAGCATAATGAACTTGGTTTTCTTAATTTGCACTATGCCTCTCTATTTTCAACTGAAAAAATCAGTGAACTTTGAGTTGACAAATGTCCTAAGCCTTACATTCCTTTCTGAAAACAAACAAGATAAATGAAATTAATTTCATTTCTTTAAGATCTGTTTAGATGTCCATCAAAATTGAGTGCACCCATTATACTTCCATAGAATTTGAAGTCCCAATTCATCCTTTCAATTAGGACCATGAAAGAAATTTTGAAAATCACTAAGATATATAACATAAAGCAGAATAGCACCATTTCCATTTTGATAGGCAATCCATGGTTCCAAACTGGAACTCTTTTATCTTCTCTACTGATAGCAACTTCAAAGTATATGGAGCTTGATTATCTCAATACTTTAGAGCCCATATTGCTCAAGATAAATAAAGACGGTTTACCTTAATTAGACCCACATATGCATTAACTATGTCTCCTGTTGCGATGTGTTTGGAGGAGTTGATACCATCAAATCACAGCAAGTCGTATATATATTCCATCTTGATTAGAACAGCACTGGTGGTATCTACCTTGATTGTGGGTCTCAGTGTCCCCTTCTTCGGTAAGTCTCTCCCTCTCTTTCTTTATTTATTTGTTTGTTTCAATTCCAAGAGAACTGTCTTCCATCCTTTCTTTGTCTGTTGGCAACTATATCGACCACAGAAAGGAAGAAGCAGGTAAAAGAGTTTTAGATAATGAAATTCTTAAAAAAATTTATTCAAGTGAAACTTCCAGTAGAAACCCCATTTTTTAATTTTATAATGTGGCTTCAATGCTTCATTGCTGTAGCATTATATGAAAGTTGGAAGTTCTCTTGTTAAATGTTGCAGTGTTACATTATCGTTTTATTTTGTAAATCTTATTTCAGGTCTGGTAATGTCATTGATTGGATCTTTGCTCACAATGCTTGTAGTAAGTTTTTTTCTGCAAACTCATCTGTCTGCCCCTTCTAGTGGTAGTGATGTCGCATTTGGTTCAAGTATATATAATTCTGAAGCAGTATTTTTTATTATATTAACACTTATTTCTATGGCAGACCTTTATACTTCCTTGCACTTGTTTCCTGAGCATTGTGAGAGGGAAAATAACCCGGTTGCAGGTATGGCATCTACATATTATTATTATTGATTTACAACTATAGTTATGTATGTCCTTTGTAAATCATGGTTTTCCAGCTCTAACCATTTTGGAATTTGTTCCCTTTATACCATTGTGATGTTGAATCACTCTGTTTGAATTTGAACACCTCCTTGCATTGGGGGTTGAAGGGTAATAGGATTTATAAATGCATGCAAATGGTTTATGGAGCTTAAACTAGAAGTTCAATCATTACATTGCTAATTAATATCAAAGCTGTTGTGGTCTTGTGGGCAATACTGACAGCTTGGTTATCATATTTACTTCTCACTTCCATTACTTATGTGGTTCTTCTTTTTTCAGGGAGCACTTTGTGTTATAATTATTTCAGTAGGCGCTGTATCATGTTCCTTTGGGACATATTCAGCCCTCTCCAAAATTGTTGAGAGTTTGAAGCATTGAAATTTTAGGGACATTCCAACGGCAAGAGAAACTCGAATCATGTACTCTTGGATTCGTATGATATTTATTCACTCTCCCTTCCCAATTTTGGATTTGCATCACTCTTCTGTTTCGTGTTTATGTATTTTCCAATGAGAGCACCTTTTGTTACTACTAAAAAATCTACTACAAATACAATTCATCAAATGACTTTATCGGTTTTGTCCTTATTGGCTTTGTATTATGAACAACCTTATTATAAAGAGATCATTACATAAGGGGGATGTTGCAGTTAGTCATTACTCATAAACACCAATCTTAGCATCTTGATTCTTTCATGGTCTAATTACTGTAACTCCATAATCATAACATTTATGGTACAGGTGAACATATTCTATCGTCTTTATGCCACAAATTTAGTTTCCTTTCTAATACAGGAGTTACATTTACCTCTCATCTTTGTCATGCTTGTAATTCTGACCCATTTAAGAACAAATTTTTTTTTTCCTTTTTTCCATTTTAAGCGTAAAATGGGCTCAAAAATCCAATTGGAAAGTCAGGATCTACTTCTTGTGCTTCAAATTTCATCGACAGTAGGATAAGCTTTGCATTGTTTCCTCTCTTGCTAGCAACTATCGGATAAGGTGCTTAATAGCTTAATTGTGGTGTCATTGACATAGGGAAGATGAAATGTTGAACTTGAGACCTCTAATAAAAATATCACATAATAAATATAAATATAAATATAAATAAATAAATAAATATATATATATATATATATATATATATATATATATATATATATCAATTGCATAATTAAACTCCTAAGTCCAGTAATGGGCACCTGTAGGGGCCTCAAGTATTAGTTCTTCAATAGGTAGAGGAGTTTGTAGTTACTATCAAGTTATCAACCATGCTAATGTAAGATGGTCATGGCTTGTATTGTTAGTCCGGGTGTAATCTGTTTAATTTTATTTTGACTTAGGATGGGTTGACTTTTTAGTTTGTTGCAAAAATTTTATGAGATTTTGGTTGTGATCGCAAAAGAACTGAAAGTAAGATGGTCACAATTTATATTGTTTTTCCAGGTGTAATCATTTTTATTTTATTTTGACTTATGGTGCGTTGACTTTTCAGTTTGTTGCCAATTTTTTGTGAGATTTTGTTGTGGCTGGAAAAGAATTGAATTGGAGATTATCAAAAAAAAAAAAAAAAAGAATTGAATTGGAATGTGAACTTCCTAAATTGTTGCCGGGTTAGTCCAGTGCTGCTACGGCCTACGGATCCAGTGCTGCTGGATGGGGGTGAATCCAGTCCAGTACTGTGAACCCAATGTGAAAGCCTACTTTAATTGCATAAAACAATCCAATAGTTTCAAGCCGATCTTGGCTCACTAAGTTGTTTTCACTTTACACATTTGGAAAATATTGTGACAATGTCTTCCTTTGTGATGTCTTATATCTTTGGTTCAAACTCGGGATTCAAGTAATAGCTTAGAAGAAACATTATTTGTGGCATTGGTGTCCCATGTTTATGGATCGAATTCGAGCCTATACTCTTTCATTATCTACTAAAAAAGATTAAAAAAAAAACAAAATATATAGTTTACAAGTTGTAGTCTTATTATGCTAATAAAAAAGAATGACTTTCTAATTTAATTGGAAACGATTATTCATTTCACAAAATGTTCTAATCTAAAGGCACATTTGGTACACTGAATGAGAATTAGGATAGGAAATATAATCTTTATTACTTGAAATAAAATGTGTTGTAATGTAATAACTAAACATATTCATAAGTTTGGTTGTTAGTTATAACATTAGAATAAAACTAAAAATTTTATTTTAGGAAATATTTTACTCATGCAATTATATTTCCTTAAAGATAATATTTTTTAAATTTGAGAGAGATATGAGTTATTTTTTATGATTTTTTATTTTTATAATTATTACATGTATATGAAAATTTTGTTTATTGGGAAATATATTAATTTTATAAATTATTGCACTTTTTAAGAAATATCTAGTACAACCATTTTAGAGACAAATATTTATTCCTCATTTTGAAGAATAGCTTTTCATAAATAATGATTATTTCTTATAATAGAATAAAAACATGTGGGTTCTAGTTAGCTCAACAGGTATTAGTGTCTTGGTCTGATAATAAAAAGTTATCATTAGGAGTGGATGCTATAGATTAAGACTCTTTAAAAATAAAAAATAATAACAAAACCAAATTAAAGAATAGCTAAAATATAGGAATAACTATTATAGTTTATGAAGGGACATGTTTTGGAGCCCAAGCCCAAAATATGAAGGGATCTTGACCAAGTGAGCCTAGAACAATAAATTTGTAAAGAGTAAGTTAGAAAACTGGGCCCTAATGGGTTGGACAACAGCTAGAATGAATTTAAAAGATAATCGAAGAAAAACGAGAAGGATTGATTCAAATAAATTCGTTCTCGGCCCGATCCAAGGAGGTAAGTTCTAACATAAATCAATTGAACAGATCACTAATACAATTTTGATTGCTATAGTCTTTTCTTTCTCTCTTTTTTTGTCCCCTATTCATGGATGATCTCTTTCATTATATAGTCCCTTTTGGACTATTTTGATCCTACACTTGTTGATCATTTGAGCCGCTACTTGAGTGCTTGTCCCATCAGACACCCTTTTTGACTTTCTGTGAGTTGTGGTAGCCAAGGCAGCACTGTTCAGAGGTTTTCTCCACATAAATGTGGCAAGAAAGTTAGCTGCAGGGCATTCAATGCGGTGACAGCAGCTTTTCCTTAAGTTTTTCCTAGCTTCCACTCTCTGGTACACTCGAGATATAAGTCCCTGTCACTGGAACTTCTTGGAAGGTTACCTTGAACCTTAGGATACACATTTGAGCCGTGCTTAACCTATCCGAGGAGACATTCCTCCTCAGACCACCCTCCCATTCGTATCTCACTCATTAGATTCTAAACTTGACCCATCCAACACCATTCATTTGTGCTCGGATTACTATGCTCTCGGCCAAGGCCCAAGGCCCAATATACAATTTGGGCCCTTAACCCTACAGTTTACCAAACATATCTTAATTTCTTAATAGACCATGCAATCTCTGTAGAAGTAATGGTGACGAAGAGACGTCGTGTTTTCTCTCTTACCATGCAAAAAGCATTGCAACATCTCCAATAAGGTCTTCAAAGTCAATTTACTCTCCATTTTGGAGAGTAAACACAAATATTCGAGTTGTAACAGTCAGCTTTTATAATTATTGATGTAGCTATTATTATTGACATTGGTAGATGGCCTCACGAGTTTTCAAATTTCTCTCTACCCCTACGTATTGTTTAAAAAAAAAAAAAAATTAATGTGTGAATCTTACTTCTTGGCCAACATTTTTTTTTTTTTTTTTAAGTAACGTCTTGTATGTTTTATAGTTTTTTTTTTTTTTGGTTAAAATTAGAAACTAGAAGTTAGCCACGGGAGTAGAAGTATTGCATAATCTGTTACAGAAAAAACCAAAGAATTCATGCATTAAAAGATAAGACAACTCCACATATACAAAAATCTTGCTGCAGGGATACAGCTTTCCTAGTCATATATAACTTATTAACTTTAGAATTTAGAAGATATGTTTCCAAAATATATATAAATAAATCTCTTACACTTAAATTTAAATATTGTAATATATATGAAAAAGTGGTTTTCAACCTTTTGATTAGGTTCTTCCACTTTCTTTTCATGAAATATTTTCAAAATTTTATAAATCGATAACGTGATTAATGAAACTTGAGAATATAAAATATTTTGAAAATTTATAAATCGATAATATGATGAATAAAATTTGGAATCTTCGGAATTACAACTCTGGATTGCAATTTTTTTTAATTAAAATAAAATAATGAGGATTGAGGATTACATGGTACACCTACATTCATAGTTATTAAACTCAAACCGGCTCAGCCAGTCGGACCAAAAATCTGGTGACCCGACACCTAGACCAGTTTGGGTGTTTAAAATTTTAAATGGACCATTAATGCAAATGACCCGAACAAACCCAGTTAAAGCCGGCAGGTTTGTGACGACCCAAGTAACCCGAATGGGTTTATACAACCCGGTTAGGTTTGTAAAATTACATCTACAAGTTCACTTTATTGACTTTTTAAATGTTTAATGTGTTATAATCATGGTTTTAAAAACCGGACCAGACCGGCCGGTTCAACCGGGAACTGGCCTTCAATCCGGTCCGGTTATGGGTAAAAACCGAAAATCACTTAAAAACCAAAAAAATTCAGAAACCGGCTAGTTCAACCGGAAAACTAGGAACTGGCATGGTTGAATCGGTTAATGGCCGGTTGGGTTGAAAACCTAAACTACACCGTTTTTTTTTTATACTTTTTCCCAGCCTAAAGCTACGTCGTTTTGGATAGAGGCAACCTGAAAACTAAAAATCTTAACCCTAAACACCAGATTCACTCTCACGCCTCTCTGTTTCACTCTCACGCCTCTCTGTTTCACTCTCACAGTTTCTCACTGTCACCTCAATCCTCACTCAAGCTCACGCCTCTCTCTGAATCTTTCTCACTCTCAATTTTTTTTTCCTTCTCACCCTCACAGCCTTTAAACTCTGAAGTTTGATCTATTTCTCATCCTCACGAGTCACGGCCTTTGCTTCTAGGGTTTTTTTTTTCTTTGATCTCGATCTCGCACTCTGTGCTCTCAGCTCTGCTCTCTGCTTCATCAGGTATTGAATCCTTTTTCCTTTGCTTTTGATTGTTGATTCTCTTCTTTCATTTGATCATTTTCTCAACTCTGCTCTCTGTTTTTTTTTTTTTTTTTCATTTCTCTCGAGTTCATCTCAGGTTCTCCGTTCATGTTCTTTGCCTTCAAATTTCCAATCAGTTCAGTGACATCATTGGTAACTTCTATCATTAACTTAATTATTCAATTTATTATTTCAATTATTAGTTTAGCATAGCATTTTAGTTTATTTGTGATTTTGTGTATGTTGTGGATTATGTTGTGGACTTGATTTATAGAGCATTATTGGTTGTAAAATATACTTTACAGAGTATTATTTGTGTATGTTGTGTTGATGGATTTATTTGTTGATAAAATGGTTGCTACTAGTTTGAAATTGTTGAGTGAAATGGAATTCGCCTCTGTACCATCTAATGAACATGCTTTACAACCGAGTCTAATACTAATTCTTCATCTGTGAGAGCGAAATGTGATCCCACATGGGATCATGTAACTGAAGAGTTGAAAGACAAAAAAAGTAGTTATAGATGCATACATTGTGGGAAAGTTTATAAAAGAGGGGGCATCAAAAGGATGAAAAGACATCTAGCTGGAATTAAAGGCGATGTGGCTGCATGTACAGGTGTACCTTATGATGTTAGGTTTCAAATGGTGAAAATTTTGAAGGAAATTTCTTAAGTCTAAAGAACAAACAAAAAAGGATCAAGAAGCATCTAATTATTCGCCATTAGAGGACTCACCAGAATTTGAAGATGTCAAAGAAGTTACTCCTAAAGGTAGGGGGTTAGGTAGGGAAAATAGAAATGGTCTTAGTAGTTTGCCTCCAAGATCCAATCTTGGCAAGAGAAAGGGTGGTGACATTGGTAATTACTTTGCTCCTAGAACAACACCGGGAGCTCAACCTTCTATTAAAAGTGTGCTTGCTAGCAAAGAAAAGAAGAGGAGGGTTGATATGGCTGTAGCAAGATGGATGTATGATGCTTGCATTCTAATTAATGTTGTGAATTCTAGTTATTATCAGCCTATGTTGAATGCTGTAGCTTCTTATGGTCTTGGGTATAGAGGCCCAAATTATCATGCCCTTCAAGTACCTTTGTTGAGAGAATCAAAAAGAGAAGACCAATTGATTGTTGATTCTCATCGTTCATATTGGGCTGACACTGGTTGTACAATAATGGCTGATGGGTGGACTGATACTAGGCATAGAACATTGATTAATTTCCTTGTCTATTGTTCTAAAAGAATTATTTTTATACGTTCTGTTGATACTTCTGACTTGGTTAAGGATGCTATTACTTTGAGTAACTTGTTTGATGAAATTGTTAATTGGGTTGGTTCTGCAAATATAGTTCATTTGGTCATTGACAATGTTGTAAATTATGTAGCCGTTGGAAGAATTTTGTGTGGAAAATATAGGAACATTAGTTGGTCACCTTGTGCAGTATATTGCCTGAACCTAATTTTAAAGGATATTGGGAAGATGGATCATGTAGATAAACTTGCAAAGTGTGCATCGAAGATCATAGTGTTCATTTATAACCATGTGCTTTGCAAGCTTGGCTGAGGACTAGAAAAAATTGGACGGAAATTGTGTGTCTAGGGCCAACTAGGTTTACTACTACTTTCATTGCTTTAGGGAGCCTTAAGGAACATAAACATGGCTTACAAGCATTGGTGACTAGTAAATTTTATGTTGAATCAAGATATGCAAAAGATAAGAAAGAAAAGGCAATGTTGAAAATCATTCTTGACAATCAATTTTGGAATGATTGTCATGTAATTGTGCATATTGTGTCACCATTGATTCGTTTGTTACGCATTGTTGATTTTGATGAAAAACCAGCTATGGGTTTTGTATATGATGGCATGTATAAAGCAATTGACGAAATCAAAAAAAATTTCAAGGACAGGAAGAGATTATGGGAGCCTTATGTTAATATTATCAAGGATCGTTGGGATACTTAATTCTATAGAGATATTCATGCTGCTTCTTATTGGTTGAATCCTGCATTCCAATATGACCCATCAATTCTTAATAAAAGGCTAGAGACACAATCTGCTGTGACAGATATTATTGAATCAAAAGTTTTAGTTGGTCAAATGAAGTTGGTGGAGGAATTAAACCAATTTCGAGAGCGTGAACAAACTTTTGGAACCCAACTTGCTCAAGAATCAGCCAAGATATCTCAGCCGGGTAAGATATTGTTCACTTTAGCTAATAATAAAATGAAAATATGTTTTAAAGATCATAGCTCTTTTTTATTTTTTTTGGGATAAGTATTGCTATGTTTATTGATTCATTGTATCTTTGTTTTGTGTTATATATGGAACTTAGATGAGAGGTGGAAGTTGTTTGGATCTTGTGCTCCAACCTTACAAAAGTTTGCAATTCGGATCCTTAGCCAAACAGCCGCCTATTCGGGATGTGAGCGGAATTGGAGTGTTTTTTAACATATACATACCAAAAGAAGAAATAGATTGGAATATCAACAACTTAATAATCTTGTGTATGTTCATTATAACTACCGATTGAAAGAAAGGTATATATTATGTAATCTATTTGTTTCAATCTTTTTCTTTTAATCTCACTATGCACTGAATCTAAAGATGAATAATGGGTTTTTGTTATTCCATTGATTTTGCTTTTTGTGGGGAAATATGAGTGATTCATTGATTTGGTCAAGTGGGTTCTTTGTGATTGTGAAATATAAGTGATTTGGTTACTAATTATTCATTATGTTCATCTTATAATATAGAGTCAAAAGGAAGAAGTTCAATTTTGATCATATTAATTATGCAAGTATCAATAAAACTGAATTTTGGGTAATGGAAGATGAGGAATCTCCATTTCTGAATCATGAGGAGATAGAGAATACATTTTATGAAGAGGGAGCTTATCCAATTGAAGAAGGGTCTTCTAGCCATGTACAAGGAGGTTAGCTTATAATAATTATTTGCCTAGTTACATATTTTAATTAGACTATATATGATTTATGAGAAATGATTATTAGAATCGTTATTTCATTTATTATTCTTTGGTTTTGGAATTTGTATAGATATGTGTTGGGGTTTATACCATAAAATTCAATTTATTGGCATGTCATAAATAATTAAATTGTTTAATTATATGAGACTATTTATAAATGAACTAATAGGACATTATCATAGTCCTTGAAATGCATTGTATGTGATTTAGTCACAGAAGATATAAATCATAAGTTCCTCGTAAACTCAAAACATAATTTGTAGTCGTTGATGAAATTGAGTATTTTATCTGCGAAGACTATAACACATCAACTAAGATGGTTTGTCTTAATCATGGAAGTGGAGACTTCTAGTTGATGCGTTGATGTGTCTTTAAGTATTAAGACATATTGAATAGGACCGCTGTGAGATTAATTATTCAATCAACAACTGTCACCTGAATAATTAATCTCACGACTTCTAATTTCATAGACTCAATCCTGAGAGGACAGTGAATCCGAACATGAAATGTAGGTTTCTTTGACATATCAGGAGTGAGATCTAATATTCACGGTCAAAACCTCAGTATGTTGGGTAATCACACGTAGTGTTGAGGGAACAATATTCTCAAGATGTAATCCATAATCTCTTTTTATAAAGACACGAAATATCCCCTTGAGATAAGTTTAATGAGAACTAGTTATTCAGGGCGCTCCCTTTAGTAAAGAGTTACTAAAGTTTATATATATTGAAATCGGATTTCAATAAATATGAATAAGTAAAAGATTAAACCGGGTACTCAAGGATAAAATAGTTGTTTACAAAGTGACAGTTCATTATAACTTTGTTCACTATGGATATTTCATGGAGGAGTCAAATGATATCATTAGAGTCTTGGAATATAATTTATTAATAAGGCCTAGAGTGCAATTATATTTATATAGTGGTATTAAATATAATTAATTGTAACTTTAGACTTGTCAAGAGTTGACAGATAAGCCTAAGGCCTATTGGAGTTAGAGTTTTATTTGTTCCATTTGGTCCCATCTCAAGCCACAAACTAAAGCCCAATTGGGCAGACCCAAAATGCTAACTCAATTAAATAATCAGTTTTTATTTAATAAGAGTTATTAAATAAAGTAACTAAAAATGTAGTTAAGAATATACGTATGATAAAAAGAAAAGAAAATAGTTTTTCTCTACAATGAGAAGAAGAAGAACTTTTTATGAGAAGAAAAACTTTCTTTAAGAATCAACGTACATAAAGACTGATTGAAAAACCACTCTTCTCGGGCTCCATGTGGAATTGAGATGTTGATTAGAGGTATTCTCAAGTCTTGTTTTTGAATTTCACTGCATCAAGGTACGCTTTCTATTTGTTGTTCTAGAATTTAAGGTTACATATTATCTCTCTTGAATGAAGTAGATCCGTATTTATTACTTCCGTTGTATGTTTTGTATGAGATGCAAAACCATTTTTTCCAACAATTGGTATCAGAGCTGTCTTCAATATCATGCTTGTATAACATGTGATTGAGTTTTAGAATTAAAGAAAAACTATTTTCTTGGTGTTTTTATTTTCTGCAGTAAAGTTTCTGCATAATTGTGTCTTTGAATCTATATGCTATGTTTTATATATGAGATATATACGTTGGATTCAGTTTTTCGAAGTGGACCATGGTATATCTTTTAGTTACGGTGCCGTCTTTGCTAGTTTTTGTATTAGTGAGGTATACCGTCAATATTCATAAATAATTGATGGTTTGACTTCATTAGGATTAGATTGTATCCTTGATATGATAGTATATATTAATATATGCATGATGTGACTTTGAGAAAGTTAACTATGTATACATTCAGGGATTCTCTTTTCGGTAATGATACAGATTACTGACATTGATCAAACAGTATGTTAATGCTAGAATTAAAGTTTTTTGGTTATTGGTTAAAATCCTTTAATGAAATTTATTCCTAATGAGATTAGGATTATGTTTTCAAGGTTTCTAGCATTATTAGGGTTCTTGATAATGATCTTGAAAACCTTAATATTTGATTTGTGAATCTTCATTCATAAAATCAAAAAGTGTTTTTTAATGAAAAATAGCAAAAACGGTTACCATGAAATTCTGAGAAAAATTTAGTTTTGCGAGTTTTGATCGATCAAAATCGATCAAGAATTCCTTTCGATCGATCAAATGTTCTTTTCGATCGATCAAAGAGGAATCGAGAACCGATCAATTCAGGCAGAAACTCTATGATGAAATTCTTCATTGTCTCGATCGATCGAGAATTCCTTTCGATCGATCGAATGTTATTTTCGATCAATCAAACAAGAATCGAGAATCGATCGAATAAGGCAGTGGCTTTGTGATTAATTTCTTCATTTTTTTCGATCGATCGAGAAAAAGGTTCGATCGATCGAAGGCACTAAATTTTGAATTTTCACTTGCTTTTTGATTAAGTGTTAAGATTTTGATAAAAGGCAAGATTGTGTGCGATGAGATTACACATGATTCTATATAAAGTGATTAATTTTATAGTCCTTAAAAGTTAAGGACATATATTAATCACTATCTAACTAAAAGACTTAATGAAATCAAAGATATTAGTTAAATAGAACTCTTAATCTTAAATAGTTTCGGACTTGTCTTTTAAGAAACATTCTAATTAAAGTTATATAATGTCACGCCCCAAACCCGATACCTGGATTTGTGACTATGACCGGCATGCTAATCTCAAGCTTAAACCTAATATTAACAATAACCAACTTAACTTTTAACAAAAGTTTTTACAAAAGCTTCTCTCTTTCTTTTCATTCTTGTTTCTTTAATAAAATGATATAACTTTTCAATTGACATTCAGAACATCTACACTATACTAAAAAAATAACGTAATATACCAGTTTTTCAAATTCCATACTTCCACATAATACATCTCTTAATACCTTAAGGTACAACTTTCATTAGAAACTTTATCTTTATAGCACAACAAAACTTCAGAAACTTTTATCTTTAATGAACAGCTTTCTTTTCATCAGAAACTTTTTCTTTTCATGAGAGCTTTTAACTTTTCATAATGCATTTAAATAAAATAATTCTCTCATGATTAATAACATAATATAGCTGTTCATAAATACATATTGGTTAGTCCATATCTGATAAGTCTGTACTTATTTGGGAGGCTTCTAGCACCACGGTGCTAGGCATTTAGCATTCCCCACAATACTAGGTATTCTCAGAATCACATTATAATACATATATTTCAACCATGGGGGTAGGTTGGCTTTCTCCACAAGTTGGCCGTAACCAACAAGGGCGGGTACAGCAGAGCCAGTCCCACTTAATGGCTAATCATATAACATTTTTCATGAAAAGCCAGTAATTAACCCCTATTGACAGAGTTCAGATCACCAGAGGACATAACCCGAAAACATTTCATACTTATACATCATACTGAAATTTCTTATTTTGCATAACATTTCATAATAAAAGCATTTCCATTGTTTTCTTCATCATGTTCGTGGAATTAGTAATAGCATCAATATGCTTAAATCATATACATAAAGTTTCGAAAGCTCACGAATATATCTTTGTTTGAAACATGCTTATATGCCATATCTCTAATAAAAAACCTTTTAATGCATAATATACTTTAAAATAATCTCATGACTTACTAAATACCCATATAACTTATCCCTTACCTGAAAGCAGAGGAACCGATAGCCTAAAGTCGAAGGAGCTTAGACTTGGGAACTGGTAAAACCTAAATCAAATATCAAAGCTTATTACTATCCATTACTCCTTATCATAAACTTACACATTCATCTCAAAGCCTATCTATTAGAATCAAGGAAATCCTAATCTCACCTCAAGGAGGTTCTCACAAACATATTATGCACACATAAACAAATGATGTACCAACCTAAAGAAAAACCTTCATTCTCATATTTATATCATAACTCCTGAGGAGCCAACTTCATTTCAAAAGGTGCTTTGAGATTAGGAAAATAATGCATGCATAAACATAAAATCTTTTAAGCATGGTCTTGTAACCATATACACTCTTAAGACAACATACAACAAGAACAACACAACCTCTTAAAAACAACAGTTTAATGGTTTAGAACCCCATTTTTAGAGTACTAAACCTTGAACCAAGTTATAAAAAATTAATCTATGATCTAAACATACCAAAAGATAAGCATATTAAATTATAGTTCAAAAAATTCACCATAACTTCAAAATTAAATCCACAAAGCTAGAGTTATCCTACCCTGTTTACCGCTCATTTCAGCAGCAAAAATCCCCATTTGTAAAATATGAATGGGCTGTCTACACACATCCAAATGTCATGAAATTTTACAGAATTACTTCCCTGCATGTCTAGTATATACCATAAAAATTTATGAGTCAAAGTATAAACCCATGATTTACTAAAAATCACGTAAGACAGTATACTCAAATATGTCATGACAGAATTTCTTGCAACTTACAAATTAAACAATTATTTTTATGTTCATCCAAATGCTGTGAGACCACTTCCATAACAACCATGTGTGTCTTAGAATTCATAAAAACTACTCCTAGCATCCTAATTCTCAAAATATGATTTAATACATATTTTTTTTGTTGTAAACATCAAATCTGCCACAGAGACAGCTTCAGTACATATTCTTACAAAATCATCAACAAATAGTAATAGGCCTTAATTTCATTTGGGTATTTTTATACCCATACTATACATATTAAAATATGTTAATAAGCATTCAATTGATCACAATATTTTCCAACTTTCAAATCACTAAAACAGAATCATAGTTCAGCCTCTAAAATCAGAATAGAGGATAAAGAAGTAAAAATAAACAAATGAAGTTTTGATTACTTACTCTCAAACTTTGAAGCTGAAATTTTAGTGCTAACCTTTTAATTTCTTCTTTAGAGATGGATAAATTGTTTTGGTGAGAGAGGGAGGGCTACCATGTAAGAGCAAAGGAAGAAGAAGGAACAAGAACAAGGAAAAGAGTAGAGAAAAAGGGGCTGGACTTTCTGATATGGTGCAGCCAAGAAATAAGCTAAAGGAGAAGACTTTTGGGGCAGCAAAAGGAGATAAGGAGAGTGGACATTGGGTGGATACGTCATATGTGTGATGCTAAGGAAGAAAAATCACAGTTTTGCACATAATTAGTATATATTTATAATACCATTAGCCATTTAAGTATTTATAATCTTTACAATTCTTATTCAAAGGTATTATAAAATAATATGCTTATTAAATACTCTTATATTAATTATAGAAATAAAGTGGCTTAAAATAGTAATTAACCACTTAAACACATAGTTTAACTATAAAATTGGGTCGGGTGTTACATATAGTTTCTAATGAGATTAGAATACTTTATCTAGTAAATTAAGGATAGAGTTCTTTATAACTAATTTTTGATCCATTAGTATATGGAATCCTAAATAGTTTAAGACTTCCATTTTAGTTAGTGATTCTAATGAGATTAGAGTCTTCAACAAATGCAAGGTTATGAGTTGTGATGGGATCATAATTATTTAAAGAAAAACCAAATAACGAGTGGGAGTGCTGAAATAACCCTTTTGTTAAATTTATTGTAATGTGAACAGATACCTTGTCTTGGCCTCGAGCCTTGCATTCCATGTGGAGGGTATTTACTTCACGAATTACATGATTAAATTTCTTTATGATTACGTGAATGTTCGTTATGTTACTGTGACGTGACTTAGTCCTCATATCGAATTTAAACAATTAAACACATTTGATGTGTAGGGTTAAAATCGTGATAAGATCTTAATGTTTTCAAGACAATCCACTTGTTTTAAAATTTCTAGTGGGAGAGAGATACAAGGGTTGGATCTCACAACTTCCATTATCAATTCATAGTAGTGTGGGTAAGCACCTTGTCTTGGCATATATGCCTCGCGATCTCAAAGGGGGGTGTTTACTTCATAGTACTACAAGATTGAACTTACCTATTTAAAGTAATGTGAACAAACACCTCGTCTTGGTGTATATGCCTCGCGATCCCAAAGGATGGTGTTTTGTTTCATGGTACTACAAGTTTAAACACTATAAGGGAGATGAAATGTGGCTACACATGATTCTAAATAATGGTGTACACTAGACTAAGTGTAATGTTAACCTCCCAAAAGAGTTATGTCATTATTACTCAAAGGCTAAAAGAAGAGCGGCAAATTATTTTTGTTTGATAAGAGTTACTATGATAGCATTAATAATGAGAATAGTTCTCGCCTGATCATAGTGGTTGGTATTCACTCTATACTAAGGAATATTAATTGCAGGATTAGGTTGTTGTTGCACCTAGTATAGTATGGTTTTGGGGTTCCATACTATATGGTTATGGATGCAAAATTATAATGTCCTTGTATTTATGGTCATAGTCTCAAAATAAAGTTGTCATAAATTTTTGTTTTCTAACTACTATTTTAATTGAATCACATTAACTAAGAAATAATTTTGAACATGGTGCTTAAAGGAACTGAAGTACATAAATATGTTTTGATTCAGCCTTGTCATAATTTCCTATACATGATACATTTATGGAAGATAGCTTATGATGTGATCATAGTCTTCATTGAAATGCTAAAATGTTACTTTGACTTCTATCTCAATTGTACTACAGCATGAGATGCAAGAGTTAGTACTAGACTTAGACTTTATATTAAGTCTAGATGAGATGTTTAGTATGAATCATATTGAGTGCTAAGAAAGGTTTAAGGAGTTCCAATTCTATATCATTTTATGAAAATATTTTATTTTTAAATAAATTGGAATTCTTGTATGTAGAGATTAAATGTTAATCTCATATGGATATGATCCACAAGTTCTTGTTATAATCATTTGATTAATTCAGATTGTTTTGAAAATAAATTCTTTTTATATTATATGAGTTGATAAGTGAGTTCTACGCAACGAAAGATATCCTAAAAGCTAAGGTTAGGATCAATATGATTTAATTCAAATTCTTAGCCTGAACCAAAAGGTAAAGGTGGTAAGAAGAGGAATTATAATACCAAATAGTTGGATAAGCTAGTTGTCCTAGTAGTTGCCAAAAGGAAATTAGACTCAAAAGTATGACAAAAAAAAAAAAAAGTGTTTCCGTTTTGGTAAAGTTAAACATTGTCCATGATTATTTTCTAGATGGAAATTTTACATGTTTTATTTTTTAAAGAGAAAATTTTTATCCATTGGTACTTATGTCTAGATGTTATTAATCTAAATGATATTCAAGATTGGTAAAAGATGAGCTTTTAGAACCATTATTTTGTTATATTTCCAGTCTATGAATTCTATTTAGAAGATAATATAATCTAGGACTTCTTTTTGTAAAGGAATGAAGTTCTAATGACTTCTTTAAGTTAGTGCATACAGGAACAGAGCTCTTTTAAAGGTAGATTGTTCTAGAAAAAAATGTCAGAATTTGTTGTAGGACAACTATAAAATACATTTAGAAATAAGATGGTTGTATTATTTACACCACAAGACATTATTCTATAGATAACTATTACACCGGTACAATATTGTAGTGGAAGGATTATCAATTACCAAATAAATTCACACTTTTGGGATAAACTTTTGAAGTCATTCAACAAGGATATGAATTTAATCCTCGGTCCTACGTAAAGGCAATAGATGATATGAATATGGATTACTGGATAGAATTAGATTCTATTTAAAGTCTATAACTTGTAGAAGTGCTTAGTGGCATTAAGCCTATTGTTTTCAAATAGGTCTACAAGAAATTGAGATTGATAGATTAGAAGGTGTAAACCTTCAAAGTCAAGACTAGTGGCGAAAAGATTTATTCAGAAAGAAATGGTTCGATTATGAAAATATTTTTTTATCAATAGTCAAGTTTGATTATATCTAGATTCTCTTATTCATTATATTTCATTTAGATGAAATATGTTAATGGATATCAAGAAAACTTCTTTTAGTAGCAATCTTGAGGAAGACATTTATATGATGTTACTAGACTTGTTCATAGCAAAGAACCAGTGGTATTTAGTATGCAAGTTGCTTAAAGTCCATTTATGGACTAAAGCAAGCATCTGAATCATAAAATATCATCTTTGATCAAACAATCAAGTTGTTTGATTTTGATCAAGTATTAAAAGGCCTTATGTGTATAAAAACTATATAAAATAATAAATCTCTTAATGTATGTTGATGACATTCTAATAATTTAGAATGATATAGAGTTATTCTCATCAATAGAGTTTTTTGTTGTCTAGTCCAGTTTGATATAAAGTACTTGGGAAAGACTGGTCACATCTTAAAAATTAAACTTTGTTAAAATTCAGAAATTAGGATGTTAGGTCCATTTCAAACTGTTTAAATAGATTAGATTCTAGCTAAGTATAGTATGTAATACTTCAAGAAATGATTCTTTCCTTTTAAGTTTGAAGTTCTTTTATAAAGAACTATAGTCCTAAGACATATAAAAGAAAGAGTATATTAAGACGGTTCCTTATATCATATCAATAGGAAATCTTTATACTATGCTATATACTAGGCTAAATATCTATTTTGTGGTGGGCATGGTAAAGAAATATCAATTGAATCTAAGATCACTCAATTTAGTGGGAGTAAAGCATATACTCAAATATTTTAGGAGAATGAGGGATTATATGCTTGTCCACCAAAGTGAGGATTTGATGGTTACTAGTTGTACAAATACTGACTTGTAGTTTGATTGTGATTCATGAAGTTGGATTTCAAGATATGTGTTTATCTTAGGTGGTGAAAATATACATTAAGCGTAAGTATTATCTCATTAGAAATATGTGAGTACGTGAGATGTAGTAGTAGAAAAGATAATTTATGCAATAAATTTGGCTGAAACTTGTTTTCAAACCTTGCCTTAGAGTGACTATGAATTACTCTAAAAGGAAATAAGTGTTGGATATATGGTAAATTGTCTTTGAGGGCAAGTGAGAGATTGTTAGGGGAAAATCCAATTTATTGGCATGTTATATAATTAAATTGTTTAATTGTATGAAACTATTTATAAATGAATTAATGGGACATTATCATAGTTCTTGAGATGCATTGTATGTGATTTAGTCATAGAAGATATAAATCACAAGTTCCTTATAAACTCAAAACATAGTTTGCAGTTTGTGATGAAATTGGACGTTTCATCTGCGAAGATTATAACACATCAACTAAAATAGTTTGTCTTGATCATGGAAATTGAGACTTCTAGTTGATGTATTGATGTGTCTTAAGTGTTAAGACATATTGAACATGACCGCTGTAAGATTAATTATTCAATCAACAATTGTCACCTGAATAATTAATCTCACAACTTCTAATTTCATAGACTCTCAATCTTGAAAGGATAGTGAACTCGATTATGAAATGTAGATTACTTCAATATATCAGGAGTGAGATCTAATATTCATGGTCAAAATTTCAGTATGTTGGGTAACCATACGTAGTGTTGAGGGAACAGATATTCTCAAGATGGAATTCATTATCTCTTTTTTATAGAGACATAAAACATCCCATTGAGATAAGTTTAATGAGAACTGGTTATTCAGGGCACCCACTTTAGTAAGGAGTTACTAAAATTTATATTTATTGAAATCGGATTTCAATAAATATGAATAACTAAAAGATTAAACCGGGTACTCAAGGATAAAATAATTGTTTACAAAGTAACAGTTCATTATGACTTTGTTCATTATGGATATTTCATGGAGGGGTCAAATGATATTATTAAAGTCTTGGGATATAATTTATTAATAAAGCCTAGAATGCAATTATATTTATATAGTGATATTAAATATAATTAATGTTAACTTTGGATTTTTCAAGAGTTGACAGATAAGCTTAAGACTTATTGGAACTAGAGTCTTATTTGTTCCATTTGGTCCCATCTCAATCTACAAACTAAAGCCCAATGGCAGACCCAAAAGGCTAATCCAATTAGATAATCAGTTTTTATTGAATAAGAGTTATTAAATAAAGTAACTAAGAAGGTATATAAGAATGTACGTATGATGAAAAGAAAAGAAAACAGTTTTTCTTTACAATGAGAAGAAGAAGAAATTTCTTTGAGAATCAACGTACATAAAGACTGATTGAGAGACCACTCTTCTCGGGCACTATGTGGAATTAGGATGTTGATTAGAGGTATTCTTAAGTCTTGTTTTTGAATTTCACTGCATCAAGGTACGCTTTCTATTCTTTATTTTAGAATTCAAGGTTACATGTTATCTCTCTTGAATAAAGTAGATCCGTATTTGTTGCTTTCGCTATATGTTTTGTATTAGATGTAAAACCAATTTTTCCAATAATATGGACAATAAAGTGATTGAGGATGATGATGACATCAATTTGGAATCATTTGGTGATGAACTTGATGCTCCTCCCAAATTTAGAGATAAAAAACATCCTATTCAAGTTGAAGATGAAGAAGATGAGGATGAGAATGATGATAATGATGCTAGTGGTGGAGCATTTGGTTCATATGAGGATATTGATTTCGATTTTCTTCATGACAAATGAGGCCTGTGTTATCAAATGAACCTTAAAACTTAGTAGTTGTTTGTTTGAAACTTTTTTGTTATTTGAATGTAATGAACTTATTTATTTAGTTCTCTATTTGAAACTTATTTGCTATTTGGATATAATGAACTTATTTACTATTTGCCATTTAAATGTAAATGTAATGATTAATGAACTTATTTATTTGGTTTTGTTGAAAGTTTATTATGTTAAGGATGATTGTTTTGTAATGTTGTTATGTTAAATTCTTTAAAAAGATGTTATATACTTGTATGTTTTTTAAGGAAACATATTTATTACTATTGGTTTGTTAGTTTTAGTATATTAGAAAATTATTAATTATTTATATAATTTAAATAAATAATAATTAAATTATTTATGATGTCATCGATTCGACTATCGGTCGGACCTTGACCTGATTATAAAAACTAGTAATTAGGTCATTTTTCGGTTCTTTCACCGTATCGATTTTTAAAACCATGATTATAATATGGTAATTTGAAGAAGAGAAAACTTAAACAACTAAAAAAAAAAGCATTTTTTTTTTGTCTTCTTACCTACCTCCAAGACTCACTTCCTACAAAAGAGTACTCTATTATGGTGAAATATTGCTTTTGAGTTATAATTGCAAATTTAATTTAGGCACATATATATATAATTTTTTTATTTGACCATGCAGTTCGACCAGTAACCCACTAATTGAACCAGTGACCTAACTTATAGACCGGGTTAATGTTCAGGCCGTGTTTAATAACTATGCCTACATATGTTGAGTCAATCGGTTTTGCTCCGACTTTGAGACAATTTAGGCAAACTGACTCAATGATACTTTTGTAAGGACTCGTTTGGTATGTATGTTTGAATAATAGTTTTTATTTTTTTTAAAAATTAAATATAAATAAAAAAATGTGTGAAAATACATACAATGTTATTTAAATACGTGTTTACCGAACGAGGCTTAAATCTCCTAATATTTCATTCATTCATTCATTGAAATCAACGCTGGTGGCTGCAAATATTCAACATTGTTAATTTGGGAACCACCACTTCAGCAATCAAGAATCAACGCCCTCCATCAACGTTTCGAAACTACTTCTTCTCATACTAAAAACACTGTTTCTTACTTTCTCACACGTCACACAACCAACCAAACACCTCTCTCTTTCATTCTCGGTGTTCTCGACATGTCAGAGGTTCTACGGTTCCGACCAACTCCGAGACCCCTGAGACTTGGGACCCCACGTGGCACGTCACGTGACTTCCGGCAACTACCTCGTACTTCGAACCTCGTACTTAATTCTCTGCCCACAAAACATTTTCCCGAGAAAATTCATGTAATCAGAAGTGAATCATCTTCATCTTCATCTTCGTCTTCATCTTCAACTTCAAAGCTAAGCGCTTGGACCCAAGAGGCCTCATTGCAGGACCTCCATGACTCGCCCGTGTCCGTTGACCTCCACACCATTTCCACCGATACCCACTTCGATCGGGTCCTCGCCGAGGCTCAACAGCTCGAGGACTCCCTAATCATCGTTTGGTACGTTTCTGAATCTGGGTTTTTTTTTTTTTTTTTTTTTTTAATAATAAATTTTATTGTTCCATTTTATATGAAGATTTTGGTTCCATTTGCTGGTTTTGGGTTGAGTTGCGGTTTAAAATGTGGGAAAAGAAATTGGAATGTTTAGATCACTAAAATGCTAGGTTAGTTTTTTTCATTTTCTGGACACAAAAGATTGAAACTTGAGTCTATAATTTACAAGTCTATATGTTGTTGAAACTTATCAAGGTTTGTACTTTCTCTTTGTGGGCTGTTTTAGGAAAGGTTTTGATTTATTGGTTAATGTAATATTGGGTTGGTTAAGGTGATGGGATTAATACTGTGGAGTGAAGGTCATGAGCTTCATACCACTCTTAACTTCTTTTGTTTTTCTCGGTTTTTGTTGTAAAGAATTGATATTGTAAATTGAGTCTCTATTTTCCTTGTTAAATAGTTGAATTTTGAGAGTTACAGGTTGATTTGTGCATATATGAAAAGATGCAATTGGAAATCCTACATTTTCTTTCCTTTCTACATCTGAAACATTTAATTTAAATGAGTTTTTAAAGTGAGGTATATGAACTTGTAGGATGGCAAGCTGGTGCAGAAAATGCATATATTTGAAACCAAAACTGGAAAGGCTGGCTGCAGATTACTATCCAAGGTTAGACTGACCCTTTTTTTTTTTTTTAATGACTATCTAACATGATCAAATTGATAATGTCACAATGGGAGAATCCCCCCACCCAAAAAAAAAAAAAAAAAAAAAAAAAAAAAACTTTGAAAATTCACATCTGACTGTAGTCTTTCGGATATATGGATTTGTTCCTTCAGCTGCTTAGTTTTTCTTTTCCTTTGTTTTCTGGAAGTTCCAACAAACACGATACTGCAAATTTGGGTAGTTTGGTCGCATCAATTGTAACAGATTCCTTGTCCATTTTCCTCATTTACTTTTCCAGCTAGAGCCTAGGCTGAGAGTGAAAGCACTGTGATCATCTAGATCCGAACTATTTTCATTCATATTCCTTGTCTTTTTTGTGTGTGTGGGGACACATTATGCTTTTCAATGGTTTCCCAAGTCCTGAGAGAGCCTTTTGTAGGAAAACAAAATTTTCGTTCACTACATAAGGCATGAGCTAGAGCTGGACTGAAAAGGGGAAAATGCTTATATTGAATGTTTGGATATTTATGCATATTATTTTCATTCAGAATCCTTTTCTATTTTTCTTTATTATATGCAAACTATTTTCATTTAGAATGCTTGTCCACTTTACTTTATATATATATATATATATATATATCTGAATAAGACTAGGCTTCCCACTTTCTTTTCCAAATCATGCTTCTTGTTCTCATTATGCGTTGTGTTTCACCAATATCATTTGTTGCCCCGCATGCTATATTTGTCTTACACACAAAATAATATGAAAAACCTGAAGAACAAAGCAAGAAACATCTAATAAATACATGTGCAGCTGTATACTTAAAAATTATAGTAATTATAAAAATAATAATTATGAAAAAAAATTTAGAGTAAAGACAGTAAAGTGAGACCGGTCAAGCACTGGTTGTGTATTTTCCTCAGTGTGTTTGTGCCTTTATGTGTTATAATTGTAGTGTATAGTATCATACAGGCTGGCATAGTTACTACATAATTAAGATTAATTTTGAGAATTGATTTGATGTAGATTGAAGTTCTACTGTGTTGATGTCAATACTGTTCCACACAAGCTTGTCACTCGTGCTGGAGTAACTGTAAGTTTCTCATGAGGCTCCAATAATTTTGGTGTTTTAGAAAGGTGTAGAGGCAAATTAAGAGTAAAATGAGAAATGACTTGAGTGTGTTTGATTGTTGCACCATTTGCAGAAACTGAATGTATATTAGCAATTATTGACTGTGTAGGCTTCAAAGGTTTGCCTTACAAGGAGTATCTACCCAAGCAATACTTGGTTCATTTGTCAATTGATGATCCACATTCTTCATATGTTTGCTGTGTTGACTAGTTTTGATTAGTTTATAGCACAGTGAGAGAGAAAAGAGAAGCTGGAGTTTCTTTTCTCTCTTTTTTTTTTGGGGAGGGGGGGTTGAAAAATATGTCAGGATTTTGAACTCTGAACTCTGTCAGCCAAAGCAAAAATGCCAAAATTTGTATTATCTAAACGGCAACTAGAAAGACTTGATTGCAACTATCAAATATGAATATGCTTGGCTCTTCCTCCTTTCTCTTCTTTCCTTTGGGTGTATTTGTCTGTCTAAATGGGAGCA
This sequence comes from Quercus glauca, assembly GCA_023736055.1. Lineage (NCBI taxonomy): Eukaryota > Viridiplantae > Streptophyta > Magnoliopsida > Fagales > Fagaceae > Quercus > Quercus glauca. The sequence goes on along the minus strand of CM043322.1, from coordinate 12,320,760 downwards.
CTCATCAATCTTATCAATACCATTGTTCTGTGTTGGGTCTGTCATACATTTGTGCAGACTGTTGACTTAATTATTTTATCTTTTTCATGCATATGTGTGCGTGGGGGGTCCAAATATGTGTAGAAGATGCCTACCATACAGGTAATTTTCCCTTGCAATTGAATGTCTCCGGGGAACTTGGTATGTTCTTTCTTCCCTAGTAATAAACAATGATTATGTCACAGCTGTGGAAGGATGGCAAGATTCAAGCTGAAGTGACTGGTGGCCACAAAGCATATTTAGTCATCAGTGAAGTCCGCCAAATGATTGAAAATGAGGGTACTGTGTAAGTCTTAGTAAGTGGTAAAGTAGGCAACCCCTCTCTCTCTTCATTTTAAAGTTTCATGTTGATAAAAAATCAAATTTGTAACCCACTTATATAAAAAAACAAAACCAAAAAAAAAAAAAAAAGTCAAATTTGTAATCCTTTTTTTGCCTTATAAATTTTGTTCTGTTATAATTTCTTCAGTAAAAAAAAAAATGAAGGAAATTGACTTGGTGTTTGCTGCTACTTGCTCTATGTAAAGTGCATGCAACAGGAGGTGTTTTGGATGTTATATCATATATGGTATGGAGATTTCCTTTGATTTCCAACCTAAGTAGATTTAGACCATGATTGTGGTTTATTCTATCATTCCTTTCCCTGAATAAGGACCCCAAAGCTTGTTGTATGTATGCTACTTATCAAAAAAAAAAAAAAAAAAAAAGCTTGTTTTATGTATGTATGTTGCTATCCAGGACTAGTTTGCCAAATGCGAGCATGATAGTCGCGAAGGAACACTGCCCTAAAAACCAACTATCAAAGAAAAAAAAAATGGAGAGAAAAAGATGCAATTTATTTATTTGTTGATTGATTCCTATACTTCAAAGTTGAAAGCCAATTGTCACTTTATTCTCTCTACTGTGATGAAAGTTTTAACGGACATCAAACATTTCAAGAAGCAGAACCCTGTGAATGGCAGTATAAGGAATATAAACGTTTGCATTGACCTGCTGAGGCCTTAGATTCTAATCATAAATGAGCACTTATATATGGAGTTCCAGGCTGTCAGCATTTCCTTAAACGTTTGGATTCACATGCTTGTGGGTTCATTCATGTGAGAAATAAACAAATAGTTGTAATAAAAAACAGGACTAGTCTCTACACATAGATTGACTAGTCTCCCTTCCTAGCCAATCTATGCTGAAGCACTAAGGCATCTGATAAGAGAATGAAGTTATGGAGAAGTTAGGTTTTCTGAATAGAATTGTGATTGACGCCAAAGGATCAGTTGGCGGTCTAGCCATGATGTGGAAGTCTGATAACACTGTTAGTGTCTTGGAATACAACAAAAATCTCATTGCCATCAAAATCTCTGACCCTGTGAGTGATTGGGTCCTAGTGGGCTTCTACGGTCCACCTTACCCCTCCAAAAAGGACAAAGCACGGATGAACCTAACGGCATTCCTTGAGTCCGTTCAATGCCCTTGGGTCTACTTTGGAGACTTTAACTGCACTCTGAGCCAGAAAGACATTAGTGGAGGAAGCACAAGTTCCCAATCCGCCACCAATCACTTAAGAGACCTTATGTTTGAGTTCAACGCTATTTATTTGGGGTTTTCAGGAAACAAATTTACTTGGGCAAAAGGGAAGTGGGGTAGTGCCGCAGTTAAGAGAAGGCTGGATAGAGGTATTGCAAGCATTGCTTGGTGTTTAGCCTTTCCTAAGGCCTGCATGTCCCACCTCGGAGCTGTTTGTTTCGACCATATGCCACTCCTTTTAGATACCTGCCCCAAGGATGCCTTCACCCACAGACCTTTCTGATTTGAAGCAGCTTGGATTTGGGATCCTCGATGTTTTGCTGTCATAGAAAATGCATGGAATGAGGATGTCAATGGGTTTAATTTCAGCAGGTTGTGCAAAAAACAAGAAGCAACCTCCCAAGCCCTCCGTAAATGGAATAAGGAAGTGTTCAGCCTCTGTCAAGTTAGAATCAATACCCTCATTCAAAAGATTTTTGATGTTCAAAACGCCAACCCCTCAAACAGCAATGGCGGATCTGAAGTAGCTCTTCAAGCTGAACTGAGGGAATGGCTCATGAGAAGCAAGGTTTTATAGCGTCAGAAATCTAGAGAGCTATGGCTAAGGGAAGGGGACAAAAACACTAAGTTCTTCCATCTGTCTACTATCATTAAACGACGACAGAACAATATCGATGCTATCAGGTTGGAAAAAGGAAATTGGATCACTAATACGGGGCTAATTAGACAGCATTTCCTGGACAATTTCAAACATCACTTCACATCTGAGGAAGTTAACTTCCTGGACCATTTGGAAGACCTTATCTCAGTTGTCATTTCAGAGGAAGATAATATGGCACTGTGCAGCATTCCCACTCCTGAGGAAATCAAATCCACCTTGTTCCACATGCTTGATCTGAAAGCACCAGGACCCGATGGCTTCCCTGTTGCTTTCTACAAAAGCTTTTGGCCTATAGTGGGAGATGACGTCATTAAAGCTGTTACATCATTCTTCATAGGTGGTTCTATGCCCAAAGAAATTAATAGCTCTCTTATCGTCCTCATCCCAAAGGTACCCAACCCTTCCTCTTTCAATCACTATAGGCCTATAAGTTTATGTAACGTAATATACAAAATCATCTCCAAGATCTTAGTGTCTAGAATCTGGCCTCTCCTCCCCAGATTCATCTCTCCCTGTCAATCTGCATTCATCCCTAGTCACTGGATAGCTGAAAACCAAGTCATCGTCCAGGAGTTGATCCACAGTTTCAAAGTCAGGAATATTAAAGCAGGGCAAATGGCCTTAAAGATCGACCTCCAAAAGGCTTATGACCGGGTAAATTGGGATTTTCTCCAAGCTGTTCTCAAGTGGCTAGGTTTTAATGGAATGTTCATTGGATGGATTTTGGCATGTGTTTCCTTGGTGTCTTTTGAGGTGCTTGTTAATGGCAGCAAGTCAGACCAATTTAAGCCAAGTAGGGGGCTAAGGCAAGGTGACCCCCTCTCGGCCTACCTTTTCTTAATTGGGCAAGAAGTCATTTCCAGGCTCTTGGAGAAAGAATTTGCTTTAAAAAACATTGATGGGGTTAAAGCTAGTGTTCGTGCACCACCAATCACACATGTTATGTATGCACAGACATTATTCTCTTCTCCAAGGCAACAAGGAACAATGTTGATGCCATTGTCAAATGCATCCATAAGCACTGTTCTTGGTCTGGCCAGAGCCTCTACAACTCTAAATCCGAGGTATATTTCTCTAAGCACTCTTCACGCCAAAATTGCAAAGCTATCAAACACATTTTGTAGATGAAAATTTTGAAGAAGGATGCTATCTATTTGGGCTCCCCCCTTTTGTTGTCTAAAGCCCGGGCAAAGGACTTCAAATATATTATAAATAAGGTTGAGACGAGGCTCACGGGCTGGAGAAGCAAATGCCTTTCATGGGCAGGGAGATCAACCCTTTTAAACTCAGTGGTTCAGTCCATCCCTACCTATGCCATGTCCTCGTTCAGCATCCTTAACAGCGTCTGCAACAAGTTAGACTCTTTGTCTCATAGGTTTTGGTGGAAACCTAAGAATTTAGAGGGGAGATTCCTAGCCCTCACTGCCTGGGACAACCTATGCAAGCCAAAAACCAAAGGAGGTTTGGGGTTTAAAAAAGCAAAACAGATGAACAATACTTTGCTAGCTAAACTAGCTTGGATGGTCGCATCCAAAAGAGACAGTCTTTGCATGTCTATCCTAAGGGCTAAATATAGAGTAAGAAATGATTGGTTGAGAAGAGAACCCCCAAAAAGCACCTCTCCAATTTGGAAAGCCATCGAAGGTGTTAAGGATATCATTGTCAAAGGTGCATGCTACCTAATAAGAGATGGAGCCTCCCCATTAATATCTGGCTAGACCCGTGAGTTTCTTGGATCCAAAATTTCATGCCAAAGCCAGCTCAACCTGCCTTTGTCGAGACACCTTTTATGGTATCCACGCTCATAGATGGACCATCCCAGCGTTGGAAAGAGAGTCTTATCCACTAACTCTTTGAGCCATCATTAGCAGAGGCAATCCTATCCATCCCACTGGCATCACACCGAAGCAATGGCAAGCTCATTTAGGTGCCTTGCTCAAAAGGTCAATTTCAGTCAAATCAGCTTACAAAGTCGCCAACCCGCATTCATCAAGAGTCCTCTAACTGACCAGCTGTGGAGTAGGCTTTGGAAAATCAAAGTGCCTGAAAGAATTAAGATGTTGCTATGGAGGATCGCATCAAACGCCATCCCGGTTAAGGAAATTCTAGCTCAGAGAATGGGATTGGAAAATCAGGTATGTGAACTTTGCCATGAATCCACTAAATCTTCCTGCCATCTTTTCTACCGCTATCCTGTAGCCAGAGCAATCTGGTTCACTTCTTGTTGGGGATTGAGAGTTCATGACCACAACCTTACCAACTGCACTGATATTGTAAAGTTGGTCCTTGATCCACCTATACCTCGGCACAGGGAGTAGACAGGGAGCACATCATTACAAATTTGGCGTTCACTTTGGACGAAATATGGTACTTGAGGAACCAACTCATCTTCGAAGATACCAAGATTGACATCATTTCATCCAACAATTGTATCTCACATAGAGTAGTAGAATTCTCCAATTTGCACAACTTGGAAGACCAAGCATCCCCTCCTGCCTCACCAACATCTTGGTCACCTCCTCCAGTGGGCACCATCAAGCTTAATGTAGATGTTGCGGTTGGCTCCACATCCACAGCACTGGCTGTTCTTGCTAGAGACCACACCAAGGTTCCCATTAAACTTTGGGTGAAAAAATGTATTAGCTATCTCCCTGTTCAAGCAGAAGCTGCCTCAGTGTTGTGGGCCATCAACCTTGCCACTGCTGAAGGAAGGACGAGAATCATCATAGAAGGAGACTCAAAAATTTGTTTCGATGCCCTTTCTGCCAAGGACTCTCTGCCACCTTGGAATATTAGTAATATTGTTAGTGATGTTTTTTCTACTAGTTTGTTGTTTAATTCTGTTTCTTTTGTTTGGGTCAGAAGAGTTTGCAATGTGGCAGCTCACGAAGCGGCCACGTTTACCTCCAATCACCTGTGCCTTGTTGTTTCTCTTTGGACAGTCTGCCATTGGTGCTTGCTATCGCTTGTAAGGAGTTTAGGAAAAAAAAAAAGAAAAAAAAAGATCCAAGCTTTGCTCTATAAAACAAACAGGTGAACTGGACCCAAACTTTACCCTATAAAACATGTAGCCAAATGCAAATATCAGTGGCAGATGAATTTGTCACTTTCCTTGCTTGAGCCTTGGTGGTTAAAGAATAGGGTGGTGTTTATTACATACGCCCTCTTAAGCGCTCACACACACTTAAACTACACAAAAATCGTGACCTGAAGTTATAGTTTTCAAGTGTGTAACTGTGTATAACAGGGTGTGTGAACTAGTTCTTATCCTAAAGAATAAGAATAAACCTATTCGGGGACTGTGGCTCTTGGTAATCGGTATCCGTTAAAATGTTAGTGGCAGATGATTTTGTCACTTTCTAAGCTTTTGTTGCAGGAATCTATCCCAATATCAGAACCCCCAAGATGCTCATTCCTTGTCCTTCCACCTTTTCACAGTTGACAATATTGTAAGAGTCTTTAACATAAAACCATGGCCCCAATGAATTGGAGTTTAGGATGTGGTGGTATTAGCCACGTTGCTGTCACATTGATGCCACTGCCGGATTAAACTATCTGACCAGTGGGAGAAAAAAATATGTGAAGCTACAAAGTTTCTATGCATTTTGCTGAGCCACATCATTCAATGTGTGTGTGCATTGCGTGGAACTGAAATAACAGAGAATGCGAGGCACAAAAGCAACAAACTCTCTTGATGCTACCAAATTGTATGGCTACTCTGTATGGCCAAAATTTTATGATTTGGGAAAACCATTACATCAGGAAATAAGCGAAGAGTTCAATGACTATTCATTGTTTATTATGTTTAGGTCATTTGCTGCATAGGCTAATTGATTTAATTGTTGAGTAAGCAACTAAAGCATCGCTCAAGACTAGTTGAAAAACTTACATCAGTTAGCTGATTATTGGTTGACTATCAACTAATCATTTATGGTGCTGGCAAATATCCTAACTAAATGTAACACCAAGTCAACACTTGAACTTGTCATTGAATATTAGCATACCATTTTTTCCTTTTTTGGTGGGAGTAAGCACTTGTCGGCAAATTATACTCCAGTTTGTTTATTGACCAAACTGTTACGCTTATATCCTCCATCTAATTCCGAGTGTTTTGGAGTGGATTATCAAAGAACTTGAAGCATAACTTGTTGGAGTGGATTATCAATTCCAACTAAGATGCATAAATTTTCTCCTCAAATGGAACTAAAAGACACTAATCAACCTCGACTTCAAGAAAATTAGATTGAGCAATTGAGAAGGTAAGTTGTTGCCTTGACCAAGATGGTGCAACACTTGTGTCCTCCTCGAGTAAAGAGTGTTGAGACTTGAGACTTCTTTTGGATTTTCTATCGAAAGGTGTGGACACAAGATGGAGAAAAAAAATAATCAAACTGTCTTCAGCCCCAAACAAAAAGCCAAAGTGACCCCAAAGTTGATTTTCCGCAAGCATGGAAAAAGAAGGAAATCTTGATGGAAAGAATGGCAAGCAATGACAAGGTTGTTGCGCATAATTGAATTATAAGTTAGTTAGACATGTACTTAATAGATTTAAACAAGTGGGATAAATGCTTTATTAGCTATAGGCCTATAGCTTATGATTATTTTAGTATGTGACTAATTCATTTGATTAACAAATTTTTTTTCCTTCTCAAAAAAAAAAAAAAAAAAAAACAACTTTTTAATGCATAAATAAATATGCATGGTCGTTATAAAAAAGAAAAAAAAAATTATGATATTGAATGAAAAATTGAGTTTTTTTTTATTTGTATTTAAGGTTGAGAGTTATCCACCTCAGGGTTCAGGATTACCTTCCCATCCACCAAAGAATGGATCTTTCTCTTCCTTTAAATGCATCAAAATTTCTTTTGTATCAAAATATTACTTTGAGTAAGAGTTTTTGTAAAATTATGAAGAAGCACTATAGCAAAATTTCATGGCGTATAAACAAAAACAAAAAAAAAAAGGGAAAAAAATCGCCATGCAGTTATTTCTCTTTACTATCACTTATAATTTCTAATATTTAGCCAAAAAAAAAAAAACTAAAAATAAAAGAAAGAAAGGAAAAAACCCAATATAACTTTGCTTATTATTCTCATTGAAGTACAGCTTAGTATAACTTATTTTGTTCAACAAATAAGTTGTGCAAAAATATCCATACCTAGAATAAAAAAACAAAGATAAAAAGCTGTACTTATTAAATTAAGCTAAATAAACTTTTCAAAAAAGATACTCCCAAATCACACCCCCAAAAAAAAAAAGAAAAAAAAACTATTTTAGGTAAGTAAGTAAAGAAAATTTAAAAAAAGAAAAGAAAAAGAAAATATTTTCTTGGTGACCAATACCTAAACCCAAAATAATCTCCCTTTCCTTTTCCCTTCACGCAAGTCATACACACACAACCCAAACAGAAAAAAGAAGAAGAAGAAGTGTGTACATGTAACGCCCATGCACGTAAATCAAACCCACCCACCCACCCACCACCAATCACCTTCCAAATAATTCTAATCAAACGCTCCACATTAATCTCCGACCCCACCGAAAAAGCCGACAGCTTTCTCGTACAATCTCAGCCCCACTCCCACATAACACACACACACACACACACACGCAGACATTTCTACATTCTACATTAATCTATTTTTCTCTCTGTCTCTCACAAAATGTTGTTTCTAAAATCCTCTGACGGTTTTTTTTTCCCTTAAAAGCTCAGACTACGTTGTCTTAACAGAATAATAACAATTTTCCTCTGTCTTATCCAAATAATTCGAAATTATTATTAAATTAATTAAATAAAGAAAGAAGAAGAAAGAGCCGCACTTTGATTTTTGTTTTGTGTTGAGCTTCATTTCCACTCGTAAGTGCTCTGCAACAATACGCTGTCGTTTAATTTAGATTCAATTTGTTAAATTTTTGTGTTTTTTTTTTTTTAAAATTATTATTTCTTTATTTATTTGTTATTTTTTTTTGCCAGGAGGATCGATAAAGGGCTTGTTGGAATTGATGTGAAGCTTCAGGTTAAAAGGTGTGGTATTCGTTATTATTTTAATAATTTTTTGTTGGGTAATTGAAATTCGATGATTAATTAAGCTCTCTGTTCGGTTGCTGAGAAAAAAAGCAACCTGAAAAAATTAAATTTTTGTTGGGTAATTGAAATTTCGACGATTAATTAAACTCTCTGTTTGGTTGCTGAGAAAAAAAGCAACCTGAAAAATTAAAGAATTCTAATCTTTGGTTTCATTTCATATGTAGTTTCAGTTTGGAACAATCAAACCCACAAAAATGAACACTCAAGTTTGCCTAAAATATTAACAATTTGGCTAATTTTTGGTGATATTACAATTTGTGAAAACTATAGCAACCTAAAATTTATTTAAAAAAAAAAAATTTAAAGTAGTTAAATTGGATTAGGTTTAGGTTTAGGGTTAGGGTTAGGGTAAGAGTTGTTGTTTATTGAATTCTGTTAATTTTTAATTTTTTTTTGTGTGGGTAAATTAGAGTTTTCAGGATGGCAACTGGGAGTAGCATAGATGATGGCTTGCAAGGAGCTGATGGGAATTTAGAAGATGGTTTGCAGAGTGAGCTTGAATTGATTCTGCGTCAGCAGCGGAATCAGAATGTTATGAATCGAGAAAGGGATGTGAATATGTATAGGAGTGGCAGTGCTCCGCCAACAGTTGAGGGGTCACTAACTGCTGTTGGTAATCTTTTTGGGAACCCTGATTTTAGAGAGATTGGTGGTAGTATAAGTAATAAGATTGGGGGTTTATCTGAGGATGAGATTCGCTCCCATCCTGCTTATCTTTCGTATTATTATTCTCATGAGAATATTAACCCAAGACTTCCCCCACCATTGATGTCAAAAGAGGATTGGCGGATTGCACAAAGGTTTCAGGCCGGTGGGTCTTTGTTAGGGGGAATTGGGGACTGGAGGAAGCAGAAGTTGGCCGATAATGGTGATAGTTCATCGTTGTTTTCAATGCAGCCAGGTGTGTCTGTGCAACAGGCAGAGAATGATCTGATGGAATTGAGGAATGTCAGTCGAAGGAATCTCTCTAGGCAGTCTTCGTCTCAGTGGCTCAATAGCAGTCCAGATAGTTCGGCTGGATTCTCAAGCACTGGGCTTGGTGCAAGGAGGAAGAGTTTCGCTGACATTCTTCAGGTAATATACAATAATCCTAACCATGTTTTGTTTGTTTCTTTTGAGTTTCAATCCCGTGGCTTCAATTTTGCACATTGTTTGAAATATCTGGAATCACTTTGGCTTTTCCTTATAAAAGCAACTTTATTGAATAGAGCATTTGTTACTAAGGTGAAATGCTAACCACTGTGTTTCCTTTTCTTCTATATCAACATTTTGTTTCATTTATAATTCAAATTAGAATGTGTGTGCAGGAAGGACTGGAACGACCTACTCCCTTACCTAGAAGCCTGTCACGTCCCACAAGTCGTAATTCTTTTGGTGATATTTTGGATACTAAAGGAATGGCTGATCCCCATCCATCAGGGGTAAGTAATGGAGTGGAGTCTATAGAGGGCTTGCATTTTGGAGCTGCTCCCATGGTTGGAGTTAAGAATCATAATACAACAGTTTCTCATACTTTTGCTCCTGCTGTGGGTTCATCTTTGTCAAGAAGCAAAACCCCTGAACTGCAAGTTGTTGGGAGGACAGCTTGTCCTGGACTTCCCCCAGTTGGGAGCAGTAGAGTTTCCCCTATTGAGAAAAAGAATGTTGTTGGCTTGGCTGTCCAAAATGATCGGTCTTCTGGTGTGACTGACCTTACTGATATTGTGGCCAATTTTTCTGGCTTGAACCTCTCAAAAAGTAAAAATGCAAATGAAGTTAGTCATTTGCAGTCTCTACTTCAGCTTGATTATGACAATCAGCCTGATTTTATGCTCAACATGCCCAATGGTCATAATCAGAGTCTGCAGCAGAAACTCACTGACCAGTCTAACGCTGAAAAGTTTTCTTTGACTAACAACTACATAGATTTAGCTAGGAAAAATGGAATTGTAACAAACCTTAACAATTTTGAGATAAGTTCCGATGTTAACTTACCCAAACAAACATCTCCTGCTGCCAGTCTTTACTCAAATGTCAATTCTTCAGGATTTGGAAGTTCAGAAGCATCAAATTTTCATCACCAAAGTACAAATATTCCAAGTATGGACTTTGGTAGCCATGTTCCTGGTGCTTATACAGTAAATGAAAAGTTCAATTCTGCGTTTAATGGCCATATTGATGCAGGTCGGTCTCTCTTTTTTCTTCTTCAAGTTCCATGCAATCTTGCCTGGCATATCAAAACTTTCATTGGCTTAGTTGGCATTGAAAATTTTATTTTTCTTATGTTTCAGCTTTGACTGCTCCTGGAGATGGACAATTATTGCATAGACCAAGAAATCAAGTAGGGCTTGACCTTCATTCTCCAGCTATGGACCCACGTTTTATTCAGTACTTGCAAAGAACTTCTGATTATGTGACACATGCTGTAGCTAGTCCAAGTGATCCATCTCGGGGGAGGAATTATTTTGGCACTTCACATGGAGACTTGGAGGGAGCTCAGCAAGTGTACCTTGAGGCATTGCTTGCTAAACAGAAACAACAATATGAGTTGTCACATTTAGGTAAATCTGGTGGTTTTAATCATGGGTACTATGGGAATCCATCATATGGTTTTGGCATGCCATATCCAGGAAACCCAATGGTAAATTCTGTACTTCCTTCTGTTGGATCTGGGAGTCCAGGGTTTCAGAATGAGCAATTTTCACACTTTACTTCTATGTTGAGAAGCTCAATGGGAGGATCCATTGGGCCATGGCTTTCAGATGGTAATATGGAAGGAAGATTTGTGTCAACCTTATTATTAGATGAGTTCAAGACCAACAAGACCAGGTCTTTTGAACTTTCAGACATTATTGATCATGTGGTTGAGTTCAGGTAAGCATGTAAGGCTTTTATTTCAGTGTTAATTCCACTCATATAGCCCCAGTTGGAGCACTGAGTTTAGTGTCTCCTGCCTACAATGCAGTACGGATCAGTATGGAAGTCGCTTTATTCAGCAGAAATTAGAAACAGCCACAGCAGAAGAAAAGACCAAGATTTTTCCTGAGATCACTCCTCATGCTCGTATCTTGATGACCGATGTCTTTGGGAATTATGTCATACAAAAGGTCAGAATTATTTATCCAAAATACTCAACAGTCTTATTATACTGTCTAAGTTATTAATTGAATAGTGGTGCTTGAATTTGTAGTTTTTTGAGCATGGCTTGGAAAGCCAAAGAAAGGAGTTAGCGAGCCAACTGACTGGTCACGTTTTGACCCTTAGTCTCCAAATGTATGGTTGCAGAGTGATTCAGAAGGTACTTTTGTATATTTTACATCTTGATTTTCTTCCATATTAATACATGGACAGCACACCCTGTCAGGTTTTCTTGCTTCACATTTTTTATTCTGCTTGAAGTTTACACAATTTCAATATGAACTCATCCATTTCTGCCTTGTTGAACTCTGTTTACAAATGACATGTTCTCTGTTATGATTCTTACCACCATAAATGCGCTATTGCAATGAGTAAGTACCTATTTGATATGTTTGATCAACTTGATTTGTACCTTGATGGCAATGCGTAAATGACCTATTTGGTACATTTGATTTGTGCCTATAGCTTTTATTTCTCTTTTTAATGCATATATTGCTCTCATTTTACGTTCTTATTGAAAAAGGACATGAAGTATTATCATGAGTGCATTTAAACCATGTGCTTATGCATGCAGTAGTACAAATTTTTACTGAAAATAAAAAGGCTCAACGTTTTTCCTTTATGAATTCATTTGGGCACAGTGCAAAGTGAATCATGATGTATTAATAGTTATGGAAAGGGCCTAATACTCTAAATTTGATGACAGGCCTTGGAGGTGGTTGGTGTAGATCAGCAGACACAAATGGTGGCAGAGCTTGATGGTTCAATCATGAAATGTGTTCGTGATCAAAATGGTAATCATGTTATTCAAAAGTGCATAGAGTGCGTCCCTCAAGATCGAATTCAGTTTATCATCTCAGCCTTCTATGGGCAAGTTGTGGCACTTTCCACCCACCCTTATGGTTGCCGCGTTATTCAGGTTCAAAGCTTCATACAAAATTAGTTTTTTTTTTTTTTTATATAATTTTTTTTATAAGGCAATTTATGTTTATTTCTTTGACAGTGATGTATGGCATGTGTTAATTTATTTCATTTGATGCTGACAGAGGGTCTTGGAACATTGCAATGATCCTAACACTCAACAGATTATCATGGATGAAATCATGCAATCTGTATGTATTCTGGCGCAAGATCAATATGGGAACTATGTTATTCAGGTATTCAGTTTTCCGTTTAAACCTGGTTCCATCATATTTGTGTGATTCAAATGAGGTCCTATTTATATATTGAGGAAAAACCGGATAGGTTTTTCCATTTTCAGTCATTACTATTGACTTTATTTATTTCCTTGGATCAGAGGTATGTATTATTTATGGGTTTGAACTATTATGTTTCAATAATTTCTGATGTTTTTAACTTGAACTTGAAAATGGAAAATGCACCACAAGCAGGTAGTGTGAGAATGTAAGAAAAAGAAATGTCGTCCCCATTGCCAAAAATGTTATCTAGATGAAGTTGACAAGTGTTAGGTACTTCGGTCATGTTGTTTTCCAATTTTGCCATTCAATTTACTCAAGGAGCATTTGGTTTTGTGTAAGCTTATTCAACATGTCCTCACAATTGCCAGTTTCAAGGTTCACTATCTTCAATGAGTATTTTGCTTCTAGCCAATGAACTCTGGCTCAAATGATGGTTCCTCCCACAAAAATAGGTGGAAGGTGAAATTGTGCATTCAAGACCCACTGGATGTTCCCTGTAAAATAAATTAAAAAAGGATACACTAGATATGTGTAACTTACCAATAATAATAATCTTTCATTGAAATTGTAAGTTTATTTATTATTGATAAAAATGACCCATTGAATTACTACCATAGATGTTTTTATGTGCTGACAATTATTTGGGGCTACATCTTGTTTGTGGATTATTTTGAACCGTTTATACTTCACTGGCTTCTGGAGTTTTGAACTAACTTTATCTTCTTGGAAGATTTAATGGTTAACTTTCATTAACACATTTATTTATTTATTTATTTTGTAATAATTGCTTGCTTACCGGTTTTGTGCCCATTCAAGTGTTGTGGTTTGTTTAATCATTACCGCTTTACTACAATATTACATCCATTAGTCATGTGCCCCTGATATTTATACTTTTTTTTTTTTATAGCACGTCCTTGAACATGGTAAACCACATGAACGGTCTGCTATTATTAGCAAGCTTGCAGGACAGATTGTAAAGATGAGTCAGCAGAAGTTTGCTTCTAATGTGGTGGAGAAGTGCTTGACTTTTGGTGGTCCTGATGAGCGTCAACTTTTGGTGAATGAGATGCTTGGTTCCACTGATGAAAATGAACCCTTGCAGGTCTGTGTCCCTCTTCCTATTTCTAAAGCGGGTTATACATGCTGCTGTATTATTAAATAAAAAAGGGTTCAACATGTCCATATATATATATTGGTTAGATATGATAGAATTTCAACATATGACGTATGCTCTATGATAATTGCTCGTTATCATCAGACTAAGACTCCAAGTGGTTTTTGTAGACTGTTTGAATGCTAGATCTCTTGCTTAATAATAAGAGACTTTATCAATTGGGTTAATTGGAACCCACAACATACCCATATATAATATGCACGGATATTAAGGAACAGGATAAACAAGTAAACAACTAAGTTGAACCAGAGCATATTTAAACAACTAAGTACTCTGAAAAATCCCAAAATTATGCTTTAAGCATGAATAGTTGCACTGTTTACTATTTCCGTAGTTGTATGAAGTGCATTTTCTTTTTATCTTCATTTGGCTCTCTTTACTTTCTATGTTTGTAGTCTCTATTCTTTCTAGCTAAAAGAGAGTAAATTGCAGTTGACACCTGTTTGTTTCATGGTGAATAATTGTCTAATATAAAGTTTCCATTACTATATTCTTTTTATATGCCTACTGATGAGTACTTGTTGCATGACCATTATAAAATGCAAAATTTTAGATCATGATGAAGGACCCATTTGGAAACTATGTTGTACAAAAGGTTCTTGAGACTTGTGATGACCAGAGTCTTGAGTTGATTCTTTCACGCATCAAGGTTCACTTGAATGCCTTGAAGAGGTATACCTATGGTAAACATATAGTTTCTCGTGTTGAGAAGCTCATCACAACTGGAGGTGAGGAATTGTAACAGTCTTCTACAGAGATTTTAGATTTCCTTTGTAAGCTAGCTTTAGTAAGCATCATGACTAATCATAAATTTTAATCCCATCATTTGCAGAAAGGCGCATAGGGTTGTCAACCTCTTTCTCTTCCTCGTCCTCTTCCTGAGGAATCACAACTCCAGACAAGGCATTTTTCCTCTGCCACCACCAAAGACACTTTGTACAGCTAACATGGATGGTGATTTTATCAAGCTATCATCTGGAGTCTTTATTTTCTACTGAGACTATAGCAGTTGTAAATAAACACGAAATAGCAGGCCCACTGGAATAAGAAAATTTTTCTACACCATTGACTGCAAGCTCCAAAGAGGTCATTCTAGGAAGTCAAGATACAGGAGACGGCAAGTTATAATTGCCTAGTCTTTTTGGGATTACATGCACAAAGAAAGGTTCATAGTTTGTAAAGAAAAATTAATTGTAAATGATAAAGGGCAATGTTAAAGAGAGAGAGTACTGGAGTCCATATTAGGTTGAGTCTTTGACATTGGGAACTTGCACATATATATGTATATATACTGACTGCTATTTTCTTGAGGTATATATTTTTGCTTTCCTCGGCCTGTAATGCTTCTAGTGGTCAGAATTGAATAAAATCGTTGAACTTGTGCGGTGTTGATATTTTCTTGTATTCTTATAATTGTTACTAAGCTTTTAGAACTTTTGAAACCCATAAGATCCTTGCCTTCATCAGTTCTAAATTCCCAAGTGAAGATGTGCCAATATAAATTATCTCAGCCTTCATTTCAAAAAAACTAATCCAGTTTATATATTTTTCAAATATAACATCTAGAGTCTTCATGACAAGGTTTTCTTTCTTCAGCTCTTCCACTAGTACCTGTACAGCCTTCTTGATGGCAGAATGCAATAACAGAGAGACTGAACTTGGATAACTTATAAAGGAATAGTAAGATAATTAGCAGCTCAATGCTTAAAATTATCACTTAATACAGGAACCATATCATACACTGACCTTATTGACAAGCCTCAGTCCTCTATGTCCATAACCAGATCCATCCTGCACTATATAGAATTTTTCAACTGAGAATTTTATATAAATCAACTCCGCTTAACTCAACGAAATGTTAAGGTCAGCTGTATAAACCTATTTTAGAAATTTAATTTACAATCTTCTTATCAGGATGACCAAGACAGTTTGTACACAGATGGGCAAGGTGCAAATAAACGGATTGTATAACAGAGCAAAATAACACACCAACAAGAGCTCAAAGCTCAGCCGTGAAATACATCAAAATGCTTCCAATCAAGAAAATGGCAGAAACTGGAATTGTGTGTACAATTAGCCACAGGCATCAAGAATGTATATCCCTCGAATTTGTTTAAGTAATTTATACAAGTTAATCTAAATCTATCATAATTCATTCATTTAGTGGTGCATTCTTCCTGAAAGCTAACTATAGTATGTAGTAGACCCTGACTTGGGAAGTATCTAACAAACTAGATACAAATTCAGATAAATAGAATTATAAAATTGAATCACATGGCATTCACTCGTTGACCTGTTACACGGGTGATTTGATATGTATGTCGTAAAAGACACCTTCTCCTCAAATAATCATACGGGAGACACATCCAAATGTGTCATCTCTCTTCTCTCTTCATCCACAACATCCAAATCTAAATCCAAATCCAACTTCACGCTCCCATGATCAAGAAACCGATTACTCAACCTCTTATTCTTCAAAATCACACCCGACTGCTTCATCAAATTAATGTACTTATTCCTCACCCGCAGTAATGGATGTCTCTCAATAGCCAATTTGTCATTGTAAGCCTCCTTTAGAATTGCAGTACAAGTCTTATTCCTCAGAGACAAGTAAAACATATGGGGATGCCTCTCAAATGCCTTATGGACCTTCTGTGGCAACCCAAAATATTTCTTAAGACATAGAAGCTTCTTCCTCTCTGCTGAATGCTCAACAAAGAGACTAAGCAACTCATGAAGAAACCCCACAACACGCTTCTCTGCTATATCACTACCTGGATCCAAATGCAAAAAATCCTCATAGGGTGACACATATGGAAGCTTCTGAAACTCCTTTAACCAATCATCAATCTTCCTCCTCAACCTTGCATCCTTACGAGGGAAAAATGGAAACTCAATTGCCTCCATTGGCTCCCCAAAATACACCCCTTTCTTCATAGCATTTCTCTGTATCACAGACAATACTTTTTCCTCACACTCAACAGCCAAACCCTTCAACCCATCTTCCATCTCCACAAGCTTAAAAGACCCATCAAGATTCACTTCCAAGCACCTCAAAAAATCCTCAGGCAAACCCAAATACCAGTGCATTCCCTGAATAATCTTTAAAGGCAAAACCTTTCCTTTACTCATCAATATAAACCTCTTCAACCTATCCTTCAAATCCTCCTTACAATTCTCAAACACCCTTTTCTCCTCTCTATCAATCTCAACAGCTTCCGGGGTCAGTCTAAACCAAGGCAAGTTATATTGGGGACCTGTAAACTCTTCAAAGATTGCTGGGTATTGCCTCAAGAACCTAGCAACTTTCATGGGCACATCAAACTCTAGAACCCTTTTGGAGACTTTAGAGATTGGGATACAGCCATTGGGGTCTTGGGCTATGCAGTTTTTCAAGGAAATGATGGGTTTGAGTTGGATGGACTTGTGGATGTGGTCAATTGAATCATAGTATGGGTCTTTTTTCCACTTCATGTAAACATCTACATAGTGGGATTTTTGGGTGTGTGAATAAGGAGGGTTTTGGGGGTGGCATAGGAAGGAAAATATTGGTTTTTGAGAGTTGGAGAGTAGTTTTTTGAGGGTTTTGGAGGTGGGGTTGGTGAGAAACATAGAAAGAGATTGAAATGGATGACGCAGATGAAGACGGAAGAGGGGTCGGGTGGCAGGTGGCGAGAGGATTTGCAGCCTGGGGCTCGTTTCGTTTGTTGACTGTTGAGAGAAGAAGAAAAGAGAGAATCGAGAGACAGATAGCGGAGTTCACTAGTTCACAATTCAGATCCTCGTGTTTGGAATCAAAGCTGTACGTGTCGAGAACAAGATCATAGAATAAAAGTGTGTTACGCTAGATTTTGTTTTTGTTTTTCTTTTGTAAACGGCTAGGGTTATACTTTTATCTCGATGCAGTTTAATTAAGGTGAAGAAGACAATCTTAGACAGGTCTTCTTTTTATTATTTTTTTAAAAGGTTTTACTACCCATTAAATAAAACAATGCATTGTGTCTTAAAAAAAAAGAAAAAAAGAAAAAGAAAATAATGGTTAGTGTGTGACCACTTGAGAAATTATGTAATTAGCATTGTTGCACAATTCACCTACTTTGGGACATTGTTTAAGCGGGTTTCTTCAACCACTCACAAGTATGCTCCAACTGTTCAACATTCATTTTCAAATAGCTAGGCCTCATCTTCTTCATGCATTCATAGGTCATCCTTATTAATCTGGATCAGCCATGATCTACAAAGCCAATGACATAATATATGTATAAAGACTGACCACTTAACAAAATATCATCATGATATTTATTTAAGTGGGCTAGTAAATTAGTTCGGACAAAATTACCGATGTCTGGAGGAACAAATTCCATCTAGACTAATAAAAAATAAATATAAATAAATAAGAACTTTACATTACTCTCTTAGCTAAAATATTTGTTACAACATTGCCTTTTCTATAAGTATGAGAGAGAAAAACTTTAAAAGGAGTTAACTAAGGTTGATGTATCTCTTACTAAGTGACCAAAAGTAGAAATTATAAAGTCCTCGTGGTGGACAAGTGACGTGGTTCACCATTCCACTAAAAGTTTCCCATATGTTTAAAATTGCTGAGTCAGAATTTAAAAAAAAAAATAGAAATTGATTACTGACTCAGCAATTTTAAACAAGTGAGATGGTGGGTGGGAAAATTATTAGGTACTCCTGGAGTATCATAAATGCATACTCCCCCCTCTCACATGAATGGTAAGTCTCACTATGAATTTAATTAGTGGGACCCACTATTCATGTGAGAGAAGGAAGTACGCATTTATGATACTCCGGGAGTACACAATAATTTTCCGGGTGGACAAGTGACATGATCCACCATAAGGACTGTATAATTTCTCCACCTTTACAAAGAGAACTGAGAATCTCCCTAAAAATTCGAGTGACTAGTCCCAATTTCTTGAGCGAACAAAATTGCTCTTTTGTCTAAAATCTCATTAATTTAAATTTTAAACATTTAAAAAATTACAAATGAGAGTTGTGGTTAAGTCCTAATCATGACCAATACTATTAGATTTCAAATATATCTGGATAACTTGAAATGAGAAATATACCGAGTTTTGGCAGATGAAACTAACAACTATTTATGTTTTCTAATAAGATGTCCAATTCTTTAATTTCAGAATTTCTTCGAATATAAAAATGGTAGCTAATCTAATTAACCAAATGTGGTTACAAAATTAGCAAATTTCTATATGGTAGATTTGAGAGAATAAGGACATAGATTATGTAGTAAAAAATAGAGGTTGAATAAGTAAAGCTAATAATCTAATTTTGTTTCATTGGAAAGCCTTCTATAAAGATAGTCTTCCACATTTTTTTCAATGTTTGATAGCACCAAAAAAGAAAAAAGAAAAAAGTTCAACAAAAAACTATAGTTAGTTAACGGAAAATTCTAATAAAAATAAGGCTCATTTTCTCTAGGTTGTTTTCCAAAAAAGGTTGGAAAACAATCTCTCTCTTACATGTCACATCTCCTATAAATATTATCTTATTTTGTAGCCTCTGTAGTCACGGGAAACATAATTTTTTTGGGTGCCTTCTCTCTCTCACAGTAAGCTCTTTGACTTTTTCTCTCTCCCCTTTGCTTTTTCTCTCTTCTCATACTCTCACTAACACTCCCTCTAGTCTCTCCTCTTTGCACAGATCTCTCTCTATCTGTCTCTCTTCTCTCTTTTCTCCATGTTTATCTTCCTAGGAAGGAGAATGCCTGAATTGATTGTTGATGCAAAAATTGATAAAGGAATAAATCAAAAGGAAAGTTTAGAAGAAAAATATACACAACCATGATTTGGAGGCTCCACTGCTTTGAAACTTCAACAAAATGGTTATATACGAAATGATACAAAACTTTAGCATAAGGCCTCTACAGGACTATCAAACAAACATGAAAACATATAAAAGAATTTGAAAGTTTAGTTCCATTCAAAATCAACTGTAGCACTAGACAATCAACAGATCAACAAATAACTCAAAACACAAATGGAAGTGAGAACAAACAGCTTGAAACTCATACCTACATCTAGAGATGTAATCCGAAAACAAACAAACAAATAAATCC
This sequence comes from Quercus glauca, assembly GCA_023736055.1. Taxonomy (NCBI): domain Eukaryota; kingdom Viridiplantae; phylum Streptophyta; class Magnoliopsida; order Fagales; family Fagaceae; genus Quercus; species Quercus glauca. The sequence continues at coordinate 12,300,864 of CM043322.1, read as the reverse complement.
AAGGTGATCAAGTTAATCGGTTCTACGGTTTAACCCGAAAATTGATAGAATCTAGTCATAAACCATCAAGTAAAGCTAAGGGTCCGCTTGGTTAGACATTTTGGGAAAAATTTTAGTTTGAAAACCATATTTATTGTGAAAATTTTAGTTTGAAAACGAAATTCATACTTTTTTTTTTTTTTTTTTTTAATGTTGATTACATTAGTTGGGTTTACGTACATTTTCATTTTATATATGTTTTAAATTATACAAGAAATGTTACAAAAAAGTTTGTGCATACCAAATACTAGAAAATATTATCAAGCCCATTTTCAAAATTGTTACCAAACACCAGAAAATAAGATAGTTTTCCAAAAAATATTCTCTGAAAAATGACCAATTTTTCAAAAAACGTTAATTGTGAAACAAACAGAGCGTTAAGAAAGCAACAATTTAAAATTAGATAATAAATTGAAATCGTGGTGGCAATTTTCAGCTTGACTCATGGGTCTTGCCCTTCAGTAAAATTGAATTGAAAACCAACGTCAACAGTTATAAAAGGTATGAAACATCTTTTTATAAAAATAATAAAAAGAAGAAGAAGGAAAGTAAAACGATTACTCAAACAAACCCATATCCAACTCCAAAAAAAAAAAAAAAAAAAAAAAAAAACACCCATCACCTAAAGCTCAAATCTATAATTAATCAAACCCTTACATGATAAAAAAATAAATAAAAGCAAGATTTCCAATCCAAGAGACTATCTTAAAACACAACAACATGAAATAGGTCTAAGAATCTAAAAACAAAAGAGACAAAAAAATATTGGTGGCATGTTTCCTGGAGTGTGTCTAAAGGGCCTTGCCTTGATGATGTTACATGCCTTAAAACAAAAAGGTTCGACATAAATATTTAAAGGATTTAAAAAAAATTGCATAATGTTATCAAAGATAAATCTAATAAAAAAACACTTTTCCACACATCTTTAAAGAAAAAAAAAAAAAAAGTAAAATATCAGTTACATAATAAACCGAAGCTTCAAATTCACATAACATTTCAATAAATTTTGGTGAAATTTATGTGAAATTTGAGCAAACTAGGTTTCTTATCTATTTTAGAAACAACCCAATCTCAAGGGTAACCTTGATGGATCCAATGAACCTGGAAATTTGTAGCTAGTGATCAATTACAGAGAGAGAATGTGCCTAAAAAAAAAAATTAAGGAAGTGCCTAAAAATCCTAGAAAACACTTTGAGGAAAAAATTCTTAACCCAAATATCAAATTTATTCAAAATCCCAAATATGAAAAAAAAAAAAAAAAAAAAAAAAAACTATACGATAATATATACCCCCGAATCTCATAGTTGAGAATTGAAAAAAAAATTCAGACATAACTCATTAAAAAAAAAAAAATTCTGCTAGAAGAAGATAGTGAGAGAAGAGTACAGTGATAGCAATGGAGGATAGAAATATCACAACTTGTTGAGGTGAGTTCACAAGTTCTAAATTCCTATCGAGAATCCATTATCTTCCTACCTAATCTTGCCTCTCTTTTCCCCTAAAATCTTTTGCCCTTTAGATTTCAAACACAAAACACACATACAAAAAAGAGAGTCTATGGACACAAAATTTGCCACACAGTACCACAATTCTTGCATGTTTCAATTGATGATTGGATTATTTTTCACCAAATACCAATGGTAATCCCATATTTAAGTGATGTAATCTAATTACAAGTTGACATATGTGCATGTTGCGGTAAAGTGTGTGGCAAACTGTGTGTCCCTAGAATAGTTACACAAACCATCCTACGTGTGTCATTCACTCATTCTAGTGTCTTTCTTCTCTCTTGCTTCAAGTGTTTCATTAAAATAAAATATAAAGGTATTTTCAAATTAGTGACTTCAAAATAAAAAGGATCAACTGGATAGTGATTCCAAAATGTATGGTTTAATAAGGTATTTTCAAATTAACTGTGAATCAATAAAAAATAAAAAGACCAAACTAGCTTCTACTAAAATGTATAGATCAAATAGATAGCGATCAAAATGGTTTTTTTTTTTTAAAAGCACATCCTGTCCGGTACCAGGGGCAAGAGACAAAAAAACCTCCCATATGAGTTTGAATTTGGTAAGGATGGCGTGTAAATCTCATGTTTTACCATTTAATAAGAGATTGCTACATCAACATTTTACTTAAAATTTAATACATCATACCACACCTAATAACATCTCAATAAACTCCCAATTTGGTTGAATTTATATGTGGGTATTAGAATTGGTTGTGTGTGGTTTTGTTTATTATTAAATATGTGATAAGATGATGTGTCATGTTTTGATTGAATGGTAAAACATTGGTTTTACACCATGTCCTTATAGAATTTAATTTTAAAAAAAGTGTCTATTGGTTGTGCTATGAAGTCCTTAGCAAAACTGTAACCAAGAAAAATATGTAAAAAGACAAAAAAAACCCCACCCAGAAGATCAACCTATTTACTTTTTGGGGACATTAATGTAAGACGTGTTGAACAAAACAAAATGCTCGACAAAGATATTGTAAAGTGGCCGATTCCCTCTATTATGTATAGTAATAGTAACATCAATAATAAAGGGCAAAATTTAGATATAGTACCTTAGTTATTTAGGTTCCCCTTTTATATTTTAGACACCTGTCTAATTAGTTAAATCAACAAATAGACGTTACAAGACATATATCCCTTGGGGATTGTTTCCATTTAACATGATTTTAGCAACTATTTTGTTCATTGGCATGTTTTTGAAATATTTAGTAAGCTAGCATTTTGAGCCTTTGAAACTCGAGTTCAATGAAGAAACCCGAGTCCATAACCCCAGCACTCACAAACCCATAATCAACGGCAGGAACTTGATCTAGTATCAGAGACTCAAGTTCCACATGGATTTTTCTATTCCACATCAGATTGCCACCACTTGAAACTCAATACTTAGAGTGTTAAAAATCAATATTGTCTCTCTCTAGAAACTTCTGGAACTTCTCATACAATCTCTCTCTTCTAGAAAATTCTCTCTAATTCCGAAAATTTCTCTCTTGCTCTTTTTCTAGACTTCTCTCCAAGATAGTTCTCATATTTTCTCTAGAAACTTCCCTACACTAGTGAATCTTAGCCACAACTTTATAAGGTGTCTAGAAGGTTGGAGAAAGGCATTAATTTAATGCCAATAAGAAGGAAGAAGCTAGAAGCTTCAAGTTGGTTTCCTAACCAACATACATCTAGTATAAATAGATGGAGTGATGTGAAGCAAGAGGAAAGTAAGGTGAAGTGTGTGCTATAGGTAGCAAGTGTTTAGAGTGAAATAAAGTCAAGAGCTAGTGTGTACAGGTGTCTAGAAGTGAGGTGTGTGCAAGTGTATTTGGTGAGCAAGTGTAGTGTATGCAGTGAAAGAAAGGTGCTGTGTGTGCACTAGTGTTAGTGAGTTAAAGTATCAGTGCTTGTTTAACATTCTAGTGTCAGAGCTTCTGCTAACTCAACAATCTGGTATCAGAGCGAGGCGGTCAGGGACTGTGTTTGTGGTGTCTAGGATAGTATATTTGGAGGTGTTCATTTTGCTCGTGTACAATCTAGGACTGTGAAGCTTGTGGTCTAGGACCAAGCTTATTTGGTAGTGTGAGAGATTTCAGCAAGTTGTGATGGCGGACCTCCAAGTTGTTGGTAGCATTAGAAGGCTCAATAACTAGAATTACAACACATGGTCGACTTGTATGGAGTCATACTTGCAGGGGGCAAGATTTGTGGAAGATCGTGGCCGGTGGCGAAACCACACCTCTTGAGAACGCCAAAGCGTTGCGGAAGTGGAAGATTAAAGCCGGGAAGGCTTTGTTTGCAATCAAGACAAGCATCGAGGAAGAAATGCTGGAGCACATCGGGCATGTAGACACACCAAAGGCTACGTGAGACACCTTTTCAATACTATTTTCAAAGAAGAATGATGTAAGGCTACAATTGCTTAAGAACGAGCTAATGTCAGTGGCACAACGAGATATGATGATTACGCAATACTTCACCAAGGTAAAGTCTCTCTGTTGCTAAATCTCTAAATTAGATCCTGCATCGAATATTTCTGATTCAAGAATGAGAAGGATAATCATTCATAGGTTGAGACCCGAATATAGAAGTTTTGTAGCTGCCATTCAAGGTTGGCCTGTCCAACCATCATTAGTAGAATTGGAAAATTTGCTAGCTAGCTAAAAGGCATTGGTCAAGCAAATGGTAGGGGTCTCACTAAAGAGTGACGGTGAGGTACTCTTTAGCGGTCACTATAAAGACCGACCCAAGAGAAGATTTAATGTAGGTTCTAAGAATAGAAATGATGAAGATAGAGATGATGAGGAGAGCTCTCAAGATCGAGGAGCTCAAGGAAGTCACGACAATAATGATCAACGATCCACGAGCTACAGAAATCGTAATGTCAAATGTTTCAAGTGTGGAAAAATGGGCCACTTTGCTCGAGACTGTCAATTCAAGTGGAGAATAGCTCAAGGAAATACAGCGATGTTCAGCAACCTAGAAGATGACAGCAAAAGAGAATGGGTTGTTGAAGCGTCTCTTGCTGTGACAGAACTAGTTGAAGAAGCAAAAGAGGAGGAAGCAATGCTACCAGTTTCAAAGGAAGTTGAAGAGAAAATGTCTGAGAGCATGGGAGAGTAGCCTAGGAAAGATTTGTTCATTGTAATTGATGAGTTACAATCTTTTGAAGATGAAGGTGAGCCAGAACAGAAACCCAATCCCAAGTATACAAATGCAGCAGTCACAGAAGATGGAAACATACAAGAGCCATCAACATATGAAGAAGCATCTCAAAGAGAAGAATGGAGAAAAGCAATGGAAGAAGAATTCAAGCTTTAAAGTTGAATCAAACTTGGGATCTTGCGCCAGGGCCTAAGGATGTGAAACCCATTTCTTCTAAATGGGTGTATAAAGTCAAGACCCACGTAGATGGACCAGTAGATAGATACAAGGCTCGCCTAGTAGCTCGAGGATTCTTTCAACAATATGGGCCAGTCTATGATGAAACATTTAGCCTAGTGGCAAAGATCACCACCGTACGTGTCCTGATAGCACTTGCAGCAAGTAAATCTTGGAAGTTATGGCAAATGAATGTAAAGAATGCTTTTTTGCATGGAGAATTGGATCGAGAAGTTTACATGAAGTAGCCAAAGAAATTTGAGAACAAAGCCTAGCTAGACAATGTCTGTAAGTTATGAAGAGCACTTTACGGGTTGAAATAAGCGCTGAGGGCATGGTATGGTGACCAAGGTGGAATTGAGAGAGAGTAAGTCTTGAGGGGGAGTGTTAAAAATCAATATTGCTTCTCTCTAGAAACTTCTAGAACTTCTCACACAATCTCTCTCTTTCTAGAAATTTCTCTTTAATTCCGGACATTTCTCTCTTGCTCTCTTTCCGGAATTCTCTCCAAGATAGTTCTCATATTTTCTCTAGAAGCTTCCCTGCACTAATGAATCTCAGCCACAACTTTATAAGGTGTCTAGAAGGTTGGAGAAGGGCATTAATTTAATGCAAATAAAAAGGAAGAAGCTAGAAGCTTCAAGTTGGTTTCCTAACCAACATAGATCTAGTATAAATAGATGGAGTGATGTGAAGCAAGATGAAAGTAAGGTGAGGTGTGTGCTATAGGTAGCAAGTGTTTAGAGTGAAATAAAGTCAAGAGCTAATGAGTGCAGGTGTTTAGAAGTGAGGTTTGTGCAAGTGTATTTGGTGAATAAGTGTCGTGTGTGCAATGAAAGAAAGGTGTTGTGTGTGCACTAGTATTAGTGAGTCAAAGCATCAGTGCTTGTAAAGTGTTGTAATTCAAAGAGTCAAGTTTTAAATAAAAGCTCTTTGTTCAGTCTTTTGTTCAACAATCTAGTGTCAGAGCTTCTGCTACCTCAACATAAAGACTCAAGTTCCTTCACTAAACTCGAGTTTTAGAGCCTCGAGATGCCAGTTTACAAAACAGTTTTGCAAACTTGACAACTGACTAATTAGTTTTGAAAATCATGTTAAACTAGCCGCGTACCCGTGCATTGCACGTGATAATTTTTTTAGAGTGGTCTCATTACAATTTGGACTAATTTAATAGAGAATAATATATTTCATTATCATATTTTTATTTATTATAGGAAAAATCATAAATGTAATATAAGAACAATCATAAATCATAAATATAAATTTGAAAAATCATATTTTTATTTATTATAGGAACAGTCATAAATCATAAATATAAATTTTGTCGTACCAAAATGAAAATAATACAGTTTTTCTCAAAAATTCAAAAGGTAAGTTAACAAAAATATTCATTTTTTAATAAAATTTATTTATAACATTTTGTGAGTCATTAAAAAGAATTTTAAATTTGGTAATTATTTTTTTAGTTTTAAACAAATTTTCTTAAACCCTATTTTTTCTACCCTACAATGCAAAACACCAAAAAACATAACTAAAAAACTAATAAAACTTAACAATGATTAGATGGACCAATTAGGAAAACAATTTGTTTTTGACAATCTATTAAGGTTATTTTCATTGTAGAAATTGCAATTTCCTCCACCCAAAACATATTATCAAATAAACAATTATTAAAAAAATCTAAGAATTAAATTTCTCTATATGCATTGTTTTAAAATAATAATAATAATTAAAATACAATTGCAAAAGCTAAAGTATGTTACCCATTCAATTATTTTTGTTTGACTAACTTTTGCTTTTTTTTTTATTAATAAATGACATTATAAAGTACTTCTAATACAACTATTAAAAGTACTTTATCCACCCCAAAGTATTTAAAAAAATAGTAAAGTCTCATAGTTTAATATCTAAATTGATCACTATAGAAAATCAAATTCTAACTTGCAAAACAACTAATTATTAACCTAAATCACATCAATAAAGAAAAAAAAAAACTTGTAATTGGAAATTGGAGTACCAAACTACCTAAATATGCAAAAAATTCGATATAAATTTACCAAAAAGATAAACAAATGTGATGTGACAATTAAATCAACAATTAAAAAAAAACATTAGAAGAAAAAAAAAGTGATTGAAACAAAAAAAAAAAAAAAATTACCAAAAGAGAAGCAAAATTGGAGAAAGAGAGAGACTATTAACCTTTTTGTCGTGAACAACTTGGAAGGAATAGGGGAGAGAGGTGGAAATGAGTGGGTAGAAATTTATATGAAAATTATGATGGAAGAGGAAGGGTGGAAGTAGATGAAAGGTCTGTAGAATTTATGAAGATATAAATGAAAAAAATTTTAAAAATCTAAAAGGAATCAAATGAAAATGAAAAAATAAAAATAATTACTAGAGGGGATGAAAGATTGAACTAATAGACAATGGTTGAAGAAGATGAAAAGTTGAGCTAAAGTAAGAATTGCCAAAAAAAAAAAAAACACAAAAACAAAAAACGAAAGAGATAAGAAAAGATGCTAAAGATTTAGTGCATAAAGAGCTTTAAAAAATTTATTATAAAACTTCCTGTAAGGACCCTTTGTGTAGCCCAAGTCCAAAGTGTGTAAGACTTTGGCCCAGTAAGCCCTATACAATATAATTTGTTGAGAGTGGGTTGTAGATCTGGGCTTTGATGAAATTAACAACGGCTAGTATGGATTTTAGACATGATCAAATAATAACAAAGTCAATAAACTTGCATGAATGTGATGTCCGAGGAGACAATAAGTATTATAAATCCCAGTAAAGATGATGACAGGTTTTGCTTGTAATGCTACAGTGTTCTTTTCTCTTCCTCCCTGATCCCCTTTTTGTGAAGTGGTTCCCACGTTATATAGTTCTCTTGAATTATCTTCATTTTACACTTGTCAACCATTTGAGTTGCTAATTGAGTACCTGTCCTATTAACCATTTCCATTGGCCTTCTGTGAGTTGTAATTGCCAATGTAATACTGTTCAGGGATCTTCTTCACATAAATGCGGCCAGAAAAGTAGTAGCTGTGCATTTAATGTGGTGGCAACAATTTTTCCTTTAGATATTTCTGGATTCTTATCTCTTCTATACGCGCATAAGGATCATCCTTATCGTGGAAATCTCCTGGAGGGTCACTTAAATTGATGAAATACAGAGCCGATTAGTATTAATCCTGTCCGAGAAGGAGCTTCTCCTCGGACCATCTTCCTCCACTCCATCTTTTGTAATTCTAAACTTGGGGTTTCTCTTAATTACTTGCTCCTCCTCGGGCTCGGACACATCATATTCCTAGATAAAGTCCAAGGCCCACTATACGATGCTAGGCCTTTACCCCCACACTTCCATTATTACATTTGGTATGAATATGTATAGACATTATTATATGTAATGTTAAAACCATCCAAGATGAATGTGTAAAATCAATAATCTATTTATATTTTTTTTAAAAATAAAAATTAAATTCTAAATTAAAGTAGATGAATATGTAGAGAAAAAATTATATGTAATGTTAAAACCGCTCAAAATAAATATGTAAAGTCAATAATCTAATTACAATTTTTAAAAAATGAATAAAGAATAAATAAGAAAAATAATAATTATGTTGTCAATAAAGTAGCGATGAAGTGGCGCAATAGGAACTCAGCAGTAATAGTAATAAATGCTATAGTTCAGCTTTTCCAAGCAAGTATATTAATTATTATAACTAATTTTTAAATGATCTAAAACCACACAAAATCGTCATTTACGTAAGTAAATTCCCCTGCCATTTGTATCTACTTTGAAAGGTTTTGAAGGTCTGATAGAATATTAAATTGCAATTTTTTTTTTTTTTTGGGGCGATTTGAGATACAATATCAGGACAAAAATTCATGCCCACCATATGTAAAATAGACAAGTTATTGTAAATCTTAAACCTCTTATAAACATCACAAACGTTTATAAAAATTATATTATCTCTATTATTTCTAAACTTACAACATATTCAACACATTTGCTAAATCATGCAGGATGATAAATGACCTTCCTGTACAATTTTTTGGAGCAATGTACAATTCTGCACAAAAAAAATAATAAGAAAAATTGCAACAAAAAAATAAATGAAAAAAAGGACCAAAAGAAACAAAAATAGTGCAACATATAAATATATAAACAAAATACTTTATAATAAAAACATGATAAAATATTCTATCACACCTCCAAAAACCTTCAAAGTAGATGTATTTATATTTAAATTGAATATAAATAGTTATATATAAACGCCCATGATACCTAATAATTTCGGTGCATAAAAAAAATCACCATATATAAAGTGATAATTGTGCTCAATTTGTTAGTAAAAATATATACTAAAAACTGAAATATTAAGTGTAATGGTAATATCACCGCGCACTCTTGGCGTGATGATCACTCCATAAGTATAAGTGTTTGTTGGGTGTGGGGAGTAAGGGCCGAGATTCAAAGTTTTCAAGAGAGAACTTTACACAACATTTAGATTAAGTTAGAGTGGAATTTAAAACAATATATATAATGATATTAAAAAAGAAATTATATTATTAAAATTGAAAAACACTATCCATATTCAACTGCAATACAACCAAAACATCACAATTTCATTAAAAAAATGTTATAAAAAAACCATTCAATCCAAATATATACATTGGACAAAGAAGCAATACAAAGATTGATTAACCTATAAATAAAATAAATAAATTAAAGCTTGAATAACCCAAAATCTTACCCAAAATTTTGGACCTGTGTATATTCCAACATAATTTTCAATGCAACTTGTAATTAAAATAAATATATAATTAATTTGCAAACTTTAAAAAAATAGATTTTTTTTTTTTGTAACAATTTTTCAGAGTAGAATAAATATATCAATAATATTCAAAATATCTTTATTTTGAAATAAAGAGAAGTTTTTACTTTTTATAGTATCAGATTTTAGTGAGATTTAAAACATAACATTATGAAGTTCCCACATGGTCATTGGCATCATGTTAGTAAAATGGCTCAGTCTAGCAATATTATGTGCAAGGCAGCAACGGTAATGATATAGAAGGTGGATGGCAAACTTCTCCAAATCAGCATGACACATCACAACATCTTCTTTCTGTGTTCTAGAAAAATATAATCCTATTAGATTTGGCAGCATCTCTAGATAGAGCTCTTCTTTTTTACTGTTTCCTGCCTATTAGATTCATCAAATTCAATAAAATCAAAGTTAGACATTACATCAAACATTTGGAGTTACCTTTAATTTTTTGGGTAAATAATTCTAAGAAAATAAATGATTGTCGTAGCTAATGGCAAAACAATGGGGGACATATAATTAAAACCTCACCAGCTCATTGCTTATTTCCTTAATATTTATGAAAAACTAAAGAATGGAACACCTCAAGAATTTTCAGATCTGGGAGTAGGGTGGGATAAAAACGAAAAAAGATATAATTAAAACCTCACCAGGACGTTGCTTATTTGGGTTGCGCCCCTAACATTGTCGATAGGTTGGTTTTGCCTCTTATCATTGGATTAACTAAAACCTTGATTAATTATAGTCCCACCTCGATGCCATCTCTAACATATGCAAATTTGAACTCAACAATACAAAACAAATTGAATACAATCTAATGAAATTGTAGAAACCATGCATACAAACAGCGGTACAAGATGCTGCCTTGTCTGCACCAGTCGGATCAGCTCTGAGAAGGAACCCGGTGCTGCTGACCAGTGGCGGCTCTAGGAATTTTGTCCAGGGTGTTCCTAGACAAACCATAACAGTAACCTATCCTATTCCACTTTGAACAAATTTCAGGTCATTTTGGTCTATTTAGGATGTTTCGGGACATTTCGGAAAATACCGGATGAAATTTAAGATTTGGCCGGAATGAAGTTTGTGCTTTAAAAAAAAAAAAAAAAAAAATTGTTCTTAAAACCAAAACAAATTTGCGTTCTTTATAAACTATAAACTATAAGTTCATTTGAAATATTAATAAAATTATTAATTATAGTTATTTAGTTGTTTTATTAATTTGTTTATCTTTTATAAACTATAATTTATTGTATTGTTGTTTCATTAATTATAAAATTATTAATTATTATTTAACCTCACATAATTTAATTTGTTTATTTTTTATAATATATTATTTAATTAAATTATTAATGATTGGTGTTTAATTATTTCATTAAATTTTTTTTAATATCTCATCCCACACCATACTGTCCCGTGGCCCCATCTAGGCATCTACCTCCACTCAATAGACAAGATTCACACAAGAGGAGCCAATCAAATAAATTCACAGACCACAATTCACTAAAAGACAAACCCACCAACACCACTATCACAATGACACACGGATAAAGTCAAAAAAAAAAAAAAAAAAAAAAACAGAGACAAATAAAGACTTAAAAGACTAAAGAGAGAGAATCAGACTTAAAGACCACAGATCACAATACACTAAAATGCAAACTCACCAACACCACCATCACAGTGATACACGGATAAAGTCAAAAAAAAAAAAAAAAAAGGACAAATAAAGACTTAAAAACTAAAGAGAGAGAATCAGACTTGAATAATTATAAGCTCTCTCTCAGATCACAGTGGCACAGTCCACTCCACTGCAAAACCCAAAGATTAAAAGAGAAAAAGAGAAAGAAGTGTAAAATACCTTGAGGGAGGCCTAAGGGGCGGCGCCGCGGGCAGCGGCAGCACGTCGAGGCGTCGGAGGCGAGGAAGGATTCGAGGCCAAGCATCGGCGTCGCAAGCTCTGATCCGATCTCCGATCTCCGATGCGCGATCCAAGCTTAGTTGCTCGAGTTTCAGCCTTCAGGTGGAGGCGCCGTCGCCGCATCGCGCTGCTTGATGATGAGGTTTCAGTCTTTCAGGTGGAGGCTAAGGCGTTGTTGAGGTTTTTTTTTTTTTCTTTAGTTGGTTTCTGATTTTAGGTTAGGTTAGTTCCTGATTTTATGTTTTTGATTTTAATCGGCGGACGCGTATTGGCATTGGGTTTTGGTTGGTTTGCATTTTTTTTTTTTTTTTTTTTTAGAATTCATTTGGGTTGGGCCTGTTGGATATTTAGTTAATAATGTATTTTGATTTAAAAATCTGGTTGGAGTTGGTTTTGTTTAGGATTGATGTTGGGCCTTTTTGTTTTTTTGGGCTTTATCTGTAACCAAAATTTTTTTTTAATATTTTAGTTCAAAATTTGTTTGTCATCAAAATTTTGAGAGTGTTCCTGATTTGGCTGAGGGTGTTCCTTTTTTTTTTTTTTATGGGTAAACAAATAATAAAATTTAAATTTTTATATATATAAAATTTTTTTTTTCAGGTCAGGGTGTTCCTGGGAACACCCTGAACCCAACGTGGCGCTGCCACTGCTGCTGACATCTATGAAGCACGGGTGCGTTTCGGGACTCGGGTGCGGGCGCGGGACTCGGCAATTTTTGAAAAAGGTGGGTGCGGGTGCGGCGGGACTCAGCGATTAAAAAATTATTAAAAATATATATATTTATATTTTTAATATATTGCTAAACACACTTTTTCACATTATATAAACATATACCAAATTTAAGAGCAATGGTAGATAATAATTAAAACAAGATGTTCATAAATTAAATACAACCCACAAGATTAAAACTAAAACATTCCATAATGTTTAGAAATTAGACTACAACTCACAAGTTCGAAACTAAAACAAAATAAAGATAATCAACAAGACAATCAACAAGACAATCAAAGACCAACATCCTCATCCTCAATATCAATTGCTTCACTTCTAGCTTCACTTCGAACTTCACTTTCACTAGTAGTAGCACTAGTGTTAGCATTCCCAATAATTATGGCCTCCAACTCTGGCTCATCAAGTGTAAGGGCTGCATTCTCAAGAATTCCAGCTCCTCCATGTATGTCACTCGCATTCCAAGAGTCTCCTGCGATATCCCACATCTTTGTTGCTGTATGTATGTACTCCTCGTTGCGCCTTGACAAGAGTCGAAGATTAGAATGCACATATACCAAATCCTCAGCACGCGCAGGAGTCATTTTGTTTCTTTTTAAGGAATGAATGAATTTGTATGTGCTCCAATTTCTCTCAGTGCATGAGGATGAACAAGGTTGTCCAAGAAGTTTAACGGCAAGGGTTTGAAGAGTTGGAAATGCGGAGCCATGATATTGCCACCAAGCCAAAGGTTGTAAGGCCCACGTATCTGTCAAGGCATCTGGTGAAGGAAACCTCCCTCCTGAAAATGTAGCAAACTCAGACTTCACCACCAACTTTAATTCACTCTCATCTTGAAAGTATCGATCCAAACATTTGCTCCTTTCTATAGAAATTTCATGATCCCGATGTGGAGGGAGGCGTTTTGGATTCCCCGAAAGCCATTCAATGGAGTAATACCTAGTTAAAGATTAAAAAACAAATATAGATGAAACATGTGTTTTACTAAAAGGGTGAACTAAGGAAAATAGAAAATAAATATACTTACTTAGGATTTAAGGAATGAGCCAAGCAATGTATTGGTGTACAATTTTTAGTCCATCGATCAATGAGTATATCATACACCACAGCCCAAAATAAGCTATACTGATCATCTTCCAAGCCTTCGTGCCGATATATTATTGCCTTCATCTTCTCTATCATTGAATCCCACATCTCATACACAAGATGAAGACAAGGCTTATCTGTGTCGGCTATTCGTAGCATATCATAAATGGGCCCTGCGAATTCAAGAATATAATCAACCTTATCCCACCAAAGATCACTTAGAATCATATCTTTCACCTTTTGAGCTTTTCCAACATCATCCTCTTTATAAGAAGCCCATTGGTCACTAATAGCCATAGCTTGAAGGCATCTTTTTATCAACTTCAATCTTTTCAGCATTACAACAACCGAAGCAAATCTAGTGTCAGCAACTTGGAGCAATTTTAATGGACAAAATTCATTAAACATTGCCAACCTCATTGAATGGTTCATGATAAAAACACGTATGAAGGATGCATCATCACCAATACGTGTAATCCAATTACATTCCTCATATGTAACTTCATTCTTTTCAGTATTTTTTGCTGCACAAATATTCTTCAAGGCTAAATTAAGAGTATGGACAACACAAGGTGTCCAAAATATTTTAGGATACTCACTTTCAATAAGAGCTCCAGCAGATTTCATCACACTAGCATTATCAGTGATGATTTGGACAACTTTTTCATGTCCAATTTCTTTTATAGCATCCTTCAACACCCCAGCAATATAATGCTTGTCTTTGAACTCACCTGACCCATCAACTGCCTTTATAAACATTGGACCCCCATCTGATATAGCCATAATATTAATAAGAGGCCTCCTTTGTGGATCTGACCATCCATCAGAAACTATACTTACACCATTTTCAAGCCAAGCGTCCTTAATTGGTCTCAAAAGTCTTTCAATATTAGCTTTTTCTTTTTGCAAAAGTGTTGTTCTCAAGGCATTGTATCCAGGAGGAAGATAACCCAGAATGTTATGGGTAGCAGCATATGCATAGGAACTATGATAATATGGGTTCCTTGCAAAGTTAAACGGAAGCCCACCAGTGTAAAACATCCTAGCAATTCTGCTATCCAAATCATGTCTAGCATTATTCTGGAATGCTCTCTCCAAAGGAGAATCCACCTTCCTCCTCTTACTGCTATCAACCGGATTTGTACTATCACTCCCTTCTTGTCTTCGAAATGGGGAAATAGGAGCAAGCCCACGGCCTGGGGGAGGTGGGGGTAAGGGAATTTCACTTCTCCGTTCCCTCTCTCTCTTATCATTCTCAACTTTATCATGCATTTGCTGCATTTCCTGCCTATGGCCCTTCATCTTAGAGCATGCTCTAATACCTTTGCCAGAAATTCCTAATAAATGAGCCTTAACCCTAGAGTAGGATCCCATATAAACGTTATCACAATAGTTGCACTTAAAGTATGTGTTTCCACCTGATTTAACAGAAGCACCAGGTGGTTTTTCTACTTTAGTCACATACTGCCAAAGAGGAGATTCATCATTTACTTCTTGACTAGATGAAGGTGAAGTTTCTGTGCTAGTAACTTCGTCCATTGCAAATTCAATAGATTCAATTTAAGCTACAAATAATAACTATTAACTAAATAAATTAATAATAAATCAAACCCAAGTTCACAAATTCACAAATCACAATAACAAATTCACAAATAACAAATTCACAGGTTCACAAATCACTTCTAAATCCTATCTTATCCTAACTAATTTACAAATTTTATCAATTAGGATAATATAAGATTCTTATCCTAACTGATAAAATTTGTAAACCACAGGTCCACAGCAGCCATATTAATAATTATAATAACAAAAATTCAAGTCCTCACCCAGTCAGTCACCCTACAAGCCTAAAATAAAAGTTACAGAAAAATTAAGAAAATGCACTTGTTTTTTACATAATTTATAAGTAGAATAACAAATTAACAATACACACAAATCCCACCATCATTTTCGAAATACACACAAAATGAGTATCTAAACAATCATCAGCACACCTATCATTATTTACTAACAAGTGCAACAAATCACTGCTAAAATTTCATAATAAGTAGAATAACAAACTAAGATTCATAAATACACACACAAACAAGCACACAAACACAACAGAGAGGGACGAAATCGGGTTAAAAAACAAACACAACAAACACAGCACAGAGAAGAGAGAAATAGAGACTAAAAGGGAAGCAAAGACAAAGAAAAGAGAGAGCAAACCTGAAGGAGAGAACATGGCAGGGAGGGAAACGCCGGAGGCAGAGCCGCGGAGAGCACAGAGAGCACAGAGAAAAAGAGAGATGAGGGTCTGAGTGAAAGTGTGTGTTTTGGTGCGTGGGTGTCTGAGTTGTTTTTAGGTTTGGTTCAAACGGTGCGTTTCGCACCGTTTTTTTTTTTTTTTTTTTTTTTTTAAATTTCGGCCTGAACCGGAAATTTCGGATTCGGCCGATACGTCCGAGTCGACCCGAGTCGGCCCGATTCGCGCCGCGTTGGCGCGAGTCGGCGCTGCCATGTGGCAGGACGTGGCACAGACTCGCGATCAGTGGCGTCCTTGCCGCGTCCCCGCGTCCGACCGAGTCTGACTCCGGTGCGGCTCTTTTGGAGCCGCGTCGGTGCTTCACAGGCTGCTGTAGACCTGTCCACCCAACCAAATTCTGCTGTCCACACCTGCTGAACCTTTTCACAGCCCCATATAGCATGTAGTGCATTTTGGTGCAACACTTCCATAGGAAGTGTTTTATTTTTCCAGGAACTCTCAAGTTCCAAATACTCTTCCAGAATTGCCGTTAAGCCGTAGCATCCTCAGAATCTGTCAAATCAGCATCAGGTGTATCACACAGAAGCTTGTAACCTGTCTTGACTGAGTAATTCCCTGAATTTTCCTTAGGCCATATAAGTGTATCAGGTTGGAAGGTAGAGCAAAGTGGCAGCGATTTGATAAGTTTTGCTTCAAGTGGGTAGAAACACAAGTCGATCAGGTGAGTATTCCACCACCCTGTGTGAGGATCAATGAGGCAATCCACTGTGGCTTCCCTAGATAAGAGAGTCGGTGGAGTAACAATTCTGCCTCCCTCTGAATTCAGCACCCAAGCATCCTCAAAAATACGAATGGTCTTCCCATCCCTAATTCTCCATCTAGAACCTCAAGCAATCAAGTTACTAGATCTTAGGATACTTTTCCATGCAAACGATCCGGATGAGGAGTTTGCTTCAAAAATGGAACCATTTGGAAAATACTTTGCTTTGAAAACTCGATAAAATAGAGAACTTGCGTCATAAATCAGTCTCCATATTTGTTTTGCCAACATTGCTTTATTGAATTTGCATGAATCCTTAAAACCCAATCCCCCTTCCAATTTGGGTTGGCACAAAACTTCTCACTTCTTCTAATGAATTTTTCTTCTATCACCTTGCTGCCCCCACCAAAATTTTCAGATCAACATCTCAATATTATGACATAAACCCACTGGAAGCCTAAAACAACTCATAGCAAAGGTAGAAATGGCTTGCACCATAGCCTTCAATAGGACCTCCCTGCCTGCTTGTAAGAGTAATTTTTCCTTCCAACCCTATAACTTAGCCCATACTCTATCTTTAATGTAATTCAAACTGGCCCTTTTATTTCTTCCTACCACGGCAAGCAAACCCAAATACTTCTCATACTCTTTTATCTCTGGCACGCCCAATAGATTCTTTACATGCTCCTTAAAAGAATTTAGTACTAAAGAAAAGAGTCGTTTTGTCATTGTTTATTTTTTGCCCCAATGCCTTCTCATATTTGCACAAAATATTTTGTATTTTTTCAAGCTCATCCACCCTAACTTGACAAAAGAGGAGGCTATCATCTGCAAAAAATAAATGAGATATTTTTGGTCCATTCCTACAAAGGGTAAAACCCTCCACTTGCCTATTATCAACTGCGTTTTGAATCAAACCACTTAAACCTTCTGAACATATGAGAAAAAGGTATGGGTAGAGGGGGTCCGAATACCTCTAGTCAAAGTGATGTGAACTTTAGGCTCCCCATTCACCAATATGGAGTAAGTCACGGAATTGATACATTCCATGATCCAACCAATCCATGTAGCATAAGAGCCCATTTTTTCCATAATAAGTTGGAGGAAGACCCACTCCAATCTGTCATATGCCTTACTCATGTCCAACTTCAAAGCCATATGCCCTACCTTCCTAGTTTTCTTCATCTTCATGTGGTGCAGACTCTCAAAAGCAACCAAGATGTTATTTGAAATAGCTTTATCGGATTGGAAAGCACTTTGTGATTCATAAATAATCAGAGGTAAAACTCTTTTTAACCTGTTTGCTAAAACTTCACAAACAAGTTTATAAAGAATATTACATAAAGATATAGGGCGAAATTTAGTAACATATTCTGGACTTTTAACTTTTGGGATAAGAGTGATAAAAGTATGATTCAAACCTGGCAAAATCTTTTTGGAGTTGAGACAAGAGAGAACTGCCTTAACCATATCATCACCAGTGCAATTCTAGTAATGTTGGAAACAAAATAGGGGGCATGCCATCTGGGCTAGGAGCTTTTAAGGGAGCCATCTGTTTTAAAGCCACTTCCACTTCTGCCTTAGTAAACTCACTGATCAGTTCGGAATTCATGGTATCAGCCACCCTTCTGTTTGTATGTTGCTCAACATCCTCAATATCACTTGGATTTGAAGAAGTGAACAATTGTTGGTAATACTCCACAATCAGTTTTGATACATTTTCATCACCCAAAACTAACCTTCCATCCAAAGCCCGAAGCTCTGAGATGTTGTTTCTGTTGAAGATTGGTTTAGTTTAGTTTTGTAATTAACTTTGTAATTGTATATGTAAACTACATGTAGTAGTTGTAAAGGAACGACTTGTAGCTTATTAGATTTTATACTTTAGTCTGATGCCACGTGTATAGAAGCTGGCAGAATGTGTGGTTAGCATTGTATAGTTAGTTTATTGTTACAGCTTTACTGTTATGTATCTAGTATATAAAGAACAGTGTAAGCTAATTATCAATACAAGAATTCATTTTCACATTTCCTACTTCTTGCTCTCCATTTCATTTCTCTGTGTGTTGAGCAACTGTTCATTACTGAAGCTTAGGATTGTGGAAGAATTCTAATATGGTATCAGAGCTCAGAGAATCAATTTCCTCTGGTATTCTCTGAATTTTCTTTGTTCATTTTCTTTAGTGCTTTCTCACGAATCAAGCAGATTTTCATTTGTGTTCTTTCTTGATTCTTGCACTTTATTTCTCTTCTAAATCTTGATCTAGGGTTTTCGATTGCTTAATTGAAAATTCCATAAGATTTAGGGTTCTTCAATTACTTAATTGCTTTCTCTGTTTTCTTGGGTCTGTTTGACCGATCTTGTTCTGAGATTGATTCTTGTGATCAAAAGATTCTTGATTGACGTGATTTGAGGCTTTTGTTTCGGTTTGTTCTGAGATTGATTCTTGTGATCAAAAAGGTTCTTGATTGACGTGATTTGAGGCTTTTGTTTTGGTTTTCAGTGCTGTGAAATTCCTTGTAATTGAAAATGGCTGATGCTACTTCTAGCACTTCTGTACTTGTTACTCATCATATTGTTCAACCATGGGAAAATTCATCTAGTCCGTATTACTTGACTAGTAGTGATAACCCTAGTGTTTCCCTTGTTGTGGAGCGTCTTACAGAAGAAAACTATAATACCTGGAGTAGGGCTGTACTGATTTCATTGGATGCCAAAACCAAAATTGGTTTTGTAGATGGTTCAATTCCAAAGCCTCAATCACCTGATCATCCATGTTATACAGCTTGGTGTAAGTGTAATAGCACGGTTCTAGCTTGGCTATTCAATTCAATCTCCAAGGACCTACAGCCCAGTGTAATTTATTTCAAGACAACAAGGGAGGTTTGGGTTGATTTACAATTTAGGTTTTCCCAAGGTAATGGACCTAGGATCTTTGAATTGAGAAAAGAGGTTAGTTCTTTGGCTCAAGAAGATATGCCTATCAATGCCTACTACACCAAATTCAAGGGCATTTGGGATGAATTCACTACCTACAGAAATTGTACTTGTGGACACCAAGTGGAAGATTGTACAATGTCTTTTCTAATGGGGTTGAATGATACCTACTCTGCAGTAAGGGGACAAATTCTACTCATGGATCCTATTCCTTCTTTGAGCAAGGTTTTCTCTCTGTTGATTCAAGATGAAAGGCAAAGAAAGGTTGGAGCAGGAAAGAAATTTCAAGTTGACACAGCTGCAGTCTTGGCAGCTTTGGGAAACAAGAACAATGCTAGGAATTTTAACAAAAACAAGGTAGGGAGACCTCAGTGTACTCACTGTGGTGCCATGGGACATGTAGTGGATAAATGTTACAAACTTCATGGCTATCCACCTGGTTATAAGTTCAAGAATAAGGCTAGTTCAACTACTTTTGCCAACAATGTCATTGCTGTTGACCAAGGTTCAGATGAAGGAGTGTCTTTGACCAAATCAGAATACCAACAGTTGATAGGATTGCTGAATTCTCAGTGCCATTTTGGCACTTAAGCTCCACTTGAAACTGCAGTAGAGACTCCTTAGGTTGCCAACATCATTGCACAATCTTCCATTGGATTTCAAGGTCATGAGCTTTCAGGTATTTGGTCCTTTCCTTCTTTAGAGTATTCTGTGTTTTCTTCTACTGTTGATATTTCTCATCTCAATCCTACTGATTGGATCCTTGATAGTAGGGCCACAGATCACATGGTCCATTCCATCTCCTTTTTTAAAACCATTACATCTACTGTTCAAACTTCAGTTAGGTTGCCTAATGGAGACATGGCTAAGGTTACACACGTAGGAACTGTGCAAGTTTCAGCTTCTTTGATTCTTGAAAATGTTCTTTGCATTCCATCCTTTTCTTTTAACCTTGTTTCTATCAGTAAATTGACTCAAAATCCTTCCTGTTGTTGCATATTTCTTTCCCATTACTGTGTTATACAGGACTTACAGCTCTGGAGGATGATTGGGTTGGGTAAGAAGCAAGGTGGACTTTACATTTTGCAAACTTCTACACAGATTGCTTTGCCAAAGTCTGTTTCCGATATTTTGTCCAAACCGTCTTCCCATGTTTCTGTAAACAATGTCCATTCTTGTACTTCTGTTTCTTCCAATGATGTGTTTAGGCTATGGCATTGCAGGTTAGGCCATCCTTCTTCACAAAGATTAGCTTTGATGAAATCCATTGTACCTAACTACAATTCTTGCAATGATAATAAACCTTTTGAATGCAATGTGTGTCCTTTGGCTAAACAAAAGAGACTCCCTTTTTCTCATTCCACAACTGCATCTCTTTCTTGTTTTGATTTAGTTCATGCTGATATTTGGGGACCTTATTCCACTCCCACTTTGTCTGGTTCTAAGTATTTCCTTACTTTGGTAGATGATTGTAGTAGGTGCACCTGGGTTTACTTAATGAAACATAAATCTGATGCATCTTTGCTGGTTCAGTCCTTTTTTAACATGGTCTTGACTCAATTTAAAACTTCTATTAAGGTTTTGAGAACTGACAATGGTCCTGAGTTTGCCATTGAATCCTTTTATGCTTCTAAAGGTATTGTACACCAATTATCTTGTGTTGAGACACCACAGCAAAATGCAGTAGTTGAGAGAAAACACCAACATTTGTTGAATGTAGCTAGAGCATTAAGGTTTCAAGCAAACTTACCATTGAAATTCTGGGGGGTTTGTGTTTTAATTGCCACTTACCGTATCAATAGAATACCTAGTCCATTTATTTCTGGTTTAACACCTTATAAGAAGCTGCTAGGTCATTCCCCTGCTTAAAATCACCTTAAAGTGTTTGGATATTTATGCTTTGCTTCTACATTGCATAGGAATAGAACCAAATTTGACCCTAGAGCCAAAGCTTGCATTAATCTTGGTTATCCTTTTGGTTCTAAAGGTTACAAATTATATGATTTGACCACTAAATCTTGTTTCATTTCTAGGGATGTGGTTTTTAGAGAGTCTGTTTTTCCTTTTAAGCATTGGACAGCAAAATCTAGGTCTTCCTCCCTTCCTATCACTCCTTGTATGTTTCCTTCTCAACCTTTTGTTCCTGACACTTTCCAAGTTCAAGTTCCTTTAATTTCTGCAGAATTCTCCCCTCCTTTGTCTTCAGTTGATGTTGCTGTTCCACTTGATGAATTTCCAGATCTGGTTCATCATGATCAGGTTGATTCTCACCCTGATCACTCCCCTGATCACACTGTTTCTTCTCCTAATTTCCTTCCTGTTGTTCCTACTTTTACATCTGCCCTTCCTGCCTTTAATACCACTGCTCCTGCTCCTATTAGAAGGTCTCATAGACCTCATAATCCACCTTCTTACCTCCATGACTACCATTGCAATCTGGTTTCTGCTCATGTATTGGCTTCCGCTTTTCTAACTCAGTCACATGAATCCACTGCTGCTTGCACCTCAGGTATACTTTATCCACTTTCTTCCACTCTTTCCTACAGTAAACTGTCCACTCCGTATAGAATATTTTCTGTTGCTTTGTCTATTACTAAGGAACCCGATACCTATGCTCAAGCCTTGAAAGATCCTATGTGGAAAGCTGCAATGCAGGCTAAAATTGATGCCCTTGTGGCCAATCATACCTGGGTAATGACTTCACTACCTCCTGGTAAAGTTCCTATAGGATGTAAGTGGGTATATAAGGTGAAACTCAAAGCAGATGGTTCTCTTGAGAGGTACAAGGCACGGTTAGTTGCTAAAGGTTTCACACAAACTGAAGGGGTTGATTTTTCTGAAACTTTCTCACCTGTTGTGAAGTTTGTCACAGTCAAAACCTTGTTAGCCTTAGTTGCTGTCTATGGTTGGCATCTCACTCAGTTGGATGTCAACAATGCCTTTCTCCATAGGGATTTAGATGAAGAGGTATACATGCTTCCTCCACCAGGTTTTGGCAGCAAGGGGGAGGTGTGTAGGTTAACAAAGTCCTTATATGGGCTTAAGCAAGCCAGCAAGCAGTGGTTTGCCAAATTGTCATCCACTATCGTTGATCTTGGTTTTCTTCAATCTAAATCAGATTATTCTGTGTTTACTAGGGTCAATAAAGGTTCAATCATCATTCTTTTGATCTATGTGGATGATATATTAATTGCTAGTAATGATGTAGATGCAATCAATACCTTCAAGCAATTCCTAGACAATAAGTTCAAACTCAAGGATTTAGATACTTTGAAGTATTTTCTAAGTCTTGAGGTTGCTAGAACCACCAAAGGACTGACATTATGTCAAAGAAAGTATACTTTAGATCTTCTATCCGAGACTGGTTTATTGGCAAGCAAACCTGCCAACATTCCAATGGAGCAATCTGCCAAGTTCAGCACTTCCATTGGTGAAGACGTTCCTGATCCAACCCTTTATAGAAGATTAATAGGCAAGCTCCTATACTTGACACTCACACGGCCTGACATTTGCTATGCTGTTCATAAACTAAGTCAATTCTTGGCTGCCCCTAAAGTGCCTCATTTGCAAGTTGCATACAGAATTCTCAAGTATTTGAAGAGGAGTCCAGGTCAAGGTTTATTTCTCTCTGCAGAATCAGAATTGAAGCTCAAAGCATATTGTGATGCTGACTGGGCAGCATGCCCTGACACTAGGAGGTCTGTTTCTGGCTTTTGCATTTTCCTTGCTGATTCTATGATCTCTTGGAAATGTAAAAAGCAACATGTGGTATCTAGATCTTCTACAGAATCCGAGTATAGGGCCATGGCCACAGTGACAAGTGAAATAGTTTGGCTCATCTCATTGCTTAAGACTTTTGGATTAGAGCATACCCAGGCAGCTTCTCTCTACTGTGACAGCAGGGCAGCTTTATACATAGCAGCAAATCCAGTGTATCATGAGCGAACAAAGCATATAGAAGTTGATTGTCATTTTATCCGAGAGAAGATACAAGCTGGTACAATTAAAACATTCCATATTCCCTCAAGACATCAAGTTGCTGATTTTTTTACTAAAGCACTTGGGCACAAACAGTTTCATTATTCGTTGTCCAAGATGAACCTACTAAACATCTATAGTTCATCTTGAGGGGGAGTGTTGAAGATTGGTTTAGTTTAGTTTTGTAATTAACTCTGTAATTGTATATGTAAACTACATGTAGTAGTTGTAAAGGAACGACTTGTAGCTTATTAGATTTTATACTTTAGTCTGATGCCACGTGTATAGAAGCTGGCAGAATGTGTGGTTAGCATTGTATAGTTAGTTTACTGTTACAGCTTTACTCTTATGTATCTAGTATATAAAGAACAGTGTAAGCTAATTATCAATACAAGAATTCATTTTCACGTTTCCTACTTCTTGCTCTCCATTTCATTTCTCTGTGTGTTGATCAACTGTTCATTACTTAAGCTTAGGATTGTGGAAGAATTCTAATAGTTTCTTCGAAATCTTTGTGAAGCCCGATTATGAAAGTAAGATGTGTTTCTATCGCCCGATACCATCCAATGAGTGTGACTCCGTTGCTGCCATAACTTTTCCTGCAACCTGAGAAGATCATTCACCTCTGTTTTTAGCTGTAGAAAAAAAATCCACGTTACCCCCTTTCACTGCTGCTTCCTCGGCCTGCTGCAATGGTTTTTTTTTATCCGCAAAGTTCTTGTAATGTTGCACACTGAGTGTTTACTCCACTGCCTCAGCCGTACCTGACAGTTTTCAATTTTTTCCATCACTTGCGCCATCGGTGGACCCGAGGGAACTAACCTCCAAGCTCCTGCCACGTTGTCATGGCAGGAAGATAAGGGAGTTGCTGCAAAAACTGGAATTATTAGTGATGATGTATGAAATCAGTTGGTTGAACACTTCGGCTTCGGTCGGCTACAGCGGTAGCGAAGGCGGTAGCGAAGGCGGTAGCGAAGGCCTGAAAAGAAGAAACACTGAAGGAAGTGACCGGGGTGGACCGGTCAAATACTCTCCGATGATAAAGTTAGTTTTCTTAACAAGGAAATGTAATTCCAACTTTTCGGGAGTAAAGTATCAGAGTTTTCATCATACCTTTGCCTGTTTCAGACCGGTCCTTTATATAGGGGATCTTGGGACGGTTACTTGGTTTAGTAACCTCCCCAAGGTTTGTGGAATAACTGGCTTCACGGAGGTAACTTCCCCAACGGCTATAGAAGCAGTAACCGCTGATGGAAGTTACATACTTAAGAGAAATTGCTGGCGATGAACACGGGTTAGTTATCTGCTCCAGAATTTGTTAAGTGTTGTAGGGTCGTCCATGTGCAATGTCTATGGACGACCCCATGGACGACCCTTTGTCATGCCATTGTTTGGTCGTCCATCTGCTTCGCATATGGACGACTCTTTCACTTTGATTACGAGGTTTATTCAATTGGGTCAGCTTCTCATGGACGAGATCTCTGGACGAATAAGAGATTTGGCTAACCATTGGTGATGGACGACCCCTCTGGACGAGCCATAGATGTAATTTTTTGGTTATCCCATCAGTTGCCCCCTTGTCCAGGGTGTCGTCCAGGGACATTATAGGGATTTTATCCTGTTCATACAGCCACGTGTCGTGGTTTAATATGTTGAGCAGTTAAATCGATTTGCATTTCCCTATGCAATTGCCACGTGTCATTTTCTCAGTGGAGGATGTCGCTTCGCTGACCCTACTGCTGGGCCCTATATATAAGCACATTCTCTTTCTTGCCCTTCACCTCATCATAAACTTCCTTTTGCTCTCTCGTCCAAGACCCTCGTCTAGCATTCGTCCTAGTTCTCAGGTACTTATTCTTCTCTTTAGGTTTTCGTTTTCATCTTTCCTTTAGTTATGTCTTCGTCTAGTAGTATAGAGAGAGAAATAGACGAGTATCAGGACGTCTCATCTGGGAGTTATGAGAGTGATGAGGGTAGTACTAGTTTTAGTAGTAGTTCCTCGGACGAGCAGTACTCGTCTGGAGTTCCTGGCATTTCTTTAGAAGAATTTCAAGAAATGCAACGTAGGACGGCCTCTGGTGCAGGAGCTAGTTCGTCTAGAGCGCCACCCAGCCCTTCTCTGGACGAGGAGGAGGAAGAAGAAAATGTAATATATAGCTGTGCGCCTGAGGTTGCATCCACCTTAGACGCTTCTAAGTTAAAAACTTTAGTAGATAGATACCAAATTCCTGCTGAGCTTGAACCTCGTCTACCCAGGGAAGGAGAGTGGTGTTGTTCACCTTCCTCTGGTTTAGGAGTTTATTCATCTTATCTCTTAGCTGGTCTTAGGTTTCCCTTAAATTCATTTTGTAGAGGCCTTCTTCATAAGTTAGGTATTGGTCCTAACCAACTTAATCCCAATGGTTGGAGGACGATAGTTGCCATGCAAGTGTTATGGCGTGAGGCATTAGAAGGGAACTGTCCTTTAACAGTGGACGAGTTCCTTTACTGTTATAAGCCCTCAGAGATTAAAAAATCTGCTGGTTTTTACCAGTTCTCGTCCAGAGGCTCTCATTACAGTTTAATAACGGGCCGTAGCTCGTCTGATAGGCTCTGGAAACAAGAGTTTTTTATTATTTCTGGAAGCTGGGCTGGGGACCCAACTGAAGTTAGTAATGCCCCCTTCCCTCCTTTTACCAGCCCCATAGGTCGCCTTCGTCCTGAGGGTATGTTTTCTTCCTGTGTCATTTCTTTTATTCCTTGCACTTTTTCTATCTTTCAGTCGTCTAACCACCTTTCTTTTATTGGTGCAGCTGTTACCCGTCCACGCTTGGACAAGTTTTACTTGGACCAAATAGAAAAAGTTCGTGCCTTCCCTAGAAGGTCTTTTCACGAACTAGTGACCTTCAGCAGTTTGGCTACCTGGGGATTAGGTCCAGAACCTTCTGCTGAAAATTTAAGTCACGAAGAAACAACTCGCAAGAGTGAGTGTCGTCCAGCATCATATCATTTCCTTTTTTGTTTTCTTTTCTCCTCTTTTTTCTAACTGATTTCTTTCGTCATAGGAATACTTACAATGAGAGAAAACAAAGAAAAAACTATAGCTAGTGGGGACGAGGATGTGATCGCTTCGCCTATCGTCTAGAAGCCTTCCGTCCAGACAACGAAGAGAAAATCAAAGAAAATTTCTAGTGCTGTAGACTTGGAAGCCCTTCCGAGTCGTCGGGGCCCAAAAAAGCCTAAAACCACTCACACTTCATCTCTTCCCAAAGTTCCCAAATTTGTACCACCGACGGTGAATCTGGACGACCCTTCTGTCAATGTGGAGCCCGTCCAGATAATCCATCCTGTTTCAACTGATCCCACTCCTTCTCTAGCCAAGAATCCTCGCAAGCCTCATTCGTCTGAAGCATCTGATCGTCCTTCGAACTTGGTGCTGGACGAGGGATATGCATGGAGGACGTTCAAAGGTATCGTCACTGATAATGAGGTTAACGAATGTTATAACATGTCAGTGAAGGAGTTTGAACGTTCTGGCATCCATGATCTCTTCAAGGTGAGTTCCATTCGTCTTTGAGTGTTTTTACTGAATCTTTAAAAAATAGAATTTTCTAACTTTCTTTCGTCCATGCACAGGCTATGTCAAAGTTTTACACAGCGACGTGCCAGGCCAAGGAACTTGCTGAGGAGGCCAAGACGGCGAAGGGGAAGACGGAAGAGCTGAACAAGGAAATCTTGTTGAAGAAGGGGGAGGTGATCAGGGTGAAGGACGACTTCAACCGTTTGCTGGCAAGTGAGACGAAGCTGAAGAACGAGGTGGAAGAGCTCAAGGCAGATGCTATTGAAAAGGATACACGCATTGCATATTTAGAAGGACAAGCTTCAGAATTTGCCTCGTCCTTGGAAAAAGCTCGTGAAGAGGCCATAACAGCTTTCAAGAAGTCTGACGAATATAAGAATCGTCTAGACAGCCACTATGCTGCTGGCTATGAAGACTTCCGTGCTGACGCCAAGGAGGCCTTCCCTGAGTTAAACTTTGATTCCTTCAAGCTTCCTCTCGCCACAGAAAGTTCTGTGCTAGCAATGAGTTCGGAGGACGTCGACGTGGTGGACGACTCCAATGAAGTGACTCAAGACGATCCGAAAGAATGACTTCACCTTTTCAAAAAGTTTATATTTTTGTTTAAGTGCCCTAATGTTTTGGGCTTTTACTTCTTTCTTCTTTATTTAAATTTATTTGAGTACAATTTCCTCGTCCAAGTTTATGGACGAGTTTTATGAACAAGCAATATACTCAAGGGTTTTTGGACGGTGGTCGTCTACCCTTTAAATTTTATGAATGTATGAATGCCTTTCCTTTTCACTATTCATTGTGTTTGAATATTTTGTGAACAAGCTTCCTTCATATTGTCCATACCATTTTTATGGCTATGGGATTTTTCCCTTTTACTAAGGTTTTTACCTCGTCTTGAACATATGGACGAGCTCCTTCATGTATAACAGCATGAGTTGTAATGTTCGTCCATGAATGAGGTCTTTCCACCAAATTCAATTGTTGCTCATTGGACGACCGATTATTCGTCTTTAATAATAATTTCCCAACTAATGCTCGTCCATGGGCTGGATTGTTAAAGTTGGTTAAATTTGTCTACAGAGCTGTGTTTTTTAAATGCACATTGCTCGTCCATGGGCTGGACGATTGCACTTCAGTTTTGTCTCGTCTTGAGCTTAGACGGACATACCTTGTCTATTTTTCTTGTTTTATCCTTATTTAAAGGAAAGCTTTTGGACGATACCTCCTTGCATCCAAGGATTTTACTCGTCCTTAACTTTTATTTTTCTTGCTTTATCCTTTTTTTTTTTTTAAAGGAAAGCTTTTGGACGATACTTCCTTGCGTGCAAGGATTTTACTCGTCCTTAACTTTTATTTTTCTTGCTTTATCCTTTTTTTAAAGGAAAGCTTTTGGACGATACTTCCTTGCGTGCAAGGATTTTACTCGTCCTTGGCTTTTTCGCCTTCCGTGGATCATTTTGAATCATAGAAAATGAAGGATTCCCATACATATTTAAAACACATCATATGTATATTTAGAAATCCATACTATGTAATCATTCGTCCACAATCATGACACATGCTTAAGAGCTTGTGTTTAAAAATACATAAAACATAACTTCGTCCATGAGTAGCATAGCATACACACTTAAAACACAATAGTAATAAGCAAGTACTGGAAAATAATAATATTAAGCATTACTTCAAACGTCCAAGGTTCTCGTCCATGTCAGAGCTCGTCCATGACCACCCTTCATTGATAGTATCTCCTTAGATGTTCAACATTCCACGGGTGCTCTAACTTTCGTCCATCCAGGGCTTCCAAATAGTAGGATCCTTGTCTCTTGGAGTTGATAACTCTGTAAGGTCCTTCCCAATTTGGTCCCAGCTTCCCATGGGCCGGGTTTTTAGTTGCCAAGGAGACCCTTTTAAGGACGAGATCTCCAATGCTGAAGCGCCTGGGTTTTACCATAGCATCGTGTTGTCTTGCCATGAGATTTTTGTACCTTGCTGTTCTTTGCTCCGCGTCCATCCTTACCTCGTCTATAAGATCAAGGTTAAGACGAAGCTGCTCATTGTTTTCCTCATCTTGGTACTTCATTACCCTATGGCTAGCCATATGTACCTCTGCTGGTATGACCGCTTCACTCCCATAAGCCAGTTTGAAGGGGGTCTCTCCTGTGGGAGTCCTTGCTGTTGTTCTGTAAGCCCACAAAACACCTGGTAATTCATCTGGCCATATTCCCTTTGCCCCTTCAAGCCGAGTCTTGATGATTTTCAACAAGGATCGGTTTGCTACTTCTGCTTGTCCATTAGCTTGTGGGTGGGAGGGTGAGGAATAGTGATTCTTGATTCCAAGCTGATCACAAAATTCTCTGAAGGGGGTGTTGTCAAACTGCCTTCCATTGTCAGATACTAGTACTCTTGGTACGCCAAATCTGCATACAACGTCCTTCCAGACGAAGTTTTTGACATTTTGTTGTGTAATTTTCACTAAGGGTTCAGCTTCCACCCATTTAGTGAAATAGTCTATGCCAACTACCAAGAACTTCATCTGTCTCGTTCCAGTTGGAAAGGGGCCCAAAATATCCAAACCCCATTGTGCAAAAGGCCAGGGGGCCATCATTGGGGTGAGGTATTCTGAAGGCTGTCTAGGAATGTTACTGAAACGTTGACATTGGTCACATACCTTAACATATGCCTTAGCATCAGCTTGGACGGTCGGCTAGTAATACCCTGCACGAATGACCTTGTGGACGAGTGATCTAGCTCCTGAATGGTTTCCACATGCTCCTTCATGAACTTCTCTCAGCATGTAATTCGCTTCGTCTGGAGCTAAACACCTCAGGTATGGTTGTGAAAAACCTCTTTTGTACAACACTTCGTCCATAAGGATGTATCTGGCTGATTTGACTCTTAGCTTCCTAGCTTCGTCCTTCCCTTCTGGAAGCCTTCCGTGCTTGAGGTATGAGACTATCGGGGTCATCCAATTTTCCTCTCCTTCTATCTGCAACATTTCTGGAAGGTCTATGCTGGGCATGTATCGTATTTCATCTAACTCGTTCACGGCTTCATTAGCGGAGGCTTCCTTCGCTAGAGTGTCTGCTTCCGTGTTCTCTTCCCTCGGGATTTGAACGAAATTAGCTTCCCTGAATTTCTTCACAAGGCGTAACACCTTCCTCAAATATTTCTTCATTCTATCTTCCTTTGCTTCACATGTTCCATTTACTTGGCCTATGACCAACTGTGAGTCTCCCAGGACGAGTACTGAGCTTGCTTCTACAGATCTAGCCAACTCTAAACCTTTAAGAAGGGCTTCATACTCCACTTCATTGTTAGTTGTCTGATACTGTAGGCGAGCTTTGTACTTCAATTTATCTCCTTCTGGTGATTGCAAAACAACTCCTATACCTCCTGTATGCAGTGTAGATGATCCATCTACATGGACGACCCATTTTTTACTGTCTTCTTTCTCATCTAAGTCCTCATAGCTTGGAGTGAATTCTGCAATGAAATCTGCTAGGGCCTGAGCTTTTATTGCATTCCTCGGTTGATACCGAATATCAAATTCACTGAGCTCAACCGCCCATTGGATTAGTCGTCCTGCAGCTTCAAGTTTGTTCATTGCCTTCTTGAGCGGATGATCAGTCATGACTATGACGACGTGACCTTGGAAGTAGTGTCTTAACTTCCTGGAAGCTGTTATTAGCGCAAAGGCTAACTTCTCTATTAATGGGTACCTTCCTTCCGCTCCTCTCAATGCCCGGCTGGTATAATACACAGGCTTCTGCACCTTTTCTTCCTCCCGGATCAACGCTGAGCTCACGGCATGTGGGGACACTGCTAAGTACAGATATAATTCTTCTCCTAGCACGGACGGACTTAGCAATGGAGCCGTAGTGAGATAGTGCTTTAGGTCCTGGAAGGCCCTTTGGCACTCGTCCGTCCACTCAAACGCCTTCCTGAGAATCTTAAAAAAGGGTAAACACTTATCAGTGGCTTTTGAGACAAACCTGTTCAGTGCTGCCACTCGTCCAGTTAGTGACTGGACTTCCTTGATGTTCTTCGGTGGTTCCATGTTCAGTATGGCTTGGATCTTGTCTGGATTTGCCTCAATTCCTCTCTCTGATACCATGAATCCTAGAAACTTTCCTGACGATACTCCGAATGCGCATTTACTTGGGTTTAGCTTCATCCTGTATCGCCTAAGTGTTTCAAAAGTTTCTTGAAGATCATCTAAGTGGCTTCCCTCATCTAAGCTCTTCACAAGCATGTCATCCACATATACCTCTACATTCCGTCCTATCTGTGGACGAAACATATGATTCACCAACCTTTGGTAAGTTGCCCCTGCATTCTTCAAACCGAAGGGCATCACCTTGTAGCAAAACAATCCTTGACTTGTAATAAAAGATGTCTTTTCCTGATCTGCCTCGTCCATCTTTATCTGATTATATCCAGAGAAGGCGTCCATGAAGCTCAACAGTTGATGGCCAGCCGTAGAATCAACCAGTTGGTCAATTCGAGGCAAAGGATAACTATCCTTAGGGCAAGCTTTGTTTAAGTCAGTGAAGTCGACGCACATCCTCCACTTGCCATTTGCCTTCTTTACCATTACTACATTTGCCAACCAATCCGGGTAATAGACTTCCCGGATAAACTGTGCTGTGGTTAGTTTCTGAACCTCTTCCTTGATAGCCTTCTCTCGCTCAGGGGCGAACACCCTCTTCTTTTGACGAATAGGCTTAGAAGAGGGGGACACATTCAGTCGATGAGTGATTACGCTTGGATCAATGCCAGGCATGTCGTCATGACTCCATGCAAAAACATCGGCATTCTTTTTTAGAAACTGAACGAGGTCTTCTTTCGCCTTTTCCTTCATACTTGTTCCAATTCTAGTGAATTTCTCAGGATCATCTTCTTGCAACAAAACATTCTCTAATACTTCGGTAGGTTCCGAAACAACTCTTTTCTCTTCTATATTCATAGTCTGCATCTGCTCGTCCATAGCCAACATGGCTAGATAACACTCTCTGGCTGCCAATTGATCTCCTTGTGCTTGCCCAATCCCACACTCCGTAGGGAATTTAACTGATAAATGGTAGGTGGATGTTACCGCCTTCCAACTGTTCAAAGTTGGTCTTCCAATGATGGCATTGTATGAGGATGAACAATCCACCACAAGGAAATTTATTTCCCTAGTTATCTGCTGCGGGTATGACCCTACCACTACAGGCAAGGTTATGGTACCTACGGGCTGCACCTTCATTCCTCCGAATCCAATCAGTGGCGAACAAGCTGGACGAAGCTGATCTCGTCCAAGCCTCATCTGCTGGAAGGCAGGATAATACAATATATCTGCTGAGCTTCCATTGTCCACCAACACCCTCCTGGTTCTGTAATCTGCTATGAGTAGGGTAATGACGATTGCATCGTCATGTGGATGATGGATCCTCTCAGCTTCCTCGTCCGTGAAAGAAATGGTTGGCTCGTCCGTCCCCCTCGTCCTTGGGGATCGTCCAGAGAGTTGGACGTTTTGCACTGCTTTGAGATACGTCTTCTTTGCCTTGGAAGATTGTCCTGTCGATGTCCCACCAATGATAACCCTTATTTCTCCGAGTGGGGGTCGTGACGGCTCTTCCATCTTTGCTTTCATCTTTTCATCTTTATGATCCCTTCCAACGAAATGCCTCAACTTTCCTTGTCTTATGAGATTCTCAATCTGCTGCTTCAAGTCGTAGCACTCGTCCGTGTCATGCCCATGATCCCTATGGAAGCGACAATATTTATTCTTATTGCGCTTGTTAGGATCTCCCTTCATCTTCTCTGGCCACTTCAAGGAAGGATCATCCTTGATCTGCATGAGCACTTGGTCGAGTGGGGCATTCAAGGGTGTATAACTCTGACTTCTTGCTGATGGGCCTGCCTTCCTGTTATCCCTGTCTCGGTCCTTCCTATCTTCCGTTCGTCCCTTCTTTGGACGAGGCCCTTGATCAGAGTGACGCGGGGGATTGACTTCCATTCTTTCAGCTCTCTTCCTCTTCTTAGCTATGATGGCGTCTTCCGCGTTCATAAAGTTTTGGGCTGAATGGACGAGTTCAGCCATGGATTGGGGCTCTTTCTCATACAACTTGTGAATGAACAAGTCTGAATTAACCCCATTGTGGAAGGCAGCCAATAGTAGCTTGTCGTCCACCTCGTCTACTGTCAGGGCTTCCTTGTTGAAGCGTGTGATGAAGGAACGCAAGCTTTCACTCTCTCCTTGCTCTATGGTCAGCAAACTGGACGAAGAACGTTTGTGCCTCTGTCCTCCAATGAAATTATTGACAAATAATTTGCTTAACTCCTCAAAAGAACTTACGGAATTCGGAGGTATTTTGCTGAACCATACTCGCGCTGGTCCCTTGAGGGTGGTAGGGAAGGCTCTGCACATAATCTCGTCTGGAACTCCTTGGAGATGCATTGTTGTCTTGAAAGTAGCAATATGATCGAAAGGATCACGTGCTCCGTCATATGAATCCAGGGAAGGCATTTTGAACTTCGGAGGCAAGGAATGCCCATTGATGGAAGCCGTGAAAGGGGAATCTGTTCGGTGAACCAAATCCTCGATGGGATTTGCCCTTCTCATGTTTTCCTTCATCTCGTCCATGACCTTCCTCATCTGGTCCATTTCCTTCTCCAAATGTGGCACCCTTCGCGAAGTGGTGCCTCTTGACTGAGCCTCGGGCTCAGCGTTTCCTCCTCTGTCTTCCTGACTTTGGGATTGTCTCTCAGCATGTCCTTCACGGCGTTGCCTTTCCATCTCCCTAGTCAATTCTTGATTCTGGCGAGTTAACTCCGCCATTGCGGCTGCCATGGATTGCATGTGTTGGATGGAAGGCGACGGCATGACAGGCGCTGGTTGGCGATCGCGGAGGGGGTTGCTTGAAGCGTCTCTGCTTCCCTGATGGCCTGGGCTTGTAGCCCTCGACCTAGTTCGAACCATTCAACCTTTTGTTGTAGAAAGCGAAATCGTAAAACAACTTAGTCGCTTCCCACAGACGGCGCCAACTGATGATGTATGAAATCAGTTGGTTGAACACTTCGGCTTCGGTCGGCTACAGCGGTAGCGAAGGCGGTAGCGAAGGCGGTAGCGAAGGCCTGAAAAGAAGAAACACTGAAGGAAGTGACCGGGGTGGACCGGTCAAATACTCTCCGATGATAAAGTTAGTTTTCTTAACAAGGAAATGTAATTCCAACTTTTCGGGAGTAAAGTATCAGAGTTTTCATCATACCTTTGCCTGTTTCAGACCGGTCCTTTATATAGGGGATCTTGGGACGGTTACTTGGTTTAGTAACCTCCCCAAGGTTTGTGGAATAACTGGCTTCACGGAGGTAACTTCCCCAACGGCTATAGAAGCAGTAACCGCTGATGGAAGTTACATACTTAAGAGAAATTGCTGGCGATGAACACGGGTTAGTTATCTGCTCCAGAATTTGTTAAGTGTTGTAGGGTCGTCCATGTGCAATGTCTATGGACGACCCCATGGACGACCCTTTGTCATGCCATTGTTTGGTCGTCCATCTGCTTCGCATATGGACGACTCTTTCACTTTGATTACGAGGTTTATTCAATTGGGTCAGCTTCTCATGGACGAGATCTCTGGACGAATAAGAGATTTGGCTAACCATTGGTGATGGACGACCCCTCTGGACGAGCCATAGATGTAATTTTTTGGTTATCCCATCAATTAGTATAAGAGGAAAATCCACAATTAGCGTTAAATAAAGGGGTATGATTGGTTGGCTTCTTTGCTATATAAGGAATTTACTAGACTTCTGAAAAGGAATGGAATCCTGTATTATGTCTATTCCCTCCATGAGATCAAACTTTGTCAACTCTTGATCAATCTCATTTAATACCATATCAAAATTATCTCCCTTTCTTTACTGATCCTCAAAACCCGGAGACACATCCGTAGCTTCCTCAATAATCTCCACCACTTTTGGAATAGTAAAGATATTTGGCGTGGGAACCGGAACTACCTTAGGGGGAGTAGTGGACTTGTGCTTCACTGGGCAAGGCTTGCCTGACGGCGGTATCAGACCACCCCCCTGAGGATGTTTTGCTCCCCCACCCTTCCTATTGGCATAGAAGCCTTGAACAACAATGGTGGCCTTTTTTGCTGGGCTGAACGGAGGAGCACGCATCCAGGCACCAAACTGTCGTGATTCTAATTCCAGAGTTCCCTCGCTGTCTAGCCACAAATCGCAGTCTTTGTCGCTGTGAGTGAGACACCCACACTAATAACAAATATTAGGTCACCTTTCATACTTAAAGGACACCCAACCATTGCTCCCATCATCCATTGAAATTTTCCGTCCTTGACAAAGTGGTTTGGAGATATCGATAATAACTTGAATTCTCACAAAAATCGCCACCTTCCATCGCCATTCTCTGATGTACAGACCTCACCAATTCCAGAATAGATACCCTCGGCAACAGCTCGATTCATAAATCTGATGGGAATATCGTAAACCTGAACCCAAAACGGAATATGATCGAAACATAAGTCTCAGACAGGCATTCGCTTTTCATAGCGTTGGATAGCCACTAAATGCTTATCAAAACTCCATGGTTGGCTATCAACAACACGGTCTGCTTCATGTTTGTTGTCGAATATAAAAAGTACTATATGATCGCCCACATCCTTAATCTTAAAGCCATTCCTCGATCTCCATAACTGAGTGAAATTCCGAGCAATCGCTTTGGTGTTGAGTACTCCTTTTGTGTAGAACTTGGCTGTCAAAATGAACTCGTTAAGAGCCCATCTCATCACCAATCCGAAAACCATCTCCTTCCGTCCCTGAAAGCGAGAGACGACTACAACCTGCTGTAATATCCCCCACAGAAGTGTTTCCCAGACCCAAAAAAACAAACCACTAGCCCGACGATAAACAATGTTTATCAAGGGGGACAAAACAAGCCTTCAGGTTTAAAAAAGGCAAATTCCCCTTAAGTCCGTGTCTGCCATGCTGTACACCATTTCAAATAGCTCCACCACAAAATTAGTACGTATCTCTGAGAACTGAAACTCAACATACTTTTCATTCCAATCTGAAGCATAACAACATCTCCTCTTCTTTAGCGGATCATAGTAACACTTCTTGAAATGCGAAAGGAAGTTTCTAAAGAACCTGAGATGCTCCGTTGCTGCTTTTCCAAATTTTGGATGGATGTAATAATGTCCCGCACCATCTGTGTGGAGAAAGTTACGGAGGGGACCATCAGAAGGAACAAGTTCTCTCCAATCCCCCAAACTTCTATTCATCTTCTCGAGTTTCAATCTAATGTAGAAACCAACAGGATCATTCTCCAAAAGCCTATGAAGCTGGAAAATAAATTCAACCCTCTTCTTGTAATTCCACAAAGAAGGATGTTTGATAATATGCAACCAATCAAAAACACTCCCATCACAATTTTCAATTAAAGCACGCAAACACTTGAGATCATGTGCATAACGTCGTTGAGGCACACCAGCTAAAATTTTGCCAAAAATGATACTCAGCATATCTTCAATGTCCCCTTTCTGTGTTTTAGTGGAAATGTCACCATCCACTGCCTTATGAACCAGCATTACGTGGAAATATCCTTCAACATTCTCATATAATAAGTAATTTTCTTCGAACTTAAGGGAACCGTGAATCCTCCTAGAAGCATGAAACTCAAAAACAGACATAATAACTGCTTTGATTAGTTTACATGCACAGTCACGGGGACGATTTGCACCCCATGCTTTATATGTTTTCGACCAGTTGTCTGTGTTCTCCTCCAACCAGTTCTTTAAGGTTGACTTATAGCTGCGACGCAAAAAGGATTTGTTCGCAGCATATGAAT
The DNA here is from genome assembly GCA_023736055.1 of Quercus glauca. Classification (NCBI taxonomy): domain Eukaryota; kingdom Viridiplantae; phylum Streptophyta; class Magnoliopsida; order Fagales; family Fagaceae; genus Quercus; species Quercus glauca. Next base: position 12,264,051 of record CM043322.1, on the reverse strand, counting down.
ATGAATCTGAATCAATCCTTTTCCTCTTTCTTGTTCCATCCATATCTGCTGAATTGGATATCATTAAACATTAGATAAATTGCCTTCAAAAAGTGACACATACATAAATAAATAAACAGACTCTACAAATGAGCCAAACTAAACCCACAATTTTGAAAGTTTCAAATTAAATCCTGAATTTAATATTGCTGTAAATTAATTCTTATAGTGTCACTAATTTCAAATCGATCCTGAATTTTTAACATTGTATTAATTTAAACCATGAACTCTTCAAATTTGGTTTAGGGGGCCCGATTTTCTGGGAGTTTAAATTTATAATTAATTAGCCCCTCCAGTTGTTTCAAATAAATATGTTTACGGGTCAAATCATCTCTCCCCAACTATGGAATTATGAAGAGAGAGAGAGAGAGAGAGAGAGGTGAGTTATAGTTTGCATTATTAAGAGGCAGCGGCATTATGAAGGGAATAGGGGCACTATATATAAAGGGAATAGTCACCATGATAAGTACACCATACCAATTAGGCATACAGTATGCGGTATGTTCTGTTGTCAGATACTTTGAGAAAGTTGATGTTTTATATGCAAAACCATGAGCATATATGTGTGTTTGTGCGTCTGCAATGATAAGTAAAAGGCCTTGAAGATACTAAAACCAAGGGCTTTTAAGACCAAGTCTGGTATATCATTTCCCCAGAACCAATTTTATCTGATTATTTGACAAGACATTGAAGATTAAAATGCAGATGCTTACACTTAAAAGCAGAAAAAGATCTAACATGAAAACAACAAGGTATATGACAAAGATACTCTAGTGTGACTATTTGTTGTCTGCAATCTACATGTGAAAAATGTACGTAGTTTCTTTTAGCCTGTGTTACTGTGTTAGGATTAAAACTTTGGGTATTATTCAGCCTCTAATTCAATTTGTTTTGTATTTATATTCAAAGGAGGAGTTGGTACTTAGTGTCACCGTTTGCGGGAGAAGAAGGAAGAGCTTATTATAACACTATTAGGTTGGAACCCACTTCTCCAGAAAGTGAGAGAAACAGAGGAGTATGGCTTTTTATCATGGAATTCCAATCATATTATTCTAGTATATATGATCCTTCTTTAGAATAATGTACAGAGACAAATGCACAAGAGGTAATGATGCAAAAATCCAAGATGCAAATCCATTTCCCTTAAGGAACCTAATTCCATTATGAGTTAAAGCTGTGCTTAGATCCTTTGCATGGGAAATTTAATGATTTGGCTGAGATATGGTGGTGCAGTGTTTTTTAATCAGGTGAGGAGGCTAATTGATTTTTTGGTGTAGGCAGGGGATTACTCACCATTCCGAGCTTCCCTGACCCAGTCAAGAAAATTTTCATTATCAGCCCAATTGCGAACGCGAATGGCTTTGGGCCAAATTCTAGTTTATCGGCAAAAGAAAGCATGGAATAGCAATGATCAGAAACTCCAGGTCTGTCCAAACTCTACTAGCACCTGACTAAATAAATTGACTAAAACAATCTAAATTACCAAGAACCCCACAGATAGAGAATTATTCCATTTCCAAATTTTTGAGAACAGAGCAACACAAAGCCTAAAAATGCATATTATGCAGATAATAGTGAGCTACACATACCTCTATCACAGTGAATCAGTGGTTTTAATTGGCTGCAAAACCCTAGTATTTGGCTGCCAACCCAAGAGTGAAAAATTTTAAAGAACCATTTGTTGAGAGGGAAGATGTGAAGATGGGAAGAGGGAAGATGTAGAGATGGACAATGTGACATGGAAAATTGGGAGTAGTAGCAAAGACTGATGGGACCTGTTTTGTCCTGTTTTAATTGAAATGCAAAGTTTTCGGGAAACTCTCAAAGTCGGCGTTCAATACCTCCTAATGGTTTTCCAATAAATGATTGACATCTGTCAAAAAAAAAAAAAAAAAAAGCCCTGTCTTAGTTTATTCACAAGCCCAACTACTATTACCCTGGAAAATTTTTAAACCCCCCGCCAACTACCATTACCTATCTCTCCTTCCTCTTTCAAATTTACCCTGCCACTTACTCTCTCACCCTTTCCTTCATCCCTTTCAAATCTAATTCCACAAATCAAACATTAATCTCTCTTTCATACCCAAACTCCCTTCCATCCACAATTGCCTCTTCCATTTTCTCGTTGCCACAGTGCTCTTCCCCCATCTACGGCGCGAGTTCTCACAGTAACTGCCGAGCATCACCGGTCCAACGAGACCGGCCTTTATATCCTCTGAAAATCGCCTTTACTCTTTTTCTAGCATCACCGTCGGTTTGGAGAACTCAGGTCATTTTCTCACTCCCCGATTCTGACACCCAACGACCCAAAAGGGTAATTTTACCTTTCTATCTGTTTCTTTTCCGTACTTTTTCACATCTTTTTCATTTTCTTCTTATTTTTTTACAACTACAGATGGGCTTTTCACTTATCACAATTTTATTTTAAAAAAAAGAAAAGCGAAGGAACATTTTTGTTTGGAAAGGGTATAGATAGGAATACAAGAACCTGAAACATGTTGTATATTTAATATCTTGAACAAGATATTTATTTCTGATATATATCCCCAGCTTTTATGAAACATGGAGTTGAAAAAACTCATCAGGATATTGAAACTGATCTGTATCTCTTTGAATTTGGCATTGTTGCTGGTGATGCTCACTACACAGCTAGTACTATTTCTTTTCATTAATGTTTTCATTGGTGGATGGGATTTTCTTTTTAGTGAATTTATGCATTTCATTTAGTAAAAGTTTGGGCTTTAATTATTCCCAAATTTAGTGGATGAAAAATTGTTCTCTTTCTTTGAATTTGTTTTTGATACCGTCGGATTTATTGGAAATTTGTAGTAGCTACGCTTGTTCTCTATATTAGATATGAATGAGCTGCCCTGTTCTCTAGTTTTAAACCATAATTTAGTTGATGTATTTTGAATTATAGAAAACATCATTCTTCTGTGTAAGAGTTGAGCCCCAGAATTTGGGATTTGAACTGGATTAATTCTGTGTGGGCAAATGATGTTTGACTTAAAATTTGTTAGTATTTCAGTCTATTACTTCTGAATATTTTGTTCTTATTGGATTTTAATTTTTGTAATTAATTCTTGGGTTCGTCTGGTATGGAACTGAATTTCAGAATTTGTTTGTAAAAAAAGGCAGGTGAAGATGCCACTGAGATGATCAAGAATACAGAGGAGAATAAGAAGTCAGCAGCAGAGAAAGAAGCTGAAGGTCGGGAAGTTTTCCAGCAATTGAATTCAAAATTGCTATTAATTGGAAATCTTGTTCATGATTCAGTTCCAGTCGATAATGACGAGGTATTGGAGTTGGCAAATTTCATTTCCTTTTTATTGTATCTAATGCTTATTCTGAATTGTAAATTTGTAACTTGTATTGCAGGCAAACAACAAGGTGTTTGTTGTGACAATAAGGTGTTTTTTCAATTCAAACCTAATGGGCCTTGAAATGAGTCTCTTGTATTGCTATTCATTTTCTTTTCACTGGTGTGAAATCATGGCTCCGATTAGTTCTATTTGATACAAGTATTGTATAGGTAAAGGTTGTTGATTTGTCTGTCTCTCTCTCCCTATTTTCGTTTCTTTCTTTTTCTTCTTGAGTTATTATGAACCTCACAAAATGTTGTTCTTGGTTGACTACACTTGGATTACAAAAGTAATATTTATTTGGCACTTGTCTGATGCAGTGATTTGTCACAGTTTTCCTGTGAGTCCTATATAATTTTAATTTTATGAGATTACCTTGTTTCTATGTTCTTAAGTTAAATTCACATGTTAGAATAGAGTTTCTTGATCCTAATACTTTTCCCATTTTCAGACTACACCTGATACCCAAGTATCCCAGGAGCCCTTGGAAGAGACTGCCGTAAATGAAAGCCCTTCTAAAACAGGAGCAAATCACATTCTTCCTACTCCTAGACTAAGAAGAAGATTTGTGTATGTGAATTGGAACTATCATGATTTGGTTAGCTCGTTAGCTCTTTTCTAACCAGTTTGGTTTATTGACCAGGCCTGCATCAAATAGTGAAGATAGAATTCATGACACTACTGAGGCTGATTCATCTGCACCTGTCAAACTGGATGCTGGAGAACAAGCACACATTGAAAAGCATAGGTAAATTTTTAAATTTCTCTTGTTATGCAATAATGAATTCATAACATAAAAGGTCATTTCCTGGTCCTGGTTTTTCCGAAGCAGAGTCCACAAAAGCGATGTTTATGTCAGTGAGGTCAAAGGCAATATGATCTTGCCTAGTTGTATGGGCGAGGCAAGGCACCTTATTATGGATTTGGACCTTTCAGTTGAGGAGACTTAGGTGCTTGTTTTTTGCCTAGTGCACGTCTTGGCCAAAGTGACAGCTGCTTGGAGTGTGCATATCATCAAATTAACGGATTTTGTTTTTAATTTAGCATAATTACCACCAATTTACTTATTCCAATACCAGTAGAATAAGGTCTTTCAATTCAATAAATCTTGACCTTCCTGAAATGACTATACACAGTTAATAAAACTTGTCAATATAGTGGCAGCAAAATGAAGACCATAGACCCAAGTCAAAATATAAGCATTAAGAAAGACATTGTTGTACCTTTTATATGTGTCACTATATGTTAGTTGTCTCAAGTCAATTTTTTAAGGTTACGTCTGTTCCCTTTCTTTTATTTATTTCTCTATGATTTTATTTGAAATTTTCTTTTTCTCTTTCTTTGTAAAGAAAATCAATTACTTATAAGAAAGAAGAAAAAGTTAGATCAAAATTTTTAATATTTTATTTTTTACTTTATATGAACTAATATTTGATGATGTTAACAATGATAGGTTTGTGAATGTGTATAACTTTAATATCCTACATATTATGAATAAATATAGGCAGAAATACCATTTTCGTCCCTACATTTTTACACGATTCTCACTTTGGTCCTTAACTTTTTTTTTCTCCGATTTTAGTCCCTATTCTGAAAAACGTGTCTCGTTTTTATCCCAATTGTTAGTGCCCTAACGGCAAAGTCCTAAGTGGCAGACGGAAGCTGACGTGGTGCTAAGATGGCAATTAAAATATTATTAAAAAATATTATTTGACTTTTTTTAATGCCACGTCACCATTTTAATTTTTTTTTAAAGCCATGTCAAAAAATTTTAAAAAATAAATTAAATTAAAAAAAAACTTTAAATTTAATTTAATTAAAAATTTTAATTAAAAAAAATTTCTTAATGTTCTTATTGTTCTTCAACTTGTTCTTCTTATTTTTCTCAAATCAAACCTAGCAACCAATAACTCAAACCCATCACAAGATCACAAACCCAGCAGCTTAAGAACTCAAACCTAAATCACTAGGACATAAATGAAAACAAGAAGAAAAAATTAAATTAAATGCTAACAGGAAGAATGAAGAAACCAAGAACTCAAATATCTAGCAAACCAAGAACTCCCAAATCAAACCCAGCAACCCAAGAACTCACACCCAAATCTTTAGCAAATCAAAACCACAAACCCCAGTAAACAAACCAATCTCCAACAAACCCATCAACCTATAATCAAACCCAGATCCCAAAACCACCACCACCACTACCACAATCAAACCCAGATCCCAAAACCACCGCCACCACCACCACCGACCAACAGATCCCAAAACCACCACCACCACCACCCCGTCGATCAAACCCATTTCCCAAAACAGCAAACACCATGACTCCGACGAGAGAGAAAGAATCAGAAATGGAAGAAGGAGGGATTTTTTGAGACCCAATAGTTTGGGGTAGCGGTGGAGAATGGGTTTGAGTTGGAGGAGAAGTAGCAGCGGAGGAGTTGGCCACGGAGGAGTCGTCGATGCCAATGTCGATGTCGATGTTAATGCCGCCGTACCGCCGCCGATGATGCAGATTGTAATGGACAGAGAGAGATAAATAGATAACACTGGCGCCCCCATCTCCGATCTCCGATCCCTACAACCCAATTGCAAACACAAAACCAAGTGCACCCAAACCCAAAGATTTACACAAACCCAAAACAACAAACCCATCCACCACTCCACCACTCGCCGCAAACCTATTGGAACAAATCAGAACAACCACATTACCACACTCAAATCGGAAGAAAAACACATACCCATACCCAAATTGGAACAAATCAAAACAATCACATACCCATACCTCAGACCTCGAACTCCGATCATCGTTGCTGTAGGAACACCACCTTTAGACCTCAAACTCCGATTGAAGATGCTTTAGCTGCTAACAGAAGCATTACTCCAAAGCACGGGTCCGAGGAGCAACACCTGACCCATCGACTGTAGCATTAGATCCTAATAAAAACACCACCAAACACCTCATCGTCGTTGTAGATGCTGCTGCTTCGCCGAAGATGCCCATGATTCGACCCAAATGACCGATCTATACACCACCCGCCTGACCCAAATGACAACCACAGCCACAAAGTGCAAAGAGAGGAAAGATTCAGAGAGGCACTGAGGGAGAAAGAGAGGAGAGATTTTTTTTTGATAAGAGAGAAGAGAGATTTGTCTAGGTGCCTTAGTGGCTATGGAGGTATATGAAGCGAATTGGCTCAATCGAAGAAAGATTGATGCGGCATCAGACACAGGTTTTAATGTTTGTTTTTAATTTATTTTATTTCTGGGTTTGTGTTAGATCTGAGTTTGTGTCAGATTTGTCTGGGTTTGTGTTTTTAATTTAAGTTTTGTTTTTTAATTTATTTTCTTTTTTGGTTTAAATTTGCTAACATGGCTTTTTATAAAAAAATAATTAGCTAACGTGACATTAAAAAAAAGTCAAATAATATTTTTTAATAATATTTTAATTGCCACCTTAGCACCACGTCAGCTTCCGTCTGCCACCTAGGACTTTGCCGTTAGGGCACTAACAGTAGGGACAAAAACGAGACACGTTTTTCAGAATATGGACTAAAATCGGTGAAAAAAAAAGTTAGGGACCAAAGTGAAAATTGTGTAAAAATGTAGGGATGAAAATGGTATTTCCGCCATAAATATAATATTGGCACCTAGCTGCATTCAAAAGCACACACCTTTTTTGGGAAAAAACTATTTGGGCAATCTAGGCATCTAGTGCAACAAGGGTAAATTTTCCCTTTGACTACCTTGGTTCCAGTATATGCGTAATGCGTTGTTTAAAATGGATCAAAGGTTCTTTTTGCACAACACGGACTATGAACATGATTGGATAAATTTATGGGCTTAAATGTTGTTGTTGATTCAAATACCTTATGCTAGTTGGGTTTTAGTGTTCACTTTAGATTTTTTAAGTAATAGTGTGATGGAACTATGTGGCAAACTAAATTACTTTACCACTACAAGAACTGCAATTATCTTTTAAAAGTTTTAGAAAGAAAAAAAGATCAATCTAATCCATACATCCGGTTTAATTGTGGAGGTTTGGAGTTGAGAAGGAGCATCTTTGGAGACGTGTCATTTATGTGAAATATGAATAAATGTAGGGTGCTCGACAACAGAGGTGGTTAGGGGATCACGTGGAATTTGCCCATGGAAGAAGTATTAGAGCAGGGTTGAATAAATTTTCTAAATATATTTAGTTTGGCGTTTGAGTTGGCTCCCAAGTTCATCTTTTGATTTGACCTTTGAGTCCTTTCAAAGAGCTTTTTTTTCTTTACCTGTTTAGATTGGCGATGGATAAGGACTCCTGAATTCACTCAGTCCTTTCAAGATTGAGAATTAGCACCCACAGAGTATCTGTTTGATGTATTGTGTTCAAAGTTTTTATCTGGTCAACGAGAGTATCAATTATCCAAGAGTTCGACTAAAAATGTAAAATTTGAAGTTAGATTTAATCATGATATTCTGAGAGAATTTATAGGGTTGCATTTTGCATGGAGGTATGGCATTAACTAAAATCTGGCGTTGTATCTCTTGATATCCATTATGACAAGGTATGGCATTAACTAAAATCTTAATTTGTGTATGCATATATTATAAAATCTTGTTACATGTATTGTTCAATACAATAGGGGTTCAAGTGTAGTGTGAGCCCAGAGGTAGTGACACCTTTTGTGGTACCTGATGTCTGTGGTTCAAACACCACCTCCCCCTCCCCACTATCTATCAAAAAAAAAAGTATTGTTCAGTTGAATAAGTAGTTCAACATTCATTGCCTAGGTGCTGGTGCCGAGTTGTAGCCTCAATGTCTAGGGAAGTTCCTTGACTATCAGTTGCTCTCATGCAGATTGAACCTGAATCACAAACTCAGCTTTTGGATGCTACAATGAACATGGAAGGGATTTTGTTGGCTGGAGTTCCTGGAGCAGGTGGCTTTGATGCAGTCTTTGCTGTTACCTTGGGGGATTCTGGCAGCAATGTCACCAAAATGTGGAGTTCGCAAAATGTTTTGGCCTTGTTAGTTAGAGAAGATCCTTGTGGCGTTTCTTTGTTGTCTTGTTCATCTAAATTTAGAAAGTTATGATGTATGATATTTCACACGACCAAAAGAACAGTCTTAGTCGTCTAATTAAATCTGATGCCTAGATATCATCTTGACTATATTTCTTCTTCATTTTTGATATTTGATAAAACTGAGATATAGCTTGTTGAAGTAGCTAGCTAAATTGATAAAGTATGTTGGTATTGGATCTGGAAACTTTTTAGGTTGAAGCAACATCCACTAGACCACCAAGTCTCTTGTTATGACTGCTAGTTGATGTACACAAGTCAGCTTCATGCCCAATTTTGAATGAACATGAAAAGATGAGGAAAAGATGTGGAACATTTTGTGATAGCTACTCCAAACTTCTTAATAACTTATCATATTTTTGTTTTTTTTGTTTTTGTTTTTTTCGTTTTTGTACTTCATATCTAAGTTTCTTGCCGCATAGTGCCGCTATCTCTAACTTTCATCTGTATGAAATCATGAATCATGATTTTCACACCCTTTAAAATGGAGAGGAGAAAACAAAGTGAATATCTTAAGATTTTTGTTATTAAAAAGAAAAGGGAAAAAATAAAAGAAAACAAAAAAAGAATGTTCTAATAGGTTGCATGACTTCAACAACAGTTTTTGCAAAGACAGAGTCTAATGGGTACTACTAACACAGTACTCGAGTCAGTAATTGGATTCACTCATTTTGCTTAGCCATACTCAAGTTCAGTGAACTTGGGTACTTCACGTAGTACTCGAGTCCTAGAAACTCGAGTACCAATCTGTCTGATTCCACATTTTTTGCTAAAATATACCGAGCCATACTCGACTTCAGTGGACTCGGGTACTTCACATAGTACTTGAGTCCTAGAAACTCGAGTACCAAGTCCCATACTTATTACAAACCTACTTATTGGCGCCAACCACTGCAATGAATGCACAATGAATGGTACTCGAGTTCTGTGAACTCGAGTACCTCTTAACAAAATATCCCCTCGTTAGCTTTCAGCTATTTTCAGTATCTATCTTTCCAAGTCCATGTGATGAGTTAGAACGCTTACTGAAAGCAGAAGCTGTACTGTTGGGTCACCATTTGCAAGTCTTTGACTCTTAGTGTCAATGTCTCCATCCAAGACCAACGTGCTATTCATTTAACCTTTGGGTCCTGCCTGCTATGATTTGTACATAGAGGTAATAGTTAAACGCTTAATTAGATTGTGTTTGCATGTGATTCGTATGAGATTTTTATGCATGAGGTGGAATTCATGTATTGAGTTTTGCAATATTAACTATGTACAATTGCTGATATATATATAAAACTTTTTTGTCAAAACAAATGGAGCACAAATATAAAAGAATCAAGCAAGGATGGAACCGAGATTTGAACTTAGGGGGGGTGAAAGCATGAACCAAAAAATTTTCAAGTGACATGGTTTATTAAAAAAAAAAAAAAAATCATGGTAGATAAAACAATTGCATTTTATTACCATAAATATTTAAGTCAAGAAGGAAATAATATGAACCAAAAAAGTTGAAAGTTACAATATGATATTCAAACATTTTCGAAGAAGAATAAAAAAAGAAGAGGACTTCGGATCTTCAAATTTTGGATAATTGGAATTAATATGTTGATTTTATCACATTGACCAACTCACCAATATAATAAACCCATACTTTTGGATGCAACTAAAAATCACACTAATAAAGTTTTCAAAACTTTGTTTGAGGATTTTAAAAAATTGGGATATTAATATTAAGAGTTGGCAATGCTACATCATCAATATTGGCTTCTAAAAGAATTTTGCATTTTATCTTTTGAAAAAAATTTAAATATTGTAATTGATTTTCCCATAATTTATAAATCAATTAAAAAGTTATATAAATTATTGTCACCCCCGTAAGGGAATTTTTTTTTCTATGAGATTTTTTTGGTTATGAGTTATTGAATTATGATATTGGTGATTTGTGGATTTTTTGTTATGTTGTATTTGGACTATGGAAAGGCCATGGGTCCAAAGAAAGGGTTAAGTAATTAGTTTCTTTTGGGTTATTTGGACCAATCCAAAAATTTGAGAGGGGGCAACTATAAACTCTAAAATATGGGAATGCAAATAAATAACTGATTTGAATGGGGGGAAACACCCCCCCCCCCCCCCTGTCCCTTAATGGGTCCGTCCCTCAATCAAGCTTGACCATATGATGGCAAATAGAGAGTATGCATAGTAAGATTATTTTGTAAGTTACACACATACACGTAGTGGTGTAAAACACAATAAAATTAATCAAATCCTTGGAAAATATTCAATCCAACAACGCCTTCAGAATAAGCAAATTATGGGCGGCTTGATGCATTTGGGGGCCTAAGGCGAAAATTAATTATCTTGTTTTATATGTAAAATTACTATTAATTAACATGAATCACGAATAATTTTTTTTTTTTTTTTGAAGTTTATAAACACAAAAAAAATTTGACAAAACTTTCTACATTTGTTGATGTGGCAAATTGATAGTAGTGAGTAAAAGAGTGATGTTAGTGGTGAATATAGTTGAAAACTAGTAAAAATTTGCTAACCTGACTATTGTGAAAAATGTTGTGAATTTTTTTGTAGATTGCTCTCTTTTTTTTCTTTTTTCTTTTAGAAGTGCTACATTTATAATATTTTTCATAACAAATCTTATTAGGTGTTAAGTTGCTTCTTGTTTTCTATTTGAAAATGCCACTAAAATTATTTTTTTGTTCTCAATAAACAGCCTTTAACAATCTGCTATTTAGGATTTTTTGTAAAATTATTGTGAAAAATGTTGTGGACATAACATTTTTTTCTCTTTTTTATTTGTTTTTCATTTGATAAGAAAATATTATTGGCAAAAAACTCATTTTAGTCCCTACATTTTCACACGATTCCCACTTTGGTCCCTAACTTTTTTTTTTCACCGATTTTAGTCCCTATTTTGGAAAACACGTCTCATTTTTGTCCCTGGCGTTATATCAAAGACGAAAATTGCACAGCTGGCAAATGGAATAAATTAAAAATATTAAAATAATACCCACAAATGCCACGTCATTTTTTAAAAACAAAAAATTAATTTGTAAATTTTAACTAAATGAAAAAAAAAGGAAAAAACTGAAATAAAAATAAAAACCCAAAAAAGTAAGAAAATTCAAAAATCCAAAAAATTCAAAACCCAAAAGGAGAACAAGAACAAGAACAAACCTAGAAAATTATTTTTTAATCTCACTCTCTCTCTCTTCCTCTCACTTTCAGAGTTTCTCTCTTTCTCCCACGCTCTCTCCTCTCTTCCTCTCACCTTGAAAGCTTCTCCTCTCTTTCAATATTGGCTTTTGGGCCTCAGATCAGCGTGGCACAAATCAGCATGGAGGCTTTGGGTGGGTGGGATTCAGATCACCATGGTCCAATGTCTACTCATGGGTAGTCGTGGCTCACCGTGGGTGAGGTGGTCGTGGCTCGTCGTGGGTTACCGTGGGTGGGGTGGTCGTGGCTCACCATGGGTGGTCTTGGCTCACTGTGGGTCGGTTGGATTTGATGGGTTGGCTGGGTTGGATTCAGTGGTGGCTAGGTTGGCTTCGGTGGTTGTTAGGTTGGTTTAGCTGGTGGGTTTGTGGCTTGGCAGAACTAAAGGGTATGGATCTTGGGTCTTGCGTGGGTCTCTGAAAACTTAAGGGTATGGATCTTAGTGGTTGTTTGTGGCTCAGTAGTGGGTTTGGGTATGAATCTTAGTGGTTTGGTAGTGACAGTGGTATGAATTTTCTAGGTTTGTTCTTGTTCTCCTTCTCCTTCTGGGTTTTGAATTTTTTTACTTTTTTGGGTTTTTATTTTTATTTCAGTTTTTCCTTTTTTTTCATTTAGTTAAAATTTACACAAAAATCAAATCCAGATTTTCAGAATATGGGTTTGAATTTAATTTTTTTGGGTTTTAAATTTGCTGGGTTTGTGTTTTGTTGATCTTGTTCTTGCTGGGTTTTAAATTTGTTGTTCTTGCTGGGTTTGGTTTTTATTTTTGTTTTTAATTTTTTTATTAGTTAAAATTAATAAATTAATTTTTTTTAAATTTAGAGGCTGACGTGGAAAGCCACGTGGACACAGTGTGCATTATTTTAATTTTTTAAAATTTTTTCCATTTGCTAGCTGTGCAATTTTCATCTCTGATGTAACATCAGGGACTAAAACGAGATGCGTTTTCCAGGATAGGGACTAAAATCAATGAAAAAAAAAGTTAGAGACCAAAGTGGGAATCGCGTGAAAATGTAGGGACTAAAATGAGTTTTCCGCCAATATTATTTTATTTATTGGTTAATATTTCAGCTTTATTAATACTATTGGTTAAAATTTAGGGGCCTTTTTTTCACTTGGGGCCTAATTAGGCTGCCGCATCAATGGCTTATACGATTGAGCTGGCACTGAAGCAAATGCTAGAACTAGTAAAGGTTAGTTGAACTTTCAATTATTGACAAGTATATTTCACGTGCGACTTAATTGTATAAAAAAACTCACGGGTTGATAAATAGAGGTAATATGATATTTTGTTGACTTTTACAGTAATAAGGGTGTTCATAATAATATGAATTCATTACTTAACAATGAAATTGGCTTAATAAAATAAAGTCGAAATGGTTGACATTTTATTATTTTATATGCATATAATATATATATATATATATATATATATGGTTAAGTGCACATTATGTCTATGTGTATAAATTATTTGAATGATCGAGATTCAATTATTTATATGTCTATACACAAAGTCGAGGAGGTTGAGTTTGAATATAAATTGTTTTTATCATATCCCAAATTTACGTAAGTGGTTATAGATTATGACAACTTTTATATTGTTAATAACAGGTCAGTGATGGATTTTCACTTTTTCTATGTGTACTACGATGGAGAGACGTATTATCATGAGTTGCATGGGTTGTCATACCAAGGCTCAAACCAAAAGCATAAATGTGTTAAGGTGAAGCAAGGGATAGGCCTTATGAACTTGCAACGAAGAATATTGAAGGTAATGGGGTTAGGCCACTCTAGGCATAACATTTTCATCGTGTATCGAGCACCTTAATGGATTGTAGACACCCAGGTTTTCTACAATTCACTACAGTTATTAGGTGGTGCCGAAGTGAAGATGATGTGGGAAGTTGTTGAACAAATGGTGGTGAAAGGATTCGTTGCTTCGGATCTCTATGTCATTGTTGAGCCCACCATAGTAGAGGCTAGAGAGGGTTTACAACATACTGTTTTGGATGGAACTGTAGATGAGCACATCGAATAAAATTTTTTCAAAAATGATACTCAGCATATCTTTAATGTCCCATTTCTCTGTTTTAGTGGAAATGTCACCATCCACTATCTTATGAACTAGCATTACATTGAAATTTCTTTCAAGATCCTTATGTAATAAGTAATTTTCTTCAAACTTATGTGAACTGTGAATCCTCCTCCTAGAAGCATGGAACTCAGAAACAGACATAATAACTGCTTTGATTAGTTTACATGCACTATGACGAGGATGATTTGCACCCAGGCTTTATACGTTTTCGACCAGTTATCTGTGTTCTCCTCCAACCAGTTCTTTAACGTTAACTCATAGTTGGGACGCGAAAAGGATTCGTATGCAGCATACGAATCTGAATCATTCATTTTCCTCTTCCTTATTCGATCCATATCTACTGAACTGGACATCATTAAACATTAGATGAACTAGTTGAGTTTCCACACAATGTGCAATGTAACTTATTATTAGTTTTCTCTAATATTTCAATAAGTTTTGCCAAAAATTTTGTAACTCAACTGATTAACACCTCAATTTCCTATAGAAATATTCAAGATTCAGATCCTTACCTCCAACTATCAATGTATAAAAAAAATCTTTCAATAAATTTCATTGTAAAAATTGTAATCTTTAGTTATTTTATATATAGACAAAATAGAAATACACTAAGAGTAGTATAGTGATTTGATCATTCTATATATATGTGTTTATAAATTGAAAATTGCATGATATAATAGCTAATATAGATAGGCATGTTTCATGCCCACTAAAAAATGCATATATCTTTTTTTTTTTTTTTACACATTCTTGATTGTGTGTTACTATTTTTTTTTTCCCCTTTTTGTTGGACATGGTTTCAATTGTTGCAAAAACAACTAAATTTTATGTAAAAATGCCATATTTCAAATCAATTGTTTCTCACATAAAAAAATCAATTGTTTCTCATATAGATCTTAAAATAATGATATTAAAACTTCATTATGCTTAAAATAATTAATATAACGAAATAAACATATTTATTATATTAGTAATCTTTCTAATTACATAGAATACATACTACAGTGTCAGTTTTACACAAAGGGGTTAGGAAATTTAAAAGATTAAGATTAATTTTAGTTGATTCACAAATATTTAATTTTTTTATGTCTTTTGTGACAATTGTTGTTGATGGGTAACCAAAAAATTACATCTATGGCTCGTCCAGATTGGTCGTCCATCACCAATGGTTAGCCAAATCTCTTATTCGTCCAGAGATCTCGTCCATGAGAAGCTGACCCAATTGAATAAACCTCGTAATCAAAGTGAAAGAGTCGTCCATATGCGAAGCAGATGGACGACCAAACAATGGCATGACAAAGGGTCGTCCATAGGGTCGTCCATAGACATTGCACATGGACGACCCTACAACACTTAACAAATTCTGGAGCGGGTAACCAACCCGTGTTCATCGCCAGCAATTTCTCTTAAGTATGTAACTTCCATCAGCGGTTACTGCTTTTATAGCCGTTGGGGAAGTTACCTCCGTGAAGCCAGTTATTCCATAAATCTTGGGGAGGTTACTAAACCAACTGTCCCAAGACCCCCTATATAAAGGACCGGTCTGAAACAGGCAAAGGTATGATGAAAACTCTGATACTTTACTCCCGAAAAGTTGGAATTACATTTCCTTGTTAAGAAAACTAACTTTATCATCGGAGAGTATTTGACCGGTCCACCCTGGTCACTTCCTTCAGTGTTTCTTCTTTTCAGGCCTTCGCTACCGCCTTCGCTACCGCCTTCGCTACCGCTGTAGCCGACCGAAGCCGAAGTGTTCAACCAACTGATTTCATACATCATCAGTTGGCGCCGTCTGTGGGAAGCGTAAGTTGTTTTACGACTTGATTTTCTGCAACAAAAGGTTGAATGGTTCGGACTAGGTCGAGGGCTACAAGCCCAGGCCATCAGGGAAGCAGAGACGCTTCAAGTAACCCCCTTCGCGATCGCCAATCGGCGCCTGTCATAACGTCGCCTTCCATCCAACACATGCAATCCATGGCGGCCGCAATGGCGGAGTTAACTCGCCAAAATCAAGAATTGACTAGGGAGATGGAAAGGCAACGCCGTGAAGGACATGCTGAGAGACAATCCCAAAGTCAGGAAGACAGAGGAGGAAACGCTGAGCCCGAGGCTCAGTCAAGAGGCACCACTTCGCGAAGGGTGCCACATTTGGAGAAGGAAATGGACCAGATGAGGAAGGTCATGGACGAGATGAAGGAAAACATGAGAAGGGCAAATCCCATCGAGGATTTGGTTCACCGAACAGATTCCCCTTTCACGGCTTCCATCAATGGGCATCCCTTGCCTCCGAAGTTCAAAATGCCTTCCCTGGATTCATATGACGGAGCACGTGATCCTTTCGATCATATTGCTACTTTCAAGACAACAATGCATCTCCAAGGAGTTCCAGACGAGATTATGTGCAGAGCCTTCCCTACCACCCTCAAGGGACCAGCGCGAGTATGGTTCAGCAAAATACCTCCGAATTCCGTAAGTTCTTTTGAGGAGTTAAGCAAATTATTTGTCAATAATTTCATTGGAGGACAGAGGCACAAACGTTCTTCGTCCAGTTTGCTGACCATAGAGCAAGGAGAGAGTGAAAGCTTGCGTTCCTTCATCACACGCTTCAACAAGGAAGCCCTGACAGTAGACGAGGTGGACGACAAGCTACTATTGGCTGCCTTCCACAATGGGGTTAATTCAGACTTGTTCATTCACAAGTTGTATGAGAAAGAGCCCCAATCCATGGCTGAACTCGTCCATTCAGCCCAAAACTTTATGAACGCGGAAGACGCCATCATAGCTAAGAAGAGGAAGAGAGCTGAAAGAATGGAAGTCAATCCCCCGCGTCACTCTGATCAAGGGCCTCGTCCAAAGAAGGGACGAACGGAAGATAGGAAGGACCGAGACAGGGATAACAGGAAGGCAGGCCCATCAGCAAGAAGTCAGAGTTATACACCCTTGAATGCCCCACTCGACCAAGTGCTCATGCAGATCAAGGATGATCCTTCCTTGAAGTGGCCAGAGAAGATGAAGGGAGATCCTAACAAGCGCAATAAGAATAAATATTGTCGCTTCCATAGGGATCATGGGCATGACACGGACGAGTGCTACGACTTGAAGCAGCAGATTGAGAATCTCATAAGACAAGGAAAGTTGAGGCATTTCGTTGGAAGGGATCATAAAGATGAAAAGATGAAAGCAAAGATGGAAGAGCCGTCACGACCCCCACTCGGAGAAATAAGGGTTATCATTGGTGGGACATCGACAGGACAATCTTCCAAGGCAAAGAAGACGTATCTCAAAGCAGTGCAAAACGTCCAACTCTCTGGACGATCCCCAAGGACGAGGGGGACGGACGAGCCAACCATTTCTTTCACGGACGAGGAAGCTGAGAGGATCCATCATCCACATGACGATGCAATCGTCATTACCCTACTCATAGCAGATTACAGAACCAGGAGGGTGTTGGTGGACAATGGAAGCTCAGCAGATATATTGTATTATCCTGCCTTCCAGCAGATGAGGCTTGGACGAGATCAGCTTCGTCCAGCTTGTTCGCCACTGATTGGATTCGGAGGAATGAAGGTGCAGCCCGTAGGTACCATAACCTTGCCTGTAGTGGTAGGGTCATACCCGCAGCAGATAACTAGGGAAATAAATTTCCTTGTGGTGGATTGTTCATCCTCATACAATGCCATCATTGGAAGACCAACTTTGAACAGTTGGAAGGCGGTAACATCCACCTACCATTTATCAGTTAAATTCCCTACGGAGTGTGGGATTGGGCAAGCACAAGGAGATCAATTGGCAGCCAGAGAGTGTTATCTAGCCATGTTGGCTATGGACGAGCAGATGCAGACTATGAATATAGAAGAGAAAAGAGTTGTTTCGGAACCTACCGAAGTATTAGAGAATGTTTTGTTGCAAGAAAATGATCCTGAGAAATTCACTAGAATTGGAACAAGTATGAAGGAAAAGGCGAAAGAAGACCTCGTTCAGTTTCTAAAAAAGAATGCCGATGTTTTTGCATGGAGTCATGATGACATGCCTGGCATTGATCCAAGCGTAATCACTCATCGACTGAATGTGTCCCCCTCTTCTAAGCCTATTCGTCAAAAGAAGAGGGTGTTCGCCCCTGAGCGAGAGAAGGCTATCAAGGAAGAGGTTCAGAAACTAACCACAGCACAGTTTATCCGGGAAGTCTATTACCCGGATTGGTTGGCAAATGTAGTAATGGTAAAGAAGGCAAATGGCAAGTGGAGGATGTGCGTCGACTTCACTGACTTAAACAAAGCTTGCCCTAAGGATAGTTATCCTTTGCCTCGAATTGACCAACTGGTTGATTCTACGGCTGGCCATCAACTGTTGAGCTTCATGGACGCCTTCTCTGGATATAATCAGATAAAGATGGACGAGGCAGATCAGGAAAAGACATCTTTTATTACAAGTCAAGGATTGTTTTGCTACAAGGTGATGCCCTTCGGTTTGAAGAATGCAGGGGCAACTTACCAAAGGTTGGTGAATCATATGTTTCGTCCACAGATAGGACGGAATGTAGAGGTATATGTGGATGACATGCTTGTGAAGAGCTTAGATGAGGGAAGCCACTTAGATGATCTTCAAGAAACTTTTGAAACACTTAGGCGATACAAGATGAAGCTAAACCCAAGTAAATGCGCATTCGGAGTATCGTCAGGAAAGTTTCTAGGATTCATGGTATCAGAGAGAGGAATTGAGGCAAATCCAGACAAGATCCAAGCCATACTGAACATGGAACCACCGAAGAACATCAAGGAAGTCCAGTCACTAACTGGACGAGTGGCAGCACTGAACAGGTTTGTCTCAAAAGCCACTGATAAGTGTTTACCCTTTTTTAAGATTCTCAGGAAGGCGTTTGAGTGGACGGACGAGTGCCAAAGGGCCTTCCAGGACCTAAAGCACTATCTCACTACGGCTCCATTGCTAAGTCCGTCCGTGCTAGGAGAAGAATTATATCTGTACTTAGCAGTGTCCCCACATGCCGTGAGCTCAGCGTTGATCCGGGAGGAAGAAAAGGTGCAGAAGCCTGTGTATTATACCAGCCGGGCATTGAGAGGAGCGGAAGGAAGGTACCCATTAATAGAGAAGTTAGCCTTTGCGCTAATAACAGCTTCCAGGAAGTTAAGACACTACTTCCAAGGTCACGTCGTCATAGTCATGACTGATCATCCGCTCAAGAAGGCAATGAACAAACTTGAAGCTGCAGGACGACTAATCCAATGGGCGGTTGAGCTCAGTGAATTTGATATTCGGTATCAACCGAGGAATGCAATAAAAGCTCAGGCCCTAGCAGATTTCATTGCAGAATTCACTCCAAGCTATGAGGACTTAGATGAGAAAGAAGACAGTAAAAAATGGGTCGTCCATGTAGATGGATCATCTACACTGCATACAGGAGGTATAGGAGTTGTTTTGCAATCACCAGAAGGAGATAAATTGAAGTACAAAGCTCGCCTACAGTATCAGACAACTAACAATGAAGTGGAGTATGAAGCCCTTCTTAAAGGTTTAGAGTTGGCTAGATCTGTAGAAGCAAGCTCAGTACTCGTCCTGGGAGACTCACAGTTGGTCATAGGCCAAGTAAATGGAACATGTGAAGCAAAGGAAGATAGAATGAAGAAATATTTGAGGAAGGTGTTACGCCTTGTGAAGAAATTCAGGGAAGCTAATTTCGTTCAAATCCCGAGGGAAGAGAACACGGAAGCAGACACTCTAGCGAAGGAAGCCTCCGCTAATGAAGCCATGAACGAGTTAGATGAAATACGATACATGCCCAGCATAGACCTTCCAGAAATGTTGCAGATAGAAGGAGAGGAAAATTGGATGACCCCGATAGTCTCATACCTCAAGCACGGAAGGCTTCCAGAAGGGAAGGACGAAGCTAGGAAGCTAAGAGTCAAATCAGCCAGATACATCCTTATGGACGAAGTGTTGTACAAAAGAGGTTTTTCACAACCATACCTGAGGTGTTTAGCTCCAGACGAAGCGAATTACATGCTGAGAGAAGTTCATGAAGGAGCATGTGGAAACCATTCAGGAGCTAGATCACTCGTCCACAAGGTCATTCGTGCAGGGTATTACTGGCCGACCGTCCAAGCTGATGCTAAGGCATATGTTAAGGTATGTGACCAATGTCAACGTTTCAGTAACATTCCTAGACAGCCTTCAGAATACCTCACCCCAATGATGGCCCCCTGGCCTTTTGCACAATGGGGTTTGGATATTTTGGGCCCCTTTCCAACTGGAACGAGACAGATGAAGTTCTTGGTAGTTGGCATAGACTATTTCACTAAATGGGTGGAAGCTGAACCCTTAGTGAAAATTACACAACAAAATGTCAAAAACTTCGTCTAGAAGGACGTTGTATGCAGATTTGGCGTACCAAGAGTACTAGTATCTGACAATGGAAGACAGTTTGACAACACCCCCTTCAGAGAATTTTGTGATCAGCTTGGAATCAAGAATCACTATTCCTCACCCTCCCACCCACAAGCTAACGGACAAGCAGAAGTAGCAAACCGATCCTTGTTGAAAATCATCAAGACTCGGCTTGAAGGGGCAAAGGGAATATGGCCAGATGAATTACCAGGTGTTTTGTGGGCTTACAGAACAACAGCAAGGACTCCCACAGGAGAGACCCCCTTCAAACTGGCTTATGGGAGTGAAGCGGTCATACCAGCAGAGGTACATATGGCTAGCCATAGGGTAATGAAGTACCAAGAGGAGGAAAACAATGAGCAGCTTCGTCTTAACCTTGATCTTATAGACGAGGTAAGGATGGACGCGGAGCAAAGAACAGCAAGGTACAAAAATCTCATGGCAAGACAACACGATGCTATGGTAAAACCCAGGCGCTTCAGCATTGGAGATCTCGTCCTTAAAAGGGTCTCCTTGGCAACTAAAAACCCGGCCCATGGGAAGCTGGGACCAAATTGGGAAGGACCTTACAGAGTTATCAACTCCAAGAGACAAGGATCCTACTATTTGGAAGCCCTGGATGGACGAAAGTTAGAGCACCCGTGGAATGTTGAACATCTAAGGAGATACTATCAATGAAGGGTGGTCATGGACGAGCTCTGACATGGACGAGAACCTTGGACGTTTGAAGTAATGCTTAATATTATTATTTTCCAGTACTTGCTTATTACTAGTGTTTTAAGTGTGTATGCTATGCTACTCATGGACGAAGTTATGTTTTATGTATTTTTAAACACAAGCTCTTAAGCATGTGTCATGATTGTGGACGAATGATTACATAGTATGGATTTCTAAATATACATATGATGTGTTTTAAATATGTATGGGAATCCTTCATTTTCTATGATTCAAAATGATCCACGGAAGGCGAAAAAGCCAAGGACGAGTAAAATCCTTGCACGCAAGGAAGTATCGTCCAAAAGCTTTCCTTTAAAAAAAGGATAAAGCAAGAAAAATAAAAGTTAAGGACGAGTAAAATCCTTGCACGCAAGGAAGTATCGTCCAAAAGCTTTCCTTTAAAAAAAAAAAAAAAAGGATAAAGCAAGAAAAATAAAAGTTAAGGACGAGTAAAATCCTTGGATGCAAGGAGGTATCGTCCAAAAGCTTTCCTTTAAATAAGGATAAAGCAAAGAAAAATAAAAGCCAAGGACGAATAAAATCCTTGGACGCAAGGAAGTATCGTCCAAAAGCTTTCCTTTAAATAAGGATAAAGCAAGGAAAATGAACAAGGTATGTCCGTCTAAGCTCAAGACGAGACAATCTTGAATTATAATCGTCCACGCCTTGGACGAACAATGTGTATGTAAAAACACCTCAGCCCCAATAACAAATTTAACCAACTCAACAATCCAGCCCATGGACGAGCATTTGTTGGGGAATTTTTATTAAAGACGAGTAAACAGTCGTCCAAAATTTGTTCAAATGAATCTTGATAAAGGACGACATTCATGGACGAACATTACAAAAGGTGTTATTGCATAAAGGAGCTCATCCGTATGTTAAAGACGAGGTAAAAGCCTTAGCAAAAGGGAAAATCCCATAACCATAAAAATGGTATGGACGATATGAAGGAAGCTTGTTCACAAAATATTCAAACACAATGAATAGTGAAAAGGAAAGGCATTCATACATTCATAAAATTTAAAGGGTAGACGACCATCGTCCAAAAACCCTTGAGTATATTGCTTGTTCATAAAACTCGTCCATAAACTTGGACGAGGAAATTGTACTCAAATAAATTTAAATAAAAAAGAAAGTAAAAGCCCAAAACATTAGGGCACTCAAGCAAAAATACAAAACTTTTCAGAAAAAGTTATCATTGATCACTGGGAGCATTCTTTGGATCGTCTTGTGTCACTTCGTTATTGGCGTCGTCCACCACATTGACGTCCTCAGAACTCGTCCCTAACATTGAGCTCTCCGTTGCAAGGGGAAGTTTGAAAGAATCGAAGTTAAGATCAGGGAAGGCTTCCTTGGCATCAGCACGGAAGTCCTCATATCCAGCAGCATAATGGCTGTCTAGACGATTCTTGTACTCGTCAGACTTCTTGAAAGCTGATATGGCTTCTTCCTGTGCCTTCTCCAAAGACGAGGTGAGCCTTGAGACTTGTCCTTCCAGATATGTGACGCGGGTATCTTTTTCAATGGCATCCGTCTTGAGTTCCTCAACTTCATCTTTCAGCTTCGTCTCAACCCCCAGCAAACGGTTGACCTCGTCCATCAACCTGATCCCTTCCCCCTTCTTCAGCAGGATTTCCTTATTCAGCTCCTCTGTCTTCTCCTTCGCTGTCTTGGCCTCCTCAGCAAGTTCCTTGGCCTGGCACGTCGCTGTATAAAACTTTGACATAGCCTGATCATGGACGAAAGAAAGTTAAGAAAATTCTACTTTTTTAAAGATTCAGTAAAAACACTCAAGGACGAAGGGAACTCATACCTTGAAGAGATCATGGATACCAGAACGTTCAAACTCCTTCACTGACATGTTGTAACATTCGTTAACTTCATTGTCAGTGACGATACTTTTGAACGTCCTCCATGCATATCCCTCGTCCAGCACAAGGTTCGAAGGACGATCAGACGCTTCAGACGAATGAGGCTTGCGAGGAGTCTTGGCTAGAGAAGGAGTGGGATCAGTTGTAGCTGGATGAATTACTTGGACGGGCTCCACAATGACAGGAGGGTCGTCCAGGTTCACCGTCGGAGTGAACTTAGGGACCTTGGGAAGGGAAGTCTGAGTGGTTTTTGGTTTCTTAGGACCTCGACGACTAGGAAGGTCGCCCAGGTCCACACCACTTGAAATCTTCTTTGACTTCCTCTTCCCAGCCTGGACGGCTCCTTTCTGGACGACAGGAGGCACAAAAGCTCCCTCGTCCCCACTAAGCACTGTTTTGTCTTTATTCTCCCTCATTGTAATTATTCCTATAGACGAGGAAAATCAGTTAAAAAAAAGGGGGAAAGAAAAAAGAATGAACAGAAAGAAGTAGAAGGATGGACGACACTTACTTCGTCTAGTGGTTTCCTCGTGGCTTAGGTTCTCAGCAGTGGGTTCTGGACCAAGTCCCCAAGTAGCTAAACTGCTGAAGGTCACTAGTTCGTGAAAAGACCTTCTAGGGAAGGCACGAACTTTTTCTATTTGGTCCAAGTAAAACTTGTCCAAGCGTGGACGGGTAACAGCTGCACCAATAAAAGAAAGGTGGTTAGACGACTGAAAGATAGAAAAAGTGCAAGGAATAAAAGAAATGACACAGGAAGAAAACATACCCTCAGGACGAAGGCGACCTATGGGGCTGGTAAAAGGAGGGAAGGGGGCATTACTAACTTCAGTTGGGTCCCCAGCCCAGCTTCCAGAAATAATAAAAAACTCTTGTTTCCAGAGCCTATCAGACGAGCTACGGCCCGTTATTAAACTGTAATGAGAGCCTCTGGACGAGAACTGGTAAAAACCAGCAGATTTTTTAATCTCTGAGGGCTTATAACAGTAAAGGAACTCGTCCACTGTTAAAGGACAGTTCCCTTCTAATGCCTCACGCCATAACACTTGCATGGCAACTATCGTCCTCCAACCATTGGGATTAAGTTGGTTAGGACCAATACCTAACTTATGAAGAAGGCCTCTACAAAATGAATTTAAGGGAAACCTAAGACCAGCTAAGAGATAAGATGAATAAACTCCTAAACCAGAGGAAGGTGAACAACACCACTCTCCTTCCCTGGGTAGACGAGGTTCAAGCTCAGCAGGAATTTGGTATCTATCTACTAAAGTTTTTAACTTAGAAGCATCTAAGGTGGATGCAACCTCAGGCGCACAGCTATATATTACATTTTCTTCTTCCTCCTCCTCGTCCTGAGAAGGGCTAGGTGGCGCTCTGGACGAACTAGCTCCTGTTCCAGAGGCCGTCCTACGTTGCATTTCTTGAAATTCTTCTAAAGAAATGCCAGGAACTCCAGACGAGTACTGCTCGTCCGAGGAACTACTACTAAAACTAGTACTACCCTCATCACTCTCATAACTCCCAGATGAGACGTCCTGATACTCGTCTATCTCTCTCTCTATACTACTAGACGAAGACATAACTAAAGGAAAGACGAAAACGAAAACCTAAAGAGAAGAGGAAGTACCTGAGAACTAGGACGAATGCTAGACGAGAGTCTTGGACGAGATAGCAGAAGGAAGTTTATGATGAGGTGAAGGGCAAGAAAGAGAATGTGCTTATTTATAGGGCCCACGAGTAGGGTCAGCGAAGCGACATCATCCACTGAGAAAATGACACGTGGCGATTACATTGAAAAGTGTAAATCGATTTAACTGCTCAACGTGTTAAACCACGACACGTGGCTGTATGAACGGGATAAAATCCCTATAATGTCCCTGGACGACACCCTGGACTAGGGGGCAACTGATGGGTAACCAAAAAATTACATCTATGGCTCGTCCAGATTGGTCGTCCATCACCAATGGTTAGCCAAATCTCTTATTCGTCCAGAGATCTCGTCCATGAGAAGCTGACCCAATTGAATAAACCTCGTAATCAAAGTGAAAGAGTCGTCCATATGCGAAGCAGATGGACGACCAAACAATGGCATGACAAAGGGTCGTCCATAGGGTCGTCCATAGACATTGCACATGGACGACCCTACAACACTTAACAAATTCTGGAGCGGGTAACCAACCCGTGTTCATCGCCAGCAATTTCTCTTAAGTATGTAACTTCCATCAGCGGTTACTGCTTTTATAGCCGTTGGGGAAGTTACCTCCGTGAAGCCAGTTATTCCATAAATCTTGGGGAGGTTACTAAACCAACTGTCCCAAGACCCCCTATATAAAGGACCGGTCTGAAACAGGCAAAGGTATGATGAAAACTCTGATACTTTACTCCCGAAAAGTTGGAATTACATTTCCTTGTTAAGAAAACTAACTTTATCATCGGAGAGTATTTGACCGGTCCACCCTGGTCACTTCCTTCAGTGTTTCTTCTTTTCAGGCCTTCGCTACCGCCTTCGCTACCGCCTTCGCTACCGCTGTAGCCGACCGAAGCCGAAGTGTTCAACCAACTGATTTCATACATCATCAGTTGTCAAAACAACTAAGCATGAGTAAGAATGTCATATTTTAAATTTATTATTATTATTCCAACTTAAAATTATTTTCTATATAGAGTTTATGAAAATAATCATATAAATTCATTTAATATAAATAATTAATGCACAACAATAAATAATTAATATATGCATTTACTCTATTGGCTAATTCAATGAACTAATACTTTAATATAAATGCAAACTTTGTTGAAGTACAAAACTAAATAAAGAGAACTTCAAAGAATGCGCCACATGACACAACCTCATACTCTCCAACATGAGGTCTTTGCTTTTATATATATATATATATATATATATATATATATATATATATATATATATTGATATTGATGATTGATTGTATAGTTAAATCCAATAGAGAGAGAGAGAGAGAGAGAGAGAGAGAGATGCATAAATAAATAAAGAGACTCTACAAATGAGCCAAACTAAACGCACAATTTTGGAAGTTTCAAATTAAATCCTGAATTTAAGATTGTTGTAAATTAAATATTATAGTGTCACTAATTTCAAATCGATCCTGAATTTTTAACATTATATTAATTTTTTTTTATACAAGATAAAATTTATTCTTTAGCTTAATCTAAGTGTACATATGTGTGAAACTCCTTCCTGGAGACTTGAAACTTAACCCTTGCCTCCCACACTCACAAGCATTTATAGTTGTGGAATGATCACTGCACCAAGGGTGCGCGGTGGTACATTGTATAAATTTAAACCCTGAACTCTTCAAATTTGGTTTAGGGGGCTTGATTTTCAGGAGTTTAAATTTATAATTAATTAGCCCCTCCAATTGTTTCAAATAAACACGTTTATGGGTCAAATCATCTCTCCCCTACTATGGAATTATGAAGAGAGAGAGAGAGAGAGAGAGAGAGGTGAGTTATAGTTTGCATTATTAAGAGGCAGCAGCTTTATGAAGGGAATAGGGGCACTATATATAAAGGGAATAGTCACCATAATAAGTACACCACACCAATTAGGCAAATAGTATGTGGTATGTTCTGATGTCAGATACTTTGAGAAAGTTGATGTTTTATATGCAAATCCATGAGCATATGTGTGTGTGTGTCTGCAATGATAAGTAAAGGCCTTGAGGATACTAAAACCGAGGACTTTTAAGACCAAGTCTGGTATATCATTTCCCTAGAACCAATTTTATCTATCAATTATTTGACAAGGCATTGAAGATTAAAATGCAGATGCTTCCACTTAAAAGCAGAAAAAGATCTAACATGAAAACAACGAGGTGTATGACAATGATACTCTAGTGTGACTATTTGTTTTCTGCAATCTGCCTGTGAAAAATGTACGTAGTTTCTTTTAGCCTGTGTTACTGTGTTAGGATTAAAACTTTGGGCATTATTCAGCCCTTAATTCAATTTGTTTTGTACTTAAACACAAAAGGAGGAGTTGGTATAGTGTCACCGTTAGCGGGAGAAGAAGGGAGAGCTTATTATAACACTATTAGGTTGGAACCCACTTCTCCATAAAGTGAGAGAAAGAGAGGAGTATGGCTTTTTATCAAGGAATTTCAACCATATTATTCTAGTATGATCCTTCTTTAGAATACTGTACAGAGACAAATGCATGAGAGGCAATGATGCAAAAATCCAAGATGCAAATCCATTTCTCCTAAGGAACATAAATCCATTATGAGTTAAAGCTCTTCTGTCCATACCATCATTGTGGGCATATTGCAATTGATAGAATATAAACTACAAAGTGGAACACTACCAACAATACAAAAGGATGTTTATTAATTCCCAGCATAACCAGATTCTTCCTAAAGGCCTAAAAAGCTCCAACTAAAAAAAAAAAAAAAACCTTTTCCTCACTCCAAGGATGAATAAAGTTTTCCTCAAATCAAAAGAGAAAAGGAAACACATCAAGATTCAATAAAGAACCCCACAGATTGAAAAAAGATTCCATTTCCAAATTCTTGAGAACAGAGGGAACACTAGCAACACAAAGCCTTAAAATGCACATTATAGAGATAAAAATGAGCTGCACAATGTGCACATACCTCTCACGGTGAATCAGTGGTTTTGATTGGCTTCAAAACCTTTGTATTTGGCTGCCAACCCAAGACTGAGAGCAATTTTAAAGAGACAAGGTTGATAGGGAAAAAGGAGTTCATGTAGTATATACGTTCAGAATGAGAGGAAAAGAGAAACTTTTTTTATATATAGTCGGTGGGGTGTATAGTTTTGGAATCTTAATTCTATTACCCAAACCCTGTTTCCATTTTGGGTTGGGAAGTGCACGTGACGATCGGCTTGGGTCGGGCCAGGTTATCTTAATAAACGGGTTAGAAAGCAGGTTGGGTTGACCCATAATGATACATTTTGATTTTTTTTTTTATATATATAAAAATAGAAATAAAACATCTAAAAAATTTTGGCCTTGTGAAAAAACATGAGAAATTCTACCTCCACAATATTTTCACAACAAATATTAGGTAGAAGGTTATTATTAGTTGTTATGGGTGGGCAAAAAAGTTATTTAAGTTGTGAATTCAAATTAGAACTAATAACAACTTACCACTTATGATTTGTTATGAAAGTGTTGTGAAGATATTGTAGACGTAGCGCTTCTCCAAAATATTGCAATTTATAGTCTTAATTGCTTTTGCCTTGGTAGTTTTAGAACTTCTAGCAATTCTATAACGGCTTCAATTCACAAAGGCATGTAGGTTTTAGGTCATTTGAACTGATAGCACTACTGTTGGCCAGTGAATTATGTTGTGCTTGACATAGTTGAACGGATCCCATGTTAGTGTGGGTGTATTCTAATCACTTGTACTTTTTTTTAAAGTTTTATGAGACTTGTATTTTATTATTGGGTTAATAAACTAGTATAAACTTCTTGTGATATCTTAAGATATGACATGCAGCCTTGCATAGGCATGAGACTTACCTATATCACACACATGTCACGTTCTCTTTTTGGACTCTAATAGCTGTCTATGATTGTTTTGTTCATTCAGCTTGAGCTTAACTTTATTGGATCCGGTTAATGTATACGTATACATTAATCATCCATTTTAAAAAACTTTTACAAGAAATTGGAAAGGCTGACAATAGAACAGACCATATGAGAAGTAGGAACACAAATAAATGACTTCCCCGTCATGTCCCGTAAGAAATTTCTTCCCTCTTGCCAAAAACTTAGAGAGTGAAACTGTGAAAGTCAAACCACAAGCAATTATGTCTGGCCTGCAATGAAAAACTTACACTTAACCCACCAAAAGTCCCATTTCTGTCCCCAATTTTTTTTTTCAGATTAGAGCTTCTATATCATGGCACAATCTAGTAGGTAATTTGAAGCATGACGTCGTATAACTATATAAGTAGGTAATGCTTGAGCCACCATCTTTGTTAAAACCTCTCGGCCTGCTTGAGATAATAGTTTCCCCTCCTATCCTTGCAACTTCCTCCACACCATTTGTTTGATGTTCTCAAAGCTCTCTTTCTTTTTTCAACCAATAAAAGATAGACATAAATATTTTTCATATTGTTGAACCACTGACACTCAAGAGCTATTTTAATTGTATCCTGCAAAACTTGTGGTGTTGACTTGCTGAAAAAAAAAAAAAAAAAAAAAAAAAAAAAAAAAAAAAAAAAAAGTGGTTTTTGCTCTATTGATCTGTTGGCCCGATGCTCTCTCATACTTGGCTAAGACCTCCAATAGCTTCTTGCATTCATTTTCTTTTGCCCTGCAAAAAATAAGACTGTCATTTGCAAAAAAGAAATGTGTTAGTCAATGTCCATTCTGGCAAATAGAAACATCCCATATGTCTCCCAATGTCTCAGCTCTTTTCAATAGCCCATGAAATCCTTCTGTGCACAAACGGAATAAATATGGTGAGAGAGGGTTGCCTTGGCGAAGACCTCTAGTTAGTGTAATATGCCCATGTGGTTTCCCATTGATCAAAACCAAGTAAGTCGCTATAGAAATACACTCCATCATTAATTTTGTCCCAGTATCAACAAATCTCATTTTTTTTTCATTAATTTTTCCATGTGCTCCCATTCCACCCTATCGTAAGCCTTGCTCATATCCAATTCTAGTGCCATATAACCTATGTTACCCGTAGAGTGATTTCTTATATAATGCAAAGTTTCAAAAGCCACCATGATATTGTCTGAAATTAAGCGTTTCATCATAAAAGTGCTTTGATGTTCAGAAATAAGATGTGGCAAAATCTTCTTTAACTTGCTTGGTAGAACCTTGGAAAATACTTTGTATAAAACATTGTTGAGACTAATAGTGCGATATTGTGAAACATATTTAGGATTTTTTAGTTTGGAAATCAAAATGATAAAAGAATGGCAAAGTGCACTTGGGAGAGTACCCGAATTTAAATAGATTAAGATAACCTTAGTAGCGTCATTACCAACCAAAGACCAATAGCTTTAATAAAAAAATGGAGGCATACCATCTAGCCCAGGTGACTTCACGGGTGCCATATGTTTCAGTGCAAGTTCCACTTCTTGGGCTGTAAATACTTCTGTCAATTGTCTGTTTACATCGTCTGTCACTGTAGTTGGGATTTGTGCCAGAATTTCATCAAAGCTGTCCAGATTGCTTGATGTACAAAAAGAAGCTGGTAAAAACCCACCACAATATCAACTGCATGGCCAGGTTGTGTATTCCACTGCCCTTCTTCATCATAGAGGCCCTTGATATAAGTCCTTCGACGTCACTGTGTTGCCTTGCTATGAAAGAACCTTCTGTTCTTATCTCCGTTCTTCAGCCATTGAATTTTTGAGCAGTGAGCCCATATACTATCCTCACGGTCTAAGAGCATATTTATTTCTGTTTCTAGTTGTTTCATTCGACTAGCACTCCCTCCATTCATAGCCAATTTCTCTGCCTTTTCAAATAATTTTATTTTCTTCTCTAGCTCTCGGCGAACATTCCCAAAATTTCGTTTGCTCCACTTTGGCAACTCCTTTCCACGTGTATCAGTTTTTTTTTTCAAGAATTTTTAGCTCCCATGATTCCTCATTATTTTCCTTCCAAACCACTTCAACCGTATCGCCACATCCTTTTTCAGTCATCCATATCTGTTTAAATCTAAAGGGCCTCTGTCGTCTGCAATCCATGCCATCGGGCACTATCCAGAGAGTTTTGTGGTCTGATGTAGTGACGTCAAGGTGTTATACCCTTGAAATAAAGAGAGCCAATCAATAGTTGCCGCTGCTTTCTCAAGGCGTTCCCAAACCGTGTCTGCAAGGGATCTTTTAGCTAAAAACACAATGGAGGGATCTTTTGGAGGGTTTTGGAGGGATCAATGAGTTTCTTATATTCAAAATTATCCTAGCTTCATCCGACCATCTTTTGGCTAAAAATACAACGGAGGGATCAATGAGTTTCTTGTATCGCTGTAACACCATAAGGTGTTTATCAAAGCTCCAAGGTTCCGTTGATAAGATTTTTTCCATCTAAGTTTTGTTATCAAAGGTAAACAAAACTATATGATCCTCCTCCTTCTTGACCTTAAACCCGTTTCTTGATCTCCAAATTGGGTTAAAAGTTTTTGCAATAGTGTCAATATTAAGTGCACGTTTCGTCAAAAATTTTGCTGCAATAACAAATTCTAGCACTTCCTCTTCTAGATAGAGATCAGAGCCCTCACGGTTAGAAAGAGTTAGGCAACTCCACGCTTTTGTTAGGTTGTCATTGGACGAAAAGATAGAATTTGGGAAGGATAGAAACTGTTTCCTAAGCCCTTCTCTCTTCGAATCCGGAATGAGAAAGGAAAGAGCTGCAGTCTCTATATATTGAGCGGGGTAATCTGAAATCTGGCATGTGTTGCGTTTTATCGGGTTCGAAGTTCTACTTCTTCGGTGGCAAACATGATGATTTTCGTGTTTTGGAATCCTCAGACTAGGTTGATGAAGATGTCAAGATCAAGTACAAGGATGTTAAACGGGATAGATTTCCGCCAGAAGTCTTTGTTTTTGACACAGCCACCACCGCCACTGCCACCGCGATGAAAACCGGAAAGAATTCCCCCTCTCCTTTTGTATTCGATCAGAAGATCTACGTGCTTCGAAGCACTAGCTTTTATGCACCCGGAACCGGAAGAGACTCGAACTCTATAAAAAAATTATATAAAAAAGCTCTCTTTGATTGAGTTCTATGAACCTGAACTTGATGAGGGGACCCTCTTGCCAAGTCCCCTGCTTAGGAACGATCCTCCCACTGAATGGGTGGGGCATGCTGTTTTGTGAGAACGAAGGAAGGTTCTTTTTCTAGATCATCGTTCCCATCTCTACTGTTTTGATCTCAAAAAACTTGTATGGATAAATTACTCCCCAAGCCTTTCCTACTCCTACTTTGATGCCTTCTATAGAGGGAGGACTGAGTTTGTGGACGGTACCCTTTATGGATTAAGTCGCAATCACAACTTCACAATAGCTGCAATGAAAGTCCCATCTGAGGATGAGGATGTGGAGAAGAAGGCTTCAGTTCAATTTCTCTCCAACAAAAAAGTGGGTTTGGGTATGGTTAATTTTCCTCCACAGGTGACATCCTCTAGAAGCATTCTTCACTTGGGAAATGGATTCTTTGCTTATCTTTTGTCTGGCATGCCTCTGCCTTCCCGCAATAATCTTGATGAACACGACGACAAAGAACGTGTTCTTAGCATCCTAATTTTTCAGGCCTTCCCGAGGACATACATGGAAGATCACGCCCAGGCTAAATTCCTGTATTCCGTCCATTATAAAATCAATTCTGCCTTCTCAAATCAAGGGGGAATCCTTGGCTGCTTCTCTGTTGGACCCGATGTGCTGCCGCCTTGGACCAAGGAGGATGACTATGCAGCCATTACCCAATCTTTGCATCCCAATTCTGTGGAGGCCGAGGGGGACAAGGATGTCAGAGTATAGTAGTTGCTACAACTAGTGTCGAGGCAACACAAGCGGATGATGTTGTTCATGACAGCAACACAGATACTGAAGATGATTTCAGTATGACTGCAGGGTCCAGGTTGCTAGGTAAGAGAAAGGCCATTGATTACCCTCATGGACCTAGATGCCATCCGTTGGGGAGCAATCTCACCAGGCCGTGTGATGCGAAGCCAATTAATGGGGATTCTAATAGAGGAAATAAAAATGAACTGTGAGGGTTGGATTGTGGAGGGGGTGAATATAAGTCATAGAGCTCAAAGTTCTAAAGTTTGTAGGTTGTTTTTGAAAGGTGAGAATCAGGAAAAATGTATGGTAATCAATCTTTATAGGTGTCGAAAGGTAGCCAATTATTATGGTTTTTAGTAAAGATAGTTACAACTTTTCATGGTTACGGGAATGTCCAAGGTTTTCTTTATTCTCAAATCTATGTAATTCAAAACTGTTAATAAAATGCAAATTTCAATTGGGTCAGGCTTAGATCCAGTGTCCAGTAGCACTGGACCCGTTGAAATGATGACATATGTTCACTTTTAGACACATGTCACTATCTGACTGGGTCCTATGCACTGAACTTAAACCAAGTCCTTCCCAATTTATATGCTACGGATTGAATAAATCATTAGTTATTTAGCTTGGTGAAGGCCACTTACACCTACTGAGGTTTATTTATTTATTTTAGGTAGTGTCTTATTTTCTATGGTAGGCTTGTTACCCAGACAATGTCATGCTATTGGTTTTCATTTTTTTTCAGTACTCTTTTCTATATCGTGATTTTTAATATGACAACTTTGGAGTTGATTTGACGTAAATTTCGCCTATGTCTTTTCTAGGAGATTTTGAATAATTCAAACCATGGTAAAATGAGAGAGCCGAAGAATACCATTTTTTTTTTAAGTGGCTTAATTGATCATAAGTTTTATCAGCACTAACAAATGATGATCCTGATATCTCAAACTGACCTTCGTTTATTTACTTTGGCTTAGTTTTCACCTAAATGCTTATAAAAAAATAAGAATAAATCAGTGGATGGAAAAACCAAGTATAAGCGGACAATAAAAAAAATGATGAAAAACCAATAGAAGATGGAATTAAGAGGACCACAAATCAATGAATGTGAAAATTAATATTTACAAAAGAATGAACAGCACGGCATAAGCAGAGACCCACAAAGAAACCAACCATATCCACCCTATACTTTACAAGGAGCCATACGCCGAAGGCTGAAAAAACTATACAAAAAAAGTTGAATTAGAAATTATGGCAAACTTCATGAGCTGATCAAGTTCCCAAAATTCCACCATTTCCTTTTTTTCTTTGTGTCGACTGCAGGCAGATCTAAACATGAAACAGTACAGAAAGAAACGTAATTAAAATCACTGCAAACTTAGCAAATGTTGCTAACATATATGCTTGCATCTTGTGTAAAATAATCACATCCAAACCTTTTCAACAGTTTTTTGATGATTAAATACTTGAGAAGAAGCACAGACATTTGAAACTCAGTTAATGGAATTGTATCATGTTTCTATCTAATTATTTATGAGCGCCTAATATGTCATAAGCCTACAACCTCACCCTCCACCAAATTCTTTATATAGGAAGAGCCATTTGAGATAGAATTCAGTGGCTTGTTTCTGCTAATTCATAATTGATTATGCTCCAAAATTTCATTATTGCTTCTCTTTCCTTGGAATTCACTGGCATGTTTCTTTTTATTCATAAATGAAAATGCTCCCAGATTCCATTATTGCTTCTCTTTCCTTGGTCCCTTTATTCCAAAATGCCTTCATGAAATGTAGATAGAGGAAGAAGTAACCCATGGGAATGGTTATTAAAAAGAAAATCCTGATTTAGACCTTAAAATCTTACTACTAAAAAGCAAAAAATGACTCAGACCTTAAGTAAAATCTTAAATGTGTAAGATCTCATTATGATCCCAATTTAGAGAGTGGGATCTCCTCATGGGATCTTGATCTTTTTTATAATATTTATCAGTTTATACAATAGTTATATTTTTTGGCTGTTTATTTACTTATTTAAATCCACATGTAAAAAGGATATAAAGGATTTGAAGGTGCAAAAACTACTCAAATGTTACAAATTTATTATTAGTATAAAATAAGGACCACAATCTTTATGGAAAGGAGTGTTTATAACACCAATTCCAAATTAGTTTAGGTGTTAGATTTTGCTAATTTTAATAATCGGTAAAGGTAGTAAAGGTTCAAAATTTATAATCAACTAAGCAAATAACTTTATCTACAGTTCTTTCTCAAAAAAAAACTTTATCTACAGTTCTACACAATTAAAGAACCTTGTGTTCATTGCTTCTTTCTTCTTTCGTGATGGTTACTTGAATAGTAGACACCTAGTACAAAACGGCATGTGTTGAAAATTTTTAGTTTTAAGTACTTTTAAAATATCATATTGCTACATTACTATTAGTTATTTTAATAGCTTGTAAAATCTTACGATCTTCAATTCAATCTTCACCAATGTTAGGTATGGTCTAACTTTTCATTTGCCTAAAATTCCAGTAAATGTATATTATGAATAAATATATATTTACCTCCTTCTGGATAAATCGAATTGTAATGCACCTCAGCCCAAAAGCTCAAGAAAATAACTGCACAAGCCAAAAAGATTGTGTTTTACACTAACCATCTTACCAAACAAATCAAAACATGACAAGGCTAGGAAAGAAAAGACATGAAAGTTATCCACTGAAATGATCAGAATTAGTAAAAAAAAAATCTTTTTATTTATTTTTGATAAGTTTGGCCCCAAGAAGAATGGGGAGGGGAGATTCAAACTTGTGACCTTTGCTTTGCTAGGCATGATTCTAGCTGATTGTAGTACCCCTTGGGGTTGTAAAAATGTTTTATATCTTACATATAGATTGGCTAAAATACAACTGCAATTTACCGAGTTTGGTTCCAGGCTAATCATCAGAAAATTGTTCAAAGAGTTCTGATGATCAAGCCAAATTAAAAATAAAAAATAAAAAATCATAAAAAACACAAAGTCAAGCAAGACATCCAAAGATTGACAAAAGTTTCAAAGGGCTCAAAAAATATTCAAAACTCTACATACAATCAAGGGAGTTGTGGATCAGACAGTAATGTTCAAATTGATCGATATCATGATTTACATAAACATTATTTCACGAAGAAGCTTAAGGAAGGGGGGCAGGGGTTTGTATTATAATTTCAGCATGATTCAGATATTCAAAATAGCATGTGTTGTTTGTGAAAAAAGGTTGCTTTGTGTCAAATTAATTTATAGCAGGGAAAGCCAACTTTCCTTGACATTTACAACAAGCATACATGAACATGCACATATCTTAAATGTGACACTGGTAACGTTAAAAATAGATTCTTCCATTTTGACATCACATGTATATCAATCAGAACAACTACAAACTTAATCTGCATTGGTTATTACACATCAATTTTTACAACAATAATGAACAATTCTATTCTTACCTCGTTTGGACTTTTCGATATGTGGAAGGATCTCAATGTAACATGTTTCCTTAAATGAAGTTAGCACAAATATCTTGACTCCAAACTGCAAACATATAGTAAGACATGCATCATTCTTCAACCACAGAGGGCTTACACACACACACACACACACATAGATATCAATGACTTATAAAGCAAAAATCACTAAAACACTCTTGCAGCACATATTACATCAACACAGAAGGAGGGGGAGGAGTGGGGGAGAAAGTAACACTTCTAAGACACAACTTACAGAAAAAAGCGTATTGCATATTTGCTTTGAAAAAAAAAAAACTCTACAAGAAGGCATGTACTTGATCACCTTGGACAAGTTAATCATAAAGTATGCTATACATGAAATTTTATTCATGCTGAATGGGAAAGGTTCTGCATATTTAACCAAAAGTTAAAAATGCGACACATAATTTAACCCATGTCTGCACCCAATAGGTGTTGTTTACAATTTCATGTCACCTTAGGCAATTTACAATTTTCTCCCACTTGCAGCACATTTCCATAATCTTATTCATAACTTACAGTACACAAAAGTAGTACATTTACAATTTTAGCCTACACCTTCAGAAAATTTCAGCCACTAAGTGGTACAGACACTCTCAAGAGCTAAACTTCCTCTTATAAAAAAAATGAAAAGACCCAACTTCCAATTGTAATTTTCTAATGTCAACTGCTACAGTATAAGCTATATTCCATATAACTTAACAGAAAAACAATAAACTACTATCCACATAGGATATCATGATGGGAAATTCCTTCAAGTTCAGTAAAGTTTAGGCAATCAGGTAATAGAAGTATCAATGAAAAACATTAAAAATTGTTTTCTAAATCACCAAAGATTGCAGAAAGTAAAGGGAGAAATAGAAAAGTCTTATAGTTCCTCATACCCAATCTGCAGCAGCCTGTAATGTCACATGATCACCCCATTCGCCACTCCTAGTTCATGAACCCAGCATATAAGCATGAGAAATATTGTAATATATATTTTTGTGAATAAAATACCATTAAAACAGACAATAGCACAATACTTGCTCATTTTCTTCAAATAGTCATTGTAAGCCATGGGGACATAACCCTCGTACATTTCCGGGTGACACTTAAGCTGATGACAACAACAAACAAAAATTATGACACTTCAAATAAATAATTAAGTTTTGACATCTTAAAATAAGGACAGATCAAATGCAACCAACCTGTTGAGTAATCTGTTCTCTTACAGAAGCATGGTGGTCAGGAGAACGATACAGTTGATCAGATAAAGCACGAAACTGGGAAAATACAGAACTAATAAGATGTCTTTCAAGTATATAACATTAAGAAGTAACGCCAATAATTATTATCAAGCATCACAAATATAAATACATAACCATCCACTTTCACTGATAACGTACAATTTTTGTATAACTTCAAGCAATTCGCTTGCACTGTAAAGGGCATACATCAACAATCTGGACCTTTCTCACTCAGAAATCATGAATGATGAATTTGTTACAAACCCATGCGTAGAACTCACCCTTGAAGACCGGCTTGCAAGGGGAGGGTGCCCAAGAGCTTATAAACACATGGTTAGGTTTATACTTAATCCATGTAGGAGACTAAGATCATAACAGAATTTTACACAAGTATTTAAAAAGAAACAAAGCTTCTTAAGTCAATGGATAATTATGAAATAATTTGAAGTCATTTAAATTATAGAAACAGAAATCAGCATGGCTGGACAATTTCATTTGCAACTCAAATGAGGCATTTATACAAATTAGAGAAGAAAAAGACCAAATGTTGGTAACTGCAGTTAATGACCATTAAAATTAAACAAGTACATACGTCAAGTATATCTGCATGTGACTTGGACACCAACTGAATCTGGCAAAGGAAACCACCCCAACCTATCATCTATTCAAATAAGGCATTTAAAAGGTAGTTATAGCAGAAGATCCAGATAAAGGTTTGTTGCCTTCATTGGATGCCTATTACTTAACATAGCATATCAGCCATCCCAAAATATTAGCAAATGACAACTCAAGGAATCTTCTGTACATGATTCATGAGGTCCATTAAGTTCCAACTTATTTTGGATTTCACTTTAAAATTGAATTGATTTCACAAAAATCATTTTCATGAAAAATAAGGCTAAATTTTTTCTGGTGCAATGAATTGCTTCTAAGGGCAGACTTAAAAGAGAATAAATATTATGACCAGCAACTAACATCCAAGAATGTACTGCAAGGTGATACTCATAACAAGCCCATAAAAAATGATAACTGAGATATAATGTGCAGGCATAAAATATTATAAATTAATATTCTTTATCTTCAGCCCCATCCCACTGAAAATAAATAGCTAAGCAATAAACCAAAACTATTTTTTACTACTGAACAATATCATAGAACCTATCGTTTCCATTTCCAAGCTTAAGCATTTATGCAAAAATATTTTTTTGTGTGTGCATGTGTTGTGGGGGGGAGGGAGCCAACCTGGCAGTTACCATCTCCTTGAACCTTAAGCTCAACCAGCTCATATAACTCCAGTCTGAAAAGACCAAATATCTTAATATTAGATACGTAGTAATTTGAATGAATTTTCAATTGTTATAAATACCCAAAAAGAAAGGTCACACACTAAAGTAATAAGTAATAACTTATAAAAATGTAAGAACTTCACAAGAAAAATGCATTAAAAAAACTATGTCACCAAGGCCATCACAAAAACCTCATTCATAGCCATGTCAATAGAGTTCACGTAAGAATCACATACAAAATGTAGATCTTGGATTTGTTAAAATAAAGATGACTCTAAGCTTATATTCATTACGTTTATGCTATACTCAGTAATACTTTACCCTTCCAAACTCTTCTCTTTTTCCCCACCCCTCTTATAAATTCCAAAGCCACCCTAATGTAGGTTTTGGTTTGAGAAATCAAAAATGCCGCTGGCATTTAGATTCTCAAGAATGTGATGTTGGGGAACCTGAATGCCCAAGAAAGTACATTGCCCACATTTGGTTTAATTAGAAATCTATTAAGATTCTTGAGAATGTGAGGTCACATATTTGGTTTATTTCCAAAATTTTTATAAGAATGATTTATTCTTCCCAAATTATCCTTAGATTTATAAATACAATGTGTCACATGTGTATTACCCATCACTTTTACATGGCTTATACAAAAAAATAATAATAAGAATAATAATATGAACCATGAATTAACTCAAATCTCCTAAAATAATAATAAGAATTATTTCATTTAAAAAAAAATGGTTTTCAAGGATATCATTCCTTGTCAATCAAAATTATTTATTTTCTTAAAAGACAAAAAATTTCAAATAGGAGGTAAAAAATTTTATTAAAAAAAAAATTAAAGGTGAATATAACCATAACATCAACCAAAAAAAAAGTTGAATATGTAGCAGTAGCGCTTTATATAATTATATCCCTTTAAAAAATAGAACTTTCCCAAAGCATGGGAATGTGTTACCCACCTTTTTAAAAGAGTATCCACAAACCCCCAAAATGGGAATCTAGATGCTTGTAGGTATCCAGATTACCTAGAACTATTTGTAACCAAACATAAGGATGCTTGGAAATCCTAAAATATTACCCTGGACCAAATGACTAGCACATGTCAAACAATAACCCTTTTTTTGATATGTAATATGATAATCACTTTCTCCACAAAGTTCCACAACATGAACTTCAAAATCCTGCCCATCTTAAAATTTCAAAATGACCCCTAAACCTGCTCATTACAAATTCAATCCTTATATAATAATTTCAGATTTTATGCCCTATTTAGTATTTATGCTCTTTGTTCATAATTCAAGTTCCCCTTCATTCTGTGCAAGTGGAAAATTTCAGTTCTCAGTACATAAATCTAACATGATAAGACTGGCAGCTCAAGGATCATTCAAGTGTTTTTGATGAATTATGAAGGCTGCTTTAATAGTTGTAATATTTTCAGTAAAAGCATATAACAACCTGGACAGCTCAAAACTCAAAAAAATACTAAGCATAGAAAGACAAGAAAAAATGACACAAGACCTCTCTAGCAGCCTTTGATGATCTGATATTTCTTCATCAACTGTGGGTATTTTCTCAATAGTTTTAGGAACATGCTGCAAAAAATAAATGAGAGAAAGCATCAATTGCAGTACAATTAAAATGTCAATAGCCACAGCTTGGACAAGAAACTAAGAAAGTGGATCTATCTGCTCAAAAGTAACCATATTTGATTCAAAGAAATTAAAGTCAAATTGAGGTTGTAATGAAACTAGGCTGTCATTTAAAAGGATTTGACTCACAGGAGATTTAGGACAAGTATATATATCCATTCTATTCCCAACAGCGCCCCTAAAAAAACTAGAGGATGATCTATGTCGCTGATCCACTTTAAGCTGAACTGCTACTCTCCTTGATGTTACTATAATAAAAGTTATTCCTAATTCATTTATGGAATCTGCTTTACAATGGCATCATGTTCAATATGTGTGAATATCAATAGCCAAGAATATCACAGCTTAGGAGAGGTTTGAAAATCAAAAGCAACTAAACACCCACAATAGAATAAATTCACACCCATTCTCACTGTGACTTTAATTAAGCATCCTGGATACAAAACCTTCATTTTCTTGAAAATGCTAATATCGCTCTCTCTCTCTCTCTCTCTCTCTCTCTCTCTCATACTTTTTAAAAGGACACAACACTACACGTAAGACATTTCAGACAATTCCACTTCTAGCCATTCAATCCTCCTATTGTAATATATTGCAGATTCCACACACAAATAATGAAAAGGAGGATGACAATGATAACCTATGACTTGAAAATATATGTTGCCAGACAGGTGAACAGAACAACTGAAGATAGTATACTTACAGGAACAGGAACCATCTGATTCAATCGTTTGCCTACTTCACCATCAAGACTGGACTCATCAGCTATATCGAATATATGTAACAAATCATCCACATAAGATGGATTTCCTCCTCCTGGGCTAGAGCATGAAGCGAACATTTTAATTTCAGGATGTACATCATTTTCCACTCTGTTATGATCACTCGCCTCCTCTATTATGATTCCACAGGGAACTGCATTCTCCATCTGTATGCCAGGTTCATTTGCTGCTTGCTGATCATTGTCATGCCCTACATATTTGTTGGCAATCTATCAAATAAGCAAAACAGAAAATAACACCAAAAACGAACAATAATCACAAAGGCAGCAGCAGCCAGCACCTAAATTTCCATTACCATAACTATAGTGTCTACCTGAAGGACCAAGCCAATTCTGTGCAAGAACAGATTCTTGCAAATGCTCTGGCCCACCATTAGATACTCCAGAAGCTTCTAAACAATCAATCCGCGAAAATTCTTCTTGAAGCGCACGTGCTACAGCCTCATCATTCTCCACATTATCCTTCTCACAATAACCTTCTCTAACAAACTCAACTCGACTCAAATCTCGGTCATATCGAGTCACACCACAACAAGAAGCATTATTCCTAAGAGTGCAAACATCTAGCAGATGATGGAGACCCCACCGAGTAACATCAGGATCATAATCATATGTTGCCATTTGCACGCATAACTATAGGTCGCTTCCTTTATCTCTATGCCCAAAAGATTTTGATATCTGGGTGAGACACATAAATTAGTCACAGTAAAAAATTAAACATCCAAACTAAAAATTTCATATAGGCATAACCCGATTAAAAGAATCTCAAATATTAACAAAACAATCCAAACTTCAATGTAACGGTTCCTGACACACCTAATTACATAACAATAACATACCTTCAACCCTTAAAAAAAAAAGTGTCAGATATGAGAAATGAAGTTAATCCAAAATCAAATTACTTCTATAAAATTTTGATGCATAACCCACAAATATGAAACTATACCCTGAAATACAAACTTTCAAATATGTGCAAAAGTAAAAATTCTCAATCAAACTACTGAATTAAGAACCAAAGAGCAAAACTACTGAATTGATTTATCATCAAACTTTCAAACTCTAAATTCAATAACTTAAACTAACAAATAAAACAAAACAAAGACAACAAATTCAACTAAAAAAAAAAACCCTAATCCTTATAAATTCCACAGTTTTCAAAAAGTTCCAAACTTTTTTTATAATTCAAACAAACCCCATTAAAAAAAAGTGAATAATTTTAAATAAAAAAAAAATGAAAATTTTGGTAGAAGTAATGTAAAAGCAGAGACAAAGTGCGAAACTTTACGTACCTGCGTCAGTCTGAGAATCAGAGGAATAAATTGTGGGAGCGAACGAAGCTAAGAATGTTTCTCTGGGTTTTGGTTTGCTTGAGGATAAAATTTTTGGGGAGTAGAGAGTGGGGTACACGCGCCAAAGGTTATAGGGGTTTAAAGCGTTAAAGGACGAGCAACTTAGAATGCGGAATCGTAACGGAAAGAATGTATTGTAGGCTAAGGCAGGACGGCTGAGTAGGTGAAAACTGTCATCTCTTTTGGCCTGCTTTTCTTGAATTTCGTTTTTTTTTTTTTATTTTAAAGTGACGCCGTATCAAATCGAAACCGCCATCAGCTGACGTGGCATAGTTGATTTTTTTTTTTTTTTTTTCCGATAAACCATGATTTAACATTAATCTTAGGAATTCACAAGTCTATTACAACGCAAATTAGCCTTATCAAAGGCCAGTAGAGCCTTCACCACAGGCGGTGAGTTACAAAAAGTAGCAAAATTATACAATGATTGCGCTCATAATTTAGCCAATACATCAGCACATTGGTTTGCTTCCCGAAATACTTTGATACCCCATTAGGGCCACCCCTGTTTACAAAAAAAATCCTTTATAAGTTTCAACTTTCCTTACAGGTGAAGCCATAGGTCCAGTGTTTTATAATAAAAGGTTTTAAAAAATTGAGTGTCTGTATGGTAATATTGTTCTATTAATGTTGTTTAAGTGTTATGAAAATACATGTGGGTAAAAAAGTATTGTGGAAATACGTGTTGTGTTGTTTGAATAATGAAAACTGTCGTTCAAACGATGTTACCAAACAACCCCTGAATCTTTTTAAAGTGTTTTAGGTACAGTTAACTTAATTGATAAGATTTCTAATTGTCAAAAATTGAATCTTTGTGTTTTTATTTTTATTTTTTATTTTTTTGTGATCGTTTGATACAAAAAGTTAAAACGTTGACTTTTTTTCAATATTAGCCATTGAATTTAACTATAATGGTGAGTATTGTAGGTGGATCTTAATCTATTCTAGTGTATTGAATAGGATATTAATTAACATAGGTTATTTCTAGACACGTTATGTAGATGTCATGTTCAATACACCCTAGTTATGGACGTGTGTTATATTTCAATATTTGTATAATTGTCAAACAAGAGATTTGAGTTTTGACAATAATTCTTCCTATCTTAATCTTTTTTTTTTATATGATCCATTGATATAAAAAGTTAAAAAGTTGGTTTTTATTTTATTTTATATTAGCCATTTAATTTAACTATACTCAGTGAGTATTGTACTGGATTTTTAATCTATTCTAGTGTATTGATAGGATATGAATTAACATAGGTCATTTTCGAATGCATGTTATGTTTATGCCGTGTTTAATACACTCTAGTTTTGGATGTGTTATGTGTTAATATTTTGTATAATTGTCAAATCCTTTATTACGTGTCTTGTTACTTT
The DNA here is from genome assembly GCA_023736055.1 of Quercus glauca. Lineage (NCBI taxonomy): Eukaryota > Viridiplantae > Streptophyta > Magnoliopsida > Fagales > Fagaceae > Quercus > Quercus glauca. Next base: position 12,220,553 of record CM043322.1, on the reverse strand, counting down.
GTAGTGATTTTACTTTGTCTTGATTGATTTATAATAATAGCATCAAAAGAGGACTGTATGAAAGTGATGTTAATTGATTAATAAATTGCGTTTATCTCTATAACATATTTAGTATGCGTTTGGATAAAGATTAAAGTTGTGTTGCGTTTTAGTTGTTGCGTTTTCTCCTTTTTTTTTTTTCTTTTTTTTTTTACCGCATTTGCTGACTTTAGGGGACAAAAAATACTGTTCATGAACAGTGCGTGCACTGTTCACACACTGTTCATGTACTGTTTACAATTAAAAAATATTTAAAATGGGTTCCACAGTACTATTTATCTATTTAAAAATTATTTTGCTATAGTGTTTTCAGCAACAATCAGTTTTCAACAACTTTCAGCAACAATAAGTTGTATCCAAACGGACCCTTAGCCTAGTTTTTTTACAACTTCTTGAAATAACAGACTGTGAATTAGTTGATGAAAACAAATTCATCCAAACGCAATGAAAAATTAATGATGAATTTATGTGTCTATTATTAGCTATAATTTTCACCTCTATAAAAATTGTGAAAAAACAAAAATAAATAACTAACAAAATATGTTATATACTTATTATTTGTTGATAATTTGATAATTGGGGAATGAGGGATTTCAACTCTAAACATTTTCGTTTGGAACCAATAGGATTCATTTAGCAAATGTTAAAAAGCATGGTGTGTGGGTACTAGTTATAGTTTTGATTTTATTAAACACGAGGAAATTATTTTCCCCTATAGAAACAAATGGGGCAACTTTTCAAAGTATTCATTTTTATTAACTTTATTTTTGGCCATTTAAAGAGAAAATTAAACACCTACTTAGTGATCATTTGTAAAATATAACACGAGTTAAAGTCACAACTCACAATGTTAGCCTTTCAATTTCCATTCAATGATATATCTAACAATTTTTATTTGCTGTATTAATAGGGTAGAGCAGATAATTTCTTTTTTCTATATAAATATAGTAAAGCAAATCACCTTGCCTTTTGATTTGCAAAGTCAACGTTTGTGATATGTTCTAGGTGGCTGCTAGGGTCTAACAGCACTCATTTTGGCATGATAAGTGCATGCAAGAAAGGGTCTCTCTCCCTCAGAAGTCTTATCCTGGGCCCTCTCAAGGGAAACGAAGATATTCTCAATGTGCGTTTGGATGGCATGTTTCTCCTCCAAGTTTGCATTTGTGTTTTTTTAGTAGGTCCCAAGGGTATTGTTCACGGATCACCAAGAATTGAAAAACGCAGCCATGGATTTTGCTACAATGTTTTGCCTTTAAAAAAATATTTTGTTATAGTGTTTTCAGTAATAAGTTTTCAGTTTTTAGCAAAATAAGCGGTATCTAAACATAACCTCACTGTGAATAATGTTAGTGAGGAATGGTTATTGGAATCTTAGTAATATTCCCATGGTTTGGCCTCCTTCCATATTACTTATGATCAAAGCTACCCCCACCAGGAAAGTACCTATTGACAAAGATAAACTAAGTTGGATCTCCTCTGCCAATGGCAGTTTTGATCCAAAAAATGCCTACTAGTTGGCTGATCTAGATAGTGAAAATTTCCCTGGTTTCAATGGGAATTGGATTTGGAAGAGTCCCATTTTGCCTTAATCAGATGGGAAAACCAGGGATTAACTGGGTGAAACTCAACTCTCGAGACAGCCGGGGCAATTGGGTGGAGGGTTATGCTAGAGCCTAGAGCATCTGGCAGTGCAACTAGTATTACAGCAGAGCTATGGGGTTTAAGAGATGGTCTTATCATTTGTTCTCAACTTCATTTACCTGCCATAGATAGTGAAAATCCTCATCCTGATGTTTTGTTATTAATGTATTTAGATAATTTGGGTGTGTATTATGAAAGACCTGGTGTTCTAAACACCCAGACAGTGTAGCTTCTTCTATGCAGTATCCTTTATTACCAAAAAAAAAAAAAAAAAAGATAATAGTGTCAACCGTGCTACTTTTAAAAATAAAAAATAAAAATAAAAGCTTTGTTTAGTTACATATTAACAGTAAATCCTCATTTCCCTCTTATTAAAACAATTAAGAAGTAAACAACTTAAATTTTGGTCAAACCACAAGGGGTAAGTTATAATTTGCCCTAAATTTTATCTATATATGAGTCTTAAATTTTATGTACATCTCAGAGTGCCCATATGCATGACATCCCCATGATCATTTCTGTTATATAATATGTTGGAGCAAAAAACACATTCCTATTCTCCATTCTATCTCTACAATGCACTGCCAGCATATTTACACATGAAACAAGTATCCACTATATAAAATTTACTTTAGTGTTTCACATATATAATAATATCCTTTCAGGCATAGAACCACACAAATTAACTCTTAGTACGAGTTACAAGCAATTACGTACATATAGTTACTTCATACAGCAATTACGCATTTTTGAATAAGTTTGACACTGCGTATCCAATCAATAAAAGAACCCCTTCAATTGCCTTCAATAAAAAAGTACATTTCACATCATCCATTTGTGCTCGTATCCTTTCTTGTCTCTTTCTTTCAAATAATTCTTTCATACGAGTGGAATGTTCTTCCACAATTGGGGCAAGCTCCTCAAGAACCTTACTCATGCTGGGACGCTGATTTGGGTCTTCCTCAATGCACGTGCTTGACAATGCCAAAACTCCCATGGCAGATTCTTTATACCACAATGTGTTCATGGGATCCATAATCTGTTCCAGCTTGGTTAGGTCCCCAGAGAGAGCAGATTTGACCCACTCCACTAGATTTCTCTCATTCTTGGGTCGGTTGGCATCAAATGCCGGCTTACCAGTGACTATTTCTAGCAAAATAACTCCAAAACTGTATACATTGTCCGTGGATGTGAGGTTATTAGGAGGGTCATATTCTGGAGTTGTATGATAATCCATGAAATTCCAATCAAATGGTCCAGCACTCAGATTGTTATGCTCCTCTGTCTTTTCAAACTCTTTCACACATATAAAAGGTAAAGGTGTATTATTACTGGTTACAGTTACAAAGGTACATCTGTTTAACGGATAACGACATTTTTTTTTTTTTTTGATAAGACGGATACGACATTTAGTTTAAGGAAAAAGAGACGCAAATTGAAAGAGAAAAAGAAATGTAAGATAAAAATAATAGCTAGGGTGCAACAAATTCAGGATAACATGTGGGAGAGCAAATTCAAAATTAGTTCTCCTTATAGGAAGGATAATGCTTGAAAACCACAATGTTCTTGTCTACAAAAATTTCTTCTTGCCACCTCCTTAGCATTGCTCTTTTATATCTACATGAGTGCATTTTTATTTAAGGATGGTAGTATTGATAAACATAGTTATTAGATTATTAATAATAATCATAGTTCTATTTTTTTTTTTTTTTTAATTTGATAGATATACCCATGGGAGAGGGGAAATTCAAATTTCAAACCCTAGTTCTCCTAAATCTTAATAAAGGAGATACTAGGTCACCAAGTAAGACTCTTGACAATTAAATTTATATCACTAAGGTCACGAGATGCAAGCAATAAATTAAGATAAATCTCCCCTCACCCCTCAAATTATTTTCTTGCTCCGCCACTAATAGTAGGATTTTAAGAACAATTTCACAAAGAAAAAAAAAGTAACACATCAAACAAAAGTTAGACTTGAGGGTATTTATATGAACAAAGTTTCTCTCCAAACTAGTTTGGAGAGAAACTCTTCAAACTTCTTATATATTTCTTTTTTGGATGTGAATTTTGAAAATCTAACCGTTGAATTTCATGTTCCTTATGTTCTTAACATAAGTATCAAATTTCATTCAAATTGGATGTTATTTACTATTTGATCAATTAACTTATTTTTTATATACAACTTTAGATCACAAAAACTTGAAATTATAACATTTATTTGATAACATAGCAATTAATCTTTGATCTTCTTGAAATTTTGTAAGCATTAAGAATGTAATAAGAACATCCAATCTAACGGTTAGATTTTCAAAATTCAATCTCAATATAAAGATATATGATGAGTTTGTAGGAGAAGTATCCAATCTCAAAAAAGCATGGTCAAAAAGCTTCCCTTTCATATCGTCACCAATGACAATGAAGGAAGAACTCAAACTCAGTACTATCTGTTCAAATAGAACAAAACACATATCATACACCACAATCAAATAGGGAAACACATACTGATAGCAAATTAACATACCTGGTGTTCATGCAAGTACGCCAAAGCCTGGGCAGCGTCTTGTACAACAACGAGTCTTTCTCCCCAAGGCAGTAACCCCTTGAACAAATAGTGACTTAGACTTTTATAGCATATGCATTCTCCTACCACAAATCTGACACCCTCTGAAAGGCAATATCCTATCGAGTTTACAAGGTTTTGGTGCTTAATTGCTGCAATAGTGTTTAATTCTTTTTCTTTCACCCAAGACTGATCACTCTGAAAAATAAAATATGGGGTTGATTCAGATAGGTGTATACATGAAAGAAAATAAATGAAAAGTTATATATGTTAAAAGAGAAAGAAGAGGATTGTGCAAGAAAATAAAAGTTACAAACCTTGGCTTTAAGTACATGTCCTTGAATCTGTTGAATCAGGACATATGTCTTTTTCCCACTTTGCTTAAGGGTGTGATGTCGCGGAAGCCTGAAGAAAAGCACACACGATGCTCTCTTGATGGAACAGAAACTAAACTATTAGTTTTTGATAGTAAACCTCAAATCCACGAGGAGTTTCCCTGAATCCACAAGAATTTGATAAAACGTCTATATTTATTGATAATAGTCTATTAAAAACGTTTACAAACTTAGGGCCTATTTAAGGACTCCTTAAAACTTGACAGACAAGAAAATATAATCTAAAATAACTTCTAATTGATACCTAACCATAACATGAATCAAATTTGACCTAAAAAATATTAAATGCACCTAAAAAAAAGGAAATAAATCACCTAAACCTAAAATAACGTTTTTTTTTACATAAAAAACCAAAAATAATAAATTACAATAATTAAATAGTAAATTGTGTCCTACATCAAGGTGCCTTTGTAGAAGGCTCCAAACTCACCCTCTCTAATCTTGTAAGAGGGTTTGAAACCTTTTGTTACTTTCTCCAAGTCTGAGACATTGAATTGAATTAGATGATCACCGGCTGATTGCTTCATTGCATACATAGAATACTATGGTGATCAAAGAAGAAAAAGAATTGGGAGAGAGACACAACTTATACAAGAACCCTCACTTGGTGGATAGTGTTGCTTCACCGATCTGCACTAGAAGATGATCAACAAAACTGACATTTTCAGATTAATACTAACAGAAATTTCCAATGTTCCTACTTAATATTAATTCGAGAATAATTAGTTAGACATGTGATAGACAACTTGTGCAGGTTTAGTAAACATACTATAGTTGAGACATGTGATAGCCAACTTGTGTAGGCTTAGATAAGAATCAATAAAAACTTGCCAATTCAACTTGTGTGAAGAATATTGTCAATTTTTGTGTGTGTATGTAGCATTACTCTTACATTTACAGGTGTATTTCCCAGTTCCCCTATGCCTGACACACCTCAATTTGCGAGTTCTTGGTCAAGAGGTTCCTGCAATATTTCTTGCTTTGCATGAATTAATTTGTTCTAATTGGGAAGTCCTGCTTGAGGGACCTAACACCTGTGCAAGGTTCATTTTCTTAGCAAACATAGGTACATATTTAGGTTTTCCATAAGAAATTTTGCTCTTCTAAACCCAACAGAAAACCTAAGCTTGATACACCCACCAATCTCAAACACCACAAAATATTAATCCACCTAAAAGGCACAACATCCAAATCTTTCTTACTTGAACCCATCGAAGTCTAATTTGCAGTATCAAAAACAGCGAAAATTATATGCTATACCCGGCATATATGCCGGGTATCTCACAGGCTGGCGGGGCCTGTGGGACCCGCCAGTCTGTGAGTGACCCGGCATATATGCCGGGTACACCGTATAACTGCTCCAAAAACAGAATGTACAAATACTTTAAAATATCACATATTTCTAAATTACAACTTTACTTTTACACAATAAACATGATAAAGAAATTAAACTAATCAAATAAGTTCATCCAAACGCACAGTTTGTTTTACATTGCAAATGAAACAAGTGTTTTCTGCGTATCATTTATTTTTAAGTTTATAGTGTTTCATATATGTATTAGTATGTCCCTTTTTGGCTTTAAACTGCTCAAATTAACAATAGCAGTAACAGTTACAACCAATTACATATATTTGCTTCACACAACAATAAGTTATAGCAGTATAGTTACAAGCAATAACATATATTTGCTTCATACAACGAGTTTGAAATTCTCTTGCACATCTCATGAGTCATGAGTTTATGACGACTATCCACTAAGTAAGGCCGCAATCAGGCGTACTATTACCTCTGCAACTGCAGTACACAATACAGCATCACGTTCTACTTGTCTCTCCATCAAAACAAATTCATTATGAATTTTTTTATATTCTTCCACAATTGGGGAAAGCTCCTTAAGAACTTGACTCATGCTGGGACGCTTTTTTGGGTCTTCCTCCGTGCACTTGCTAGACAATGTCAAAACTCTCATAGCAGATTTTATACACCCAGGTGTGCCCATTAGGTTGGGGTCCATAATCTGTGCCAGCTTGGTTTCATCTCCAGACACAGAAGATTTGATCCACTCCACTAGATTCCTCTCATTCTTAGGCCTGTTAACGTCGAAAGCAGGCTTGCCGGTGATTATTTCCAGCAGAATAACACCAAAACTGTATACATTGTCCGTGGATTTGATCTTATTATGAGGATCAACTTCTGGAGTCGTATAGCCCATGAAACTCCAATCAAGTTGTCCAGCACTTAGAGTGCTGTTTTGCATCTCTGTCTCTGCAGACTGTTTCACACGTATAGAAGATGTATTAGTTTCAGTTACAAATTTGCACAAGCTTAATGAGTACAATATTTAGTTTAAGGATAATGAGTGTACAATATTTGTTATCTGGATCTTGGTTGAAGTTTCTCAATATAAAAGTAAAAATTATAGGGTGCATTCATTTAAGCTATACCAATAGACAATAAAAAAGAGAGGTTGAATTTTATCATACTAAAAATTAAAAAACATTTGCAGTCATTCTAAATTAAGAAGTTGGTTGGGGTGGGCACTTGCAAATGGAAGGCATAAGAGGGGATTGTCCTTGACCTATTCTGTCTATTGAAAATAGATCCATAATTTTAAGGACAAAGTTTAGCTACAAAATTAGTTGTAGTTTTAGGTTACAAACTTACTTAATATCTTTTTATTAGAAGTGAATTTTGACAAATTTACTATTGAATTACATCTTCCTCTTATATCCTTTGTACTTGCAAAATTTCAAGAAAATTGAAAATCAATAGCTATGTCATCAACAGATTTTTTAAATTGCCAATTTTTGTAATTTAAAATTATGCACAAAATATAAACTTATAAATCATATAGTAAATAATATCCAATTGACACAGAATTTAACATGTGTATTAAAAGCGTAAAGAATATGCAATTCAACGGTTAAATTTTCAAAATATGTTGTAATATTTATTTTATTGAGTGAGATTGTAGCCTTAAACTACAACAAATTTTGTAACTAAAATTTGTCCTAATTTTAAATGACATGACACATTTATGGACGGAGGTAGACTTGGGCATTGGGGGGCAATGGCTCTCCCTAATTTTTTTATAAAAAATATTTAGTATATATATAGCTATTAATTTTAGCAATTTTGTTCTATAAAATTACACTTTGCCCCATTAATAATATCATTGATTCTTTTAAAAATAATGCTATAGCCACAAACTTTTTTACAGCATTTTTACAAACTATTGAGGTAGTAAATTTTTATTGGTTTACATTTAAACTTACTACTTACATCACTTTTTTACTTACCAATAACCACTCACCATATCAACAATTTGTAAAAAAAAAAAAAAAAATTGTAACTTTAGCATTTTTCTCTTTCTAAATGCCATAAAAATATTTATAGGTACAAGTCAAAAAAAAAAAAAATTAGCACAACAACAAAAATTATCAATAGTAAAGCTAAAAACAATTAAGTTACAATCAACCAGTTTTACCCAAAACAAACAACCCAACCCTTTAAAAAATTTTAAATAAAATAATTTTGTCATTACCTAGCAACAACACACACATTAGAAGCACAAATAAATAAATAATAGAAAATCTCTTAGTAGTTAGTTAAGCAGCTAAGTTGGAGGCCAGAACTGCCACACATAGTCAATAGCAAAACCGGCCCCCCTAATTCTAAATCCTAACTCCGTCCCTGGACACATTGTTAGACATAAAAAATAAAATCTAAAACTTGATATTCCTCATATTCAAAAATTAATAGGAATTTTATTTTATTTTTATATATTGTTTTACAACCATTGAGGTGACATGCCATGATTGATGTATAATAAAAGTGTTATTTATTACTATCTCCAACATTAATCATATGTTTTTATAATCAATTTCACAAAGAAGAAAAAAAGTATCATATCAAATAAAAAATAAACTTGCGAGTATTTATATACTTACTGTAGCAACTGCCTGGTCGAAAAGTTTGCCTTTCAGATTTTCATCGATGACAATGGAGGAAGATTTGAAACTCCTTAATACTATCTGTTTCAAAAAAGAAAAAATGCATATCATAATTGTTAATAGGTTGGTGTTGAGAAATCTGAGTCAAAACACATTTTAATGTAATTAAGTTGTAAAGTTTCTTAATGTCCAAGATGAAATGAAGATGTATTTTGAAGACACAAGTAAACAGCTCATGAATCTGCTGAGAAAAGAGGAAAGTCTGCCCTTCACATGTTAAATGGACCCTTGCATAATTAACTTAATTAATCTAGTTGGGTAATCCTTTAGTTTAATTGGGGGTCAAAATTTTCCTAACAATAACTACTTAATACCACAGTCCAGCAAGGAAAACACACGCATATGCTACTAATAATAACAATTAATATACCTGATGATCATGAAAATACACCAAAGCCTGGGCAGCAGCTTGTACGATAATGAGTCTTTTTACCCAAGACAGTAACAAATTGGACAGAAAGTAACTAAGGCTTCCAATGCATGTACATTCTCCTACTACAAATCTGACACCCCCTGAAAGGCAATATCCTATCAAGTTTAGAAGGTTTTGGTGCTTCATTGCTGCAATAGTGTTTAATTCTTTCACCCAAGAATGATCACTCTGAAAAATAAAATTATGGGATCGATTCAGATAGATATATGGAAGAAAATAGATGAAAAGTTATACATGTTAAAGAGGAAGAAGAAGATGGTGCAAGAAAATAAAATAAATAAATAAAAGTTACAAACCTTGGCTTTAAGTACATGTCCTCGAATCTGTTGGATAAGGACGGGTGTACTTTTCCCACTTAGTTTGATGGTGCCTCTGTAGAAGGCACCAAAGTCACCCTCTCCAATCTTGTAAGAGGATTTGAAACCTTTTGTTGCTTTCTCCAAGTCTGAGAGACTGAATTGAATTAGATTGTGACCAGGTGATTGCTCCATTGCACACACGTACAGAATACTTTGGTGATCAAAGAATTGGGAGAGAGACACAGCACAGGCAAGAGAGCAATGTGAAAGAGCGAGTGGTGTCTTGAGAGTTAAAGTACTAAGCTAAAGCCCCCCAACAACAAATTCTGTTCTAACTAAGACTTGCTCCCACAAAATCTGTCCACTGCTTGAAAACAGCGTTCAAACAAAAACACGGGGACAGAAGCAAAAGCCCCCATAAATTGAGCTTATCCAATGGCATTCCAATTTTTTATTTTTTATTTATTTAAAAGATTGGCTTAAGTAATACCCTCAAACAAAAACAACGGGCTTAAGTAACCTAAAAGGAAAATAAAACTTTTACAAAACAAGCCTTTTTTTTTTCTTTATGTGCACAAGTATCATATATTATTGTTTGGAATATTTTTACATGAATATAGAGCTTAGAGGTTTAAAACTAAACAACTTTTTCTTCTCGAAAAAAAAACTAAACAACTTTTGAATACTCGCTAACCAGAGTTTCAAAAGATGACAAGTTCTCTCTCTCTCTCTCTCTCTCTCTCTATATATATAGCATATTTTAATAAAAAGATTTAAATTACATATCCAAGATTTTTTTTTTAAATGTGTGCTCCTATTTCATGGAACACATATAACATGTTACATTAAGTTTAAATTATTATATAAGCTTTGAATTGTAATTTTTTTTTTTCTTTCCTTTCCAAATATAAGTATAATGCCTATATTATTGACACTTGAATTTTAAGGTAATCTTTTGAATATTTATCATTTTTATTATTTTTTAGGGGCACATATTTCTAATTTATAATGTCTATTTTGTTTGTATTATTTAGCCTAAAACTAAAGAGTTTGGCCCAAATAGAATAAAATTTCACACTTTCCAACCCAAAAATTAAGAAGAAAAAAAAATAAAAAATTATTGCTAAAAACTAAAAGGCAACCTACCAAAAGAATTAATTAAAGACCCAATTAGTCCAAAATGGACTGAAGTGGATTAAATGTGCCAAATTGGACCGAAACAGATCAAATGGGACTAAATTAGACCGAATGAGACCAATGTGGACTAAATGGATAGAATGGAACCAAGTGGACTAAATTGGACCGAACTAGATCGAATTTGATTGAAGTGGACCAAATGCTACTTTGATGTGGTTCAAAAAATAATAGAGTAACAATAAATGCTACACTTCAATTTTAGATATTATATAAAAGTTGTAACCATTTTTCCCTTGCATTGAACTGATGGCTTACTCCTATGAGCATTTCAAAAGTAGTTGAAAAGGACAAGCCTTAGCTTGGATGTTTTGCAAGTTAATGGGAGCAGCATCATTTATTGAATGAAATTACCTGTGTTACATTTTAATTATTGTTAGGTTCTAAGGTTTAGGATTTTATGTATTTAGAACTCTAATTTGTAATGTTGGCAAACCATGATTAAAACAATGTACTTACTCTTGTTTATGCTTGCTCAAAGTTGGTTTAATATTGTAAAGTTAGAATCGAGTGGTTGCAGAAGTACTTGGGACTTTCGGCCTGGCTCGATCGATCGAAGGATAGGCTCGATCGATCGAAAATCGCACAGGTTGTTTTTTCTGCAGAATTTCCAACTCAGCCCTAACTCTTTAAACGTTTAGGGTTTTATGTTTTTGCCCTAGGTATATAAGGCAAACCCTAGCCACGTTTTTCAGAGTTGCACAAGTTGTATTGTTGCTCATACATTGCGGTTTTGTGTAAATCTCTTGTGAGATCTAGAGGAGCTTTCCTTTACACCAAACTTAGGGTTTTCAAGATTGAGATCACTTCAACATCTTGATGATCAACTTGGTTGCTGCCTTTAAAGTTTAAAGAATATCAAGCGTGGGTGCTTGTAGCTGATTGAAGAAATACAAAGAAAGAAGTAGTCCGTGGACTCGGAGCCTGCGCGTGGTCGTGTCAGGAAGTTTTACTGGTGGGTAGCATTAAGAAGTCAAGCGGGGAGCTTGTAAATCCTTTTGTAAGAACTTCAATTCTTTCTTAGTGGATTCCGTTTTGCCTTGAGTATCGGTGGGTAAAATCCTCCCCAGGTTTTTCCGTATGGTTTCCTAGGTGATCATATCATGTGTTATTTATTTTCCGCTGCTTTATTTGTTTTATATGCTTGATATGATTTTGTGATTGTTTTAACCTAGAATTGCTTAATTTGACTAAGTAATAACTTGGCTAATTAATCTAGGCTACGCAATCTGGTTATAGTTTAAGGGGTCTAAACCGTTCAAGTGGTATCAGAGCGGGTTGCTCTACTGTTTGAGATTTTTATCTCTGAGCTGATCCTTGACCTCAGTTGTCATGGAGCATGGACACTCTTTGTTTGTTCCTCCTCACTTTGATGGGAACAATTATGCTTACTGGAAAGTAAGGATGAAAGCATTCCTGAAATCCATTGATGAGAGGGTGTGGAACTCCGTTGAATACGGATGGGAGAAGCCCACTACTCCTGTGAGTGAGTGGCAAACTTTTGAAAAAGAAGCAGCAGGCTTCAATAGCAAAGCTATGAATGCCATCTTTAATGCTATTTCAATGGAGGAATTTAAGAGGATCTCTAATGTTAAGGTTGCTCATACTGCTTGGAAAATCCTCAAAACTGTGCATGAAGGCACAAAGGTTGTTAAAATAAACAAATTGCAGCAATTAACTTCTAGGTTTGAAAACATTAGAATGTCTGATGATGAAACTTTTGATGAGTTTTATGCTAAACTTAATGATATTGTTAATTCTGCTTATAATTTGGGTGAAGTTTATGATCAACCTAAAGTTGTTAGGAAGATTCTTAGATCATTAACTGAAGACTTTAGACCCAAAGTGACAGCCATTACTGAGAGTAAGGATGTTGACTCCATCCCTGTGGATGAGCTTGTAGGATCTCTTCAGTCCTATGAGTCTGACTTACCCAAGACTATCAAATCCAAATCAATGGCTCTTAAGTCTGTTGATGATGTTGAGGCTGGTGGATTTGATGATGAGCTCTCTCCTACTGAGATAGCTTACCTTGCCAAGAACTTTAGAAATTTCCTTAGAAACACTAATAGGAAGGCAAGGAATACCAACACTGCTGAACCTAGAAACTTTAGGAAGAATGATCTCACTAAGGTTAATAATTTTGAAAAACCTAGAAAACAAGTAGGTCAATCTTCTAATAACTCTTTGGGTCCTCAGTGTTTTGGTTGTCAAGGGTATGGTCATGTCAAATCTGAATGTCCTACTTTCTTGAGAAATAAGGGTAAAGCTATGGCTGTAACCCTTAGTGATAATGAGGTTTCTGATGATGAGTCCGGTTGTGACGAGGATGGAAACTTCATTGCTTTCACTGCTACTGCTGTAGTAGATGAAAGCATATCTGCTGAGGAGAACCCTGCTGATGGGGAACTCTCTGAAGATGCAGATCTTCAAGAGGCCTACAACAAACTTTGCAAAATTACTGCAAAGGATGCTATGAAAGTTGATCTAGGCCTGAAGAAAATTGATGCTCTTGAGCTTGAAAAGAAAAATCTGCTTGTAAAACTGTTTGATGCTAATGATCTTTTGAATAATGTTAAATCTGAAAACATGCTTTTGCTTGATAAAGTTAGAACTTTGGAACATGACTTATCTGTTTTATCTGTTGCTAGATCTGCTAGTTCTAAACTTGATCACATGCTGAATGTTCAAAAGTATCCTTCTGATAAAGCTGGGTTGGATATGTTGAAAGCATCTTTGATTCTGGACCCCATTCCACTGTCTTTGTTCCTTCTTCTTCTTCTGTACCTTCCGTGAGTGAGGTTGTGAGTGAAACTATTAAACCCCCTGTGAGTGAGGTTGTTAAACCTGTAGAAGTTTCATCACCTAAGAAGATTAGGGTAGACTTAAAAGAATCCAAACCTAAGGAGCCTACCAAACCTAAGGACAAGATGCATGGGAAACCTGCTTGGGTTTGTCATTATTGTGGTAAGTCTGGACATATCCGTCCTAACTGTTACAAGCTTCAAGCTGATAAGAGAGCAAAAAGACCAAAAGTGCATGTGCCTCAAGCACAAGATCCTATGGCACTAATTGGTGAATTGGTAAAGGTGTTAAACCTTTATTCCAATTCTGGAGTTGGGAATCACTCTAATGTGAATAAGAACTCCAATGCTCGGGGTGCATCTAAAAAGTTTTGGATGCAAAAGACTCGAAATAACTGAGTCTTTCTGACATGGTCCTTGTGCTTCATTGCTCTATTCTATTGTGACCATTGTTCTTTGGTTTTTGTGTTTTTCTTTTGTTCTAAGACTTGCATTGCATTACATACATGCATTCCATTCTAGGATTTATTTGTTTTCTCTTTTAATAATAATAATAATATATAAAAAAAAAAAAAAGAGAAAGCAAAATCTTTGTTGAACACTATTTTTCTTGATTTTTTTAAAACAAGGTTGGTCAATCTTTTTACACATGTCATGTTGTGTACCTTGTTTAACTTTGATGAGCTTATTTACTGCACTTGACTAGTTGAAACTTTGTAGTGCATGTTGTGTGGGAAAGATGTGTGTGGTTTTTAATCACTTTGTCTTGATCTTAAAGTCATATGTTATTTGACTGTCGGACTTGATCCTTTTGAGAAAGGCATAAATAACCATCTCACCACTGTTCACTAGCCAATCATGAACACCTTAGTGCTTATCATAAGATTTAGTGCTCGAGAAAGTGTAGCACATGCACAAAAAGAACATAAGGTGTAGCCTCAAATTAAATTAAAAACTGATGTGTACTATTAGGCTTGATGCCAATTCACTTAATTCAAACCGGTGTGTACTATTAGGCTGAATGCCATTTCATATATAAATAAGAGGCAAAAATGCAAGAAACTTACATGATTGCAAGCTTTTGTTCTAGGAGATATGGGAGTTATAGGATGTAACTCTTTAGGTGATAGTCTCTTTTAAATTCTATGTGATGAATTTTGTAGACTTTGTGTTTGATTGCTATTCACATATCACCTCACATGTATCTCAAGTCTTTGCTAGTTTCACACACTACACAAGTTACTCTTTGTTAAACACTGTACATGTTAGTGTGTGTGTCTTTGGTCTGACCAACCAAGTTTGAAAATATCTTGAGATTTGTGCACAACATATTTGTTGCTTGAGAAAATTAATTGGGAAGATGATTGAAACTTGTGTTTGAGAAAATTGGGTTTAAAAATTTTGGGTTTTTGAAAAAGCATTCCATCTCATACTCATGCATTTTGTATTCATTGTTCAAATGCTTTGAGGAGTTGTTTCAAAATTGGGTTTGCAATTTTTCAAAACTGTGATTTTCCCCAAAATTTAGTGTGCTTCTGCCCATTTCGATCGATCCAGTGTGTTTTTCGATCAATCGAAAAAGTGTCTCAAAATGTGCTAAAATGACTGTCACATTCGATTGATCGAATGTAATTTTCGATCGATCGAAGATCGTGAAGAAGCTTTTTTAAAAAGAAGAAATCTGACTTTTTCAAAGTTATTCAAAACTTTTTCAAAGTTCCTTTTCTCTCTCCGACGAGGCAAGCCCAAAAGATCCAATTTTTTGTCGTTTTCTTCCGGATTTTTTGCAAAGAATCTCTTTCCTCAAGCTGGTATGTCTGTTTTGCCCTTCCTTTTCATTTTATTTTCATGATTTCATGCATTTTTCATGCACTTTAGAGGGTAATTTTCGGAACTTTTCATTTTGGGATTTTTGATGATTCGGACCAAATTGTGTGCAATTGATCAATGGGTTTTGATGGGGACACTCTATAAACATGTTCTTAATAGTTTAATTTGATCAATTTTGAGTTTTGTGAACAATTGAAATTTCTAGGGTTTATAATTGATCCGAATTGGGGCTTTTTGTGAAATTGAGTTTAATTGATGAAATTGGCTTATGTAATTGATGTAATTGGTTATTATAAACTGTTTTCAATGGTGTGTAATGATTGATACATCAATTTGGTACAAAAATTTTCAAGTGGTTCTCAAATTTTTAGGGTTTTTGTTAAGAAACTCTATGTTCAAGCCAATTTTGTGAATTTGAACTTAATTTGATCCTGGTTACTGCATTAGTTCATGCATCATAACATTGTTAATGTTCATGCATCATATAGACTTTTATTCTATATTTTTTTTGTGCTAACTTGCAGTCTGCCCTTGGTTTTGTGCTTTTTTTTGGTTTTTTCTGTGTGTCTCTGTCCATTCCATAGCACCATGCCTAGGAAGACTAGAGCTCGTAGGACTATCCCCACTCCTACTCCTTCCCCCCCTTCCTTTGATAGTGAGAGGTTCCCCCGTGAGAAAAACCAAGAGATCTTTGAGACTTTAAACCTTAAGAGAAAGGTTTGGGCTGAGCGTTCTGTCCTGTTAGATGAGTTAGATCCTGCCATTAGGGCAAATTTTGAGCGTAGGGGTTGGTTGCCTCTGTTAGTTGTGTCTGACCCTCCACCTCCGGCTACCTTGATTAGAGAGTTCTTCTCGAACCTCTCTGTCCACATCTATGATTCCAACACTCTAGTTAGGAGTTAGATACGAGGTGTAGAGTACACCATTACTCCTCAGGTAGTGGCTGATGCTCTTGAGGTACCGTTGGTTAGGCATCCTGTCTATCCCTATGATGAGTCACCCGAGTTGAGTGATGTCATGTCTTACATCACTGGATCATCTATCCAGTGGGGTTCTGATCCTATGATCACCACCGCTGAACTTCCTAAGACTACCTATCTCTTCTTTAGGATAGCCTGTCACTCACTCTGACCCATTTCTCATCTGCACACCATTCCTCTTGAGAGGTGTGTATTTCTGTACGCTCTTGTAACTGATGCTCCTATTAGTTTTCCCCATCTTTTTCTTCGTTCTTTGAACAAAGTTTATAGGAGTTCATCTACTACTCATGCCCTTGTCCATCCTATTTTCATTCATAGGATTTTACTTTATCTTGGTTTAGAGGATTTCCCTGCTTCTGAGCCTGTTCATGTTATAGGTCCTACAGGTGCGTCTTTTCTTAGACAGAGGGCCGCTCATCTTTGAGCTGGTTCTAAACACCCTAGGTCTGGGCAGTCTAGTAGCGCTCCTCCTCCTCCTTCTTCTTCTACAGGTCCTGCTGGTGAGGCTGTTCCAGATCCTGTAGGTGCTGCTGCTGTTCCTCCACCTCCTGCGGCTGACTTTGATGTTCGTCGTACTTTGGAGACTGTCATGACCGTTCAGGCGGCTCATAGTCAGCTTTTGGTGGATCTGTTCGATGAGATTCGTGCTCTGAGAGCGGATTTGGCGCATCTTCGTTCTTCCTCACCACCTCCTTTTGATGACGGCCTATGATGCCCTTTGGCATTCCGTCACAAAAAGGGGGAGTAGAGTTTTGACTTGTAGAGGAGTTTTTATATTTAGGGGGAGATATTTTTGTTAGCATGGGATATTTTTGTGGAGTTTATTAGATTGTATCTAGGTGCTTCACTTTGTATATCATTTTTGGGATATTCATGTTAGGGGGAGTAACATTGATTGATATATTGATATACATGTTTTCTTTTGATTCTTGTTGTCTTATGATTCACTGCTTATTGATTTATATTTATGAGATTGATTCATTGATATATATATTTATTTTGTGTTGTGTGAATCTTACAAGAATATTATACCTGTTTATATACTATTTTCTGCCACACATGCGTTTATGTGTTTGTTGAGTATTTCAGGAATATACAAGTTGATTCAACAAAGCTGCTGTCTACACTTGCAACCGATGGATGGTAGTTAGGGTTGAATTTTTAGTTTATGAGCATTATTTTGTAAAGGGCTTTTTACTTGTAAACTTTGAGCTTTTAATTTGTGTTTTGTCACGGATTGCCAAAGGGGGAGTTTGTTAGGTTCTAAGGTTTAGGATTTTATGTATTTAGAACTCTAATTTGTAATGTTGGCAAACCATGATCAAAACAATGTACTTACTCTTGTTTATACTTGCTCAAAGTTGGTTTAATATTGTAAAGTTGGAATCGAGTGGCTGCAGAAGTACTTGGGACTTTTGGCCTGGCTCGATCGATCGAAAGATAGGCTCGATCGATCGAAAATTGCACAGGTTGTTTTTTCTGCAGAATTTCCAACTCAGCCCTAACTCTTTAAACGTTTAGGGTTTTATGTTTTTGCCCTAGGTATATAAGGCAAACCCTAGCCACGTTTTTCAGAGTTGCACAAGTTGTATTGTTGCTCATACATTGCGGTTTTGTGTAAATCTTTTGTGAGATCTAGAGGAGCTTTCCTTTACACAAAGCTTAGGGTTTTCAAGATTGAGATCACTTCAACATCTTGATGATCAACTTGGTTGCTGCCTTTAAAGCTTAAAGAATATCAAGCGTGGGTGCTTGTAGCTGATTGAAGGAATACAAAGAAAAAAGTAATCCGTGGACTCGGAGCCTGCGCGTGGTCGTGTCAGGAAGTTTTACTGGTGGGTAGCATTAGGAAGTCAAGCAGGGAGCTTGTAAGTCCTTTTGTAAGAAATTCAATTCTTTCTTAGTGGATTCCGTTTTGCCTTGAGGATCGGTGGGTAAAATCTTCCCCAGGTTTTTCCGTATGGTTTCTTGGGTGATCATATCATGTGTTATTTATTTTCCGCTGCTTTATATGTTTTATATGCTTGATATGATTTTGTGATTGTTTTAATCTAGAATTGCTTAATTTGACTAAGTAACAACTTGGCTAATTAATCTAGGCTACGCAATCTGGTTATAGTTTAAGGGGTCTAAACCGTTCAATTATGAAAAAAGCACGTAATTTTCAATGGGATGCATACTAAAATTTTAGTGTGATTTCCATGTAAAATTAGTAATAAATATATTGTTTGGTCTCTTTTATTGAGCATACCACTAAAGATCACACTTGGGTCCATTTATTATGTCATATTCAGCCCCTTTAATTTTTTTTTTTTAATGAGATCATAGATGTGATTTATTTGAAGATCAAAGTCAATTATTTTTAATTAATGATCATGTCAAATTTTATTGTGAATTATTAACTCTTGATTGCAGTTCAAGTTTATTCCATTGCACAAGTGAATTAAGGTCTGTCCCAATTTGTAGAACATGCTATTGACATCAATCATTCTTATCCAATCCCTAACCTTAAAGTACCCTATATAAATACCTTTTTTTTTTCTCGTATCATATTCTCCCATTCTCCCATTTCCATTCCCACCGCTGATTTCAACCTCCAGCATCCCTAATATCTACCCAAAAGTCCCAATAGTCAACATCCCAAAAGTAAACATCAGCTACCTTCTTCAAAGCACCAAATCAACAGCCACTCCACCTTCGAAAACAGAACCAAAGCTCCCTCCTTTTTTCCATTCTCACCAACACAAAAAACAACCATTCAAAATAGAACCAAAACCTAGAAAAATCCGTTCATTTTACCCCAAAGCCTAAGAGAGAGAAGAATAATCAGCCCCCTTGGGAGACACAAATCCTAAGAAAAATTCCCTCTATCCCATGGCGGGAGTTGATACCGTATTTTGTTTGGCTCTAAATTTCAATAGAAGTTTTAGCTCTAAATTAAATGATTCATGATTTTAATGGTTAAAGCTCTTTTTTTTTTTTATCAATTTTTATGCAGTTGACTAAATTTGATTTAGCTTAAATTGAAATCTAACCATGCAATTAGATTAATTTTGATGCTATATTTAAAACCATGAAATTCTTTGTAATTTGATTGATTAAGGGCAAAAATCAGATTTGATTTGATATCACTTATTAAATGAAATTACTCATGTCGAATTTAATAGTGGAAAAAGTACATAATTTTCTCTGGAACAGGTACTAAAATTTTAGTGTGATTTCCAAAAAAAAATAGTACTAAATATACCATTAGTACTAAGAATGCAGATGATGTTACCCGAGTTCTCCAAAGTGAACCGTGGTGCTTTGATAAGCACTTGGTGGTCATGAGGAGGTATGATAGTGATATTGCTGTTCGTGATATTCCTTTTAATCAAGCTACCTTCTGGGTTCAGGTCCATGATATGCCGGTTAGATTCATGAACAAAACAGTAGCTGAATCAATTTGTGATACTGTGGGGATAGTGTGTTGTTCTACAGGAGGGATTGACGAGGAAAGTGGCAATTTCATGCGTGTTAAGGTTACTCTGGATGTCTCTCTACCTTTGTGCAAAGGACGACTAATATCTCTGGAGAATGGTGAGAAACGTTGGGTGAGTTTTAAGTACAAACGATTACCTAACATTTGTAATTGGTGTGGTTGTTTAGATCATGATGATAAAGACTGCTCTCTCTGGATTCGAAGTAAGGGCACACTTTCTCCAAATCAGAAACAGGAGCAGTTTCAACTAGTATCTCCTTTGTGGGGATTGGGCAAGCTCCCTTCTCAGCCATCTTTCTCAAAATGGGAGTATCAAAATTTTCATAGTAACCAGGGATATAAATCACTGGCTTGTTAGAAGATCGATATGGCAAGCAATATTCATGATGGTGTCATTACTAAGGACGAGACACTTGCCAAAAATGTTGCACAGGCTTGTAGCAAGCCTACAGCTAGCTATGAGTGTTCAGCCAAGTCCACGCCCCATGTAGATCATTTCCTTCAAGAAAGCGGTGTCCCAGGGATTACTCCCGAAAATCATGGAGATTTTTTGATTGATACGTCAAAAGCTCATACACCAAGTTAGGGAGTGAAGAATACAGGTTAGTTGGAAGATGGTGATCTTTTCCTAATTAGACTTAAGGAAATTGATCGTGATCTTCGAAAATTTGATGATCCGTTGAGCAAGTCTGATGAGGCAGAGAGACAGATGGCCAACTTGCCATTACCTAAATCCTGCTCTGATTTCCCTGATTCGGCAACTGAGATAGTGGGGCCCTTTAAGGTAGGCACAGCCCATTCTACGGGGCCTATTAATTGAGCCCACGATTAATTTTTGCAAGTCTGACTAGCCAAACTTTGCCATTCCTTCAGTCCATCTATGTCCTAGGCCCAAGCCCCTACTGCAGGATATTTCTAATAATCATGGGCTTTCAAGTGCGAGTAAGTCAAAGAAACATACTAAAGGGATTAAAGTAAGTGCAAAGCCCATTTCAAAGAATAAGGAGGCCACAACTTCGGAGTTCACAAGAAATTGTCCCCAAATTGAAAACTCAATATACCCAGATACGAAGAGAAGAATTGTTGAAACTGAGGGCGCGCGTGGAGATTCATCCCGTTTCATTGTGTTGGCGGTGGCTGCATCCCAGCCACGCCAGTCACCATGAATTGTCTGAGCTAGAACTGTCGTGAGATTGGGAACCCCCGACAAATTTGTGAGCTTTCCAACTTGGTGAAAGCAAAAGGTCCCAATTTGATTTTTTTAATGGAAACAAAGAAGAAAAAGGCTTACCTAGAAAGATTGAGATGTTGTTTGGTATTTGACAACATGTTTATTATTCCTCGAAAAAATTTGAGTGGTGGGCTCACTTTGTTTTGGATGAATGAGCTTAATTTACACATCTGTATATTCTCACCTTCACACATTGATGCGATGGTGAACCCAAGAATCCGTGATGTGTAGCGCTTCACTAGCTTTTACAGAGCCCCTGAAGTTGCTAACCGGGAAGATTCTTGGTCTCTACTTCGCCACCTTGGTTCGCAGTTTGAAATGTCGTGGGTTTGTATTGGTGACTTTAACGAAATTACAAGACTAGAGCAAAAATTAGGGGGTCCTATCCGCCTAAAGAAACAAATGCAAAGCTTCAAGGATTGTTTGGATTTTTGCGGTCTAAAGGACCTAGGCTTCTCGGGTCTTTCCTTCACCTAGAGCAACAAATGATTCTCTAGGCCCATAACTTGGGTGAGACTAGATCACGCCATTGCTTCTGAAGATTGGATGATAAAATTTCTGTCAGCCAAGCTTCACCATTTACCAGGTTTTTCCTCTTATCACAAGCCAATTTGGTTATGTTTTGATGACATTCATAAGCGTTTTTTTCGTAACTCAAAAGCCATTTAGGTTTAAGGCCATGTGGTTGAAAGATGATTGATGTGAAGGGGTAGTTCATTTTGCTTGGGATATAGGTTCTGTGGGGAATCCAATGGAGAGTGTGCTACTGAAGGTTGGGAATTGTCAGGACAAATTGAGTATATGGTGTAGAAGGGTATTTGACAATATAAGGATTTTGTTAACTCAAAAAAGAAAACAATTGGAGAAAGCCAAGGCATTGTCAATGGTAGGAAGAGGGCTCTGAATGAGGAGATTGATAAACTGATGGATATGGAGGAATGCATGTGGAATCAGAGGGCAAAGACAGCTTGGTTAAAGTATAGGGACCAAAACACAAAGTATTTCTGTTGTTGAAATTTTAAAATACTCGCAAGTAAACAAACCGTACCGAAGTATAGTTTGACAAGAACTAGGTCGAACTCACAGGGACTTGAATGAATGCAGGAAAATTATAAAACCTTAACCAAATTAATCCTAATCTATTTTAATAAAAATTGGTTGTTTTGAAATTAAATATGATAATTCTTCAGATATCAGTGGACTGAAAGACCCGGGCGTTGGTGATCCGTTGAATGAATACTGAAAAAACAAACAAAAGTCAAGGAGGACCGGTGGGGGCCGGTCAAGAACCCTCCGATGACAAAGTCAGTAAATTTGGATTTCTTTAGTAAGTAATGAGAATTTTTCTTGTGGAAGTCTCTGAATGTCTACCTTCACTTAGAATGACCTTTATATAGTGTTTATCTGAAACGGTTGTTCCTCCAACCATCGTGAGGTTTAAGAGAATTCGGAGATAACTTCCATAACCACCTGGGAGGTTACCCTATATGTACCGGTGCATTGTAACGATAAACCTAGGAAACATTGCGTCGTTGCAAACTGGAGGTTATTACCATAATATAGTCGTCCGTCCATTACTGTGGACGGACTAGCTTCGTCCATCCTTAATAGGATAGACGAATGTATCTGCAAGTCTAGGGACGAGTGGATTTTAGATCACTAGTTCGTCCTTAATGAAGAAGGGACGAACGTGCTTCGTCCATCCCATTACCCATTACGGACGACCCCACACGGACGAGATAACACTTGGTGCTTTACTTGCACTATCAGTTGCCCCCCAGTCCGTGGGTCGTCCGAGTGGATACTTGTTGAGCAAGACCGGATGTGCCATGTGTCATGGTTTTACCGGGGATTAGTCGCGTCGGTTTATTTTCTCGAGACGCTTGCCACGTGGCGGTTTTTGTATGGTGGTGTCATTTCCGAGGTCACAGTCCATTCCCTATAAATAGTGGAATCCCCCTGATACCCTCTACATTTTCTCAAATTTTCTTCTCTGACCTTCCTCGTCTAGAGCCTCGTCTAGAAGTTTCCGCGTCCTTAGTCATCTTTCGTCTAGAGCCAGGTATTCTCTTCCTTTTCATTTTTAGGTTTTCCTTGTTTTCCCTAAAATGTCTTCAGACGCGAATTCTTCGTCTAGTAACAGTTTAGATCTGGCTATAGACGAGTATCACGATTCCACTAGTTACAGTGGCTCTAGTGATAGTTCTGACCATAGTAGTAAAGGGAATACCACAGACGAGGAATATGTTTCCGGCGTCCCTGGATTTCCAATAGAAGTCATCCGTGAACAACTTAGGGAGAGGACAGCCTCTGGGCTTCAAGCTGGCACCTCGACGAGTGTTCCCTCGTCTAACCCTTTGGACGAGGAGGAGACCGTCTACAGTTGTGCAGTTGGTGTCAATTCGAAATCTGATGAACAGAGGTTAAATAACTTAAGGAAATGGTACCAAATTCCGGACGAGCTTAATCCTAGGTTAGCCGTCCGTGGAGAATGGTGCTGTAATCCTCGTTTTGGGGTTGGTGTCTATGAAGCCTATTTTCTGGGTGGGCTGAGATTACCATTGAATGCTTTTGCTAGGGAATTACTCACAAAGTTAGGTTTAGCTATGTGTCAACTTAATCCCAATGCATGGAGGTTGGTTATTTCTATGCAGATATTATGGAAAGAAGTATTTGGGGAGAGTCGTCCTCTCACTGTGGACGAATTTCTCTTCTGCTACAAGCCTTCTGAAATTAGTCAATCCTTAGGTTTCTACCAGTTTACAGCTAGGGGCGCAAACTGTAGATTAATAAGATCTTTACCCTCGTCTGACAGAAACTGGAAGACGGAGTTTATCTTCGTCTCCGGTTTTTGGGCTGGAAACCCCGTGGACGTGGGTAGGGATCCTTTTCCCCCTTATACTGGGGACTTGGGGAACCTTCGTCCTGAAGGTATGCCCTTTCTCTTATTCTTCATTTCTCATCATTTGTTTTGCTTCTTTTTTTTTATGCATGTACTTAACCTTTATTTGCTTGTTATTTTACAGCTGCTGGACGTCCTACCTTAAGCAAGCTTTACCGTGACCGCGTCCACAGAGCTCGCTTGCACGTGGAAAGGGACTTTCACTCTTTGGTTACCCTTAGACGTCTTGCTAGGTGGAAATTAGGTCCAGAGCCAACCGACGAGGCTATCGCACACGAGGTTACAATCCGTAGACGTAAGTTTGTACTTTGCAAACAGTTACCCTTTCTATTTTTTTTTTATATATATATATGTTCAACTTTAATTATTTTTCAGGAATGGCAACTTTAAAGGAAAACAAGGGTAAAGGAACTGTGGACGAGGGAAGCCAGCCTGCTGCCGGAGACAAACGGAAATCATTGTCCAAGAACCTTGACTTGGGAAATCTTCCCAGTCGTCGGAGCAAGAAGGCCAAACAGGGCTTTCCCAAGGTGGGAGTCGTCCAGACAAATGTTCCCTCATCTCAGCCGTCCCTCCAGATCTTTGATGTGGATTCGTCCACTCCAACTGAGATTACTCCATCCAAATCTCCCTCGTCCAAGGCACCCTCCTCTAAAGCTCCTTCGTCCAAGTCCACTGGGCCTACTTCGTCCCAGCCTCAACGTGTTGCAACGAACCTCATTGAGAATGAAGACGTGGCTTGGGAACGTTTTCAGAAGGTGGTGCTAGAGGAGGACATAGCTGTGTGCTATGACATGTCCTTGAAAGACTTTGAACACTCTGGTGTTCATGATCTTTTCAAGGTATGTGTTCTTACTTTTCCTTCTTTTTTATTTTATTTATTATGTATATATTTTTTCCTCGTCTGATCACTCTTCGTCCATCGTCTTCATAGGGAATGTCAAAGTTCATTGCCGCGTCCAGGCAAGCTACGGAGCTGGATAAGACGAGGATCTTGCTGGAGAAGAGGATCCAGGAGGTGAGGGACGACAGTAAGAGGTGGGCAGAGACTGCGTCCAATGCCAAGGGAGAGGTCAAGGAGTTGCAGAGCCAAGTTGAGGAGCTGAAAGCTGAAGCCATTGAGAAGGATGCTCGTCTTGAGGAGTTAAAGAAGAGAAACAATGAGTTGAGTACCCTTCTTTCCAAGGCCAAGGAAGATGCAGTTGCTGAATTCCAGTCGTCCAAAGACTTTAAGGACTTACTGGATAGCAACTACGCAGCGGGCTTCGAGGATTTCAGGATGGACGCTACTGAAAACTTCCCCGAGGTGGACTTCAGCTCCATTAAATTGAACCTGAATGCTGCGACAAGCTCTCTTCTCCAGACTAACTCCGAGGACGTTAATATTGAAGACGACGCAAGCACACTGCCCCCTCAGGACGACTCTATCGTGGACGCCCCTCCGTCTTAAAGCGTTTACCATGTTTTTCCTTTATTTTTGTTATCCATTTGGTCCACTGTTTTAGGACCTTTTTATGTAACCCAAATACAATTATCTCGTCTGTGGTTTTAAGACGAGTTCTTAAACAGTTATTTTAAAGGGTGTTTGGACGTTAGTAGTCCGCCCTTAAACAACTGAATGAGTACTTATTGTTTTATATATATATAGACGAGAATGTTTAACTTTTATGTATGGCATTTTGTTTTGCTCGTCTACATTTCATATACATAACCATTTTTAATGGAAGTTTTACTTGTGATTTGTTCAGTAAAAACCCCTTTTGAAATGGCTAGGTACAAGCATCACTCGTCCATAGACTTGTCTGTGCATTTGGCTCGTCCTTGGACGGCTTTTGAGCGGGCGGCTCAAGTTAAAAACATCTATGCCCTTCCTCGTCCATAGTATGGTTTTAGTATTTGTGTTTTACCTAGCCCATATTATGGACGAATATGCCTTGGATTAATTTTCCTTAAGCATGGAATTTATCTCGTCCTTTGAACGAGTGAGCATGCTAGGTAACTTTTTCAGGCATGGGATTTTCCTCGTCCTTTTCTTTGGACGGACGAGTATGCCTTTGTTTTCACTTTCTAGAAGAGCTTGATCACATCTCCGAATCCAGAGAGTTTTCTCGTCTTTAGCTTTTCAGCTTTCTTTAAGGGTTAATATGAACAGAAGTACTATGGACATCATTGATTCACACAACATTATGTACATTTCATAAATATTGTTCACAACATAGATACTGTTCATGGACGAGGCATGTACCTTAGGTTAATGCCTTTATTTAAACAACACAAATTATAACTTCGTCCACAATTCTGACATAATAATAGTAAAACCAAACATAATAATAAGGTCACACATAATAATAAAATCACACAAACATGAACCCCTGTTCTCGTCCAGAATTACGCTCCTTTAGACTGGTACTTCACTGATAGTACTTCCTCAAATGCTCTACATTCCAGGGATGCTCCAGCTTTCTTCCATCAAGGGCCTCTAAGTAATAGGATCCTTGTCTTTTGCAATTGACAACCCTGTAGGGGCCTTCCCAATTTGGTCCCAGCTTCCCATGGGCTGGGTTCTTCGTTGCTAAGGAAACCTTTTTCAGGACGAGGTCCCCTATGTTGAATCGTCTTGGCTTGACCATTGCATCATACCGCCTTGCCATAAGGTTTTTATACCTTGCCATCCTTTGCTCCGCGTCCGTCCTTACCTCGTCTATTAAATCGAGGTTCAAACGGAGTTGTTCCTCGTTAGCTTCATTCTGGTAGGTTGTCACCCTATGACTAGCCATGTGCACTTCCGCGGGTATGACTGCTTCAGCTCCATAAGCTAACTTGAAAGGAGTTTCACCTGTTGGGGTTCTTGCTGTCGTCCTATATGCCCATAGAACTCCTGGTAATTCATCTGGCCATACGCCCTTTGCCCCTTCAAGCCGAGTCTTGATTATTTTTAGCAAGGATCGGTTTGCAACTTCAGCCTGGCCATTTGCTTGTGGGTGGGCGGGTGAGGAGTAATGATTCTGAATTCCGAAGTGTATGCAAAAATCTTTGAAGAGTGTGTTATCAAATTGTCGTCCATTATCCGATATCAACACCCTGGGCACGCCAAACCTGCACACAATATTCTTCCACACAAAGTTCTTGACATTTTGCTGCGTGATGTTAGCTAAAGGTTCTGCCTCTACCCACTTGGTGAAATAATCAATACCCACCACAAGAAATTTCATTTGCCTCACACCTATTGGAAAAGGGCCTAGAATATCTAGTCCCCATTGTGCAAAAGGCCATGGGGCCGTCATTGGGGTTAGGTATTCTGATGGTTGTCTGGGGATGTTGCTAAATCTTTGGCATTGGTTGCAGACTTTGACATAGGCTTTGGCATCGGCTTGCATGTTTGGCCAGTAGTACCCTGCGCGGATGATTTTGTGGACGAGTGATCTGGCTCCTGAATGATTGCCACACGCTCCCTCATGAATTTCTCTGAGGACATAGTTTGCTTGGTCTGGTGCCAGACACCGAAGATAAGGCCGAGAAAAACCCCTCTTATACAGTACCTCGTCCATAAGAACGTACCTGGCCGATCTTACCCTCAGTTTTCTTGCTTCGTTTCTTTCTTCTGGAAGTCGTCCATCTTTCAAGTATGATATAATGGGAGCCATCCAGTTTTCTTCACTCTGCACTTGTTGCACCTCTGGGATGTCTATGCTTGGCATGTACTGAATCTCATCAAACTTGTCATGGGCTTCGCTTGCCGAAGCTTCTTTGGCTAGTGTATCCGCTTCCATGTTCTCCTCCCTTGGGATTTGAACGAAGTTAGTTTCTTCAAATTTTTTCACGAGTCTCATTACCCTGCCAAGATACTTCTTCATTCGTTCCTCTTTAGCCTCGTATGCCCCATTCACTTGACCCATGATTAGTTGAGAATCTCCCAGGACGAGTATTGATTTTGCTTCTACGGACTTGGCTAATTCCAGCCCTTTAAGAAGAGCTTCATACTCAACTTCATTATTGGTTGTTTGGTACTGCATACGAACTTTGTATTTCAGGTTATCCCCCTCTGGGGATTGCAAAACTACACCTATGCCTCCAGCGTGCTGTGTAGACGATCCATCCACGTGGACGATCCACGTCTGGTTGCCCTCCATCTTACTTACATCGTCATGACTAGGGGTGAACTCTGCGATAAAGTCCGCCAGAGCCTGACCTTTTATGGCATGTCTAGGTTGGTACTTTATATCAAACTCACTGAGCTCGACAGCCCATTGAACTAATCGTCCCGCAGCCTCTAACTTGTTCATTGCCTTTCTGAGTGGATGATCTGTCATAACATTGATGATGTGGGCTTGAAAGTAATGCCTTAGTTTTCTGGAGGCTGTCACCAGTGCGAAAGCCAATTTTTCCATTAGGGGATATCGTCCTTCCGCCCCTCTCAGCGCCCTGCTTGTGTAGTACACCGGCTTTTGAATCTTTCCTTCCTCTCTTATCAATGCTGAGCTTACTGCGTTTGGAGTTACTGCGAGGTACAAAAATAACTCTTCTCCTGCCACGGATGGACTTAGCAACGGAGCAGTAACGAGATATGCTTTCAAGTCTTGAAAGGCTACCTGACACTCGTCCGTCCACTCGAATGCTTTCTTCAGTACTTTGAAAAACGGCAAACACTTGTCAGTAGCTTTGGAAACAAACCTGTTGAGGGCAGCAACCCGTCCGGTGAGGGATTGGACTTCTTTAACATTACATGGAGGCTTCATGTCCAATATCGCTCGAATCTTATCAGGGTTTGCCTCAATTCCTCTATGGGAGACCATAAACCCTAGGAATTTCCCTGACGATACCCCAAAAGCACATTTGTTAGGGTTCAACTTCATGCGATACTGCCTCAACGTGTTGAACGTCTCCTTCAAGTCATCCAGATGTCCTTCCTCGTTCTGACTCTTTACCAGCATGTCGTCGACGTAGACTTCCACATTCCGCCCAATCTGCGGACTAAACATGTGGTTAACTAGTCGTTGGTATGTTGCTCCTGCATTTTTCAAGCCAAAGGGCATTACTTCATAACAAAATAGTCCCTGACTGGTGACAAAGGATGTCTTCTCTTGGTCTGCTTCGTCCATCCTTATTTGGTTGTATCCAGAGAAAGCATCCATGAAACTTAGTAGTCGGTGGCCTGCAGTGGAATCCACCAGTTGGTCAATCCGTGGCAATGGATAACTGTCTTTAGGGCAAGCCTTATTCAAGTCTGTAAAATCCACACACATTCTCCACTTGCCGTTCGCTTTTTTTACCATTACCACATTGGCTAACCACTGGGGGTAGTACACTTCTTGTATAAACTTTGCGGCCAATAATTTCTGCACCTCCTCCTTAATAGCAGCGTCCCTTTCTGGAGCGAACACTCTTTTCTTCTGTCGTACTGGTTTAAAGGAAGGGTCTACATTCAAACAGTGAGTAATGACACTGGGATCTATACCTGGCATGTCTTCACTACTCCAAGCAAACAAATCAACATTTTTCTTCAAAAAATGGACGAGGTCCTTTTTAATTTCATCTTTCAAATCTGCTCCAACCCTGGTACACCTTTCGGGGTAATCCTCGTCTAGAGAAACATTTTCTAACATTTCAACAGGCTCTGCCGCGATTCTTTTTTCTTCAATATTCATGGTTTGGATTTGCTCGTCCATGGCCAACATGGCCAGATAACATTCTCTTGCTGCCAACTGGTCTCCTTGTACTTGCCCCACCCCATGCTCTGTTGGAAACTTCACCGACAAGTGATAGGTTGATGTGATCGCCTTCCAACTATTCAAAGTCGGCCTTCCAACTATAGCATTGTAGGAAGACGAGCAATCCACCACAAGGAAGTTTACATCTTTGGTGATTTGTTGCGGGTATGCCCCCACTGTTACTGGTAAAAGAATAGTGCCCACGGGTTGTACCTTCATTCCACCGAATCCCACTAGAGGGGAACTGGCAGGACGAAGCTGATCTCGTCCCAGCCGCATTTGCTGAAAAGCCGGATAATACAAAATATCAGCCGAGCTTCCATTGTCTACTAGCACTCGTCTAGTCTTGTAGTCCGCAATAAGGAGGGTAATGACAATGGCATCGTCATGAGGGTGATGTATTCTTTCTGCATCCTCGTCTGTGAAGGTAACTACTTGTTCATCCGCGGTCCCTGCTCTTGGTGATCGTTTAGAGAGTTGGACGCTCTGCACCGCTTTCAAGTATGTCTTCTTGGATTTGGATGACTGTCCTGTTGAATCTCCCCCTACAATGACTCTTATCTCCCCCAATGGTGGTCGTGGCTGTTCTTCTACCTTACCCTTGAATTTCTCGTCCTTCTGGTCTCGTCCAAGGAAATTTCTCAACTTCCCTTGCCTAATGAGATTTTCAATCTGTTGCTTCAAATCAAAGCATTCGTCCGTATCATGCCCATGATCTCTGTGGAAGCGACAATACTTGTTCCTATTACGCTTGTTAGGATCTCCCTTCATCTTCTCTGGCCACTTCAAGGAAGGCTCATCCTTAATCTGCATAAGGACTTGCTCAAGTGGTACGTTCAAAGGAGTGTATTGTTGATTTCGTCCTGAAGAACCTGGTTTCTTGCTATCCCGATCTCTCTTGTCTTCTGTTCGTCCCTTCTTTGGACGAGGGGCTTGCTCAGGGTGACGGACGGGATTTGCCTCCATTCTTTCCATTCTCTTCCTCTTCTTAGCTATGATCGCGTCTTCTGCGTTCATAAAATTTTGGGCTGAATGGACAAGTTCGGCCATGGACTGAGGCTCTTTTTCATAAAGTTTGTGTATGAACAAATCAGAGTTAACCCCATTATGGAAGGCTGCCAACAGTAGCTTGTCATCTACCTCGTCCACGGTCAGTGCTTCCCTATTGAAGCGTGTGATGAAGGAACGCAGGCTTTCATTCTCTCCTTGCTCTATGGTCAATAAGCTAGACGAGGAACGTTTATGTCTTTGTCCTCCAATAAAATTGTTTACAAACAATTTGCTCAACTCCTCGAAAGAACTTACTGAATTCGGAGGAATTTTGCTGAACCAAACTCTCGCAGGCCCCTTGAGGGTAGTTGGAAATGCTCTACACATTATCTCATCCGGGACTCCTTGAAGATGCATGGTAGTCTTAAAGGTAGCAATATGGTCAAAGGGGTCACGCGTGCCATCATATGAATCCAAGGAAGGCATTTTAAACTTTGGTGGTAAAGGATGGCCATTGATGGACGCCGTAAAGGGTGAATCAGTTCTGTGAACCAAATCTTCTACAGGATTGGTCCTTCTCATATTTTCCCTCATTTCATCCATAACCTTCCTCATCTGGTCCACTTCCTTCTCTAAATGTGGTACCCTCCGTGAAGCAGTGCCCCTTGATTGACTTTCTGGTTCTACATTTCTTTCATCTTCCTGACTTTGTTCTCGCTCCTCTCCATGAACCTCATGGGGTTGCCTTCTGAGATTAATCTCCCTCCGTAACTCTTGGTTTTGGCGAGTCAGTTCTGCCATGGCAGCGGCCATGGATTGCATGTGTTGGGCTGATGAAGGTTGCATGACAGGAGCCGATTGACGGTCTTGATAAGGATTACTGGAAGCATTTCTGCTCGGTTGAGGGCCTGGACTGGTGACCCTTGATCTTGTCCGGACCATTTCAGCCCTTTGTCGGAGAAAGAAATTATAGAATTCAACAATGAAACTCAAATGTAAAAAATTCTAAATCAAAATTTTCCCACAGACGGCGCCAACTGATAATTCTTCAGATATCAGTGGACTGAAAGACCCGGGCGTTGGTGATCCGTTGAATGAATACTGAAAAAACAAACAAAAGTCAAGGAGGACCGGTGGGGGCCGGTCAAGAACCCTCCGATGACAAAGTCAGTAAATTTGGATTTCTTTAGTAAGTAATGAGAATTTTTCTTGTGGAAGTCTCTGAATGTCTACCTTCACTTAGAATGACCTTTATATAGTGTTTATCTGAAACGGTTGTTCCTCCAACCATCGTGAGGTTTAAGAGAATTCGGAGATAACTTCCATAACCACCTGGGAGGTTACCCTATATGTACCGGTGCATTGTAACGATAAACCTAGGAAACATTGCGTCGTTGCAAACTGGAGGTTATTACCATAATATAGTCGTCCGTCCATTACTGTGGACGGACTAGCTTCGTCCATCCTTAATAGGATAGACGAATGTATCTGCAAGTCTAGGGACGAGTGGATTTTAGATCACTAGTTCGTCCTTAATGAAGAAGGGACGAACGTGCTTCGTCCATCCCATTACCCATTACGGACGACCCCACACGGACGAGATAACACTTGGTGCTTTACTTGCACTATCAAAATATACTAAGCAAATTCTTAAACTATCAAAGATATAATATAAAGTAATAAAGAGATGTAAACAATCTAGAGAAATGAATTAAGGTTTTAGAATCCGCCTTGTAAGTCATATCAGCATATATTTATTATCATTAATTTTTCCAAACTATTGCATGATAATCTAGAAATCAATCTTGCTATCATGGAAAATATTATCATTAAAAATTCTATTTAAATATCTAAAGCATGCTCTTCTTCGCTTCTTAGGCATAAAATCAAATCATCAATTGTATTCATAGCCAAACAAATTACAAGAGATATCCAATATTAAAATCAAGAAATAATAAACCAAGCATTCAATTAATTAAGACAAATCCTAAATCATGAGAAAAACATGATTGAACTCATATCTAGAATCTCATCTTAGTCAATTGATATGAAGCAAGAACAATTTATATCATTAAAGAACAATTATTGTGGGAAAAATCAAATCACATAAATATTACTGATAATCCTTAACAAGGTTTCATCCTCAACCCTAATTGTAAATTTAGCTACTCATGGTAACTGAAATAAAACACAAGAATAAAATACTAAACATTAAACTAGATAAATAAAATAGAAAAAGAAATAGTCACAATGTTATCATAGAGAAAAGCTACAAGGAAGCCACATGCAGCACTACCTCTTGCTCCAATTTTCTATTTTACATCCCAACCCTAGCACTAGCTTTAGGCTCCTTCGAATTTTGCCCTAAAAAGCCTTTAAATAGGCCAAGGAATCCTATTTACAAGTTGAACTCCCGTTTGAAGAAAATCCCAGATTTTTAGACTTCACTTAACCGACGATTTTGGCCCATTTAACGTCAGAATTCGAACTTTTGGACATCTGATCCGAAAGTTATGTCAAAAATATTAATTAATGCACAAGTTGAAATCCTAATCCGAATTGGACTTGGATTTGGTGCAAATTTCCTTTGATTCCTTACTCCAATTGAACTTAAATTTAATTGGGTTGACCTTCTTTAACTTCATCATGGCCCTTATAAAAGTAAAGTCCATTAGCTTTCTTCTTTACACAAATTCACTTATTTAATTCCATTCTCCTACAAAAGACAAATTCACGCAATAATATTCAATTAAGCACAAAATTAATTATTCAATATTATTCAAAACCAAATATAAAATGAATGAATTAACTCAAAATAAATATGATAATGCTTTCTAATAATGATATAAATATGCAAAATTAAGTTATTATCAATGCACATCAATTTCTATTGTTGGTCCTCTAGATGAAATAAGAGCAACTTTATTACAAGTCTAGAGAATGAAACTGGGGAATGGACTGAGGAAGAAAATCAAGTTGGTGATATGCTCATCAACTATTATTCAACGTATTTTCATCTTCAAATCCTGTGTTTCTTGATCCTATGATAGACGAGGTTGAACCAAGGATTCCTGCAACTATGAATGATGATTTGGATAAGCCTTTCGAAGCCTCTGAAGTACAGTTTGCTCTTAATCAGATGGAGTCTTCTACAGCACCTGGCCCTGATGGCTTACTGCCTTTATTCTTTAAGCAGTTCTGGACCAAAGTGGGTGCAGAGGTCACTGATGTAGTGCTTTCTGTGTTAAATTCAGGTACTATTCCAAACAACTTAAATCATACTCACCTAACCCTTATCCCAAAAGTTTAGAGTCCTAGGCAAGTTATGAATTTCAAGCCTATTAGCTTAAGTAATGTTCTGTATAAGCTTATTGCTAAAGTTTTTGCAAATCGTTTGAAATCCCTCCTCCCCCAGATAATCTATGAAACTCAGAGCGCCTTTATGTTAGAAAGACTTATAACTGATAATATCCTAATTGCACATGAGACACTTCACTACCTGTAAGCTAAAAGAACAGGTAAGTTGGGGTATATGGCCTTAAAACTTGACATGAGCAAGGAATATGACTAATTTTTCTTGAGAAAATTATGTTAAAGATGGGATTTAATCAAAGTTTCATTCACCTCATTTCCATTTGCATTCGATCAGTTACGTACTCCATTATGCTAAATGGATAGCCCCATGGTTTCACATGCCATCCTAAGATAGATGCATGTCATTTTTCACATACCATCTTAGGATAGATCTATGTTATTTCTCACATGTCATCTTAGGATAGATGCATGTCATTTTTCACATGTCATCTTAGGATAAATCCATATTATTTTTCACATATCATCTTAGGATGGATACTTGTCATACATTCACATATCACCACGTGGTAGATTATATGCAATCACATATGATATTTATTATTATTTCATTTCACATTACATGCATATCACGATTTTAAAATCGAATGCCAAATATTTCAGTAGTTGTTGGTAAGATTTTAAGATTAAATTCCAAATGAGGAACTATCTTATCCATATAGGCGTGGAGACCTTTCCCCTGCGTAACAAAAAATGCACAGGGCACACATAACACACTCAGATTCATGCTCACACAACCATAAACCTGAAACCAAAAAACCCACAGATAATACATTTTAAAACAATCTGCAAACCCCAAATCCGAAAATACCATGACAAACCATACCCAAAAATCCTATCTTTCAAAACCCCAATCCCAATCACAAAAGCAATCAATATACAGCATAAATATAAGAACTTTCGGCCATGGGTCAGAGGAAAAAGCAAATAGAAAATAAAGAGAAGTGTGAGAGAGAGAGAGAGAGAGAGAGGAGAGGAGAGGGTGGCAGCCACCATGGTGGTGGCTCTCAGTGGCAGTGGCTGTGGCCACGGCCTTGGCTGGGTCCGAAAGAGAGAAATTTGGTGGTTAGAGGTCGAGAACCACCGTTGTTAGTTGTGGTGGAGCAGAGGGAGAGAGCTATGGCTGGAACGATGGATAAAAAGAGTTTTAGGTTTAATCTGATAGTAATTTAGGTTGGGTCTAGCTTGACCCATTTGATTAGGGCCCTACCCAGTTCTGAAGACCAACCCGAAATTCTACCCAATCTAAACCCAAACCCCATCATTGGCCCAATCCGAAAACTACACCAGCCCACTCTCTTAAATCAACCCAGCACCTTGCAACAATCAGCTACTTAGGTCGCCATTTCAGCTAGCCCATCAACAAAGCTCAGCCCAACCCAAAAATTAAGAGCTGTTACTCCCAACCGGTCCACAACCAAAGCTTTTCCATAATTACAAACCAACCCCAAATCTTTTCAAAATTACCATTTTGATTAATAGCTTTTGCAAAATTATCCTTTAACCCAGCTTTTCCAAAATTACAATTTGACCCAATATTTCACAAAATTACTTTTTGACCCCTAAACGTCCAAAAATTTCACAAAGGCCCTTGAGGTCTCAAAAATGCATTTTCAATCTCATTCTGTGCCAATATGTGTGTGTGTGTGTGTATATATATATATATATATATATTTTTTTAATAATAAATTTGTCAAATGGCTTTGTTTTCACACTTTATAGGAATTCAACATTTTCTTGTTATTTCTTTGCGTCGTTTAGTTGCTAGTTGGAGGATACAAACTCCAAAGCTGGAAATGTTAGTTGTTATTATTCTTTCAAAACCTGTCAAAATAAAGTTAATAATTGTCTATTGTGTTATGTTAATTTAACACTAATCTATATTTAGTATATTTTGGATAAGTTATATACCTATTTTTAGGTCAGGTTGTGTGTATTCTTTTGTTCCAACCAACGTGCGTTTTCAATGGTAGTCTCACCAAAATCAATGAGTTTAGCATTTTGATCCTAAATATTAAGCGAAATTCAGTTATAATTTTTGGTGGATAAATTAGATAGAAAAGCAAACATTTATTTATATAGGTTTTCTAGTAAATAGGTGTTTTTAGTATATACACTATCTATGCAAATGTTATCTGGCATTATGTTGCCATGAACATACGGCGGCTTAGCTGTATTCAGTGCCAGTAGACTCTCCAATATGCCTTGTAATATATGCAAAGTCTAGCTCCAGTCTAAGTCTGCCTATAACTTACTACTACGCACCTTTGGTGCTGTAGTCACTCTATAAGTATAAATGCTTGTGGGATATGGGGTGTGGGGCAAGAGCCAGAGTTTAAATATCCAGAAGGGAGTTTCACACACATATACACTTAGATTAGATTAGAGTAGAAATTCTATCATGTATAAATAAATAAATAAATAAAAAGCCTGCCAATAATTTTATGGACTTTGTTAACAGGTACCCGCCAGCACTTGTTAATGAACCAGCTGTGGTTCATTTATGATCTATCACAAATCCCACCTGCATAAGAAATTGGTAAAATTTTACTTTTTAGCTTTCATTTTGCAAAATGACTTGACTTTCTCTATCTAAACTGATACACATTTAATACATATTCAATTTTTTCTATATCCCTAAAAAATGTGAATAGTTTATTTTAAATTTTATCACATTAACGAGTGCTGTACAGCACCTGTAAACAGCACCCTAACTTTATTAGTATTAGAACTACAAAGGAAGTTGAAAGAAAGAACAGAACAAAGGCAATTAATAATCTGTTAGTTTAAGAACTTGGAATATTTAAATTATTATGTTTTATGCTGGAAAATAGAAAACCTTGGAGTGCACTAGAGACATCTCCTTGTAGCCTTTCATAAACCAAAAAAAGTAGTAATTTCTTTCCCTTGTATCCAGTACCATACTCATAGAGTTGAACAATATTTGAGTGGTGATTGAATTTTGGAAGGTAGTTTTTTTTTTTTTTTTTTTTTTTTTGAGAAATTGATTGAAAATGAATTAGTTTTTAGGATTAAAAATACAAAAACATGCAAAATAAAATTAAAATTACTTCACACTTGCTTTTATTGAAGCTATTTTTGGGCATGACATTCACAGCAGCATCTTTACCAATGCCCTTAAATTGACTACCATAAATAGTTTCCAACCTACCACTCTTAATTATGTTTGAGAAATTGTTTGAAACCTTTAATATCTAGTCCCTAGGTATACAAACATTAGGTCAAATTAGAAAAAGGCTTTAAACAACTTCTTGAATGTAACTAATGACATAGGTAAAGATTGGGCCATTTATATCGGTCAATTTAATGACATTGGTAAAGATGCAGGCATGAAAGTCATTCCGACAATAGATTCAATGCAAGCAAGTGGGAAGTAAGTAATTTTATTTCTATTTTGCATGTTTTTATATCTTGAAAAATGCTAACGAGTGCCCTTAGGGTACTAGTTAAAAATCCAGTTAAAGAAAGTTGTTATGGGAAAAGAAAAAAAAACAATTAATATTTTGAAAACTTTTTTCATTTCCCATAAAAGTGATGTTAAAACTTTCCTAAAATGAATTCTTAACTAGTGACCTAAGGGCACTTGTTAGCATAACCCTTGTATCTTTAACCTTAAAAACTAAGGGTCCGGTTAATGTGTGCCCTAAGGGTACACATTAACCTTTCTATTTCTGGAAACATTTTCTCGGGAATTGAAAAAGTTGTCATTACTTTTTCAATTTTCGAGAAAACATTTTCCAAAAATGAAAATTAACGTGTGCCCTAAGGGCACACATTAGTAAAATCCAAAAACTAATTCATATTCAATCAATTCTCAGAATTAGAAACCTGTCCCTCCAAAATTCAACCACCATTCAAATATTGTCCTACTCCATGGGTATGGTACTGGATACAAGTGAAAGAAATTGCTACTTTTTTTTTCTTGTTTATGAAAGATTACAAGGAAATGTAAATGGTAATTTAGGGTATTTTATTTTTCACCATAAAACAAAATAATTTCAATACTCTAGGTTTTAAAGTTGTCAAATTATTAATTGCCTTTGTTTTGTTCTTTCTTTCAGGTTGCTTTGTAGTTCTTATGCTAATAAAGTTATTAGCAGACTTAGATTAGAGGTAGACTTTGCATTTATTACGGGTCATAGTCGAAGGTCCACTGCGTATAGCTAAGCTGCCCTATGTTCATGGTAACATAATGCCAGAAAATATTTGCCTGGATTAGATATATACTAAAAAACCTATATAAATAAATGCTTGTTTTTCGATTTGATTTATCCAAAAAAATGCTAAACTCATTGATTTTAGTAGGGTTGCCATTGAAAACGCATGTCAATAGAACTAAAGAATACACACCACTTGACTTATCCAAAACAGAGATTAGTGTCAATTTAACATAACAACATGATTGGCAATTATTATTGTCTTTGTTTTTACATGTTTTGGAAGAACAACTAATATTTAGTATTTACAGCTTGGGGTTTGTATCTAAAAAGTTTTGCGGAAGCAATATAGAACAAAAATTTATATTTTTGTTTTTAAAGATCGTTGTACCACACAACCATGGATTCTAAATAGAACAAAATGCGTACCTCTCTTAGCAACCCAAGCGTGTTGCCTCCCAAGGTATTCACATCTCTCTCTATATTTCATTTTGAGTTTTCAGAAGACTGCAATATCACACAGTAGTTCTAATGGCCAACCACTAAATATGATATTATAAAATCTTATTTTATAGTAGACTTCTAAAACCCTAGAGAGAGATTGGACGTGGGATCCTTAGGAATCCTAATATTCAGCCGTAGGATTTTATCAATAACCTTTTTGAACGTTATTGACTTTTCTTGAAACTCTTTCCAAAAATATTCCTTAATTTTCTCAATTATATCAAGAAAATATTTGAACTTCTACAAATTGCAATAATGTCCATCAACACATTGCAATTGACCCCTGAAGATTAGAGAATTACAAATGAGGTCCCATTACTTACAATTTTATATCTATGTCCTTCCACCATACTATATTCCCACAAGCCATTAGGACTGGATTAATATCACTGTCATGTCCCTAGCTTATATAACCCTTAATTTCTTGATTTCATAATTTCTATTGGACTCCAAAATATCTTTAAAAACTCTTTAAATATATATATACAATATTATATATATGAAAAACATTTTTTGAAAAAATGTCACCGGCCGGTTTTGTTTTGAGTCCAATTTCAATATGAAAATCAACTGAATATACTATCTTCTTTAGAGACTGGTGGATTCATTGTTGAGCATTTATATATTTTACTCATTACACACATAACCCAACGTGTCTGTATATAGCCTTTAAAAATTGGCATCACCAGTTGACATTGTCAAAGTTATGTGCATAATAAATAAATATGCACAAACCCCTCATGTTTAAGGACAATAGAAAAATTGTGATAAGACAACCTTTTAATTAACAGTGATCGCTCCATAAGGTGTCCTTGATCGGATCCTATTCAATGTATGTACTTGTTACATTACACCCACTTGTCTGCTTAAAATCACTACCTCAATGATGGAGTAAATCATCCTATCATATAGCAGCACAACAAGTGTAGGCTTTAGTGGTAATATTCAATTAATATCCACAGCCTAGAACAATTTAATAATCTATGAAAAATCATTACTCCCTGTCTTTGGTTCCTTAACCATTAACATGATTTTTCTACAGATATGACATCACATGCCACATTTAAACAATGAAATATACCTATAAAATTATGAATGTGAAAATAAATTTTTATTATCAAATAAAAATGCATAATATTGTTTTTGAGGGCAAATAATTCTAACAGTATCTTCCAACTGGCAACTTAATAGCAGAGTCCTGAAAACATCATTTACAAGATGAAGGCTAAAAATGAAATATGCAATCAACAACTATTTTCAAGAAATACAAAAATCGTAAAGGGTACATGATCTAATCAATTTAGGTATGTACTGCATGAAATCAAGCAAATAAAGAACTTCAATCCAAAAGGTCATCCATCTGATTGATGAGATTATTTCCCTTTTCAGTTAGATTCTAATTGGATTTATGGTGTGGAATGTTATTCTTACACAATGGGATTCTGTTTCTAGTTGGATTTATGGTGTGGGATGTTATTCTTAATTTCTAGATTTATGTACATTTTGTTAGGATAACAGATTTTGGGTTCATAGTGGATTCTGTTTCTGGTTGGATTTATGGTGTGAGAATGTTATTCTTAATTTCTAATTTCATGTACTTTTTGAGAGCATTACAGATTTTTTTCTTATGCTACGAGATTCTATTTTTTCTCTTTTGATGCAATCAAATTTTTTATTTTTACCAATAAAAAAAAAATTTGAGAAACCTACGTTGTCCATTGAGGAGACTGTTGTTACTTGTTAGATAGATTTCCAAGTGAGAGATTGTTGGCTGACGCGCGGCTCTTCCCCTCAGTTATGTGGAAATTTTTTATAGCACTAATCATGTTAAATGGAAAAGCTCTTAATTATGAAAGATCTAATCTCAAATGGACATTTGAGCATAGAAATAAGTTCACACCAACGCAGCCCTAGAAGATGATAAATTTCATTTGAATTTGAATTAAACCATCACACATTTCAATATCCAATAGAAAACTTTCTGAATTTGAATTAAAATATTTAACCCATATAAGCAGCATATTAAAAACAATTGTGCCATTAGTTGGGAGGTGACGTTACAGTTGACGATTGTTTTGTCTACTATAGAGATAGAGTATATGACAGTTACAAAGGCAGTGAAAGTAGCTATTTGATTTAAGGGTTTGGACGATGATCTCGGTTGACAATAGGATGGATACTATTGTATTTTGTGATAGCACGAGCATCATACATTTGACTAAAAATCAGATGTATCATGGAAGAACCAAACACATTGATGCCAGATATCACTTCATTAGTGAGATTGTATCTCAAGGCACCATTATTGCTACATCGGATGATCCAACAAATATGATGAAGCTAGTTCCTTTGCAAAAGTTCAAGTATTGTTTGGACTTGATTAGTGTTTCCAGTTTGTGATAGCCCTTAGGAGCTTTGGTTTGGTGGTGGAGAAGTGTCATTTGTAGGGCTTGTCCAATTTAAGCCAAGGTGGAGATTTGTTATGATTGGTGGCTTGAATAAGTATTACACGTGAGTGCATTGCATGAGATTATAACCCATGTTGTCTTGGTTGTCTAAGACTTTGAGTTTTAAATGTACCCCGTGTAGGACATGTAAAGCAACCCTAGCTGACAAGTATTTATGCTAATATATATACACACTAGTATGCAGCTTTGTCAATGTGTATTGGAGGAAGCTGCATATTGTTTAGGGTTTTCAAGTAGTGACTATGTTCAAGAGATTTTCAGGTTTCCCTAGTCACGTGCTTTTGGTGAGAGAGCTATTTTGGGTTTATTTGGAGTTTGCGCTTTGTGAGAGTATTTTTGGTACCACTACTATAATCTTCCCCTTTAGTTAGTGGAGCTTTTTTCTCGATGCTACTTATAGACGTAGGCTAAAAGCTGAACTACGTAAATCTTTGTGTTTCCTGTGTGATCACTGTTATTTGGATCAACTGAATGAGTTATATGGAAAAATTGATATCATAGTTATATGGAAAAATTGAAATCATAGGAAATGTTTTTGCAACTGATCTAAATCCCAATAGGCTTTTTTTTTTTTTTTTTTAAATTTAAATTTTTGTCATACCTTGAACCCATCAAAACTTGATTTGCAGTACCAAAAATTGAGCTCATTTGGATGAGGTGAGTTTATTTTCATCCAAAAACAGAACGTACATATATTTTAAAATATCAAATATTTCTAAATTACAACTTTACTTTTACACAATAAACATGATAAACAAATTAAACCGATCAAATAAGTTCATCCAAATGCACAATTTGTTTTTCCATTGCAAATGAAACTAGTGTTTTCTGCGTTTCATTTATTTTTAAATTATAGTGTTTCATATATATATATATATATATATATCCCTTTTTGGCTTCAAACCACTCAAATTAACAATAGCAATAACAGTTACAACCAATTAAATATATTCGCTTCACACAACAATGAGTTATAGCAGTATTAGTTACAAGCAATAACATATATTTGCTTCATAGTGCGTGAACTAAGGCTGTAAGCAGGTGTCCTATTGCTTCTGCAACTCCAGTACACAAGATAAAATCATCTGCTTGTCTCTCCATTGCAACAGATTCATTATGATTTTTTTTAGATTCTTCCACAATTGGGGCAAGCTCCTTAAGAACTTGACTCATGCTGGGACGCTTTTTTGGGTCTTCCTCCGTGCACTTGCTAGACAATGTCAAAACTCTCATAGCAGAGTTTCTACACCCAGATGTGCCTTTAAGGTTGGGGTCCATAATCTGTGCCAGCTTGGTTTCGTCTCCAGACACAGAAGATTTGATCCACTCCACTAGATTCCTCTCATTCTTAGGCCTGTTAACGTCAAAAGCAGGCTTGCCAGTGATTATTTCCAGCAGAATAACACCAAAACTGTATACATTGTCCGTGGATTTGATCTTATTAAGAGGATCAACTTCTGGAGTCGTATATTCCATGAAACTCCAATCAAGTTGTCCAGCACTTTGAGTACAGTTTTGCATCTCTGTCTCTGTAAACTGTTTCACACATATAGAAGATATATTAGTTTCAGTTACAAATTTGCACAAGCTTAATGAGTACAATATTTAGTTTAAGAATAATGAGTGTACAATATTTGTTATCTGGATCTTGGTTGAAGTTTCTCAACATAAAATACATACCAAGTAAAAATTATAGGGTGCATTCATTTAAGCTATACCAATAGACAATAAAAAAGAGAGGTTGAATTTTATCACGCTAAAAATTAAAAAACATTTGCAGTCATTCTAAATTAAGAAGTTAGTTGGGGTGGGCACTTGCAAATGGAAGGGATATGAGGGGATTGTTCTTGACCGATTCTCTCTATTGGAAATGGATCCATAATTTTAAACGACATGATACATTGTTAGACATAGAAAATAAAATTTTAATCTTGATATTCCTCAAATTTTGAAAATTAATAGGATTTTTATTTATTTTTTACTATTGTTTTACAACCACTGAGGTCACATGTTATGATTGATGTATAATAAAAGTGTTATTAATTTCTAGCTCCACCACTAATCATATGTTTTTATAATCAATTTCACAAAGAAGAAAAAAATTATCATATCAATAAAAATTAAACTTGAGGGTATTTATATACTTACTGTAGCAACTGC
This sequence comes from Quercus glauca, assembly GCA_023736055.1. Taxonomy (NCBI): domain Eukaryota; kingdom Viridiplantae; phylum Streptophyta; class Magnoliopsida; order Fagales; family Fagaceae; genus Quercus; species Quercus glauca. The sequence continues at coordinate 12,177,367 of CM043322.1, read as the reverse complement.
TTGGTCAAAAAGTTTGCCTTTCAGATTTTCATCAATGAAAATGGAGGAAGATTTGAAACTCCTCAATACTATCTGTTTCATAAGAGGAAAAATGCATATCATATCTGTTAGGGTCATAATAGGTTAGTGTTTTGAGAAATCCGAGTCAAAATGCATTTTAATGTAATTGTGTTGTAAAGTTTCTTAATATCCAAGATGAAGTGAAGATCTATTTTGAAGACTCATGAATCTGCTGAGAAAAGAGGAAAGTCTGCCCTTCACATGTTAAATAGACCTTTGCATAATTAATGTAATTAATCTACTTGGGTGATCATTTAATTTAACTGGGGTCAATATTTTCCAAACAATAGCTACTTTAATACCACGGTCCAACAAGGAAAACACACACATTAATACTAATAATAACAATTAATATACCTGATGTTCATGAAAATACTCCAAAGCCCGGGCAGCACTTTGTAAGATGATGAGTCTTTTTACCCAAGACAGTGACAACTCGGACAGAAAGTAACTAAGGCTTCCAATGCATATACATTCTCCTACTACAAATCTGACACCCTCTGAAAGGCAATATCCAACCAAGTTTAGAAGGTTTTGGTGCTTCATTGCTGCAATAGTGTTTAATTCTTTCACCCAAGAATGATCACTCTGAAAAATAAAATTATGGGTCGATTTAGATAGATGTATATATGAAAGAAATAGACGTAAAGTTAAGGAAGAAGAAGATGGTGAAAGAAAATAAAGAAAGTTATAAACCTTGGCTTTAAGTACATGTCCTTGAATCTGTTGGATAAGGACTGGTGTTCTTTTCCCACTAAGTTTGATGGTGCCTCTGTAGAAGGCACCAAAGTCACCCTCTCCAATCTTGTAAGAGGATTTGAAACCTTTTGTTGCTTTCTCCAAGTCTGAGAGAGTGAATTGAATTAGATTATGACCAGGTGATTGCTCCATTGCACACAGAGAACACTTTGGTGATCAAAGAAGACAAAGAATTGGGAGAGAGACACAGCACAGGCAAGAGAGCAATGTGAAAGAGCGAGTGGTGTCTTGGGAGTTAAAGTACTAAGCTAAAGCCCCACATCAACAAATTCTGTTCTAACTCTTAACTTGCTCCCACAAAATCTGTCCACTGCTTGAAAACAGCGTACAAACAAAAACACGGGGACAGAAGAAAAAGGCCCCATAAATTTAGCTTGTCCAATGGAACCCCAATTTTATTTTTTACTAAAAAAAAAAACGTTGGCCAGTTGAATCAGTGGAAAAAAAAACAAAAACAATGGGTTTAAGTAATCCCCTAAAAGGAAAATAAAACCTTTTAACAAAAACAAGCCGTTTTAAAAAAAATTTGTTTTCTTTATGTGCACAAGAATCATATATTATTGTTGCACTTTTTTTTTTTTTTAATCATGAATCTAGAGATAAAATTAAACAATTTTTGAATAATCATTAGAGTTTCAAAAGATGACAAATTCTCTCTCTCTCTCCCTCCCTCCCCCCTCTCTCTCTCTCTCCCTCCCCCCCCCTCTCTCTCTCTATATATATATGAAAAGCGTAATTTAATAAAGTATTTAAATTACATAATTATAATATTATTTTATATAAATAAAAAAAATTTAATGATTTTTTTAAATATACCATAATATATATATATATATATTTTGAGAATGTAATAGCCTGTTTGGTCATAGAGTTCAAAAATTGTTGTTTAAAAATATGTGAAAACTGTGGTTTAAAAAGTGTTATTGAAAAACGTATTTTTAGTGTTTATAAAAGAAAAAAATGTGTTTGGTATCATGGTTTAAATAACATGTTTCAGTGTTCATGTGGGGCCCTAATTGCACTAGCCGCACCGGCCCACTACATAGGGCCCAAGGCCCGCGCCGATGATAATGCTGAGGTCGAGGACAAATGGGAGAGAACCCAGGACGTCCAAGGCCCGCGCCGAGGATGACCTGTCCTCAGGCACACCGACTTCACTAAAGGGAAAATATCCCATCTCAGCTGAATATATCTCACCAACATTCTGACCACTTTAATGGTGAGGTGACCTGAAAACCCTAAGGCATCAGTCACTTCAACTAGTATAAAGCCTGCGAAGGCGGCTTTGACCTAACATAAAGCCTGTAAAATACAGATGATGTGACAAACTCCTGTACACGACGATTAGATAATTGACAAGTGGATGGTCAAGATCAACGAAAATAAGACTATATAACTAGTAAGATTCTAAAGGGAGAGGGAGATCCTCCGGAGAAGAAAAAAGAGATCCTCGGTCAGAGCCGAGGTTCAATAAGCCTCACAAAAACTTGGCCAAAATGATAACGGAGTGAGGATCTTTCTTACATAAACTTTTAAGTCCAGTTCGTATAGGGGGATCCGCCCCAAAATTCGTTTTCTGCCCGTTATATGCCCAGTCCTTCCTACCCATTCTCTACAAATTTTATTGTCTAGGGTCCATTACATTTTGAGCCCTTACAGTTCAAAAAACATAAAAATGTGTTTGGTACATGTGTGTTTGATTTTAAAAAAAGCTGACACTTTGACCGAAATAAAAAAAAAATTTTATTCAAAAAACATTTTTGAATAAAGCTTTTGATGGATTCATCAGGTGCAAATGGATTCGGCAGAGGAAGAAAGGAGACAATACAGCTTTTGATGTCTGACCAGGTGGGCAATACAGTGTTCAAGATAATTACACAATTGTCACTGAACACTAGTGTTTGTTGTTTAAAAACAGGCCAGAGGTGATTTCAAAACTATCATTTTGAACACTGATTTTTGAGCAATGTTTTCCAAACAACCCCTGAACAGGAATGGCATACCAAACGCATTTTTTTTGTTTTTGGACACTAGTGTTCAGTGTTTAAACACTGAACACTAATGTTTAAAATGACAAACCAAACGCGCTCTAAATATATCATAATTGGTTTACTAATTTGAACATATCCAAAAATATTAAAATACAAATGTACACTCACAGTCCATAGAATACAAATATACACCCACATTCCATAGAATACATGTAACATGTTACATTAAGTTTAAATTAATATATAAGTTTAGAATTGTAGCCTTTTTTTTTTTTTTCTCCTTTCCAAATATAAGCATAATGCCTACATTATTGAAACTTGAATTTTAAGGTAATCTTTTGAATATTTATCATTTTTATTGCTTTTTTAGGGCACATATTTCTAACCCAAATAAAATAAAATTTCATACTTTCCAACCCAAAAATTAAGAAAATAATAATAATTTTTGAGCCAAAAACTTAAAGGCAATCTACAAAAAGAATTAATTTAAGACCCAATTAGTTTAAAATGAACCAAATTGACTGAAGTATATTGAAATGGATCAAATTGGACCGTATTAGACCGAATAGGACTAAAGTGGGTGGAATGAACCAAATATACCGAAGTGGACTGAAATGGATCAAATGGGACTTTTTTTTTTTAGAAGAGGATCAAATGGGACCGAAATGGGGCCAAAATGGACTGAATTAGACTGAATGGAACAAAGTGGATCAAATTGGACCGAATTTGACTATCCATTCAAGTGCAAGTTTAGTAAACATTCTGCAGTTGAGACATGAGTTAATCCATATGAAGTCCCCAGCCTGGCCAATCCAAAGTCCGACAACTTTGCAATCCATTGGTCATCCAACAGTATGTAGTTCAACAACCCCTAAAACATATACTTCTGTCAGCCATTCTTTATGGCCCTGTCAGAAAGAGATGGCAACCACAAAAACACAAAAATCATATATGTATTTTGAAGCGCTATGAAGAGAGACATATAAGAAGAAGAAAGTAATTGAGAATTTCATTTTGTCCTTTATTAACTTCACCAGTAAGAAAGCAGATATGTAGTGTTTCTGGCACTCCATACACAATGCTAATATGCTCACACTAAAGGTTTTATTCCATTACTCTGTGACAAACTTACAGATCATATGTAAAAGAATTCTCTAGCTTTTCTGAAGCACATAATACTACTTAATATTGTTGCATAATGTAATATGTAAGTATATTTCCACTCAAGTTCAGGAGGAGAAGAAAACATGCCTGCAATCCTCTTCTACTTGGTTGTTTAATGGCAACATCTAATTTTTTTTATGTGGATCATCTGTGCTCCGGATCACAGCCCTTTATACACCACCAAACCCACCCTCTCCAATCTGAAATTCTTCGTGGCTGCCTTCAACTCTGAGAATGTGAATTCTCTGAGATTACTTTGTCTTTGAGACAAGATTGCAAATGACTTAGCAGAGGATGCAGTGCTAAACTCTGAGACATTCTGAGAATTAATTTCAGAACTTAATGGCTTCTTATCCTGGTAGGTTGACATGGAAGTGGAAGTGGACCGAACAGAATTGGACTATATAGCCCTTTGCTCATCATTTTTTTCTTTGTTGGAGAAATTAAAAAACACTTCATAGCCCCTCTAAAACTAATTGCCTCACTGCAAATGCAACAAGTGTATAATGGTGAGAAAGCAAGGCCAATACAAGGAAGGAGAGAAACTACTTTTATATCTATTGCCACCCCTAAATCACAAATCCTATGGACTTCAAGAAATTCAAACAGTTCCCAAAATTCCCCTTTCACATATTCATTTAGTTTGCATTTTTTATTTGAGGATTTGAAATCAAGGGATTTGAAGAACAATTGTTAGTATAAATTGCTTGATATTAATTTATCAACATATGATTATGTGAACTTTGGAGATTTTGCTCAAAGATAAACACTTGTGATATTATGGATTTCAAATGGCATCTACACATAGTAATTTCTAATCCACATATCAATATAGTTCAAAACCCCTAGTCATTGAGGAAATTCTTTTCACCTGTAGAAACAAATGGAGCAACTTTTCAAAGTATTCATTTTTATTAAATTTATTTTGGACAATTAAAGGGAAAATTAAACACCTACTAAGTGATCATTTGTAAAATATAACATGAGTTGTAGCCACAACTCACTATCTTAGCCTTTCAATTTCCATTCAATGATATATCTAACAATGTTTATTTTCTGTGTTAATAGGGTAAAGCAAATAATTTCTTTTTGCCATATGAATATAGCATAACAAAGCACCTTGCTTTAGTCTTGCATAAAATTTTGATTTGCATGTGTATGATTAGTGTAAACCATGCTACTTTTAAAAAAATTAAAGGTTTGTTAGTTAAATATTAACCTTAAATCCTCCTTCCCCTCTTTTTATAAAAAGAAAATTATATTATAGCAAAAAAAAACCGATTCCTATTCCTCACTCTATCTCTACTTTGCACTACCCGCATATTTACACATGTATTTGCTTCCCAGTATACCTAACACACCTCAGTTTGCCAGTCCTTGGTCAAGACTCAACAGGTTGCTGCAATATCACCTGTGCAAGGCTTATCATCTTAGCAAACATTGGTACATAATTCTGCTATTCTAAACCCAACAAAAATTCTAATTAAGCTGGAAACACCCACCAATCTCAAATAACCCAACGTCAACAGCCTAAAAGATACAACATCCAAAAACAAATTGTACAAACCTTTTAAAGTATCACAACTTTCAAGATACAATTATACTTTTACCAAAAAAAAAAAAAACTGATGGAATAATCTAATTTAAACACATAAAAATTGTTTTTTTTTTTTTTTGGTGAAAGACGATTCATTAAAAACTAAGAAACTACAACCAGCTCAGGACAAATCCTGTCAAAATACATCCCATTGAGGTCATCCTCAAAAACATTTTCCATGTCCACAGGCGGACTATCAAAGGAAGAAAACTCAGCTTCTTGACTAAGACTCAACCTAGCGAGATTATCAGCACACCGATTCGCTTGGCGGAAACAATGCTTGATCTGAATCTGATGGAAGTGAGAAACTAAATGCCTACAATCGTCCAAGATGGGAGAAACAATGTTATTAACATAAGAGGGGTTAGCCAAAACATCCACAATAGCTTTGGCATCAAGCTCAACAACAAGAGAGGAGATATTAAGTCTGCTGCATAATAAAAGCCCTTCCCTAAGACCCCATAACTCCGCTACAAAGCTGTTAGTAAAGCCAATCCGTTTGTTAAAACCGGTAATCCAGCACCCACTATCATCACGAATCACACCACCACAACCTGTCAAACCCGAGTTGCCAATTGATGCGCCGTCTGTGTTAAGTTTCATCCAACCGCTAGGAGGTCTCTCCCAACGAATTCTCTTCACTCTGTTACGGGTTAACTGTCTAGGGGAGGCCACACAATGCACAAATTCCAGCGATTGCTTCATGATCTCAGCAGCCAAATTTGGGTTACGGTTCAACCTGTTAAAGACAAAAAGATTCCTGCTCTTCCAGAGATTCCAAATTGCAAAAGGAAAGACCAAATTCCAAGGGGGACTAGAGGCGATCAAACTACCATTTTGCTTCCCATTAAAAGAAAACCAATCCAGCAGGTTGCTTCTCCAAAAGGAATGGTTTGACGAATTAATTCCTAACTGATTCCATACCTGTTTAATGTGAGTGCAATCACGGAGGGCATGAAGGATTGTCTCTGAACCACTTTGGCAAATGGGACAAAGGGTGTCTTGAGTAATACCTCTTCGTTGAAGGCAGACTTTGACCCCAATACTGTTATGAGCACACATCCAAAGGAAAGTTTTGATCCTAGGAAGAGTATTCATCTTCCAAATCCAGCTGGCCGAGAATTGGGAGCTGTCTTCAAAACCCATGGCAAGCTTATATGCACTTCTAAGCTCAAAGGTGCCTTGAGGAGAACCGGCCCAAATTAGCTTGTCAGAGCATCTGTTTGTGATAGATGTAGGAGTTGCTTGAATCATCATTTTCATCTCTAAAGGAAGCTCAAAAGAGAATTTTCCCCAATCCCAACTCGTGTCTAGCATGACATCTTTAACTTCCAACATACTAACTTCATGAGAGATAGGTCCCTGGATGAGGTGTCTAAGAGGCCCTCCACTGGTCCAATTACTTAGCCACAAATTTAGATTACTCTCCCTTCCAACCAGCCATCTACTTCCCTTATTAAAGGTAACCATTCCTTTCTTCATCGCTGCCCAAATAGAGGAGTGAGGAAAACGGTTCTCATTAACAGCAGCTCTTCTTCTTTGGTTGCAGTATTTCGTCTTTAAAACTTGAACCCAAGGAGTCTCTCTTTCAGTATGGAATCTCCAATTTAGCTTGGACAGCATGGCAATGTTTCTGCCCTTGGCTGCTTGCAGCCCGAGGCCCCCCTCCTCCTTTGATTTGGTAACCTTTTCCCATCCAATCCAATGAATTTTTCTGACCGAATCTGTAGACCCCCAGAGAAAATTTCGATTGACTCTGTCTATGCCATCCAGGATCCTTGCAGGAAGGGAAGTGCATTGCATAACATAAGAGGGAATGGCAGCCGAGGATGCTTGAATAAGAACAGAACGACCAGCAAACGATAACATATTAGCTTTCCATCCCGAGAGTTTTTGCTTTACTCTATCAAGAACGAAGTTGTAGTCATGGGAAGAGGAGCCAGGTTGCTTTAGAGGGAAACCAAGATATTTTCCCAAGAACGGGGTGGAAGTAAAACCAAGGATATCACATAATGATTCCCTGGTGTCCCTATCCACATTCGGCGAGAAATACACTCTTGACTTGGAATCACTAATTGTTTGCCCCGAAATATTACAAAAACCATCTAAGACATCTCTAATAGTTGAGCAATTCTTCCCATCAGCTTTAGCAAACAAAACAATGTCATCCGCAAACAACAAGTGAGAGAAGGCGGGACCACTTTGAGAAGCCTTGACTGGGTTCCAAAGCTTTACATTACATTTCTCCTCTATGAGATAACCAAGGTAGTCCATACATAAAATGAAGAGGTAAGGAGACAATGGATCTCCTTGCCTTATCCCCCTTGAAGGAAGAATCGGATCTAGAGTTTCGCCATTGAACAAAATAGACGTCGAGACAGTAGAGACACAACTCATTATGATGTCTATAATATCCGATGGAAGATTTGCTCTGATAAGCATATCTCGAATGAAGCACCACTCTAGCTTATCAAAGGCTTTCTCTAAGTCAATCTTCAAGGCCATATAACCCACTTTCCCTTTTTTCTTGCCTAGAGAATGCAAGAGCTCCTGGGCGATGATGACATTATCCACTCCCCTTCTGCCTGGAACAAAGGCTGTTTGCATTGGAGAAATGAGACTCTCCAAATACGGTCTTAATCTAGCCACAATAATCTTCGTGACCACTTTATACACGGTGTTACATAAACTTATGGGTCTGTAATTCCCCAAGGACTCAGGACCTTGAATCTTTGGAATAAGAGCAACATGAGTTGTATTTAAGAAGGCAGGAACCCTTCTGTTCAGAAAAATCTCTTTGACTTCCCTTACCACAGAGGCCCCCACTTCTGGCCAAAACTTTTGGAAAAAACCTGCATGAAGGCCATCCGGACCTGGAGCTTTGAAAGGCTTTAAAGACCATAAGGCAGATTTGATCTCTTCAAAGGAAGGAACCCCACTGATATTCATCTTGTCTGCTTCAGAAAGCCTAGAATGCCATTGGGAAGTGATGGGAGGGGATCTAGAAGCACTGATCAGGGACGTCGAAAGAATCTCACTAAATCCGCTTCTAATATGATCTTTAATCCTGTTTTCCTCATAAATCCATTCTCCCACAGCATTTTTTATCGCTGTGATCTGATTCCTCTTCCTTCGAACCAAAGTCGAGACATGGTAGAAAGAAGTGTTACGGTCACCTTGGATCATCCAATTAACACGAGACTTCAAAGCCCAAAGTTCCTCCTCTTGGTTAAGAACTGAATCAAGCTCCCTCAGCAACTCGTTCTCCAAATTCAGAAGAAAACTCGAGGGTTTAATTGCGACTGCTCTCTGAATGCCATTAATCCTTGCCATAAGATTTTTCTTCTTAGCAAAAATGTTCCCAAAATGATTCTTGTTCCAGACCAACACATCTTTAGTGAACCGCTCTATTGCCTCTCCAAGTCTGTTACTATGCCTCCACGCCTCAGAAACAGTACCAGGAAAAGTGGGATCCAGAAGCCAGCAAGTTTGAAACTTAAAAGGCCGTTGTTTACCACTGTTTACATTTGCCCTTGGGTGCATCTCCATAAGAACAGGGCAGTGGTCCGAATGGAAACGAGTAAGGTGGGTAATTTTTGCTTCAGGACACATCAAACACCAACTGGGATTCATAAAAAATCTGTCTATTCTTTCTTGAATTAGAGCTTGAACTTCTCTTCTATTTGTCCAAGTAAAGCGAGGACCGGAGAACCCGATATCAATCATGTTGCATTTGTCTAGACATTCTTTGAACAGCAAGGACCTACTAACACTAACAGCTCTGCCCCCAAATTTGTCCTCTTCCAACAGAGGTTCATTGAAATCCCCAGCAATGACCCAGGGCAAATTATGAAGTTCTGCAACTCTCATTAAATTATTCCATAAGATGTGCCTTTCAGCACTCCTAGGGCTAGCATAGATAGCAGAAAATAACCAACTAGAGTCAGAGGGACGTACCTTCACCTCAAGGTGAATTTCTTGCTCAGTGGTGGCCATAGGAGATATGTTTACTCTGTCTGAATTCCACAGCACCCAGAGACCTCCAGAATACCCAATAGTGTCTGTGCAAATTACACCATCAAAAGGCAACCTGCCAGCTATCTCTCTAGCTCTATCACCCCCAACCCGAGTTTCCATCACCACAAGAATTGCTGGATTATGATTCTGAACCATCTCCCTAACTCGATTCTGAAAAGAAGGCTTCAGAGCGCCTCTACAATTCCAAATGATGATATTCATAAGGAAAAAATTGATTGGGGTGGGACATTACATCAAAAGGAAGCAAAGTCTTTGCCTCCTCCCACAAGATCCATCCCGTCCAAATAGGCATCTCCTTTGTCTGCCATACTTGAAACAGCTTCGTGCTTGGATTGATTCCCCTGATGAAGGAGGCTATTGGCTGCCACTCCAATTTCCTCATCACTGACAGGCACTTCCACGGATTCACACTGCATAGCCACCACGGATTCACTGCTTTTCTCCATGCCGGATCGGTTAGGAGTAGGGGAAAGATGAACTTCCAAACCTTTTTCAGATTGCTGATGAAGCAATCCATGATCCGAGCTGGATTGGTACGAATCTCTGCAAGTATCACTCTCTCCAAATGTATAACCCACCTCCGGGTTGGTGGAGTGTGTGAACTGAAATTTATAGGCAGCTTCTGCCCTTGAGCTTCCCATTCTTGAGCCTTCATCACGAGATTTCCCTTCCTTCCCCACCGGCGCAGACAAAATCCATTTTTGCTCAACAGAGGAGGGTTTTGACACATTTCTCTCAGCGGCTCTGTTATGATCACTCTGAGGTATCTTCAATCTCGCAAGGGCTTTTTTACCTTTCACCGAGTTCCTCTGATTGGGCTTAAGCGAACAAGGACCTTGATCGGCCCAAGCTTCAAGATGAATGGATTTGCTCTCCAGGTGCATGTTATGGGCCTGGTTACCCGTCCCTTTCCCAATAGGCTGAATAGCTTTCTCAAAATGGGCTTTCTCCATAAGTCTTGGAGGAGATAATTTTCTTTTTGCCTCTCTGGAAGGCCCATTTAAAACATCCGGCCTTCTCACTCCTTGTCTGTCCCCTTTCTCCTTATCAAAATTGTTGTTATCCTTCGTGGCAACAGAGTGCACCTGACGAGCTGGGGACTCACCACGCCTTTGATTTTTTGTCCCATACTTCTTGCGAGCTACCACTACCCATGGTCCGTATTCGCCCCCCTGCATGGACTCTTGTACGTCCACCTGCACAATACCACTGGTCCCCTCCTCTGTCCTTGGATTGTCAGCAGCACAATCTTCGTGTGAGTGCGTACTCGTATCGGCTGGACCGGACTCTCTCACCGGCGATTCTTTCCGAATAGAGTACGGACAGTTCTCTTTTCTATGATCCATTCTTCCACACTCAAAGCAAAGCTTGTGAATACCTTCATAACAAATCGGTTGCTCGAGCTTCCCTATCATAATAGCTGTGGTCAAAGGCTTTCCCACATCAATTTGGACACATAGCCTAGCAAATCTACCTCTCGTTTCAGACGCTGTGAAAGTGTCCACTCGTAGCACGTTACCAATGGCTTTCCCAATATGGTGAAGCGCTTCAGCATGGTAGTATTCTATGGGAAGATCATTCAGTCTTATCCACACAGCTATAGAAGAAACATTTGCCAAAGCCGGTTTAAAATTTGGTTCCCACGGCCTCAGGGAAAGAAAGTGACCTCCAACGAACCAAGGTCCTTTTTTCAGAATGCTCTCAAAATCTTCCTTTAAAGACAGTCTCGTAAGGAAGAAACCATATCCCAGCGGCACACAATCCAGGCGCCCCGCTGGTTTCCATAGAGCAAGCAATTTGGTTTGAAGGAAGCTGAGACTCACAGTTCTTCCATACACCTTGACAATAAGAGCTTTTGCCCAAGGCTGTCTGATTTGCTGTTTGAAATCCCTTGAGAATTTGACAGCAACGAGACCCTGACGGAGTACCTCAATCTCTTCATCTGAATCAGCATCTTCATCCATGATATCCCCAAAACTAAAAGCTTGGGTATAGGCACCTGGTATTTCCCCCATTAACTTTTCCTTAAAGGAAAACTTCTGGTTCCCAGGGCCACTCTCATGACTAGGGGACGACGGACCCGAATCCTGTCCTTCACAATAGCCAGAATGGCCTCCGTTTTTCACTTTTTTCTTACTGCGCGCTAGCTCTACCTGTTCTTCCTGAGAGAGAGAGCGTTCCATCGGTTTTTGATAATGGGCTTCTTTTTTTTTTTTTTTTTTTTTTTTTTTTAAACATTTAATTAATTAATTTTTTTTTTTCTTTCATCATCATAACATTTAATTAATTTTATAGTGTTTCACATATATAATTACGTCCTTTCAGGCATAGATTCACACAAATTAACTCTTAGTAAGAGTTACAAATAATTACATACATATAGTTACTTCATATAGCAGTTACACCTTGCTGAATAACTTTGCAACTAAGTGTACAATCAATAAAAAAACCCCTCCAATTGCCCTCAATAAAATTTTACATTTCACAGCATCCCTTTGTACTTGTATCTCTTCTTGTCTCTCTTTTTCAAGAAATTCTTTAACACGAATGGAATGTTCTTCCACAATTGGGGCAAGCTCCTTAAGAACCTTACCCATGCTGGGACGCTGATTTGGGTCTTCCTCAATGCACTTGATTGACAATGCCAAAACTCCCATAGCAGATTCTTTAACCCACAATGTGGACATGGGGTCTATAATCTGTTCCAGCTTGGATTGGTCTCCAGAGAGAGCAGTTTTGACCCACTCCACTAGATTTCTCTCATTCTTGGGTCGGTTGGCATCAAACACTGGCTTGTTAGTGACTATTTCTAGCAAAATAACTCCAAAACTGTATACGTTGTCCGCAGATGTGAGGTTATTAAGAGGGTCAAATTCTGGAGTTGTATGATAATCCATAAAATTCCAATCAAATTTTCCAGCACTTAGACTGTTTTGCTTCTCTGTCTTCACAAACTGTTTCACATATATACAAGGTAAAAGTGTATTATTACTAGTTTGAGCTACAAAGTTACATCAGTTTAACAGGTACAGCATTTAGTTTAAGGAAAGTGATACTCGAATTGAAAGAGCAAAAGAAGTGTAAGGTAATAATTATAGCTAGGCTGCTAGGGTGCAACGAATTCAGGATATCAATAGAAAAAAGATGTTGATTGTATGGATTTTTATTTGGCAGAGAACGCAAAAGGGAGCATTGTTGGTCCTCAACATCTGAAAATTAATGGGAAAAATTTTTATATCCAATTTAGTGATACAAAATGTTTTTATGACTTTTTTTTTTCCTTTTTCTTTCACAACTATGGAAGTGATTTGTTGTGATTGATGCATAATAAAACTGTTGTCAATTGTGATTAGTGAATCAATGTTAAAAATGATGTTAGACTAATTATAAATTTTTTTTAAAAGTTTTATCTTACAAGTGGGAGAGCAGATTCAAATTTAGTTCCCCTTGTAGGAAGTATAATGCCAGTGAACCACACAATGCTCTTCTTGCCACCTCCTTAGCATTTCTCTTTTATATCTACATGAGTACATGTCTTAGATGGTAATGTTGATAATCATAGTTATTAGTATTATAATTAATAACCATAGTTCTATCATTTTTTTTTAAATTTCAATAAATATACCAACAGGGGAGAGGAAATTCAAATCATGGTTCTCCTAAATCCTAATAAAGAAGATCAGACTATGTCACTGGATAAGGCTCTTGACAATTATATTTATATCAAGGTCACTGCAAACAATAAATTAAGATAAATCCCTCTCTCACCCTCAAATTAATTTCTATCTCCACCACTTATAGTAGGTTTTGAAGATCAATTTCACAAAGAAAAAAAAAAGTACCATGTCAAACAAAAATTACACGAGGGTATTTATATACTTACTGGAGAAGCATCCAATCTCGAAGAAGCCAGGTCAAAAAGCTTCCCTTTCATATTATTATCAACAACAATGGAGGAAGAACTCAAACTCAGTACTATCTGTTCACATAGAAAGAAAAAAACACTTATCATATGCCACAATCAAACAGGGAAAACACACGCATACTATTAGTAAATTAACATACGTGATGTTCATGCAAGTACGCCAAAGCCCGGGCGGCATCTTGCACAACAACGAGTCTTTTTCCCCATGACAGTGACCCCTTTAACAAACAGTGACTTAGACTTTTATAGCATGTGCATTCTCCTACCGCAAATCTGACACCCTCTGAAAGGCAATATCCTATCAAGTTTACAAGGTTTTGGTGCTTCATTGCTGCAATAGTTTTTAATTCTTTCACCCAAGAGTGATCACTCTGAAAAATAAAATATGGGATTGATTCAGATAGGTGTATATATACATGAAAGAAAATAGATGAAAAGTTATATATGTTAAAAGAGGAAGAAGAAGATGGTGCAAGAAAATAAAAAATTTACAAACCTTGGCTTTAAGAACATGTCCTTGAATCTGTTGGATAAGGACGTGTGTTCTTTTCCCACTTAGTTTGATGGTGCCTTCGTAGAAGGCACCAAAGTCACCCTCTCCAATCTTGTAAGAGGTTTTGAAACCTTTTGTTGCTTTCTCCAAGTCTGAGACATTGAATTGAATTAGAAGATGACCAGGTGATTGCTCCATTGCATACAGAGAATACTTTGGTGATCAAAGAAGATAAAGAATTGGGAGAGAGACACAGGCGAAAGAGCTATGTGAAAAGAGCGAGTGGTGTCTTGAGAGTTTAAAGTACTAAGTTAAAGCCCCGCAACAACAAATTCTGTTCAAACTAAAACTTGCTCCCACAAAATCTGTCCACTGCTCGAAAACAGCGTACAAACAAAAACACGGGAACAGAAGCAAAAGCCCCCATAAATTGAGCTTGTCCAATGGCACTCCAATTTTATTTTTATTTAAGAAAAAAAAAACATTGGCCTGTTGAATCAGTGGACAGACTAAAAGAAAAATAAAACTTTTTAACAAAAACAAGCCATTTAAAAAAAAAAAAAAATTGTTTTCTTTATGTGCACAAGAATCATATATTATTGTTTGGATTTTTTTTACATGAATCTATAGCTAAATCTAAATAACTTTTGAATACTCACTAGAGTTTCAAAAGATGACAAATTATCTCTCTCTCTCTCTCTCTCTCTATATATATATATATATATACACTAGCCTCATCACACGCGCTTCACGCGTACAATGAGACTTTTTATTTTTTATTTTTTGATTTACACGTTTTACTCATGGCAATTTCATTTTATTTTTTATTTTAAAAAAAATTTGTATTAGTATTTGACTACTAATGTGAGAGAGATATGTGGGGGTGGGAAAAAAACAGTTTAGTGATAATAAAAAATGGTACAAAAACAGTTTAGTGATAATAAAAAATGGTACGTTTGTGGGGAAAAAAAAAAGCAATTTTATTTTTTTATTTTTTTTCAAAAAGAAGTTGTATTAGTACTTGACAACTATCGCACACCCTTAGTACGGTGGTCAATTCACAAGTATAAGTACTTGTGTGGTGTGGGAGGCAAGGGGCTGGATTTCAAGTCTTTAAGTGGAAGTTTCACACACATATATAATTATGTGGCGTTTGGTACAGGATAGTGATAATGCCTTAAAATATATACTTGTTATATATTTTTGTGAGCGTTATCTTCTTATTACTACGTTTAATTTGTATAATTAAGTCATGATTTACATTAGTCCTCATTATTTATCTTTACATAATTTTTTGAATAAGATATCATTCATTATGTGTAATTTTTCATGTGAAAAAAACAAGTTTATAGGTGTTTGTGAGAGAATGGAGGCCAAACTAGAATTAAAGAGGAGCTAAAGGACCATGCTTAAATGTCTACGGAGGTATAGCTAGAGTGCTTGTATCGTCTACCATGATTGGAAGCTTCAAATAAGGAAAGAAATCAAGGAGGCAGAATCTGAAAAGGAAAAATTTGATTTGAGCACTGATCAGTATTTTGGGTGTATCTCTCTTCTCAAAAATCCAATTGACACAAGGCCAGATGAGTTGGAACCGTGACTTAAATATCTACAACTTTCCAGTTTTAAGTTTTCCAAAATTCACAATTTTTGAAGGCTGAAATTAACTCACAAGTTACTACTGTAAATCTAGACGAAAATTAAAATAGTAAAAGTTTTATTTTCTTTGGACACTTTGACGTTAGGGTATTGAATGGAGGCTAAGCAAAACGAATTTTGGAGAAAAAACCCTTGTATTTTCCTTTCTCTAATGGCAACCTAAACTCTTTGCTAGGGCTAGGGTTTATATTTCTTCTATACGGTATGAATATTCAATGTGATTCTTACTAAGATTTTAGACAATAATATATTTGATTGTTCAATTAGATTTCTTTTGATGTATTAGTTCTTCCATACTTTCAATAAGTTCATGTTATTCTTATTGTTTAGATGAATTTCTAATAGTTTCAAATAGAAATCACATTTTAAAGTAAATGAGTTTTTCTGAAAACTATCATAACTACATTATTAATTTAGGTTATCATGCGTTCTTGAATTGTCTCAGTTCAACCGAATCATAAGTTTTTAATTGTATAAGAATAATCAATGATGAAATATATTTTCTTAGATCACAAAGAATTTCATATCAATATAGGGAAACACCCTGACCTAGTATTTACATTATTGATTTAAATCAATTTTTATTATTATTCTTGTTAACAATCACCAAGCAAAAGTACTTTTCTTCTTCACCCAAATTGTTGTTTAATTATATTGTTTTTTAATTTATCCTACTTCTTGTGACTCAACCTCGGTACTTCAAAAATTATACTGCTACGATCTCCTGCACTTGAGAGTGAGTATGCAGGTAATGTTTTAGAATTCCTAAGAATGTTTAAAGATTCTCATGTTTGATTGCAAATCACATTAGGGAATCGGATGCCAAGGGAATCTGGATTCCCCCTCAACCCCTTTTCTATAGGAATGTAGATTCCCTTTAAAACAAGTGGGTATCTAGATTCTCAAACTTAAAAGGAAATTGTATTTTTTATAAATTGACAATTTTAACCATTTTTCCTTATCATTTAAGAAATTAAGATAAAATATAAAACAAATCATTAATATCTTTTCCCTTGTCTTTATCTCTTCCTACAAAAACAACATAAACAGGATAGACAACTCTGTTAATATATTCATTAACAAAATTCTAATTAGGTTTCATGTGTGGGAAAAAAAAAAAAAAGTTTGAAGGGGACCCTCCTTTGTTGCCAGGTATTCACTTTTACTGTTGTGTGTGTCGCTCAACAAATTATTAATGGATCTGTTTTCATGGAAATTTGTTAATATGTTTATTCGTATCTCAGATCTTGGTTTTGTTTAGTTGCTAGAAATATAGATTTGGATTGGTAGCTTCATCTGGTTTTTTGTTTTTTAGATTAATGGCTTTGTTTTTTTGTTGAAATCAAGAAGCAAGGTGCTAGGCAGAATGCTTGTTCTCTGCATCAAGGACAGCAGCAAGGTGCCACGCAGCATGCTAGTTCTCAGCATCAAGGACAGCAGTTAGGTGCTAGTCAAAGTGCCTCACAACATCAGGGGAAGCCTCAAGATGCAATTGT
This sequence comes from Quercus glauca, assembly GCA_023736055.1. Taxonomy (NCBI): domain Eukaryota; kingdom Viridiplantae; phylum Streptophyta; class Magnoliopsida; order Fagales; family Fagaceae; genus Quercus; species Quercus glauca. The sequence continues at coordinate 12,160,185 of CM043322.1, read as the reverse complement.
GAAAAAGGGCAGTGGGCAATAAAAAATTGATAGACTCGATTGAAGCTATACCATATTATGATCAATTCATTCATTCAATTCAGGGGATGATGCACATGGACTAGAAGTATATAAAGTTGTAGGAGTAGTGAATTATCATTCATTGGATTGTTTTCTTTTCTTGGTCAATAAAATCAATTTTTCTATTTAGAGAGAGAGTTTAGAATTTTACATGGTATTAGAGCTTTGAAGGTCCTTCAATGGTGTCCACTGAAACCAATACCTCCTCTGATCCTCTCAACACACAATCTACACACACAAGCTTGAATCCTAACAGTGATTCCAATACTCCTAATCCCTATTTTCTCAGTTCCAGTTAAAATCCAAGGAATATTCTCATTACTCAGCCTTTGCTTGGGATGAAGAATTACCATTCTTGGCCCAGAGCAATGGTGCTTGTTCTCACTGCCAAGAAGAAGATTGGCTTCGTGAATGGGAAGATTCTGATGCCAAATCTTGATTCACCTTTGTATGAGGATTGGCAAAGTTGCAATACCATGGTTCTTTTGTGGTTGATCAATTCTATGCACATTGATGTTTCTAGCAGCATCATGTACTATGAAACAGCAAGGGAAATGTGGATCGAATTGAAGAATTTGTTTTCACAAGGCAATGGACCTAAGATCTACAATCTACAAAGGAAAATTTCTTATATCTCCCAAAATCAGATGACAGTGACAGAATACTGCACCAAATTCAAGCGTATGTGGGATCAATTGTTGAATTATGAACCATTTCCAGAATGTTCTTGTGGAGCAATGAAGATCTTGAGTGCTTCACATGACAAAGCTTATGTTATGAGGTTCTTGATGGGATTGAATGAAAATTTTGAGACTCTACGAAGCCAAATTCTCATTCAATCCCATCAAGAACCTCATAACATAAGCTTTGTCATGTGAAGCACTTAAGATCTTCATTGCTCCACAAGAACATTCTGGAAAAGGTTCATACTTCAACAATTGATCCCACAAACACTTGAATTTGGTGCAGTATTCTGTCACTGTCATCTGATTTTGGGAGTTATGAGAAATTTCCCTTTGCAGATTGTAGATCTTAGGTCCATTTCCTTGTGAAAACAAATTCTTCAATTCAATCCACATTTCCCTTGCTGCTTCAATCAAGTCTATCAATTCTTTATTGCCCGGCCTTTACCTGCTGGAAGAGAATATCTTAGCCTCATCAACTTGTTTTTCTGCATCTGCATCTGTCAATGGTGTTCTTGTTCAGCCACACATTTGGCATTCTAGATTGGGGCATTTATCAAATGCCAAGTTGGCTTTTATGAAAGACAATAATGTACCTCTTTTAAATGCTAATAAAATGATTCATTGTTAAGTCTGTCCTTGATGCAGAGAACAAGCATTCTGCCTAGCACTTTGCTTCTTGATTTCAACAAACTACGAATGTCTTTTCTAGATCATGATTATCATCTTTTGGTAAAAATGGTGGAAGATAAGTTTGTTATGATAATGCATAATCACTTGCGGAAAAAGCTGTATTGACAAAGATCAAAACACAAGATTTTCGTAGAATTGCCTAAACTGTAACTTATACACAACTAAATAATGCCTCCTACCTGAGAAAACAAACACATAATTCTGCCTGCATGAAGACCCACCATAAGGTTTATATAGTCAATATCAGTAAAAGATAGCAACAGATATTCAAGTTCACAAATATTAGTTTTGAGGCCATCTACCAGTAAGTACAAGCTTATGATCATCTCAGAAAAATTCCATTAGCAATAAAAGCCATCAGGTGGTCAAATTATTTGTATATGCACCCATCTATGCTGTTAGAAATTTACATTGCATGGTAAATAGAGATTGGAATAATTTTACACCAACAAAAAAAATGCGGCCTTGCCAATTATACTTTGCACTCACTCATCTATGTGGATAGAGATTTTACATTTGTATTGCACAATACACAGAGAAAAGAGTAATTTTCACATTCAACCAAAAACAACAGTCTTGCCAGTGGCCTTTGGCCTGAATGGCATAACTGGACTCCTTATGAGAGGAAGGAACAGGCTGGCATGGAGAGAGAAAATATTCAAAATGTATTGACAGACTTAGGTCTCCATGTTTGCCAATTCAAACAACCTTTTCCTTCAATAATTGGATCCACAAACCTTCTCTTTAAACGTTCTCTTTTGGATTCTATGAAATCATCTTCTGGAGCCAAAATCTTCATGGGGGGTAGAGGACTTCCAATATCTGTTGTCTCCACAATTCGATTCACCATCTCCAATACTTCACTCATTTTGGGGCGTGATTTAGACTGCCGCACCAAGCACCTGTTGGCTACAGCAGCTAACTTTTGGGCAGACTTGAGGGAATACTTCCCTTCGAGCCTTGGGTCTAAAATCAGCTCAAACTTTCTAAGATTAGACAGGTGAGGCCTGACCCATTCCAATAGCTTTTGCTCACCCTTGGGGCGGTTCCTATCGAGAGGGCGCCTACCAGTGATGAGTTCATAAAGGAAAACTCCATAGCTCCAGACATCACTTTTTGATGTAAGATGCCCAGTTTGAATGTATTCAGGAGCTGCGTATCCAATTGTTCCTACAACCTATATAAAAGTCAGGAAAATTGGTTCTCTATTTCTGTAAACTATCATTAATTAATAGACAGAGATTGCATCAGTCATGGTTTGTTTCCATTACCTTTCCACTGCCAGCAACAAGAAGAATAAGGCATGAAGAAAAAGGTATAGATAGAAAGTAACAATCTAACATGTTAGACAACAGCTTTCTCAAAAAAAAAACATGTTAGACAACAGACTATCCATTCAAGTGCATCTAATAAGATGATCAACATAACTGACATTTTCCAATTAATACTAACAAACATTTTCAATGTTCCTGCTAATTAGTTATACATGAGACATCCAACTTGTACAAGTTTAGTAAACATACCGCTGTTGAGACATGACTTAATCCATCTGAAGGCCCCAGCCTGGCCAATCCAAAGTCCGACAACTTTGCAACCCATTGGTCATCCAGCAGTATGTTTGAGGACTTGAAATCCCTAAAGATGATCTATGCCAATGACAAAATTTACAAAAGATCAATAATTTATAAAGAGAAATGTTTTTAGTCTAGTTGCTTTAATGCATAATTGCCTATCTTTTCTAAATAACTCTTCTAAAATTCAGCAGATCTCTTTCTTAAACTCCAAAGAACTCAAAGTACCTGAAAATCCATTCCTTCATGGAGGTATGCTAAGCCACGGGCAGCATCCTGGGCAATTCTCATTCTTGTGCCCCATGGAAGAGGTGTTCGAAACCGGTTTGATAAGTGATCCTGTACACTCCTGTTGGGCATGTATTCATATATCAGCAGCCTCTGGATCCCTCTTTCATCATCTTCAGCACAGTAGCCCAATAGTTTAACCAGATTTGGATGTTCGACAACCCCTAAAACGTTTACTTCTGTCACCCATTCTTTATGGCCCTGTCAGAAAGAGCAACAACAAAAATCATATAGGTATTTTGAAACGCTATGAAGACAGAGATATAAGAAGAAGACAATAATAGAGAATTTAATTTTATTCTTTCTTTCTAAACTTCACCAGTAAGAAAGCAGATATGTAGTGTTTCTGGCACTCCCTACAAAATGCTAATGTGCTGTGCTAAAGGTTTTATTCCATTATTCTGTGACACACAGATCATATGTAAAAGAATTCTCTGACTTTTCTGTAGCACAAAATACTACTTAATACTGTTGCAAAATCAGATATAGTAAAAGTATATTTTCACTCAAGTTCAGAAGGAGAATAAAACATGCCTGCAATCCTCTTCTACTTAGTTGTTTAATGGCAACATCTATTTTTTTATGTGGATCATCTGTGCTCCGGATCACAGCCCTATATACACCACCAAACCCACCCTCTCCAATCATGAGGGTGCGGCTGAAATTCTTCGTGGCTGCCTTCAACTCTGAGAACGTGAATTCTCTGAGATTACTCTGTCTTTGAGACAAGATTGCAAATGACTTAGCAGAAGATGCAGTGCTAAATTCTGAGACATTCTGAGAATTAAATTCAGAACCAAATGGCTTCAAATCCAGGTCAGTTGATATGGAAGTGGAAGTGGACCGAACAGAATTAGACTGTATAGCCCCTTGCTCATTATTTTTTTCTTTGTTGGAGAAATTAAAACACTTCATAGTCCCTTTAAAACAGATTGCCCCACTGCAAATGCAACAAGTGTACAATGGTGAGAAAACAAGACCAATACAAACAAGGAAAGAAACTACGTTTATATCTATTGCCACCACTAAATCACAAATCCCATGGACTATGAAATTCAAACAGTTCTCAAAATTCCTCTTTCACATATTCATTTAGGTTGCATTTTTATTTGAGGATTTGAAGAACAATTGTTAGTATAAATTGCTTGATATTACTTTAACAACATATGATGATGTGACCTTTGGAGATTTTGCCCAAAGTAAAACACTTGTGATAATATGGATTTGAATTGACATCTCACACCTAGTCATTCTAATCATAATACAAAAAGCTCTATCATTTCATACTTTATTCAAGTCATTTAAACTAAAAAAATGAAATCCAAATCCTTCTCTTTAAATTCTTTCATCCAAACGAACCATTAGATTATGTCATTTATGGTCCAATATTTTGCTTAAATGTTTCAATAAATTCAACATGAAAACAAGGAATTCAAACAAGCATATTTCATCATTTCTTTTGCAAGCTCAAACCTTGTCAAACCCCCCAATATTCAAACTGAATCCCTCAAACTTCTGCAACTTTCAAGCCCTATACTCTTGAACTATCTTTCAATCTTGTTTTTCAGACCCAAGCTCCAATTTTGATCAATCATGCAGAATAACAATACTTTGTTCCACCAAAAGATTGAAGTGCAAAAACACATACATAAAATTAAAAAGAAACTCTTCAAGAAACAACCAAATTTTCAAAAACCCAGAATTCCATTTCCATCTAACTCACTCGAATACTCACAATCCGGAGAATTCAATGATTTAGTAAAAGTCTATCTTTGAAATATAAGCATTCAAAAACAGAGAAATGATTAAAAGAGAAACCTCTAAAGAAGAAGACTTTACCTCTACTTATAATAAAGTCCACTAGATAGAACTAAAGCAACACTTTAGATATCATTCACACAACTTCGATTTGGGAGCTTTAAAGAGAGACCCAGAAAGCAAAAAAGAGAATTGAGCGTGTCCAAGGACACGACGAGCTCTCCATAATCTAAGGCAAGTCAATACAAGGCAGCTGGAATTGAGTTTACCAAACAAAACTCCTTCATATATATATATAATAAACAGAGAGAGTAAAACCTCAAAAAGAATTAATAAAGAGAGAGAGAGAGAGATAGAAAGGGTGTGTGTGTCTGTGTGTGAAAATGTACAATTGTGAAAGCGACAACCGTGTGAGAGATTGATGGCTTTTGTCTGAAAGAAAGTCATAGAGCGAGTTATTTATGACGCGGACTGAGTCTGATGAGTCTATTATTCATTTATTGACAGTAAAAACTAAAAAGATGTTTTTTTTTTTTTTTTTTTTGAAATTTTTCATATGCATGGTGTGTTTTTTTAAAAGGTGGTTGGCAGTTGTAACTTGTAAGCCATTGTCGAGTTTTGTCTGATTCGGTAAGGGATCAACATCCACTTGTTATTAGCCAAGAGACATGATTACATGTGTCTTGTTTCATGTACACTAGCATATTAAAAGGATTTTTTAAATAATAAAAAAAGCTAATAAAAGTATAAATAAAATTTTTTTTAATTGTAAATGAGACTTTGCATTTGATTAGTATCATTAAAAAATAAATAATGATAGTGACATATATATATATATATATTTTTTTTATATTATATACTAACACAATTTTATAAATTCTAACAAAAAAGTGGACATGAAATGTACCACTAGATTCTTCATTAAAATAAAATTTAAAAAAAACTAATAAAAGTTGTAAACCATTGTCAAGAACTTGTGCTTTTGGGGTATAACTGGGCTAGGTTGTTGTAACTCTATTTCTTAACTTGCATAGGGAGTTTTCTAATGTTAACGTTCTTGTCTTTGTTTGTTTGGAACTATAGTTTGGATCAAATGTTTCTTTTTTAGTTATAATGAAAGAGGATTTGAATATTAGATGTTTTTATTAGAAACATAAAAAAATGTCAATTGAACTACAAATGATTATTATCGATTGAATGTATGTCATAGGTTCAAATATTATTATATTTTTTTATCAAAAAAATTGGTTCAATTTAGTTTTGTCCGACCCAAACATAGACCCGATAAATTTGTCCTACTTGGAGCCATTCGTTCCAGAACCTGCTTACTCCAAGCAGGGGCAGATGTGTTCCTTCAACACTCGACATCAACAGGTTGAGTAACTCCTTTCATTGTCTAAGACCTGAGTGGCTTGATTGGATCATTCTCCTCCTCTCTGACTGTGACCCATTTTCTTCCCTCTATGCCACCAATTTTCGCAAATCTGGCAAGATATTTGTCAAAACTGGTGGAGATCTCAACATATTCACTAAGATATCTACTAGAACTGACGAGATCAAATCTTATTTCATTGTTTGTGTGTCACATTGATCACCCACCTTACCATCTCGATTTTGATTGAACTAAACGGAGAATTTACAGGCGAGTGGCGTGTTCACCCTAAACCCAATTTGACTCGACTCGTGGAAACCCCTTGTTAAATTACTCATTTGGTCCTCTAACTAAAGGGTATTATTAATGTGGTCCCTAAACTATTAATTTTGTCAATTTAGTCATTAACTATTAACTGTGTCAAATCTCTCAATTTAGAAAATCTAATCAAATTTATCCTTGAATCTCCTCTCTAATTAAATTTAATGATATTAGTTAATGTGATAAATGTAACACATGTTAAAAGATTAACATAGAAACTGTAAAAATTTCAAAATCAACTCAATTTCAACTATTAATTTTTTTATTATACTATAACTAGCATGTAACTCATATATACGCATAAATGCATTTAAATTAAACACAATTTTTATCATAAAAATATAAATAATTAATCAAATTATTAAAAAAAATAGCATGAAACACATGCATACGCATGGATACATTTAAAATTAAACACAATTTTTATCATGAAAATAAAAATAACTAGTTGCTAACCCATGCGATGCACAAGATAATTTAACAAAATTTATATATTTTTACTTTGCTCAAATAAATACTTGTTTCAAAACGAATATGTTTCACCTTCTATTAATAATATGGCTCAAAGCATATTATGATTTTTTTTTCTTTATCTTTTTTACCTAGAATAGTAAAAAGATGATGAAACTCTTAACAAATTTAAGTTAACAAAGAACATTTGTATATGTAAATCTTTCCATTTAAGAACTTTCACGGCCTAGCGAGAAACCACATACAACATTTTTTTAGATTCTGTGAGGTGGTGGGTTACATAGAATTGAGTATATTTTTTTCAACAAAAAGATTTTAGTAAAAAAGGCAAAGGGGGCAAAACTTTGCCAACAAAATTGGAATTCTTTTGGCGTGGAATTTAAATTGAAAACAACTCATGCCATCAAAACCCTTAAATGTCTAGAACTTAAATCCTTTCAGCATTAGAGAAAGAAAAATTAGGCACTCACTTGGAGTAACTGGGTCATGTTCAATAAATTTAAGTGTATGCAGCCAACTACAGAAACAATAGTAAAGACCAATTTGCACACAAAAAATAAATATAAAGAGAAAAGAAAAATTCAATCAGAAGAACAAAGTAATTAACTTACTTCTTATAAAAAAAAAATATAATAATAATAATAAAGTAATGCCGATGATGGCATGATAATGCCATAAAATAGATTTCAGTGACTATTATCCTAGCTAGAGCGTTTCATGAGATGAGACGCTATGTAACCTTAAATTTAGGTTATGAAACATAAAAGCTGCGCACGAGGGATCAAATCAAAGGAAAGCACAAAGAAAATAGAGGTAAATGCTTTATATATATAAGAGAGAGAGTCCTATTAGGACTCTCTCTTTTTTTTTTTTTTATAGGACTCTCTCTTTTTTTTTTTTTTTTTTTTCTTTTTTCTTTTGAATTAAATCAAATTAAAAAATATAAATAAAGATTGCTAATGTAGAAAATTGCGGAAAAGTCAACCAAAAGTTAAAGGTTTCGGTTATATATATATATATATATATATATAGATTAGTCAAATTATTATTTTTTTTCAAAAGTAAACGTAATTAGTCACATATTAAAATTCTTACCTAAATTTAATACTACTTATGATCATTTTTTTTTCTAATTTTTAATAAGTTTCAAAAGTAAACGTAATTAGTCACACATTAAAATTCTTACCTAAATTTAATACTACTTATGATCATTTTTTTTCTAATTTTTAATAAGATAGAATATGTGGTGATCTTTGTTGTGTGGGGATTTTTATTGAGTATGTGTGTTTAAGTTTTTATTTTATAAATTTTATAGGTCATTACTATCAGATTCTTAGCATTTTGTACTCATTAACTCATTTGACGTAAAGATTAAAAAACTAAGTAAACACATAGCACAAAATTAGCCGAATTCTAATTTAGAATTTAATTAAATTTGCTCTAAGTTTTGACTTTAATTATATATATATATATATATATAGACTAGATTCTTTGTCTTTTGCACAACATTAACTCACTTAAAAAAATTAAAAAAAAAAAAAATTAGATAGGACATGTAGCGCAAAATTAGACAACAATTGGAATCTAATTTAAAATGTAATTGTTTTTTCTCTCAACTTTGACTTTAATTATATACTAGTATGTAGCATCGTGCATATGCACAGATACAATTAAAAATAATCACAATTATATAGTTCAAATTATATATATTTTTTAGAAAAAATTCAAATTATACATGGTATCATTTTACACTTTTTTTAAACCTTACAATTCTAATATATGTAATGGTATATATATATATATATATATATATATATTGTGGGAGTAAGATCCCAAAATTATATACTGGGCCTTGGGCCCTGTTCGTGGGTATGTCCGAAGAGCAATGAATATTTAGAAGAGGCCACGGAATGAAGGATCACGCAAGGATAGGAGAGAGGAACATCGTCCGAGGAGGTTGTCCTTCTCGAATAGGACGAGTCTCGCTCAAGCAGTTGCTCGGATGACTTAGGCAACCGATCAAAAAGTTAGAGTGATAAGGATGAACTTCAGGCACGAACAATGGAGATGATAATATGGAAATATCTCAAGGAAAAACTGCTACCACCGCATTAAATGCACTGCACCAACTCTTCTGGCCACATTTAAGGGGAGGAGACCCCTGAACAGTATTATCTCTAGCTACTGCCACTTACAAATAACAAAAGAAGAAATTTGATGGGACATATACTCAAGTGAGGATCTAGATGGGCAACAAGTGTAAGATCAGGATGGCCTGAAATGGCCTATATAAATGTAAAAGATCTCCCATAATAAAGGGAGGGAGGAGGAAAAAGAGAAGGACTATCACTAAGGGTTGTATGAAAGCTCATAATTCTTGTATTGAATCCTATCTAGTCTCCTCGGATAGCCATTCCACGAAGCCTTATGTGCTACGTACTTTTGATTGTCATCAAATTCTTACCTAGCCATTAACATCAATCATTAAAACTAAGCTCTCACGCCCACTCTCTACAAATTCATTATCCTGAGCTCACCAAATCACCATCCAAATAAATTTATGGGCTTGGGCCAACAGTTTGTGACCCTACATATATATATATATAATTTATAATTTAATTAGTTTTAAACTTTTCGATTTTTGGACCAAATAATTAACTTGCCACAAAAATTAAAAACTTAGATAAACACGTCAGAAAATTAGACTCCTATTAAAATTCAATTTAAAATCTAATTAGATTTGGACTCTTAAATTTTTGTATTCAATAATTCACTTGGCATAAAATTAAATGAAACAAGTTGCGCAAAATTGAGAATTCATTTAAAATCTAATTGAATTTTTACTAAACTTTAGCTATATATATATATATATATATATATATAATCATAGGCGAGCAAGTTTTGGCCAAATTTGAGGAACCTGAAACTAATTAATTAAAGTTGAGACGCTAAAGACAAACCCACTGACAGACGTACAGTCCATTTGTAATCTTTAATTATTTTTTCCCCTCTGGATAAACTAATCTTTAATTTGTTTTATAATAGTTTTCTCAAATAAAAAAAAAAGTTTTTTTATAATATAGATTTGGATTATAAAGTATCAATTTGTTTACCGCTATTCTCTTGGACCTACCTGCTTGTAAGGTTTATAAGGTCAGATACTCAGATGTAAACAAACAAAAAACATGTCGCATACTTGACCAAGACAACCCCATGTTAATGGTGTTAGAGCCTTAGAGGGCCTATCCAATGTAACCCTTCAACAAATGAGTATAGCTATATATATATATATATATATTTTAAAGTGTTTCAACTTATAGCGTCTGATTCTAATGATAACTCCTTATATGATTCAATTGAATGTCACTATTTTTCTTTTTTAATAATGTTATAGTCACATTCGGTCAAAAAAAATAATGTTATAGTCACAAACTATTTTATAATATTTTTACAAACTATTGATTTGGTAAATTCTTATTAGTTCTAATATTGGTCTACTACTAATATCACATTTATGTTTATCAATAATGTGGGACCAGAGAATTCAGCAACCCCGGCCCACTCTAAGTTAAGCTCAAGGCCCATGCCGAGGAAGAAAGATATGTCCGAGGATGAAAGATATGTCCGAGGATGAATCCATTCGCCAGTAATACCGCTGAGGACAACCACGTCCTCGGCCCACAAGGATCATTGAAAGGATGAGCAAAGCACCTTCAAGGGAAACCTTCCAGGGTGAGTCTAAGACAGAGGCAAGTACGACGAGTTGGCCATAGCAGCATAGTGGAGGAGCAATCCTAGAAGGAACTGTCACTTCCACATTAAATGCCCTTCCAACTAACGTTCTAGCCGCATTAAATAGAGAAGTGACTCCTGAACAGTGCCGCCTCAGCTGCTACAACCCATAGAAAGGACGAGAAGGTGGCTGATAGGACAGGCGTTGGAGTGGTGACCTGCATGATCGACAGATGGAGGGTAGAGATTAACCAGGAATGTGTATAAAATGTAAGAAGTCCTCCAGAAAGGGGGATAGCAGTTTTTTGAGAGGAAAAAGAAGATAGTATTTGGCAAAACCCTTATAACCCAGTATTATGAGGAAGAGAAGAAAGATATTATCAAAGAAAGTGGCCAAGGAGCCTATTTTCATACTTTCAATTTATATCCTCGCTTATCGATCCTTGTATTACCATGCTTAATCGCATAACCTTAGTTAAGGCCTAACTCTTTGACCCACTCTCTACAAATTTTATTGTATTGGGCCAGCCGGGCTTGAGCCCATTCGTCCTCTAGGAATAGTGCTCGAATCAGGTCCCTACAATTGGCGCCGTATGTGGGAAGAACTTGTGCGTTAGTTAGGGCAACGATCAAGCATGGCAGGAACAGGCCCTCACTAAGCAGGATCCCACCAGTCCAAACCAGCTAGGTCCCAACCACAGGGTACCTTCCCCAATCCCGAGCGTGGCAGAAATGAAGAGAACAGGAGGTTTCGAGAGGGAAGTGCGCACACCGCACAGACTAGCGGAAGCCGCACCCGCGAAAGGAGCCATGTGCTACGAAGGCGGAATGACGACCAGACCGTGTAGTCGGAAGAGGTCAAAAGCCACGTGTCCAAGAGATAGGATGATAAGGTGGCCATGCAGCGGGAGATAGATGATCTAAAGAGAGAGTTGCGCCATGCGCAGCGAAGGCGATCTCATCCTAGTCCCGACACAAACTCCGACAAGGATGGCGATGAAGATTATAGACGGAGGTCAAGGACCCCCCCCCAAGCGAAACTTTCTCTCACGAAGAGGAGCACCACTGGAGGCACAAGCATAGAAGCCCTTCCCCCAGAGGCGTGGGGAGTGATGCCATGAGCAAGGTGCTGGACCAACTCTCCAAGTCACCATTCACCCGCCACATTGAAGAGGCTACGCTTCCTCGGCGATTTCAGCAGCCAACCTTCACCATTTACAACGGCAAAACGGACCCCGTAGAGCACGTGAGCTAATACAACCAACGGATGGCCGTCCATTCCAAGAATGAGGCGCTGATGTGTAGAGTATTCCCCTCCAGCCTGGGACCAGTAGCAATGAGGTGGTTCAATGGCCTCAAGACGAATTCCATAGGCTCATACAGGAAGCTGACCCAGGCTTTTGGCTCCCAATTCGTCATAAACAACAGAACTCTTCGGCCCTTGAGCGCGATGTTGGCACTAACCATACACGAGGGGGAAACTCTAAAAGCCCATTCAGACAGGTTCTGGGGAGATATACAACGAGCTGGACGGCAAGTATACGGCTGTCGCTGTCAGCACCTTCAAAAACGGCCTTCCAACAGGGCATGGCCTGAGGAAATCTCTGACCGGCAAGCCCGCCACAAGTGTGCGCCAGCTGATGAACCGAATCAATAAGTATAAGCGGGTAGAAGAGGATCAGCTGCAAAGTAAGGGAAAAGAAAAGGTTATCCCGCAGGAGATGAGGGATTTCAAGTCGGACAGATACAACAACAACCACCCGATGAGAGATTTTGCGGGGTAGTCCGGGTCGGCCAACACCCATGCTGTCAACACCGTATTCCGAGAGCCAGTACACAGGGTGCTGGAAAAGATAAGAAATGAGCCGTACTTCAGGGAGCCGAATAAAATGGCCGGAGACCCCATGAAGCGCAACCAGAACCTGTACTGCCAGTATCATCTCGACCACGGACACACCACGGAGGACTGCAGGAACCTCTGGGATTACTTGAACCACCTGGTCTAGGAAGGAAAGCTGAAGCACCTCCTGCACCATTCCAGTGCCCGCCAAGGCCAGAACTATCAGGAGCCCCAGAGGGACACTGCTTTAAGGGCACCAACGGGGACGATTAACGTGATATTGGCTGCACCAGGAAGAACAGGCACGCGCCCCTCGCGAGTGTTATTTATGGCCCAGACACGGGCCAAGGGGTCCCAACCAGAGGTGAAGAAGGTTAGGAAGAATTTCTACCCAACCTTGTGCTTCTCAGAAGAAGACAAGATAGGGACCACCCAGCCCCACGATGATGCACTGGTCGTCACTCTCAGAATCGGGGACTATGATGTGAGAAGGGTGATGGTGGATAGTGGCAGTGGAGCCGAGATTATGTACCCCGACCTCTACAAGGGGCTGGGGCTGCGACCAGAAGATTTGACACCCTACACCTCCCCCTTGATGAGCTTCGATAGGAAGCTAGTTATCCCAAAGGGCATGATTAAGCTGTCCGTCCAGACTAGCCCATAGGTGGTGGAGGTAGATTTCATAGTGGTAGACACCAATTCCCCATACACAGCCATTGTTGGCAGGCCTTGGCTACGTACCTTGGGGGCTGTCGCCTCCTCTTTGCACCAGAAAGTGAAATTTCCGTCAGGGGATCATGTCCTCGAAATTCGTGGTTGCCAATCCACATCAAAGCAATGCATGGTGGCCGCTATATCACATCGGTTTGATGCGGGACCCTCTACCACCACCGAGGATGGTTTATAGCAATCAAAGGACCCAGCGGCGCCTCCTAATGCGGCTGCCAAAGAAGAAAAGTGTGAAGATCTTGACAAGACAGTCATCAGGGACGACCCGGAGAAGTTCTTTCAGACAGGGGCTCGGCTGCCTCTTCAGGAGAAGGAGGAGTTGATGGCGTTCCTCAAAGCAGACATTGATGCATTCGCATGGGATGCCTGCGTCGCCCCAGGGATCGACCCAGCCTTTATTTGTCATCATCTTAATGTTAACCCATCCGTCGTTCCCAAGCAACAACCACCTCAGCGACTGTCAAAGGAGCATGCCGAGGCAATTAAAGAAGAGGTGAAAAAGCTTAAACATACGGGGGCCATCAAAGAGATCTTTTACCCTAAGTGGCTGGCCAACATTGTGGTTGTCAAGAAGAAAAGCGGAAAATAGAGGGTTTGTGTAGACTTCACGGACCTAAACAAGGCGTGCCCAAAAGACCTGTTCCCTAAGCTTCGGATAGACCAACTAGTGAACGCCACCGCGGGACATCCTCGGATGAGTTTCTTGGATGCCTTCCAGGGCTACCATCAGATACCACTAGCCCTGGGTGATCAGGAGAAGACCGCCTTCGTGACACCCGTTGGGAATTACCACTACAAAGTGATGCCCTTTGGCTTGAAGAACGCCGGGTCCACTTATCAAAGGATGATGACGAGAATGTTTGAGCCGCTGCTGGGCAAAAGTATTGAAATCTATGTTGACGATATGGTGGTAAAAAGTAAAGTGGTGTCCGAGCACCTCAAGGACCTCGGCTGTATCTTTGACATCCTAAGGGAACACAAGCTGCGCTTGAATGCTTCCAAATGCTCATTCGGAGTAGGGTCAGGCAAGTTTCTGGGCTACATCATCACCCACTGGGGGATTGAGGTCGATCCTGATCAGATTAAAGTTATCAATAACCTGAAGCCTCCGCAAAACCCTAAGGAGATTCGAAAACTCACTGGAATGATCGCGGTCCTAAACCGGTTCATTTCTAGGTCGGTAGATAAATGCAGGCCTTTCTACCTCTTGATTAATAAGTGGAAAGGGTTCGAGTGGTCAGAGGATTGTGCCACGATCTTCCAGCAGCTCAAGGAATACCTATCTCGACCACCGATCATGTCTAATCCTGAAGCAGACGAAGTCCTGTATGCCTACATCGCCGTGGCCCCTCATGCAGTGAGCTTGGTGCTGACACGGGACAACGGCGGGATCTAAAAACCAGTCTATTACGTGAGCAAGTTGCTACACGAAGCTGAGATCAAATACTTGCCCTTGGAAAAAGGCATACTGGCTGTAGTCCATGCTACACGAAAGCTCCCCCACTATTTCCAGGCTCACACGGTAGTCGTCCTAACTCAACTGCCCTTAAAATCTATACTTCGGTCTGCTGATTACACTGAAAGGATTGCCAAGTGGAACACAATTCTAGGGGCTTTTAACGTTAAGTACATGCCTCGGACCTCCATAAAAGGCCAGGTCATGGCCGACTTGGTGGCTGAGTTTGCTGAACCACTAGAAGAAGCAATAGCCGAAAAGGGGGACATGAGGAAAAATCGGTTGGGACGATCTCTATTCCTAGGCCCCTACGCTAGAAAGTGTATGTTGATGGAGCCGCGAATCAAAGGGGGTCTGGAGTGGGGTTAGTCTTGGTGTCCCCAGAAAAGTCCGTTGTGGAGAAGTCCTTGAGACTTGGGTTCCCTGCCACAAATAACGAAACCGAGTATGAAGCCTTATTGTAAGGTATGATCATGGTACAGAAAATGGGTGGAAAAGCAGTGGATATGTTTTCGGATTCAAGATTGATAGAGGGCCAAATAAACGGAGAACTGGAAGCTAGAGACGCAAGGATGTAAGAGTACCTAAGCCAAGTAAAGCGCTTGCAGTCAAACTTCGACCTCTTCGGTTTGTCACACGTCCCCAGAAATGGAAACACCCACGCAGACTCATTGGCCACACTTGCCGCGACCTCGGCAGGGGACTTGCCTAGGATGATCCTTGTTGAACATCTGGAGAGGGCAAGTGATGCGACAAAAGGCACGACCCACGTCCACCAGGCTAGGGTAAGCCCTAGCTGGATGAACCCTATAGTGAAATTCCTCAAAGATGATATTTTACCTGAGGAGAAGTCAGAGGCTGACAAAATACGGAGAAACGCTCCTTGGTTCTGGTTGTCGGAGGACCACAAGCTGTATTGGCGCTCCTACTCCGGGCCCTACCTACTATGTATTCATCCTAAGGTATCGGAACTACTACTTGAGGAGTTGCACGAAGGGATCTATGGGAGTCACACAGGAGGAAGGTCTCTGTCGCACCGAACCCTCACCCAAGGATATTGGTGGCGAAAGATGCAAAATGAAGCTCTTGATTATGTTAAGAGGTGTGACCAGTGCCAAAGGTTTGCCCCAAACATTCATCAGCCGGGAGGCATTCTAAATCCCTTGTCCAGCCCGTGGTCGTTTGCCTAGTGGGGCCTGGATATCGTAGGACCTTTCCCCAAGGCACCAGGGAACAAAAGGTATCTGCTGGTCAGCACAGATTATTTCACCAAGTGGGTCGAGGTTGAGCCCCTGTCCAACATCAGAGATGTGGATGCTAAGAAGTTCATCTGGAGGAATATCGTCACGCGATTCGGGGTCCCCCATACCCTCATCTCAGATAACGGACTTCAATTTGATAGCAAGGCCTTCAGAAGATACTGTTGCGAGCTGGGGATCACGAACCGATACTCAACCCCGGCTAATCCCCATGGAAATGGGCAGGCCGAGGCTGTCAACAAGGTCATAGTCAATAGGCTTAAGAAGAGACTGGATGACGCAAAGGAAAGATGGGTAGAGGAGCTACCGCACGTCCTATGGACCTATCGGACTACACCACGACGATCAACGGGTGAGACACCTTTTGCCATGACCTATGAAGTCGAAGTTGTTATCCCTCTAGAGGTAAGCTTCCCAACGCTGAGGACGAGCCCTTTCTCCCCGGACGGTAATAATGGGCTTCTGGGGGAGAGCCTAGATCTGATCGATGAACGAAGGGAGAAGGCGATGATCCAACTGGCCTACTACCACCAAAAGCTCAAGCAGGGATATGATGCTAATGTGAAGCTAAGACCACTAGCACTAGGGGACTTGGTGTTAAGGAAAGTTGTGGGCGTTGCCAAAAACCTGTCCTATGGGAAGTTAGGACCTAATTGGGAAGGACCATACCGAATTACCTCAGTGGCGGGAATAGGTGCGTACTACTTAAAAGATTTAGATGAAAAACCTGTACCTCGTTTGTGGAATGTAAATAACCTGCGAAGGTATTATTATTAATAAAAGTGTCTTTGTTAATTCACATCTTAAGTCTGTTATTACATGCTTCTTTCCCTGATAAGTTTTATAAGTGCTAGACAGAACCAAGATCTTGCATGGTCCTCGGACTCAAACCTATGGGGAAACTAGTTACTTCAAAATGATAAATGTTAGACAGAACCAAGGTCTTGCATGGTCCTCGGACTCAAACTTGTGGGGAAACTAACTAGTTCGATAAATTCTATAAGTGCTAGACAGAACCAAGGTTTTGCATAATCCTCGGACTCAAACCTATGGGGAAACTAGTTACTTCAAAATGATAAATGTTAGACAGAACCAAGGTCTTGCATGGTCCTCGGACTCAAACCTGTGGGGAAACTAGTTACTTTAAAATGATAAATGTTAGACAGAACTAAGGTTTTGCATGGTCCTCGGACTCAAACCTTTGGGGAAACTAATTAGTTCGATAAATTCTATAAGTGCTAGACAGAACCAAGGTCTTGCATGGTCCTCGGATTCAAACCTATGGGGAAACTAGTTACTTCAAAATGATAAAGGCTAGACAGAATCAAGGTCTTGCATGGTCCTCAGACTCAAACCTATGGGGAAACTAGCTACTTCAACAAATTCCATGAGCATTCGACAAGCAGGAGAAAACAAAATACGCTCTGCATTAAGTTCATAGAAAGTACACGACAAAAATTATGCCGAAACATTTATAAAAAAAAAAAAAAAAAAGACAAAAGTGCCATTACATTGTTCCAAAAAATAGAAGGGAGATAAAACAAAGGCCCCATGGGGCCTACTTCTTCGACTTAATCTTCTTCCCCCCTGTGAGCGATGGGTTTGTGGAAGCCTCAGGGACTTCGGAACTCTGCCTTGAAGGAGCAACCTGCAGGGGCGCCACGGACAGCGCCGTCTCCTCGGCTAGAGAGGCCTGGATATTGGCCAAGAGGTTGGCTGTTTCCTGGGGCGTTTCTTCACTGGGACCTTTAGATGTTTCAATCTCCCCTAGAGGACCCGTCCTCACGGTAGGATCATCCGAAACTATAGTAACCGCTTCGGCGATAACCGCGGCCTCCTCGGCTTCTTCACCGGGCGCAGCATTAGTTTTCCCTATAGTCGCCACGACCTCAGAGCTGGGAGGAATGGCCTCGCGAATGGCAGAGGGATAATACACGCTCTCCTCCTTCCACAAGACGGACGAAACCTCAACCCCAACTTGTTTAAGGGCCTTACTCCAGACCTAGGAACAGTAAAGCCTGCATACCCCAGGGACTTGGGCTCTGAGAATGGCCTCCGTCTCGGCTACCCTAGCTGCGTAGGCCGCCTCCTCCGCTTCCTCCTTGGAAGCTTGGACCTCCTCTCTACCAAAATCCGCTTCAACCTTGGCCCTAAGAGCCTCCTCTCTGGCCCACTCCGCCATCTTCTTGGCCCCCTCGGCATCGGCTACCTACTTTTTCAGATCAACGATCAAGTCATTCGCGAGCTTCTACTGCTCCTCCACCCCGGCCAGACGCTTCGTCTGGTCTTGGGCCTGCCTTTGGGCACCGGCTAGGCCTGACTCAGCACTGACTTGAGCCCTGGTCGCTTCCTTTAGCTCCTCTCGGGCCTTTGCGAGATCAGCCTCGGTGACCGTAAGAGTCCGACTGGCCTCTATGTGCTTATCGCGCTCAGCATCAGTGGTTTTGTCCTGTTTGATGGAAGCCTCCTCCAACCTGAAAGTGGCTTGAACAGCCTGCCAATTGAAACAAATGCGCAAGTAAGAAGAAAACAAAAAGGAAAGGAAATCGAAATCAGAAGAATTGTAAGTGTTAAGAGTCTCACCATACCCAAGTATCGCTTGAGGCTAAGAAAAACCTCATTATTCTTCAAAGCCCCTAACTCAGCCATGTCCACAGGGAGTAAAAGGGACCTCTCCAGCGCGTCGGCAACCAGTGTGCCTTCACCCCCTTAGAAGTCCCTAAGAGAGACATCGTCCATCAGAGGCACCCCATGGAGCATTGGGGCTGGAAGCCAAGCATTAGCCTCGGAGCGGGCGACAGCCTGCTTGTCTTGACCCTGAGGCCCGATCTTCAACTGTTTCGAGGGTCGCCGAATATCACCCTCCTCCTGTGGGGAGCGGGGCTTCTCCCCTCCCATTGGCCTTTTACCCTTGTCCTTCCTCTATTTAGGATCAAAGGGCTCGGGTCTTGAAGACGGGCTCGGCCGAGATGGAGGAAGAGGAAGTCTGGACTGGGTGGAAGCTGACCTGGTCTGGACGAGCTAAGACTTGGGAGGAGGGGGAGGAGACTTAGGCTGATACTTCCCCGACTGACCTTCGAGCAGGTCAAGCAAGTTGGACTGAGATTTCCCCTTGAAACCCATCTTTGCCCGAGAAGAATCCTCTGCTGGGAAGGGGTCTACTTCGGTCAGACCCTGGTCACCCAAGTCCCTAGATGGCTCCTCGGACAGGCGAACTTTTTCAAACACACCAAAATCGCCCTTGGCCGGAACCGAACCAGCACCTCCCTCCTCCGTTTGTTCACCTCCCTCCTCAGTCTCCATAGCCTGGCGGGAGGTGGAAGAACTCGCCAACGGAACACCCGTCGAAGTAGAGGATCCCTCTGGGATTAAGAAACCGTCCTCGACCACGGTGATTCTCCGGAGCCGAGGATCCTTGGCCTTGATCACACACTTGGGCCCGGCAAACGACTTCTAAGTGGGGACATACCCCAGAATCTTGTGAGCGGCCCTAACTTGGTTGTCGGCCTCGTTCACGAAGACCTCCGCCTTTAGCACCTTCTCCAAGTCCTCTTTGTTAACCAAGCTAATATTACGCTCGAAAGCGTGCGGATTTGTAGAAGTAAAAACGTACTGTTATTTAGTGACCAAGCAAAACAAGCAACGAGAAATCAAAAAATAACACCCTCTCCTACTCTGCGTGCCCCACCTGGCGTGCCCTCCACCGTGGGACAGTGGAGGCCATCAGGCCATTCCCTAGACACGATGAGAAAGTCCTTGTCCAACCCCTTGCTGGACGAGGGGAGGCACTGAATAAGCCGTACTCTGTCTTCCCTCGTCTTCATGTAGTAGGATTTGTCCTTCAGGCACTGAAGGTTGTAACACCAGTTCATATCATGATGGTTAGCCTGAGCCCCATCTTCTTATTTAAGGCGTCTACACAGCCCAGAATCCTAAACATATTAACGCCGCATTGGGTAGGGGTGAGACGAAAATGCCTAAGGTAACTCATCATCACCTGACCCATGGGGATCCGCATACCACCCTCTAAGAAAGTGATTATGGGAATCACCACCTCTCCCTCTTCCCTCATAAACCTCCACTCCCCCTCTTTACAGTACCTTAGACCTACGGTGCTGGGTATCCTATAGTCAGCAATGAATTTCTCCATCGCTTCTTCAGATTCAACAAATTTCTTGAGCTTACCTATTCCCAGAGACAACTAAAAGACACGAAGGAAGAAGCCTAAAAAAGGGGAAAACGCAATTGCAAAGAGAGAGGAGGACTTACAGAAATGAGGAAGAGCTCCTCGGGCAGGCTTTTTGTGCTGAAAGAAGTCGCAAGTTCAGTTGAAGGCGTTACCAGATTCAAAGTATGTGTACAATATCTCTTGAATGCGAAAGTAAATGGGCGGATCAATTCAAAATGAGTATTTATACCCCCAATAAAAAATAACAACCGTGCGAAGTTTTCTCGCCCAAACGATCAATAAGATCACCACCGTCAGATTATCATCACACCATTGAACGTGGGGAGCATAGTGCCGCCCGAATTTAATGCGAGTGCGCTCCGCATACCAAGGAGTCAGAAACATGCCTTGGACAGGCGAAAAGGCACTGATAATCATGAAGGACAAGACTCAACAAGCTGCGGAAGAGGCCCGAGGACGTCAAAATCCTTTTCTCAGTCCGAGGAACCCGACAGTAGGATTTTAAGGGGCTATTGTGGGGCCAGAGAATTCGGCAACCCCGGCCCACTCTAAGTTAAGCCCAAGGCCCATGCCGAGAAAGAAAGATATGTCCGAGGATGAATCCATTCACCAGTAATACCGCCGAGGACAACCACGTCCTCGGCCCACAAGGATCACCGAAAGGATGAGCAAAGCACCTTCAAGGGAAACCTTCCAGGGTGAGTCTAAGATAGAGGCAAGTACAACGGGTTGGCCATAGTAGCATGGTGGAGGAGCAATCCCAGGATGAACTGTCACCTTCACATTAAATGCCCTCCCAACTAACGTTCTGGCCGCATTAAATGGAGAAGTGACCCCTGAACAGTGCCGCCTCAGCTGCTACAACCTACAGAAAGGACGAGAAGGTGGCTGATAGGACAGGCGCTGGAGTGGTGACCTGCATGATCGACAGATGGAGGGTAGAGATTAACTAGGAGGGTGTATAAAATGTAAGAAGTCTTCTAGAAAGGGGGACAACAGTTTTTTGAGAGGAAAAAGAAGATAGTACCTGGCAAAACCCTTGTAACCCAGTATTAGGAGGAAAAGAAGAAAGATATTATCAAAGAAAGTGGCCGAGGAGCCTATTTTCATACTTTCAATTTATATCATCGCTTATCGATCCTTGTATTACCATGCTTAATCGCACAATCTTAGTTAAGGCCTAGCTCTTTGACCCACTCTCTACAAATTTTATTGTATTGGGCCAGCCAGGCTCGAGCCCATTCGTCCTCTAGGAATAGTGCTCGAATCAGGTTCCTACAAATAATTATTTGAAAATTATTAAAACTATATCAGCAGTTTGTAAAAATATTATATGTAGGGACTCAATTTGTAACGGACCCTTAACAATAACATTTGTAGAGGAGTGGGTTCAAGAACTTGGCATCACCGAAATAAGCAATGACCGGTATAAAGTTTATAATGAAAATTCAGGACATGAGATCCATTAGATTCTAAATGTCCGAATTTGGCTAAGTGTTTATGAAGTTTCCTTGTCCTCGGCCCAGGCCGAGGATCCATTGTTTTTTCTTCCTCTTTTGTTGGGAAATCCCTTCATTATATATTGTTTCTTTTTGTTAATCTTAGCCGTCCATCTGGCAATAATCTGAGCCTCTAGGCGTAGGGGATTGTCCCATCATCTGTATTTGCAGGCTTTATGTTATTTCCCAGCCGCCTTTGCAGGCTTTATAATAGTTGAAGTGACTGATGCTTTAGGATTTTCAGGTCACCTTACCATTAAAGTGGTCAGGATGTTGGTGAGATATATTCAACGGGGGTGGGATATTTTCCCTTTATTGAAGTCGGTGTGTCGAGGACAGGTCATCCTCGGCACGGGCCTTGGACGCCCTGGGTTCTTTTCCATTGTCCTCGGCCTTAGCACTATTCTCGGCGCGGGCCTTGGGCCGCATGTAGTGGGCCAGCGTGATAAGTGCAATAGGGCCCCACATTATCAAAATAGTTTGCGTCTGTAACTTTTTTTTTTTCTCTAGGCTTAACTTTTCCTTCTAAATGCCACTTTTTCTCCTCTTTTTAAAACTGGCCTTTCCTCACCTATCTGCTTTTCTAAGATTTGCAAACAAAATTTAATTCTCATTATTAATTTGTTCAACTGCAAAAAAGGATATATGGCCCCTTTGTTATTCTCTCCCTCAAATATTGTATTGGCATAAAAATTACACAATCTTCCTTTGTTTTCCAACCTTTTATCTCCTTTTATTTTGGCAATGTTTGAGAAGCAAAAAAAAAAAAAAAAAAAAAAAAAAATCACTTTTTTTCAACTTTGTGTGATAATAAGTTGTGATTGGTATATCATTTTTACATGAATCAATGCATTCCTAACATTACTTGTAATATACATCAATTACAATGTACTATCTCGATAAATATGAGAAAAGAAATTAAAAATTTTTTTCTTACTTATTTTTTTCTTTGACATCCTTTCTTTTATCCACTTATCCTATATCTTATTTTAATTAAACTAGGGAGTTTTTTTTTATTAATTTATTTTATATATCTCCAACTGGCATCTGCACATGAAAGCATCCTAGTCCTACCCACAAAGTTTTTATTTTTTATTTTGAGAGAGTTTCAACCTACATGAAAGCATCCTAGTCCTACACACAAAGTTTTTATTTTTTATTTTTTATTTTGAGAGGGTTTCAAATAGCGTCCGCTTTTGGTGATAACTCTTTATTATCAGACCAAAACATCAATTAATTTTTTATATAGACAAAAATTAAATCTCAAATCTCTTATTTAACTATTAAAATTTTTTTCAATTGAGAGGACAACTGATAAATTTAGTTAACCGTTGAAACTTTAAATTTACTTCTTCCATCTATACTGTTCATGGTCCAAGTTCCAACCATTAATAAAACAAGAATACCAAACATGTCTGAAACTGAAAGCCGGCAAGGCAAGTCGTTAGGACGTGGTTTCTCTACTTGGTCCCACCATATTCTCTTCACTATTGCTTCTCTCTCTGTCTGTCTCTCTCTCAGGCTTTAACTATTCTCTTCTCTTTTCTTGGTATAACCATTCTCTCTCTGTCTCTCTCAGGCTCTTAACTGTGCTCATTTCCGTGTATCACTCCCTCTGTTTCACATTGACCTTTGAAACAGTGAAACCCCCACATGGGCACATATCATTACTAGTCCCCACAGACCCCAGACAAGGACCAAACTGCCAAAACCCAAGTTCGGTTCCTCTCTGGATCTCTCCACAACACAAAAAAAGCCTCACATTCTGCAAACTCAATTACCCTTTTATGAGCTTAGAATCTTTGTTAGTTTTATTATTTCAAAACTTACTTCCAATCCCCATACATCTTCCGTTGTCCAAATGAGCTTAAAGAACCTCAAAGTTTTTAACTCGAGGACAATTCTCACTTCAGCTGCTCTAGTTTTAAGTTTGGTACGCTTGGTCCAATGCCAAGATGTGAATGACTACAACAATAACCAATTTGATAACCCTGCAGTTCTTCCTCTTATCACACAGGTCGTTTACAGTCAGATTTCCAATCTGACTGCTGTTATTGGTCAGGATATTGGCAACCAGTCCAGCTTCTGCATTAGGGATTGGTGAGTGATCCCACTTTGTTTACTCAAAAAAAAAAAAAAAATGCATGGAAGGAATAGAAAATTGGATTTTGAATCTTATTATATTGATTTCGTTTGGTTATGAAAAGTCAGCACAATTTAAGTAAATGGGTGAATTTGGTAAGCTAAATGAAGTTCTTGCTATTAATGGTACTTTGGATTCAATTGCTAGATTAGTAGTTGCTTATTGAAGCTTAAGCTGCTTGAGAATATTGTAATTTTGTCTATTTATGCGTTTAAGATCGACATTTTAATTTCCTTTCTTTAGTTACAAATTTTTTGCCATATGTGTATTTTTGAATCCCATTAATCTTTTTATTTGTTTACCAGCTCATCTTGAAGCTTAGTTTATTGTTTCAGGAATACTGACTGGGATCGAGCCTTTAATTTTTCAACCAACTTGGATTTCTTAGCTTCTTGCATCCAGAAGACTAATGGTATAAGTTCTTTTGATTAGAAAGAAAATGATAATGCTACTCTTTTGGTCAATGAGAAAATCCTGGAAAAAACTGTAGCTTAGGATTTTTGATATTTTGATATCTATTTTGCTGAATAACATATAGCCATATGGCTCAGTTCAAATGACCTTTTCATTTAATGGGGAAATCGTTACAACATTAATCATACGCTCTTGATGTTTGCATCCTTTTTTTTACCTCAGTATTTTTGGCAACCAATTGAGATGTTCAACAATCAGCGAGAAGCTGCATGTTGTTAGTGAACCAATGTAAAAACTGCGAAAGAGTAATGATTTAGTGGTCATTCATGCCTGATTATTGGGTTGCCAGATAGATGTATATTAGATTATATGTTCTTAGAATGTTTGGGATACTGTAGAATTTGCTAGATCTATTATTTTCTTTTCTTTTCTTGTGAAAATTCAGTAATTGTATGGCACATTGAGTTCAACATAATTATCATTTTGTTACTGATAAGGTTCACTCTCTCTTCAACGAATATTTACTTATTAGGAAAAGAATGCCATGGTTCACATTAATTCATTTCCTATATGTTAAGAATGAGAGTCAATTTACAGACCATAAATTTCTTCTAGCTACCAATTAGTAAGCTGCTACTGTCCTGGAAAGCTGCCAATTAGTGAGCTGCCACTATCCTCCTGATATTGCATTTCTTCAGCAAGTTGTAACAAGGAGGGTCTTAGAAATTCTTTCTCCATAAATCTGACCAACTATGAATTTTTTGTCCTTGCTGACTTTTCTCAATCTACTTGAAAATCTTTTTAGGTTAACATCTCTATATCTTCATCTATTCATGGTGGTTTTCACTCTCCTACAGGAGACATTACACGTCGCTTGTGTTCAGCAGCAGAATTGAAGTTTTACTTCAATAGTTTCTTTGAAAGATCTGGGAGTACCAATTACTTGAAACCTAATAAGAACTGTAATTTAACCTCATGGGTAGAAGGCTGTGAGCCGGGATGGGCTTGTAGTGTTGGCTCAAATCAGAAGGTTAACCTAAATGATTCAAAGGTCATCCCCGCAAGAACACTCAACTGTCAGGCTTGTTGTGAGGGTTTCTTCTGCCCTCATGGTCTTACCTGCATGATTCGTAAGTATTTGAGAGTCCTGTATATGCTTTCTTTCTATAAAAACCTGGAGGAGCTTCTAATTGAGAAAACTTCAATGTCAATTGTCTTGTAGACATCAATTGCCATAATAAATTTGTGATACCAAGTTATTAAAATAGGAGGCCACGTATAAATGTTACCATTGGGATAAAAATTTATGAAAGGTCAACCATTTCCCTCCATATCTCTTAGGAATCAAGTAGTACTTATACATATGTACTTTTTCTTTTTCCTTGGTTAAAAGCTGTCTCTGATGTTTCTTCTGGTTGTTGGCATTTGATATCATGGTCTTGAAGCTTGCCCATTAGGTTCCTATTGTCCCCTTGCAACTCTCAACAAAACTACTGGTGTATGTGAACCGTAAGTTCCGCTTCCAGTCCTAAATATCACTTCATTTATGGTATGGCATATGTGCTTACAGAATATATGAAGATGATATATGTTTCTGCAGATATCTGTACCAACTACCTCCGGGGAATCCAAACCACACTTGTGGAGGAGCAAATATTTGGGCTGATGTTGGTAGTAGCAGTGAGTTATTCTGTTCAGCTGGATCATATTGTCCAAGTACCACCAGCAGACAGACTTGCACTAGTGGGTATAAAAAATTTTTCTCATTGTTGATCACTTAGCAACCTTCTCTAATGTTTTGCTCTTTGCAACCTTGTACTTTGTTTTTGAATAATGTTTTGACTTGATATGAAAGAGTGAAAGAGTGCTTTCATTGCTGTGGACTTAGAAGCCTTTGTATCTTAATGCATGTATTTAATTTATTTGGAGCTATTAGAGAATGATCTACTTTTGGGGGAATATGAGTTGAAGTAAAAAAAACTTCTATTTTTTATAATTGTCTTACTTGCATCTGTGATTATTTCCTAATGCTGTCATTTTTTTCATGGGACTAGACATTACTGCAGGATGGGTTCTACATCTGAGAAAAGTAAGTTTTTTTCCTCTCCCCCACCCCCTCCCCCTTTCAACTAAATTTCTGAAAAAGTTTTACATAATATATAGCAATGCATGTGTCTGCATGCCTTTGTGTAAAATAGTGTTTTGTATACAGTTAATTTTCAAAATTTATATGTTTGCTAGTTTCAATATTCCTATGCCTGTATATTTTTGGAGTTCGATTTCACTGTTCTTCTGGGTATGAAGTGCATTTAACTCTTAACCAACCACCTTGCAGGCTGCTTTAAGTTGACTTCTTGTAATCCAAACTCTGCAAACCAAAATCTTCAAGCATATGGAATAATGTTGTTAGTAAGTTGCTCCCTTTACTTCTGAACCATAAACTTGATAAATGATCTTGCCTGGCTCCATAGCATCTTCAATTTTTCTTGAAGCAAACTATGCAAGTCTTAATGCTAATATCCCAGAAACTCTAAGAAAATTTTCAGTTTCAATTTGCATTTTATTGATTTTCTATACAATCAGCAGATTTTGATTGTGTTACATAATAAGAAGTGTGCTCCTAGCCACAACACGCACCACCCCCTCCCCCCCCAAAAAATTAACCCATGGTTAACATCAGGCCAAAAAAAGGGAAAAAAAGAAGAAGAAAATTTGTTAGTAGAAATTGATGCAATTCAATTACTTTTGCAGGCTGCTTTAAGTACTCTGCTACTCATCCTTTATAACTGTTCTGACCAAGTTCTAACGGCTAGGGAAAGGAGACTAGCCAAATCCAGAGAAGCAGCAGCCAGAAGTGCAAGGGAGACAGCAAAAGCACGTCAGAGGTGGAGATCAGCAAAAGATGCTGCAAAGAAGCATGCAAGTGGATTGCAAGCTCATCTATCACACACATTTTCTCGTAAAAAAGATGCAAAGGATCCCGAGAAACTTAAGATTTTGGATCGAGTTAAATCTGACATAGATGATGATCCATTACCACCTCCACACCCAAGTATGTCAGCTACCCATCTACCCTCAAGAGAAAATAAAAAGGAACCTAGTGAGCTCATGCAGATAATGCATGAAATTGAAGATAACCCTGATAATTATCAAGGTATAAGTATTGGAACTGGGGATATGAGTTCTCATGTAAATGTGCCAAAGGGAAAACAAACTCATACCCAAATTTTCAAGTATGCATATGCTCAACTTGAGAAAGAGAGAGCTCAGCAGCAAGAGAACGAGAAACTTACCTTCTCAGGAATAGTTAATTTGGCTACTCATCCAGAAACCAGGAAAAGGCCTCTGATTGAGATTTCTTTCAAAGATCTGACCCTTACCTTGAAAGCAAAAAATAAGCATCTATTGAGATGTGTTACTGGGAAAATTAAGCCTGGCCGCATTACTGCTGTCATGGGTCCATCTGGGGCTGGAAAAACAACATTTCTTTCTGCTGTAGCAGGAAAGGCAATTGGATGCAGGATGACTGGTTTAATTCATATAAATGGAAGGAACGATTCAATCCACTCATATAAGAAAATCATTGGTTTTGTGCCACAAGATGATATTGTACATGGAAACTTGACAGTGGAAGAGAATCTCTGGTTCAGTGCAAAGTGCAGGTACGCCCCATTTGCTCCTTGCAAATTCCTACTGCTTATCTTGTATACTCCATATATTGTGGCCATCATCTTCACTTGACTGATGGAGGTTTGGTGCCAATGTTTATCATCAACATGCCATAGATGAAAAGTTTAGAACCTAAAATCCATAGTCATTTTTCTTTTTCAATACTAAATCATCGATAATCTTTGATCTGCATGATTATTTTTCTGTCAATCTTCCTATATTAACTGCTGCTTTTTATTTATTATTATGGACTTTTGTTGTGTAGACTACCCACTTACTTGTCAAAACCGGATAAAGTTCTAGTTGTTGAAAGAGTTATCGAGTTCTTGGGGCTTCAGACAGTGCGGGCATCGTTGGTTGGAACAGTGGAAAAGCGAGGAATATCTGGGGGCCAGAGAAAGAGAGTAAATGTTGGATTGGAAATGGTCATGGAACCTTCACTATTGATCTTAGATGAACCCACATCTGGTTTGGACAGTGCATCATCTCAGCAACTTCTTAGAGCACTTCGACGTGAAGCACTTGAAGGGGTAAATATCTGTATGGTGGTTCACCAACCAAGGTAACTTCTGTAAGCACAAGTCTGCATAATTTGAAAATCTCTTTCAATCTTTCATCTTCTTATTGTTTCTTTTGTGTTATGTCACTTGTATTTTCCATGTCATTACCAAAATATTTTACTATAATTTGGTACAAGACTAAAAAGGCATCTTTGGTGACTAAAGTAGGGGCCTTTTGGTATGATTTTTTACTATTAACTATAAATGATTATTTGTTCAGCATAATAGCAAGTAATACCAGTTTTTCATGTGTTACATGTTGAGTTTTAATATGGGTCTAACATTCCAGCCGGTGAGATGTGCATAGAGATAAATAATACTGAAAGCTGATCTATTGCTTTTTAACTCAAATTTCTAGGATTGGTTTATGTAGTCAGCATAAAGCAATATGCACAGCAAGATTTACGGTACCTAACTATAAACAATGACAACTACATATAGACCGGGGGGGGGGGGGGGGGGGGGGGTGGGCTTGGTCCCCCGGGCATTTTGATTTTTTTTTTTTTACTAATATATGCTACTATATATCATATAATAGATTTGGTTCAAAATTTTCATTTTTGTCTCCCCCTCCAAATTGAACTCAAAATTTAAATAATAATACCACGGACACAACTCTTTTCACAACAATTTTCACAATTGTTGAAGTGGTCAAATGTGATTGGGGGAGAAAAATGGTAGCTCCATGAGTAAGATGACTCAAAAAGTTTGGGTTTTTAGAATTTGGGTGCTACCATGTTGTCTAGCTCCACCTAATTTTTATTGTAACTATGGAGCAAACATTTACCACCATGCATATTACCAAAATTAGGTTTTGCTACAAAATAAAAAGAAATATTTTGTACATTATATATATATATATAAAATGATATTCTAATAGATTCTTTCATTTTGTACATAAAAAGGGAAATTGTTGTGAGTTTTAGTACATAAATTAGTCATAGATGAATTTAATGATACAAAATGAAGGTTGAGTTCCATTTTGATATATCATAAATGATCAAGTTGAAATATATTAGAAAACAATTATTTGTTTATATTATTTTGTTAATACTTAATGGATACTAGTTTTATTTTTTAAGTATTACTTTAGCTTTAAATTTCATGTATTTTCTTAATCTTGAATGATCAAAAAAAAAAATTATTCATATTTTGGCCCCCTTTTAAGTTAAATATCTGGTTTCGTCCCTGCCTATAAAGTTATAAAGTTTCTTTGGATGCTTATCGGATCCTATATAGGCTTGGCTAATTCTTATGAGCTATAATTTTGATTAAGAAAGAGATCATAAATCTCATCTTAGATTCTATGGAATATTTTAAGTTTGATATTAATTTTACTTTTCTTCTGTCATTTATTAATGGGTGAAATTTCTGCATCAGCTATGCCTTGTTCAAGATGTTTGATGATTTGATACTTCTGGCAAAAGGTGGTCTTACAGCTTATCATGGACCAGTGAAGAAAGTTGAAGAATACTTTGCTGGCCTTGGGATCAATATCCCAGAGCGAATAAATCCTCCAGACTATTTCATTGACATTTTGGAGGGTATAGTGATGCCAGGTGGCAGCTCAGGAGTAAGTCATGAAGATCTACCTGTGTGTTGGATGCTTCATAATGGGTATTCAATACCCCCTGAAATGAAGCAGAAAGCTGCAAGAATTGCTAGGTCTTCAATAGATGTAATTCCAGCTAATGAACTCAATCATGCTGGTGCTGGAACGGTGGAAAATTCTTTTGCTGGAGAGTTATGGCAAGGAATGAAAAGCAATGTGGAGCTGCAGCGGGATAAGATACGACTTAATTTTTTGAAGTCCAAGGACTTAACAACGAGGAGAACTCCAGGTGTATTGCAGCAATACAGATACTTTCTTGGAAGGTAAATAATTATATGTTTTAGATACCCTCAAGTATCACATTTTTCAGATAATTTTTTGCTGAAATCTACAAGATGGTTAACAATCCCAAATTCCCATTTATTTTCATGTACTCATTATCAGAATAATCATTTTTCTTTTAAGTTATGGATCATAATAGGACTTTTCAAAAGGATCTGTTTGGCTCTTGAAATAACTTGGAAAGGAGAGGAAAATGTGATATGTTCTTTCTTATGCATCTCCAAACAATTACAAACATTTTCTTCCTTTGTATTGTATTTTTTGAAGACCAAATGGAGGGTAAAAGGTTGGTCATGTGACTCCAAAAATTTGTTGGTTATTCTAGTGAGTCATATTTCTTTAAAACATAATGACATCCTATTTTTCCCCCCATTTTAGGACGTTATAAATAATATGAATGTTTTGAGGGTCCTGTCTACTGATCAGTTCAATACTGCAGTCTTTTCATTAGTTGCTGAAGCTTGATCTTCTATATGCCCATGGCATTTCAGGGTTGGTAAGCAGCGATTACGGGAAACTAGAATACTGGCAATGGATTATCTAATCTTATTACTTGCTGGAGCTTGCTTAGGATCACTTGTTAAAGTGAGCGATCAAACCTTTGGTGCAGCTGCTTATACTTATACCATAATTGCAGTTTGTAAGTCCACATATTCTGTTAGCCACTTCATAAGGCTTTCTTTGAACTTGCTTTGTTGATTTATACACACAAAAATCTTAATAGGAGTAAGAGATACTTGCTTCCAGAGAAATTTGGGTTATTGTTTCTTCTTAAAACAACAAACTGTATTCTTCGTTATACAGACTAAAATCTATAGAGGAACAATCAGTAACATGTCAGATTTGTCTTTAGTGAATCTGTCTGGTTGCCAAGTCAAATAACACTACATGATATCCATAAGCACAAAGGTTACTTCCTTACTGTGATTATTATTACTGATTTCAGCTCTTCTATGCAAAATTGCGGCTTTGAGATCATTCTCCCTGGACAAATTACACTACTGGAGAGAGAGTGCTTCTGGCATGAGCAGCTTGGCTTATTTTCTCTCTAAGGATACAATTGACCATTTTAATACAGTGATCAAGCCTGCTGTATATCTCTCTATGTTTTATTTTTTCACGAACCCAAGATCTACCTTTGCAGATAATTACTTTGTCTTGTTCTGCCTTGTGTATTGTGTAACTGGTATAGCCTATGTGTTGGCCATAGTTTTCGAACCTGGTACAGCCCAGCTGGTGAGTAACAGAAGCACACATTAAAGAAATGACAGAATTTTCCTCTAAACTGGTTTGGAGGAAAGTTTCTCTAACCCACTACATGGCAATTGAAAAGACTATCCACATGTATTTTTAATCACACGACTTGTTTAAAATTTTTAATGAATGACGTGATTTCATACATGTGGATGATCTTATAAAATGATGTGTAATGGATTTGAGGAGATTCCTCCAACCTGGTTTGGAGGAAAATTTTGTCCGCAAAGAAATGGAAAAAATTTGGTTTCAAACATTTTTGGAGCTATCTTGCTTCAACTCATGCTTATGCACAAGACTACCCCTCTTCCTGAAAGTTTCACGGGGACAATTTTACAACAGTGGATGACCACCTGTAGGGGGTTTACTGCACAAGGCCCCTGCAGAGGAAAAGCTTTAATCTCAGTGATGCTTAGCGTGATGTGGCAATTAAAGAAACCATCCATGTGTAGTTTTAGTCACATTACTTTTTTAATGAGTCATATAACTTGTTTAATTAATACACATGGATAATCTTATAAATTGCGACATAATAGCTTGGAAAAGATAGCTCCAAACATGTTTTGAGCCAAAGAAAATATCAGCTTACCAATTTAAATTTTTTTATATTATTTATTTTCACTGACAAGGCACTGTTTCTTGCAGTGGTCAGTTCTTCTTCCAGTTGTTTTGACTCTCATCGCCACACAGCCAAAAGATAGCGAATTTATGAAGATTTTAACTAATCTATGCTACCCTAAGTGGGCTTTGGAGGGATTCATCATTGCAAATGCTGAAAGGTAAGGCAAAATTATCCTTCCTCTGAAGAGAGTAACTTTTTATTTTTTTTACAATAAGTGGCGGTGGGAGATGTGAACCCAGGTTCCCCAATAGAGAGAACTGGGCTATGCCATTGAGTTATATGGCTCTTATTCTGAACAAAGTAACTTACATATGTGTGTGACGTACATGTTACGCCCATTATACATGCAACATGCGTAACCAAACTAATCTGCAAATTGAAGTTCAAGTTTCTAACTCTCCATATCAAGAAAACATGGATTAACTGGCTGGACTCTTAACGCAAAAAATTCAACACACATCTTAAGTGGGTTTTGATTTTCTTTATATCAGACCTGGGATACAATTAAATATTCATGTTTGTGAATAAACCCCTTGGATTGAGGTTTGAGCTGCTTAAATCTGGGAAAACCCATTTTTGCCTATCATGAGCTGGATCCCGAATCAAGATACTTGAACGGCCATTAGATTATATATGATTTCTAATCACCACCCCCCCCC
Organism: Quercus glauca; assembly: GCA_023736055.1. Lineage (NCBI taxonomy): Eukaryota > Viridiplantae > Streptophyta > Magnoliopsida > Fagales > Fagaceae > Quercus > Quercus glauca. Next base: position 12,127,049 of record CM043322.1, on the reverse strand, counting down.
CCCCCCCAAAATGATTACAGTTTCCCTGATGTTGTATTATCTTTTGCACTACAGGTATTATGGAGTGTGGCTGATAAGTAGGTGTGGTTCACTTCTAAAAAGTGGTTATAACCTTCATCATTGGAGTCTATGTTTAGCCATCCTTATCCTAATTGGAATTTTTAGTCGTGTGATAGCATTTTTTTGTATGCTGATCTTCCAAAAGAAGTGAGATCAGACTAATTGACATTCTTTTTCCATACTACATATACACAAACCACAATTTATGCTACTTTGAGAGGATTGTATCACTGTAACATGTCGTGAAAATGAGATAAAGGTTCATTAAAGTTCTCAGTTTAATCTGCTGGCTAACACAGGCTGAATCATGTAAAAGGTGTTTGACCGGATGAGGATTGGTTGGCGTCTCTAGGGGAGAGGTATCTCAGAGAGGTTGTACATTTGAATCCAGTTTTGTTTCTGGTTTATTGTTTTTAGAAATAGCGGCTTCACTTCCTCCTCTCACACAACAGGGCTATTCGAAACAGTGCAACATTTATTAGTGGTGCCTTTTATATTTAAAATGCATTATAATTATTGTTATTATTTTTAGTTTAAAGTTCACTATTCTTACTTATTGAAATGAAAAATTACTAATTAATTTATGGTATGATAATAATAAATTAGATTTTAAAACGTAAAACCACCTAACAACGTCAACTTGCCTAAACAAAGACAAATTTTAAAGCATGGTATTGCTCTAATTTATCTGACACATAACTCAAGGAATTTATACTTACCAAATCAAAACTAATTTCATATAATAATAATAATAAATATATAAAATGTCGTGGTTTAGGCAAAAAATTTAACCACCCCCCCCCCCCCCCCCCCCCCAAAAAATAACAATCTATTATGCTTTTAAAATAATAATAATAATAATTTCCTTTAGGTAGTTGAGGTGATGCATGATAAAGGATAGGAAGGCTAGAATCTAATTTTCGATTGGAATATTAGTATTGATAAAAATAGAGATCGTCTGGCGTGTGATCAAATGGAAGGTTTGATAACTAAAGTTGACAATTTACCATGTGGGAGATGCATGTTTATGAAAATTGAAACATGAATTTTTTTTTTTTTTTTTTTTGAAAGAGTTTCAACCTATGGCGTTCTTTCCTGATGATAGCTCTTTATCATCAAATCTAGGCACCAATCAGTTTTTGGTGTAGGAGGCGATTGAATCCCAGATCTTTTGTACAACCATCAGAGATTTTATCAATTGAGCTAACTGAAACTCACAATTGAAATATGAAATTGTTATCGGTAATTGCTCATCATTGATAACTCAACATAATTTACAACAATTCTTTTTAAACAATTTAAAATTTATAGTGGGTTGGATTTCTATTGGTCCACAATATTGAGGTCTTATGGGAGTGAGAAAAGGAATAAACAACTCATCTATATTTATATATATCTAAAAGTTGAAGCATAGTATTTATTATTGCTGCGCTTCTATTGAGCCACATAAGTGATCTCGTCATTATTTCTATTAATATAAAAATTATTTTATTTTCATTCATTTTCTATTAGTGTTTTAAAAATTTCTGCTTCATTTTCCATAACACCCATGACTCCCTATCTCCATTGTTTTCAACTTCCCATGTAACTTCTTTAATGTCTGAGACTCTCTATTTCCTCATTTCTTGCCTCTTCCTCTCCTCATTGAACCCAACCATTTCATACCTGTTCAGTTGCCATTGTCCTTATAAAACCAAATAGATCATGTATAATCAGTTAAATGTCCTCTATCTCTCTTAACTGGAAGAGGAATAGTTTTGGATTTAGCTCCTGCAAAAAGAACAAGACCAATGGTATTAGAACAATGGTTAAGATTATTAGCTCTCTGCTTCCTCACTCTAAAACCCAACTCTATATGTCCAATCACATTACACCACCTAGCTAATAATATCCTGCTTTCATTTCAATATGACATACTTTATCTCTCGCTGAGGCTTAGCTTTTATTTGATGGTGAACTACGGTTTTGAGATTTTTTGGTTGTGACCCACAAAGGAAAACTCTTTTTTCTTGGTCTCTTTGGTGGTTTTGTGAGGTTTTCTCATGTAGGTTTTTTGAATTAGGTTTATTTATAAGGTATGTTATGAGGGTTTGCTTTAAAGTTTTGCTCTTTGCTATGATTTTGTGGTTGCATTCTCTTTCTGCACCATGTAATATTCAAAATTTTAAAGTTTTGTTATGTGGGTATTTGAACTTTGACCTCTACATGAGGCATTTGTAAATGGGTGCCCTTCAAAAACTTCAAGAGTTGTTTTTTTATATTCTGTTTTGTTGGACTGCCTTGGTTTTGGGGGTTTAGGTTCATAATTTCCTCTAATTTTCATAGATTATTCATTAAAGTTTTGGTCTTTTTGTGATTGGGTTCTTTGTTGTTGATTTATATTGCTCAATTTTTTTCAACTTATTGAATTTTGGGTTCCTTAAGCCAGGTTTATATGCAATTCAAGTTTCGTTTGTTATTCCAAAAAAAAAAAAAAAAAACTGCTTTTATTAGCTATTAATCTTGGATTACTTTTTGAAAAAAAAGAAAAGAAAAGAAAAAAGATTACTTAGTAACAATGCGTTATAGATAAGAGTGTATAAAATTAGAATATTTTTTGCTTCTTCACTCGAAGTTTCTATGCGTTCATGAGTATGCAATGTGATTGGAATGAAAGTCCAATGCGTATGAAATGTTTTGCCTAAGCCTAATGCGTTATAGGCTTCCTTTCTCAACTATTATAGGCTTTCACACATTAACACTCTATATGTCCAATGCATTATAGAAACTTAGGTTTAGAATTTTTTTTGCCTTCGCTAAGTTCTTTCAATTATCTTATCTGAAATAGGGAAAATGTTTTGTACAGAAAATATTGTTAATGCTAAATTTAATTTCTTCCCATTCTTGGTGTATTGTTTCTGACAATTTAGGTGTGTTCTTTTTGTAAACACATAGGCTTACTACTCTTTTGGGAAATTATAGCAGCATTTTTATTTTCATTATCCACATCATATTTGAATAAACTATCTAGATATTATAATAATGGTAATCAAAGTCTTTTCTAAAATGGTTCGTAAATATAAAAGTTTTATGACCATATGAGTATATTTTCTATTGTTTGAATTAAATTAAATGACAATCAACTGCTTCCACCATTATATCAGGAAAAAAAAAATTAGGTTTTAATTTTTTATTATTTATTATTATCAATAAATCACAATAAGTATTCAAATAATAGTTACATTCTTACTATATATGAAAATATATAGTCTACAAGTATAAGAGTAATATTCAACAACACAAAAATTTACACCATGATTTGTCTTCTTTAAATTTTTCTACTTCTTTTTTGTTATTATTATTTTTATTATGTCAATTTGAATTCATTGTTTAATTTTTGTAAAATCCATGTTTACTCTACACTATATTTAATTATGAAGTTTCTAGGGTATGCTATATGTTTGATGGCTGATTCAAATGATTTCTTGACAAAATTTTGTTTGAATAATTTGATAATTTGTGTTATATTTCTTTGATTTTTTTATTAGTAATTGCAGTTTATTAATTTATGCATTTTCCTAGTTAGAGTTTGATTAGTTTTAAGTTTAAATTTTGTATTATTATGTTTAATTATTGATTATTGATTTAATTAAGTGAATGTAATGGTTGATTTTATTGTACTGTAAAGTTTTTAATATCCTCTATATGGTCATCTTTATTTTATTTTTTAACTCCTCTTGACCACTTCTTTATTTTTCATTTTTTCTAGAGAAGACTTTATTTTCCAAAAATTAAACAATGAAAAATTAAAGCAAAAATATTGTCTATACATATTCATCTTGGGCGGTTTTAATAGCTAATAAACATATTCAAATACATAGCCATGATTGTATTTTGATATAAATTCAAAATCTCACTTCCAAAATAACTAAATATTATGTTTAAAAAAAAAAAGCATAATGATCATTTGTCTATAATGCATTGTTTATCCCAACAGAGAGCCATTGATCACATCTGGACCTTGCAACTCTTTGTCTTAGGAGTGGTGATGTGGCTAATCACTCGATTCCCATAGACAGCGTCAACTGATAATGCACAAAAATCGTCAGTGAGCTGACCGTCCACGAGTGCTCCAATGGGGTGTCTGTGAAACATGAAAACCAAGAAACAATAGAGAGCACCAATGGGGTGCCGGTCAAAGACCCTCCGAAGGTTAAGTCAGTCAAAGAATAATCACCAATGACTCAATAGTGTGAGAGCTAGGGATTTTCTGAGTACCTTAGGCAAGAGGAGGCTAGGTGCTTATATAGTGATGTAGGACTGACCGGGATCCCATGGATTTCAGATTTTTCCTTGTATGGAGGATAAGTAGTTTAGTATTTCGAGATTTAGGGGTTTTTCTTCCCATATTGGGAGGATACCAGCGTGTAGAAGAGTCTTTGGATGTGTTGTGCAAGTTATTGCCAAGTAGGGATTTATAAGTGGTGTGCACATAAAGGTTTGTGGGACCCATGGATCAATCATCGGGGTCAGGGGCATTAGTTCATCGGGCTTGTATCTTTGTCCATCGGGTTCATCTGCCCCCTACGCAGGGTTTCTCATTATTCATCAACATGGTCCCACTTCCTTCTGTTAGTGTGGTCCCACTTCCATCCGTTGGCACAAGCCTAGTCTTACTTGTTGCCTACTCAAGTAGTTGCGTAATAGCACCTTCAGAGACACCGGGTGGTTGAATCGTTGGGACCCATCCTACTAAGCCTAACGAATCCTAGACCTTTATAGGGCCCAACTGGAGGGAGGTACAACTTGAAGGGCGGTAGGTTTCAAAGACGTATGGTCGGACAAAAATACCCTTATCATCATATATACATAACAATTATAATCTTAAGTTTTATTCTAATGTTACAACTCACAACCAAACTTATGAATATGTTTATTTATTCTATTTCAATACATTTTATTCTCAGTAATAAATATTACAATTCCTATTGTAATCCCCATTTAGTATACCAAATGTGTCTTACAAGAATTATCTTGTAGAAAATGACCGATCTTTTCTCTAAGAGAAAAAGAAAGAGGTTTGGATTTTTTTTCAAAATAACCCTAAATCTCAAATAATTTCGTTAGTTAGCACGTTTTCAAAACAATTTAGCAAATTAACATCTCGAGGGTAAAGGACTCGATTTTGTTTTGCTAAATCGAGTGTGAAGAACTTGATTTCCCTGAGGGACAACAAACATCATCAAACCAAAGAACAAGAAAAACAATGAAGCATCATCAAACCCAAAGACCTAGACAATAAAAACAACGAATTAGAGGAAAACCTTTGCCTAGAGCTTCGTCGCCGCTGCCGTCGCCACCTCCTGGAACTTTCGCCGTTGCTGCCTGAGTTCAATCTAAGCCGAATGGTTTGGATTAGGGAGATCTAGGAATGTGGGTTTTGCCTTCTTCATGGTTTCTGTTTGGGTTTGATCTTTCCGATTTGTTCCTTCTTCATGGCTTGTTGTTTCTTCATGTTTCTTGTTTAGGTTTCTTCTGGTTTGTGTTTCTTCTCTGTTTAGTCTAGGTTTCTTCCTTTTGGGTTTCTTCTTTGGTTTTGCCTTGTTCATGTAGTTTCTTCTTGTAGTTTGGGTTTCTTCAGCTTTGTCTGATCTCTTCATGGAACTTAAGTTTGTAATGCTTGATTTTTACGCATAGAACTCGAGTTCATTATACTCGATTTAGCACAACAAAATCGACTCCATTACACTCGAGATGTTAGTTTGCTAAATTATTTTGAAAACGTGTAAACTAACGAAATTGTTTGAGTTTTAGTGTTATTTTGAAAAAAATCCCAAGAGGTTTTCTTAAAGATTAAACAAATGAAGTATACGCTTGACATTAATTATTTTTGCCAGCTTATTTTTACTACTATTCATGAATCTCACTACACTTTTTAATATTATTCATGAGTCTCACTGTACTATTTCATCTAATTTTTATCTTTACTTATAATAATTTAAAAAAAAAATTAAATTTCAGTTAAATAAATTGTCCCAAACAACAAGAAGATAGGCATTTAGCTGAATTAAAAAAAAAAAAAAAAAAAGTTAATAAATTAGGGAGCAGCGACAAACTCCTCTGTTCCTGCCTGCTACCACAACTACTACTGTCTACCTACCGACGACTAGTAAGTAACACAAAGAAGGGACAATAAAAAGGGACAAGGGTTGCGCAGATCCAAACCAAAAAAAAAAGGGAAGAATTTAATGTCAACCATCGATAGCAATATCATCGCTCCTCGTCCTCATGTCGCCATTACATGCAAAGGTACTTCAATTTTTGTTTCTTTTCTGCTTTCTTTGTTGTAGTAATTAGTAATACTCCAAGTAATAACAAACATTAATTAATTAAGCTGCGGTGGCATGGGGAGCTGGAGAGTCGTTGGTGATGGAGGAAGTGGAAGTGAGTCCGCCACAAGCCATGGAGATTAGAATTCAAGTTGTCTCCACCTCTCTCTGCCGCAGTGATTTCACTGCTTGGCAATCCCATGTACTCATCTTTCTCTTTTTTCACTATTTTTTTTTTTTCAATACTACTTACTTATTAGATAGATGTTCTACTTTATATATATCATTCTGGGTTTTTTTTTTTGGTCTGAACGAGACAAATTCCGTTTAAGAGAAGAAATGCTTTTTAGAAAGAATAACGCCAGAGATACAGATTATTTTACAAAAGTTTTTACTTTTTACATACGGGTAACGTGGCGAGTAATTATTGGTAAATGAAAAAACAATATTAACGGTGAGTCTAAATAAAAACTGATAAGAGGTTGATCACGTCAATATTTTGTAAAAATATTGTAAAATAGTTTGTAGAAGTAGCATTACTCTTTCAGAAATGTTTGTGACATACAATTGATTGGTTAGAGACATTGGTCATAGTTTTATCTCTAGATAAATTTTTATTTGCATTAGAGGTATTTAAATTTAGGTTTGATGATAAATCTTTATTTGAATAAGGTAATAGTAGGTTAGTATTGTTATTTGCTTGTATTTGAATTGATCCCTATGTTTTAGGATAGGATTAGTTCCTATGTTTTAGGATTTGTTGATGGGATTATCTCATCCTTGGCTACTTACGTAGTTGAATGCATTAATGAGAATTAATCAGAAAATTAACCAAAAATGTCTATTTTCTCTCTCAAGTTCATTGGTCATCTCGAATTCACTAGGCTATCTTTTATTTCTTAGTTTACAACATATTCAGACCTAATTAAGCATCCTATCCTAGTTATCCCTGTCAAAAAAAAAAAAAAAAAAAACTCAGAAAGAGCAATCAATACCAACTTGATCTCTTTTTTTTTTTTTAATTACTGAATAAATGTTTCTCCTTGAATCAAAGTCCTTGATTAGCAACCAAATTTCAAGATAAATGAGTACTGCAAGTGTTTACTGAAGATAACATAATAATTATTCCTTACAGCTGGAGTCAAATTAACATAATTATAAATCCAGTGGAAAATCTCCCAAACACACTGAAATTTGATATATTACAAACATTACCTAGATTGCAAGTTGAGTTGCTTGTTTTATTGCTGCTCTTACCGGACTGGAGGCTTGAGATATAATATAAGGGATGTGCATTTAGCTACTTCTCCGATGCATGAAGGCAAAAGCCACCAGATGATTTTTAAGGGGCTAAAAGCAGGTCCAAGAGTTTTTATTTTGAAATTATATCCTTCATTTATTTTTATTTTTTTAAAATTCCAAGAACCATAGCTCTTCAAAAGAATAGCATGTACTGGCAATTTATGTATTAACCCCCAATCAGTTAGTACAGATACTCTTAAAAGCATGCCATACTTCTTCCCTTGGTGAAGCTGAAAGTATAGTTTACCTACTATCTATATATATATATATATATATATTACCTTTCCAACTTTTGTTTCACTTTTCAGAAAATTGGAGTTTTGGGAAGAGGTGAGGTTCTGAGTGTATGTCACAACTTGTTTGTTTATGCAGGCTATTTTTCCTCGAATATTTGGCCATGAAGCATCGGGGTACATTCTACACTTTTTTGCTACTAATTTGATTGGATAGTACTTAAACTTTTCATGGATGATTTTTAAATAGTAAAACTGAAAAAGATTTCTACTTGAAGATAAACATGTTGAACTGCACTTTGTTATTCATGAGATACAGTAGAATGCACTGTGGATCTCATTAGTATTGGACTAAGTTAGTTAAAGAAAAAAAAAAAAAAAAAACAGGTGTTGCAGACTTTTAATACAATGAGGATGATTAGTGACAGTTTTCTTATAGTATAGTATCCACTTTGTTAAATGCTTATATAACTGGCAAAGGGAATGGGTTCCGAACTTTTGATTAATGGCATTTTTGCAGGATTGTCGAGAGTGTGGGGCAAGGGGTGACTGAATTCAAAGAGGGGGACCATGTGCTAACTGTATTTACTGGAGAATGCATGCAATGCAGACAATGTACATCAGGCAAAAGCAACATCTGTGAAGTTCTGGGGTTGGAAAGAAGAGGTGTGATGCATAGTGATCAGAAGACACGGTTCTCAATAAATGGAAAGCCTATCTATCACTATTGTGCGGTCTCAAGTTTCAGTGAATATACAGTGGTGCACTCTGGATGTGCTGTCAAAGTGAGCCCACTGGCACCTCTGGAGAAAATATGCCTTCTGAGTTGTGGAGTAGCTGCAGGTAAAAATTTCAAAGCTTGATGGCACATGATCAAGTCTGATATTGCTGTGCCCTCTGTTTGACAGCCCACACAACTGTAACTACATGCATAAGTGTCTACCTAAATTTTCCTGCAGTAGAAAAGGAACTTCTTGGTTCAGGATGGTAATACTTCACAATTCAAGGCCAAGGAGTAAAAAGGATAATATTTTCTTGTGGAGGTTCTCCTACTTGCATACAATATGCATCTGTGTCTTTGTATGTGTGTGTGTGAGTGATAGACAAAGGAATTCTTTATTTTAGTTGAGTGTTCTTGACTGTGGGGTTGTGCTATTAGGTTTGGGTGCAGCTTGGAATGTTGCTGATATATGTAAAGGATCAACTGTAGTGATTTTTGGACTTGGAACAGTGGGCCTTTCTGTAAGTATGCTGACATTATAAGATATTTTCCATCTGTATTCTCCACAAGAACATGTCAATTAGCTATCCAAACATGATTTTGATTAGTGATTATTTCTTGTACGACTAGGTCGCACAAGGTGCCAAACTTCGGGGGGCATCTCGAATAATTGGTGTGGACACTAATCCTGAGAAGGGTGAAATTGGTATTATGATTTTTGCCTTTCATTTTCTGGTTTTCAGTGGTTTGAGCCATTAAATATTTTCTGGTTGATGATTGAGTTTACTTATTGGTGCAGCTAAGGCTTTTGGAATAACAGAGTTTCTCGACCCAAATGACTCTAATGAACCTATTCAACAGGTTAATAGAACTAAGCAGACTATCATTTTATTTTCTTTTAGGAGAAACATTTGTTAAATATTATGTATAGCTCATTAAGGAGAAACACAATAGGCTTGTTGGTAAAATTCTTTCAGGTTATTAAGCGTATCACTGGTGGAGGGGCAGATTACTCGTTTGAATGTATAGGCGATACCGGAATGATAACTACTGCATTGCAGTCATGTTGTGATGTAATTTTCCTAATGTCCCATGTGTCATGTTTTCTAATTTAAGAACACTTTATTGATTGCACTTCACTTGATTATTTCTTTGTCAACTCTTGTTTCTTTCAGGGATGGGGTTTGACTGTTACTCTTGGTGTACCAAAAGAAAAGCCAGAGGTGACAGCTCATTATGGACTATTTCTTACTGGAAGAACATTAAAAGGTTCTCTATTTGGTGGATGGAAACCTAAATCTGATCTGCCCTCATTAGTGGAAAAGTATATGAAGAAGGTAAGTTGTGCTATAGAAACTTCCCGTGGTGTTGATTTACCAAGTTTTGCCTTTTTGGCATTTCAAAATTTGTCTTAAAATGACTAGAGTATCAAGAGGTTGTATTCCTGGTGAAGTAAGAATCATAAGGATGTAAAACAAATTACATGTCTGGAAAAAAGTTTTAATTTTAGAAGTGCCTTTATACAGGTTGAATCACTCTATGAATAAGATTGCAAACTGCAAAATGGATATCTATAAATATTAAATAGCTTAGCATGAGGACACGTTGATTCTCTTGAGCTGATCAAATTTGATTAAAATGTTGCATTTCGGTTATAATTACTTATGCAATTCTAGCCCATACATGTTGATATAGGATAAATTATTAGTTTCCCACTGAACATGGTGATGTGGTGCTCCTTCCTCTCACAAACATAGTGGATCTAGTATATGAATGTGAGGGGAGGGATCACCACGTCATTGGGCTCTGGGAGCACCTAATAATTACTCTTGAAACACATACGTTTCAGTCAGGATTTTCCAGTCCTGCATTCCCAAAGGCTCAATGCAATTTCTAAAACTAATTTTTCATAAGTACCCATGCAAACATAAAGAGTAATGCTTATTCACCTCTTGCTTGTTTCTTGTGGATCCAGTGCACTGTCAATACCTCTGTACTAGTAACGAAGACTGAAGATAGATGGCAAGATTTTGTAACCAAAATGTCAGGAAAATACATAGATGAATTACTTTTAATTAAGAAAGGGCAAGGATTTGCTGCAACCTTGGTTGCAGCAATTCCTATAGAAATCATTGTATTTACTTTGTTTTAAAGAAAATCAATGGTGGAGGTCAGATCTAATAAAGTAAAAGTAGAACCCACAGAAATAATTTGCCACATTGCACAAATCTCGAGGCACTTAAAGAGAAATTTTTGGACAGGTGTCTATTTAACAGCTTGACACATCATCATTATCCAGGAATTGCTGCAACCAAGGTCGCAGCAAATCCTTGCCTATTAAGAAATGAAAAATATGGCAATATTTGAGAGAAAGAGGAGGTGAAGGGATGGTGCGAGACTTTGGAGCATAGAAAATTTGACTGAAATTTTGAGTTAATGAAAATGCATATAATATTACAACAATATGGTTTAAAATCTTCCACAATGATACCTTGCAGAATTTTCTGCTGCAACAACCCCCCAATCCAAAAATAATAATAAAATTGCCAAACCTGTGGTATCTTCTTGTAAGTCTAACAATCAGTCCATGAGAATACAAAATTAGACAGGATGAGGAGTTGTTCACAGATAGTCTAGCAGGAGTGACTTTTTCATTATAGAAACAAGGCTGATTTATAGTATGACAATAACAACAACCTAGTTTTAGTTTCAAAATTTTGGGATTACTATAGATCCCCAACAAACTAGTCAGGGTAGAACACGCATATTTTTTTCTATCATTCTATTCTATCCGAAGTCACACTCTCTATTACTTAATTGACATGTCCTTTCTTACTACTTCTATTAAATGTTATTTTTGGTCTCCCTCTACCTTTTTTTTTCAGTCATTTAACTTAAATCAATTCATTCTTTCTCATTGGCTCTGAATATTACATATTCCTTGTAACCAACTCTCCTATATATATGTGGAATGAAGTGACTGAGGGCTGTCGTGAATTTCAACTCCTTTTTCCTCAATACTCTTCATTAAAATAATAAAATCCTAGATTATAAAATTAAAAAAAAAAAAAAAAAAACAGAGAGGTAAAGATTAGCACATACATAAAAAGCTGAACTCTAGAATTGTAATGTGAGATACTTTCATTGCATTCTTGCACTTGTTTGTGTTTCTAATATAAACAATCAGATAGTTGAATAACCCTGTAGTTTATATTCTCAATTTCTGCCTGTAGGAAATTCAGATTGATAAATTTGTTGACTAACTATGTCAGTAATTTTTCACAATCTTTGCGTGCAGGAAATTCAGATCGATGAATTCATTACTCACAATATTCCATTTGAAGATATCAACAAAGCTTTCAATCTCATGAGAGAAGGGAGGTGTTTGCGTTGTGTTATTCACATGCCAAAGTAACTTTTTTTCTTCATTAAATTGGTTTTAATGGAAATATTGCTTGGGAGCATCTATATGAGAGAAAATCTGATTTGCATCTTTGTTGATTGTTCTAGTGCAAAGGCGGCACTTGTGAAGGAGTAGAAGCTAATACTTCTTTTCAGGTTAAAGCCTTTTTCAACTGCATACTGAAACAGTGTAGTTGGTTGGTTGGTTGAAAATATTCAGTGGTGATGTTTCATTGTTTTTACTTTTTACTTTTTACAGCTCTCCTTTGATTTCCTGCTGTCTATTTAAATAACTATGTATATTTCATTTGAATGCGGATTTCTAGTTGTCCATACCTCAATAGTTTTTATGCACTGCCTTGGTGCCTGTCTCACCTTGAATCAAATGGCATATTTAAGAGAAAGATTAAGGTCACGGGATTAATCCATTTCGGGTACATAAATTGCCCACTAAACCCTATTGTGTCCCAAGACCACGTGGAACCAAGTGATGCAGTTGCAACAGAAAAGTGGCTAGAAGATAAGGAAGCTAAGATGATAAGGATAATGGCTCAAGAATTAGTTGTCGTTTGAATTGTGAAACTAGTCGTAGACCCATGCTATACGTGGGAATATATCATTTTTTACAAATATATCATCCAAGAGTTAAGTTTTTTTAGATATACAGCACTGTCAGTTTCTTTAAGGAGATTGTCATGTTAATCAAATCTCATCACAAATTTAAAATTATTATTACTCAAATAATTGATAGGCACAATCAAATATTACAATTGTTCTTTTTTATTGTTAAATGTTATTTTATTGCATTATAAAGAATTAAAAATAATATATAAGTTTTTTTTTTTTTTTTTGGTTCTCTTTTATTGTTAAATGTTATCCTATTCTATTATAAAAAATTTAAAATAGTATATAAAAATATAATATTATTCTATTACATAACATGATTTGGATAATTTAGTATTTATTATTATATCTTTTTTTTTCTCCTCATCTTATCTTATTCACCATTTAAAATTCAGCCACATCCTCCATATCATTAAATTATTTATATTTTTTCTCATTTTTTTATTTTTAAAAATTAAACATATAATGTTTTACTTAAATTCAAGTAAATAAAATTTTCAAATTCTCACTTTCAACGTATCTAAGAATTAACTCAAACCAAAACTATATGTGATGAGAAACTCACAAAACATACCACCAAAATGCATCAACCCAAAGTATCGAAAGTAGAGTTGCAAGAAAGAATATATATATATAGAGAGAGAGAGAGAGAGAGAGAGAGAGAGAGAGAAATCACATATTCTAGGAGAGAATGTGAAAGAAATAGCAAAATTATATAAAATAAGGTGAGTAGAAGAATATTCAAAAGAAAATGTGTAATTGTAAATAACAAATTATTCAAGTTATGTTACGTAGTAGAATAACATTATATAAAATCAGTGGATAACATTTAACAATAAAATAAAATAAAAAATATAACAAATTAAAATATAACCAAATGCATAAACCCAAAGTAGAGTTCAACAAAAAAATTCTTCATCCTTTTTTTTTTGTGTGTGAATCTTCTTCAACCTAAATTAGATGTGCAACAAAGAATTAAAAATTCACCAAAAGAAATAAGAGAGGGAGAGAGAGTATTCACTTGTTTGTGTGGGCAAAATATAGATAGAATAGAATAGAGAAAAATAAATATTTATAGTAAAAAAAATGGAAAGAAGAAGAGTCAAAATAAAAGGAATATGAAGTGATGGAGGAATTGTAAGGTTTATATAGTAGTGAGGAGAAAAAAAGTTGAAAGTGGGGGAAATGTTGGAGGAAGAGTAATTGTAAAGTGATAAATTAATAAGGAGAAAAATAATTAAAAAGAAGAGAGAAAATGTTAGAAATAAGTGAATGATGTGGCGGCTAATGTATCTTAATAGGAGTAAGACATACTTGCTTCCAGAGAAATTTGGGTTATTGTTTCTTGTTAAAACAACAAATTGTATTCTTCTTTATACAGACTAAAATCTATAGAGGAAACAATCAGTAACATGTCAGATTTGGCTTTAGTGAATCAGTCTGGTTGCCAAGTCAAATAACACTACATGATATCCATAAGCACAAAGGTTACTTCCTTACTGTGATCCTTATTACTGATTTCAGCTCTTCTATGCAAAATTGCGGCTTTGAGATCATTCTCCCTGGACAAATTACACTACTGGAGAGAGAGTGCTTCTGGCATGAGCAGCTAGGCTTATTTTCTCTCTAAGGATACAATTGACCATTTTAATACAGTGATCAAGCCTGCTGTATATCTCTCTATGTTTTATTCTTTCACGAACCCAAGATCTACCTTTGCAGAGAATTACTTTGTCTTGTTCTGCCTTGTGTATTGTGTAACTGGTATAGCCTATGTGTTGGCCATAGTTTTTGAACCTGGTACAGCCCAGCTGGTAAGTAACAGAAGCATACATTAAAAAAAAAAAGACAGAATTTTCCTCTAAACTTGTTTGGTTTGGAGGAAAGTTCCTCTAACCCACTACACGGCAACTGAAAAGGAAAAAATTTGGCTTCAAACGTTTTTGGAACTATCTTGCTTCAACCCATGCTTACACACAAGACTACCTCTCTTTCTGAAAGTTTCACAAGGACTACTTTACAACAGTGGACGACTACCTGTAGGAGAAAATCTATTATGCTTCTGTTGCATGCTTCATCTCCCTCACATGAGAGTGGACCTCACAACCTGTAGGAGAAAATCTATCATTTTTCTATTGCATGCTTCATCTCCCTCACATGAGGGTGGACCCCACCCCACTTGTGGGGTCCACCCTCATGTGAGGGAGAGAAAGCATGCAACGGAAACACAGAATACTCTCTCCACTTGTAGGGGGTTTACTGCACAAGGCCCTTGCAAAGGAAAAGCTTTATCTTAGCAATGCTTAGCATGATGTAGCAATTAAAGAAACTATTCATATGGAGTTTTAGTTACATTACTTTTTTAATGAGTTATATGACTTGTTTAAATAATACACATGAATAATCTTATAAATCACCACATAATAGCTTGGAAAAGATAACTCCAAACATGTCTTGAGCCAAAAAAAAAATATATCAGCTTACCAATTAAAATTTTTTTTTATATTATTTATTTTCATTGACAAGGCACTGTTTCTTGCAGTGGTCAGTTCTTCTTCCAGTTGTTTTGACTCTCATCGCCACACAGCCAAATGATAGTGAATTTATGAAAATTTTAACTAATCTATGCTACCCTAAGTGGGCTTTGGAAGGATTCATCATTGCAAATGCTGAAAGGTAAGGCAAAATTATCCTTCCTCTAAAGAGAATAACTTTTTTTTTTTTAACAATAAGTGGTGGTATGGAATGTGAACCCGGGTTCCCCAATAGAGGGAACTGAGCTATGCTATTGAGTTATATGGCTCTTATTCTGAACAAAGTAACTTACATATATATATGTGTGAGACGTACGTACATGTTGCGCCCATTATACATGCAACATGCTTAACCAAACTAATCTGCAAACTAAAGTCCAAGTTTCTAACTCTCCATATTAAGTGGGTTTTGATTTTCTTTATATCAGACCTGGGATACAATTAAATATTCATGTTTGTGAATAAACCCCTTGGATTGAGGTTTGACCTGCTCAAATCTGGGAAAACCCATTTTTGCCTATCATGAGCTGGATCCCGAATCAAGATACTTGAACGGCCATTAGATTATATATGATTTCTAATCCCCCCCTCCCCCCTCTAAATGATTGCAGTTTCCCTGATGTTGTATTATCTTTTGCACTACAGGTATTATGGGGTGTGGCTGATAACTAGGTGTGGTTCACTTCTAAAAAGTGGTTACAACCTTCATCATTGGAGTCTATGTTTAGCCATCCTTATCCTTATTGGATTTTTTAGTCGTGTGATAGCATTTTTTTGTATGCTGATCTTCCAAAAGAAGGGAGATCAGACTAATTGACATTCTTTTTCCATACTGCATATACACAAACCACAATTTATGCTACTTTGAGAGGGTTGTATTACTGTAACATTGTCATGAAAATGAGATGAAGGTTCATTAAAGTTCTCAGTTTAATCTGCTGGCTAACACAGACTGAGTCATGTAAAAGGTGTTTGAACAGATCATGTTGTATATCATAGGATTTAATGGTGCAAACTTTTGATGAGGACTGGCTGGCGTCTCTAGGGGAGAGGGATCTGTGAGAGGTTGTACATTTAAATCCAGTTTTGTTTCTGTTTTCTTGTGTGTAGAAATAGTGGTTCCACTTTCTCCTCTTACATAACAGTGAGTAGGGCTTGCTCAAAACAGTTCTAAGGCCTAATGCCACATTTATTAGTGGGGCCTTTTTATATCATAACTTTTTTAGTTTAAAGTTCATTATTCTTTTCTTTTTTCTTTTTTCTTTTTTGAGAAGATAAAGTTCATTATTCTTACTTAGTGAAAAGCAAAATTACTAATTAATTTATGGTAGGATAATAGTAATAAAATAGATTTTAAAACGCAAAACCACCTGGCAACGTCAACTTGAGACAAATTTTAAAGCATAGTATCACTTTTATTTATTAAACGCATAATTCAAGAATTAATACTTACCAAATCAAACTAATAATAATAATAATAATAAAATGTATAAAGTATCATGGTTCAAGCATAAAATTTAACAAAAGAAAATTAACAATCTATTATGCTTTTTTGGAAAAAAAAAAAAAAAAAATCCTCTGCGTAAGGAGATGCATGATGAAGGATAGGAAAGCTAGAATCTAATTTTTGATTGTGATATTAGTATTGATAGAAAGAGAGAGATTGTTTGTGTATGATCGTATGGGAGGTTCAATAACTAAAGTTGACAATCTACCATGCGGCATGCGGGAGACGCATGTTTACAAAAATTGAAACCTTAACTTGTTATCTAGAATTGCTCATCATTGATAACTCAATACATTTACAACTTTTTTTCTTTTTCAAACAATTTCAAATTTCAATTGAGTTGGATTTTTATTGGTTGACAACATTAGGGTCTTACTCTTGAGTGGGGAAAAGAATAAACAACTCATTTATGATATTTTAATAAAAACTAATTATTAAAATAAAATTTGAGGCCTTGCTCTAATAGGTGGCCTTAATTATTTAGGAGATATTATTTTATGTGGATCACATAATTGAGACAAATTGATAAATAATTAATAACTCTGCTGTAAATTAACTAAGGGATCTAAATTGGATTAGCTGTTTCAAATGCTATATATGTGCATACAATACGTAGAAAACAACAAAATCATCTTTGTTAGCTTTTTCCTGTTTACTACGATTGGATTATTCCTTTCTACAGTTACATGTGGCATGCAAAAAAAAAAAAAACTATCTTTGTTACCTTCTTCCCTTTTACAAATTATTACAATGGAAATGATTATCTTTTTTAAACATTTAGATGAACGAAGCTAAACTATCTCGTAAGTACAGACATACATATAAGGTTGTTTCTTATGATTAATGGAACATACAATACATCGAAAAATATGCAATTACCAATCCAGCGAACGACAGTTTTTCTTACCAGTGAACAATGTCTGTATGATTCTTCTACACACATCTCAACAAAGTTATTTCGTGATTTGTCGTAAGGGACTTTGCTTCAGAGTCATCCACTGATGATCATAAGTGTATACTACAACTTTTATTATTTTTTAATATGAAGGTGATATATAATTATTAGTATTAATAAAAATGATATTAATATATAGTACATCCATATAAAATGATATTACTTTAATCACAATTTGTCATTTTGTAAATTAAAAAAAAAAAAAAGTGAAGATTGTTGCGATAGGAAGCCAAAAGACCTATCACTTTGAGCTAAGTGCTAGGAGGTCATGGGTTCAAGTACTGATACTGACTCATACTTCATAATATGCAAAAATCGTGGTAATGAGATTGAATAGTGACATGCACTATTATGCACTGGTAGTATATATCCATGAATTTACCAAAAAGTCTAAGTGACAATGTACCATAGGGCACAAGAAATCGTGGTAATGAGGTTGCGTAGTCTTTTTTTTTTTTTCTCAAAAAATTAACTAAATATTAGACAATCATTTTCTTTGAGACATCATTTGGACCATCCTTCATGCCTTTTTGGTGCTTTTGCCCTTTGCTGCTTAGATACATTTCACCTTATTGTTATATATCTCAACTTCACAACCATCCTCACTTCTTTTAACCAATTTTAATTTTTTTTTAATTTTTCGAGGGTTGAATTTCTTTCCTTTTTCCATAATGTGGCTTTCTTGATCCAATCACTATTTTTTGTTTCAACCGTGCATAATAAAGACGAAGAAAACGAATATTTAAGCCGGCAACGACAAAATCCTTAGGAAGTTGTCTTCTAAGTTGGTGGTATCAATGATGCTAGCTAGCTAGCATCACTCCTGCTTAAACCATTCTCTACATCTTGAACTCTGAAACCCCACAACTCCATTATATACCCTTTTTATGAGCCCCTAATTATTGTTACATTATTTCAAGACTTACCTGCAGCTTCCAATCACCAAATGAGCTTCTTCAAGATTTTTAACTTGAGGAAAATTTTCACCTTAGCCATTTTAGTTTTGAGTTTGGTGAACTTGGTCCAGTGCCAATATGAGTGTCAACGGCTCTATACAGAATCTTCTATTCAATAATCAGCACGCCTACAGCCAGATTTCCAATCTGAGTGCTATTGTTGGTCAGGACATTGGCAACCAGTCTAGCTTCTGCATTAAGGATTGGTGAGTTGGTTCATTTTACTTTTCAATATGTTTGGTTGCTCAGAAAAATGCTTGGAAAGAGTTGGATCCAAACTAGGAAAAGCCGAAAAAGGTTCTTTCCGTTTAAAATTATAACCATTTTTATGGTTCAGATTATATACTACATGGTCTTTAAAAAACAAAAATTAAACATTATATATCTAAAGTTTTTTTTTTTCTTTTTTTTTCCTTTTTTGAGAAGATTATACGTCTAAAGTTAAATCTAATATCACGTTATTTAAAATATATTTTCTCTGTTTCAAATTAAATAAGTTGTGACTTATCCATTTGTTTCGATGGAAAATATTGTATAAAAATAGTCTTTTGTGTTTTTCAGTGTTTGGTAGAATTAAAAAAAAAAAATGTCAAAGGAAAACTATTTTTGGTCAATATAATAAGTATGGCTTATATTTAGAGATTATTTTCTATTAATTATTTTTGGAAAACAACTCTATCTTATAGCAAGCTAAATAAGGGAAATTAGAAGATTTTTTTCAACTTATTTAAGGTTCTTATCAAATATAGGAAAATGAGATAATTTTATAGAAAACACTTTTTAGAAAATGAATTATTTTTTAAAAAATATTATTGTCGAAACAAACAGAGTGTAATGGAAAATGAGAATTTTTTTTTTTTTTTGAGAAAATGAAAAATGAGAAACTGATTTTACTAGTTGGCCTTTGAGAAACTCTCTTTTAATTTTATTTTTTTAATTCTTGTTTAGTGATAGTTTTATCTTTGACCTCCAAAAAAAATTTGTGGTTACTAAAAATAGTATGTTAAAATAATAAAATATGAACCATGTATGATTCCGGTACTTATCAATTATTACTTGTTGATGTGTTTTGCAACGTTTTGATGCTTATTCAATTCTTTTTTTTTTTTTTTTTTTTTTTTTCTAAATCTTGAAATTGACATAACATGTATCCAAAAATATATCTTTATTGATTCATTTTGTCGCATTCCCACCATACTCCATCTTAGTTTTTCACAATTTTATGATATCGTCATGACCGTATTGTATTGTAATCGTGTCCTGACTCCTGAATCCATAGACCATAAGGATACTTCTTAGATGAAAACAAAAGAAATTAGGTAGTTAAGATTTATTACATTTGAGAATGACTCCACTCAAGATTAATAGATGAATTAGGACAGTTGGAATAAATTCTAAAAAGGAAAAAAAAAAAAAAAAATGAAGTGTGTGGAGTTGAAGTAGTTTAGTCTACGTCTTTTTTTTTTTTTTTTTAAAGATTTGAGTCGTGTTTTGGGTTTTTGGGAACTATTTCTTATTCTATTAGCAATAGTAACGTGTTATGATTTAAAATGGAGTAGAAAATTTAGTATTTTAGAGACCTTTGGCACTTGAAAGTGGTAAGAAATTGAGAAATATTAGGTGTTTGTGTTTGATGGGAAGATGGACAACCTATATAAATAAGCATGAGGAAGGTAAAATATATATATATATATATATATATCCCTTTAGAGATCAACAGGTATGAGAGAGCGGGAGAGAGAATTTGGAGGTTTCTAAGGATTGTGGATCAAAGTTATAGATAATCTCTTCAGATTTTCAACCCAATAACTCACTTGATTAAAAATAAATAAAATTATATAGATGGGCACGTGACATAAAATTGAGAATTCCTTTTTTATTTTTTTATTTTTAAAGAGTTTCAATCTATGGCGTCCGCTCCTGATGATAGCTCTTTATTATCAGACTAATACACTAATCAGTTTTTGGTGTAGGCAGGGATTGAACCCCAAATCTCTTATACAACCATCAGAGACTTTACCAGTTGAGCTAACTGGAAACCACACATAAAATTAAGAATTCAATTGAAAATCTAAATGGATTTTTTTCTCACATTTGGCTTTATATATATATATATATATATATGATTGAAATGTTAGATTTAATAATGTTCTTGGGCATGAACATAAACTTTTTAGTCCATTAGGGGTGAATATCCCTAAATTATACCTAGTAACTAGTTCTGGTAGGTAAGGCCAATTAACTACAAGTTTTATTGGGTTGAGACGGGTCCAAATGACTCATCTTTAGGAAGATTCCTTAAGTTATAAAAAATAAAGAAAACTTTTAGATTTAATCAGTGTGTTTAAAGTTTAAGTTGGTAAGGGAATCGCCAATCAGTCTATTTGTGTTTTTGATCACCATTTAAATTTCATTTCTTCTGTTACAAGCTTTTGTCTATATACATAAACACACATGAGGCTGTTAATCATTTCATCTTTTTACAAGTATAATTGAGTTTGCTAATATTTGATTTCATTTTGATCAAGCTTTGTTTACGTTTCAGGGATGCCGATTGGAATCAAGCCTTTAATTTTTCATCCAACGTAGACTTCTTATATTCTTGCATCCAAAAAACTGAAGGTATAAATTCTTTTATCTTAGAAAATAAAACTCTTTTGCTAAATGAAAATTTGTAGTAAAGCATGGGGACAGTACCCGCACCCAGCAAATTCCAGACAGCCTACTATTCATCCACAGCAAAAGGTGAACAGTACGCCAATAAAGCATGGGGACAGAACACTATTCATGAATAGTAACAATTACTGTTCACAAACAGTGCCCGACACAGCAATCATGAAGTTACTATTTGCTTTCGGCTGAAAAGGTTTTTCACCCGAGTTAAAGCAATTTACCTTCCGTGATTCTAGCAGCATCCAAAGCTCCATTCAGCAGATTTCAAGGCTCCCTTCAGCCTATTTAAGGCAGCCTCAACTCCAGTCTGAAGCAGGTTTTTTAGGGATTAGTTTTGGAAAAACTACTTCATAACCCTCTCCCATTACTTGTAAACAAATGGCAACCACATTTTACATTTCAGTTTACACTTGTAACGCCATAGTTATGGCTTTTCCAATTGTAACCTATTTACGTTTCTGCAGCCAGTATCAGTAGCTTACCCCCATTTGGTATCAAAGCCAAGTTGGCCGATATTGTGTTGTAAGTTACTTTTGTTTGAAATCTGCTGAAGGGAGCTTTGGATGCTACTAGAATCATGGAAGGTAAATTGCTTTAACTCGGGTGAAAAACCTTTTCAGCCGAAAGCAAATAGTAACTTCATGATTGCTGTGTCAGGCACTGTTTGTGAACAGTAACTGTTACTGTTCATGAATAGTGTTCTGTCCGCATGCTTTACTGGCGTACCATTCACCTTTTGCTGTGGATGAATAGTAGGCTGTCTGGAATCTGCTGGGTGCCGGTACTGTGCATGTACAACGATCTGGACTGTAGATGAATAGTAACCGGATTTGGAAACTGTTCTGAATAGTAATTGGGACTATTCAGAACACTTAGTCTTCGTCCAGTCTCAACAGTACACATCTGCAACAGAATGATAAACAAAGGGTTAGAAGGAGGCTTAGCCTACCATAAAAAGATAACCATCAAAGAGAAGAAGAAATAATGGATATAGAATATGATGAATGGTAATGGAAGTGTTATTAGAAAATAGATGTAAAACATAATTAAACTATGGCGTATATTAACCATCATTTACCAACATTTGTTTACAAGTAAACGCCTTCCACACGGCTAACACAGGTTGACCAAATGGGGGTAAGCTACTGATACTAGCTGAAACGTAAATAGGTTACAATTAGTAAAGCCATAACTATGGCGTTACAAGTGTAACTGAAATGTAAAATGGGGTTGCCATTTGTTTACAAGTAATGGGAGAGGGTTATGAAGTAGTTTTTCCAAAACTAATCCCTAAAAGACCTGCTTCAGACTGGAGTTGAGGCTGCCTTAAATAGGCTGAAGGGAGCCTTGAAATCTGCTGAAGATATTGCTGGAATCACGAAAGATAAATTGCTTTAACTTGGGTGAAAAACCTTTTCAGCTGAAAGCAAATAGTAACTTCATGATTATTGTGTTGGGCACTATTTGTGAACAGTAACTGTTACTGTTCATGAATAGTGATTTGTCTCCATCCTTTTCTGGCGTACTGTTCATCAAGAGTGATTTTGACTGTGGATGAATAGTAGGTTTTCTGGAATCTGTTGAGTGCGGGTACTGTGCATGTACAGTGATCTGGACTGTAGATGAATAGTAACCAGATCTTGAAACTGTTCTGTATAGTAATTGGGACTATCCGGAACACTTAGTCTTCGTCCAAGTTGTAACCATCATACGGATCTTGTGAATCCTGGAAGGGGTCAATTGGACATCTGTTAACTGAAGCTTCAGATGAGGCAGGAGAAACTCTTTCTACTGACTCTAACTTCTCTGCTTGAATCTGCAATTGCTTGGCAAGATCTTTTAATTCTTTGCTAGATTTTCCGGCGATCTGGACGGAGTCTAGGCTTGACTAAGACCTTGTATTATAAGGAATTGCTTTCTGAATTGGAAGAGGGAAGTCCCTGTTGATCTGGTTGATGACAGTTTGAAATCTAAAAGTGTCCCACCATTTAACTGAGAATTCTCTGTCTAGAAGGTTGGAATTTATCTCATAATTCCACATGCTTATCCAGTGAATCTTATATTTGATTGTCATATGAAAAATAGCTAGAAACTGGGAATCATGTCCTGAGGATTGGTATCTGGAACTGAAATACTTGAGGACATCTTGTAAGGGTTCTGGGAAAATCTGTGGAATTGAGCCAAACATTTCCCACCATTTGAGGAACCATGAAGGTATTGGGCTACAGAACTTTTTATCGAACATAATGAACCATAAATGATCAAAGTTCTTATTCTTGTAAAAAAGGACTTTTTCAAAAGCATCCATATAGTCATAGTAACTGTAATGGAAAATTGTTTCCTTGTGAACTTTGAGCAAAGAGGGATGCTTCCCCCATTCTTTGCAACTGACAAAGCCTGTGAAGATGAACTTATGATAAAGGACTTCTGAAGGGTTCACCTTGTTCAAAATGTTTTCTATATGAGCAGATTCTTCCTGGATGAGGATGCTCTTATAGAATTTGATATTCTTTTATGGGTGCTTCGGGAGGAAGTGCCAACCTAAAGGTAAAACTTCCATGGCTAAAGCAAGGGGATCTGTTATATGAACTAGATGAGGTTTAATATAAGAGATATGTTGGACAAAAGGTTTCCTAACGTAGGAGGAGGATGCCTCTTTTTTGGAGAAAAGCTGTTGTGGTATAATGGGGCCAAAAGGTTCGTCAACCGTGTAAGGGGTGATTGCCTTAGGATAAGGAGCTGCTAAGGCTGAACTATAACTGGGTTGGCCATATGATGGCCTCTGGTAGTTTGGTTTTGGGATTGTGGAAACCACATACGTATTGGCTAGGGATGAGGGTGAAAGGGGGACTAACTGGTGACCAGAAGGGTTCTTTGCCTGACTAGTGCTAGAGGTGGTTTGCTGTTTAGGCAACTTTGGGGGTTGGGGTTGTACGGGTCTTTTCCCAGACATCTTGGTTTGGACTTTGCAAAAATTCACGTGTTAGGAAGTCAGGGATACTGTTTTAAGTTCCTTGGATGAATTCAATGTCAAAATCAAAAACTGAAAGAATAGCCTGCCATCTTGCAAAAATTTGTTTTGATGCAATGTTTTGAACATCTTTTTCTAAAACATGTTTTGCAGATTTACAATCAATCTTTAATAAAAACTTTTGATTCAAAAGATCACTTTGAAATTTTGAAATGCAGAGTACTATAGATAATATTTCCTTTTTTATAGTACTATAATTAATCTGTGTAGGAGTTCAAATTTCTGAATGGAAACAAACAATTTGTTCTGGGGAAGTGGGACTAACACGCTGAAGGAGAATGCCGCCATAACCTATGTTAGAGGCATCAGTCTAGACAATCTTGAAGGAATCTATTGATGGTATCCCTAAACAGGGGAGTGTCCTGACATGTTTCTTGATTTCTTGGACAACTGAAGTATGGGCAGGGGTCCGAGGAGATGGAATAGTGTGAAGTCTATCAAAGAGAAGTTTGCACTGTGGCCTAAGATTTTGATAGAAATCAGACACATAATTGAGGGATCCTAGAAATCTTTGTAGCTGAGTTTTATCTAGGATTTCATCTGGAAACTTTTCTGCAAACTGGATAGATCTGTCTATGGGTTTGATAACACCATGGTGGATATCAAAACCTAAGAAGCGAACTTTAGTTTAGAAAAGTTTGATCTTTAGAGCTGGAACAACAAGACCATTGAGCTTGATGGTGTGAAGAAATGCTGTTAGGTGCTTCCAATGTTGGTTCAATGATTCTGAGAAGATGAGTACATCATCGATGTATACAATGATATGTCCTGAGAATGGATTAAAAATTTCATTCATGATGTTTTGGAATTCAGAGGGTGCATTTTTTAGACCAAAGGGCATTACGTTCCATTCATAATGTCCAAAGGGTGTGGTAAAGGCTGTCTTATACATATCAGACTCTCTGATTTGTATCTGCCAAAATCCACTCTTCATGTCAAACTTGCTGAAAACCACTGCTTTGCAAAGCCTATTGACTAAGTCTTTCTTGTTGGGAATTGGGTACCTTACCCATTCTAAGACTTTGTTGAGGGGCTTGTAATTGATGACTAATCTAGGGACACCTCTTTCTATCTCAGCGTTTTTCTGGACATAGAAGGCTGGACAGGACCATGGTGATCTAGATTTCCTGATTATGCCTTTCTTAAGGAGATCCTCTATTTCTGCTTTACAAGTATCCATGAGTTCTTGATTCATTTAGATAGGTCGAGCTTTGGTAGGGATGTCTTTTTCGTTGAAATCCTTGACGTAGGGGAGAGTTACCTCATGTCTCTTTCT
Organism: Quercus glauca; assembly: GCA_023736055.1. Taxonomy (NCBI): domain Eukaryota; kingdom Viridiplantae; phylum Streptophyta; class Magnoliopsida; order Fagales; family Fagaceae; genus Quercus; species Quercus glauca. Next base: position 12,101,467 of record CM043322.1, on the reverse strand, counting down.
ATGCCAAAAGGCTGTGAGTAGATCAGAGCAGACTTCATGCTTAAGTTTTTCTTCAAACTTTCTGATCTCTTCTTGAATCCTTTTACAAACTAGTTGTTCCTCAACTTGTTTATACCTTAGATCTTCTTTGAGGTACTTAAATGGGGGTAAGCTACTGATACTGTCAAATGGGGGTAAGCTACTGATACTGGCTGCGGAAACGTAAATAGGTTACAATTGGTAAAGCCATAACTATGGCGTTACAAGTGTAAACTGAAATGTAAAATGGGGTTGCCATTTGTTTACAAGTAATGGGAGAGGGTTATGAAGTAGTTTTTCCAAAACTAATCCCTAAAAGACTTGCTTCAGACTGGAGTTGAGGCTGCATTCAATAGGCTGAAGGGAGCCTTGAAATCTGCTGAAGGGAGCTTTGGATGCTGCTAGAATCACGGAAGGTAAATTGCTTTAACTCGGGTGAAAAACCTTTTCAGCCGAAAGCAAATAGTAACTTTATGATTGCTGTGTCGGGCACTATTTGTGAACAGTAACTATTACTGTTCATGAATAGTGTTCTGTCCCCATGCTTTACTGGCGTACTGTTCACCTTTTGCTGTGGATGAATAGTAGGCTGTTTGGAATCTGCTAGGTGCAGGTACTGTGCATGTACAGTGATCTGGACTGTAGATGAATAGTAACCGGATCTGGAAACTGTTCTGAATAGTAATTTGGACTATTCGGAACACTTAGTCTTCGTCCAAGTTGTAACTATCATATGGATCTTGTGAATCCTAGAAGGGGTCAAATGGACATCTGTTAACTAAAGCTTCAGATGAGGCAGGAGAAACTCTTTCTGCTGACTCTAACTTTTCTACTTGAATCTGCAATTGCTTGGCAAGGTCCTTTCATTCTTTACTAGATTTTCCGGCGATCTGGACGGAGTCTAGGCTTGACTGAGACCTTGTATTGTAAGGAATTGTTCTCTGAATTGGTGGAGTGAAACCCTTGTCTGGTGAGGGATTATTGGATCCTTCTTTTGGGTTTGCAATCCTTATTGCTGGGTGGAAGTTAATCAGTACCATAATAATCTGAAGGAGGACTATGATGGTAGTCATGTTCATGAAAATTGGCAAACTGATTACAGACTCCACACCAATTCAGGGCTTCATATTCTGGTGCCTTGGTGATGAACCTTCTTGGATTATTATTGTAATTAATCCATTGGAGATCCATGGCTGCTTCGGAATATGGCTTGGTGGTGAATACTGAAATTCTTCCAGTGTTACCAATAAAATGATAATTTGCCCATAACTCTTGAGCAACAGTAAGTATTTCATTGTTGAAGTAGTTACGCCAACAGTCTGCAAGGTTATGAGGTTCATCGTATGATAAATAAGAGTCTCCTTCATACCAAGGGTCTTGGTAGGTGTAACCATTAATGAGAACAAGGTGTCTAGAAGGAATGACGATCATCCAGTTGTTACCATCCCACTGTGGGAGTGTGCTCCAACATCTAATGGATACGAATGGACTTCTAATCTTTTTGACAACTTGTTGTATGATTTGGAGGAACTGGCTGATTTGGCCATGGTGTGTTAGTTTGATTAGCCTAACAAACCCATATTCAAACATCCTGGAAAGCCAACTTGAATTCCTTTCTTCTTCATCTGTTCCATCGTCTAACCCGTCTTCATAATTGATTATGAGATCAGGGAAAGGATGCCGCTTCTCATAGGCTCTGTGGCTACTTCCAACGTATTGTTCCCAAATGGACTGTGCAAGGGCACGGTCAACTTCTGTGCCAACATCAACATCAGTTTCACCGAAAACGGGGAAGTGGGTGGTGACCAGAATTCTGAAGTGTTCGCACCATTGATCAAATGATTCGAACATAGCCTTGCAACCAAAAATATTAGTTTGTATTTCTGGGGGCAAGTTGGCAATGGCACTTCTTAAAACAGTTTGAGCTTTAAGGCTAAACTTTGCATAATCAGTGCCCATTATAGTCGTTTTATCCATTGAATGGATATCCTCTTTGCCAAAGAGTTGACTAGTGATGGCTTCATTTCTTGCCTCAAGATCAATTAGGTACATTTCTAGGGCTCTGAGGGTTCTTTGAAAAAGGCCTTTTCTGTTTAGGGTCCATGTTGCCTGGAAGTTATCAAGGATAAATTTGATAGAAAATGGAAGGTCTTTGTATGCACCTTTTTTCCATTGCAGTTCCTCTGATAAAACTTCATGCAAAACAACAGCCATATCACAACTGGAGTATGTCACCTCTGCCGGGACATAATCCTGAAGGGATGTTGATCCTCTTTGGTTTTTCTTAGAGGATGCACCTTCGTGCTTTTTAGAAGACTGTCCCGCTGCTGGGAGTCTTTGAGGGTAGCCCTGTGCAGGTGCTTTTTATTTGTCCTTTTGAATTGAAGAAGTCAATTTCCTCCACATTTTAATGGGGCTTATTTTAAAAGTTATTTGCTTTGTTTCCTGGCTTTGTCCTATATATATATATATATTATTATTTTTTGTACCTTAGGATTTTTTTTTCTTTTTTTATTAAAAAAATGGCTAGAATATTATTTCTATTCCTAAAGTTTGCATGAGTTTTTTTTTTTTTTTTTTCCTTTTTCTTTTTTTAGAATTTTTGTTTTCGTTTTTGTCCTTAAACTATTGAAAACATTACACTTTCTTTTTAAAGAGTTTTTTCCAATGGTTTAGAGAAATGAAAATATTGACAAAAATGAAAGTTTTTCAATAGTTTAAGATTTTTATTTTTTATTTTTTAAAGTTTAAGTACAGAAAATTTAAACATTTGCAATAGTTTAGAAACGGAAAAATAAACTTTCTAATGTTTAGAAATGAAAAATTGAAATTCACACGGAACGAAGACAATATTTTAACCATATACTCTAGACTTTTGCACTCGTTTGTTAGCTCAGTTTTTTTTTTTTTTTTTTTTTTGGTAACCGAAGTGTTCAAGTCTCAGGCTCTCAGCCAGAAACTGGTCCATGTTATTGCACGGATTTAAAGGTACCAGTCATTCGAATAGCTATATAGAAGTAAATTAGAATAGACTCATTAATAAATTTACCATGGTTGGATTTAACGGTTTGTGTCTACGGTAGATTGCCATCGAGTAATTATATCTTTAGTATTATCATAATTAGTCACAGAACCATGCAATACATGAAAATAAATAATTATTTTGTATTGTAATATAGTATATAATTTTTTTAAAAATTTTTTTTGAAGATAATTTGTTCTTCCTAAAAATTAAACAATTTCTACTCGGTCCAATTAGGTCTATTTCAGTCCAATTTGGTCCACTCAGTCCAACTCAGTCCAATTCAGTCTACTCAATCAATTTTGATCGCTTTCTGTCCATTTTAAACCAATTGGGCCTTAAGCTGATTCTTTTTGTAAGTTTTCTTTTCAAGTTTGGCTCAAAAATTATTTTTTTTTCCTTCTTAATTTTTGGGTTAAACTCTTTAGTATTGAGTTAAAAAATACAAAGAAAATAGACATTATAAATTAAAAATATGACCCCTAAAAATGCAATAAAACTGATAAGTATTCAAAATTCTCATTCGGTTCACATTGGTTCTATTCGGTCTATTTTGTTCTCTTCAGTCCAATTTGGTCTAACTTGGTCCATACGGTTGTAATCAGTCTATTTAGTCCTATTTAGTCCATTCCTCCACTAAAGTTCTATTCGGTCCACTTCCGTCCATATTGGCCTTATTCGGTTCACATTGGTCCTGTTATGTCCACCTCGGTCCTATTCAGTTCATATTGGTCCTATTTGGTCCATTTTTCCCACTTTCATCCTATTTAGTCCATTCTGTCTACTTTGGTCTTATTCGGTCTATTCTGTCCACTTTGGTTCTATTTGGTCCTATTCGGTCTATTATGTCTACTTTAGTCCACTTCAGTCCTATTCGGGCCATTCGGTATACTTTGGTTCTATTCGGTCCTATCCAGTTCACATTGGTCTTTTTCGGTCCACTTCGGTCTAATTTGGTCTCATTCGGTCCATTCTATCTACTTTGGTCTTGGTGTGCGTTTAGATTGTACTGATTGCACGTTTTGCGTTTGCATTTGGCATTTTAAATGAGGACAGACGCACAGGTAGCATTATAGACAGAATATTCAACAGTATTAATCAATATTATATTATTATATATCCACAACACAAATACACTAAACACCAACCATTCATTCAAATATAATTTTTTAATCAAAGTAAATTTCAGTCATTCATTCTCATTGGCGGAGGTACATATAGTCTTGGGGGAACCATGCCCCCCCACCCCCCCAAAAAAAACTTTTGAAATCCTCTTATAGTGCTTGTATAAAAATAAATTGGGCCCCTACAAATTATAATGACTAGCCCCTCCAAAAAATTTCATAGAACCTTCTTGTTGTTAAAGGAAGAAAATTGGTATAGCATAGTTGGATAGGCCACCTAATACATGAGTCTAGACTACTCTTAACTCAATTTAAATTATAATAAAAGAGAAATTAACCAAGTGGCCCACCTACTTGCAGAAAATACCAGGAACTTGGAGTTTCCAAACTATTATATAGAAGATAGTCTCTGGTTTTAGAATTCCAATTAGTTATGAATATTCATCATCTTCACAGTTCATGCTTTTTTTTTTTCTTTTCTTTTTTTTACACTGTTGTTTTGCTTAGTTTTCTCTTTACTCTAATTTTGGATAATGACTTTCTTTTAAAAAAAATGTCATAGAAATCACTTCATTGTTAGTTTTTATGTTATTTCCCTTTAAAATATAACAATGACTACATTTAGCCATTTACAATTCCAATATTTAGTTAGTTTCTCAAGGACTCCACACAAACAATGCACACACTTTTACCAAAATCCTATAAATCCCTAATCTCCAAGTGTCTTTCTTTTTATTTATTTTTTTTAAGAATAGAAAAAGGACATTGTTCCTATTGTTTTCAATTTTTAAATGCAATGCATGTTGCTCGAATTGGTGTGTTTTTCTTTTCATTCTTAGCCTTCAAATTAATTTATTCAAGTCCCATCATCATCATTTTTTCACAAAATTTGATCATTTTCTCATATTTCCAAAAAAAAATTTTCTCATATGTTTTTCTCTCATTATCATCATCTCATTTTTTTTAAATATATTTTTAGTTGATTTTTTGTTTCCCTTTTGATTCCAGATGCCTTATAAATTGTACCAACATTGATATGTTTCTACAAAATAATTTAGGTTGCGCTAGAGATAAGAAACATTCTTAAGTCTTAACCCCCGCCCAATTTGAAAAAGGGAAAAATTGTTCAGAATTTCACTATGGAAATGATAATGAATTTAGGTTGCGCTCGAGATAAGAAACATTCTTAAGTCTTAACCCCCACCCAATTTGATAAAGGGAAAAATTGTTTAGAATTTCACTATGAAAATGATAATGAATTAAATTTATTTTATGAATGGTCATCATCAAGCACAATTCATTGAAAAATTGTTTAGAATTTCACTATGAAAATGATAATGAATTAAATTTATTTTATGAATGGTCATCATCAAGCACAATTCTAATAGAAGATGCTAAGGCTTTAAAAAAAAAAAAAATCTTTTATATGTTTACAGCAAATTGAACAATTTTTTAATCTTATTTGAGTTTTAAAATGTTAAATTTGACTACTTTATATAAAATATAATTACTATAATAATTATGAGTTATGACTAGCATATAAATATATAATTCGGCCCCCCCCAAGTGAAAAATCTTGGCTACGCTCCTGTTCATTCTAGTACCTTTTTGGCTCAACACCCAACCATTCACTATCAGTGATAGCTCCATGTCATGAAGTAATACGTCAAAATTATTTTCGATGCAATTTGTCTTGTCATGTCATGTCCGTACTGGGACCCCGCATTTTAAAATTATTTTGCTACAGTGTTTTCAGTTTTCAATTTTCAGCAAAATAAGCGGTATCCAAACAGACCCTTGGTCCTAATCTGCCCATTCTTATTCTGTCCACTTTAGTCCTATTCAATTCACCTTGTTCCTATTTGGTCCACTTATGCAATTTGTCCAGTTTAATATGTGATTAATTCAACCATATCGTAAAAACTAAATGCAACGAAAAATAAATTTGACACAAATGATATGATTCAATTAGGAAAACCTTGACAAGAAAATCCACAACGGGTGATTTGAAAGCTTACCACCAACTTGAAAAATCCACTGCAAAGATTGAAGTTACAACTTTCAACTACAAGGAATATAGACCAAATCCCAAAGTAGGAATTAGTAAAGTGGATTCCATTACTTGCCCTAGAAGTTGGCTAGGATTACTAATTACAGTTGATTTAGACACCATCAAATTCTTATAGCAACCAGTAAGGAAAGTGCTACCAGTGCTACCAGTACCACCATTGTTCATCCTCCTCATCTTACATTGCCATTAGCAAGTTATAACAAGGAGGCTTCTAGAAACCCATCTCCAAAAATCTGAGCAGCATATCCAATTTTTTTTTCCTTGCCGAATTTTCTCAAACTGTATGTAAATCTTTTTTAAGTTCTAAATTTATCTGCTCATGGTGGGTTTCATTGTTGAACAGGAAGCTTTAGTAGGCGCCTGTGTACAGCAGCAGAAATGAAGTTTTACATAAACAATTTATTTGAAGGACCTACAAGTGCCAAATACTGGAAACCTAATGAGAACTGTAATTTAACCTCACGGGTTTCTGGCTGTGAGCCGGGATGGGCTTGTCATGTTGACTCAATTGATGATGTTGACTTCAATAATGCAAAGGTCATCCCTGCAAGAACTTCCCAGTGTCAGTCTTGTTGTGAAGGTTTCTTTTGTCCTTATGGTATTACTTGCATGATACGTAAGTATTTGATATTCTTTTATATGCTTTCTTTGTTTAAAAACTAGGACAAACCTCCAAATATTGATTCCTCTTTTAGACATCAATTGCCATAATAAATTTAATCATTTAACCATTATTTTAACACTACTCGTGTGGTCTTAGACTACTCCTTAATACAAGTCCAGTATGTGATATTTTTAACTTTTTAAATGGAAAGTAGAGTGAAGATAGGATTTACACTCAAATGACCTTCTCTAATACCATGAGAAGTAAAGAAGCTCACCTATAAATTGGATAATATATATATATATATATGTTCTTTGATATCTCTCATAGGAATCAAGTAGTACTTGTGTGATTTACTTTTCTTTTTCCTTGGTTAATAGATGCTTCTGATGTTTCTTCTTGTTGTTGCCATTTGCTATCATGTTCTTGAAGCTTGCCCATTAGGTTCCTATTGTCCCCTTGCAACTCTCAACAAAATGACTGGTGTATGTGAACCGTAAGTTCAGTTTCTCACCCTAAAATCACTTTTTTTTTTTTAATGGTAGAATGACATTAGAGGTACTACAAATTTTACTAAATATATAAGTAGTGCAAACTAGTGTGTCAATTTTGAAACACAAAACAAAACAATAATTTAGAAATTTATTTATTATGTTGTTGCAATGTCTATTTGTAAGTCTTTTGTAGTAATATCAATAATACCTTGGCCTTTTCCTTTATGGTAAGGCGTATTTGCTTACAAAATACTGTATTAAAGAGGATATATGTTTCTGCAGATATTTACACCAACTACCTCCAGGGCAGCCAAACCGTACTTGTGGAGGAGCAAATATTTGGGCGGATGCTTTTAGTGGTAGTGAATTATTCTGTTCAGCTGGATCATATTGTCCAACTACCACCAGCAAACTTAATTGCAGTAGTGGGTACAAAATTTCCCCCCATTATTGGTCACGTAGCAACCATGTATAATGTTTTGCTAGTTGCAAACTTGTACTGTTTTTCAAATCATGTTTTGACTGGATAGTGGATATGTAAGGACTTCTATGTTTAAGCTATCATGGTGTTCTTTTGATAATGAATATAGTTGCTTTGTGCTGCCTCCGTGATTATTTTCCTGATAGCATTGCTTTTTTATGTTTTTCATGAAATTATAGGCATTACTGCAGGATGGGTTCTACATCCGAGGAAAGCAAGTTCTTTTCCTCAACACCCCCCCCCCCCCCCCACAAATCACCCCTCTCTCTCTTTTCCTGCTAGAATTGTGAATTAGTTGCACATAATTTGTAGTGCTAATTTCATGTTTGTGCATGCCTTTGTGTAAAATACTATTTTGGTCTCATTTGCATAGAGTTGGATTTTCACAATTTATATGTATGCTGTATCTTTTTCGGAGTTCAAGTTTTGCTGTTCTGCAGGGTGCGAAGTGCAGTTAACTCCTTATCAACCATCTTGCAGAATGCTTCAAATTGAATTCATGTAGCCCAAACACTGCAAACCAAGATATTCTCGTATATGGAATATTGGTTTTAGTAAGTTGCTCCCTTTACTTCTGAACCATAGACTTTATAAATGATCTTGGCTGGCTCCACGTCTCAGCATCATTAATTTTTCTTGAAAAAAACTATGCAAGTATTAATGCTAATATACCAGAAACCACCTCTCTGCATTACACAATAAGAAGTCTTAGATCATCATTAAACTGTGGCTAACATCAGTTCAAGTATAATATTAACCCCTTTCAATTACTTGTACAGGCTGGTTTAAGTACTCTGCTAATCATCATTTACCACTGTTCCAAACAAGTTCTAGTGACTAGGCAAAGGAGACTAGCCAAATACAGGGACGCAGCAGCCAGAAGTGCTAAGGAGAGAGTAAAAGCACACCAGAGGTGGCAAAAAGAAAAAGATGCTGCTAAGAAGCATGCAAGTGAATTGCAAGCTCATCTATCAGTCGTTTCTCCTAAAAAAGATGTAAAGGATCCCGAGAAGCTTAAGGTTTCAGATCAAGTTAAATCTGACATAGATGATGCTCAATTACCACATCCACATCCAATAACTTTAGATGCCTCTCTTCCCTCAAATGTGACATCAGTAGAAGATAAAAAGGAACCTAATGAGATGATGCCAGAATTTGAAGATGACCAAGATAGTTTTCAGGGTTTCTGTATTGGAACTGGAGATATTAGTATCAAAGCAAATTTCCCAAAGAGAAAACAAACTAGTTCCCACAGTTTCAAGTATGCATACGCTCAACTTGAGAAAGAGAGAGCTCAGCAGCAAGGGTATGAGCAACTTACCTTCTCAGGAATAGTTAAAATGGTTAATAATCCTGAAATCAGGAAAAGGCCTCTAATTGAGATTGCTTTCAAAGATGTGACCCTTACCTTGAAAGTGAAAAACAAGCATCTATTGAGGTGTGTTACTGGGAAAATTAAGCCTGGCCGCATTACTGCCATCATGGGTCCATCCAGGGCTGGAAAAACAACATTTATTTCTGCTGTAGCAGGAAAGGCAATTGGATGCATAATGACTGGTTCAATTCTAATAAATGGAAAGAATGATTCAATCCAATCATACAAGAAAATCATTGGTTTTGTGCCACAAGATGATATTGTGCATGGAAACTTGACAGTGGAAGAGAATCTTTGGTTCAGTGCGAAGTGCAGGTACACCCCATTTAGCTCCTTGTTAACTCCTACTGCTTTTAATTTATACTCTGATTGAGGCCATCATCTTCACTTGACTAATGGAGATTTGGTGACAAGCTTTATCAACATGCCATGGATCAAAATTTATGTTCAAAAAGCAACAATCTTTTTCTTTCCTTTATAATCATCTCTAATCTTTGTTCTGCATGATGATTTTTCTGTCAATCTTCCTGTCCTAACTGCTATATCTTTTTATTATGGACTTCTGATTGCAAAGACTATCCACTGACTTGTCAAAACCGGATAAAGTTCTAGTTGTTGAAAGAGTTATTGAGTTCCTGGGGCTTGAGACTGTGCGGTCATCATTGGTTGGAACAGTGAAAAAGCGTGAAATCTCAGGAGGCCAAAGAAAGAGAGTAAATGTTGGATTGGAAATGGTCATAGAACCTTCACTGTTGATCTTGGATGAACCCACATCTGGTTTGGACAGTGCATCATCTCTGCAACTCATTAGAGCCCTTAGACATGAAGCTCTTGAAGGGGTAAACATCTGCATGGCAGTTCACCAACCAAGGTAACTCGTAATCGCAAAGCCCATATGTCCTTTGAATTTTCTCCTTGTGTGCCTTTGGTTCAGCACTTGTTGATTTGTTGAATTGTTGAAAACTGGTTAAAGTATAGTTGTACCAAGAAATAATTAGCTTTTAAAAAGCTGTACATGTGCAAATAAGGTAAAAAGTTAAAAGAAAACAATGCTGGCAAACATACATCAAATGTTTTACTCGAAGATTGTTACGAGACTATAAAAGCATCATTGGTCACTTACTTCTTTGATTTGACTCTTACTATTGACTACAAAGGATTATTTTTTCTGCAAAATGGGAAGTAATGCCACTTTTTCACATGTTAAATGTAGAGTTTTTAGATTGTTAAAAATATTGGTTTAGACCCCAGACAGATCAGCTACTAATTTTAATTCAATTGATTCACTTATTTATTTTGGTAGTTAATAATTACAATATTCAAATAACAATCTGATCACAGATGAACATATGCAAAAGCATAAAGAACAAACACCACCACACGGAGAACAGTATGTGTTCACAAAGTGAAAACCGTTATAGAAAAACCTACCAAGGTAAAAACACTTCGAGGGCCAAGCCCCAAAATGAAAATCCACTATAAAAGGTTTTTGCAGTAAAGACTATACTCACACGACATCCCGTAACATGTAGATAGACATCGTACCCAAGCTCCTTCTTCTTACTGGCAACTGCAGACTCGTGCCTTGTGTCTTAATGTGATCCACTTCACAAACAATCGCCGCTTGTGGACCAATTTCTTGGCCACTTCAAGAGCTTCCTGAAGATTTGCATTTGCTGTGTGTTTCCGTGTTCAAGATCCAACACACAGTAGGTGATCAAGTTGTTGGAACAATAATACCTCTCAAGGATGTTAAGTTGGAGAGGTTGGAAGATTATGGAATTCCCTCTCTAGATTTTCTCTCTGTTTTTGCAGCCATCTTCCTCTCTTGAGATCAGGGTTCAATTTTGGCTTTTATTCATGCAGGGTTTGGGGTTGATATGGCTACAAAATCAGCCCTGGAAGTAAAAATCCATAACTTCCATAATAAGGTCTTACTCAACCAAATGTCAATCAAGTGACTTCCGAAAATTTCTATTTGGAATTCATTTTTGCTCAACCGAGCTCTGGATTTTTCTCGAGTGAGGTTTTCAGTCTTGCACGGTGAACAACAGCTTAAATCTTCAACCCAAATTACATCCTTTCATGTTACACGGTACATAACTTAATTACAACATATTTTTGTCATGAACTTAACCAACACTAAAATCCTAAACAGATTGGCTTTAAATTCCTGCCAATGAGATGTGCATACAAACAACTAAAACAGAAAGCCAGTTTAGAGATTTCTAGCATTAGCTTCTAGCATCAGTTTTAATTCATCAACCCTAAAGCAATATGCACTGTAAGGTAGAGATATAGAATTTCTTGACATGTTTACCAGGATCCTGCATAGGCTGAACAGTCTTGGTTTATTACCTTGGTTCTGAAAATTATTATAAATCTCATCTTAGATTCTATGCATATTTTTAGTTTAAATGATTGTGGGTTTAATTTTCTTCTGTTATTTATTAATGGTGAAATTTCTGCTTCAGCTATGCCTTGTTCAACATGTTTGATGATTTGATACTTCTGGCAAAAGGTGGTCTTACTGTCTATCATGGACCAGTGAAGAAAGTTGAAAAATACTTTGCTGACCTTGGGATCAATATCCTAGAGCGCGTAAATCCTCCAGACCACTTAATTGACATTGTGGAGGGTATAGCGATACCAGGTGGCAGCTCAGGAGTGAGTCATGAAGATCTTGCAGTCAGATGGATGCTTCACAATGGGTATTCAGCACCCCCTGATATGCAGCAGTTTGGTGCTGGACTTGCTAGGTCTTCAATAGATGTCATTCCAGTTAGTGAAACCAATCCTGTTGGTTCTGGAATGAAGGTACATTCTTTTGCTGGAGAGTTATGGCAAAGTATGAAAAGCAATGTGGAACTGCAATGGGATAAGATACGACTCAATTTTTTGAAGTCCAAGGACTTAACAAACCGGAGAACTCCAGGTCTATGCAGCAATACAAATACTTTGTTGTGAGGTAAATAATTGATTATGTTTCTAGGTAACCTTGAAATCACACATTTTTCAGATAATTGATTTAGTGAAATCTACAATCTGGTACCTGGTATCTGGTTAGCATAGTAAAATTCCCAAAATCTAAAACGTGTTTCTTCGAAATTACTAGGAAAGAAAAGGAAAAATGTGATAGAGATGTTCTTTTTGAAGCATTTTTAACTTCTTCAAACATTGCCCTCCTTTGCCATGTATTGTCTGAGAACCCAATGGAGGGTAAATGATTGTTGGTCATTCCAGTGAGTCGTATTCCTTTAAAACATAATGCCATGTTAGTTCTCCATACCCATAATAGTACATTTTATTTAAATGATATGAAAATTTTGAGTTACCCCTACACTGATCATCAGTTCCATACTGCTATCTTTTCATTAGAAGCTGAAGCTTGATCTTCTCTATGCCCATGACATTTCAGGGTTGCTAAGCAGCGACTACGGGAAGCTAGAATGCTAGCATGGATTATCTGATCTTATTACTTGCTGGAGCTTGCTTAGGATCACTCATCAAAGTGAATGATCGAAACTTTGGTGAAGATGCTTATATTTATACCATAATTGCAGTTTGTAAGTCCCATAATTCACAGTTAACCGCTTGGTATGACTTTCTTTTAATTTGCTTTGTTGATTTATACACAAAAAATATATATATATATTAGTAGTGGTACATACTTGATTTGAGAAATCTGTATTATTGTTTCTCATATAAACAACAAACTGCGTTCTTTATTCGTCCTAAAATCTGCAAAGCAATACAGTAACAAATTAAAAATGTCAGATTTGGCTATAATGAATGAGTCTGATTGCCTAGTCAAATAAATTATATAGTACTACCTGCAATCCATATGCACGAAGGTTACTTACTGTGATCTCTATTGCTGATTTCAGCTCTTCTATGCAAGATTGCGGCTTTGAGATCATTCTCTCTGGATAAATTACACTACTGGAGAGAAAGTGGTTCTGGCATGAGCAGCCTAGCTTATTTTCTCTGTAAGGATACAGTTGACCATTTTAATACAGTAATCAAACCTGCAGTATATCTCTATATGTTCTACTTCTTCACGAATCCAAGATCTAGCTTTGCAGATAATTACTTGGTCTTGTTCTGCCTTGTGTACTGTGTAACTGGTGCAGCCTATGCATTTGCCATCATTTTTGAATCAGGCATAGCCCAGCTGGTGAGTAAAATAAACACACATAGAAGAAAATATCAGCTTTCCAATTGTTATATAATTTTAATTTCACCTATAAGGCACTGTCTCTTGCAGTGTTCAGTTCTTCTTCCAGTTGTTTTGACTCTCGTGGGGACAGCCAAAAGATAGTGAATTCATGAGGATTTTAGCGAAGTTTTGCTACCCTAACCGGGCTTTGGAAGCATTCATCATTGCAAATGCTGAAAGGTAAGGCAGAATCACACTTCCTGTAAATAAACTTACAAATGTATACACTGACACTGTATATGTGTTGCACCCATTCTGCATGGAACATGCTTACGGGAGGTCTAACCAAACATACATCCTATATCAATCTATATATTATCTAAAAGCTAAAGCATAATATTTATTGTTATTACATTCTTGTTGAGTCATATCAACATAACATTTCGGTCCACTTTGTCCACTACGATCCATTCAGTCCAATTTAGTCCAATTCGAACCATTATGCTCTCTCTCTCTCTCACATTTTGAATGCATCTATCAATTATTTGAATAATATCAATTGTAATTATGTGATAAATTTTGATTATCATAATAATCTCCTTAAGAGAATGTGAAATTTGAAACTTAAAAATTTTAGTTGTGCAAAAAGAAATTAGTAAAATATAATGCATAATAACAATAATTAGAAGAATATGGACCACTTCAAAAAAGAATAATATCAATTAAAAACACAAAAAATAATAAAATTATATATTTATAAAAATAGAGAGATGATAATTACTTTTAAAAATTGTTTAATTTTTAGGGAGAACAAATTATTTACAATAAAATTTAGAAAATAAATTATAAATTATAAATGGGTTTGCAACTAATTACAGTCAAAGTTTCCAGCAAACCTATATTAAATAGCTTGACTCTAATGCAAACATATCTCAAGTGGGTCATGAATTTCTAGATCAAGCCTGAAATACAATTGAAATTTTCTTCTTCTTTTTTTAATATTTTTATTATTAAGTAAAGATGTCTTACCATTATACTATTACTTTTAAATCGTAATACGATTTAAATATTCATGTTTGTGAATAAGGCCTTCTTCATCAAGATACTTGGAAGTTGGAACAACCATTATTAGGATAATGTAGGATTTGTACCTTCTTTTTTCTCCTAAAGAATTAACAGTTTCCTTGGTGCTACTTATTGGATTTGCACTGCAGGTATAATGGAGTGTGGCTCAGGCTGATTGCTCGGTGTGGCTTTCTTCTTAAGAATGGCTATGACCTTCGTGATTGGAACCTATGTATATTTATCCTTATCCTTATAGGAATCATTAGTCGTCTGATTGCATTTCTTTGTACGGTGACCTTCCAAAGGAAGTGAGACCAGACTAACTGACATTCTTTGATAGTATAAAAATGCCAAGTTATTTGCCAATTTTAAGACTTACAAATTAACACGGCAATGAGTCATTGTTTCACTTTCACAACATAATAAATAAATATCCAAATTACATCTTTGTAACCGGTGATAATGAGTTTATAAGCTTTATGTTATAAAATTTATAAGGGAAAAGTTAACGAATGCTCTAAGAACATTGGTTGAACATTGGTTTAAAGTTTTATCAGCTAATCTGCTGGCAAACTTCTACTTTCCAAACACTGCTAATACTTTGCAATTCCATTATCATTTTATTTTAAATACATTCCAAATTAGAGATATCTCTGAGTATTGCGTGGGCTGAAAATTTGTAATGAAAGTTATGAAAATATATTCCTATGAACTGTTACCATAGTAATGAAAAGAAAGGCAAACAAAACACATGCGTACACAAACAAACAAAAGGAAAGACCTGTACAAGGAGAGGAAACGTGGGATCGTTTCTAATTGTCTAAACTTTTATCTCAAGCTGATTACAAATTAGTTCAGCAACTTTTATTCCATCAAATTTTGTAAATTAGAAGAACAGGAAAGTTAAGAACTTGCTGGATAAAAATTGCAATTGGTTTCTTCAATAACAATATACTGGAATCCAAACAAAGTGATATAAGATGATTGAGCATCAACCATTATATATCTTCTTTCCTGTGATGAATTGAACATATCTAAAGCCACTTTTATGTGAATAAATAATATAACACTTGTGAAATTATCGAATTCCTGAGGTACAATTATTGGGAAATTTTTGTCCACTTTTCTTTCCCTTTTTCTTTATAAACCAGGCTGGCTGAAAGAAACCATAACATTTCGGGGTCGTCATTTTTCGTTGAGAATATATGCAAGACTTATGACTCTCAATTGCTAGTAAAATTCATGCCGAATAAATACATGGTTGGAATTTTTTTTAATGGGAAAAAGTTTCTATACTGTGTCCAAACATTTTGGGGGCAAGAAGTACAGTGGGATCATGCAATCCATCCCAAATTCATATTGGTGCCGCCCTTTTTTTTGACATCCCAAAGTTCAGACTTCAGGATCTTTGTTAACTGACAGCTTCCTATAACTTGGATGCGCCACAACTCTTGACTACATCAACATGCCAAGCCATACAATCAAGAGTGACTGTCATTGCTGCTGATGATAACCCAAAACATCAGTTCACTGAAATATAGTTCTCCAATTTCTAAAGAATAAGTGGGTTTTTTAGAGGCAAATACTATGAAAAAGATTTCAGAAAAGTTTACCTAATCATATTGCAGATGGTCATTTCCAAATAATATCTCCCAAAAATTTAAGACCTGGAATACCTCTAATCTCTACATCTACTAGTGGTGCCTGGATCAATTCCAAGCTGGAGAGTTCTGTGTCATTCCGAATCATATCAAGAGCACGCGACTGATCCTGAAATATGTAAAAAAAGAATACTTTTCATTTCAACTATCCCAAAAAATACAGCAAAATAAAGAAAGAAAAGTAATTCAAACTACACGAAGTTTTCTTCTAGTGTAAAAGGCAAATGCTAACAGTTTGATTGTTCTTGCATTTAGCATGTTATCACAATCAATACATAATAAAGCATATAATCTGCCAATAAGTGTGTATACTGATTAATACCTTTCTTTTCATTGCACAAAACTTGCAGTCTGAGGCAGAAGGGGGGAGGATCTGATTAACAATAAGCCTCTTTACAGGAACATTTTCCTTCTTCAAGGAGGCACGCAACCTAGAAGACTCACTAACCGCCATTACCTTGCAAAAATAGAAAAATGTGAGTAATTAAGGTAGAAGCATATAGCCCAAACTATTCACTCAATGACAAGCTAATCAGCCATCCTACACTCATGTAAACCAACACTCGATTCATTTGAGGTAAACTTAAAGCAAATGGAAGTACCACAGAGCAAATAAAGTAATAAACCATTTAGATGACAACTGGTATAGAACTACTTCTAAAGATTCTCACCGTGGGGATTGTTACTATGACGAACTCAGTCGAATCTGTGTCACGAAAAAGCTCACGCACTTTTACCATCCTCTCCCGCAGTTTCTCTAACTTGTCAGCCTGCATTATAAAGCAACATTAGGATATTTTGTAAATCAAAATCAAAAAATAAAATGCAACACCAATGCCTAGTAACATAAGGCTGACCGCATCCGGCCGGGTTTCTTCTTGCCCAAAAACAGATTTGATGGCTGAGGTGGCCGAAGCTATTTTCTGTCTGAACTGCAAGAGCCAATTTGAATGGAAAAAAAAAATGTCAATGAAAATGGAAAACAACACTAGAAACATTGCGTTGGAAGTAGTATGGAGAACTAGTTTTAAAATTCTTCTGAATTTGTAAGAAATGCTTACATTTACCAATCCAATCCAATAAGGTACAATCAAGTGATTACAAGTAGAATATAATTGAAAATGTTCCTTACCTACCCACAAATTGGAAAGTTAACATAAATAGCATCACAATTTTTTTGTCAAATGAGTCTAACTAGAAGTTTGTGATGAAGCAACATGTCCAAAAAAAAAGGCAATGCCCATGGGACTCTTTTAAATCTAAGGTATGGCACTTACCGACAGTGTTGAAAACAGAATGATGAAAGTCTTGACAATAAGTAATATGGGAAAAAATAACTCAAAGGGGGAGGGGGGGGGGGGGGGGGGGGGGGGGGAGGGGAGAGAGAGAGAGAATGTCAATGATGTCTGAACATAGTTATGTGGACTAAAGGCATCAAAAGAAGGGGGATAGAGTCTTGGATTCTTCTCTCTTTCTCACACACACACAGATGGATTCGTCATCACATGGAAAATCAACCATTGTCTTCCATGTTCCACTTGCTTAATCTAATAACATGACTTTGTCCAAAGAATATTATGGACATCATGATTCTCATAGTTAACTTTACACCAATGGATAATTTCAAATCCACCCATTTTCAATATTATTTCCAGAATTTTACAGATTCCTCTGTATCACAGTTATGATCAGACCTCTCTCTCTCTCTGTGATTATCAAAGCTATTCAAAGCTGTTGCCTTAGGGAGATATATTGTGTTGTACTCTTGTGGTTTATGAGTGGTACTCTTCTAGACGAGTTTGGAATTTCAAGTGAAGAGGTATCCCTATCAGCTGTCACCATCGGAATATTCCTCATCCGGTTGTAGCCACACCTCCCATATACAAGTAATGAATTGTCTAAGGGTTAGTATCTAAGAATTTCCAGCTCCTCCTTTTATGGACAAGATCTTTATCAATAATTCTCTTTCTTTAACAAAAGCAAAAGAATACAATCTACAAACTTAGCTTAGAATCAGCACTTTGACTATATAGTCATCACATTCTTTAAAAATGGCCAATTAAAAGCTATAAGAGCTGGACAATTTTTTATTTAGTTGCTTTTCCATGACAAAGAGAGCCAGAAGTCAACTTTGGTCACGCATTATAGTCAACTTATTATAAATTATCAGAAATATGTATCCTGCTAAAAGAATTAAGACACTGCAGAAAACTCACATTCTCACCATGAGTGATAATTTGACTTTTATAATCATTAAATTCTTTTTCTTTTTTTCTTTTTTCTTTTTTTTGGGGGGGGGGGGGGGGGGGGGTGTGGGTGGGGGGTGAGGGGGGGTGAGGGATTGCTGTAGGTTATTCTTACTCCCCATCCACATGGCTACCTTCAATATCTTGCCTATGGATGCATCCAGGAAGTCTGGCAAGGACAAAAGACGCAAAGTATGACCCTGTCAAAAATAATTCATTAACTTCAATAGATATTAGACAACATGCATGACACAGAACATTTTATTATGTGCTTACCGTGGGTGCAGTATCAAAAACTATACGAGTAAACATGTTATATTCTTGTGATTCCAGAAATTGAATAACCTGGCAAGAGGATTTCTAGTTAGTAAGGAACCAAGGAAACTAAAAAGATTTATTGTGCAAAACACTGAGCTAAATAAGAACTGCAGATAATACAAACCTTGGATATTGCCATAGCTTCATCCAAACCAGGGGGAGGTGTATCAAGCAGCTCTCCTAGTTTTAGCTCTCCTAACTTCATCAATCAAAAATACGTCAATCAAAGAGAATATGGACTGTGATCATTCAAAAGTCAGGACGTTCTTTCTCTTTCTTTCATTTTTATTTCTTTTTTAAAAAAATTAAGGAAAGGTAAATCATAAACTGTTGGGAGGAAATTTATGATGGGGAAAAAACCCCGACTTCTCAGGACTTGACCTCATTTTGCACCATAAGTGAGCAGCTCTACTCGTGCATGTGCAGGTGCATGCATTTGTACACTAAAACAGTCACCCAAGGAGAGAAATAAAACCGTGGAAAAACCACTCTACTCAACTCAATTCTGGATAAATGAAGTTCTGAAGTTATTCTAACTGTAATATAGGGTCAACCATTGAGAATAGCCCTGGTGTATTGTTATAGTGTTCATATTGAGTAAAGATACTTATAATATAAGGTTATGTTGCAATATCAAGAATTCCATATAGAGCTTTACCTGATCGGCAAGCATTCCGAGGCCCATACCATTCATGAAATCCTGAACCCCAGTTCCACCATTTTTCTGAGTTGCACTGCGGAATTCTTCCCTAGCCTTCTCAGGGTTTATCTGGCATAAAACTAATGAATTTAACTTAAAGAAATAAGAAAAAAAAGAAAGGGGGGGGGGGGGGGGGGGGGGGGGGGTGGAGAGGAAGAAGAAAAAGAATAAGGACAAGAGAAAGGATAATCATACAGACATCTTTCTATACCTCAAGAGCAAACAATGGAGAATCAGGTCCTTCAACTGGTACCAGTGTCCCTCCAGTCAAATCCTAGGATAAATAATACAAGTACATACTCAATCCAATTAGTGAAGTGCTACTTGGCCAGCAGATATTTTAATGCAGAACAAGAAGAAAAAAAATTTAAAACCTGAGCAAAAGAATCACTCAAGGAGTGTGCAGGATCAGTGGAACCACAAGAGTGGGGTGCCCACTGTTAGCAAATTTTACTGCAAGTGAGGCAGCACAACTCGTCTTCCCTACCCCTCCCTTTCCACCTAGCATGTAATACTTCCGCTTGGTCCCAGAAACCATATCATCAAACATGGTAACACCTTCAGCAGGAGTAGACACTGATCTCACTGCCAAAAAGTAGTACACAATAAATATTCATTCTTAACATCCTAAGAAGTTTTTCAATGGGATCAAATTCTTCTCTCTTTGGAACTGCAGGGGTGCATAAAATGAAGCAAAACTTGAATCATCACAGCTATTGCCTTCTAAATAAAAAATAACATTAGAACTCCCCACAAGGAAAGCGGAAATTTTCATTTGCTTCTTTTTGTCCGTATACAAAAACCAAAATTATGACTTATTTCTGCTTGTACAGAACCATGATCCTAAATCATGATGTAACAAATAAAAACTGGGTCATACATAAAGGCCAATGGGTAATTGGGTGCAACTTCATCTGCTAGTGACTAACATAAAGGTACATCATCCAACAACTTTAATTCTGGTTTAAGTGAAAAAGAAGAGAAAGCAAATCGAGTCTATGTTTCTCTTATTATATCTTAAAAAATGAAACACGAGCTCATTTAAACGATTTTTTTTTTTTTTGGGGGTTTCATAAAATAAAATTTTAGATTCCAAATTCAGTTTTTCCCCTTTCATATTTTCTTGATAACAGGGTGAAAGTTACAGTCTAAATGAATAGAGAATCAATGAATTCTACAATGGAACGTAACTCATTATGACCGAAAAGCACAAGACCATTCAAACAAAGTTCTTAGGAAAGAAAATTATAGCAAAATAACCAAGGCCTCCACACCCTCAAAAGTATGCTTGTTCCTTTCCATCCAGAAAGTTCACAACAGGCATAAAGGAGCTAAGTTCCACATAACTGAAGAATATTTTCCAACCCAATCCATCAATCCAGAAAGTAGCTCTACAACATTCCTGGGCTTTACAGATGATCTACGGTCTCACCACTGCTTCTACACATGCAACATCAAATTACTAGACTAATGCCTCTCTTAGCAAGGCTATCAACAATTAGAACCTTTCCCCACGCTGCTGTCAACACAAAAGAAGCTACCCTCTTTGAAGCCTGTGCCCACCAAATACATTTCCAAGAAAATGTGTCACTGCCCTTGTGCCTCTTATAGCATTGTCGTATGACCTAACATCAAATTGACCATCGCTACTCATCTCCATTTCATTCCGTCAGGACCCTTGATGCTTGGGAGATTTATTCTTTTCTTCATTCACACTTATTTTTACATGGAATTTGATTCAATCGGCACTTTGTGACAGCCTTGAAAAAAAAAAAAAAAAAACCAATCTTTCTATTCTGTTACCAAAAAAATGTTCTTGAAACACAAATGGACCTTACTAAAATCTGTGTTCTGCCTTCCTAATGAAACAACCAAATGAAAACATTAAAACTTTTTTACCCCTTACCCTCCATAATTACCTTTTGTTCTATATTTTATCATTTCTTCCCCCATAAAGAATTAGTTTCCACATTTTTTTCCCTGCCTCCTATGTGCTTGCTTCTATTCAAGTTCAACCAGACAATCCACCAATTACAACCAAAAAAAAAAAAAAAATTCATTGAAAACAGACAATTGGTTGTCCCTACAAAAGTATAAATTTCATTATGAAAACCCCAGAAACACTCAAACCAATTAAAATCCCAGTGAAAGTTTCAGTCTTCATATTGACATACATACATATGAATACATATGCAATTCTACCAGCCAAAAATAAAGACCCCCACGAAATAAATCACAACTTAAAAGAATTGGTATTGAAAAAGATTTTACCTTGGAGTGATTTTGTGAGAGGTTTCCTTGTGGTGGAAAGTGAGATAAAGTTGAAACTTTTGGTGAGAGAGAATGGTGTGAGGGTCTTGGGAGAGCAAGAAACCAAACCCACCATAGCCATGGAACTTCTGGAAGCTAAGCTGTGAAGAGGAGCTGAAAAAGTAGAGGGAACAAGACGAGTAGCCATAGTTTTTTCTGGTAGAAACTAGAAACCGTCCCTTGGTTTTGGACTCTGGAAATTAAAAACCTTCTCTCATTTCCATTTTCTGAGCCCAAAAAAAAAAAAAAATCCTCAATTTACTGCTATACGACAGGCACTATTTTGTCGTGTGAAACTAGTTGTTAATAATTACACAACGTCTGTCGTCTACTTTGTAGGACACAAATTTTAGCCAAATCTAACTCAAAATTTTGCCTTTTTTTTTTTTTTTTTTTTTTTTTTTTTGAAAGGTTCAAAATTTTGCCTTTTCTAGTTAGTGTAATCTCTTTCTTAAATCTTAGTATTAGCTTACTTGGCTAAAAAGAGCCTTGTTACAACAAGCACCAAAAATTATAATGAAAATTTTTAAACTCTATTTTAAGCTGAGTTATCATTCACTTCATTTAGATCCATGACAATACAAAAATAAAGGGAATATGTGAAATTTTCGGAGTCTTTAAACTTTTTTAGGGTGAAAAAGTACAATTCTTACAAGTATGGTGGTCATTTATTTTATAACTTCATGTCATTCAATACTTGTTGTCCTCTAGTGGGAATGTATGTGTCAATTGAACTAAAGATAATTGGTTGCTCAATGCTATTCATATTTGTCATATATCTTGGCTCAATTGAAAATTTGATTGAACTAAATTAATTTCGTTATGCTGATTGCTGACTTGAATTCAATTAAAACTTCGAGTTTGAGCATTCGTAAATCAATGCAAGTATTTAATATGGTTATCTCCACTTTCTCTAATGCTTCATTTCCAACATAACACACTTGCCTGCCCTCGTGTTCTCTACAAAAACAAGGAAATCATTTTCATCTGCTTTGTTCAAATCATTTCATAACACACCAGAGAAAAAAAAAAAAAAAAAAAAAAATCCTCATCTTTCCATAATAGTATTAAGATTGGATATATAGAAAATTCATTGGCTATGAAGGTGCATCTGTCACTTGGCTCATCGATGAAATCACAATAACTGATTATAAGATGTGGAATCAAATATTCATATAGAGCGGGAGATGGAAAAACATTCAGACATCATCTGGCTTGTGTTTAGCTCATGATGGTTCAAAACTCTAAATTCTGAACTGACCCTGCCAAGTTGCAGAATAACTCCCATCTGTAAGAGGGCCTTCATGCAAACATAAACAGATACACTACACCATAATAATAATAATAGGGTCATGCTAACAAGTGCCCTTTAAAAATTCATTTTAAGAAAGTTTTGACATCACTTTTATAAAAAATGAAAAAAACTGTCAAAATATTAATTTTTTTTTTTTATTTTCTCATAAAAACTTTCTTTAACTGGATTCTTAACCAGTGCCTTAAGGGCACTCGTTAGCATTTCCCATAATAATAATAGCAATAAGTTGTCCTTGGAAAAGATAAAAACTGTTGGAAACTTTATTGATTACAATTAAGCAATTGGTGTTTGCCAATTGTGTAATCCTCATGTTGACATTTTCCATCTTCATTCAATGGATTACCAGTGTTTTAGCTGACAGATGCTGCCCGGCATTTTCATTAGATTATCAAGTGGATAATGCTATGCATAAACCATTTGTGATTGCTTATATGAATAACATGTATAGGCAACTTAATTTTAAAAATATATCCCAAAAAAAAAAAAAAAAAAAACCTTCTAACAAAACAAATAAAAATTAGGTTCACAGATAATATACATTACTCAGAAACCTCATCTGAAAACTGCTATGTAATTCTTACATATTAGGCTCCGTTTGGTTTGGGTGAAAATGATTTCAGGAAATCATTTTCACCCTGACCCTACTGTTTGGGTGCTACGGAAAATAAGCACCCATTTGACCAATATTTTCACCTTTGACCCGGAAATTGGTTTCACCCCTCATTTTCCTGAAACCAATTTCCGGGTCACGCAAGAGAGAGCCAGTCACAAAAGAAAGAGAGAAAGCCAGAGAGAGAGAGAGAGAGGAAGGAAGAAACGGAGCCCAGATCGAAGAGAGAGAGCCCATCCAGTTCGCCGGTGCGAGTTCGCTGGCGAACCCATCTTCACGATCACCACGACCCACCGATCTTCGAACCAGAGCCGGCGACCCACGAACCCAAAGCCCAAACCGTTCGACCCAGACCCAGGCGTTCGACCCATACGTTCAATCCATCGCACCGGTCTCGCGCCGATCGCAGCACCTCGCCATCGCACCGCGCCGATCGCGCCATCGCACCATCGCCATCGCACCTCGATCGCGCCATCGCACCTCGTCGTCGACCCAGACCCATCGCCTCCTCGATCGCGCCATCGCTCCAACGCCGCTCGACCCAGACCCAGACCCTCTATCACGCCATCGCACCTCAAGCTCTCTCTTCGTCGATCTCTCAGTTTTTTTTTTTTTTTTTTTAATTTGATTGTTGTTGCTGTTTTTTTTGTAATTAGATTGTTGTTGTTGTTTTTTTTTTTTTGATGAACTGATTGTTGTTGTTGATGTTGGCGGAATTTGCTGCTGCTGTTGTTGTTGTTGTCGTTGTGTTGTTGCCGGAATTTGCCGACGGAAAATAACATTTTCCTAATAGAACCAAACACATGAAAATATTTTCCACCACAATTTTCATAATTCAACCAAACACTTAAAAATATTTTCCTTTTTCGGAAAATAGCATTTCCGGAAAATATGTATTTTCCGGAAAACGATTTACGCGAAACAAACACAGCCTAAGAAACATCATCTGAAAACTGCTATGTAATTCTTTCAAGGTTTGCTTCCTGCTAAATCTTCAAGCGTCAGATTCAGAGTATCAACAGAACCTTTCTTCACTTCCTCACCACGAGCAGCCAGATATTCTTCAATGCTCCCTGGTTGTCCAAACATTCCAAGGTGATCTGCAATCAGGTGTAGATTATTACACCCACCACACCGTGCCACCACCACCCCTTTATCATATGATTCGCGACAAACTGTCTTCACAGATCTTGTTTCACAGACCCTGCAAGTAAAGATCATGGCAAGATCATGCCTTGCGGATGGCTTCAAGTTAGAATTTGCAGAATATTTCACGGTTGAACTATCATTACTGTTTATATTGGAGGGAGCATTTTCCAAATCTTCATTGGCATGGCTGGTTGGTTGTGTTTGTGTCTGAATACCTCTTTGACAAAATTCGGATCTGCTAAAGGATGTATTTGCAGAAGGAAGAGATCGAAGAGATTGCCAAAAAGATTCTGCCACCAATAAGGGAAAAGCCACACATAGACAGAGATGGCTAAGATATCAAGCAAATAATATAAACAATAATTCAAGCAGGAAAGTATGTTACTTAGGAAGACATTCATCTAAACATTTAAATAACACAAGGAAACTTAACTGAACCAGCAAGGTCAGAAATAAACTCTTCTGCAGCGAAAGAGTATATTAGATCAATATAAGCACTTTGAACAGTCCTCGAGTGTTCATCTCTACTCTATCTTCTATAAATGTTTCCACCTCCTAGGTCACAACATCCTTGGTCACCACTCTAGTTTTACTGATTTTAAGTAAAATGTTTCAGAAATGCAGTGGTGAAATGAGTATTGTGAACTTACTACGTGATCATATGACAACAAATACTAGTATCATTGCTCTTAAGTAAGAAGTTTCATTAGTATGGTAGTAACATGAAACTTGAGAAACACACATCCATAATTCATCCACTTCACCAAAAGTTCAAGGAAGCATCTCAGTTTAAGGCCTGGAATCCAAGGAATCTAATAAATTTTAGTTTTAACTGAGGTACCAAAGATTACCAAAACACATTCTACCACGCCCTTAAGATCAATACAGGATGTCAAGGATATGTCTTGATCATCACAATATGATTCATCATGGCTTGCTAGATTTTTAACAGAATTTCTCAATTTCTTAATTATTAACTGCATTTTTAATTGATGGTAATACATTTTCCACTGAAGCTGGTAAACCATTGCCAAAAGGGTTAAACCAAACCCCTAATAAAGACCATGTTCAATATTACCTCATAAAATTCTAAATTCAATCAACAAATATGAAATCTTAACATATTGGTACTTGGTCTTCAGCACACTCATGTGGATTAATAATGCAAAAGAATAATAAGCTAATAATCCAAAGTTTGCTCTCCAAACTTCAAATCAAATGTACTATGTCTGATTCTCATAGTTGAAAATTATAAACCTTATTCAGTTGTTATCCCCTTGTAGCTTCCAACTCTATTCTCAAAACGTTAACTACAAATTTTTTTATCAACTGATCAATAAGTTGAGAAAGACAACCCCCCCCCCCACCCCCCCCCCCCCCAAAAAAAAAAAAAACCCAAACAAACACACACTGCCTGAGTAGAATGACCCTGGATCACTTAATGTCAAGACTTGCTCCGTTTAAATAAAAAATGGTTAGTCACATATGAGGCCTGGCTACCTTGAATTAGCCATAGATTTTGTGCTTTCTTCATAGTATGGTTGCTACTGCTTTAGGATCTGTCTGATTTGGTAGCTGCTGCTTTCTTTCTTTTCGCTATGGGTGGTTCTACTTTCTTCTTCATTGAATCCAAAACGTTTGAGTTTTCTGTTGAGGAAGGGGGTTCTTATTTTTTATTACGGATCTTTGAGAGAGGTCTTACCTCAATGCGCTCTGTTTTTATGGGGAAGGAGAGTGCAAACCGACTCTTGTTCCATTTGGAGGAACTACTGTCAAAGCGATCACCTGGTCATTTTGCAAGAACGATTAGAGAGGGTGACATTGTTTTCATCCTTCAATTGGGGTCCAACGACCATGGCAGGTTTTTAATGGTCTCTGAACTTCTTCATGGTCGACGGAAGGGTAACATAGTGATACCGGAGGGAAGGTTGGGTAGTGGCTGGCGAGGCTTTGGCTTAAACCTGAGGAAAACTTTAAAACCAACTTCCCTGAGTAGTCGTGGATCGCTTCATAGAATCCAAAGTGCACCGATGGCTGATGCGGCGGCGGTGGTTGGTAGACCTCATAATCACGGCGGTGCAAAAAATACAGGTAAGGAGAAGATTACGGTCTTTCAAAATTTGAATCCTGCAAATCCCAGTAATTCAGTCCGCGATCAAGGCAGGAGTTATTCTGGGGAAGATACGGCACATTTCGGGGCTGATATTTTGTCCAATATTAATGTAACTGCCAAAAGTGATTTGCTGACTCTAGACATCACTTTACGTGTGGAGCGTGGGAAAGAGGGGCAGTGGTCTGTAGTTTCTTCTTGTATTAAAGATGTGGGCTGCAATCATATTTGCCATGGAATGAGGTCCAATACTTTCAAGGGCCGTAACATGTACACCCAAAACTGGGCCCCCAAACCTAAGCCCAAAACCCAACCTCAGCAACCTATTATTTCTAAGCCTAAAGCCCAATCTCAGCAACCCAATATTTATAAGCCTAAAACCCAACCTCGGCAACCCATTATTTCCAAGCCTAAAGACACCCTCTCTCAGCAGAGTACAGATAAGATGCCGATGAAGCTCATCTCCCCCTCCATGCATCCTTCAACTACCTTTACCACCAACGGCACTTCTTACCCACCGAGATGCACCACTAGTACCGATACCGATATGCCTCCAACGTCCTCCATTATCAAGGACTCCGCGTCCGACATCGTCATCTCCCCACCGGTGAAGAACAATCCCACTCCTCCATCGATGGCCGATATCAATTTCTCCCCACTAGTGAAGAACAGCCCCACCATCAACAGCAGCAGCTCTTCTCCACCACGGGCTGATTCTTTACAACTTGGGTCTGTATCGGCTATCAACCTACCACCGTTGACCAACGGCATTTCTCAATCGAGCGCTACTGCTCTTTCCGATTTGCCAGTTGCTCCGGTGATAGTTACAGCTGAGGATTGTCATGTTGAGCCTCACTCCTCCATTAAGAATTTCGTTGAAGATTTGGAGCACACTTGGGGTAATTCTGAGAAATGGGTCTTAGAGCTTCGTGGCGGTAGGCGGATAGATATCCCTCTCTCACTTTACCACTCACCTGGGAGCTTGTCGGACTTTTCCGATCTTGAAGGAGCTGTGGGACAGGGTAACAACACTTTTAAGGAAGAAGGGCATATTATTAGTTGGGCGGATGAATGTGAAGGTGCTCGGGATAATGTTTCTCTTGTTTCAGGGTCAGATTGTGAGTTGGGGGAATCTGATGGGGGTCTTGTAAACTGGGAAAATGATAAAGAACCATTGGTTGTGCAACCTTTGGCGATGGCTAACCCAGTTGCTTCGCTGGTAGAAGTGGCAGATACTTCCACTCAATTATCTCCATGGGTTGAGAAACGAATTAAAGCCTTTAGGAAATCTGTGGGTACTTCCTTGGAAGGCTTCGAAGCGGAAATTACTGGGATTTTCTTAGCTTTGGAGGCTAGGAAGAAAGCTAAGATGCAGGTAGTTTGCTCTCAGAAGAGAGAGCCTAAGACAAGTTCTAAAGGGCATCGGGAGTTGAAAAGTCTGCTAAATTCTTGGAATTTTGAGAATAATTCTGATTTGGTAGGAGATGCTACTGGGGACCCGGGTTTCTGTGGTGCCTCAATGAATCTGAAAATTATCTCTTGGAATGTTAGGGGGCTGAATGATTGTGAAAAAAGACTTCGAATTCGGAATATGATCAGAGGTTGGGGTGCAGACATTATTTGTCTGCAGGAAACAAAAATGGAATTGATAACAAGGAGAGAGATTCAGAGCTTGTGGGGTTGTCAACATTTGGATTGGCTTTATTTGGGCTCTATAGGTGCTTCGGGGGGTGTTTTGGTGATGTGGGATAGAAGGATGGTGGAAAAAATTGACGAAGCAGTAGGAAGGTTTTCTGTCTCTTGCAAATTTAAGAATGTGGTGGACCATTTTGTCTGGGCTTTCACTGGTGTATATGGACCAAACTCTGATCGTGACCGGCAACTGCTTTGGGAAGAGCTGGCTGGTATTCATAGTTGGTGGAATGTGCCTTGGTGCATTGGAGGCGATTTTAATGTCGTGCGATTTCCTTCAGAGCGACTTGGTGCAAACTCTTTCTCATCAGCCATGCTTGATTTTTCAGATTTCATTTCTCAACACAATCTTATCGATTTACCATTGGAGGGAGGTACTTTCACTTGGTCTAATTCTGGAGCAGTGGCTTCGCGGTCTAGGCTAGACAGGTTTCTTCTCTCTTCTGATTTGGAAGAGCACTTTCCTAATATTTGTCAAAAAAGGCTGCATAGATTACTTTCAGACCACTTTCCAGTTCTGTTAGAAGGGGGAATTTTCACAGAGGCAGCCGTCCTTTTCGCTTTGAGAATATGTGGTTAAAGGCAGAGGGTTTTGTAGAGAAAGTGAGAGCTTGGTGGGAGTCCTATCATTTTCAAGGTTCCCCTAGCTTTCGGTTTGCAAGCAAATTGAAAGCTTTGAAGCTAGATTTAAAGAAATGGAATGTAGAAGAATTTGGCAATGTGGAGGATAAGATGAACAAGTTATGGAAGAACCTTGAAGCACTGGATTTGCTGGAAGATAGTCGTCCTCTGTCATATGATGAGACTTTGGAAAAAGAACGGCTTCGCATTGATCTCGAAAAGGTAACTCTTATGGTTGAAATATGTTGGAGGCAGAAATCTAGGGCCCTTTGGATCCGAGAGGGGGATAGAAACACTAAGTTCTTTCATAGAACAGCAAACTCTCACAGAAGATTTAATACGATAGACAATCTGATGGTGGAAGGTGTATTGACATCGGATCCTGAGTCAATAGCAGCTTGCATCTCTCACTTCTATAAACAATTGTACTCTGAAAATGAGGGCCAAAGACCTGTGCTTGATGGAGTGGATTTCTCTATGATTTCTGAGGAGGAAGCTGCTTGGTTAGAAAGACCATTTGAGGAAGAGGAGGTGTATGGTGTCATTCAAGGTTGTAATGGCGATAAATCTCCAGGACCAGATGGTTTCTCAATGGCCTTCTTTAAGGCTTGTTGGGACTTTTTAAAACTCGAAATTATGGAGGTTCTTGCCAACTTCCATTCACAAGCGGTCTTTGAGAAAAGCCTTAATGCAACTTTCATTGCTCTCATTCCAAAGAAAGTAGATGCTGTCAATGTGAGAGACTTTAGACCTATTAGTCTTGTGAGTAGTATTTATAAAGTCATTTCCAAGTTGCTGGCTAATAGGCTGAGAAGGGTGATTACTGGAATTATCTCTGAGTCTCAAAATGCTTTTGTTCTGGATAGACAAATCCTAGATTCTGTTTTAATTGCTAATGAGTGTTTGGATAGTAGGCTCAAGGCAAGGATTCCTGGGGTTTTATGTAAGTTGGATGTGGAGAAAGCTTTTGATCATGTCAGCTGGGATTTTCTTATGTATATGTTGCAACGTTGCGGATTCTCTGAGAAATGGAGAAAGTGGATTCTGTTTTGTATCTCCACAGTGAGATTTTCGATATTGATAAATGGCTCCCCAAAGGATTTCTTTGGGAGCTCTAGGGGGCTGCGCCAAGGAGATCCTCTCTCCCCGCTCTTATTTGCTATTGTTATGGAGGCTTTAAGCCGTTTGTTGGATGGTGCAGTTCTGGCTGGACGCATTTCGGGCTTCATTGTTGGTACCCAGGTCTAATACCCCCCTCATGGTGACCCACCTACTCTTTGCGGATGACACTTTAATTTTCTGTGATGCTACAGCAAGACAGATTGAATATTTGCGGGAGATTTTAGCCTCTTTTGAGTCAGTGTCAGGGTTGCATATTAATCTGGCTAAGTCAGAATTAGTTCCAGTTGGAGAGGTGACTAATATGGGGGAGCTTGTGGCATTGCTGGGTTGTAGACAGTCATCTTTGCCAATGACTTACTTGGGACTGCCTTTAGGTGCTAAATTCAAGGATAAGGCGATTTGGAACTCTATCCTAGAAAGAATGGAGCGAAGATTAACGAGTTGGAAGCGATTATACTTATCAAAAGGTGGTAAGATTACCTTAATCAAAAGCACTCTCTCAAGTTTGCCAACTTATTTCCTATCTCTCTTCCCTATTCCTGCGGATATTGCTATTCGTATTGAGAGGCTTCAAAGAAATTTTCTTTGGGGTGGGTTAGATGAGTCTCCTAAATTCCGACTAGTAAATTGGGCCCAGGTTTGTTCTCCATTGCAGTATGGTGGTTTGGGTATTAAAAATTTGAGAACCTTCAATCAAGCTTTGTTTGGAAAATGGTTGTGGAGATATGGAAGAGAGACAACCCATCTCTGGAGGCGGGTTATTGAGGCTAAATATGGGAATGATTGGGGAGGATGGTGTACAAAAGAAGTCTCTAATCCTTATGGTGTTAGTCTTTGGAGAACAATAAGACAAGGCTGGCCAGCTTTTTCAAAATCCATGCATTTCGAGGTTGGTGTTGGTGACAGAATTAAATTTTGGCATCATGTGTGGTGTGGGAGCTGTACTCTCCGGGAGGCTTTTCCAGAACTCTATAATATTAGTTGTAATAAGGAGTCTTCTATTGCAGATGTTATGCACTTTCCTAACCAGAGGCTTCACTGGGATCTTCTTTTTTCTAGAGCTCCCCAAGATTGGGAAACTGAGCATTTTTACACTTTTCTTGACCTTATCAATTCACTGCCCCTTAATGGTGAAGGTCAGGACAAACTATGTTGGAAACCAACTGGGAATAAGAATTTTAAAGTGAGTGAGTTCTATCTCTCTCTTTCCCCCACTCTTGACATTTCTTTCCCTTGGAAGCCTGTGTGGCGTTCAAAGGTCCCCACTAAGGTTGCTTTCTTCTCTTGGACTGCCTCATTAGGTAAGATTTTGACTACTGAAAATTTATGGTATAAGGGTGTCGCCGTTGTAGATTGGTGCTATATGTGTAAAAAGAGTGGGGAATCAGTGAATCATCTTCTTCTTCATTGTCCTATTGCTTATGAATTATGGTCTATGGTGTGGGCTCTATTTGGTCTTCAATGGGTTATGCCGCATGGGGTCGTTGATTTATTTTCAAGTTGGCAAGGGTCTTTTGGTGGGCATCGGAGCATTGATTTATGGAGGGCTGCCCCACATTGTGTCCTATGGTGTATTTGGCGAGAACGGAACTCAAGATGTTTTGAAGGGAAGGATCGGTCTATTTCAGAAATTAAATCTCTTCTTCTCCACACCTTGCTAGAGTGGAGTTCTTCCTTTAATCTTTTCCCTTGTTCTAATTTGTTAGAATTGCTTGATCTTTGTAATTTTTGTGTTTGATGTACTGTTTTCCACGTACACCCCCGGTGTACTTGACTTTTATTTAATACAATTCCGTTATTTATCAAAAAAAAAACTCTATTCTCAACTCTTTTACACGCTCAATAGCAAGTTTGTTTCTTCAAGGAAAATACTAACAATAAATAAATAAAACCCACAGAAAAACCCTACATCTGTTCAGCCAAGAAACTAATAATAAGTTAAAAAGACCAAGTTTTTGCATTTAGTCTTTTTTTTATATATATACAATATAGAAATTCTATTCTAACATAATATATAAGTGTATATGTGTGTAAAGCTCCCTCCTAGAGACTTGAACTCCGGCCCTTACCCTCCCACATCCACAAGCACTTATACTTGTAGAGTGACCATTGCACCAAGGGAGTGTTGCGGTGCATTCAGTCTTTAATTTCATTCAACTTTAACAAACTAAAAGTAATAAGTAAAATCTTAATCTCGAAAAGACCAATTTTTAATAGAACCAAATACAACCCGCAACCCAAAACCAGCTACGTCTTCTTCACAAAAAAGTTCAACTCAAAAAAAAGAAAGTGGCAATACTGAAAAATTGTTAGTATTTGTTTCAATTTACCTCAGTTTTCTTAGAAACCAAACATACCATACGACAGTTTTAAACTTCCAAAAACAAACTAATAATAAGTTAAAAAAGACCAAATTTTTGCATTCAGTCTTTAATTTCATTCAACTTTAACAAACTAATAATAAGTAAAATATTCATCTTGAAAAAACCAATTTTTAACAGAACCAAACACAACCCACAACCCAAAACCAGCTACATCCTGACATTGTTAGAATTTGTTACAATTTACCTCAGTTTTCTTAGAAAACAAACATAGCATACGGATACGGTAGTTTTAAACTTCGAAAATCAAAAACATAGTAATCAGAAGAACATTAGTATTATCTTAATTCGTAGAAATCACCTTTAGATTTAGGGAAATGGGTCTGAAGCTGAGTTTGATTACGGACAAAGAGAGAGAGTAGTCGCTTCTGGAACATCCTGGCCGCCATTGTTTGTGGGTTCCGTAGGTTAGAGAAGCACACGTACGGTCCCAAATTTTTTGTGTTATTCAATGGAGGAAATTACAGTATGCCCCGCAAGATTTGGAATTTATATATTTCTCCCCTCAAGTTCAAGCTTTTTTATTAGTTTCCTTTGTATAATATTAAGTTCATGTGCATGTTATGCAAGCCTGCCCAAAGTGGATAGCAACTAGACATGGCAAAACGGGCGGGGCGAGGCGGGTCGGGTTCTAGTCGGGTTCTAGTCGGGTTCAT
This sequence comes from Quercus glauca, assembly GCA_023736055.1. Lineage (NCBI taxonomy): Eukaryota > Viridiplantae > Streptophyta > Magnoliopsida > Fagales > Fagaceae > Quercus > Quercus glauca. Next base: position 12,068,163 of record CM043322.1, on the reverse strand, counting down.
CGGGTTGCGGGTCAAGTCAAGTCGTGAGACGGGTCGAGTTGACCTGTATTTTTCAAACAAGTTTTTTTTTTTTTTTTAAATAAATGCAATTTGTCAATTGTTTCTGAGTTCCTTAACTATGATTAGATTCTCATTGGTGATACTGTTATCACTTACCAATTACTACTAAACACTTGATACCTAAATTTTGTATTACTCTTGTTCCAGTTTTCTAGAAGCTAATATTGGTATAATCTTCGATCTGTTTAAAGTAGGAAGAGAAAATGAAGGTGGCAAGTAAAGAATAACAAACTATAATAGAGTACATAACATATTAAGTGAAGAAGAATAAGTAAATATCTTATAAGAATTACACCTCAATCTCAATCTCAATCTACTCAAGGTTGGTAGACATGGCAAAATGGGCGGGTCGGGTCAGGTTCAGGTCGGGTCAATCGGGTCGCGGGTCAAAACGGGTCACGGGTTAAAACGGATCATTTTTAAACGGGTTACGGGTCAAACGGGTTGCGGGTCAAACGGGTCGGATAAGAAAATTCTGACTCGTTTTGCCATGTCTAATAGCAATGAAACAAGTGGTTTTGGATTAGGTTAGGGTGCTCTATTTTTTATTGGGGTGAGAAAACCTTGTTCGATGAGGGTTAAGCTAAGGCGGCTGGAAAATTAATGAGGTAGAGATAAAAGAGATAGTTATTAAAATGCATGATTAACCGCTCAAATTAAAAACTTTATGATACATAGCATTTTTTTGTCAATTTCACGTTAAAGTAACTTAGAAGAAAAATATGCACTCGTGATATTCATGTAACGCCAATTGATTGGGACCAACAGAGGTACTAAGAAAGACCGAAAGATCGTTTGATATTATGTAAAAACTAAATATCATCTTTACCTACCCTAAAAGACCCCAATTTGAAATTCTAGAAAACAAATCCATCAAAATTTACCTAGTGAATACTATTGGTTCTTGAAATTTGAAATGAGCGTTATTGATCCCTAAAGTTTACTAATATAATGTTTTGATATAATATAAGGGCTACTTCATTTTAAAAATGTCACCTCGTTGTAAAAAAATTAACAAAAGTTACCTCAGGTATCAATAATGCTCAATTCTAAAATTTTAGAGACTAATAGTGTTCATTTCAAACTTCATGGACCAATAACACTCATTAAGTAAATTTTAGGAACCCATAGCGTTCATTTCAAACTTTATGGACCAATAACACTCATTAAGTAAATTTAGGGACCAATAACTTTTGTTTCAAATTTCTTGGACCAATAACGCTCAACAAGTAAATTTTAGAGACCAACAATGTATTTTGACCTATATATATAGTTCACACTTATGTCCATCAGATGTGCTAAAACAATGTAAGGCCCAAAAGTTGCCCAACAATCTACAAAAAAACACTCACTTATGTATCCATGGGGTAAAATAGGATTTAGCTACAGTGTTTGGGCAAATTTACAAGTCTAACTTATGTAAAATATAAAAAGTAAATTCTTATACTAAGATAGACATTAATTTTTATAGGTGGAATACAAACTTTTGATCAGAATAGAAACAATAGATTCTCTAAGTTTGGTTGGCCAAGCACAATCCATAGAAGATTAGTGGTTTTTTTTGCTTTTGCCATATTAACTCACAATACTGATTATTCAAGTACATTTAAGTTTATTTGTTAGAGAAGAGAGAAGATCTTAAAAAAATTGACAGTAGTATATATCTAAAATGGTCTAAAATACTCAATATTCTCAAAAATAAAATAAAAAAGTTTATTTGTTTGAGTGGACACGATAAGGAAGCCGTTAATGTATGGATTCTACTGGTCAAACTCAAAATTCAAACTAATACCACATTCCAGTAAGAAGGTTCACACCAATATCAAAAAGTGGCCGTATATTTTTGCTACTCATCCTTTTACTCTAGGGCTGTGGCTGAATATGTGAGTATCATAAACAGAATTTACCCTTGACTAGTATATGCCTCAATGTCAAGCTCAGTGAACATGCATGTCTAGCACTTGTCAGAAATAAAATATTCTCATATCATATGTATCGTCGTCGGCGGTAGACTTGTTAAGTCGATAGTCTTCTCTTGACTCTAGTCCAAGTACTAGTACTCAGGATGGATCTCTCTCCTGTGGAGTCAGAGACTCAGAATGGTCTCAGTTGATCCTTAATTCGTTCTCCACCAACCAGGCCAAACCACATTAAAGTTTTACCAGACTGGCTCATGAGGATTCTAAGCTAATGACAATGACTTTGACGTTACAATCTATGCTTAGAATTGAGAAGATTATAAAAAAAGAATGCTTAGACTTAAGAAATAGCCTCTTTTTTCTAAAGTAATCATGCAAAGGAGAAGAGGGAAGGATTAGTGGATTACTTTGAAAATTATTAACTCTTTAAAGCAGCCTCCTTCTAGACTTCATAGAACATCAACATGATGTTTTCTTAATTGATATTACATCACCAATAAGAAAGCATGACCATATTTATTTCCTACTCATTCTTTTATTATATGTCAAGCTAAATATACAAGTTTAACACTTCTTCTTCGTTTCTTTTTTTTAATAATAATTTGATGGTTACTTTAAGGGGAGGGAGGATTGGGAATTTTGAATATCATCATTGGAAACACAAAAATATATCAATTAAGCGATATAAACAAGATAAAATATGCAATATCTGGTGGAGAACACTCAAGTTGACAATCCTTTCTATCGACTCCAACATTAACATGCACATTGGTCTAGAACTAATTAGGATGAATCTCCTCAAGTGTTGGAAATGGTTTTTGTGACGACCCAGCCCCAAGTTCTCAATGGCCTTTGAGGTTGGGCTCCCAATTTATTTGTTTAGAATGGATAAAGAGTTTCCTACTATAGGTAAATCCCTTTGAGGCTAACCTAACAGCCCAAGTGAAGGAGTTTGAGACCTAACTTGAATCTTGTCCCCCTCTGTGTGTTTCCCGTGGAGTCTCGGGCTATGTATCGGGATTTCTTCTCTTTAACTGTATCTCTCTTTTTTCTTCTTGTGTATCACTCTCTCTCTCCCCCCCCCCCCCCCCCTAGATTTTCCAACCACCTATCTCGCTCCTTCAGCCCCCATTTATAGACTTCCCTTAATGGGGTTGTTATGATGATGGGAGGGGCTTTTTATGCTGGTAGAGTCCTTTTGGGATATATTCCTAACCAGATGGAACCCACTTCTCGCGATAGATGTGACTATCTTGAAACTTGCACTCGTCGCCAAACGGTGCTTGGCAAATAATTTTCCCCAAGGCACTATCATTACTGTTTAGTTTGGTCCCCAACTTGGTATTGACCCCCGAACTAACACAAACCCCGATCTGCTGTTGATCCCTGAATTGATATGGTCCCTGATATGCCACTGGGCCCATAATTCTTAAGCATACGGAGGTTAATGGGTTGGACATATGCCTGATGCCAATAGAGTTTCATTTCCATTATTGTACACCACATATATATACATAAAATACATTTCTTTTATTTTACATCGTAATTTCTAATTGAATAAAAAATTCATAAAATCAAAAACAAAATTTGCAAAATGAAACAAAATTTAGATACAATTCCTTAGGTGCAATAAATCAATTCCTTAATTAAAGTTGTAGGGACTCAATTTGTAATAGACCCTTAACAATGAAATTTGTAGAGATGTGGGTAAAAAGGGTTAGGCACCAACATAGCAAACAACGGATGACATGAAAATCATAAGGATGATGGGCTAGTTAATTTGGATAAGTATTTTCTACGAGGATAAGGCCCATGACTTTGGTTAGGTGTTTATGAGGATCTTGATGATTTTGGCTAAGTGTTTGTGAAGCGTATTCGTCCTCGGCTTAGCCCGAGGATCTATTTCTCTTTGGAACTGATTTTTCCATCTTGTCCTTTCTTTTAGGACTCATAAATATCAGGGGCTCCCCCCTCCTCTTCTTATGCTGGGAATCCTCTCGATTATATAATATCGTTCTAGTTAATCTTAACCGTCCACTTGTCAGTTATCCAAACTCTGTGTATAAGAGTTTGTCCCATCATCTGCTTTTGCAGGTTTTATGTTAGTTCTCAGCCGCCTTTGCAGGCCTTCTATTAGTTGGAGTGACCAAGGCGCTTGGGTTTGCTGGTCACTTCACCATCAAAGCGGCCAGAATGTTGGTGGAGTGCATTTAATGGGTGGGAGATATTTTCCCTTCATCAACGTCGGTTCGCTTGGGCTTTTCCCTTTTACCCTCAGCCTCTATATTCTCCTCGGCGCGGGCCTTGGGCCGGCTATGGAGTGGGCCGAGGTTGTTTAAATATTTGGGGCCCCACAATAGCCCCTCAAAATTCTGCTGCACGACCTCTAGGGCGGGGAGGAGGATTTTGACTTTCTCGGCACATTTTCATGCCTTGTTGAGCCTTACCTCGCTGTCAGTGTTACCGTTACTTCAACTGCTCTTGCAATTTGTTTCTGGCGCTGAGGGCCTGTCCGAGGAATTTTTCCTTGTTTTTACAGTGCTTTTATTTTTCTAGTTTATACTTTTTCTGCCTGAGCTTCTTATTGGTTCCTCTAGGAGGGGTAGGTTTAAGTTGCTTGTGCTTTAGCGCTCAGTTTCTCGTGGTTTTCGTCCCTGACAGGGCTCATTATTTAGCGTCAAAAAGGTTGGCTTTGCCGTAGATTTGGGTTAGTGGTCGGTACATGGACCCTGGTTCCGTTCAGCGCTTGTATCGCCCTATAGTGACCAGTTTCAGCATTGTTGGGATAGGTCCAATCCAGTACCCATAGTGCGTGGACATAGGATTAGTACTCGGGGATAGCTATTAGTTGCTGAATTGGGCTCGACCTAATGTCAACAAATGGGCTGGGACGACCGAAGACTCACTAGTCAAATATAGGATCGGTAGCCAAACAATATTAGTGTCTCGGAGAAATCCGCTACCAAATGTTGTTTGGCGTCTGCTACAAGTTTCAAGAGAATCTTCAAAATAGGCCAATTTACGAGGGATTCTGGGCAGAAGTGGGGGCCACGCGGGAAAAGGTGGAGAAGTAATCATTTGGGTCCCTACTAAGAGGAAACTATAAAAAGGAAGGAAGGAAGAGTGAGAGGGTGGTTGGCAAACACAAAGAGAGGTGAGATAGCGAGAGAAGAGTAGGGAGAGAGGAGGAATCAGAGAGGATAAGGATTAGGCTTGTGACAAAGAAGGTTAGAAGATTGGGCTGTCAAGGCAGCGTTTAAAGTAATAACTAGTAAGAGTGCAAAGAAATCCACCAACAAATAAATTGGGAGCTCAAATTCTCCATTCCAAAAGGAAGCACCATTGGATTTGGGTACCACAGAAAAAATAATTAATAACTACTCCTAATTTGACAAAAAAATTAAATCTTAATTACTAATTTGACAATTGAAGAAAAAATATCTAGGGATTAAACTAAACTTTAGCCTTATTTTTTAATTAGCCAAAATTAGAAAGTCGACATGTGTTGGAGTCTAATTTCAAAAATCTCCCTTTGAATTAATCAAAGCATGAGAGAACAAAACAATAACAACAAACTAGCAAGAATTAAACACGCACAAAAATGTCCATTAAAAAATTCACGCTCAACATAAACGAATGCCAAAAAAAAGTCAAAAACGAAAAAAATATTCTTTTCTTGTTTGTTATTCACATCATATACAAGTATAAACAAAACAATCAATTTCTTTTACCCTCAAAACGAATCAATCTAACCCTAACTCATGCAAAAAATTTACCTCAAAACAAAATGATAAAAATACAAAAGCCGAATGGCAAGTAAAGTTAGTCTTTTATAGAATAAGGCATCAAACGAATGCTTCATTGGAGTGTCGTATCCGTGTTGAGCAAAAATTGTGTATCACACCCGTACCGTGTCCGGGTCTGTGTTCGTGCATCCTAGTCATCGAGGGGCTAAGGAAACGGAAATATCGGTGGGTAAACCAATCCGGTCAGCCCAATGCTGTGACTCCAAATACAACTTGGAAACCAAAACCGCGACCCGACCCATATCGGGTCTCTTATTCGGATCCTCCTCAACGCAGTCCAACGCCAACCTCACCATCTTCTCCGCCACTTCCACCGGGTACGAGTCCCGCAATCTCCGATCGACCCATTTCCTCACTCCTCCATACTCCCCACTCGCTTCCCTCGCCGTGTCGATCACGCTCACTCTCCTATACCCGCCATTGTCGTCGAACGCGAACTTCAACGCTTCTTCACCCGATAACAGCTCCAACACCACCACGCCGAACGCGTACACGTCGCTCTCCTGCGTCGCGAGTCCCGTCTGCTGAAACTCCGGCGCCATGTACCCTCTCGTGCCTTCGAGCTTCACTTCTTTGGATTTCTGCTGCGGCGGCGGCGGCGTCGTCGTCGTTTTGGAATTAGCGGTGATCTCGCCGCAGAGCTCGGCGGTGCCGACGTGGCAGATCTTCGCGTTGAGGGACTCTTCGGTGACGATCACGCTCGAGCTTTTGATGTGGTTGTGGACGAAGCCCGAGCTCTGTACCCCCGTGCAATGGTGGACATAGTCGAGCCCGTGAGCGAGGTCCGTGGCGATTTGCATGCGCTTCAACCAGGTGGACAGCACGGTGAAGCTAGGGTTTTTAGGGTTTCGGAGACAGTCTTTGAGATTCGCTCCGGTGACGAATTCGTACACCAAGTAAATGTAATTCCCCGAGAGCGAAGCGCCGAGGAGCTTGACCAGGCTACTATGGTGGATCCGGCAGATCGACAACAGCCTGTCTCGGAGCTCCGGCACCTCGAGCGGTCGTCGGAGTTTGCGTTGGAAGACGGCTACCTCCTTGTCGCGGAGACAGCACCGCCACGCGGCGGAGGTGGAGGAGGCGGAGAATTTATTCGAGAGGAAGTTGTTGGTGGCGGCGGAGATCTCGGAGAAATTGTAGATGTGAGGATTTTCCGGCAGAGAATCCTTGAAGCTAGAGAGAGAGGCTCGGCTCGTAGCCGAAGATTTCGAAGAGTAGTACTTATTGTTGTAGCTCGACCCGGACCCGGACGCGGACCCGGTGGCGTAGTTGTTGGAAAACTGGTCGGGAATCGAATCGGTAAACGATTTGCGGGGCCTGGAATTGGAATTGGGACTCTTGGGTGCGATTACCTCTGTGCTCTTCTTCGATTTGCACATTTGGTTTTTCTTGTTCATCAAACGTGCGCCGTCGATGGTAACGGCGTGGAACATAGTGGAAATGTCATGTATTTGTGTCTGAAATGAAATGGCGGTTTTATATATTTTTTCCTTTTTTGGTCAAATAAATAGACATATTATTATATTAAATACTGTAATTAAACCCTACTTGGCTTTGTCGAGCTGAGCTAATTGGATGCGTAGTGAAGTCTATGTCTCTGATTATGATTCATGAACGGATTCTTAGGGAATAAAATCATATGTTTGCAACAAAAATATATATATATATATTTTTTTTTTGTCGGTAATAAAAAATTATATTTATATATTTTCTTTTTTTTTTTGACAAAATCAAAAGATTAAATTATTGAATTGGTGTGCCGTAGTTACTTGTGATTGATTAGATTACATTCTAGAAGAGGAAACCAATTATTTAAAATGCTTTTTTATTTTTTTTAAGGCCTGGTTAATGTGTGTCTTAAGGGCATACATTAACAATCTATTTTCGTTTTCCTATAAAAAATTTTCTAAAATAATTTATTAATATATACTATAAGGGCACACGTTAATAAATTCTTTTTTGGTATTAAGAGAATCTCACATAATTGTAATTGAATAAATTATATAAATAATAAACTATTTACATACTCATATATTATATATATGGTGTCTTAATAATAACAGACACAACTTTCATTTAAAAAAAAATGTAGAGGCATAACTTATAAATGGTGAAGAAAGAAGAAATAAGAGGAGACTAAAATTGGATTGACAACTAAAAAGCATATTCTTTATGTAAAAGCATGTTGATGATGAAGTATTGTTTAAGGCAACATGCGTCTCTTCTTTATTAGCTCTACTTGGGATTTAGGAGGTGGCCATGTCACGCACGTATGGTTTCTAATATTTTATTTGACGATAAGACACTTTATTGGTTAAACTGATACTGTTGATAATGTTGATTGCTGAGGGTAAAATAGTTTGATTGTTTATAAGGTGATTTAAAGTTTTGTTTATAATTAAAAAGGATGATGGGGGCTAGTTTTTTTCTTTTTTTCTTTTTGGCTGCGAGAAAGGAAATTTGATAGTGACTTGAGGCTAATAGATTGGTGTGAACATGGTTACGGAAATTTTGGATATGTACGTTGACTTAACTATTAAACAACCCCTATCAGCTAGTACTTTGAAGGCTAGTCATCAAAATATACAGTGCGATTAGAAGCAAATCTGACTAATAAATCTGATTCTCATTTCAACCTACGAAACTTTTGACTTCATGCATGAGGTAAGACACAAGTTGGCTAGTTGTGCAAGCCTGCAAGGCAGAAACGACTTTGTTTGATAACTTCCAACAATCCAAAATCACAGAATGCATTATGGTAGTTTATACTTTATTGGAATATAGCCGATTGTATTGATTATAGTTCAACTCCAATAGAACCTATAGGGGTATTGGGCCCAAGGGTTCATTACCTATTTACATTTTGGGCCTATGGCCCAAGCCGAGGACGAAATGTTGTCAAAAGAGAGGAAATCTTGGTTAGAAGAAACTGTGTTAATAAATAAAGAAGTTAGTTTTGGTCATAATTGCCTAGGAGGGTGGGCCGAGGATGAATGCTTCATTGGCTAATAGAAGCCGAAGTCAGGAGAGGTAGTCTCCCGTTCAGGGGAACGTTCCAAGAAATTCTGTTGATATGGATCAGCATTGCAAAGACATAGGACATGGGAAAGTCCTAAAATATCTAGGAAGAAAGCTGCTACCACTGTATTAAATATACTACAGCTAACTCTCTGACCGCATTAATGTGGATGTGATGCTTGAACAGTGGTTTTCAGCCTTACAACTACTACATGAAGACTTATGGAAGAGGCTAATGGGACAAGTATCAAGACCAAACATTTGGCCTGCACGTGAAGGGAAAAGAGGGGAGGAAAAAAGAGTATAAAAGAAGAAAGAGACAGTGGGAGAGAGGGATCGAAACAAAGAGAAAAATACTGTAGTATCAAGAATTGGCTTTGTAATCAAACTTGAAAGAAATATATAAGAACAGATCTCCTCAGACTTAGCCGAGGACGATTTTCATCAGCATAAACCTGTCTTTTTATATCTTCTTGTCATCTAAGTCTACTTTAGTGTTTGTTTGATTCATTAAAGCCCAGTTTTCCAACCCATTCTCTACAAATTTATTGTTTTGGGCTTAAGTCCATCCACATGTTGAGCTATGGACTCAAATCTGGTTCTTACAAAACCAAACAAACAAGAATAATATAATCGTTTTAAATTATTATTTTTTGTTTGTTAAAATTTTCGGTTCAAATAGTTTGAAACTTGATATTTTTTCATTCAAAATTGGAATACAATCAAAAACTAGTCTTTAATTCGTTTGATGCTCATGCTCACTAGTGAGCATGAGCATCACGTCCAGGTAAAAGAAGACAACTCAAATCACCATTTTTTACCTATTTTTTGTTTATCCAAAAAAAAAATTGTATTTTTAATGCACTCTCTCTTAATAAATTTGATTTATTTTTCTTTTATTTCAAATAAGATTTTAAACTTTAGTGGTTGAATAATAATAAGTCTTACCTCAATTATTGATTCCTGCATATAGTGGGGGAGCTGTAAAGTCAGCATAATTTTTTTTTTAAATATTTTTTTTTTGAGTAAAAGTTATAAAAAGTCAAGTAAAATTTGTTTTTTTTAGAGACAGTCTAAGTAAAATTAGAACCTAATCCATAGCGACTTTTTTTTAGTAAAGGTCGGTAGGGTCGGAGCTAGAAATTTTTGTTTGGGGGGGTCAAGTTGCAACTCTAATATATTTATCAAGACAACCCCACATCCACATATACATACGCTTTTTTATTATATACACACTTTTTCAACAACAAAAAGAACTCAGTAATTTCAATCAAAATTATGATTGGTGGCGATCTTTCATAAAATAAAATTCATTTTTACTATTTTTATAGTGAAATTCTTTAAAAATTTCATTTTCGATACAAATTATCAAATTTTATACTAAAGTAAGTAAAAAATCTTTCAATTAAACTATTGAAATTTTCAAAAACATGAATGATCCAAAACTTGGAGGAATAAGTTAGGTTTCAAACATATTTGAAGTTATCTTACTCTAACCCATTATGTAATAACTAAAGAGACATTTCATGTATAGTTTTAGTGACAATATTTTTTTAATGAGTTAATGACTTGTTAATTGCCACATAACTGATTGAAAAAGATAGAGATTCAAATATGTTTGGTACCAAACTTTATCAAATATTTAACAGATATAAAAGCATATTTTACAATAAAAAATATAATTGTGAAAAATAATGTTGTGTCTTTATAAATTATAATTATTAGACCAATTTTTTTTTTTAAAGAGCATCATTGGATTAAATCAAATATTTGGGAGGGTCAACTCTTATTTTTTAGACTAAATTTTGAAAATATTAAAAAAATTATATATATTTAAAAAAATTTCAAAATTTTGGGGGGGCCTTACACATAGCTACGCCTCGGGTGGTCCATATAAAAATGAATTAAAAGAAAAAGGTAAGATAATTTTTATTTAAAATATCAGGTTGATGTGGGTAGAAAATTTTTAGGTAATCCTCCACTAAATGCGAAAGGAATGTTAGCTATCTGCACTCATATATCCACATTATTATGGAACATATTGCTGGGTAATCGAAACACATTTTCCTACCTTATTAAGTTCTCAACTACAATGCCTCTATACCCCTTTGATACTTATTGCATTTGGTTGGAGATAAGATTGAATTTTCAACACGGCCAAAGAGAAAATATTGTAATTATTTTTTAACACAGGCATAAACATATGCATCCAATATTTCTAACTAAACATGTCTTGCAGTCTATTTTCTATTTCTCATCAATTTATACACGAACAAATATCACTTTTGATCAGAATAGTGTCTCATTTTTCAATTTAACTAGTCGCTAACCCGTGCGATGCACGGAATATATTTCACTTTGCTTAAAATAAAATTTAAAATGAAAAAACATCATAACTTATCAAAATAAACATAAAATATACAATATTTATCGCAAAATGTTATTTGAGAATAAAATTACCATCAAAATGATATAAAGAAAAATTTCATGTCCAAACAACTCATCAAGGTGGAATCTGGTTATTACTAAGATCCTATATGCAATTTACCAGAAAGATATCATGTCAGTTTTGATCTTCATTCTCTTTTTGCATATTATTAGGTTTTTACTAAGATCCTATATGAAATTTACCAGAAAGATATCATGTCTTAAGCACTAACAACAGATAATCATTCACATATACTTCTTTAGGATCCTCTACAACACTTGTAGCAATGCAAAAGTTAAAAATAAAAAATAAAATAAAAAGTAGTAGAGATTGCAAACAGAGAAGAGAGAGTACCAAGTTTTTGTTGGGTTTTATACTTCCACACCTTGGGCTGAAAGACATAGGTTGCAGCTTTGATTTTTCTCCAAAAAATAGAGATTTTTCATCTGCCATATACAATATAAAATAATTATTAGAATTTCAACTCAAAAACCAAACCCATAAAAACACTATCAAAATATAGAGATTAACCCAAATACTTATAAGAAAATCAATTCTAAACATAATAAAACAATAAGATAGAATGAAAATTTCAGGCACATATGAAAGCAAATAAAAAAAGACAAAACCTACGCTTTGAGTTTAGAGTTTTGAGATGGTAATTGCTAGGGTTTTAAGGAGAGAAGAGATTTTGGTATTTTTATGCAAAAAACGTTATTTTAGGTCTATGTGGTTTATTTCCTTGTTTTTAGGCTCTTTTAATGTTTTTTTAGGTCAAATTTGGTTCCTATTATGGTTAGGTATTAATTAGGGCTTAATTTAGAATATATTTTCTTGTCCATCAAGTTTTATGGAGCCCTTAAATAGGCCTCCAAGTTTGTATACGTTTTTCAATATTATTGTTATAAGATATAAAACCTAAAATAAAAAGAATCAAAAATAAAAAGAAAAAGAAAATAGTGATGATGTGGAAAATTGTAAGAGCTTCAAAAGCTTCGGTTTTATATATATATATATAGATTATGTAGGTATGAATTAGGGCCCTCTTCCAAATGAGCCCGAATTGCAAACCTTTTTGTTAGGGCCCAAATGTGATAATCCAGGAAAATTTCATTTAAAATCAGATAAAATGACACCAAATGAGTAATGATGTCAGCAGTTAACTGAAGAATGAGTCTTCTTCCCATATTTTATTTGTTGGATTTTCTAGAGTTATGTAGTTTTGTATATCGTTTTGTTTCCTTTATACATTCCCTATGAACTTGGTAAAAAATTTTTTTTTTGGGCACCTCATTTTTATGTTCAATGAAGTTTTTTATTTTCCACTAAAAAAAAAGTTGACCAAAGGAGGAATTCTTTGCATGACCTTTAGGTTAAGGAAATGATGGAGATTAGGAAGTATCCAAGAAGAAAGACTCGGTTAGTTCAAGAAGAGGTATGTGAGGAGCAATAGTCACCTCTACATTAATGGTCTTCAACTATCAAGATCCACTCAACATTAAATGTTGAATGACACATCTAAAATTCTGAATAATAAAACTGTCATTAGGAGACCTACCATTACCACTAAACACAGGCAAAGGGATATTGATTGGACAACCCATGGGACGCTACACCATCAACTGGTATAAATACCCACCCCTTGTCACAACAAAGACATATAGATAGAGAGGAAAATAAAAACATTATGAGAGAGAGAGAAAGAGAAAGAAAGAGAGAGAGACAGTTTAATCATAATTAGAGCTTTTAAGGAGAGAAAGAAAGAGAGATATAGGAAAGGAAAGTGAACTTTTTGTGCTCCTTATTCATATTGTGGAATATTTCGATATCAATACAAATAAATTGTATTGTAGGGACTGGGTTTGAACACTACTCCTATTGGATGAGTGGACTCAGGCCCAACTAGTCCAACACAATAAATTTGTAGAGAATGGGTTTAAGAACTAGGCTTTAGCGCATGGACAACAGTTCGTTATAGTGTTTATGATGATCAAACAGAGATAAACTGAGTTTATCTAAAAAAAGTGGTTCTCGGCAGAATCCGAGTGGCTTTATTCTAAGAAAATATTGAATGATTCTGATTACAGGAGTTCTTGAGGTTGTTACCGTCTCCCCTTCTCCATGGTGGGTTTTTCCTGTTATATAGTCCTCTTCAAACGATCTTGGCCTTTCACTTGTTGATCATCCAAGCCTATATTTGAGTGCCTGTTCCATTGGACACTTTCTTTGGCGTTATGTGAGTTGTGGTAACTGAGGTAGCACTGATCAGGGGTCATTTCCTCATCAATGTAGCCAGGACGTTGGTTGTGAGCACTTAATGTGGAGGTAACAATTTCCCATTGAATTGCTCCTCTACTATGCTTCCATGCCTGACCCATTGTACTTGCCTCTTTTCTTGGGATGCTTTGGGAGGTTGCCTTTGGTGGCGGGTTGCTCTTCCCTTCTATGATCTCGGCTGGCCGAGGACATGATCGTCCTCGGCGATGTTTTACGGGAATTTGGGCTTCCTACTTTCATCCTCGAACATCTCTACTTCCTCGGCATGGGCCTTTGGGCCTAATGTAAAATGGGCTAGGGTTGCCCAATTCTCGGGCCCCACATGTATATTTCTCATTTTTTTTTATCCACTATAGTAATAATCAAGTTCTCAAAGTATGTAAAATTATTCGATTTAATCCATACACTAGTCTGAAAACTTATGTATCATATGACTTAGCATATTTTTACGATGAAATATGTCTACATGACTTAAAAACTAAGAAAAATGCTATGTCCACAGCATTTTTCATCACAAATTCTAAGTGACATGTTGCTATTGTTGAGGCAAAAAAGTAATTTCAATGGTAGGTTCAAATTTGAACCAATAACAAGTAACCACTTATGATTTGTTGTAAAAATATTGTGAACGTAGCACTTCTAAAAAATTAAATACAACTCAGTTTAAATGCATTAAAAATGACACATGACCATAACTTTTAATCATCACATGACATTATGTTACGTGGGATAACAAAAAAAAAAAAAAAAAACAGAAAAATATTTTCCACTTTTTAAATTTGAATTTGAATTTGAATTTGTCGAACAATGCTCTATTCCATTTTAATTAATGAAAAAAAATGTGGACTATAGGGTACAGGAATTTAAATAAGGTAATTGTGCCACGTGTCATACCCATGGCCAATGGGGCTATTATCGCGTTGAGGAGGTCACACTCTTTAACAGTAAGGCCACGTCAGTGACACATTATCATAGGAGGTCATACTGTTGAGAAAGAGTTTCGGAAAAAATGTTAGTCCTGACATAACTGAAGGAATGATGGCTGCCACCATATTTAATGCATCCCACCAAATCTCCTGGCTGCATTTATGTGAAAAAGACACTTGAATAATACTACCTTGGCTGCCACAACTCACAAGGGGTTTGAGAAGGTGTCTGATGGGATAAGCACTCAAGTAGTGGCTTGGACAATCAACGAATGGAGGGCCAAGATCATCTAAAGGAAGCTATATAATGTAAGAGACTCTTCAGAGAGAAGGGATTAGAAAATCGGTAGAGAAAACATTGTAGTAATAAGAACTAAAATTGCATCTCAGTTTAAAAGAAATATACATAAGGACCATTCTCCTCGGATTTTGCTAAGGAAGGGTTTCTTTGCACAGAGCTTGTTTTTTTCTATACTTTCTTATTATCTTTGATTCATTGTGCGTGTTGTTGGATCCATTGAACCCTAACTTTTAAGCTCACTCTCTACAAATTCATTGTATTGGGCTCTTTGAGCCTTAATCCATTCATCTTTTGGGCTTAAGAACCAAAACCTGCCCTTACATGGACAATCATTTGACAATTTATTTTTGAAAATTTGAAACTATAAACACCAAATTGAAGAATGAAAACTTTTTAAAGGCAAAATAAGTATATTAAATAAATTAAAAAAAAAAAAAGTTTTTATGTTTCTCGGTCACTCCTCCGACAGTCCTACTATATATAAAGTCACCATCCGATCCGAAGTTCAAACCGACCTAAAAAATGGGCATTCTATAACTGAATATTCACTTTATATATATATATATATATATATATGTAATTCCCCCCTCTTTCACGTTCTCTTCCTTTCGCTTTCTAGTTTCTTCTTCACCGCACCAAACCCCTCTTTCTCTCTTTCCCAACAAAAGAAAATTGTTCAGTTCGCATATCCGAGGAATTCAACAAACCCTAGCCCTCTCACCTAAAACACACAAGAACAAAAACAAGAAACAACATTTCCTCTCTTCTCTGTCTCCCAGCGATCATCACCAACAACAGGTTCGTAAAGAACAAAAAAAAAATAAAAATAAAGGCTTAATAAGAATCTAGGGCTTTGGGAATTGCATTTTTAATCCCTAATAAAGATTTGAAATTGAATAAGCTTCACTCAAATTATTATTATTATTTTTTTGTTTTTGTGTTGAAGTTTTATTATTATTATTATTATTATTTTTAAATTTTCAGTGTGAATATATAGTGTGAAAAATATCTGGTTCATGAAAATTTTTAATTTTTGATCTTTTTTTTTTTTCCCAGCTGTTGATTTTGATTGATTGCTTTCGTGTAGTATTGCTGTTGTTGTTGTTTTTTTTTATATGTTATTGTTTTGATTCAAATAGGTTGTTGTCATGTAGGTTAATTGGTATTGCCATAAAGATGTCGACTTCGATTGCAAGTACTATTGCCACACCACCCCAATTGGCACCAGGTATTTATATGGGTATTCATGAATTTGATTTTAGTTTATTAGCTGCTATTGGAAGAGTTTTTATGCCCTTTGATTGCTGAGTTTTGCCGACACTAGAAAATAGAGTTGCTTATTGATCATAACAAATTGAAATGGAAATATGAGTTTTTTTTTTTTTTTAATTAGATCATGTGGTTTTGAGCAAGTAAATTGGACATGTTATCAGTTTGTTATTAGGTGGGGTATGTGGTAGTTTAACAATATGTTTTACTAAGGAATAGAAAATTTGGTTTTAGCCCACTTGAAGTTGTCCAAGAATAGGGACTTGAGAGATAATGCAAAACAAAATGATGCAGTTTGGTCGAAGAGATTATTTAGATTTTGATACTTACAAATGCTGCTTTACTTTTTTATGCATTGAAAATGAAGGGTCTGCGTGGATTTTGATTTTGGTGATGCTATTTGACTGTTTATCTTTTCTGTATACAGTGAGAACATATGGTCTGCGCGTGGAGGGAATTAAGCAAACTGGATCTGATCTAGGGAGGGTTTGCATGCAGTTTCGACCTTTAGATTATAGAAGGGGACGTTTTCAGATTGCTAATTCTGGAGCCAGTCTTTCACATTTTGATAGAAGAACGCCCATCATGCATTCCATTGGAATGTCTGTAATATGTGCTGCTGCCTCGGTATGTTTGTTTCTGCGTATCTCCTTTTCTTTGTATATGTGTTTCATGTCTTTATATTGCTGGACGTAATTCTTTTATTGGCATCTCCTGTATGTTGATGGAAACCTATAGATTGCTATTTGCCAATGAGGTCTGGGTCAGATGTAATTCTTTTGTTGGTGTCTCTTGTATTTTGATGGCAACCTATAGCTTACTATTTGCCAATGATGTCTAGCTCAGTGACACCTCCTCTTTTTATAAGAGCAAGGTGGAGGGGGAGTTTGTGGGTTCAAGACCCACTGGGGGTGTATTTTACATACCAATAATAATAATAAAAAACTTTACACTACTCTTCTGCTGCAATGCGGAAGAGAGTGTTTTTGTAAGTGATTTTTAGGAGTATTGTTACATCTATACTGAGATTTCAACCTTCTTATTATGTTGTTGGTTTGAATCTAACCTTTTGAGTTAGGTGATTTATTGTCTCTGACAGCCTTAAAATATAGAATTGCTGCAGCAAGCTCATGGTGAAAGCTTTTCAGGACTAGATGTGGGTGCTATTTTCTGTAAATTTTTTGTAATAAGTTGGATTGACTATTAGTCTTAGTATTCAAACAAAGAGCTGGCTAAGAACCCAGTTAATTAACTATCTGATTTAGGAACTATACACTGATGCATGGACATTATTTTACTTTAGAATTTAAGCTACTGTATTTTTCTATTTGCAATCCAGTTGTATATGAATCCTAAATGTTCTGTTCACACACACTTTGTTTGCAGAATGCAAGATGTGCTGGTGCTACTGCGGAGCAAACCCAGACTGTTACAAAGAAGTCTCCAACAATTGCTTCTATTCCTGGTAATTGCTATTTCTCAATGTTATTTATTACCAAACTGCATGTAGTTTGCACAATGCATTCTGTCCCTAGCCAGACCACTAAATATTTCCTTAGCTTGTAGGTATGTGAAGTTAGCTTTGTTAATTTGAGAGGGTGGCTTTCACAGAGAAAAAATCATGTGCATTTTGATTACTTTACCCTGCATCTAGTTCAATTCTCATTCTTGGTGTGGTCTCCTTTTCCATCTGCTATAGTAAAGTTGTGTGGTAATTGTGTGTGATGTGTTCCTTTGATTTTTCTACTTTATGGCTCCAGTATAAGTTCTAGGATCTCCAATATAAATATGTGGGCATGTATTGAACTGTGCTTGTATGGCATTATTTAGTCAATTTTGCACTACCAAAGTGCATGTGGTTTGCACAATGCATTCTGTCCCTAGCCAGACCACTAAATATTGCTTTAGCTTGTAGGTATGTGAAGTTAGCTTTGTTATTTCAAGAGGGTGGCTTCACAGAGAAAAAATTATGTGCATTTTGATTACTTTACCTTGCATCTAGTTCAATTTTCATTTTCGGTGTGGTCTCCTTTTCCATTTTCTATAGTATAGTTGTGGTAATTTTGTGTGTTTTTCCTTTTGATTTTTCTACTTTACAGCTTCAGTATAAGTTCTAGGATCTCCAATATAAATATGTGGGCTTGTATTGAACTGTGCTTGTATGTCATTATTTAGTCAACTTTGCACTGGATATGTTTTATTGAAATTTTAAGGAAATAGTTTATAGAAATCCTTGTCCCAGACAGTGCCAATAAGGAGCTCTCATTATGCAGGAATATTTCTAATAGCTGTGTAGAAATACATGAAGTTACCAATAAAAAGGAGATTCATATAAAATAATCTACTAATGCATCTCAAGTTAAATACTTACCAAAAGTAGAAAAAAAAAAGGGCCAAGTTAAAAATTTTGGATGGTTAATATTTTCCGCCTTGTGGATTGCCAGAAGGATGCTGCAAAATGCAGAGAGACCAGTTTTTTCTTGAATAATATTGTTGTTTAAATTAAAATTTTTTTTTAAGTGCCTATGGGAATAACTGTTCTACAAATGAATTAGAGCTGTATTCTCTTTATTTTTGTGTAATCCTTTTTCATGAGTTTTTGATTTCTTATGTTTATTTAGAAGTTCATCTGCAGTTATTACAAACAATGCAACTCTACTTTGGTCAAGAATTCTGATTTTCCTCTTGAATTTTATTGGATCATTTCAAGTAGCATAATAGTAAAATGAAATTTCAGGCAAGGAGATGTCACCAAGACTTGATGATGGTGGCACTGGTTTTCCTCCATATGATCGTGGTGGCGGTGGTGGCGGCGGTGGTGGTGGAGACATTCCATCGGGTGGATGGATCCTCTTTGGTTTTCTTGGTGTCCTTGACTTTCTGAAGGATAAAGAAATCAAGTGGCGTAATCAGGATGATAGGTGAAGATGAGTAACGATTCTCATTAATATAAAATAGGGACAGTTTGCTTACATTTGTAATATAGACTATATAGATTTATTTGTGCTGCTAATTCTTTTTCCATTGATGAATAAATTGTAATACTTGGAAAAGGTCAACTTTGAGTTGTGGTTCATTAGCATATGGCTTGTGGACTCGGGCAGGAGATATTCTTGACACTACATTTTGTTTTTTATTTTTAATTTAGCATGCACTTTCTAAGCAATGTTGCATCTTCCCTATCATGCTCTGTTTAAATTCTCTGCTGTACAAAGTTGTGACCATTGCTTATCTAAATAATGTATAAAGCTTGTATCAAACTAAACGAAGATCTTAAAACCAGTGTCAACGACACTGGTTTAAGTAGGGTTAATGTGTATTTAATTTTATCTCTCTTAGTTGGGCTTTTCTTTAAATATTTTAGGACAAAGTTTATTTACAAAACTGGTTATAGCCTTAGGCTACAGCCTTGTTCAATCTTTCTTTTTTTTTTTTTCTTTTTTTTTTTTCTTTTTTTTTTTTTTCTTTTTTTTTTTTTTTTTTTTCAGTGGTAGCTCACGGTAGCGGCTATTGGTTTAACTATGGAGTTTCGGCCATGACAGTGGTGTTGGTGGCTTGTGTTGAGCTTTGAAGCTTCAACCATGAAAGTCGTGGGTTTGATTTAGAGATGGAGAAATCAGGTGAAGAGCGGAGAAAAAAAGGAAGAAATGCTTAATGCTTAATCTTTTCTGTTGAAAAAAAAAGAGGTTGGTGACATGGTGGGTCAGGATTGGTTGACGTAAATGCAACTTTTACGCCAGCTCTTGGCCCAATTTATTCCCTTTTTTTTTTTTTTTTTTTGGTTTTGAATAATGAATATACAAATACTATATTTAAAGTACTCGATTTCCTTTCATAAAAAATATTAAAAAAAAAAAAAAAAAGGTACTCGATTTCCTATCTGTTGTCTCTCAAGCTCAACGCAAGGCCGAAGCTCCTTCAACGTGCTCTTCCTCTAAACTGCCTTCTACCCTCTCTTGCCACTGAACCTCCGTTACAGTCTTAGGCTACAACCTTGTTCAATATCTTTTTATTGAAGGTGAATTTTGACAAATTCACCATTAGATTACATTTTCTTCTTATATTCTCTATACTAGCAAAATTTTTAGAAAATTAAAGATCAATAATTACGTTATCAATAAATTGTTTAAATTATAAGTTTTTGTTGTTTAAAATTATATGTAAATTATAAGCTTATAGATCATATAGTTATCTGTTGACATAAAATTTGACATGTGTATTAAGAGCGTAAAGAACATATAATTCAATGGTTAGATTTTTGAAATATGTGGTAATGTCTATTTTATTGAGTAATGTTGTAATCTTAGGTTACAACTAATTTTGTAACTAAATTTTGTCTAACATTTTATACCTACACTAGTTGTCTACATATTGAAGTGAATTTAGCTCAAATTTCACTTCTGATAAAATCACTCCCAAATGGATCAACAATTAAAAGAAATTATGAAACTTGTTATGCAAAGGTTAAATGGGTTTTTAGTTAAGAGATTTATTTATTATTATTATTTTAAAATTCATTAGGATTTGAACCTTGATGTCCCGACTTCTTGTTATATGGACAAAACTTATGTACAATACCTTAGATGCTATTTTCTATCTTTTCCTCTTAAGATTTTGCCATGTGGCCACTTAACTAAAAATACACTTCCATCTTATGAAAGAAAAGTCACATAGCAAAATTTTAAAATAAAAACTTAATGAATAACATCTAAGTATTATTATATATAAGTCTTGCTCTTGTTATAAATACTAGGAGATGCAACTAGTTGGGTTGCAAGACTTTTGGTCGAAAGCTAAGCTTAGGAATTAGATCTAATTAGATGTAGGACCAAATATAATTAGTTGAGGCTACTTTCTCTAGTGTGACGCATAAACATTTAAAATCTTATTCGGTTGTATATGGAAATATGCGCCTTTTTTACATGGTTCTCAGAACAGAACCGGACCGGACCGGGAGGTCGAACCGCGAGAACCGGGAACCGTAATGAAAACCGGTTTTTTAAGCCTAAAGAACCGGATTTTTTGTTAATTCCGTGAACCGCTAAAACCGGGGTTGGACCGCACGAACTAGTGAGAACCGTGCGGTCCAACCCCTTAGCAAATTTTTTTTTTAAAACAACTTAATACAATTTTATTCTACTTAATTAAATTATCCATCTCTTACAAGAAATAAAAAAAATTATAATTAAAATCCTTCAAAGATATTCAATTTTACTTCAAAAATTAATCATAAATTTTAATATTTTCATGGTTATTATTTTATTTTGTTAACTTTTTTATTTAATTATTAAATATATGCTTGAAAATCATTAAAATTCCCTTACATATATAGATATATTAGTCAATTTTGCTAGTTTTATAAATTTAATATCTATATTTAGGCTTTAATTAATTATTAAATTAATTATGTCGTCATCACGGTTCGATCCCGGTTCGACCTCAATTCGACTTCAAAAACCTTAAACCTCTCTCTTTTACGGTTCAACGAACGGTCCGAGTCTGAAAATTTTGCTTTTTTACACTATTATCTTTACTTTTCATGAATTCAATAATTTATCAATCTTATACGTCACCCAAGATCAAATTGCAAAACCCATTCATTACTCCTGAAGGAAAATCCATCCATCAAATTGACAGCTCTTTTGTCCCTCGCGACACGGAAACCTCTTACACACGCAAGCACATGAAGGTCACATACACGGCCTAGGACTTCATTGTCGGCCCAAAACTCTACGTGGAGAAACGTAAGAGTTGCACTAGCCACTAGCACGCGACACCTATCCAAATCAAGTCGGTTTTCAGGGCACTTGCTGTTATCTTTGGATTATTTTAGTCCTCTCAACTCTCAGGTCTCAAGGGAGGGACCAAGAATCCTTGACTTTAGACAGTTCGAAGCTGCTCCTACTTTTTTGACTTCAGGGATGATGGGCGCGCGTGGGACCCCCACGGGTTCTTAACGAAAAAAAGAAAAGAAAAAAAAAGGATTTTGGTGCACCAATCACAAATTACATTATAAATTGACATTTCAACATCCCGTGGATTTGGGTGAAAATAGGTGTCTTCAGAGTTTTCCTGTAGCTTTGGGATATTCCTGACTTTGGGGTTGTTATTGGATATTTCGAGAGTGCACCATAATTTTCTTTGGCTTTCAATTCTTTCATTTTATCTTACGGGAATTCTTACTATCATTATCACTATCGTCATGACTACAATTGCCACCAATAATATATTCTATTTTTGCCATTGTCATTACCATCATTGTCGCCTCACCATCAACACCACAGTTCCTATATCGCCACATAATACAATTTTCAATGTCGTTGCCACACTAGACCATCTCCAATGCTATTTGATGATGCCAAAAAATCGTCAGTTAATCGCACGGTCCTCGTGTACTTGATACCAGACTTACACAACACAGAAAAAAAAAGAAGACCTTACAGAAAGTACTGGTGTGGTACCGGCCAAATATCCTCCGAAAGTTAAGTTAGAAAACTCTTCACAACTCTAGAGTGCCAGAACTAGGGTAAATTATGCGTTACCTTTTATTTGGCATGTGTGTCTATCCTTGGCATTTGTATGTATGTTAGGATACATTCGTACTAGGTAATTTAAGGCGAATCCATCCACTTTGTAGATTTGGTAATAAATTTATCCACTTTGTGGACTTAGCAGTAGACTCGTCCACTTTGTGGACTTAGTAGTAGACTCGTCCAAATGGACGAGTTCATTACTACGTCCACAAGTGGACAATTCATCCCAAGGGATGCTCAGAAATTTGGACAAGTATATTGCTAAGTCCACAAAGTGGACGAATTTATCACTAAGTCCATAAAGTAGACGGGTCTACTGCTAAGTCCACAAAGTGGATGAATTTATTACTAAGTCCACAAAGTGGACGAGTCTACTTCTAAGTCCACAAAGTGGACAAATTTATTACTAAGTCTACAAAGTAGACGAGCGTAAGTCCACAAAGTGGACGGGCCTATTGCCAAGTCTACAAAGTAGACGAGTTTAATATAAATCCACAAACTTGACCAAAGTATACAAAGAAAACCAGCCAAAGTTCACAAAGTGGACGAGCATATTACCAAGTCTACGAAGTAGACGAGCCTAAGTCTACAAAGTGGACGACCCCTCAAAAGTGGACGAGATTATTACTAAATCCATAAAGTGAGCGACCTCATTACAAAGTCCACAAAGTGGATGAGTTTGTTAAGTCTGCAAAGTGGACGGGTTTAATATAAAGTCTGCCAAGTGGACGAGTTCATTACGAAACCCACAAAATGAATGAATTTATTACAAAATCCACAAAGTGGACGAATGTATGACTTGTTCTGCAAGTGGATGAGTCCGTCAAGTAAAAGCAAGCTGACGCCATTATCCACAAATGGACGGATTCATGAACAAATCCACCAGTCCACAAAAGGGATGCGTTTAAAGAAGAAGATGGTTTGAAACCGTTAAAGAAGACGTGTCTAAAAGACACCTTAAATGGATGGATTCGCCTTAAATTACCAAGTACGAACGTATCCTAACATACATACGAATGGCAAGGATAGACACACATGCCAAATAAAAGGTAACGCATATATACTGAAAGTGACGGGCGTAAAATACTACAAATAAAGTGATGTTTTTACAAGCAAAAGCCCAAAAATAAGCGGTCGTCAAACATTATCTGAAATTAGCTTACATTTACAATAAAGAAAGAAAAAAGCTTAAGTTCATGAAGCTAGGGGGTCTTGAGGCTTTTCATCACCCTTTGGAAGAAGGGCCTAGACGCTTGGAGCAGAAGGGCCTTCAGCATTGAGGGTCCTCAGCATGAGGGTTGGCCGACGAAGTCAAAGGGACGACGGGCTGGTCCACGACAGGCTGGGCAAGGACAACACTATCATCTTTTAGGTCCTCCACAGACTTGGTAAGATCGTCACCTTCCTCAAAAATAGTGTCGCCCACGGGTGTTGACGGTAGAGGCTCGTCTAGAAACGGAACCAATCAGTTCGCGCCATGTGCTCAAGCATTTAATAAAGGCAGCTCGAGGCATCACACATGAGTGACCTTTCTGACGATGTTAACTCCATAACCCGTCAGCTAAAGCTGACGAGGCTATGGAGTGGGGGGCAGTTGATAAGGAGAATTTTTAATTGGCAAAATATAAGAAGTTGTTAATCTCCAAAGACCCGTCAGCTCTATTATGCATATTGAAGACTTTACGCAAGATGAAGCTGTCAGTCTCTAAGCTGACGACTTCACACAAGATGAAGCTGTTAAGCTGACGACTTCACACAAGATGAAGCCGTTAAGCTGACGACTTCATCTTACGACCTGATGGCATCTAGACATGGATGGAATGAAAAGCTGATGGGGAGAAAGTTGAAGGCAAGAAAGGATCCCACGAGATATGTGTATTAATGAGTGATAAGGATAAATTTATAATATTAGAATCACCAATGAAAAGGGGTGAAGCGACAGTCTATTGACAAGTGAGGACATGAGGAAGTCTACGGGTCCACCTCAAAGCTGATGGGAGCACTTTGAGCATCGATGGAAAGCTGACGACTATAAGCTGAAAGGGGTATGCAAGACCCGACAGTTCTAATGTGGCTTTACTTGAGCTCCACGCATGCGTGGATAATAAGATATCTTGTGCTCTACGCTCAGTATTAGTCAAAAAGATTCCTACAAGGAAAGGGTTTTGCAAAATACGCTCATGGAGACCCTATAAGGAAAAGACTTCTAAATCAAGGAAGAGAGGTCAACCTTCAACTACTATAAAAACCCCAAAACCCTCACAAACAAAGGTACACATAATTTACCCTAGCTCTGGTACTTTAGAGTTATGAAGAGTTCTTTAACTTAACCTTCGGAGGGTATTTGGCCAGTACCACACCGATACTCTCTGTAAGGTCTTCTTCTTTTTCTATGTTGTGCAGGTCTAGTATCGAGTATGTGAGGACTGTGCGACTAACTGACAATTTTTTGGCATCATCACTATTGTTACAACTATTACTGCTATTACCACCGTTACCTACCTCTACCGCCACCACCATCACCTCTCTACTGCCATTGTCGTTGCCACCACTCTTACTATCATTGCATTGTCATCATTGCTGCACCACTACCATAGTATTTTCTATTTTTGAAAAAGATTTCTACAAAAATTTTTATCTACTTATCCCTACAGAATACAAATATATCATTTTATTATCTTTTGTGTGTTTGATTAATATTTTTTAGAGGTAAACTATATTTTTCTTGCTTCTATTGTAATGTGCTATATTTGCCTAATATACAGGTTATCAAAAAAAAAAGAAAAAAGAAAAAAAAAGCCTAATATACAACTAAATTGTATAAGTTTTAAAATTATTATTAAAATTTCTCATCTTTTCAGAAATAAAGAGATTATCATGATAATCAAAATTCATTACAAAATTACAATGTTATCTAAATCAAAATTAAGATGAAACCAAAAGAATAAAAGATAGACTTTTATGGGAGGGGTAAGAACCGAGCACATAATAGGGCCCGAGGGATGGAAGGGCCTATCTACGCTTAGGTTCTAACCCAGCCCGTGAATGAGAGTCCGAGGAAGGATAAAAAGGCCAACTCCCTGAGGAGCCCGATGAGCAAGCCCACCTTGAGAAGCGTTGAGCAAGCCACTTGCACCAAAGGACAGGATACCGAGGAAGACAGTAGAGATGTCTAAGTAAAGAAGAGGGAAAATATCCAAGTAAAGTAGTCATCACATCTGTATTCCATGCACTGTACCAACTCAGCTAGTCGCATTAATGAAGGAATGACCCCTGAACAGTAATCTTACAACTCACAGCACACTCTACCACCTCTAGCAGCGCCTTGATTGGATAAGCATCCAAACTAAGGCTTTTGGCTGTACAAGTAGAGGGCTCAGATGCAATTTGATAGACTATATAAGGAAATGAAACCTCTCCAAATAGGGGGACAAAAAATTGAGAAGAGAACATAAAAACTGTGTAGAATCATCTTGTATTAAGGACTTGAAACTTTTTATTAATGTTTGCTCCTTGGCCAAACTCGAGGTAGTATATTTTCAAATTTAGTTCATCTTTTTATGATTCATTCTACTCTTTCTACAGTAACTTGGCAATTGGATCGTAAAAGTGCATTAAAATTGGCCTCGGAAGCCACACTTTAACAAATTAATTGCAGTGGGCCTTTTAAACCTAACTCCATTATTCTAAGTGGGCTTAGCCTTTTTTGGGCTCATACAACTTTATAATAATTTATTACTCAAAAAATTGGTGAGAATATTCAAATTCATAGTCATGTAGATTGTGTTTTGATTTAAATTCAAATTCTTATTTCTAAAATAAAATAAATAAGTATTAAATCAAACCAAAATTCAACCGAATCTATAAGAGAGAGAGAGAGAGAGAGAGAGAGAAGACTTTGTGACGGGAAATTAAAAAAAAAAATACCAAAACACATATTTAAAATAAAAGAAAAACTCATCAACCTTAATTAGAGTTATAAAAAAGAACAAAAATCCATTGAGAGAGAGAGAGAGAGAGAGATTATAGTTTTTGTGTAGTAAAAATATGAATTGAATGAGAGAAATAATATCAAGTTTATACATAATAAAATGGGGAAAAGAAGAGTCAATATATAAGAAAGAGAAAATGATGAAAGAAGTGTAACCACCAAAAGAGAAACAAAATTAGAGAAAGAAAGAAACTATTAACTTATTTTTGTTGTGGTCAACTTGGAAGGAATAGGGGAGAGAGAGAGATGAAAATGAAGTAAGAAGAAATTTATATGAAATTAAGATGGAAGAGGAAGGGTGGAAGTAGATGAAATGTTGAACAAAGTAAAACTATAGAATTTAAGAAGATATAAAGGAAAAAAAATTTAAAAATATCTAACGAGTATCAAATGAAAATTTTAAAAAGACAATGATTGGAGGGATGAGCTTATGGATGAGGCTTCAGTGGTGGGAAAGAAGTTGGCAAGTTGGTGGATGAGCTTATGGATGTTAGGGATGTCAGATGCGGTGGCGAGACAAATGCGTGTGAACAGAGGGTGACCCATTGGTGTTGGGTCTGGTAGTGCTGTGGTAGCTAGGTTGGTGGTGCAGCTGCAGCCATTTTGAGTTTTTTTTTTGGTTCATTCTTCTTGGTGTGGGAAAGTGAGAAAGTTAAGGTTTTTAGTTTCTGCACTTATACTTAATCTTTGAGAATCTAAAGTTATACTAATTGAGTTTGGTTTAAATGCAAATAGGAGGAAAGAAATTTCAAGGAAAAAATGGAAGAGAGTTTTATCTAACTTGCACCATTGTTACTATCAGTCATTGTCATCATTGCTCACCACTACCATAGTTTTTTTTTTTTTTTTTGAGAAACCACCCTCACAGAAGAGGGGGGAGGATTTCATTTGATTATTTCAGATAAGTATACAGCTTAAGGATGGCAATTTTGCCTCGCCCCGCTTAACCCGCCCCTCCCTCGCTTCGTCTCGGTAGGTTTTCCCCGCCCCGCAAAGGTGATGGGTTGGGCATGGGGCAAGATTTTAGCCCCGCACCATGGGGTAGGTTGGGGATGGGTTTAGACTTTTTAGACCCACTCCGTCCCGTCCCCGCCCCGCCCGCATTGCTAAGAGTTATAATTGTAAATTTTCATATCATAAAAACTTACTATTTAAATAACATATCAATATTAGCTTATTTTATTCTCCCCAATGTGGTTCTCTACATTTATTTTGTTATGTGTTATACTATGAGTTTTTTTTTTCTTTATAATTGTCTTGTTAAACGCTTGGATATACTATTCAATTTTTTCTAAAAATTGATTTGATTTGATGGGATAAATTTAATTATAATTTCAAGTATATTTTTATTAATGAAATAGGTTTCATTAAAAAAATTTGTACTAATTGTAGGGAAAATTAACAAAAAGTAGAGTTTTACGGGGTCGGGCGGGGCTTCACGAGACCCCAAGGGGCAGGGATGGGGTGAGAAAGTTTTCCCACTTATGCGGGGCGGGGCGAGGATGTGGCAAGACAAAATCATGCGGGGCAGGGACGAAGATCCCATCCTTCGGCACCGCCCCGCCCCACCCCATTGCCATCTTTAATACAGCTTTCACCCCTGAAGGAACATCCTCCATCCAGGATTGGAAATGAACAAAATTACATGCCATTCTAGCCATTCCATGGGCAACTCTATTGCCCTGCCTACGGGTATGACTAAATAGAACACTCCCAAACGATGAAGACAACAACTTGATATCCCGAATAATGTGGCCGAAGCTGGAAGAAGACAACCCACCTCTGCTGAGGGCTTTTATGATAACCTCTGAGTCTCCTTCCAAAATTACCTTGTTAAAGCTGAGATCCTTTGCAAAGCAGAGAGCACCCCGAGCTGCCAACACTTCCACTATCTCTACAGATGTAGGTAGTGGAGTGGGTTGTGTAAAAGCAGCCATAACTAGACCCATGTCATTTCAGATTATCGCTCCCAAGCTTGCAGAGCTAGTGTTACCGAACGTAGCTCTGTCGAAATTTATTTTCACCTAATTCGATGGGGAGGCAACCATTTCGAGACTTTAGGAAGATAAGGAGCTTTTGGATGATTAAGGGAGGATTGGCGGAATTCCTGGAGGCTATCGATCGCCAATTGATTGATCATACTCAAAGGAGCAGCAGCGTCACCCACACGGAGTTTGTTGCGTCTAGACCAAACCTGGTAAGCTGTCATGGCGAGCAAATCCAGTAGATTGCATCTCTCTGTGCACCGTTGCAGCACATCAAGGAAACAAGAGACCTTGCCCGCTTCAGTAACCAGCCAATCAAAGTGGACATTCCAGACCTGTGAAAGGGAGGGGCATGACCAAATGGCATGCAATGTGGTTTCAGGTTCCAAACCGCAATTTGAGCATGTTGCATCGATAGGGATCTTCCTTTTCCTGAGGTTTGATTTTGATGGCAATGAATCTGACCTGGCTCTCCAAATTAGATTCTTAACTCTGTTTGGGACTTTTAGATTCCAAATGCCCTTCCATAACCTTCTTGTATTAGTGAGGTCCGAGGAACTAGGTTGCTCATTTAGCTCCAAGTCCAACAGGAGGCGATAACCAGATCTTATCGAATATACACCATCACTGTTTGACGGCCAAGTTATCACATCCACGCAGTTGTCAAAACTGAGGGGGATGGCCTTGATTAATGAAGCTTCTCAGGGGAGGAAATTCGCATCAATAATCCCATAGGACCAACAATGCTGGTCATTATCAATAAGGGCTGAAACCTTTGCGCTATTGTCCAAATAGTTAGGAGTGGAGAGGAGTTTCTTGAGACAAGGGTCAGGGAGCCAATTATCATGGTAGATCCAGATTGATGACCCATTGCCCACTCGCCATAACAAGCCTTTTTTGATCAAATCTCTGCCCTTAAGGATGCTCTTCCATGCAAAGGACCCAATCCCCTCCTTCGCCTTAAGAATGCTACTTGTTGGGAAAAATTTTGCTTTGAAGAATCTGAAGAACAAGGAGTCCTCCTTTGTTAACAAGCGCCAAACTTGTTTTGCAAGCATCGCATCATTAAATTTCTGAAGCTCTCTAAAGCCCATGCCCCCAAGATTCTTCGGCTTACAGAGGGTGCTCTATTTGGACCAATGGATTTTCCTTTGCTCACCCCGTTGACCCCACCAGAATTTCTTGATCAAGGACTCAATCTCATCGCAAAGGGTGATAGGGAGCTTGAAGCAGCTCATGGCATATGTCGGTATTGCTTGGATGACCGCTTTGATAAGCACTTCCGACCCGCTTGAGAAAGAAGCTGCTCTTTCCACCCTTGAAGTTTAGCCCAAACTTTTTCCTTGATGTATCTGAAGCTTGCTTTCTTATTTTTCCTAATTAGAGTAGGTAAACCCAGATATTTCTCACATTGCTTTACAACTTGGACACCGAGAGATGCTTTAATCTAGTTAAGGGTGTCCGGGTGGGTGGACTTACTAAAGAAGAGGCTTGTTTTGTGCATATTTAGGAGCTGCCCAGATGATTTCTCATAGTAGGCAAGAAGGGACTGAATTTTCTGACATTCTTGCATGGAGGCACGACAAAAAATAAGGCTATCGTTGGCGAAAAATAAATGAGTGAGTCTTGGCCCTTTCTTGCAAATGGAGACCCCACAGATATGGCCCGCAGTAGCCACTTGGTGTGGTAGGCTGTGAAGACCTTCTGTGCATAAGAGAAACAAATAAGGGGATAGTGGGTCCCCTTGTCTGATTCCTCGCGATGGATGGATCTCAGTTGTAGGCTCTCCATTTATAAATGGAGTAGCTCACCGATGTAATGCATTCCATCAATAAAGCCACCCACTTAACATCAAAACCCATTTTTTGCATAATCTTTTCAAGATAGGGCCACTCAACCCGATCGTAGGCCTTAATCATGTCCAACTTCAGAGCCATGAAACCCGCCTTACCAGATTGATGGTTTTTCATATAGTGAATGGTTTCAAAAGCCATGAGACCATTGTCTGTGATGACTCGCCCTTCTTGGAAAGCACTTTGGTTCTCAGATACTACATCGGGGAGGACAGCCTTGAGTCTATTTGTAAGGACTTTGGAGACAAGCTTATAGATTACGTTGCAAAGGCTGATTGATCGGAACTCATTCATATTTTCTGGAGATTTTACTTTAGGGATCAAGGTAATATTGGCATGATTAATTTCAGTAGGTATTTTACAATTATTTAAAAAATCCAGAACAGCAGAGCATACATCATTACCTATAAGAGACCAAAAAGATTGATAGAAAATGGGGGGCATACCGTCAGGGCCAAGTGCCGTGATGGGTTCCATTTGATTGATGGCAGCTTCCACTTCATCTTTCAGGAACGGTCTAAGAAGATGGTCATTCATTTCCTGAGTAACTAAGGGTTGGACTGCCTCCAAAACAACATCGAATTCTGTGGGATGCGTTGTGGTAAACAGAGTTTGGTAATACTGGTATGCAATCTCTTTGATCTGGGAGTCTTCGGAACACCAAACATTAGCCTCATTTCTTAAGCCCAAAATCCTATTCCTTCGAAATCTCTGGGAAGCTTTACTGTGGATGTATCTTGTGTTTCGGTCTCCCTCTTTTAAAAAGAGAGCTCTAAATCATTGGTGCCACATTTGGCTTTCTTTATCCAGCAACCCATTAAGTTCAGCTTGCAAAGCCCGAACAAAATTTTCATCACCCATTCCTTTTGCTACTTCTAGTTCAGCTTTGTTTAGCCTTTTTGACTTCGTATCAATTGCTCTTGTAATGCTCCCGAAGGATTGACGACTCCAAGAGAGAAGTTTATCACCACAATGTTTGAGTTTACCTGCTATCAGAGTCATTGCAGCACCCGGAGTGGGTAGACCCTACGACTCTTTCACTGTCTGACTACAACCCCAATCACTGAGCCACATTTTTTCGAACTTGAACGGTCTATTCAGCTTTGTGATAATTCCTTCCGGGTTGATGAGTATTGGTTTATGATCCGATGAGTGGGTTTGAAGATGGAGAATAGAAGAGCCCGGGTTGAGGAAGGACCATTGATTGTTAGCTACAGCTCGATCAAGCCGCTCAAACACCATACCTCCCTGTCTTTTCCCTTTCCTGGTAAATTTATCTCCCAAAAACCCCAAGTCCTTGAGCCCACATTCGCCAATAACATTACGAAAAGCCTTCATACATCCTTCTAGTCTCGGGCCAAGACCCAGTTTTTCATGAGACCAAAGAATCTCGTTTAAGTCCCCTGCGCACAGCCAAGGGAGGGAAATACTACAGTGGAAAGACCTAATCAAGGACCAAGTTTCAGGTTTTCTAGCTACTTCAGCAAAACCATAAATGCCTGTGAAACGCCATTAGGTTGCTGGAGTACGACCAACAATGGAGTCAATATGATTAGGGGAAGAAGAGATTACCTCAATGTTAATAGACTTTTTCCAAAACAGAGCTAAACATCCCGTTTTATTTATCTGGGGGACGATCCAAAAACAGTCAAACAAAAACTCCCTACATAACCTTTTCAATCGGTCTTCACCTGCCCAAGTCTTAGCTAAGAACAGAGCAATGGGATCTTGTGCTCGAACCAGAGATCCAAGTTCTCGAACGGTACCCCAGTTCCCAAGCCCGCGCACGTTCCAGCAGAGCCAACTCATTGGTCTCGACGGGGCTAGAGTCCAGCCGTCGCCGTTGGAAAGAGGTTATCATTTTGGTTAGCGCCGAGAGGAGCTCTACGTTTATATGGAGTGAGTTTTTCCTGCGATGGGGGGTGGAGACGTTTGCCTAATGAAATATCCAGCGGTTGGACCTTAGAGTGAAAATGGGGTCTTTGAATACGGGTCCATTTCTTTTCTTCATGGGCTAAATGATGATGGGAGGCCTGATTCAGGTTTGTAATGTCTTGGAGGGCCGTGAGTTTAATGGTTTGGGGAGGTAAGATGCGCGAGTCTAGGCCCGAGTCCAACATAGTGTAAGGCCTATTAGAGTCCACAGGAGTGACCTCATTGTGATCAAAACGACAAATATCCTGATCAATCTCTTGGATTAGATGCTCAAAATCCTTGGTGGAGGGAAACTTCATGGTGGGGTCATCTTTTGAAATTGATTTGTCCTGTGGGTCAGCTGATTTTTTGGGATTGGACCTTGTGATGTCATTTAAATTTAATGCTGTCAGAGGGGTTGGGGTGGACACCAAGGTCGTCTCTGAGGCCACCGTGGATGGTTGAGGATATTGATCAGAATAGTACTGGCCTGAGTTTTCTATGACTTTCTTCTTGAAAAACCAGGCACCTTGATGACATTCTTGCATAAAGCTTGGAAAGGTGGGGCCCTAAGCCAGGGGCCAAATTGTTGATCTTCCTGCTGTAGTGAGCCCTCACTGTCGATCCATTTATTACAATCTCTATCTCCATGGGTGAGGAGCCCACACCAATAACACAAGTTGGGTAGGCGCTCATATTTAAATGCTACCCAGTGTTCTTTACCATCTTCCAACGTGATGAGTCTACCCTTACAGAGAGGTAAGGAAATATCAACTATCACCCTTACTCTGATAAAGCTACCACCGTCATTGTCTGGGGCGTCTGAGGGGTGGATGACAGATCCAATGGTTTCACAAATTTGCTTTGCAACTTCTTTGTTTTTGAACCTAACTGGGATATCAAAGACTTGCACCCAGAAAGCTACCTGTTTCAAGTCTAAGGGGTTTATAGATGTATCTTTATCAAATCGGGAAAGCACCATTAAGTGCTTATCAAAGGACCAAGGCTCCGATTTGATGATCCGCTCTACATCTCCCATATTATCGAAGGAGAAGAGAATCAAATGGTTGCCAAGATTTTTTATTTTAAACCTTGTTTTGGCTCTCCACAGAGGAGTGAATGTGTTGGCGATAACTTCGATGTTAAGGGGGCGTTTAGTTAGGAACCTGGCTGTGATGGCAAACTCCGAAAAAGCTTGCTCTTTTTTCAGGCGAAGTCCTGAACCTTCCCTATCAGAGAGGGAGAGCGAGTTCCAGTGTTTCGTAATGTCCTCCATCGCTGCCGGCGCAAAGCTTAGAAGTAAACCTACGTGTATCCCAGACCCTTGAAAAAAACCCACTAGCCTTGAGATAGCACTATTATCACAAGGTACTAACTCTCCTTCACCAGGAAGCGACGACAGTGCCACTACCTAGGTGAAGTTTCCAGAGGAAGACTTTCCCAGCGAAGGGCAACCCTTACATT
Source organism: Quercus glauca (assembly GCA_023736055.1). NCBI lineage: Eukaryota > Viridiplantae > Streptophyta > Magnoliopsida > Fagales > Fagaceae > Quercus > Quercus glauca. Next base: position 12,034,419 of record CM043322.1, on the reverse strand, counting down.
CATGACAAATGTGCCTATCCCACTACCATAGTTATTGTTATGAAATATTAGTGCCTTTTTCGGGAAATGACATAACATATTTCGAGATATGGAATTAGCACCAGCATCATACTTCATGAAATATCAGTGCATTTTCGTGAGAACCAAATGACATAACATGTTTCAAGCTCTGGAATTAGCACCAGCACCATGCTTACATATAATATTAGTACCTTTTCATGCGAACCAAATAACATAATATGTTTTCAAGAACATTTTTAGAGTTGCAAGCAATTATAGAAAAACAAATGATTTTTTCCCCAAAAAACAAATGCTTTTCCACAAAGTTGAGAGATTTTGAAGTTTCCAGGGGATTCCCCTCCCCCTATAAAATAGATAATGATATTTCTTGTGAGTCACCTAAAATTGGCTTTTGAGGGTAAAATTGCATTGGGTGCCCTGACCTCATTAAGCATCTATTGTTAGCCTGCTCTACAATAGCCGATTCAAATATTTTGCTGCGTGACCATGAATGTAACTATAGTAAAAATGTGTTGCTCTCGGAAATGTCTTCCTCCTCTTCCCAATGATTCCACGAAATCTAAAAGTAAGCCTTATCCAGACTACTGAAGATGGTTTTATTTTATTTGATACTATGAACGAATAGATGGAAAGAAAAATCCTCTCTTCCTCAATACGAAGTGATTTATCCCACCATTTTTAAAAGGAAAAGATCAGCCATGGAGGAGTGCTAGCCAATTTCAAAAGAAAAATTTGAAACAACCAACCTAAACACACAAAACACCAGATATATTGTTACATGCAACAAACTCCAAAGACAGTAAATTTGAGGGAACCAACTAAGGATAGCATTTGAAATTACTTGTTAAAAGCATCAGGAATCAGGTGAGTCACAAACAAAACCCACACCAGATACAGCTCCTCTTTGTCATACATTCTAATCCACTTTTCAATTTCATTTCTTGAAATCTAAAGAAACCCACAAAGTACTAAAACCCCACAAAAAGAAAAAACCCATTAATTAAATGAATTAAATAGCAGGATTGGCATAAGCTTGGAGAGCCTCGCCAGTAAGCCTACAAATCCTCCATTCCTGCAAGACATTAGCACCCATTTCCTCATAGAACTTAATAGCATTCACATTCCAATCAAGCACCACCCACTCCACTCTCCCATACCCCATCTTCACAGCTTGAGCAGCCACAGCTGAGAGTAGCATCTTCCCAAAACCTTTCCTCCTATAACACTCCCTCACAAACAAGTCCTCCACATAAAACCCTGGTTTCCCCAAGAACGTCGAGTAGTTTGGAAAAAACAAAACAAACCCACCAACCACAACGTCAAAGCCACAATCTTTATCGTTGGATTTGAAGGTTTCGCTTTCTGGGTCATCGATGGGGAGGTCGAGAGTGGTGGTCTGAGTAATGGGGGAGAAGAAGAGAGGAGGAGATGGAGAAGGTGGGAATGGGGCTTGGGAGAGTTCGAGGATGAAAATGGTGAAGGATTGGAAAGGTGGGGATGTGAAGAGCGTGGAGGAGAGGGAGGCTTCGGTGGCGGAGAAGAGGTGGGTGAGGCGTTCGAATACGGCCATTTGGTGGATGAGTTTGTGGATGTGGGGGATGTCCGATGGGGTGGCGAGGCGGACACGGGAGAAGAGTGGGTGGCCTGTTGGTGATGGGTTTGGTAGTGCGGTGGCTGCTGGGGTTGGTGCTGGTGGTGGTGCGGCGGCGGCTGCCATTGGATTTTGTGAAAATTAATGTCGGTTTGGAAAGGGTTCTAGTTTTTACGGTTCTACAGTTTTCTATATGGTGTCAGTGTGTGTGGCAGTTTGAGAGTAAAAAGAGATGAGATGAATGATGACACAGTATGAATTTTAGGAGTTTGGTTGGGGTTGGACACGTGGGGGTTGAGTAAGATGTAAACATTACAGTGCTAAGATATATGAACAAGAATGCCATTAAGATTTAAGCCCAAATCTAAGGATTTGTTGTTTTTGGGCCTCATTATGGGAACTATATATATAGCTTCTTGGGTTCAAAGTCTGTTAACCGATAATTTTGAGACTACCCTGAAATGATTTCTTTCTATAATTACCCATACTCAATGTTAGGACAAAAATTGAGGGGGATTTTTGGGATTTAGCAGAGTAAGGAGGTTCTATATAGTAAGTTAACTAACGTTTGAAAAAAATTAAAGAAAATGGCATCTCAAGTTTTATAAACTCGAGATCTATTTAAAAATCGACGGTTAGAAACTCGTTTTCCAATTGCTGTGCAGTTGCTGACTTGGAATAAAATGCCACATAAATCTCGAGTCTTAAAGACTCGTTTTCTACATAATAAAAATCGAGTTTGAAGACTCGATTTTCTGATGGAATTTTTATTTTTTATTTTTTATTCTCATAGATATCGAGTATTAGAAACTTGATATTTAATTAATTTCGCTGGGAAAAATTTTATAAACACACACACGCATCAGTCTACAAAATAGGACAAACTTTAGATACAAAATAGGAAAATCTAACCGTTGAATTACATGTTCTTTATGCTTTTAATGCACATGTCAATTTTTATATCAATTGGATATCATTTACTATATAATCTATAATCTTATATTTTATGTATAATTTTAAATTACAAAAACTTGTAATTTAAAAATTTATTGATGACATAGCTATTGATCTTTAATTTTCTTGAAATTTGGCAAACATGGAGGATATAAGAAGAAGATGCAATCCAATGGTAGATTTGTCAAAATTCACCTATAATAAAATGATATTGAGTGAGTTTGTAGCCTAAGGCTATAATCGATTTTTTAGCTAAACTTTGTCCTACAAAATATAAGCATAGATAAAAAAAATTTTCAGCCCTCACTCTCTCATCCATACACTCAGCCTCAGTAACTCACTGCCTCACTCACCCATAACTCTCACACCACATTGCCTCTCACTCTCACTCACCACAATAGATGCAACACTTCAATTTCACATCATTTGATCAAGTAGCACATAGATTAAAAGAAAACATTATGGTGATTGGAATTCATGCGAGTGTATACTGATTACATACACATTTTTTAACGACGCAATATGCATTTCACTGTAAAAAAACCAATGAAAGACTCTTGATCCCATAGCAATTTGAAAAATGCTAAAAAGTATCACAATTTAAATAAATCTCAACATTAACACAATAAGCATATAACAATCGACAGCATTGTCAATTTTCACTGTCAGACATCAAAGCATATGAACCAAACTATAAATTCAAGAGGGAACTAATTAGAAAAAGGCTATACCTTTGAAAATCCCAGACCCAAATAGAATTCTGAGCAAACTAGTTACAAAACCTGAAACGAATAAGAAGAATTCAAAATTACTAACTAAATCCCCCATCTTTCAAAGATACTAAAAAATAACAACATTTGAAAGTGTTAACTAAATCTTACAAAATATAAACAAAATGTTAAAGAACAACCACCAACAAAAGTATTCAAAACCAAAACACAAACAAACACATAAAACAGTCTTTTTTTTTTTTTTTAATAAGAAAGAATGCTATTAAAAATAAATAAATAAAAATGCAAACAAACACAGTTTCAACTTTCAAGGATCAAACTTTCTTAGCACTCAAGAGGGAATATTTGAAAAGGATATACCTTGGTACAAAAGCTGAAAGAGAGACCATGAGTGACCAACAATGTATGACCGTAATTGAAGAACAGGAGAGAAATACTGTGGAATAAACCGAATCGAAGAGAAAGATTGAATCTTGAAAGGAGAGACGTGAAAAAGGATGGATATAATTATATGTGAATCGAGAGGTGAAACGAATAGAAAGAGTGTGTTGAAGTGCAACGTAGTGAAATAGACAATCTTTAAACTGGAATCGGAAAGAAAATTCGATGTGAGAATTAAAGAGAGAGTCTCCGTTAGAGTGAGAGTAACTGAGCAAGAGTGAGGAGAGTAACTGAGCGCCAGAGGAGCGTGAGAGTGATTGAGCGTCTCTGTTAGAGTGAGAGTAACTGATTTGGGTGTCCGAGAGGAAGTTTGGGTTTGAAAGCTTGAGAGTGAGGAGTGTCTGAGAGTGAGAGTATGAAAGCGAGAGTGATGAGTTAGGCCAGATTTTAGGTTTTAAGTGGTCAAAAACGTGTTTTTGAAACTCGGTTTTAGAAGGGAGTTAAATAAAAATGTTCATTAGAAATAGAGTTTTAGAAACTCGAGTTTGTAAAGTGAGTTTTAGAAACTCGAGTTTGTATAGATTCCATGTGGAAAACTTTGTCCACGTCATTATATGGACAAACCCCAAAATCGAGTATTAAAAACTCGAGTTTTAGACTGATCTCGAGTTTCTAAAACTCGAGATGTTAGTTTCACACATTCTTTCAAAACCGGGCAACTAACGAAATTGTTAGCATAGGTTATTTGGAAAAAAAAATTCAAAATTAAGGTGCTATTCCTTAAGTTTTCCTTTTAAAATTTAGTCCTGTAGATTTTTTCTTATAGGATGGAAATGCATTTTTAATTAAATATAGTCACATGACTGAATTTTAAGAGAGAAATTTATATAACAGCAACTTACTACTGTACCTAAGTTTTGCCCCCAATGTTTTTAGGACAAGAGGGCTTTAACTCATGGGTTCAAGGGGTCAAGGCAATGGAAAAGCATTCATCTTTGTCTGTGAACCATCTTTCAAGTCTCAGAATGAAGAAATGTGCGTTTTATTGTGGAGTTTAAGGTTGTTTAATTCAATTGACTCCGCCGAGTTGCAGAAAAACTAGATCAACAAGCCCATTTACCTTTTGGTCAAGGATCTAAGCACATTGAATGCAAGAAATACCCTATTCTATACTTTTCTGTATGAGAGAACCTTCAAGCTAATACAAACTACACTGCTGTCAAAATCGATAACAATAACGTATCCTTTGAAATGATATCAACTGTTGGAAAGGATTCTTATTCATTAACTACAAGAAAACAACTGGTGTTTCATTAAAGTGTAAGACTCGTGTACATTGTCAATAGATACCCAAGCGGAAAATGCTATGCATAGAGCATTTGCGAATTGCGATTACTCTCAAAAATAAGAATAGGTAACTTAATTTAACCCCAAAAAAAAGGAAAAAAAAAATCTTTAACAAAACAAACAAGAGTTAGGTTCAACGAAAATTATTTATAACTTAGATACCTTATCTGTGATACTGCTGTATAATTCTTTCACAGAATCCTTCCAGCTAAATCTTCAAGCATCAGATTCAAGGTCTCAACAGAACCATTCTTCACTTCCTTGTCACAAGCAGCTAGGTATTCTTCAAAAGTTCCCTGGTTCACTAAACCATATGAGAAAATCTGCAATCAGGTGTAGATTATTACACCCACACACACAGAAGGAAGAGATTGCCAAAGGGGTTCTGCCACCAATAAAGGTAAAGCCCCACACACACACACACACACACACATATAGACATGACTACGATCTCAAGCAAATATATATAATCTAATTCAATCAGGAAAATAAGTAACTTTGCAAGATATTCATCTAAAACACACAAATGAAACAAGGAAACTTAGCAGTACTAGCAATGACAGAAAGAAGATCTAGTGCCGACAGACAGAGTATTCTGGTCAATATAAGGACTTTCAACACTCCTGCAATGCTCAACTCTACTATATTTTCATATTTAAAAAAAAAAAAAAAAAAAAAAAAAAAAAACCTTGATTGTATTTTCTATAATCGTTTTGGCCTCCTAGGCTTCAAACAACCTTGGTCACCATTCTAGTAAATGTTTCGTTAATGCAGCGGTCAAATGAGTACTGTGAACTTACTACATGAGCATAGGTCAACAAATAGCTAGTGTCATTGATGTCAAGTAAAAAGTTTCATTGGCATGGGGGTGACATGAAACCTGAGAACAACATCCATAATTCATCCACTTCACCAAAAGTTCAAGCAGCAATTGAGTTTATACTGTGCACTGCCAATAATTAATTTTTAAAAAAAAGTATACACCGATTAAAAATATGGATTTGAACTACCACATGTTATAAAATTTGTATTTTCTGAATACACAGAGAATCCCATGACCATTAGATACCGGCAAAAATTTTAAAAAGGGATGTGAATCAACCTGTAAGTTGGGGACATAAGCTCAGGTTAGTCTTCTAGTGCTCAACTCAATCATGATCCTTTTGTGGATTCAGACTCTTTTCTCCTGATGCTGTCCAGTGAATGATCTTGAATGCATTGTACAGTAGTAGTGTTGTTTTTCCTTTAAAATATCAAAATTATCTGATGCAAAACATAGCAACTTTGTTTGGCACACAAACCAAAACAAAACTGTTAATATTCTTTGATACAATCTTAGTTTGCCTTCTTTCCCACCTATCCCAGGGAAAATTAAAGAATTTCCTATTGGCATAGTTCCATGCTAGATTTTCAGCACAAGCCCAATGTTAGAGATTAGGCACATAACGATACTCATGCAGACGCACAGTCAATGAATTTAAAGTTACATAAATAAGGTTGGTTTCAGGATGGGTCATATCACGTGTAATAAAAGTACGCACACCATTCTTGAGCTCAATCCAACTACACCCTGGTGCCTTTTTCACATTTTGTTGCCTCATTGCCTGTCTAATATCTAATACATCTTCATATCGACCGGTTACTCCATAAATATTTGACATTAGTACATAATTTCCACAATGCTCTGGTTCAAGTTTAAGAACCTGTCGTACAACAATGTCAGCAAGATCAGCATTACCATGGAGCCGACATGCTGCTAACAAAGTCCTCCATACCACTGGATTGGCCTCGATAGGCATTGCTTGTGCCAATTCATAAGCGTCCTCAAGCTGTCCAGCTCGACCGAGCATGTCAATCACACAGGCATAATGCTCAATAGTTGGATCCACACCATATTTTGACTTCATCCACGTCAATAACTCACGCCCATGTTTCACGAGGCCTGCATGGCTGCATGCAGACAATACCCCAATAAATGTGACAGCATCGGGCTTAATTTGTGCCTCACACATACGAGAAAACACATCCAAAGCCTCATCACCATGACCTTGCATGCCATAACCCATGATCATGATGTTCCATGAGGCCACATCTTTATTTCTCATCTTACAAAAAACTGAATGAGCATCTCTCATACTGCCACATTTTGCATACATGTCCATAATAGCATTGTTCACTAGCACATCATCAGTATCTTTATGATTGCCATCCTTCCCCAACCCATTGACTATCATATACCCATGAATCTGTCTTCCATGCATCAGTGCAACCAGATTAGAGCAAGCAGGAAGGACTGCTGTGATAGTAACCAAATCAGGCTTAACTCCAGCACCTAACATCCTATCAAAAAGTCTTAAAGTAACATCATAATCACCGCATTGTCCATGAACAGATATGATTGAATTCCATGAAAATATATCTTTCTCATTTATCGCCTCAAAAATTACCAAAGCATCTCCAATATGCATGCATTTCCCATACATATCAATCAAGGCATTGGAAACCGCGACACCTGAAACATAACCCATTTTCATTGCAAACCCATGAATTGCTCTCCCATTATTAAACTCCTCCATCAACGCCAAAACCGATAACACCCCGGTAACCGTAAATGTATTAGGAACAACCCCTTCTACACCCATTCTCTTAAAAACCTCCAAAACATCATCCAACCTCCCAATTTGCGCATACCCATTAACTAGTGCATTCCAAAGCGCAACATCCCTCACAGGCAATTTCTCAAACACCTCCTGTGCCTCTACAATCAACCCAAATTTCAAATATGTATTTACCAAAGCACTGCCAATAAACACATCCAACTCCAACCCAAGTTTAAACAACAGCCCATGAATCTTCCTAACCTCCAAAACCTCTACAATATCACAACAAGCTTTGATCACACAAGGAAAAGTAAACTTGTCTGGCCTAACATCCAACACCCTCATACGCTTATAAAACTCAAACCCATCTTCCGCAAGCCCATTTGAAACAAACCCAGAAATGATTGCGTTATAGGCAAACACATTGCAATGATGGGCTCGGTGATTGAACACCAAAACAGCATCTTCCATTCGGTTGCATTTTGAGTACATGTTGATAAGGCTGGTGGTGGATACAGGAGAGTTGAGAAAGGCATTGGTGAGCATGTAAGAGTGGAGTTGTTTGCCTTTGCTGAGATTCTTGTGGTGGGCACAGCCTTGTAAAGAGGCAACGCAGGTGGAAAGGCGGTAACTTGAGTCATCAGAAAGTTTGGCATTGGATTTAGAAGCTGAGGAAGAGAAGTGAAGAGACAAGCAACAAGGTTTGTGGATTCTTGATACGCATAAGATGGTCCTTAGATTCATTTAAAGAAAATCTAAGCTCTCTTTTTGTGTCATTCTAGTGGCTGCTCTCACTTTCACACAATCATATGTAGGTGTTCGGTCATATTAACATACATGACCGAACACTATATATATGTTGAGAATTGGGGCATCGTTAATCGATAATTGGGCTCCAAAACTTAAACTAGTTTAAATAATTTAAATAAATGATTTACGTATCAAAAAAAAAAATTTAAATAATTTAAATAAATGATGATATCTTTTCTTTTTTTTTTTTTCTTTTTTTTTTAATATAGGAAATATAAAAGACCAAAAATGATGTTGAGATTGAGTTGTTATTAAAATCATATATTATCATAGGTTATTAAAATTTTAAAATAAGTAATATTTATTTTAATTTTTTTGAAACTTTTGGTACTTAAAGTTTTAATCTGATTGTATATTAATTTATTGGAATTTGATAATAGAGTTTATGTTATATTAAATTGAATTAATCATTTGATGTATTTATTATGACACATGCTGAAAGTATATTATATGACATGTAACACTTTTGTTGAATCACAATAGCTCAAGTACAATTAGGTAAAACCTAACTCTTATCTTCAAAAGGAAAAAAATAAAAATAAAAAATAATTATAGCAGCTAATTATGAAAGGAATTTAAAATAACTAGTGATATATTTTAATTTCTAGAAACTTTTGAAAATAATAATTTAGTCAAAATAATATTTTTAAGCACTAAGCACTATTTTGTTAGTCATGATAAAAGTTTTAGATGTAGATAAAACACATGGGTAAAGCAACCACTTGTGCAGCACAAGGAGAAAAAGAAAAACGAAAAAAAAGAAAGGTGGTCACTTGTCATAACCACAATGTAGAGTACACATTTTTTCCTTTTCTTTTTATATTAAATGATATGATATGGTATATGTAGGGACTCAAATTGTCTTGGACTCCGGACAATAAAATTTGTAGAGTGTGGGCGTAAGAACTAGCTCCGGTTAATAGAAAAAGACGTCGATCTTCTGCAGCAAAAGGAATTTCCCAGGTAATAAAGGTCAGACGCTCTCTCTCTTTCTTCTGGCTCTGCTTTCAGTGCTCTTTTCTTCTTTTTTCCAAAAGTCCTCCTTCATGTATTCTGACTCCACTTTATATACTACTCTCCCCGTCTTGCCTTCACCGTCCACGTGTAAGTTCCCTTCTGGAAATTGCTTTCTGTCCCATCCTGAACTTCCCGGATCCTCCGCCAAGTGGTTGTAAGGTTGCTTAACTGTGGTTCAGGTATCACTTCCACATTAATGCGGCCAGGGAGTTGGTAGGATGCATTTAATGTGGAGGTGACACCTTCTTAAGAGGCATTCGTTACCTTTTCCGGTTCATTCTTTGATCGATACCCATTAGTTTAGTTCGCGTGCGATTCCGTGACGTTTCTTGATAACTGGAATGGTTACGTTACATCCATCTCGTAGGCCGGTTTGGGAGACAGATCTCATCCTCGGACTAAGAGGTTTCCTCGGACAAATGAGCGTCCTCGAACTGGGCTATTGGGCCATGAGCCCATCTTCCCTGGACATTGTTAATTTTTCGAGTAACTGGCCCCACAGTATAATATGCTAAAAGACTAATTATTTTAGATTACATTGTTTGAAATTTATGCAAGTGGCTTGGGAATAAACAACAACCTTAGGTGAAATTAAACCCACGTGAATAGATGAAATCATATTAATTGTCTCTCAATATCTCCCAAAATGTGTGGTTCATGAGAAAATAAGATATAAATAATTTTTTTTACGAAAATTAATTTAAGTTCAATCTACAATTTTGAGTTAATGATAAGAGAAAGATGAATTTAATTTAAACTTAAAAAGTATCTTGACATGGGAACTTGAATTTCATGAAACACCATAATCATTACGTTTGAGTATAGATCAATTTTTAATTAACCTTAGTTTCTCTATTAGTTTCTGGTTGCTCGAAGTGATTCTCTAACTTCGAAGACTCGGGCTTGAGATCCAAAAATCCCTAATTTAATAGGATTTTTGGGGAAATGAGTGAATTAATTAACAATATGGGTCATGCTAACGAGTGCTCTTAGGGCACTCTTTAAGAATCTATTTTAAAAAAATTTTGACATCAATTTTATGGGAAATAAAAAAAGCTGTCAAAATATTAATTATTTTTTTTTTCTTTTCCCATAAAAACTTTCTTTAAATGGATTCTTAAAAAGTGACATTTCCCTAACAATATTAATGAGAGAATCCTAAGTGATTAAGTTCCTAAATGACTAAGTCAAATTATTAAGCCCCAGTTACAAAGACCAAGTTATCAAGCCTAATTGAACTAAACTGATTTCAGGTAAATCATCTCGAAGTGAACTAATTTGGAGTAAATAACCTCGAAGTGAACTAATCCCAAAAAAGTCATCTTGAAGTAAAGTAAATTGCTAAAAATATAATAGATTAAAGCTTAAATGATTACTTAACACTAAATTGATTTGAAGCAAGCAGGAGATCAAATTAGACTTGAACAAACAACTAAATTTTGCATCAAACTAATTGAATGCTTGATTAGATAAGATCGCAAGTACAAAAAGGGAACGAACTTACAAGCATAAAGTCTTTTACAAAGCCTAAGAACTACTTGAATTATCTAAGAACTACTAGATATCCCTAATTTAAGCACAATTGGTTTCAGAAGTGCTCTAATGTGTTATTAGTTGTGCGTGGTGTCCTTTACTTGTAGAATCATCCCTTATTTATACTTGAGGCTTTCACAGTTATGCTTGATTTCTTTTTCCATATGTCCCCTTAATTAACGTCATTGCCAAGTGTCTTGTTATTAGTTGGACTTGGTAACATCATATAACCACCTTGAGACAATTGCCTCCTTTCTATCTTCATTTACTTAGCACGTGTCTTGCCATTTGACTATTTTTATTAACTGTTTGAGATAATTACCCATGTTTTCCTCGAGGTAAGTTAAGTAACTTCCCAACATCGTATGTGCCTTTAATTAATCAACTTGACTTGTCACTAATCTAGGTTTTAACATTTAGTTTAATTATATTCAACTTGTGCATCTATGATAACTACTTTTTTTAAGTGGTTGATCTTACTCTTCCTTGTGTTTTGCAACTTAATTAATTAACAAGTTCTTATATTACCGCAAATAGACTCATTTTTATCACAACTTTCCTACGTGGTAGATTGTAACTGGTTATTTGTCACTTTCAAATGAACCCACAACTTTTTATTCGCTAACCACATTAGACACATGAAAAGCTGTAACGAGTGATGACAATTGTGCACATATTTTTGTGATACTAAATTTTTTTAATAATTATTTGGCCCAAGTCAGTGCAATATCATGTTTATGTCTATTATCTTCTTTAGTTTTAATCTCTCTTTAATTTTTTTTTTTTAATTTTTACATCATCTTATCTCTACCTTAATTCTTTTTTACCCTAACCCCTCTATATATTCTTATCTCTACCTTATTATTTTAAATTTAAGAACAAGGAATTACTTAATTTTAACCCCATTCAAAGAGTCTTATCCATTTTTTAAAACCTCCCACATAGTATGTATCTACAATCTCACAAGTCATTGTTTAAAAAAAAAAAAAAAAAAACAATCGCACAAAGTCACAAGCATAGACTGTGGGCCTCACATCATCACTGACTCGCGAGGGGGCTAGAACTTTGGATACATGGAGAAAAATAAGAATTGCAATCCAATCATGTCGGATTCACTATTCAGAGCACTTTTTGGTACTCTCAAGAAAAGAACATACGAAGCCTCAGCCGGCCCTCAAGATTGTTCCAGATTAGCCTCAACCCAAATCACTTTCCACGAAGAAGTCTCAGCAGCCCCAAGTCCGGTAACCCAGCAACAGCTTATTCAAATGTTTTGGAAAAGTGATTACTGATTTTATCCCACTATAATTTAAAAGGAAAAAGATAATCCATGGATGAGGATTAGCCAGTTACAAAGATTTGAAATAGTTGAAAAAAAATGAAAAGAAAAATTGATACAACGAAACACACAAAGCACCATATTATATGTAGTTACATTCAACAAACACCAATGAAAGTAAATTTGAGGAACCAACTAAGCATATAGAAATCAGATTACATAGAGAAAACATCAAGGAATCAAGTAGATCACAAACACACTCACATCAGAGAAAAAAAAAAAAAGGAGAACCCATTAATTTTTAGATAGCAGGATTGGCATAAGCTTGGAGAGCGTCATCAGTAAGCCTGCAAATCCTCCACTCTTGCAAGACCTTAGCACCTATTTCCTCATAGAACTTGATAGCATTCACATTCCAATCAAGCACCGCCCACTCCACTCTCCCATACCCCATCTTCACAGCTTGAGCAGCCACAGCTGAGAGTAGCATCTTCCCAAACCCTTTCCTCCTATAACACTCCCTCACGAACAAGTCCTCCACGTAAAACCCTGGTTTCCCCAAGAAAGTCGAGTAGTTCGGAAAAAACAAAACAAACCCACCAACCACAACGTCAAAGCCACAATCTTTATCGTTGGATTTGAAGGTTTCGGTTTCTGGGTCATCGATAGGGAGGTCGAGAGTGATGGTTTGGGTAATGGGGGAGAAGAGAGCTGAGTGTGTGTGGAGTTGGGGAGGGAATGGGGTTTGGGAGAGTTCGAGGATGAAGACAGTGAAGGATTGGAAAGGTGGGGAAGTGAAGAGTGTGGAGGAGAGGGAGGCTTCGGTGGCGGAGCAGTGGTGGGCAAGGTGTTCGAAGTTGGCGAGCTGGTGGATGAGCTTGTGGATGTGAGGGACGTCCGATACGGTGGCGAGACGGATGCGTGTGAAGAGAGGATAACCTATTGGGGTTGGGTCTGGTAGTGCTGTGGCAGCTGGGGTTGGAGCTGGTGGTGGTGCAGCTGCGGCCATTTTGAGTGTGTTTTTTTGGTTCTTTGTTGTTGGTTTGGGAAAGTGAGAAAGTTGGGGTTTCTAGTTTCTGCACTTACAATTACTCTTCAAGAATCTACAGTTACACTAGTTGAGTTTTGGTTTGGTGGTGGAAAGAGGAGGTAAGAAATTTCGATGAGATTAATGGAGGAGAGTTTTTCTAACTTGTACGGTAGTTTATAAAAAAGTTTGTCTTTGGAAAAGCAATGGGCTGCTGGAAGACGTAACTAGGCAGCTGTTTGTTAAAGATTTGATCTTAGCAAAAGAAACGTACAATTTTTGTTAAAATATTTGACTAATAAGAATTTTAGTGTGGTACGTGGAAATTTCATACTTAAAACAACAAAGGCAAAAATGATTTGTCTCTCTTGGATAGTTGTGTCAAAGATTAAAATAATTCAGACCCACTTGAAAAAAAAAAAAAAGCAATCCAATCCCACAGCACATTATCCAAATCCACCTCTAGACAAGCGAAGAGACCCACAAAAGCACAACAATGGACTTTTCTAGCCTGATCAATGGTACCTATCTCGTCTGTCTCCTCCAAGAAGAAAGAAAAATACAAAAGAGAAGAAAGTAAAAGAAAGGCGTCAATATTCATTTCATATCTACATTTGGCACATTGTCAATCTCGAACAGACTCTTAACTCTAGCGTTGTTTGATCATTACCCCTCAAAACAAAGAGTGGTAATGTAGTCCCACGATTCATCTGCTTCATCCATTTACCAAGGGACAACAAAGAACATAGTATCTATCCTCACTAGTACAAAAAAATGAGAATCATCTTCTTAGATAACCAAATTAGTAGGTCTGACAATTTTGGCCAGCCAGGATTTGGCCACCCAACATGTAGCATTTCTCTTTTTTTTATGTTTTTTGGGGAGAGCTTCCTCTCCTGCTGATGATGCTGCTGGATCCTAAACGAAGAATCCAGAGAGATCAAGACCCTTAAGACTTCTCAACTATCAATGCATACAATTGATTGGAGAATGCCCACCTACAAAATGATCAATCTATGTGCCTAACACTACACCTAACCAGAACAATGTAAACTACGTGTAACCCTTCGGCCTCAGAAACCCCACTTGCTTATACCCATAATATATATTACAAAACCAACTTGAACAAAGAGGACATATCTTCAGGCAGGTGAGTTCACATAGTGCCCTGTTTTCCGTCTGTGCCTGCTGTAATCTGATACGAACCTGAAAGAAAGGCCACATCCCTCAACCTTGCACTTGTATGGGCGCTCACCAGTGTGCACACGTATATGCTCAGTCCTAGCCCATGCCCATTTGAACGACATGGTGCAACCTTTCCAAGGGCACTTGAGGGGCCTGTCATCGTCATGAACACGTTTGTGAAGCATTGCATACTTGTGATTGCTGAACCTCTTCCCACACCCTTCATGTGGGCACCGGTTGCGTTTGTGCAAGAGAAGCTCCGCCTTTGTTTTGAAACTCATGCGGCAGCCTTCAAGGTCACACTTGTGAGACCCCGTTGAGATTTTATTCTTAGGAGGAAGAGGAACATCTGAAGCTTTGCTCACCTTCTTTCGCACCAACTTCTCCTCAACTATTTTACCGGTGTCAATTCCACATCTACTGGTTGCATCCTTCCCAGCCCTTGGCCTCAACCCTTCACATGGACTCCTGATAAAGTCACTGCAACCGAACTTGTTTTCCATCAAATGGTCTGCTTCTCTTTTTCGTTTTCTTCTTTTGTCTGTGCTTGATCTGGGTTTTAAAAGAGTGGACTCAATGCTTTCAAGCTCTCTATCGTCCTGTGATGAACAAACTTCTTTGCGAAGCAGGTTTTCTGCAACATGGGTGTCTCTTTGGATTCTGGAACATTTCTGGATTGGGGCAGGACTAGGCGGATTTATAAGTGTATCATACTCAGAAATCTCCTCCTCATTTTCATTTGTCAACTCTTTCTTTTGCTCCAATTCATTATCTAAAGTCACTCCACCACTCAAATTTTCCTCAGCATCGATCCCTCTTGGAACTTTGTAACATTCCCCTCCTGAGACAGTTACAGGCTCTTTTTCCACTTGCGTAATGAAACTAGGGATGGGCATCCCCTCATCTGTTCCATCTGAAGTCCGGATATCTTGTTGCACCTCAGTGTCTAAAGTCACACCATCATGCAAGTCTTCTTCAGCAGAGCACCCTCTTGGAACTTCAGGACATTGTTCCAGTGATACACAAGGCTGACTAACTTCCATTGGTGAAACAGAACTTGAGACAAGTTCCTCATTATTTCTGTCTGGGGAATGGATCTCTCTTGATGCAGGAGTAGGCTCATTTGTCAGTATAACATAACTTGAAACTGGTTCATCCTCAGTACTTCCATTTTCAGACTCAAGTTCTTGCTCCACTGCATCGGAAGACATGGCAATACTAATGTCTTCTGCAGCACAAATCTCTGTGGGACCTTCAGCAACATGGGGAGTTGGAGGTTTAGAAAGATCAGAAACCTCATTCATCAAAACATCCCCTTCAGTTGAAACATTGCACTGTCCTTCAGAAACCAGATGAAAAGACTCATTTATGATGCTGATTTTTTCCTTACTTTGATTCTCTGCCTGCATTCCAGACCTCTCAGTTGCAATGATAAGTGGACTACCACATTTTTTGGCATTAGTTGTCTTGTCCTCCTCCTTGGTTTCATCAGTGCTCTTGATCTTGTGTTGCATCTCAGAACCATCCCATGTTGCTACATTACAAGCTTTGCCATCAATGTCAAAATCATCCAGAGTGTGATTCTCACTCTGTGTCTCAACAACCACTAGTGTATCAGAGGCAAGGGAATCTTCAATTCGGGATGGAGCAGAATTCAAGCTCCTACCACTGGTAGCTGCAAACCCTAAGGATTCATGCTGCATTTCAGACACTCCGGAAGCACTAGAGAAAACAAATCCTGCATCACTTTTGGAATTTCCTTTGTGAGAAAGGTCATTTTCAGTAGCCTTCCCACTTTGCTTATCGCGGTCTCCATAAGTAGCAGCTGAAACATCTTTTGACAGATTCTTTCCAGGGCATCCATCAATTGTACTTGCACCTGTGGAACCACCCAGTTTTAACTTAGGATTCCTTCTTGAATATTGAATTAGTTTTTTTTCATTGTTGACAATGATGCCATTTGACCTTCCCCCCAACACTTCATCCTTCTTTGATTGAGCTGTGTCGCACAATTTACCATGGGAAGAATGGTTTGACTTTCTTGAGCGTGATCTTCTAGACCGCCATTTGACGGTCAAGCATTCTGAGGTGGCACTTTTTTCAGAGAACAATCCACCCAATGTCAGTGCATGCTGTACTTGCATAGATGGAGAGTTCTTTCTGACCTTGGCACAATACCGTAAATTGATACCCAGTTTTGATGTCCAGTCTTCTCCGCATTCATCATGTTCTTCATCATCAATTGCAAGATCTATCAAGTTCAGATCTTCTTGGGATGCAGTATCTAATGGAACCTCATTATAATCAAAAGGTTTACCAATTTCCTCAGAAACGGCCACAGCATGTGCCTTCATTTTCTGATAGTCTACATAAATTAAGAAAATTGAAGAATAATTATTGTTGAAATCTGGATGGCGCGCATGTATGCTCATAATGGTTGGTTGACAAATAAAAAGATGTGTCAAAGATTAATAGTAAACAGAAAGTGGGTATTAAACAATAACTGAATGTGTCTCATTTAGATATTAATTAATTTCAACATCATTCAGAAACCAGGTTTATCCTTGAGAGAGGTAAAAAAAAAAAAAAAACAAATATCATAAAATAGAAAAGGGAGAAAGTGATTAACTTTAAAATTAGGGGTGGGTATACAACTGTAATTTGCAGCATAAATCATTGACATAGTTAAAGCCTATCTTACCTGAATGGCAAATCATAAGCATGTTTACTCCACCTTTTGACTGCAAGAGTTCCACAATCTCAATGGCATGCTCCAGGCAGAAAATCCGTGGCCTCAGAAATTTACTAGAGGTGTTCCATTGCGTGTCAAATTTGGTTAATAGTGACATTTTCAGATCCTTTGGTGGTGGAAAAACATCAGGAACAGGAGGGAGATTCTCTGCAGAACAAAGCATTAATTAACTCAGTACAGCACTTGAAGAGGCTGAGTTTAGGGGTCAAAAGGATTAATCCTATTCAATTTCATGTTTTCGTTTGCTTTGATGAGAAGCTACTGACACCAGTTGAAGATACATTTAAAAATGTCATTCTTCCCCACGGTTGTTTGGTCTGCTAATACATCTCCATAAGATGGGAGCCCAACTTATATAATGTGGAGACTTAAGACTAGTTCTATGCATTCTTCTACAATTCTTTTTTACACAGTTTTATGTACAACACATTTAGCTGATTCAGGGTCATGCCAGAAATACGAGTAGAAGTGGTAAATGTGTACATGTAGATGCTAGAATCAATGACAAACCAATCTAACAATATGATAGGCCACAACATGGTTACAGAATGAAGTACGGTTTTAACATATAATCCAGAAAAGTTCAATGACAACTTACTTTTGACAGAATAAGATTAAAGAAGTGATTGAAAATGTGAGCAAATTACCAGGCAAGAAAGTATGTAGACCAAATACCTGGAATATTGCTCTTAATAGACCCATCACGATCTGGAGAGGAACAAGCATTCTCAAGTCCTGAGACTCTGGGGCCTCCTTGAACCAAACAATGATCCATGGGCTGAAGTTTCAGGGATGCTTCTTCAGATGGTTGTACCACAGACATAAATGGAAAACCAAGTATTCCACAAGCCACACATGCCAATGTACCCGAATCAACTTGAAAGTCACATGATAAATCGTCACCATCCAGAGATAAATCATTGAGAGTCTCTATATACAAGTTCATCTCGTGAATCAGATCGTTCTGAATATTATTGTTGTTTTCAGTATGAATATGGGAAGCATTTTCCCTTGGTGAGGTAGAATCAGTAGCAACTATGCTGGGCAATTGAGAATCTCTACTTGGATATGGAAGTAAATCAGCATTCCATAAAACAGCATGGCAAGTTGATACTTTTCCAAGAAGATTAGATAGCTTAATGTTTTCTTTTAGAATATCTTCTATAAAAGCCTTCTTTACTAACAATTCTCTTTCTTCCTTTTGACGATCTCTCAGACGAGAACTGCGCACACCTGGTAGTAAGGATCTTGGCACTCTGGCATCAAAACAGTCCAGCAAATCAAACATAAGAAATGACTAAAGATATGGTATCCACATGATATTTATATGGACACAATAAGCAAAAACATATGATGTAAAAGCAGCATCGCACAAAGTAAGAGCAAATGCAACCAAAGTATCAATTTCAAATGCGAGGTGTACAGTAGAAATCTGCCTAGTGAGCCGTTATTACTCATCTATGGCCCTAAGCAACAACTGATATGTTAATTATAACAGCACCATCTCCACAGAGAAACTCTTGTAGTTTCAACTGCCCCCGCAGCGACTCTCTAATGCACTAAATAAAAGGAAGAGCATTTTCTTTTAAGGATAAAAAGGAAAAATTAACAGTTATTACATATTTCAGCTAATTCCACTTTCCAAACACAATTACACATTCCCTTCAAAGAATTTATTATATGAAAAATGAAAGTAAAACAATAATGCTCAATTATCAGTTTTCACAAGATGTGCATTAAGGCCCAACTCATTTCATTAGGACCAGTCTAATTATAAAGTTTCCAGCCCATATTCAGAATTAAAGCATATTTTGAAATATAACTAATGAAATAATAAAAAGAAATCCCCCTCGACAATTGCAACTCTTACAGAATCAGAAGTACATTCATAAACTATTTTACAAATACATAAATTTACATATTATCCTGGAAAAAATCAAATTAACATCTGTAAACATGTTTCAGAAGTTGTGAACCACCAAGATGAATGGCTGGAAACTTTGATGGTCACAGATACCTGAGTCTGGCCATTGAACATCAAATATTTGGAAAGAGAATCTAATCTTGTAGAGGAATTAGGCAAGAATACTACAATCAATAAACATTCATGAGAATTATCTTGTATAGATCTTCAGAGAGCAGTCTAAGAAGCAATGTGGACAGGATATTTCAGTCACTAATTTTGCTCAACAACTTAGGATCAACAGAATATTTGAAGGAACTATAGTGAGCTAACCTTGAGACAAAAGACATGGTCAGCAGGTATAGCAGCTGCTGATGAGAGAGCATGGGAAGATAATTCATTGCAGCTCTGCGCACTGCAGCTTCCTTGGCTACTGTGAGCCATTGTGGGGTTCCGAAGTTAGCAGCTTCCCCACAATTGAAACCTAATTTACAAAAGGCAGGCTATAATAATCCATTAAAAGGATAAAAATGAATACACTCTGAAAGAAAAATTCAAGGAAACTTCTTGTAATAGCAACATGCCTAATATAATCAGGCTCTCTAGTTAACTCTAGTCACTGAGACATTGATATTCTAAGAGCAGAATAAACATACAAATTACTGTTACAGACATCAATCAGAAACGCCAATGTTGAAAGGGAAGATAAAATAATATATATTAGCTACGACAGAAATGGATTAGCAATGGCCTGGCAGAAAAAGGTGCTTGCAAAGTCACTTGGCAGAAGAGTTGTAAGGTGTCCAATTAATTCTTTTGAGCATTTTAAGTCCAACTACACATTTTCAGCTCATTTGCAATCCAAAATGGTCCTGCTCACAAAAAATTTGAATCCTTTGCTTTTACTAGAAACAAAATAAATGGAAATTTATTCATATTTTGTAAACTTACTTCCACTCCAAATTTTTACAGAACTTCCATCTTCTAGGTTGTCTTAGATTAACATGTGTTTCTCCAAGTACCATACACCAGGTGGAATGTCTTAATAAAGTAAGATCAGTATGTTCAGGGCAGGAGTTTATAAGTTAAAGAATCATATCTCCAGAAAAATATTGAAAATATGAAAACTATAAAGCAATTACCGTGGCTGAATCCTACATGGTAGGCCCTTGGAAAAGTCACGACAAATTCACCAGGATTCTGTACTAACCTAAAGGAAAAATAAGAACAGACATGAGTACAGCTATAACCCTCACATAAATTTTAGAATGCTAATTTGAAAGAAAGCAACCCACCTACAACATGGAATGCCCGATGCAACAACTACCTCAGGTGATAGAAGAGTTGTCTTCTCGCCCAATAATGTGAGTGCAGCTGGAGATAAGAGAAACTGGGCCTGAGTTACAAAAATGCTATAGAAGTGATAAAATCAAACTAATTTCAGATTGAAATGAACTGTCTACATTAAAGAAAGTAAAATAAAATGGCCAGACTAAGAACTGTGCCCCTATTTTAAAAAAAAAAAAAAAAAAAAAAAAAAATCAATGAAGATTTGGCAAATTTTGGACAGTAAATTCCAGCTGTGTCAGGACAGAACAGCAAATTAATTACTTTGCGAAATTGCCAAAAGATCAAAATTATTTGTGGGACCAACTTTCGATTAATGCTTCACCATCTTAAATTATTTAAAAAATCACCCTCCTACAAGTGGCAGGTCCAATTTAGAACAACCTAATTGAATTTAGATTCCGTAAATTTAAAGTACTTCTTTGGGTATATATTTGAAATTCTATTCTATATTATTCATTTAATTATTTATTTTTGAAACCATTCTATATTCATATCAATTATGAATAACTAAGAATGAATAATTAATAGCCAAGATCTCAATAGCTTACTAAATTCTTAAACATGTGCAGTTCCTGCTTTGTGAGACCGCCTAGCTTACAGGTTAGAGCATTGCGTTTGAAATGCAAAGGTCCTTAGTTTGAACCCTGTGGATGGCTTTTCCTTAATTGCTTGCCTTTTGACACAATTCCAATTCAATTTGAGAATTAACAACTCCTAAACCACAGATAAAAGTACGGTCATTTGGAGTAGTTTAAGGGTTATTGAAACTCAACGGTTCGCAACCCCTGCCCTGAACCTAACCAAACACTCATTTCTTTACTGTCCAAATGGATAATCACTGACTGTGTGTGAATTACCAATTGAAAAAAAAAAGGAATTGTAAGTCATTCATCAAGTAAAACATCAATTGATAACAGGATAGAGATGATATATTCAGCGAAAAGATAAACATGCTGGCTAAATGAAGTATAATTAGGAAAAAAAAGGAAAAAAGAATTACATTCAAATGGTAAAACAAGAGCTATAAATGCTTCAAAATCTTAATAGCAAAAAAAAAAAAAAAAAAAAGGCTTATGTAGTGGCTCATCATTTGAAAGCCTACATGGTCCAACCAAGTCAGTCACTTGTGCTCACTGTCATATCACATGGAAACAATGTTGAGTCATAGATATGCACAATTCAGGTATATCTATTGACAAGTGGCTGTGCAAGATGGGGTAAATGCCAGCAAAAACATTGTGAAACCCTGTTATTGTTTAAACAGAGCACTCCTTTCCATCTATAAATAATACAGAAATATAGCCTTCATTATTAAATTTTTTTGCTTTGTGAATATAGAAAACCCCAAATTAACATTCCAAGAAAATCTGGCAAAAATATACTAGAGTTTGGCAAAAATATGCTAGAGTTTGTCAAATTAGTAAACTACCAAAACATTTTCCTAAATAATCATCTAAAAAAATTACATACCTAAATGATCAATGTTGACACCATAAGCCTCAGAGCGAATGACTTCCTCAAAATCAAATGCATAATCTCCAGGGACTGCATACCAAGTTTTTGCAGAGCCAGTATGGAGAAAATTCATGCTATGAAGCTCATGATCTTCAACGTGCCAAGCAAACCAGCTGAAAAGCATACCAATGTAGACCATAGGAGAAGTAACACCTGGAATATCATCCGGCATGAAACGTGTAAGTGAGCCGGGTGAACGTGCAATTATTTGTAAGTTCCATGGACTGTTTGATAGCTTCCAACCCGCAGTACCTTCCATCTCATTAATAGCACTTGAGCTCTTTCGCCTAGAGCATCGTGAAGTGTCATCTGATAACAATGTTGATGAAGTAGTAGGTGGCTTTGGTGTCTCCAAAGACATATCAGGTTCATTTTTGGCAGAAGAATCTTTGATCTCACCATTAGGGGAATCCGTTACACTATCTATCTCATTATTCTTGCAGTCAGAATTCTCTTTACTCCTTTGGTAAAAATTCCTCTTCCTCCTCCTCCTATGAAAATACCGAGACTGACCCTCCGGTTCTCCAAACCCAGATCCAGGAATATCATTTGCATACTCCACATAGATTGGCTTCTCAGAAGTTGCCTTCCAAAACATTGCTTCTACAACCAATGGTGATACCTCCTTAACCATTCCCAATATACTCCGCGAAAAAACCTTAGACTTAGACTCAAACTGTTCCAATGTATATATCTCCCCACTTTGCCATACTTGCTTATGAACACCCAATTGGGGACTCTGCGCCGCCCCTTTTGTTCTCTTCACACTCTGCCCCAATTCTTGGTGCCTGGTAGTAAACACAGCCCGTGCCTCCCCCTCATTACCACCATCCCCAGAACCCGTTTTCGACGAAGAACAAACACCCGGACAATTCACATCAGAACCCAATTCCGGCGACTTTGAAAGCGACTTATTCAAGTTACAAAACACATATTTCTTAGAAGGCTTGGGCAATGGTGGGATAATCTTACAAATACCAAAGGCACTAGCTTGCTTCTCAATTTTCGATATATAGGCAACTGGGTCAGCAAATTCAGTGTCAGTTGGCCTAAACTCAGGTGCCAGGGGCAACCCTTTTAGCCAACTGGGTATTTCAACATTACCCATTACACAACCAAGATTTTTCTCAATACCAACGCATGAAATGGAATTCAATAGTATACAATTACAGTACACCACATTAACAAGGGTGGTACTCAATCATACACAATAAACAAAGCATTATTGAAAAAGAAAAAAGAAAAACCCTAGATTGGAACATTAATGGTGAAAATTGTACATGGGTTTTGTTGTGATTGAAAGATGAACCCACATTAAAGCATGGAAAATTTATTATCAAACAGCAAAAATGCAAAGGGCAATTTAGCAATAGAACCTGAAACAGCGAAGGAATAGTGTATGATTGACCTTCTAAAAGCACCACACAAGGGGAGAGAGAGAGAGAGAGAGAGAGGAGATGTTTTTGTTTGCCTAGGTTTTGAGTGACAATTCTTAGCCGGCGCAAGATAGCGTGCTCTGTTGCGATCAGGCTAGGTTACGCCGGGGCGGCATAGTGCACGGGTCGGTGGTTTCGTTTGGTCTAAGGTTTGAGGCGAATGGGGTTTGGAGGTGTTATATATACCATCGGGCGCACGTTAGCATGAAGCGCCGAGCGGCCTGCGCTGTATGGATAGGGATTTCTATGGTGTGTAACAGGAGTACGTTGTAGAGTGTTGATCAAAATAATTTTCATTTTTTTGCAGATATTCATATTTGAGATCAGAGAATCCTTGTGGGGTCCATATTAATTTCCTCACTTCCCAACTTGACGTGGCACTATTCATCGTATTCAACTTTTTTTGAGTTCAATGGCTAACACATTTTCAAACCTCATTTTTCATTTTTTTTTAATATTAACTTCACCTTTATTTTATAGTTTTTTTTTTTTAAATAAATCAATTCTAATATATATATATATTATTAATAAGAGAATTTTTTTTGTTTCGTCTTTAATTTTTAGCGAACCAAAATATTCTCATACAAATTTTGAAGTAATATACCCTTTAGTGTTGTTGTTGTTGTTTTTTTTTTTTTTTTTTTTGTTTCGTCTTCAATTTTTAGTGTACCAAAATATTCTCATACAAATTTTGAAGTAACATACTTTTTAGTTTAATTTTTTTTTCCCTACAAAAAAGCAAAAAAGTTTAAAATAGTAACACTATTTCATGTAAAAAAGGAGAAAAGAAAATTGTTGTAAGGACCCGATTTGAACTCCTATCTCAAAAGGTGTATGGATTCAAGCCCAAAAAGCCAAAAACAATAAATTTGTAGAGTATATGTTGGAAAACTAGGTTTTAGTGAATTAAACAACGAGTCAATAGATTTTGATGACAAAGAAAGGAATATTATAAACGTTCTTTAAAGAATAACGTCCTCGGCCAAATTCGAGGAGACTGATTTTTCTATATTGCTTTTGAAGCTTTATTACAAATCTAGTTCTAGGTTGCTACAGTATTTCTTTCTTGTTTTTCTGATCCCCCTTCCTTCAGGGGTCTCTTCCATTATATATCTCCCTACTGATGATCTTGGTCTTCCATTTGTTAATCAGCCTAGCTACCACTTGAGTGTCCGTCCGATCAGACACCCCTTCTGGCTTCCTGTGAGTTGTGTTAGTCAAGGCAGTACTGTTTAAGAGTCTTCTTCACATAAATGCAGCCAGAAAAGTAGCTACAATACATTAAATGCGGTGGTAACAGTTTTTCCTTAGGTACCTCCTAACTTCCACTTTTTGGTACACTCGAGGTATACGTTCCTGTCACTGGAGCTACCTAGAAGGTCGTTTTGATCAATGGGATCCATATTTGGTCCGTGTTTAGTTTGTGTGAGGAGGTATTCCTCCTTGGACCACCTTCCCAGTCATATCATGTTCATGAAGGTCTGAACTTAAACCACTAGCTACTGTTTAATCATCCTCGGATCACCCATGTTCTCGGCCAAGGCACAAGGTCCAATACCGGATTTGGGCCTTTACCCTTACAATTGTTATTCTTACCACCCATTTGTATTCCAATATTTGATTATTTGTTATCTATTTGAATTCAAATACTTTAATTATCTTTATAAAAGAATACAAAATTACTTCCTCCAAAAAAAAAACACTATCTCACGTAAAAACTACTCATTTTTATCCCAAAATTTTTATTGTTTTTTTTTTATTCTTTAAAACATTCCAATTTTTTTTTTTTTAAATCCAAATTCTATACAGTTATCACAAATCTCCATCCACTCACATTAACGTATATCATCTTTCTTTTGTTCAAATCTCAAATTTTTTACTCATCACAATTCTTATCCCAATCAATAAATTTAAATGTCCCATTGAGTTTTTTTTTTTGTTCTCTATCTTATTTTTAAACATTATTCTACGTTACCTTACCTCATTCTTTTTAAAAAATAAATATATGCAATTATTTATATATCACTCTTAAGCATTATAACACAAAACTAAAAAAACAAATAAAAAATATAAAAAAAAATCAAATAAATAAAAAAAGAGCATTATTGTAGTGCAAGACGCATGTGAAGAGTCTAGTACACACAGACACACACACACCCACACACCCACACACACACATACTAATAACATGATTCATTGTTTGGGTTTTATTATTTTACGAGCTAAAATATCCTCACACAAATTCTTAAATTCTCTAAAATACCTCTATCTTTTAGTTAAATAATTTTAAATTTAAAAACACAAACTGGTTAAAAGAATAATTTATTGTTTCTGAGTTTTAGATTTTTTCCTTTATCTTCTCTGTCTGAATTACCACTTTTTATTTTAAATTTTATATTTCAAACTTAAAACCTACTTACAAATAACTTAAAAAAAAATTCACATGCTTTTTCCTTTATCTTCTCTATTTTTATCATTTTTATCTGAATTACCACTTTTTATTTTAAATTCAAAATTTCAAACTTTAAACTCACGTACAAATAACTTCTTTTTTTTAAAAAAATAACGTAGAGAAAGATCCTAAAAATTAGGACACTATGTGTTGAGGCTGGTGTTTGTATAAATATAAAAGTGTATATATATATATATATATAATATCTTCTATCTATCTATACTATATATAAGAGGATTCCCCTCTTTCAACAGGACTTTTTTGTAGTTCAAAAATACCTCCATAAATGAAGGGTAACTTCATTTAGAAATAGGGTCATAAATGTCAAATAACAAATTTCATTTTGAATTCAAAAAGATAACTCCTAAAATTTAGAATTTTTTTCCCTTCAAGTTCAAAAAAGAAATTACAGTTACTGCTTATCTCTAAAGTTTATCATTTTTATTTGTTTGAAAAATAAATATTATATATCTCTAAATTATAATAGATGCAAATTATTAACTTTTATCCAAAAAAATAGAAGAGCTAATGCGCGCATGCTCAGAGGCTATTCTATATATAAGAGAATTCTCCTCTTTCAATTGGACTTTTTTGTAGTTCAAAAATACCCTCATTAATGAAGGGTGGCTTCATTTAGAAATAGAGTCATAATTAAATGTCAAATAACAAGTTTCATTTTAAATTCAAAAAGATAACTCCTAAAATTTGGAATTTTTTTTCCTTCACGTTTAAAAAAGAAATTACAGTTATGGTTTATCTCTAAAATTTATCCTTTTTATTTGTTTGAAAAATAAAAATTATATATTTCTAAATTATAATAAAAGCAAATTATTAGCACTTATCCAAAAAAATTGAAGAGCCAATGAGCACGGGTGCTCAGAGGCTAGTATATATGTATTATTTTTTTTTTTACATGCAGCAAGCCTATCACAACGAGCAAACCCCAATATAAGTGAACGGCCTATTATATATGACATAAATGAGAGATAATTGCTAATATCAAACCGTTGTCAAACATAATATTTTTCAGAAATATTGATGTGATTAGAAATATTTACTAAACCGCTAATAAAAACAAAAATATGTTTATTGTTGAATTTTATGGGCAAAATTTGCCCAATAATACATTTTTTAGAAAAAAATTGGGTGGCTGGCACGCGTTTGAAGTTATTTAGTAAGTTAGACTGTTTTTTAAAAATCGAGTTTGTGAAACTTGATTTCCAACCCAAAATCGAGTTTCTCAAACTCGATTTACGCCTAAAGTCAATTAAAAAAAAAAAAAAAAAAAAAGAAGGTGAAACTCGAGTTTATGAAACTTGAGTTCTATGGTTTAAAAAAAAATAACCCAAATGAAACTCGAGTGTACGAAACGCGAGTTTTGTTATTTTTTTTTTTAAGGAACTCGAGTTTCAGAAACTCGAGTTCCACTTTTTTTTTTTTTTTTTTTTTTTTTTTTTTTTTTTTTTTTTTTTAAGTGTGTTCAGGCGTAAATCGAGTTTGAAAAACTTGATTTTAGGTTGGAAATCGAGTTTCACAAACTCGATTTTCAAAAAACAATCTACCTTATCAAATAACTTCAAATGCGTGCCAGCCACCCAATTTTTTCTAAAAAATGTATTATTGGGCAAATTTTGCCAATTTTATGTTTTGTGAGAGTTAAAATATTAGTATTATTAAAAGTAAAATATATATATATATATATATATTTATAAAAGTTAGTTAAAAAGGGGGTAATTTATTATTAGTTCATTATCAATATTGGACGTTTCAATAATGACAAGTTGACGACACATGAACTTTATTCACTTAAGTGAAAATATAATATTGGAGATAAGACAACTTCTTCAAGTTTCATCAGTTTGACCAAACATGAAAGTTTCATGTTTGGTCAAACTTGAGGCTCAAAAACAATCAATCTTACAACTTTCATTTCCAAGATAAGGGGGACGATCTAGCTAAGTGCACCATAACAAAATTAGATTGCATGAAACTACTGTAAATTTCTAGTATTAACCAAAGGTAAATTAACAGTGAATTTCCTATTTCATGGGGATGCCCTATATGTCACGGGGATGCCCTATATTAAGTCCATGCCTCTTTGTGAATGTATGAGCAGTGACTACAATTGGGGGAAGAAAAAAGGGAAAGAAGAAGAGTAAGGAAAGAGAAAATAAAGCTACAGGCAAAGAAAACAAAACATAAAATATTTTGTGTTTGTATGTTTGGATGTAAGGAAAAGAAACGAGGGAAGGAAAAGGATTATCAGTTTATTTATTTTTTTTGATGAACCGGATTATCAATTTATTTGTTTCGGTATAATAAAAGGTTTTCTATAATTTCTTATGTTTGATATGACCAAAAAATGGAAGTCAATGGAAACAAGCCAATATGTCATAATCTAATGAAAGTCAATGGAAAAGCCAACCTGTCATAATCTAATGAAATTTCATTTGGCTAATCTCAATATATATGTCAATCCAAATAGTTCATATTATCTCTAGACTCAGTGTTGGGTAACATTGAGATCTTAGAACTAATCATTTGCGTTTTACAGTGGTGGGTAATACATCTATGGGTTATTTCACAATTCCTTCTGATGAGGCCAAAGATCATCAGTTAGGCCACTCATCCAATTAGGAACTTTTGATGAGCTTCTATAATTTGCAAGAAAATAAAACTAATTAAAGAGACCAACGAGTTGTGTCCTGGTGGGGGAACCTGTAAAGTTGTGATTTACAACTATTTTGTATTGGCTTTAATTCTGTGCCAAATTTGATTGTAATTTTTATTCAATCTTATGTACCCCATATTTTATGTGGGATTTCATTGTATGAGTTGTGTGTGTGAGAGAGTGTGAAGACTCAAGACAACATTGGAGATCAAATGAGTTTTCGCGGATAGCTTGCGAGAAGACTTCTCGCGAAGTGAAGCCATGTGCACAGCACATGACTGGAATGCGAAGAGTCGTGACAGCTGGTTTTCACAGATAGCTCGCGAGAGAGTGTGAAGATTCAAGACAACATTGGAGATCAAATGAGTTTTCGCGGATAGCTCGCGAGAAGACTTCTCGTGAAGTGAAGCCATGTGCATAGCACATGATTGGAATGCGAAGAGTCATGACAGCTGGCTTTTAGGAGTATTTCGCGGGTAAGGCCTTCTAGTGAGAATGTTTTGTGAGTATCTCGTGGGAAGGCCTTACTCGCAAGATACTTGCAAAACATTATGTTTTGCTATTTTGGCACATCTACTCCACTATGTCTTCACCTACACTATATATACCATCCTTACCCACATATTGAGAGGAGTACTTTCAGAGAGAAAACCCTAGCCATAACCCTTGAGAGTTAGAGATTATCATACTCACAATCCTTTACACAATCTTATATGGTTTTCCTCAACTCCTACCTCTCCATATCCAAATCCTTGAAAGGCTGATAGCCCAAACACTTACCACATCCATTCTGAGTGTAAAGTGAGGTTTTGGTGATGCTGGGAAGCATTGGAAAAAGCCATTTGTTTGGTGGATGCAATCGAGTTGAATTGTGTGATTCGGAAAGTTAGAGAAGACAAGGCTTCGTCAAGTTAGTTGGTAGCAAGAGCTTGGAGAGCTTAAGTACATGGGGTAGACTAGGCTTGGAAGGTCTTTTGTTATTCGTGTACTCCAATTTATTCTCTAGTTGATTGATTTACCGCTTAGAAGGCGATGGAGAGGTGTTTCGCCGAGTTCTTCGATTTCTTTTTCGATAACACATCGGAGTGTTATCTTGTGTTTGCATTCTTTTTTCCTACTCTTTTAGCTTTCATTTTATTGTTGATATTTGATGAATATGGCTTAGAGTAGTTATATTGTTTGATTGCTCACATTTACTCTATTCCGCATTTAGTTTAAGTTAGAGTAAAATCAACCGAGCCGTAATTTTTAATTTGAGGATCTACACAGCTCTTGTGTTTTCACACAAATTTGAGCTTTCAATTGGTATCAAAGCGGGTGTACTTGCTGTGGTTTCACTACCTAAGTATGATCCTAGACCCTTTTTAAGATGGATCGATTTCAATCACTTAATGCTTCTCCATACTTTGATGGGAGCAATTATGCATTTTGAAAAGTCTGTATAAAGGCATTTCTATGTTCCATTGATGATAGTGTTTGGGACGCTGTCAAGATAGGATGGACTACGCCGGAGGCTGCCAAATCCACATAGGATAAGGCAGTCCTTGTGGTAGTTAACGCTAATAGCAAGACTTTAAATGCTATTTTTTGTGGTGTTTCTCCTAATGGATTTCACAGGATCTCTCATGTTACAATTGCCAAGAAGGCGTGGCAAATCCTGGAGACAACCTATGAAGGCACCAAAAAGGTGAAGGACACTAAGTTACAAATGCTTACCACACGCTTCGAGAAGCTGAAGATGAGTGAAGACGACTCATTCGACTCATTTTATGGAAAGCTAAACGAAGTGGAGATTGGGAAATTCAACTTGAGAGGAAAGACAGAGGACTCTAAGATTGTGAGGAAAATTCTACGATCATTGCTGGAGAGCTTCCGTGCAAAGGTCACTGCCATCGAAGAGAGCAAAGACTTTGATGTGATTAAAATTCAAGAACTCACTAGTTCTCTTCAAATGTATGAGCTATCTCTACCATCTCAAAAGAAGAGCAAATTTCTTGCTCTCAAGACAATCAATGAGAGATTGGAAGCTCAAGACTCCTCAAATGAGGATGAGGTTGAAAAGGATGTGGCGTACCTTGCTAAGAACTTTCGTAAATTCTTAAAGTTCAAGAGAGATAGGGAGTCTTTTGAGAAAGGCAAATTCTAGAATTTCAAGAAGGACAAGAAAGACTTCAAGAAGAAGGATTCAAAAGATTCCTCTCCATCTCAAATGGTCATGTGCTTTGAGTGCAAAGGGCATGGACATGTGAAGAAAGAATGCCCCACGTATTTGAAAGCAAAAGGTAAAGTTTTTGCAACTACCCTTAGTGACTCAGATGGATCCAATTTAGATTCGGAAGAAAGTTGTGACAGAGAAGGAAACTACTCCGCATTTATGGCCATTGCACCTGTTGACTCATTGGAAGATTTGAGCCTTTTAGTGGAAGAACTTGGTGAGCACATCGAAGTAGAGTTTATGGGAATTGGGGAAGAATCCGATGATGAAGATGAAGGAAACAAGGGATTGCAAGAATCCTACAATTCTCTTTTTGAGAAAATGGGAGAGTATGCTAGAGTGGCTAGGGCAGTAATCAGAAAAATGAAGAAAGCTGAACAAGACTACAAGAGCATACCTGTGAGGTACAAAGAAACGAAGTGTGAAGTTGAGGTGCTAAATGGAGAACTTATTACTCCAAGATCAAGTTTCTTGAGCTTAAAGTGATTTAAGCTAATGCTAAAGTGGAGTGGGTTGCCTCCAAGAAGCTTGATGAAGTGCTTGCTCATTAAAATCATTTTTTTGACAAAAGCGGCTTAGGATATACCGGAGAGAGTAGTTCAAGTACAAATGTGTCCAAGGAGATGAAGTTTATTAAGGCTAAGGAACCAATGGTAGCGACTCCAAGTGTTGAGAATGTGAAGGTGGAGAAGAAGCCAAATGGAACTATTCAAAAGGTTTTGACAAACCTCAAAAACCATTTGTGGCCAAACCAAAGGCTAAAGGGAAGTCTCTCCTAAAGTCTCAAAGAGGTCCACAAGTTCAAGATTTTTTCCACCATTGTGGAATTCAAGGACACACAAGACCTAACTGCTATAAACTTCACGCATCAAAGCAAGAAGATTCTCAAAGGCTAAGAGGACAAGGAAAGGGGAATTGGAATGCCAAGCAATCAAAAGGGCGAGAAGCTGATTCCAGTTTTGGTGATGTGATGAAGATAATAGATACCATCACTTCTTGTTTGGCAAGCTTTAGCCAAAGATTTGAAAATCACAGCTCCAGTACCCAATCCTTTAAGGATATCACTCCAAACGCACATGCCATGTGGATGAAGAAAGGTACACATGCATAAGCATTAGACCATGTCCATGCATCAATTCTTCCTATATATGTTATGACTTTGGTTGGTAGTTCACTTATTTTTTTCATTTTAGCATGTTTCTTTTCAAGCTTGTTTTGTACTTGTTTTGTTGATCTTACTTTACACGTTCCGTTTTTGAGTGTGTTAAAAATTCAAAAACCATAAAAATTGAAAATTTTCTAAAAAGTTTGATTGCTTGTGTTGTGTATATCACATGTGAGTTTGGCCTAATACCTTTGTACTAATGACATAGTACATTTACGAGCTTAGCTTGTTATGTATGCACATCTATCTTTGTGAGAAAAATCTTGACATTTATGTATGATTGTTGTAAATCGATCTCCAAGCTTGTCATAAATGATGAGTCAATAGTCTTGATGGTTTTGATACATGCATAGACTTATACCTATATATCTTCCCACACATTTATGTTTTTGCTTTATAGCTCAACCAAATGTCAAATATCGAAAAGAGATAAAGAGCTGCAAAAGCCGTCGCACATACTAGTATTTGACTGGGAAAAAGGGAAAGCGACTTGTATTGAAATGTATGATGCCCAAAAAGTCAAAGGCTTACTCTCAAAATTGAAATATCAAAATTTCAGGCATCGATCTCAAAATGAGATGTATTGTTCATAAATGATCAAAAGTTATGAGTTGAAAGAAGCCAAAAGTAAAGCTTCAAAGATATGTAATCATTTTCTTGTGGGAGGTCATATATATTCAATTCTATAATTGAGATAGACCACTTGACTTAGTACTAGTTGTGTATGACTTGATATCGAATTGATCATTGAAGCTTCACTCTGGATTAAGGAATTTTCCACATTTGATTCACACACACAACACACAAGACTTTTGTTCAATGAATGCTTATTTCATTTGTGTGATTGTACATGTTCAAATGTGATGTGTATACTCAATTACTTGTCGATTAAGCCCAAAAAGATTTTTGAGTATTTTGTATGTTTTTGAAAGTGTTTTTCATGCTTTCGTGTTTTGAGTTTTTGTTCAAATTGCATTTTCTCATGTTTTTCATCAAAAACTTCTTGAGAGGCATTTTCGCGAGAAGCTCATGAGTAAGCTCTTCCCGCAAAAATGGGTTAGACAAAAAATGAAAACACCAAATTTCAGATGGAAACTCTCGCGACTGTCTCGCGAGTAAAGGCTACTCGTGAAAATTTTTGTGCTTCAGAGGCATTTTTCGCGAGTAATTTTATGAGAAGCTAACCTATGAAAAACGTGTGTTTTCAGTTTTTAAGAGCTGATCAAGACATTTTTTTTTTTTAACACAAAATTTTCCCTCACTTTGCCTCCCTTGAGCCTCTCTCAACCCTAAACCTATTTTCACTCAAAAACCTAACCAAATCTCAAGTGCAATCTTCTCAAAATCATATCTAAGGTATGTTTATTTAATATTTTCTCTTTATTTACTTAGATTATGCCTTAGATTCTAGGTTTTGCTTGAGATGGGTTCTTTTGAAAAAAGGGTTGGAAACTTTAAGTTTTGTTAAAAAATTTTCAATTTCTTGATTGGGCTTTGTCCCATTTGGTTTGTTTGTGTTTGTGTTGGCCCCTAGTGTTTAACATGTATTTAGGCAAGATTCATTCATGTTCATGCATTGCTTACATGTTAGTTTTGTTGGTGCATACCAAGTGTTTGATAAAATGCCCAAATGACATTTTGGTGTTGTTTTGGACTCCAATGAGTACCAAACTTTGGGGATTACCAAGATTATACATGTTTATCATGTTTTGATCATTGGTTGTGTGTTTTACACACTTTGACCTAAATGTGCTTAGTCATGCCTTACACATGCATCACATATGCACAACACATGCACACTTGATGCACACACTTGTTCACTTGTCAATTTTTTTGCATTTCAATCATGCTAGATATATGTTATTACATGTTTAGCACTTACAACATGAATGTGTAATATTGTTTATGTCTTTTCAAGAATTTTATGTTTCTTCTAAGAACTAACTTGGTACTAATCAAGTTTGTGTTCTTGCTTTTGAGTTTTTGCACTTGTTCCTTTGTGTTTGTGTCTGTTTTTGCAGATGTCTCCTACTAAGCACTCTGCCACAAAGAAGGGATCAAAGCATCCACGAACTGACTTTGAAAACTTCCAAACCATTGAGGCGGACATGAACTACAATGATTGCTACAAGAGTGCCACAACCATCATGGAAAGGGCTGTCAAGATGGAGACCCTTGAAGGCACTTTCATTCCTGAAGTGTTCAAGGAGAGAACTTGGACAAAGTTGCTAAATCCAAGTGGAAATGTCTATGTTGAACTCATAAGGGAATTCTTCGCTAATGCCATTGTGGAAGGAGATCGCATCAACTGTTGGGTGAGGCAAAAAGAGTTCTTTATCACAAGAGAATCAATCCAAGAAGTATTGGAAATTCGTGCACCATCTCAACAAATTTCTATCCAATACGAAGATAGACTGGATTCTATTGAGCCAATGGCAAAAATCCTTGGTGGTACTCTTAAAAAGACATCATTGAACAAAATTCCCTTCACTCCGGAGATAAGGACTTTGGTCTATATTATGCTCTCCAACCTCTACTCGGTGATGAATTTGACCACACTGTCAGGACCAATAACTATTTTTTTGTATGATCTATTCACAAATAAGGAGATTGATATATGCAGACATATATACTACCTCATGACCAAAAGCATTACCAAGAGGAACTTAAGAACAATCTTGCCATTCCCAAGTCTCAAATTCCAAGGGACAATGTTGAGGAAGAAGGTGGGGACACGAAGGAAGAAATTGAGAGGTATACATCAGCCTTGGAGGGCTTTGCTCAACCATTATCCTCCCAAGCACAAGCACGGGAACCCGATCGTCTTGATCCTCTCATGGCAAGAGTTGAGCAGATGTATGGAATACTAGAAAGGCATGTGAAGAACACCATATATCAGTTCACCCATGTCGAAGGCTAGATCACTGCACTCTCATCCCAAATCAATGACATGAGGATAGAGCAGCAACGGCAGCAACAAGATGGCTTCGAATAAGAATTCGAGCAATTCTATCCTCTTTGGCCATTCCGATCAAAAAGGGGGAGAAAATTTGAAGGGGGAGCTGCATAGTTTGAAGGGAAGCATAGCATTACAATTTATTATTGGTTTATTTTGGTGGTGTTTTAGTAGTCTTTTTTTTTTTTTTTTAATCTTTATAGTTTTTATAACTCTTGGATATTTACATTGCTTTCTTTTAAAGCTTTTAAGTACTTTGGTTTAAAACTTTTAGTTTATATTTAGTACTTTGTTTTTGTATCCTTGCTTTGTAGCATTTTTAAGTACTTTTAGATTATGTTGCATTATCTTTAGTACTACACACTTGTGCCCTTGTTGGATCTTGTCTCCTTGATGCAAATAATTCTTGTATTTTGTATTGGTTGTGTGTTGGACATGCAATTGATTTTTGCGTTGCTCTTAATTGCATTGCTCTTAATTGCATTGCGTGTCCAGATGATCATTTACTAGCTAAATGTTCATTGTAGTCATTCTTTAATGACTGTTCTTGTTTGATCAAGTTATGCTTCATTGTTTATATATTGGTTATTACCTTGATTGCATTTTACTTGCTCATATACATACTTTGTATTCAACTTGTCATAAGCTTAATAAAAGTTTTGTTTGTGTGTGTGTGTTTTAGGATACAGGTGTATACATGCAAGTGCTTCATAGCTTCTAGACTAGGTGTGAGTGAGTTTTACCACTATTCTTAAACTTACGTTTAAGTCTAGAGTCTGTTTTAGGGGTTTTGTCACAACAAGCCAAAGGGGGAGATTGTAAAGTTGTGATTTACAACTATTTTGTGTTGGCTTTAATTCTGTGCCAAATTTGATTGTAGTTTTGTTCAATCTCATGTACCTTGTATTTTATGTGAGATTTCATTGTATGGATTATGTGTGAGGCAGTGTGTGAAGACTCAAGACAACATTGAAGATCAAAGGAGTTTTCGCGGGTAGCTCGCGAGAAGACTTCCTGTGAAGTGAAGCCATGTGCATAGCACATGACTGGAATGCGAAGAGTCATGGCAGCTAGTTTTCTTGAGTATTTCGCGAGTAAGGCCTTCCCGCGAGATACCCGTGAAACATTCTGTTTTGCTATTTTGGCATATCTGCTCCACTATGTCTTCACCCACACTATATATACCATCCTTATCCACATATTAAGAGGAGTGCTTTCAAAGAGAAAACCCTAGCCATAACCCTTGAGAATTAGAGATTGTCATACCCACAACCCTCTACACAATCTTGTGTGGTTTTCCTCAACTCTTACCTCTCCACATCCAAATTCTTGAGAGGTTGATAGCTCAAACACTTATCACACCCATTCTGAGTGTAAAGTGAGGTTTTTGTGCTGCTGGGAAGTATTGAAAGAAGCCATTTGTTGGTAGATGTAATCGGGCTGAATTGCGTGATCCGAAGAGTTAGAGAAGATAAGGCTTCGTCAAGTTAGTTGGTAGCAAAAGTTTGGAGGGCTCAAGTACATGGGGTAGACTAGGCTTGGAGGGTCTTTTGTTATTCGTGTACTCTAACTTATTCTCTAGTGGATCGATTTACCGCTTGGAGGGTGGCGGAGAGGTTTTTTGTCGAATTCTTCGATTTCCTCTTTGATAACACATCGGGGTGTTATCTTGTGTTTGCATTCTTCTTCCCTACTCTTTTAGCTTTCATTTTATTGTTGATATTTGATGAATATGGCTTAGAGTAGTTATATTGTTTGATCATTCGCATTTACTCTATTCCGCACTTAGTTTAAGTTAGAGTAAAATCAACCGAGTCGTAATTTTTAATTTGGGGGTCTACACAGCTCTTGTATTTTCACACAAATTCAAGTTTTCAAAACCTTTGATACTTAAGTTATTTAGTGGGGGAAAAAGAGAGAGACAAAAAAAAATTACCCTTCAATTTAAACTATACGTCATTTTACACTTCCTCTCATGAACTATTGAAATACAATATTGATCCCCAAAATTATAACTCTATAATACTTGACTCATTGTCGTCTGTTTTGGGGTTAAGTCAAACGAAATTTAACATTAAAAGACAAATTTACCCTTCATTTCAAAACATATGATACAGGGTAAATTTGTCTTTTAACTAAGAAAGTGATGGGACAGGGTAAAATGTTACATGAGTTTTTGTTTAGAAGGCCGATCATGCATTCTTGTAGTTCAAGGGAGGTAAATGTAAAATGGGTTCATTGTGGAAAAATGTAATTTGTAAAAAAAAAAAAAAAAAAAAAAAAAAAAAGAAAGAAGAGAGAGAGAGAGAGAGTGAGATGTTGTGTGTTTGGGCCATTTGCATCTTTATAAGACTAATTTGTTTTGGCCCAACTAAGGATGGCCAGACCCAATGGGTATCAAGTACCCGACTTGAATCTACTCGAAATTGTCAAGTATTATCTAATATATATATCATGGGTAAATATAATTGGGTTGGGAATTATCCGGAACTCGAATTTTTTGAGTTGGGTTTGGGTATTACCCGAGTCCGATTGACAAAAAAAAAAAAAAAAAAAACCACAATACACACGTTACACACCAATTCCCAAATCTTTCTCCTTTGCTTTGCCTTTGCGACTTTTATTCCCAAATACGACTGCTTTAATATCATTCCCAAATCCGAGCTGCTCTATTTCATGTTCCCTTCCGCTTCTTAGTTCTCTTCTCAGTCTCTCCTAACTACTTGGTTTTAGACTTTTAGTAGTAAGTTATTTTTTATTTTATTTTATGAGTTTCTTTCAAAGTCCATGTACTTAAAGCTGAATATGTAAGTGATTTTTGTTTTAATCTTATTATTTTTATGTTGTTTAGCTGATATAGTTGTAGATCAGATGCCTATGCGTGATTTTTTTGATGAGTTTCGTGGCTTTTGGGAATTATTGGGGCCTTGGCCTCATGGGTTATGTTTTTTTCTTACATTTTCTTAGCACTCAAACGATTTGTCTATTGATCTATTGTTTTTCCATTGTTTTTATATCTTTTTATCTTCAATAATGTATGCATGTGTGTATATGCACTGTTTGACCAATTGGATATTTGTCATTTTCTTGCTATCTGGCTATTGAATATGTTATGTGCATGGAAATGTGGAATACTCTTGTTGTTAGGCTTTAAAAAATAATGTAAGAACCAGTGTAGAGAAAATATTTCTTGAAAGTTGATACTTTAGTTTAGTGATTTGTAAGCAGAAGAAGATTATAATAGCGAAGCTGTTCATGTTCAATACAAATTTATGAATGTAGAGATAAGCGATATTCTTCAAGGTTTGGAATTTGGAAGTGTAAGAGGAAATGCTAGGAAGGAATTGTATGGATACATGGTGGAATAAATACTAGGTTGTGATAAGAAAAGGATATGATCCAAGATAGATGGTCACTTGTAGAACAAAGTCATGTGTAAATTTCAATGAGTAGGAGGTATTAGGGATTTGTAGGGTTGAGCATTTCTTTGTTCAATTGTGTTAATTTCATTTTTTTTATATGTGATTTATTGTCCTTATTTGTTTCGTCCAGCAGTCAAGAAAGTTTAATTGGACAAGAAACGTGACCCACTAATATTATAATTGGTAAATGGCCCAAGCTCAACCATGTTATGGAAACTGGGCTGCTTGATGAGGCATGCTATATTTGTTTAATTTAACCATGGTCCAACCTAGAGTACCCCCACTCTGTTAATACTTGCTACCTATAACACATTAACATCCACTAAAATCCATATCCAAATCAAAACAGGAAATGAAAAAAAAAAAAAACATTTAAATCAAGAAACATCTTTAGGTGAAATAAAATTCTTTTCTTAACAAAGAGAGAATTCCAATCATATGATTTAGACGACCGAGCTAATGATAACCATACATGAGTTATGAGTGCCATGTCCTTCTCTCTACCCATTTAAATTTTAAGAAGGAATATATTCCACTCCTATGGCCACTTGAAATATTCCATTAAGCTTATAGCTCTGAACTGATTTTGATTTGACTGTTACAATTATAGTGTAGTTTTCCAATGTCAATTGGGCGCAATCCGTGGCAAACTTGGTACCAAATTGGTACGTGTGATGTGGGTTTCAATTAGTTTAATTGGTAAAGTTTATTGTCATCGAATAAGAGATTTGAGGTTCAATTCTCGTCTACATCAAAATCAATTGTTATCTTGGTCTGATGATAAAAAACAATTATAAAAAACGGACGCAATAAGTTGAAACTTTCTAAAATAAAAAAGTGGTACCAGCGTTCTTGTAAGTACGATGTTTAACAAAGTCTCATAACACTCCCAGTGGCACAACAATGTATATGGTTAAAAAGGATTTGAAAATTGAAATATATTAGTCACCGTCGAGGTTGTTCCACAAATAAAATTCTTTGCCGCAATCTTACGAACCAAGGAAAAATCTCAGGGATTGATATTAGTCAATCAGGTATAAAATGAGAAGTGGGGAAGGGGTCCAATGATGCTTTAATAAAATGTTCTCAATGCTCTACAGGAATCCTCATTACTCAAGACATGTCTAGAGGTAGTGCACGAATGAAATTTCTTGATTGTGGTGTGGGTCCAGTAGTCCCACAAAGTTATTTTTGTAAAGCAAAGAGTTTAGGATTCCATTCCTTAAGCACAAAAATGATGCTTCTACTCAAATGGCCATCAAATCAAATAGAATTAAAAAAAGGAAAGTTGGAAAAATAAGTTAAATTTCCTCGGCTAATTGAGAAGTGCTTCCTCTCTTTAATTTCTTCTGTAATTAACCAAGTTCACTTGTAATATTAAGCAAGAAACACTTTGGACTTCAAGTGGAAACTAGACTAATTTTTCGTTCTGACGTCCTTATCTGATGCAAATCCAATCTCTCTCTTTCTCTCTCTCTCTCTCTCTCTCTCTCTCTAATTTGCAATTTGATAATCAAGTTGGCATGCATGATTTAGGCATGCAACATTAATTAGACGAAATCCAGTTTAAGTGCTCAACTCTCTCTGCATCAATATTAACAAAACTGAAGCTCTTACTAGAGAAATCTGTAACATTTGCCATGTGTGATGATGGAGGATGAAAAATAGTCCAATTCAGAATGGTGTCAATGTCATCTTGACAACATTTGGACTATCATTTATAAGGTGGCTCTAGTTAAAAGTTCAAACCGTAGAGGATAATGAATTCAATCATTTAGCCATTAGTGTAAAAGTAATTGCTTCAAGCAACCAAAGAAAGTGAAATCAAATAAGAATCTCTTGCAACCTCAAAGAGCCGGTCTCCTGGCTGCAAGTCCAAACCAGCTTCTTCTTATATTAGAACGCAGTTTCTTGTACACAAGCCCTCCTAAAAACAAAACTCCTGCCCCTGCCAGCACTGCAATCACTATTCCTACCTTCTGTCGTTCAGTCCTCAAAAGAAGAAGAAGAAGTAGTAGTTGAGGTTATGGAGGATTAGTATTAGTAGGTGGAGGAAATTGAGGTGGAACATTTGTTGGCAGTACAGGCGGTGAAGAGAGTGGTGTAGTTGGTTTTACATGCAGTTTATCAACTAGGAAGCACGGACACATATATGGTATGACACAAGAACATAGGAAATTTTTAAAAAATTATAACATGGCACGACAAGTATGACACTGAGTATGACACAAATACGATACCTCAAATGAAGTGTTCATGCTTATTCTTATTCCCTTAGATGTACGCAAAAAGTTTCCACTTTGAGTCTAGAAAAGCTGAAAAGGTGATTGATATGCCGCCTTCGTAACAAATATAATTAGTTATCCATCAAAACATTCAATAAATTTAATGTTATGCGATTATTTTATATTCCTTTATTAGAGTTGACCTTATCAACCTTTCACATAATATTCATTCACAATATAATTATGTTGATGACTTTTTTTTTTTTTTTTTGAGAAAGTTGTTATGTTGATGACTTAATATAATTGTATCTTATCAATTTTATATTATCTCTTTTTGTTTTCTTAAACCCTGTGTACTTCTTGTATTTTTATTTTCAGTT
The DNA here is from genome assembly GCA_023736055.1 of Quercus glauca. Classification (NCBI taxonomy): domain Eukaryota; kingdom Viridiplantae; phylum Streptophyta; class Magnoliopsida; order Fagales; family Fagaceae; genus Quercus; species Quercus glauca. Next base: position 11,993,501 of record CM043322.1, on the reverse strand, counting down.
TTAATAAAATTCTATTACTTATAATTAAAAAAAAAAAGGTGATGGGCTTTGATGAGATTTGATAAAAATTTTCCAAGACAGTATCTTATACGTATCATTCAGCATATTATTCAGCCTCAACATTAAACCTGCTTTGAAACTCTTGGGGGCAAGACATACATGTACTCCAGCAATGTACTCCCCATCATTCTTAGATGCCAATTCATCATACCTCAAATCTGTAGTCAGTATCTTATACATAAAATAGCACTCCTTTTTTACGCAAAACCATAGTCCAATATCTTATTATACGTACAGTATTCAATAGGGGATAAAAGTAAAACAGTGCAGAATAGATTGGACGTGGATAACTCATCCAAATTCTATGTATTACCAGTTGTTACCAGATAGGCAGATACCACCATCTTTCATCTTACTCTGATTTAGCTTGGACAAGCTGTTCCGCCATTCACTGATCTATTAACGTATTGCTTATTGTTGTAACTTGTAACTCGCATTTAATTATCTCAGTAGCACAAACACACCAAATAATGAGACTAGAACGAAAAATAAATAAGATCCGTATTCATATATTATATCAAAAATACAATCTTAATCATTAAACATTACATCCCTTGAAGAACTCATCCAAAAGTCTTCATGAGTTAATGTAATACAAGTTTAGAAATACCACATACGACCAAAGTAACTTATTTATCAAAATAAGTTGGAGTGGTACATTACATATTTATCAAAGCAAAGCAAACTGCAGGCTGCAAGTAGATATCGAAGGTGAATATTCAATGTAGTAAACGGTTTATTTTTTCAACGGAAAATGGTGAACCGGGATCTTGGCCGTTTCTAATAATAATGGCGCAAATTTCTTTGCAGGCAATGTCACATGCAGGAGGAGGTGCCGAAGGATTCTGTTTCAAACACTCAGGCGTGCATAGAGAGAGACATTTCATCAAATCTTGAGCCTCGTCTGCAAATGCCATCACAACCAGCATGGAGGAGACAATAAGGAACATGGCAATGGTTTTCTTGGTGTCCATGTCTTATATATATTGCTATCTTTTTTATTCTGAAGAAAATATTATTGGAAAGGATGAAGAAAGCTATGGTGCCTTTGGATCATATATAAAGGGCATATATATATATATATATATACATGTTGCTCCTCATGTGTTAAAGGAGGTTGAAACGACGCGTGAAGGTTAATATTTTTCTCTAAATAAAGGTCATTTGGAGTATGTGTTAAAACAAAAATGTTGTAGAATGATTTTGAATTGGTCTTGAATCTGATCTAGCTAGCTAGTTATGGTTATGGATGCTAACCAAAACTATATGAAGTAACCATTTAAGTGATTATTTTTGCATTTAAGAGTACGTTTCACTGAACAGAATCGTGTAGAATGATTCTGAATCAGTCAAAAATGTTATGGAAGTTACTAACCAGAAAATCTAGAAATCATGAATTAAATACTTACATAATCTTGGAGAATAAACATCGACTTCATAGATAATTTAGTAAATAATTTGGACAAATACATTGAGTCTTTCCATATTGAGAAAGTTTCTTTTTCTCTCAATTTAATGTGAAAGTACTTAGGAACCTAATCATTCTTATATAAGGTAATTAAGTAAAAAAAAAGGGTTAAAAATGATGTACACAACAAATAATTAAGTCCAAAGTTGCCTTAAGTTTTTGAATTAAAATTTCACACACAATGTATATCAATGAACTCCCACTATTGGTCTAGCCAACTCATATGGGAGCTATAGCGAGATATAACTTTCATACATATGAGTAAAATTTCACATTAAATAATAATGACAAGAGTGAGTGTTATTATATAACATAGTTTGATTCAAATTTATTAGCTTACACATTTGGGTTAAGTGATGTCCATATATATATATATATATATATATATATATTAAATTATTAACAACTCAATTGTCACTTCTTATAAAAAAAAGAATAAGAAAAAAGCTCAATTGGAGTCTTCCAATGTGTTATCTTATCTCCTCCAACAAGTAGTATGAGAGTCTATGTCAACAAGTAGTATGAGAGTCTATGTCTGATAGTGGTGGGGTTTGGATAGTGATTATTTACGTCTGCGTTTTACACTCTTACGTCTCCTCCCATTTTTTTTTTTTTTTTTTTAACCAGTAGTTGGTTTCACGTGGGGGACAAACCTGCCAGTGGGTCCCATGCACATAATGCACGGGATCCACTAGCACTTTGGACGTCCACCCATTGGTCTGAAATGGCACTGTTATGAGTCCAGTGTACTGTTCACGGGACCTACAAACATCTTTTTTCATCCAAACTTTAATTAAAAATGGGTCCCACAACACTATTTACACATTTAAAAATTATTTTGTTATAGTGTTTTCAATTTTCAGTTTTCAACAAAATAAGTTGTATCCAAACGGATTTAGTGCGTGGCAAGGTGACAAAGTTTTCAAGATTTCTTTTTCAATTGGAGCTAAATAAAAAAGAATAGTACATGAGTTTATAGACACCCACGTATGAATATGTTTACTTTCATAATCTTGGCTCCACACATATGATTATTGCCAATGGTGCTATCATTTACAATCAAACGTGTGAATATATTTAGTTATTTCATTACGATACTTTTTATTTATAATAATAAAACAACCATTCCTATTATAATTATCATTCCATGCATTTGCTTCTCTATGAGACTAAATTGTATTCGCCCAGCAGTCAAGAAAGTTGATTAGGCTAGAAATATAGCTCACTAAAACTATAATCGGTAAATGGCCCAAGCTCAACCATGTTAGAGAAACTGGGTTGCTTGATGAGGCATGTTATATTTGTTTAATTTAACCGTGGCCCAACCCAGAGTACCCCCACTCTGCTAAAACTTACCACCGATAACACATTAACATCCACTAAAATCCATGACCAAATCAAAATAGGAATTGAATAAAAAAAAAAAAAATTTCAAGAAATATCTTCAGCTGGAATAGAATTCTTTTCTTAACAAAGAAGAATTCCAATCATATGATTTAGACCACCAACCTAATGATAACCATACATGAGTGATGAGTGCCATGTCCTCTCCACCCATTCAAATTTTAAGAAGGAAATATGTTCCACTTGCTATGGCTATCAAATAATTCAAATCAAAGAGAATTAAAAAGACAGTTGGAAGAATAATTAAATTTCCTTTGCCAATTGAGAAGGGCTTCCTTTTCCATTAGCTTTTCCTTTCTTTAATTTCTTCTATAATTGTTTCAATAAAAAAAATTTATTGTATAAGTGATGAGGCGTAAGCTTGTCAGTCAGCGGAGGGAGTCAATCTACAGTTCACGTGTATGTCTTCTCAAGGATGGTCACCGATGTGGTGCCTGCTACAACGTCTCCGATGCCAAAGTTAACACAAAGGAGTTTTATGAAGTAAAACAGAATAGCGAAATGGTAGCAAAATTATCTCAGTATTTTCTCATACCTTCTGTTGATATTGTGAGGGTCTTATATATCCTTTTGCAGCTCTTGGCCGTTGGAGTAGTTATGGTGGCCTTAATGTCCCTCTTGGTAACGTTTTATGCTTTGTAGTGTGGCTTCAATGCATTCCAACGACTCATACAGCTGGCTCTGTATCCGTTTTGGGTGTAATTGGCCGTATTGAATGGCCTGGTTGTCTTCATCAGTGATGTGGCTATCTACTCAATTAGTTCGAGGGTGTCTCCGTCCATAATTGTTTAGATTGTCTATGAGAGATGAATTTGTCAGTCCTGTCAATAAGTAACCAAGTTCACATGTTATATTAACACAGAAAAAGCAAGAAATACTTTGGACTTCCAAGTGGAAACTAGAATAATTTTTCATTCTGACTTCTTTATCTAATTCAAGTCCAACCTTGAACTCTCTCTCTCTCTCTCTCTCTCTCTCTCTCTCATTTGTAATTTGAAAATCAAGTTGGCATCTATGATTTAGACATGCAACATTAGGCAAAATCCAGTTTTAAGTTTTCGACTCTCTGAATCAATATTAAACAAAACTGAAGCTCTTTCTGGAGAAATTTGTAACATTTGCCATGTATGATGATGGAGAAGGAAAAATAGTTCAATTTAAAATGGTGTCATCTTCACAATATTTTGACTATCATGCACAAAGTGGCTATAGTTAAAAGTTTAAAGAGTAGAGAATAATGAATTCAATCATTCAGCCACTATATCTATCTATATTGTTGTTATTATTATTATTGTTATTATTATTATTATTATATAAATGGAGACGTAGCAATAAAATTTTTTATTCTATCATTGTGTCACATTATTCATTTACATTCAACCTCTTTTTTTTTTTTTTTTTTTTTTTTTTTTTTTTTTTGTCTTTTTAAACTTTCTTCTTTTTATTCTTAAAAGAAAAAAAAAAAAAAAAATTCTCCCTATTAGTCAACACCTATAGTTAGTTTGTTACACTCTCTCTCCAACTTTTTCTCTTCCTCTTTACTTATTTATCTCTCCACTACTCTCTATTTTACCTTTACACTTTTTCATCATTTTCTCTTTATTATATTTTGACTCTTTTTCTCCCTTTTTATTTTGTACTAACCTCATTGTACGTGCTCTATGCATGCATGAGACTTTTTTTTTTTTTTTTTTTTTACGTGTTTAGTGTAATTTTTATGTATTAAGAGGATTCAGTGACTTCTACCTCTATTGACTAAAATAACCTTGATATATTATATGATCATTACTCTTTAAAAATAAAAGATGGGGCATATAAGGAAATTTAATAACTAAATTAAAAAATAATTATTTTAAAAAAAATCAAATCCCATGTTCGAGAGGTTCATCCGCACTACCAAGCAGTTACTCAACCTTTATTTTAGTAAAATTTTCAGGTTTTATTTTTAAAACTCATCCAAAATTTAAGCATCTTTATTTTTTTTCTTCAAAAAAAAAAAAAAAAAACATTTTTAACGTGAAATTTGACTTGAACTAATTCTTACTCTTACCAAAATTTTCGGTAAATAATAAGCACTTCAATGTTTCTATTTAATATTGATTTCTGGACCAATAAATCCAAGTGGCACAAGTGGAGAATCAGTATATGTTGCTTGAATTTAGAACTAATTTACTTGAATTTAGAACTAATTTACTTGAATTTAAACATTGCTAGCAATCAGCCAAAGGCCTTGTAGCTGAATTGGCACCTCCCCATGCACAAAGTACTTGGAGGTCTAGGGAGGAAAGGGTTCGAGTTGCGAGGTTAGCAGCATATTGTAATTATTTCTAAAAAAAAAAAACATTGCTAGCAATCATGTGATAAAATTGATGTTAGATTATATTTTGACATTTGGAAGTGTGTACTTCAATTCTATCAAAATTGATATATTTGTTATGTTTGTCTTTGTTTTTAGGAAAATATTAACTAATGCCCTAAGAATATTGGTTTAAGAGTTATTTTTAGAAACATTTTATTGGAAGAATGATAAAATAATAAATATTGTTGACAGTTTTTTATATTTCCCATAAAAATTGTGTCAAAATTTTCCTATTATAGTTTATCAACAATTGCCCTAAGGGCATCTGTTAACAGAACCCTTACTTTTATTATTTTTTCTTGGTAGAATTCTATAACTTTTTATACTCTGAAGGAAAATTTTACAATTAACATAAAAAAATTTATGACAAATACGTCTTTTAGTGTCTTTTGGTCAATGATTCTGTCCTATGATTTTGAATTTCATTTTAGTTAGTTATTTGGTGGGTGATTTCGTTTTAGTTGCTGTTTTTTGTCAATATTTTGTAGTATAATATCCTTGCATTTTTTTTATAGGTAATATCCTTGCATTATTATTATTATTTATTTATTTATTTATTTATTTTTTTAGAAAGTTTCAACCTATGACTGATGATAAAGATATCATCAGACTAAGATACTAATAAGTTTTTGGTGTAGGCAGGAATTAAACCCTAGATCTCTTATTTAACCATTAGAGATTTTATCAATTGAGTTAACTGAAACCCGCCTTATTATGTTTTAGAGAGTGAGAGGAAGAAGATTAATGTGAAAATTCAACATAAAAGAGTTTATAATTACATTTATTTCCATTTGACTATAAATACTGTTTTTTTTTTGGGTATAATGAAATAATTTCATGTGGCATAGATCAATAGCTCCTATTGGTGCTTTTCTTTCATCTACCATCTCTTTATTTCCGTTGACTGGTACTAATTCTTAAGCAACATAAGTCTTAAGATAGCATTTTTCCAATAGAGGCATTCCATTTTTATTGATTTTTTCCCCCAAATCTTTGGTAAATTCGAAAGTGGCTCTATCATATATTTATTCTTTTCTATACGGTTTATAATTCTTTTGTTTATTTGTCTAAAAGTTTGTATTCTCTTTTTTGCATTGCTATAGATGATGAATTAAATGTAGTTTAACATGACTAGAGGATAGCCCTTAAATCACTTTGTGACGTGAAGGTAAGCCATCACTATCATTATCATAGTTTAAGTTATTTTTAATATTATTCTTGAACAATTACTGTAGGGGTGAAAGGCCCAGGAAAATATATTTACATATGTATTGGGCTGGGAGCCCAATCCGAGGAAAGTAAGTAGTTCGAGGACGGGTAGACGCTGTCATAAGGATCCGTGTCAGTAGGTAAAGGGGTGAGGTCTGATCATGATTGCCTATGAAGGCTGTTCGAGGAGGAATGCTACCTCGGTTGCGCAAAGTCGAGGTCGGAAGGTGTGGTTTGCCATCAAGAGCAATGTTTCGAACCATTCCATGGATGAGGATAAGTATCAGAAAGGAACAGGATGGCGAAAAAGCTATGAAATATCTAAAAGAAAGCTGCTATCATCGCATTGAATGCTCTGCAACTAACTTTCTGACCGCATTAATAAGGAAGTGATACCTGAACAGTAGTTTTCAACCTTACAGCTACTACCCAAAGACTTTAGGAATGTGATGATGGGACAAGGATCAACACCAACAATCTGATCTGCACGTAGAGGGTGGAGATGAAAGGGGAAGATAGTATAAAATGGAAGAGATATCTTGAGAGAAAGGGATTGAGAAATGAAAAGAAAAACACTGTAACAATCAAAAGTTGAACTTGTAATCAAACTTGAGAGAAATATATAAGAATTGATCTCCTCGGACTGTGCCGATGAAGATTTTCTTTAGATTAAATCAGTCTATCTTCATTTTCTTGTCATCTGAATCCACTTTACTTGTTGTTTGATTCATTAAAGCCCAGTTTTCCAACCCACTCTCTACAAATTCATTGTATTGAGTTTTTTTGGCCTAAGTTCATTCATCCTTTGGGCTAAGGACTCAAATTGTGCCCTTACAATTACTTATAGTTGTTTTAAATTTTTTTAATGTGTGGATGGAGATATAATAGCATGCTCTCAAAAATGAAAATTATGGATTTTAGATTTTGTGTTTATCAGGAATACATGTACTTTTGAAGGGGATGAAAGGTCGATTAAAGAGTTGAAGTTCTTTCAGATTTTGTTTGAATGGGCAAATGCTTCGAATGGGCAAATGTTTCAGGTGTTGTTACTTTCATATCTCTGCCTGACATGCTTGATTTTTGTACTTTCACTGTTGTTTAGTTTCTCTTTTGTTGTTGTCTCTTAACACATTGCTTGTGTGCCTTGTTTTATCTTTTTCTCCTTATATCAATTTTCAATGGAGTTAATTACTTATAAAAAATAAAAATAAAAAAACTTTTAGCAATTGCTTAATAAAATAGTCTTGTTGAAACAATGTTTAATATTCATTTTCATTTCTCAATATCTTCAAATAACAATGCCTAATATTAAAGCCTGTTGTGATAGAATCGTAATATTGCTTATTTAAACCACTTCGATTTTCAAGACCTTCTATCTCTTTATTTATTTATTTTCATTTATAACAAGTGGGAGAGGGTTTGAATCCAAGTTTTCCATGTGAAGAGAATTGACCAATTGTATTGAACTACAAGGCTCTCTCTATTTTTCTTTTTCTTTTTCTTTTTTTCTTTTTTCTTTCTTTTAGATAGGAGAGTTACATTGCTCTTGACCTTTCTTTGATAAAAATGTCTCCCACACAAGTCATGAGTTCAAAACTAGTATATATAAAATAGCACTCCTTTTTAACGCAAAGCCGTACTTCAATATCTTATTATACGTATGGTAGGGGATAAAATAGTGCAAAGCAGATTAGACAAGGAGAACTCATCCAAATTCTATGTATTAACCTGTTGTTACAAATTACAAGTTACAACATGTAGGTGCAAACACAAGAAAAATGGAAAAATACAAGAGAAACTAAATAAAAAATACTTCTGGATAATATTTATTTGCGAGAAATTACACAACACTTTGGATTGTGGTGCGATATTCGCTCTTTTTAAAAAGATTCAAGTTCTCGGTTGGTTAAGCTTTATAATAGGTGTAGACTTTCTCTAATTTGTCTCTTCCAAGATTCAATAGCTCAACAAAATTTGTATGACTAATTTATTAACGCATTACTTGTACGTTGTTATCCATTTAGTTATCTTATTAGCAAAAACACACTAAAAAATGAGATCCCTAGAACGAAAAAAATAAATGTAGTTTGGGAAAAAATAAATCCATATTATTAGCATACTCTCTGGAGTACTAAAATAATGAGATCACTGGTACACCAAGATCCTCATTCACTTGCTGAAAAAATAAATGCTTTAGGTAATGGTAAATTCATTAAATGCATTCACTTTCTAGCTACTTCATCAACCTATTTACACTACAAAACATGCAGGTTATAGCTGCGTTTTTTTTAGCCACATTTGCAAAAACGCGGCTATAGGCGGGCTATAGCTGCGTTTTAAAAAAATACAGCTTAAAGTATTGAACAATAGCCGCATTTTAAACGTGTGGCTATAGAATATGTCTACAACCGCGTTTTTAGTGTTTATAGCCGCATTTTTTGGGGTGGAGCTATTGCTGCGTTTTAAACACCTGGCTATAGGACCTTCCTATTTCATTTTTTTTTTTTTTTTAAATCTGAACTATGGTCGCGTTTAAAAAATGCGGCTCTAGCTTGCCTATAGCCGCGTTTTATAGACGCGGCTATAAATTTAGGCTATAGCCGCGTGTTTAAAATGCAGCCTTAGTTTAGGAAGTGGCTGCATTTCTTAAACGCGGGTTAGTTTATACTTTAAACCCCAACCCCATCTCTATATTCCCAAGTCTCAGAGATTCCAATGGCTTCCTGTGAGTCTCTCTCTCTCTCAGCCCCAATGACAATATGTTTTACTTGTATATTTGGTTTCATTTTGTGTGTGTGTGTGTGTGTGTGTGTTTTTGGCTTTTTAGTTCATCATCTTTGCATTTGGGGAAGTGGGTATTTCAAAAGTCAATGCTTTTTTTAATTTTTGGTTTTGTTTGAGAGATTGGGGTGCCTAGGTTTCTGGGATTTGTTTATTAATGTTATTGAATTTGTGAGCAGTTGAAGTCATAAGTAAGGATAGCCATGCATGACTATTATAGAATTAAATGCTTATAGTTGCTTTGATTTATTTATTTTTTTTTAATTTTTTTTTCTGATGAAAAGATTTGATTTTTTATTATTTTGAACATTGGTTGATAATGGTCATTAGTCTCTTAAGTTTCTTTTTCTTTTTTTTTTTTTTTTTGGTTCCTTTACTTTTTGTTAATAATTTTTTAATGTAGGGATATTTTTTTTTTTTTTTGGGTTGGAGTGAGTGACTTGTATAAACAAAAAGCAAGTAGATTCTATTTGAACAGATGAAATGTACAGCATTGAAATTAACTTTAGTGAATAAACCAATTTAAAGTAATAATAATGTATGAATTTTTGAATGCTACCAGTGTGGTTTTACTCATGTAAGGAGTAACTTTAGTGTTACTGTGGAATCTCTTTGTTCGGCTTCTAATTTGATGTCTCAATCAATTTTGTGATTGTCACTAGTAATTGAGGGATGAATAGATTTTAGTCCAATGAAGGAGAACTGTTGATATAGGTTTCTTTAAAATTAAAGTGTGGATTGGTAGAAAATGGATAAAAAAAGCAGAAGAAGAAGGAGGACTAGTAGAAAAGAAATGTGTGATCACACCGCTAAGAAGAATTGAAGTCACACATTGATTATCAAATGTTCATTAGCTTCGAAAGAGATGAAATTATCATATAGAATTTAGCATTTGTATGAGTTTCAATCATCCCATATACAAACTACTGTAAACCATAAATTAAGACTTAAATTAGGAGTCATGAAATCATTATGCATATAGAAAGTAACAGTCTTTACTTAACTATTACTATAGCAAGTTTCTGCCATGTAATAGCTGGATAAAGTTGTTACTTAACTTCTACTATAGCAAGTTTCTGCCTTGTAATAGCTTTATGTAGTCTTGGTGAATGATTGAATCCAAATAATTATGAGGCATATGGCTCAAAGTCCATGTTGTGGCTTTTAAGCCTATCACATATTTATATAGAGATGCTATTCTGAATACTTTTGTTGGATGGTCCACTTGTAATTTTGTTCCCATGGTTACAAAGGCAGAGCAGGGTTGGGAACCGAAATCATTTCTCTCTTTCATTGACTTATTTTTCTATTCAAACATCTGTAGTGATTGGTTATATAGAATGGTATGGTCCTTGTTAAAGAGTTGGAAGTTTGAGGTCAAGCTGCCAAGGCTTACCATTGGTCATATATGCCTTTTTCTTATATATATATATATATATATATATATATGGCCCTCTTTTTCTTATATATATATATATATATATATATATGGCCCCCATTACTGCACTCATTAATATCTTGATTATAAATTGTCATCATATAGGCTATTGACATAATGTCATTTTAATCCTTAAATTTTTTTTGAGAGAGTTTCAACTTATGGCGTCTGCTCCTAATGATAGCTCTTTATCGTTAGACCAAGACACCAATCAGTTTTTGGTGTAGGCGGGGATTAAACCCCAGATCTCTTATACAACTATCAGAGATTTTACTAGTTAACCTAATTGGAACCCACATTTTAATACTTAAATTTAAAACTTATTTTTTCTCAAAAAAAAAAAAAAAAAACAATAAAACAATAAAACTTATTTATAAAGCAACACTACAACACTTTTCAAAAAGTAGAAAGCATTATCAATGTCTTTAGTTGTTGTACCAATAAATGGAACAATAATTAAGTGAACATATATACCAACCATTTCCATTTTCAATTTATTTATTTATTTTAATTAATGCAAACTTATCCGTCTCATATATATTCTTTTCTTCTTTTTGTTAGTTCTTTCATTGCTTTGTCTTCTTCACATCTAAATCTCACAGCCAATAACACACAGGTTTACATCTCTCTCTCTCTCTCTCTAATAAAGCCTTTGTTTGTTTATTTGATTTTCTTTTTGTTTGTTTCCAGGGAAAATTATTTTTATTTTTCCTAGAAAGTATGGTGTTGTGATTAGCTGATTTCAATTGCATGCTTGGTGAATTGTATATATATATTTTTCATGATGTTTATGCATTATGTAAATCAAATATTCATCTTATTATTGTATTCTTGTTTTCTGTTAATTTAATGTATTTGTTATTCTGTTGTAACAAACAGAGTCTTACTAATTGGTGGACTGTTTGTTTATAAGCTATTGAATATCCTTATAAATTCCTTTTGTGTGTGTGTTTGTGTCAAGTATTTACTAGGCTACTTCGTTATACTGCTTAATCTGAACCTTAACTTCTCCTGTTTATTACAGGATTTAGTTCTCTGAAGTTTAATCTTTTTGTATGCCAATTTTTTTGATGTTCTACATCTTAATTCTTTTAAGCCATTTAATGTCACCATCCAAATATGGGTTTAACTTAATATGCTACTTTTTTTGAAAATTGTAGTTATATGAACACTCGTGTTACATATTTCTGTTGTTTTCTGGAGATTATTCCCTAGTAGTCCCCAAAGAAGAGGTCTAACACATTTGACCAAGCCGATAACTGCTTCTAGTTCAGGTAAAGTAACTTTAAAGACACTTAAAATTCATGTAATTTTTTTCTTCTTTCCCTCTTCGTTTTGTTTTTCTTCCTCCTCATTGGTATTAATGCAGTTTGATCTCTTACCCCTACATTTGTTTTTCGTAAGTAATTAAGTATTATGTTGTTTTGGCGATGTAGGTCTTGAGGCATCTATTACAGATCAGAAGGGAAAAACAATAAAGTTGAAGAGTGCTAAGATAGTTATTGAGTCTCAAGATGAAAATAAGATGCAAGTGAGCCTGCAAGATTAAATTTGTATTACTCATTTGTTTTGTTGATAGATAATCTAATATAACAGATTTTTTGCCTTTTGTACAAGATGATATGATGTTTTTGTGAATTAAATCTTATGCTTCTTTCCTACTTTCATCGACAGCCACCGGCTACACCTCCATCGACAGCCGCCGTCGCTACTTCCATCGACAGCCACCGGCTACACCTCCATCTCCTCCGTCGACACCTCTATCGACAGTCACCGGCGACACTTCCATCTCCTCCGAAGATCTGAACCGCCTCATGAAGATCCAACGGTATGTTTCTTCCTTTTTTATTTTTTATAAACCTCTTTTTGTTTTTACTTTATATTTCTCACTTATGTTTTTGTTATTATTATTATTTTGTACTTTTGATTTGGTAGTTCCGATTGATTTGATTTTGGTGGTGGTTGAAGTTTTGTTTTGTTTAGTTTAATGGTTCGATTACCTTATAAATTTTAATAAGAAATTTTGTTTGTTTCAATGTGGGTTTTAAGTTTTTAAGATTGGAATGGGTCTTATTTGATTATCGGATTAGGCTGGAGTTTGGTTTTGTTTGAAGTTTGAAGCTGGGTTTAGTTGAATGTGTTTGTGGCTTCAGCCAATTTTTTTAAATCGTTTTTATTTCTTGGGTGGTAGGAGATGGGGCACGAAGTGGGCACTAAATGGTTAGAAATAGTAGTGGCAGCAAACCTAGGGATTGTTGGTTTCTAAAGAGAGTGGAAGATTATTTTGGAGAAACAACAATGGTGGGGTTGGTCCTCTATGTCTTTTGCTTAGTTACAGGCCTACATGTGTGTACTTATAGATGTGCAGGTGTGTAGTGCCTTGAGGCTTGCATATCCATGTGCATTGCCAATACATTAGTCTTTGGGGTCCTTTATGCTTTAGTCTCTCAATTGCTCACTCCTCTGTAAGCCTATTTTATCAGCCTTAAGTTCTGTGGTTTGGACTATCTTCATATTATATATCTAAATTTTGTCTTCTCCTTTTAAAATCTTTTTTTTTTTTTTTTTTAGTTGGGTTTGTGATTTTTACTTAGTTTTTATATCTGGGTTTGTGTTTTTTTTTTTTTTGGGTGGGAAATTGAAGTTTTGGTATGTGAGAATGTATTTTTGTTTTTGGTTGGATTAGGCATTTGAGAAGCACAGTGTGGAGAAAGACGTTGCAGAGCATATAAAGAAAGAGTTTGATAAAAAGCATGGCTCCACTTGGCACTGTATCGTCGGCAGAAACTTTGGTAACTCCACTTCCCAATCCATATTGCACAACCTTTCCTTTCTGGATTTTTTTTTGGGGTGGGTTTCAGATTTAGATTTAATGGTATTTAATGGTATATGGGTTTTTTTTTTTTTTTTTTTTGGAAATTGGAGTTTTTGTATTAGTTTTAGTTATTTATTTTTGGCCATTTTGTGTTGTGAGAGATGGTATGGGATAGATCTAGTTTTAAAGCTATTGATTGGATACTAGGAATGTGGTTAATGGTTTTATATTTAGTGGTTGAGTTTTAAGTTGGACTTTAAATATTTTGACTTATTTGTGGGGCTCTGAGTAGATTGGTGTTATTTATTTACTTTCTTTTTGTGGTTTTTAGTAATTAAGGTAAGAAGTAAATGCAGTTGCAGCTCTGTATCTTTGTGTTTCTCTGTGTAATCAATAACTAAGGGTAATGCTGAGTTGACTGTTTGGACTTTGTTTGAGAACTTAAAAGAATGCTTAATAGTCGTAGTTCAATGGTTCATATAGGATAAACTATAGTTGAAGCCCGAAACCACAGTGGCTAAGCTAGAATTCAATGACTTAGTATAGATACAAGCATTAGTTTTAAGAAATTTAAGTGGAAAAAAAAAATTGGCCGCCCCATTCACTACATTTATCAATTTCCTCTGCAGAAGATTTGTTGCAAAGAGTGAAATATAGAAACTGCACTGGCTTTTTGTTAGGAATTCATGGTTGTAACAAACAATCAACAATATCTCAGACCAACTTGGTGTTGGTGAGTTTTGCCTTTATGGTTTGGGACAGAAATCAAGAAGGGTAGGGAGAGTTGAACTTTATATTGGCTTGGTTCATTACTAGGGAGTAGTAGGGACTAGAGTGTGGCCTTTGAGATTTGAGGTTGAAAAAACCCAATTAAAATATTAAAAACCCAATTGGAGAACCTTTTTTTTTCCTAATAAAATGAATGTAATTTTTGAAGTTTGTGCTGTTTTTTCCTAGATAGGCATACTAGGTGTACTTAAAAGAGCATGGAACAAAACAATGATGATTTTTTCTAATGAGTAATAACAAGTATTTTACTCCTATCCTTTTTTTTTCTTCTGTTTTTTTTTCCCAATAAGTATTCATTAGGTACACTACTGCACTTCTTTTTCTTTAAGATTTTTGAAATATAACTATTTATAAAAACTATATGTAAGAAAAATAAAATTCCCTCATATTAAAAGATCAAATTTTAAGTATTTTTATTATTAAATAATTGATTAAAAGAGAGAATTAAATGAAAAGTTTGGCTTAAATCTAATACTTCAATGCCTTAAATACTGTACAAACACCACCCATGTACAATAATAATTACGTATTAATCTTGTATCTTATCCTATATATTAGAATAGTGTAGGGGCCTTTTTTTGTGTTTGGGCCGGGCTGCCCCCTGCAAGTGATGGGCCCTAATATGTTCTGAGTAGGGAAGTTGAGACCGGCCCAAATGCAACTCACTTTGGGCCGGCTTGCGCACAAACTTGGCCTAGTCCGTCAGAAATACCCTTACGGCAAGCAGGGCTATTACAATGAAATTACGGCAGGCAGATATAATGGTAATAAAAGAAACAGAGTACGATAGTTTTTTGTTAACAACAAGGACCGAATGATACAGTAGTGATAATGATAGTAATAATAACGGCTTTTATAAGAGAGAACAATTGATTGAATGATGAGTTAATCAAAATAAACGTTGAAACCCAAAACTGAGACTGTAATGGCAAAACCAAAGAGGAAGAACGCTTCCTCTCAATGAAACTAACCTCCTAGGAGAATATCCTGCCGTGGGGATTAATGACTTTGAGGGAATCGGACCTAAATAATAAATGCCTGAAGAACGTTCTTATGGCTTAATTGTTCCTTAGAGAGTGGGATTTTGAGGGGGAAAGAAAGGAAAAGATCTATTGGTGCATGCCCGTAATCCTCACTCTTTGTTTTCTTATCTTTCCTTTCTTTTCTTTTCTTTCTTTTCAAATTTTCTTTCTATGTATTTCTGCCTCTGTTTTTCGGTCCCTTTTACAGGGCACGGCGAGGCTCCTTTTATAGGGCCTGCCGTGATCACGTTTTTACCATTTTACCCCCTAACGGCCTTTGTCTGGTCTGGGCATGCTTGCCGACCACCGTCTGCGCATTGCTCGCCCTCGCCAGACAAAGACAGGTTTGTTTTGTTTCTGTCCGCCGTGACACTGCTCTCTGCCGTGGCTTTAAATGCTCTCACTCTCTTCCTATGGCATGCACCCAACGTTCCCTCTCCAATCTTACCTCTTTTGGGCGGTCTGTCATCTCAGCAGGACGTACTTCCAAAAGGGTTTGGACAGAGAACGCAAAAATAAATCTTTTCCCTCCTCCCCACCACCAAACCACACCCCCCCTTACCTCTTACCACTGACCCATGTCTCTACCACGACCCATATTGGTTGGGTACAGGCTGGTGGCACTTGGGCCTTGCGCGTGATTCCCTGCTACGTACGTTCAAAGTCTGCCTGCGGCTTATGGAGCTTTGTTTGCATTTGTCTGTCACGCTTCTTCATTCTTTCATGTGGGCCGTTTTGTACTTTCACTACTTCCCTTTGGGATTGGGTTTTTCTTAATACATCTCCTTTGGCCCATCTCTCGGTTTATGCTTATGTCTTGTTTCATTACTTGGCTTTTCCTGCCATGATAACATGTTCCTGCTAGGCCCCTTTCGAACCTGCCGTTTCACTTCTTCCCCCAGTGACTTAAAAAAGTCTGCAGGTGTTCTTACTTTATGGGCTCCATTGTCCCTTTCTTTTTTCCTTTGGGCCTGCGGCCCTTTTACTTTCCTCAGGCTTCCTCGGCCCGTTTAGTGACTTTGTGTTCCCATGGGCTTTTACTAACTTGATTGGGCTTCCCCGGCCCAATCTCCTCATTCTCATCCTTGGGGTTCATGGGCTTGCCATCAACCCCTACTTTCTTTGTTTACATTGCCTTGGGCCTGTCGCGGCCTATTCTCACTTTTTCATACCATACATTGCCCATGGATGTCATTTCTCTCTTTCCAGGCCCTTTGGGCCCATTTGCTTCCTCAAGACCCATTTACTCATGTTATGAGCCTGTGTTCTGTCATTCCTGCCACTTGGGTCTAATAGTTTTATTCTGTGCCTGCCACTCTTATTGCCTGCTTTGCTGGGTTGAGCTGACTTTACGAAAATGACCCTTAACAAATAGTGTACAAAAACCTTGCCCTTAAATAAAGCATACTTAAAACTCTAAAAATAATTTACTTCTAAAATAATTCTGCGGCTCACGAAGAAACCATCTTTCTTATTAAGAAATTTATATTCAAAACAAGAGTATATATATATATATTTTTTTTGCAAAACAAGAGTATATATATAAAACAAGAAAAACAGAGACAAAGTAGGAGCCAAAAAATATACATAGTTACAATATAGGGTGGTGGGCCACCGCATGCTCAAATTTCAACTACAACTACATTTTACTTATAAAACATAGTTTTTAAGGGGTTTTTTTTTACTCTTTTGAGTTTTGTTTTGGTGGGTGTGTACGTACCTGCCACTAAGAGAGAGGCTTAATTGTTTCACTGACAATAGGAGCTGAACAAATTAAAAGGATCTTACGGTGTGGGTGGGTCACCGTTAGGGAAGTCAAGAGACAAAGGGCAGTAGCCCCTTTCTTTGGTATTATTCTTCGAATATTCTTCTAGGTGTTTAGCAGTTGAAATAGAATTTGGAGCCTTTGATATGTGGTTTTTAGTACATGGTTTTTTTTTTTTTTTTTTTTTTTAATTATTAATATCTAAGTTCTTAAATATATAAAAAAAAATTGTTAATATATTATTGAGGTTTGTCAGAAGAGAGACCTTTTCTCCATAAAGTGAAAAGAAGATACGCTAGTCTACTTTTGCTCATTTGTTGACTTGGGTCTCCAAGTTTGAAAATATATATATTGATTTTTACGTAATTATATCTTGCTAATTTATCTTGCACTTGTTTGTGAAAGTGATCAAGTATCTATATATATAAATCCAACTTCTTTCTTTAATTTTGTACACCTAAAAGGATTGGTAATTCAGCCAATTTATTTAGTTGTGCACCATTTAAATATGAATATGAATTGGGTTTGGGTTTGGGTGAAATAGGAAGCTAAATGAAGTGATAATGAGTATTGAGAATGGATACAAGTCTAGTTTAGGGGATAAAAAATTGTCTGCAAATCCTCATTAGTACTAGTAACTTACAAGCATAGTAACTTTTTTTTTTTTTGGCAGGCAACTCATTCTTTGTTTGTGGTCACTTTGGATTTCTTTGGTTGAGGTGTGTGCTGGCTTAAGCATAGTAAGTAATTTTTTATTAAATTCTTATAAGCATTATATATTTTTTTTGTTGAGAATTGGTATTGTGGTGGGTTGTTGTGTTGGAGCAAGCGGGTGGCTTGTATAGTGTTATAAGATGGTTTAAATTTATATCGGAAGTGTTTCTTATTTTTTTGAGAATTGTGAATGGATATAGTTGATTTATACGTGATGGATACTATTTAACAGTTTTCAATACTTAGCATTATATATTGTTGAGTTGAGAATTGGTATTATGGTGGGTTGTTGTGTTAGAGCAAGCGGGTGGCTTGTGTGGTGTTATAAGGTGGTTTAAATTCATATTGTTTTCAATACTTGTAAGCATTATATATTGTTTTGTTGAGAATTGGTATTGTGGTGGGTTGTATTAATGTAGACTTGTGCATTCATGAATGGGATATGACTTTATCTAAGTAGCTTATAGGCTTAGATGTTAGAATACATTATGCATTGGTATGTAGCTACTCTTAATGCATTGTTAGAAATGTTTCTTATAACATAGTTAATGTTTTTACTTTATAATTTTAATGTGGTATTGTTTTTATATTTGTGCAGATTTCTTATTGGTGGCTTTTAGGGCATTTACTTTTGGCATTACTTGAAGACATTTGAGGACATCTTCCGTTGGTTCTAATTATATTATGCTACATTTTTTGTATTGTTATAAAACATCTTAAGTTATTATATGTATTGCAAACAATTATTGTATGGAAGGAGTTTGAATTGGATACTTGTTTTAATTTTAACTTGTGGAATGTATGGATCGATTTTTTATAAATATGTTGTTGAAATAAATGTGTGAATCAAATGTGAGGTTTTAATAATGTAATGATAGGTTACATGTTAATATCAATGCTATAAAAATAATAAAAACAGAAAATAAGTTTTAGTGGCGAATTTTTTCGTCACAAATATAGCAACAAATAATTGTTTTAGTGACGAAATATTTCGTCACTAAATGTAGTGGAATTTTGTAAGAAATGGTTTTAGTGATGAAAATTTTCGTCACTATATGTGTATGGATTTTCTTAGAAATAGTTTTAGTGACGAATATTTTCGTCACTATATGTACCCGAAAATAGTTTTAGTGACGAAATTTTTCGTCACTAAATATGATTTAATAAACTGAAATGTTTTTAGTGACGAAATATTTTCGTCACTAAATACTATTTTTAGTGAGGAAAACATTTAGTGACGAAACGTTTTCGTCGCTAAAAGTTTTTTTTTTTTTTTTACCAAATTGGACTTTTAGTGACAAAATTTTTCGTCACTAAAAGTCACCAGGACTTTTAGCGACGGGGCTATAGCGACGAAACAAATTTTGTCACTAAAAGTCCAATTTCGTCGCTAAAGGTTCTTAGTGACGAAAAATTGGACTTTTAGTGACGAATTTTTTCGTCACTAAAAATACATTTTCTTGTAGTATAGCACCACCTGTTCCAGGATTTCGCAGGCAAAAAGGAGGTAAAATTTTGATATCCCTTGCCAATGTTGTTCAAGTTATGACCGTGCTTTGTGTTTGTTCTCTTTAGAAATAATTAGATAGGTCATGGCAAGAAGTTTCTCAAGATAGGGGCTTATTTTATCTAATGGGCATAGGTGGATACAAAATAGATTATGGTTATTTTATTGATGACCTCTAAAATTCTTAGATGCTTTGTAATTTCATGAAAACAATAATCTCTGTGCTTATTGGTGTAACCACACTTTACAACACTGGGCAAACCTATGGTGGGCCAGTTTCTTTAGCTTATGGATGGTTAATAGCTGGTGTGTTCACCATGTTTGTTGGATTGTCTATAAGTGAGATTTGTTCCTCTTACCCAACCTTTGGTGGTCTCTACTATTGGAGTGCAAAGCTTGCTGGCCCAGGATGGGCACCCTTTGCCTCATGGATAACTAGCTGGTAATCATTTTCTTAGAAAGTTACTTACTTTGTTGGTTTGAATTGCAGTAATCATAAGAAGAATGAAAAAGATAAATTGGTTTGACACCTTAATTGCTTTTATCACCACTGTTTAGTTGACATAATAAGTGCTTTGACTTCTGACTAAGCTTTAGTATAATTGTTGTTGTTGTTGCTGTTGTATATTTCTATGTTTGTTGAGGAATTCAAGTTGTGCTTGGAATTCATGAGATCTGTAATACTTGGAATAAGGTAGTGGTTGACTTTTTATTGGGGTTTTAGAGGAAGTGGATAGAAAAGGATCTAGGATTAGATTAATGAAACAATGTACAATTGGGGTGCATATTTGAAATGTGAGAAGCCAACAATGGCCTAATGTCCTCATGGGGAAATGGTAAACCTCAAAAGGCTCTATTATTCGAGTGTAGACTTCCATTCTTATGTGAGTGACAAGGTTTTCAATGTTTCTTTTCTAGTTGGAGCAAGGATGGGTGCTTGTACTTGGAGTCTACAAAGTATGCATAGCATAAAGATATAAGCTCATAATGCCCACACAAAGATGATCTTGGAAAAAGTCCCAATAAAGGAGTATTGTCAATGGTGCTAAATTTAAAAAAAAAAAAAAAAATGGTCTATACATGGGTTTCATGAACTTGGTAGTGTGAGATTCACATGGATAAGGGTGTGGGATCGACATGTGATTCTTTTGGATGAGATACAAGAGGCCCATGGATGACACATTGATGAAGAAAAAATCCCATAAAGCAAAGAAAAACTAGTAGGATTTGTTCATAGCTCATAAAGTAGTCTCTAAGCCACAAAGAGGCAATAACTCACAAGTGGAAGATTGTTGGGTATACATGTGTGAATGAAGTCTAATGTTAATAATAATGGCAAGAGTGAATAGTCAATATATAACATAGTTAGGGGAAATTATTGTGTACTCCCGGAGTACCATAAATGCGTGCTCCCTCCTCTCACATGAATGGTGGGTCCCACTAATTAAATTCATGGTGGGACCTACCATTCATGTGAGAGGAGGGAGCACGTATTTATGGTACTCCGGGAGTACCTAATAATTTTCCCATAGTTAGGCCTAAATCTATTGACTTGAGCTTTTGAGTTAAGTAGTGTTCATATATATTATATTAACTACTTAATTAGAGTCTCCCCAATGTATTATCTCTTTAATACCATTTGTGGATTCTAATTCACTCAATTCATAAAGTTTCTTGTCGTCGAATAAGATATCGAAATTTGATTCCAATCTCCACCAAAACCAATTAATGTATCAACTTGATGATAGAGAAAAAAAATTATGTGTGGTATCAATTTAAAAAAAACCAATAACAACAGTTGCTAATCACATAACAAGGACTTGGTGACCCAAGTAACATTTTCTTCAGTAAAACCAAACTTCTTAAACATATCCAAATAAGCCCGATTAGCTCCAAAATCCTCCACACCAATAACCCAACCTTGTCCTCCCATGTGCTCCCTCCAACCCAATCTTTTTTTCTTTTGGATAGGAGAGTTACATGGCCCTTGACCTTTCTTTGTTATGAAATGTCAAAACTAGTATACGGTGCAGAGTAAATTAGACAAGGAGAACTCATCCAAATTTTATGTATTAACCAGTTGTTACCAATTACAAGTTACAACTTCTTGGTGCAAACACAAGAAAAATGGATAAAAAAAAATACAAGAGAAACTAAAATAAAATAATAATTAATTCTAAATAATATTTATTTGGGAGAAATTACACAACACTTTGGATTATGGCGTGACCCTCGCTCTCTTTAAGAAGATTCAAGTTCTCGGTTGGTTAAGCTTCGTAACAAGTATAGACTTTCTCTAATTTGTCTCTCCCAAAATACAACAATCCAACAAATATCATATGACTAATCTATTAACGCATTACTTGTTGATACCCATTTTGTTATCTTATTAGCACAAACACACCAAATAATGAGATCAGTAGAACGAAAAATAAATAAAACCCATATTCATATACAATATCAAATCTTATTCATTACAATACATATTTCAGGAGTACTCTTGATGACCACAAGAGAACCTAGAAAATTAATATATAGTTTGGGAAGTGGTACATATTCATTTATTTATTTATTTTTTGATAGGGCATATTCATTTATTTAAGCAAAACAAACAGGCATTTATTTTTAATGTAATTTACCTTTACCTAATGCATTTATTTTTTCAACAGTTGAACGATTATCTTGGCTGTTTTTAGAATTGTTAATTGATTTGCAAATATCTGTGCAGGCATTTTTACATGCCTGAATAGTTGCCCATGGATTCTGTTTCAAACACTGACGCACGCAGTTAGTGACGCAACTGTTTAAATCTTGAGTCTCGTCTGCAAATGCCATCACAAACAGCATGGAGGAGATGATAAGGAACATGGAAATGGCTTTCTTGGTGTCCATATCTTACATTGGTATCTTTTTCAAGAAGAAAATGTTATTGGCAAGAATGAAGAAATTTATGGTGCTTTTGGATAATATATGAAGGGCATACAGTACATTGCAGCAGTTAAGCAACAGAGAAAATATATAAAGTTGCTCCTTATGTGTTGAGGAGGTTGAAACAATGCGTGTTGGTCAATTAAGACTCTAAATAAAGATCATCTGGAGTAAGTGGTAAAACAAAAGGATTTTGAATTGGTCATGAATGTGATTTAGCTAGTTTTGATTGATGTTTTCTAAATACAGTTTTCAAAAAAGTTTATTCTATCTTCATTGTTCATGATAAGATTTTGATAATGGCTGACAAGATTTTGATAATGGCTGAGAGAAACAGTAGGCACAGATTTGTTCAAACTTTTCTATCTGAATTAAAGAGTTTATCTTCATCACAAAAAAAAAGAAAAAAAAATTCTCATACTTTAAATTTGAAACTTATCATTATATAAAAAATAAAAATAAAAAGGTACATGAGCTTTACCTTATCATTATCCAAAAAAAAAAAAAAAAGTATGTAAAAATTATTATCTGAAAACTAGTTTCAATTTCAATTTTCTGAAAATTGTTTTCATACTGTTTTGAAAACAAAAACAAAAGTCCTCCACCCAAACAGACTTTAAAGGTTTAAAATTTTTGATGGATTTGTCAAATCTAGATCCTTGACTTTTTTTTTTTTTTTGAGAAGCAGATCCTTGACTTTTTTAAAACATCTAAACAGAGTATTTAAATTTTAATCACCCAAATCCAAATCTACATACCCAAATTCTATCATCTAAACGCACCATTAGGAGATTTTATTTGCATTTAACTTGCTGTTGATTCTGTTTTGACTTCCTTTGATCTTTGCCTGATCTTTGTTGCTATTTTGAGATTAATAAACAGAGTTGTGGAAAATGATTTTGAAACAGTCAAAATTTGATGGAAATTAGTAGCCTGGCCTAAAAATCTAGAAATCATGAATACTTCCTTATATAATCTTGGAGGATAAACATTGACATCATAGATAATTTACAAAATAATTTGGACAAATACAGTGAGTCTTTTTGTATCATGTTTCTTTCTCTTAATTTAATGTGAAACTACTTAGGAACCTAATCATTCTTATATGAAGGTAATTAAGTCCAAAAATAAAGGGGCTAAAAACTGATGTACACAACATGTAAGTCCTGGCTTAAAATTTTGAATTAAAATTTTACATACAATGTAAATAGATAAACTCCCAATATTGGTCTCGCCAACTCATTTGGGAGGGAGATCCGACTGCACCCAAAAAGTTTTGTAGCAAAGAGGTCTTTTTCACAGTTACCATTTGTTGAATTACCATTGGATATTAATTCATGAGTAGTGCCTCACATTAAATAATAAACATAAGAATTAGTGATTAATACATAACATAGTTGGACCCAAAATTATTGGCATACACTTTTGGGTTAAGTGATGCCCATATTAATTAATTGTCACTTCCTTCTAAATAAAATTTTAAAAAATAATCATTTGGGGCATTCCATCCAACAGGATCGACCCGTGATTCTTATGGATAAGATATAAGAGGCCCATGGATGACACATTGATGAAGAAAAAAACCTACAAAACAAAGAAAAACTAGTAGGACTTGTTCATAGCTCACAAAGTAGTCTTTAAGCCACAAAGAGGCAATAACTCACATGTGAACGGAAGATTGTTGAGTATACATCTGTGAATAAAGTCACATGTTAAATAATAATGGCAAGAATGAATAGTCAATGTATAACATAGTTAGGCCTAAATTCATTGACTTGTTCATTTGGGTCAAGTGGTATTCCTATATGTTATTAACTGCTCAATTGGAGTCCCCCCAATGCATTATCTCTTTAATACCATTTGTGGATTCTAATTCGCTTAATTCATAAAGTTTCTTGTTGTTGAATAAGACACCAAAATTTGATTCCAATCTCTACCAAAACCAATTGGTGTATCAACTTGATGATAAAGGAAAAAATTAATATCATGTATGGTATCAATTAAAAAAAAAAAACCAACAACAACAGTTGCTAATCACATAACAAGGACTTAGTGACCCTAGTAACATTTTCTTCGGTAAAACCAAACTTCTTAAACGTATCCAAATAAGCCCCACTAGCTCCAAAATCCTCCACTCCAATCACCCAACCTTGTCCTCCCACGTACTCCCTCCAGCCCATTGGTGAGCCAGCCTCAACGCTAACTCGCTTTGAAACTCTTGGTGGCAAGACATACTCCTTGTACTCCTTTGGCTGTTGATCAAAGAGCCGCCAACACACTAGTGAAACCACCCTCACTCTCCTCCCTTCTTGCCTTAACATCTTGGCACTCCCTTCACAAAGGCATAGCTCGGATCCAGTACCAATCAACATTATTTCTGGCAAATCATTCCCAGAATTATCACTCACTATGTACCCACCTCTTTCAACTCCACTTGCTGATGTTCCTTCCAAGTGTGCTGCCACTTTTTGCCTTGATAGTGCAATAAGACTAGGAACATCCCGGTTTGCAACAGCCATTTTGTAAGCTCCAGCAGTCTCGTTGCCATCAGCAGGCCTGAAAACTAGAAGCCGTGGCACAGCTCGAAGGCCAGCAAGTTGTTCCACTGGCTGGTGAGTTGGGCCATCTTCCCCAAGACCAATTGAGTCATGTGTCATGATATAGATGACTCCGGCTTTGCTTAAAGCAGAGAGTCGGATTGAATTCTTCATGTAGTCAGAAAATATAAGGAAAGTGGCTGCAAATGGTATGAGACCGCTTCCATGCAATGCAAGACCATTAGAAATTCCGGCCATTGAGTGCTCACGAACTCCAAACCTGATGTTGCGGCCCCATGGGGAGCTGGGCTGGCTGAAGTCTTTGAAATCGTGGAGATAAGCTTTGTTAGATGTTGCAAGGTCTGCACTTCCACCGATTAGTCCTGGAAGCACCTTGGCAAGCTGGTTTAAGCACTTCTCTGAGTAGCCACGAGTAGCATCTACTGGTTCTGATGCAGACCATTTCTGTGAGACCATAACAATAACAGACTTGTAAACTCACACAATTATGTTGTAATAAAATCTTTTTGAGGTAGAACATACTAAAAGAAGCAGGAACATTCAAGAAATAGTTAACTTAATATCAATTTGATTATTATTCTAACACTTCCTCTCGCACGCTCTCCCCTCAATAAGTGGAGCCAATATGTGGAATTTTTAAATGGAGTATAGAATAGAGATAGCATTTGAATTTAGGATCACATAATTTGATAGCAAGATAAATAATCAATTGTATCAAAAGTTTAAACTTTTAGGAAAGTGTGAATTTAATAACTTAACCATTATTTTAACAAATGATCAATGTCTAACGTACTCTATCTCAAAGATACCAAGTGATTTCTCTCATTTGAAGTTGTGTGAAAAAAAATTACCGGCAATGAGCTTTCCCAGCCAGGAACTAGACCTCCATTGAGGAGAATTTTAAATTCTACAGACTCTTCTGGATATTTACTTTGGTAGTACTTGAGCTTAGAGTACCACTCCTCCTCCAGTCTTTCTCCATGGTCTGTTTGAATTTGCATCTCCCTGCAACAAAGTAATAAGGAAACTTATATCATAGATTTCTTCCCCTTCTGGTGGAAATTAAATTGCTCTAAAGCATTATGTATAAGTTCAATAACCCAAACCTATACACCATAGGAAGGACATGGAATGGCCCACGATCACTCCAATTAACTTTTTGTCTCATTTTTTTCATATCATCTTCGTCGAAGGTACCATGATGAGCTTTCGATGTTCCTTCCTTCCCAGACAATTTTCCCATTAGTGTCTTCACCTGGAGAGAGGAAAAAAGAAAAGGAAAATAAATTATCAAACGAGTTAAATAGAAAAAATTAGCATTAAGGGGTTCAATTTCAAAGCATGCTACGATAATCTGTTACTAAAATATATATAGTTTGTTCAATCCACAAAATATTGCAGAACTTTATCCATTTAGTGAGTAAATTTAAAATTATGAGGATAATCAGTAAGTTTATGATGCCAAGATGAAGTAAAAAAATTCTTCTCTACTAGATTACAGACCCTGATGAAAGTCGGTTTCTCATTTTCACTGAAAGCAGAACAGAGGGCATCCTTGAATAAATTCATATTACTGTGTATGTTCTCCACAGTGATTGTATTCCAACCAAGAGCCTTGAATCGAGTAGATATATCTTCAGAAAATGCTAAGGTTGTCGGTCCATCAATGGTGTTATGATTATCATCATATATTAGTGTAAGCTTGTTAAGCTTCCAATGAGCAGCCAAGGATGCAGCTTCATGAGATATGCCTTCCATGGCACAACCATCACCCATGATGCAATATCTGCATTGACAAATCAATAGATTCTCAAAGACAACATATTATGCTATTTCAAATTTTTTGTCCGAGTTAAAAGGAACTAGTTTTTATACTTACGTCCGATGGTCAACAAGAATAGCATCAGGTTTGTTGAATCTTGCTGCTAAGTGAGCTTCTGCTAAGGCTAGACCGACTGCATTCGCTACACCTTGTCCAAGAGGGCCTATTATCAAGAACAGTTACTAGTTAAACAACTAAACAAGTATATCACTTAAATCCTAACTCCAATAATAAAATAACATTAATTGCGTATTAAAATCTGCAATTATATTATGGTTATGCCTTTTTCAACCTGTAGCCTAAATAATTTATGCGATACCTAGTGGTAAGTATTGAGATAATTGAATTTTGGAGACATTACCGGTTAAAGTAAACATTTTCTTAGCTAATCATGAATACAAGACAACTGATTGGAAAGGATTTTCTAATTATTTTTGGAATTAGCAATATTTCACCTGAATCTACTTTTAGTACTTCATGCTAATAATACCATCTATGGGTATATTTCTTCTATACGTAGGGTTTGTCGCTTTATACGATTTTCCAGTTCAAGATTATTTGCTTCTATAAAATTGACATGGTTCCAATCACGACTTATCATCTTAACAAATTGTGATAAACGTTGTGCAATTTATCACCTTATATGGCAAGAATTTACCTGTTGTCACTTCAATGCCATCTGTCACCACATTCTCAGGGTGACCTGGGGTCCGACTCCCAAGCTTACAAAAGCGTTGTAGGTCTTGCAACTGGGAGGAAAAGTTTCTCCTTTAGTTAGCTTGATGAGAATAGAATGAAAATTTTGCAATATGCATAGAATTTGAAATAGATCATCCAAGTTTTTTAGAAAGTCTAGAAAACTACTCCCACAATTTGAAATATGCATAAACCTGAACTGATTGAAAACCAGCGATGTGAAGGCAAACATACTGAAGCAAGCAACCATGGCCAGCACTCAAAACAAACCTGTCCCTGTTAAACCATTTGGGGTTTCTGGGATTGTACCTCATGACATGCCTATATAACACAAAACCCACTTCAGCCATTCCAAGCGCCATACCAGGGTGGCCAGCCTTGGCATGTTGCACCGAATCAACAATAAGCATTCTCACATTGTCCACGCATCGCTTATCAACCAATTCCTGAAATGATTCGTCGTCTAGCTCTGTGTCATTGTTTTGGTTTGATAGTTTGGATGGGAAAGCCTGTTTGAGCTCTCCAAGGCAAGAAAGTTTGTGGGATTTTGTTATGCTAGAATCGTTGGATTTGAGGCAACTATATGGTTTGAACCGAATTGGGAGTGTATTGATTTTGTTGTTATTATTACTTTGGGTTGTAAATTTGGTGGGAAGGAGAGGGAGAGATGGGTGCAAGAGAAGTGAAGAGAGAGTCATGGAGGAGAATTGGTTAGTTTCTCTTTGTTTTTGTGTGTGTGTTAGAGAGAGAGAGAGAGAGAGAGAGAGAGGTGAAGCTTGTTGGAGATGAGAAAGAGGGTGGTGATTGCTAGAGGTAGAAGCTGAACTGAGAGAGAGGTGTTAGCTTTTGTCGACAGGTGTGTGGAATAAGCTGAACTGAGAAAGCTGACTAAGTTACATGCATGTGGCGAATGTTAGGGTCAAAGGTGCGATGTTGTGTCTGAACTCTGAAGCTGAGTTGGGCGTCGCATTGGTCTACACGTGCTGTGCATGACAAAGAGAAAGATGTTGAGTTGCTCTACTTCAACCAAAATCCTAAAATAGAGGAAGCCATAATCCACGAGAATTCACTTTTCCATTTATCTTGAGAAGAGAAAGTGCAGGGATACAACTTTTATGTTACAGCTTTTGGTTCTATATGAAAATGATTCTTACATTTAAGCTTATTTGACTTATTCACTTTTCCACTTATTTTGAGAAGAGAAAGTGCAGGGATATAACTTTTATATTATAGCTTTCGGTTCTATATGAAAGTGGTTCTTCACCATTTAAGTTTATTTTACCTAAATAGGTAAAATGTTGATTTGGAATAGCCTTGTTTTCAAATCAATTAACAATTAAGAAAAATTGATATATAGTGTTTTTTTTTATTTTTATTTAAATTATACGTTTTGTCCTCAAGATTTGCCTCATGTTTCAATATGCTCCATATTTTTTGAAATGTTTCATTTTAGTATTATACGTTTGTGTAAAAAAATGTCCCTCTTGTTTTACTTAATTGAGATTGTTCTGAGAGATTTTGGTTTTTAGTGTCGTCACTGATGCTTTGAATGCCTTCGGTGATACTATTAGCGATGACATTTGTTAACTGTCGTAGAATATAAATCTAACAGACGGCCAACTGTTTCTTGAAAGTTGGGTGGGTTCGATTTCAACTAGTGCATCAATCAATAGTGAGCCTAAGAACCCTACACCATCCAATATGATAAGGTCGAGTGACTAGTTTACCTCATTCCAAGTTTAATTAGTCTATGATCACCTCTAGCGTACCATGTACACTTCAAATTTAAAAAAAAAAAAAAAATTAAAAAAACCATGAAATATACAGAATACTAATTCAATTAGTGCATATTTTGAAATAACAGCTTTTATATAGTAAATTATTTTTTTGTCTTTGTTATTGACATTCCGTTTTGGTATATTCAAAACTGCAAATTGTGTATACACTATACAGAACTTGGTAGATACAATTACAAAAAAGAAAGAGGTAATTGATTTTGAGAGTGTAAAGATTGTTGCCTTTTTTGGCTTTGCATTCAGCAGGTAAAATCAAAATCAAGAAGAGAGATGATAGGACCTTAATATTTTTTTTTTTTTTTTTTAAGTGATGTTAGGAAATATTGTATAAATTTTACTATATAGTATTTACAAATTAATATGCCAGTTTTTTAAACACAATATAAAAAATTATTTATTATGTCATTAATTTAACATCATTCACATTCATTATCATAATAATTTATAAATATTTTTTAGTAAATTAATAGTAACTATAATATTTTTCAATCAAGAATTCTCTTGAATATTAGTAAAACTTTTCAAGAGTTAAAATCAGCAAATGCTCTCTAGTGTGCAGCTTTCCTTTCGTTCGGGACTACTACAGTAGTACTATACAGACTAGTCAATTAAGAAACATGGGGTGCCCATCCTGTAATAGGAATTGAGGTGGCATGGGCCACATTGTATAAAATATGGCAACATAAACAAATGCTACGAAGACCAATCTTATTGCCATAAGAGGGAGATCATATTTCTTAAACAATATATGCCATCCTTTTAGCTCTCATCTTTCTTTTCGTTTTTTCCCTTAGGAAAAAGAATCTTCAAATCTATGTCTATTGTTGTTGTTGAGAAGATAATGAAAAAAATTGGCTATGACTTGGAAGATCATATCTAAAACTACAAGATTTCGAACATCATGTATGAGAGAGACCCACCAACCCCGACCGTACCATCATTTTTTCTCTATTTCTTTTCTCTCTTTGGCTCTGGATGCAAAGTTGGTAGGGTGACTGAGTGATAGAGATAAAATCCATGTTTGCAAAATCAGTCTGCCATACAGAATTCTGTGTGCTCATTGCTCAATCCAGGTAGCCTCCATGTTCAGCAAAGGAATCAGTCCAATACTTAGATAATTCCAAAACCAGATGCGAAATTTTAACATTAAACATATATCAAGTAATCAAACTTAGTACCTCTTGATTTTGATACCATGATAAATTACCGATTTATCTAAATGTTTAAATTAATTGGAAATTATGAAATATGAAACTTATTGCCCATTTGGATAGCAACTAATTTGGTGTTTAAGTTTACACGTTTTTTTTTTTTTTTTTTTTTTTCTTCCTGCTGCACGTCAGAAACTCAGAGGGGACAAAATTTACTGTTTAGCACTGTTTAGCTGGAAAGTTTGACTTTTTCCGTGAACACTATACTATTCACGGACCCACAAATTTTACTTTTAAACAACTTTTTCATTAAAAATTGGTCACATTGTACTATTTACACATTTAAAAATTATTTTACTACAGTATTTTCAGTTTTCAGCAAAATAAGTGTTATCCAAATAGACCATTAATTGAAGAATGCTGAGGAGAACATTTTAACTTGGTTTTAATTAAGGCTATTATTCATTAACTCTTTCATTCATAGTTGCAACTTTCTCGTCTATAGGTTAGAGTAGAATTCTATTTCTAAAAAAAAAATATATATATATATATATATATATATATCTTACCTCCTATTCATAACTGTTTTGTTAACTAATTCACCAGGGATATTTTATACACTGTCTAGCTATGATTTTCACTTGGTTATGTTGGAACTTTAAGGGCAGTAAATAATCGAATAGATATAAGGGTACAATATGGCAAGAGAACATCTTGTCTTCTTGTAGAGCAAAGAAAATATTGTGTAATAGATTATCAGGTTTATAAATGATTTCCAAAAGTCATTTCTCATATTTCTCGTCAAGGATAATTATTAACAAGGCTAGAGAAGTTAGTGTCATTTATTAATGTTAGAACATTGTATAAATATCCGTAAAAATTGTTTATCACAGTTTTGAATAACATCATGTACTATTATAGTTTTGTAAGGCATGCATGGTTAGGCAATTGTATTAGCCCTTAGATGTGTTTACATTAGAACTACCATATTTGTATTGTATTTCCTATATATACCCCTTTGTAACACACAGAATTGAATAGTAAAGATATTGATGTTTAAGGGATTTATTGTAGCAGACATAGGCGGTCAAGGTTGAACCTATAATTTCTCATCAAGTGATTCAAGTCTTTGTTTCTTATTAATTTTTTGTTAACAATTAAAAATGAGATTATTATATAATTACTATCATTTACCAAGACAGTGTTACTCACAGAGGCTGTTGAAAGCCATATAATACTCTAGTTTCCACTCTACCCCCAAGTCTGTGCACAGTTTGCTACATTGATGAACAAGGCATAATAACCACAACTTCATGGCCCACGACATGGATCAAGAATGCATGCAGTACTACTCTCAAGACAATCCCACTAGTTCAAATGCCATTGACAATGAAATTAATGGAAATATCAACATGATAGTATAGATATGAATTCATTTTTATTACTCCTTGATTTTACAAATCCCGCAGCAGTGTATCGGGTAATTACTTAAACATCCAATACTCTTTTCCCTTTCTCTCTGTTAAAAGCAACTGGAGCAAAATGCTGTTTACCATTGTAGAAATATCCAAGAGAAACAATCAATGAATTCAAACAAGTGTACAGAAATTGCAACTTGTATATTGATGATATGTGATGAATGTCGATGAGCTGTTCTGCCTACCCTAGCCTACCCTAGCCCTAGCCCTAGTCCATTTATATCCTTCTTTTATTTCCTTTCCTATCACTGTTTCCCCGTGGGGCACAACTTTCACGTAATTAAGTCCCAATCTAGCCTACTTTTTAGATTTATATATGCAATGGAACGTGCACTTTGATTCATTTTTGTGTCAGGTTGCAATAATATATATACATATGGATGAATACTATAATATATTATAAAAAAAAAAATCAACGAACAACATCATGCATCTATATCTATATGTCTCTTTCATGTCCTTGCCTGCTTGATCTTGAGCTTCTCATTTTAACCATTCGATGGATTCAAAAGCATAGCTAATTTACATCCTCCATATCGAAGAAGATAAAATCCCACTTGCATGCAGCTATATATACCAACGTTGTGCTTCCATGCTTCCCCATTCTCTCTCTCTCTCTCTCTCTCTCAAAAACACACACACACAGACATGAAGATAAGGTTCCTCAAAGCATGCTTTCGTAAAGTGAGCACCAGTTTTATGAAGTACCCAATTTGGGAAAACATTCGTAGTTGGGATATATGGTCCTGCCTGCATAAAGAGGACTCCATCCCTAATGATGTCCCAAAAGGTCACCTAGTAATTTATGTTGGTGAAGATTGCAAGAGATTTGTCATCAAAATAACCTTACTCAAGCACCCTCTTTTCATGGCATTGCTTGATCATGCTGAGGAAGTGTTTGAATTTGCTACAGGTTCAAAACTCTGCATTCCTTGCAATGAGAACATTTTCCTTGACATT
Organism: Quercus glauca; assembly: GCA_023736055.1. NCBI lineage: Eukaryota > Viridiplantae > Streptophyta > Magnoliopsida > Fagales > Fagaceae > Quercus > Quercus glauca. Next base: position 11,960,781 of record CM043322.1, on the reverse strand, counting down.
CTTCACTGCGCTGGCTTTCAACAAGTTCATGAATTTTCACCTTGCTTTTGAGGTCTATTTTCCACATGGTGTCAGCACAATCATATTTAGCAAGGAGGTCAGAATGAGAAAAGGCAGAATTGAATTTGTTGCAAACTGGTTTAACAAATAATTTGTCTCTTTCTTCCTTGTACATTTTGTCCTTTTTTCCCCCCACAGTTTTCATTTTATTTTTTTCTAAGTATTACATGTACAACATAATAATATGGCTAAGCTTGCCCCTAAAAAATAAGGAAAAAGAGGGTCAAAGGATAATGCTGATTCATCCTGTTTAAACCAATGTTTGAGTTTGCAGGCATGTCAGTGAACTGAACACACTACTGAGAGAAGCCCCTAATATGCCCACCTTGTCATAAATTCCAATTATTTCGGTCGTAACCAAAACATTAACTATTTCTTCTCTTGGTCTTTTATTACTTATTAATATATGAAAATTGAGTTTGATGTTTGTTTTGATAATATTGCCACGAGAAATTTGAGCAATTTTTTTAATTTTATTTTTTGAGAGAACAGCCAAGGCTTTATATTAATAGGACAGAAAACTCCTGTCAATTATTACAAGATTGTTTGCATCCCAATGAATGTCTCTGATCCAAATTTGAGGATTAAACGATTTCTTGGCTAATTTGGCAAGCTTATCTGCTATAGCATTTCCACTACGTTTCACATGGGAAGAGGAAGCAACTCGCATATTTGAGGCTAGAGCTCGAGCCTCATCTTTGATTCATCATAAATTATGATATTACAATTTAATCCCATTAGACTAAGTTATTCATTCATCCTTGTTATGTAATCCTTCTCCCCAAAAAAAAAAAAAAATCCTTGTTATGTAATGAGATATTATAAACCTCTTTATTACGTAATAATGGTGTTAAATGTGCATAATTTGGTTTTGAATTGAGATATATAATTTTTGGTAAATAAAAAAAGCTTAGAAGGTTGAATTGATGATAATTTAATATAATATAAAACTATGTGATGAATAGTCGGGCATGTTTATTTTGTGTTATATACATAAAAGTGTGTGGATTTATATATTATAAAATTAGCAATTACTCAAAAAGATATGTCGAAATAGAGAGATATAAAAAAAAAAAATTTAAAAAAAATCATTCTAATGGACAAACTACGGCCATCATTAGAATGGAATTAACAATTTTAGAAAAAATTTGAACTAGGATGCACTTTGGATTTTTTTTTCCTCAACAAACAAAAGAAGAAGTCATAACCCCACAAATCCTACGTCCATTGTGGATCAAATTCTAGAACTCTTAAAGAAAAAAAAAAGCATCATTAGGCTGCAAAACTGTTAGTGGATAAATAAACATTAACTCATTTGAAAAACCAATCAAATGCCTATGATTTTTTAGGGAGACCCTCTCTTGATAGGTACTCAACTACAATATGTTTGTTCTAATAGAACAAAAACAGCATTTTTGGTTACATCTTACGGGACAACTAACATGTCCACCCAATTTTATGTTGTGATTAGGATGGATTTTGGGTCGATAACCAGCATACCATTTTCTGTGGCATATTTTTCTTCCCACCACACAATTTTCAAGGATTTTAATCCCCATAAGAATATATATACATATATATATACATATATATATATATATATATAAAGGTCTATATCATTCTCACACTGCACACACCAGAATGAAATACCCAAGGGACCTAAAAGACCTCTGTTATCACGAATGATAACAATCTAGAGAGATGTAAAATGTTTTTTTTTTTTTTTTTCTTTTTGATATTGAGATTTAAAATGTTAAAAGTTGATGGAACTACAGTGATGTGATATAACCTAATACCATTAGTGTCACGTTTATTTATATTTAAAACATTTTCTGAAAATAGTTTTTGAATGTTTGATACTATCATGGTAGTATCGTATACTGAAGTTGATCAACAGAAAACCCAGTTTCCCTTCTTTTCGACAGCTTGTTTTCCACATTGAACAATTCAATCCTACCATATTTTTTCCCCATTGCAGTGATTCTATGATGATATATATTATATAGGACTTACAAGTCTTCCATCAATCCATCATAAACCTACTATAGGCAAGACAGTATTTTCAACTAGAATTCTGACCAAAATATGATTCGCCAATAAAATTATAGTATTTTATGCATGACATAAATACTCTTTAGCCGCCTACAGTAGGTCGAGGGCACAACATAAAGTTTCATAGCATAAATTTTTTTTTTTTTTTTTTTTTTTTTTTTATAAACAAACACACACACACACACAAGGGAGAAGGAAAAAAGTTCTAATACAAAAGCATACCACAACTCCACTCAAAAGCCATAGTAACTTTTAAGGGAGGGTAAGGCAAGTTATACTACATACAACACACTCTCTTAAGCAATGTGAGACAATTACCATGGCATCAACTTGGTTTCCAAACAGTGCAAAATGACCAGAATATGAAAAATGAATCAAAATCAACTCAACCAGGCTTGATCCACTATGGACTGCGCAATTTATCTTCCAAACTGTCAGCCTCTCGGTTTATTAATAGACAGTGATTCTAAGACCTGCATTGAGGCCGTCAAATATGAAGCAAAGAAGTCACCTTGGAGGCTTACTAATTTTGTAGAGTCTGTCAGGCATGTAACTGAATATAATGTTGGGATATCCTTTAACTGGGTTCACAGGGAAGCCAACAATTCTGCTCATGTATTCGCAAAATAGTCTCTTATCAATTCGGCATATGGTAGTTTTGATCTGGGTTTTAGTCCTAGTTTTGTTGGTTTAATCTTGGAGGAAGCTGCCTAGGCATTTTTGTAATCTTTGTTCTTCGATAAATTATTTTTATTCAGCAAAATGATAATAATAATAATAATAATAATAATAATGAGAATGATATATGTTCTAGTAAACTTCCATAGATAACCTCAACCAAGTTGTAGATGATATCGCATACGAATTTCATGTTTAAAATAAAATAAACTCCTTTACCAGATATATGGGTTAAGGAGTTAATAAATGCAGTCTGTCACAAAAACAACTGCAAAAGAAAATTAACTCTACCACAAATGCCAAGGAAATGGTGCAGCGTCGTGTAACAAATGAGCTTAACTGAAATCAGGCTTTTCTGGATAAGTGCAGCCCGACCTTTGGATTACAACATTCGCTGCATAGCAACCAGCTCTCACACAGACTTCAATGGGCTTCTCCTGAACCAGCTGTGACAAAAATCCTCCAACAAATGCATCCCCTGCCACAAAAAGAGAATTTTATGTAGACAAGACTATAAAGAAGACTAAAACTCAACAGGTTCTCTTCTATAGTGTTAATCCTTCATTTGTCCCAAAGCAATATTTGCTTATCAATGTAACAGAGTTTACTGCATTGACAGCAAGAGTATATCACGTTTTAAACTTCTTTTTTTGGTACAACACTGATAAAATTTTATATTAATTTATAGAAGCTGACATTAAATGGGCAGATTCTGTATTGTAGGACACTGCTCACCCAAATCAGATTTTCAAACACCAAATGAAACCTGAACCCAGAAGAGGACTAGGACTACTCATCCCTTAACCAATTACTACCTTATGAAATTTTAAATATATTATCAACGAATTGATCTTCAAACAACTTAAACCCGCAATCATTATTTTTGCCTATGCTCTTTTCCAAGCACCACCTTTACAGCTTCCCACAAAAGGAAATAAAGAGGCAGAAAATCATAATGCTAACTAACATCATCTATTTTGAATTTAAAAAAAAAATTGTTTGTCGTATAAACAATTAACGTCAAAGAAAGTGGTAAGAAATCAAATACCTGCTCCATTGGTATCAACCAGCTTCTCCTTGGGCAACAGGACTACAGGAAATAGTTTCACCTTACCATCCTCAGCAACTACAACAGGATCTGCACCTTGAGTAATAACAGTAATCCTCTTGTGAGTTCCTGATGCCTTGGGCAACTGGGAAATCCTTACAGCAATCTCCTCAACTTTCTCGGTCTGATTAGAAAAAGTACAAGAATAAGGTAACTTGCAGGGGGAGAATATAAGTGAAGTTCTCAGCTTTGCAACCCAAACAGAGAGCGATAATTACCTCCCAGCCATGAACCTTGGAGAAGGTTCTTGCCTCTGTCTCATTTCCAAAAACATAGTCCACATAACTGCAACCAAAAAGCATGTCAGTGTCTACATAAGTGACACCATGAATGGGGCAGGGGGAAGTGCAAGACTTACGGCAAAGCTTGCTCCTGCACATCCTTAAAAAACTCACAGATGAATGGAGCAGAAAGGTTCATCGCAAAGACCTGCAAATATAGAGGTGGTCACTAGAGCAAATGTGCAAAATATAATTACAATGAACAAATATCTAACTACATTAGTGATACCTTGTTGTTGGCAGCTGCATGTGCAGCAACAAGTTGAATAGATTCAGGGGACACTGTGAGGAAAAACCCAGCAATATAGATGTATTTTGCCTTTTCCACTGTACAAACAGAGGATTTTATTAATTTGACATTGACATGGCTTAATACTAGCAAAGATTTTTAAACTTAAGAGGCAAGGAAGCATAGTACCTAGTGACCAATTTTCTGGTTGCTTCAAGTGGTCAGATTTGTAACAATTTGCAGCTGACAAATTAGCAATAAGTGACCTGCACATGTATTTTCATTAATAACAAATAGATGACAATTGGATGCCTTTTGATTTTAACATTCTATGGCAGATTTGAGCATAATAATGGGAGCCATGAGTTGGAAACTTTGGGAGTAAGACATGGGCCAATCATGTAGACTATATCCTGGCATATGCATTATCTAAATATAATTACAAACTATTTTCTTCATTTATGCAAGTGAAAGCACCAAAATAATCTCTCCAAGAAACACAACCTACCAAACTCATCCAATTCAACATGTAAATGATTATGAAACTGAGCAATCAAAGCAATCCCTATAGAACTGAGCTTGAAAAAGAGATTACTTGCAGACATGACATAGAACTGACCTCTCACCACCAACCACACAAACAGCACATGTTCCAGTTGGTGTAGATTCATCCTCGTAATAATGTACCTGATTACAATTTTGATAATCATCTTAACATGAGGAAGAAAGTGAAGATGTGGCAGGGAGGGGTAAGTCTAAGATGAAGAGAAACTCACGTTAACACCTGCTGATTTTATATTTTTTTTCATCTCCTCTCCAAACTTGTCCTTTCCAATGGAGCCAATGTAACCAGTTGCACCAGGAATTTGGAGCATCCACTGGGAGAGACAAAAAATAGAAAGCAGGGTAGGGAGAACCTATCAATTCTATTTCATAAAAATTTATATTAAAAAAATGAATAATTTTATCTTAGAAATATGAAAGCAGACCTGGGCAACTTTGATTGAATTCTGTGTAGCACCTAAAGTGACACAATATGTGGAACTCGTTACTCTTTACAAGACAGATAATAATGAAATTAAAAATAGGTATCTTTCATAAAGACATATTAGCAACAGTATCATTAGGCATTCATGTCAAAGAAATAAACACATTACCTCCAGCAATGTACTCCACATTCTGCTTAGATGCCAATTCATCATACCTTTAGGGGAAGAAGAAAAAAAAAAAAAAAAAAACTCAGCAGTGTTTAATCTAGTAGCAAATCCAGAAAAAAATTAACGTATCAAAGAAATTTAAATAATATGCATTGAAAACAGTGAAAATAACTCCATGAAAAATAGCACTCCTTTTTTAAGAAAAAAATTATCAAGAAAAAAAATATTTACGAATTAGTACTCAAATATCAGAGACAAAACAGGGCAGAACAGATTCCAATTTTTATAAAATGTGACCAAGATAAGTAAATCAAAGACAAATCTAGTAACAGAAAAAGAAACAGAGAGAAAACTTACATGGGCAAATGCTTGTCCTCCGCAAGAATAGCATTGTTCAACTTGATGTCGTATCTGTTAACAAATAAATCAATCAAATGTTCCAATGACAAAATAGAACCACAATAGATAACATTTTCATATACAAGCAAAACATTGAATAAAACAAAAGTGCTCAACAAAAATGCCAAAATCTACAATTTCATTTACTGAACTTGGTTAGTTAGCTTTGAAGAATATAAGCTTTAAAACCCATACATAAATTATTTTTTAAAGACATTTAACCTCCAAACAAGCCATTCAAGCATAAACAATCTTCAAAAAAATGACTTGTAGATCAGGAGTGATATTTTAGCGCTCAATGCAGATCTTGCCTCTTTCTGAAGAGATTCTCACAAAGTACAACTAAAATGACCACCCAATATATCTTATATCATGCCTGGTCATCTAGGCACATTACCTTTTTATAAGATTGCAACAGACTAAAAATCTTTTCTTTTTCATTTCCTTTTGAAAATTAATTATATTTAAGATCACAAAGAAGAGATGTAATTCTTGAACACAGGTCATATACAAATGGGACACACAAAAAGAAAAAGACCCGCAAACAAAATAGGATTAAAATATGAAGGTTAAGAAAAACCATTCATATGCCTATATATGGAAAATAGGCTCATATTTAAATTGGTACAACACAACCATTTGATCATTGGTCCTCCAATCAAGAGGGAATGAGAAAATGACAAAAAGGGTTAGAAAAGCATCTCAGCTATAGTGGAAGGACACAATTCCAAAAGATCTCCATGAAAGCGCATTTGATATACTACTTCAAGGCACACTTTTAACAAATCTTTTTGAATAACTCTTCTCCTCTATCATCAATTATGTAAATTTTTAAAAAATAATACTAATAATTAATGCCTGATAAAATGCAACATCACCATCTAGCATCTCACATGAAATTTACTTCATTGCAAGTTACATGCACTATTCACTAAAGGAAGATATCAAAAAGCAGATCCTCGCTTGGGAACTCATTATAGTGAAACAGATTCAATTACCAGTCAGCTTTCAAAATGGGAAAAGGATCTTCTCCATTTGAATGAATTCATATAAAGGTTTTGATTAAATATTACAAATCTAAAGGTACATCCCATGTCACATCATTTTTATAAAAAAAAGTATCAAATTTTTAAAATTTTAAATGAAGTGGTACAATGTACACTGTCAAATCCAGGAAATAAAAATCTTAGCGTGATTCTTATTAGGTTGATATTCAATTAATTTCATATTTGGGGAACTAATATAATGACAATCAGTATCATCCACATTATTGGGCAACCCAACAAACCAAATCACCTTTAGCATCAAAGAAAATGTATAGATCTATCACTGCAACCAAATCCAGAAAAAGGGTATTCAGATCTATGCCACCCCACCCCCCATAAACCTACATATACCAATAAAAATAGAAGTGCAAGCAATACATGAGATTCACCAGAATACTACAATCAAACAAACAATTACCCATTAACAAGCACAGAAAGTACACCAAAACACTGTTAACATTCCAAACATCAATATATGTCATAAAGGTTTCATTTTTATCAAACATTCCAGCTTTTTTTTTTCTGGGCAACCAAACAGAGAGTGTAGAGAAAAAACAAGATAAAAGAGACTCACTTTTTCAAGAACTGCTCGTCCACCACAGCTGAGATGTCAAGAAGGGGGTTCCCCATACCCAATAGGATTCCCTCGGACGCCATTGAACTAGATTTGAGATTGAATGAGAAAAAACAGAGAGAGAGATGTGAATGATTGATAGTATGAGATTGAAAAATGAAAGGAGCTCTTAAAGTTAGGTTTTGAGTTGGGTATATATATACTGTAAAGAAGTTTGGAGGTGAGATGTCACCCAAGTCACCAACCCCCACCGACCGGACTCTTTCACAATCTTTTCTTACATTACATGTGTACTCTGTAGTTTGTAATTTGTATTCTCAAAAAAAAAAAAAAAAGAAAAAAAGCTCAATTGTTGTTTTTTATTTATTTATTGAAAGATAGAAAACTCAAAATTTTATATTAAAAGATAAAAAAAAAATTATCATAAATGGATATTATAGATTTAAAATATTTTGATATTTATATATATATATATATATATATATTTTTAAACATTAATAAAGAAAAGGGGGTATTCTATGAAAGAATGTCCTATGTCTGCATTTTTTTTTTATAATCATTAATATTTTATTAATTAAAAAAAAGTTTGATTCCCATTAAAAAAAAATTTTGATAACACTACAGTATTTTTTTTCATTTTCCAATAGAGGTAGAAGATATAACAGGGATAAGGTAGTATACACTTAACAAATTTTAACTTTAAAAAATAAATCAAAAATAAACTTCGAGGTGAGTGAGACGTCAAAAAAATACAAAATCACCAACCCTACCAACTATGATGACGCCATCTTTTGTATGCCTTAGCTCGAAGTTGTTGACTAGTTGCTCCTCTTCGAAGTTCCAACTTATTTAGTACACTAGTTTATAACTTAGTAAACTTACATAGATTATGGGTCATATTAATATATCACTTTAGGATAATTGTTATTCCCTCCGTCCTAATTTTTTTGCCCTCTATTTTATTTTAAAATGTTCCAAAATATTATCCTATTTTTAAAAATAAAAGTCATTAATTTACTAATGTTCCTATTATACCCCTATTAATTTGCTAATTCAATTTTTTGATAAATTTTTTTAAGGGTAGTTTTGGAAACTTATACATTTTTAAAATATAGAAAAAACAATAAATGATGTTCCCTTAAAAAGTTTGACTTTTCAAACAGGACAAAAAAAGTAGGACGGAAGGAGTAATAAATTATAATAGGAAAGTTTTGACATTACTTTTATAAAAAATATGAAAAACTATTAACAATATTTATTATTTTATTATTCTCCTAATAAAATGTTTCTAAAAATAGTTCATAAAACTCGGTCTTGCGTATACTATAATATGCTATATTTTAGCATCAAAGTGTAAAAAAAAGCTTATTATCCAGTCTTGCAATTGTGCTACAGTACTATCCTAAATTTATGATGGTGATGTAGCTCACTTGCAAAATTAGAATAATGTTTTTTATTTATTCACCTCAAAAGCATCTTCCTCTTTCTTTCTCTCCCTGACTCCCCACAAAATTAAAATACTGTTTTTTATTGTTTTGGGTTATATATTTTATTGTGTAAATATATTAATTTAATGTATTCTATAGGAATATAATAATTTGGATGTTGGGTGCTTTGTAAGATAGCATAGTATAATAGATAAAGTAACTTTTGAGATTGTAAAATTGGATACTTAAATATTTTGTAAAAACCAGATGCTAATGCTTTAAGGGCATTGGTTAACATTTCCCATAGTTTATAACTCTTTGAAATACAATGTACAGTAGTTTATAACTCTTTGATATACAACTTAGTACACTTTTTTAGTACACTAGTTTATAACTCTTTGATATACAATGTATAGAACTATTTAAAAGTGAGATGCTTGAAAGTCAATCTTAGGATACACGAAATTGGCAAGTAAATTGATCTACTGAGACCTACTCATTATCAGATTTCCTTAATCATTAGTGAAAATTTTTAAGCGAGATTTAATTTTAGATTCTGAGAAGTTGCAAATTTCATCCCAATTGAAGATAGACAATGATGTGAGTGACAAAACATTGAAATGGTGAAGTTGATCTTAATTTAAATGGGTCGAAAAAGTTACCTTGCTAAGAAGTGGGTTTCTAACCACCAGTTTGATTTACAGGAAATTGTCTTCTAGGAGTTTCTCCTGGTCACTACTACATCTAATATCAGCATACTATTATTATTATATTTAATAAGGTTTGCAGAACCAATAATATTGTGGGCTACTACATGAATTTTGGATACTTGTAAATGGACCTAGGAGACTTGAAAAGCTTGAAGACATTAGACATGGAAGGGTATTAAAAATTTATTCCAAGTAGTGGAATACAAATATGATCATTAATTCAATAATATACAAACTCAATTTTCCAAACGATTTCCTCTTGTACCAATTAGGCAATTACATAAAGTAGAAACCATAGGTTACAACAAAAAGTGATAATGCTACTTGATTATTCTAATATTGTAATATGATGCAAGTGTTCTTCTCTTTCATTTCAATTAAGTGATATTTATAAGAAGATTTCTCTCTTTGGACTGGATTTAAGTGTTCTTCTATTTCATTTCAATTAAGTGATATTTATAAGAAGATTCCTCTTTTTAAACTGGACTTTTATGTGATTTAAAAATACCCATAAACCTTACGTTTAATAGAAAAAAAAAAAAAAAAAACTTGAGGACAATCCGGTAAAAATATATTTCAAACTTCACTTAAAATACCTACAAAATAGGACACTCTCCTACTAATCCATGTCTTCAAAACAAACTTATCCAAATCTTTTTTTTTAGGGATAATTACACTAAACCCACCTGTGGTTTGGGCGAAAATCACTTTGCCTACCCGTAGTTTGAAAAGTATTACTTAACCCACCTGAGGTATGATCTGTTTGTTTTTCGTAACCCACCTCTGTTAAAATCAAGGGTAAACAGGTATTTTTGCTCAAATTTTATGTCTCTCTCCTCCCAAAACAAAAAATAGCACAAAAATATAAGAGAAACAAGATCAAAAAGTGGTATTGATCTCTGTTAATTCATATAAATCTTGAACATGAAGAACATATCCAAAAAAATAAAACCCAGATCAACCTACACAAATAACCAAACTATACAATATTGCCCTTCAAAACAGGACTCTTGTTTCCTATACTGCACTGAAGTATACTTCTTTCTTCAGCAGTACCAAGCCCCAGTGTGCCTGAGTAAACCCAAATAAACATCATCATTCACAATAGCAGTCAAAACCCAGTTCAGGAAACCTCAAAATCTCTTCAATACTCACACGGCACAAAAGATTTAAATCAAAAGATCTAAAGCGTCACCGTTGAGCTTCGACGATCTGAAGCGTCGCCGTTGAGCTTAACGGCGACGCTTCAGGTCGCCGATCGCGACGCTCAGCTCGCCGTCGCCGTGCAATCTGAAGCATCACCGTGCAATCTGAAGCGTCGCCGTTGAGCTTTGGCGATCTGAAGCGTCGCCGTTGAGCTCAATGATCGCGACGCTCAGCTCGCCGATCGGTTCAGGTCGCTAATCGTTGGCGACGCTTCAGCTTGCCGGCGACGTTCAGCTCGCGTCGCTTCATCCTTCAGTTCACGACGCTTCAGTTCGCTTCAGGTATTTTTTTTTTTTTTTTTTTCCTTTTGAGTTAATTTTTTTGTTAATTTTTGTTGGCGTAAATGCACTTTTAGTCCCTACATTTTGGCTTTTTTCTATTTTAGCTCCTACATTTTAATTTTACCACTTTTAGTCCCTAAATCAATTATCGCGTTCCATTTTGGTCCTTTCCGGTAGTGGGCTACCGGAATTTGCTTACGTGGCAGACTGAACTATTAAAATAATAATAAAAAAATTTTATTTTACTATTAAAAATGCCATGTCAGCTTATAAATTAAAAAAAATATTTATTAATTTTAACTAAATAAAAAAAAATTAAAAACAGATTGTTTAAAAAAGAAATTAAATTAGTTGAATTAAAAAAAAAAAAAAATCTTTACATTATCATGAAAAACATGTTCATGTTCTTCCCAGTCGTCATGAAGAACATGTTCATGTTCTTCCTCAAATTTTGGTTGCCAAGGAAATCAAAAAAATCAAGAACATTCCAACATGGAACGTGTAAAATCAAAGGGCACAGATCTACAAAATACAAAGACCTTCAAAGATTCAAAACACAAAGAACACAAACCCAAACCCAACCCTCAATCTCTAGCAAACCCAGAGCATCACGAAAAATCAAACCCTCCATACAAACATCAAACCCAGAAACAAACCCATAAATTTCAAACCCAAATTCAAGAAATCCGTAAACAAACCCAGAAATTTTAAACCCACCGATCTAATAGAGACCCAATGATCTGTGAGAGATTGGAGTTAAATACACTTCAAACCCAAATCCAAACCACCGCCGACCTCAGCCCCTCTATTGTCACCAATCAGTCCATCAAGCCACTGCAACCCACACCAACATCAAACCCATCCAACGATCCACCCCCACCGACCGCTGGACCAACCACCACTTCAAAACCATTGATCCGAGAGAGAGCTTTAGAGATTTGGCAGATCTACGATCGTCGCTCCACACCAACGTCAAACCCAGATCTACGATCTCTCTCTCTTCACCCAACCTCCGATGTGGCAAATCCGAAGACACTTTCTAGGCTTTCTACTCGAAAGGTAAAAATGGCGGGGGCTTGGTGGAGCGGCCTAAGCTACTTGGGTTCGTTGGTATTCACACCGGGTTTGGATCCTCCGATCATCGCTTGGCTTTGAAGGAGACTTGGTTCTGACCCAGATGGGCTTTTGAGGTATCTCAACTTTTTGTTTAGCTAAATTGTTGGTTTTTTGGAAAATGGGTTGTGATCAGATTGTGTGTTGGCATTGCAAATGGAAATCAATGGTGGGTTTTGCTTGCATGTGATTGTTTGTTCTTTATTGATCTGAACTAAATTAAACGATTTATTTTTAATTTTTTTATTTAGTTAAAATTAATAAATAAATTTTTTTAATTTATAAGCTGACGTGGTATTTTTAATAGTAAAATAAAATTTATTATTATTATTTTAATAGTTTAGTCTGCCACGTAAGCAAATTCCGAAAGCCCACTACCAGAAATGACCAAAATGGAACGCGATAATTGATTTAGGGACTAAAAGTGGTAAAATTAAAATGTAGAGACTAAAATGGAAAAAAGCCAAAATGTAGGGACTAAAAGTGCATTTACGCCATTTTTGTTTAATGATTCTAGTTCCTTTGGGTTTTTTTTTGTTTGATACAGTAATGGGTATATGCATTTTTGTTTGGTTTGAGTATTTGATATTTACTGTGTAATGGTTGTGAAGAAAGTTTTTTATATATGTACTTATCAATTGCTGTAATTCTTTTTGATTTCTAGGTTCTTATTGTTTGGATGATTCTAGTTTTGGATACTCACTCTTTTGGTTTGGTTTCCACATTGATACCAGTGTTAGATATATGTAGTGTACAAGTTCATATACATTAGGTGTAATGTATGAACTCAAAATGAGATTACCCATCTTCTAAATTTTATTGTGTTGATTATTGCTCAGGTAATGATACTCTGATTTCACAATGGGATTGTGTCCTCTGATTGTTATTTTACTTGATTTAATGGGGGATTGTTCTCTAGATTATGTTTTAGATACATTGTGCTACTCTATTCATATTTCTTGCAAGACAAAAGATGAGATTTTTTTTCCCTAATTGCTAGTTTTTTCTATCATCCATTTTGATGACAAAAATGAGTGTTCAATCTGAGAAAGGAATATTAGGATGGCATTGTCTCTAAAACCAGGTTGATGCAGGTTGTTTTTTTTTAGGGGTGGGCTCCTTTGTTATATATATTATCTTTTGGGATTAGCATAGAATGAGGATATAGACTATAGAGATATATGAATGCCATTACAGGTGAAGTGAATGGTTTTGTGGAATTAGAATTTAACACTAGTACTGATGAGGATCTTGATGGCACTAATTAGTTTAAACAGAAGCACTTTAATGTTACTTAAAATACTGCCAATGCACTTTAAGGTAGAAGTTTAAGGATTTGGGTATATATGTACTTAACATAAAAGTTTAAAATTGATGCATAATAGGTGTAATTTGAGCTTTCCATCTTGATTGAAAGGTATTGTGAGATTTGGTTACGGTCTGATATTTAATGAGCTTTTACAAGCTTTTCTTTAACTTTTGTACTTATAAATTTAACTTTTCTTTTGCAGACTAAATACACATTGTTTGCAGTAACTTTGGATTTTTTCTGAAAATTGTAAACTTAGCTTAAGCAAAGTAAGTAAATTCTAGTTAAAAACTTATAAAACTGTATACTTGTGATGTTGGAAATTGGATTTGTGGTGGTATGTTGTGTTAAAGCAAGCGGGTGGCTTGCATGATGTTATAAGGTGGTTTAAATTCATATTGGGAGTATTTTTAATTTCTTGCAAATGTGAATAAAACTTGTTGACTAGTAACAATTGTGATGTTTGTGATTAGTAGCACTTGTAACATCATGCACTTGTAAACACTTTATATTTGTAGCACTTGTTGATTAGTAGCACTTGTAAACACTCTATATTTGTGATGTTTGTGATTGGTTTTGTGGTGGGTTGTTGTGTTGGAGCAAGCGGGTGGCTTGCATGGTGTTATAAGGTGGGTTGTGTTGGATTTTTGAGATTGGTGAAAATTGTATGAACCTTTTGAGGAGGGTTAAAGTGTGATGAGTAGATTAGGTACTACTTCATTCATTTCAATTAGTTTGTATATATATGATATGGGATGTGGATTTTTAAGATTGGTGAAAATTGTATGAACTTTTTGAGGAGGGTTAAAGTGTGATGAGTAGATTTTCACAAATGGGGTATTGGGTTTTACTTAGACTTTGATGTTTTGGCATTTGGGTGTTTGTTTCAAAGTGTGGTTCAATATTTACTTATAATTGTTTGGTTGTTGCTTTCAAGAATTAAGGTTCAAAGATTAATTAGTTGTTTATGGGGGATTCTTTGGTTTCACATTATTTCAAGGTGATCTAATGTAAGGGCTATATACATAAAACTTGGATAGAAAAGGGTAAAATGAGTAGGTAAAAAGGCGTGTTTGAATGTATATATCACCAAGAGCCTTGTACTTAGCGGCATTGGCACATTGTCCAGTTCTCTATAGAGGCAGGAGAACTTGAGTTTGAATCTCCCTCCCCCACTTAATGTTAGCAAAAAAAAAAAAAACACTTGAACATGTATGTTAGAAATGTTAAACAATGTTAGTTTTGAGAATCTAGTTTCATATTTGATGGTAGATGCTAAGATTTTGTTTGTGGTAATATGTAGGTTTTTGGTCCCTCAGCTCAACAAAGAGATCTTTATGATCAAGTAGTGATTCCATTAGTACATGAAGTTTTAGAAGGCTTCAATTGTACCAAGAGGAGCGAGCTAGGGACCAAGAGGCACAAGCTAAGCAAGAGGCACGAGGACATCTTCCATTAGTTCTAATTATATTATGTTATACTTTTTGTATTGTTATAAAACATCTTGAGTTATTGTATGTGTTGCAAACAATTATTGTATACTTGTATGGAAGGAGTTTGAATTGGATACTTGTTTTATTTTTTACTTGAGGAATGTATGGATCTTTTTTTATAAATGTGTTGTTGAAATAAATGTGTTATTCAAATATGAGGTTTTAATAATGTAATGACAGGTTACAGGTTAATATCAAAGCTATGAAAAAAATAAAAACAGAAAATAAGTTTTAGTGATGAATTTTTTCGTCACAAATATAGCAACAAAAAATTGTTTTAGTGACGAAAATTTCGTCACTAAATATAGCAAAATTTTGTAAGAAATGGTTTTAGTGATGAAAATTTTCGTCACTATATGTGTATGGATTTTCTTAAAAATAGTTTTAGTGACGAATTTTTCGTCACTATATGTACCCGAACATAGTTTTAGTGATGAAATTATTCGTCACTAAATATGATTTAGTAAACTAAAGTGTTTTTAGTGATGAAATATTTTCGTCACTGAATAGTGTTTTTAGTGAGGAAAACATTTAGTGACGAAACGTTTTTGTCACTAAAAGTTTTTTTTTTTTTTAAATCAAATTGGACTTTTAGTGACGAAATTTTTCGTCACCAGGACTTTTAGTGACGGGGCTACAGTGACGAAATGAGTTTCGTCACTAAAAGTCTAATTTCGTCACTAAAGGTCCTTAGTGACGAAAAACTGGACTTTTAGTGACGAATTTTTTCGTCACTGAAAATACATTTTGTTGTAGTGAAAAAAAAAAGCTTTAATCCACGTGCATGTAATGGGGCTAGTTTCAAAAAATTTTTTTTTTTAGAATACTGAGTATTTTAACACACACGAGAGAGGGGAGAAGGTTTTTTAAAGAAACTTATAGTGATGTATATCCAAAATAGTCTAACTCTTAAATACACAGCACAGACTTTAAACCTCTATAACTCACACTCATTTTCTAACATGGAATTAACCAACTGTTTTTTCAATTAAGTGATCATGAGTATGAAAATGTCATAAATAATAGTCCTTATGCTAAAAAGTAGTCAAAATTTTATTTTCAGAAAAGTAAAGCCACTGCATCTCATCTATCATAAAGGTAAAAGTAAAACTGGTGAAACGTCGCAAATCCCTGATTTACCCAAAATACAAATGTACATTAGTTTTCTGAACAACAAGATAGAAGCAAACAACTAGACCAACACAAATAGCTAACCCCCTTAAGAGCAACAAGATGCCACTGTGAAGCCTTTTTCAATCACACGATACTGTGTGTGATAAACAAGATTAGGAAACCCATACAAGGACAGGACATACACTGTCAAATTAAACCAGCAGCACCATACATGACTGCTATAGGACTAATTCTGTTATTTTATTTGAATACTTCCACATAAATTTTCACTTGTATCATCTATTATGTCACGCATTAATCTTAGAAAATCACATAAAAAGAGAGGGTAAGGTCATGAGTTTAAAACCCACTAAGTGCATGCATAATTTTATCAATCAAAAAAGGAAAGCACACACGAAAAAATGGAAAGTAAACCAATCTAAATTTGATGCATTCAACAATTCTTTACAACCCATGTTAGTGTTCCTGCAAATTTCACTGGCAGAAATTGATTAATAAATTTATGGATCTGAAACAACAGTTACAAAGTAACATAGACATTAGACATACATCATATTTAGTATATTCCTAAATACTATGAATTTATATACTCTTAAATTCTAATCTAAATCCACTATAACATTATACAGTTGAAAGAGCACTTTCTATCCTAATTGAAAATTAAAGTGCTGATAGTGGTTGAAAATTATGCTGTTGACATCCTCTATTCTTATTAGCATGTAACTCATGCAAACGCATCAGCATGGATGCATTTAAAATTAAACACAATTTTTATTATAAATATATATATAATTAGTCAAATTATTAAAAAAAAATTACCATGTAACATGTACATATGTATGGATACATTTAAACTTAAACAAAATTTCTATCATAAAAATATAAATAATTAGTCAAATTTTTTCTTTTAAAAGTAAATGCAATTAGTCATATATTACAATTCTTACTCAAATTTAATACTACTTATGATCATTTTTTTTTTCTAATTTTTAATAAGATAGAATGTGTGGTTATCTTTGTTGTTTGATGATTTGTATTGAGTATATGTGATTAGTTTTATATATATATATATATATATATATATATATATATATATATATATTATAGTTCATTAATATTAGATTCTTAGTATTTTGCACTCATTAACTCACTTAGCACAAAGATTAAAAAACTTAAATTGATAATTATGGCGTGATCCCTACATAAATTTAAATTAGATTCTAATTGAACTTTCTTTGAGCATTACCTGTTAATATATATATATATATATATATATATATATATATATTAGATTCTTAGTATTTTGCACTCATTAACTCATTTGGTACAAAGATTAAAAAACTTAAGTGAATAATTATGGTGTGGTCCCTACATAAATTTAGACATATGGCACAAAATTGTATTTTAATTTCAAATTCTAACTGAACTTTCTCTAAACTTTACCTATTAATATATATATATATATATATATATAGGGGAAACTACAGTTAACCCACCTGTGGTTTGGCCCGTTTTAACAGTGCCTACCCGTGGTTTGAAATTTGTCACTTAACCCACCTAAGGTGACCTCCGTTAGACCCCCGTTACCCACTTCTGCCATTTTCGTTAAAAAATCTCCTTTACTATATAAGCCAAAATTAGAACTGAATTAGAACCCTAAAAAATAAGGAACAAGTTCTCTCCCTCTCTCTCTCTACCTTAGAACCCCAAAAATCCCCAAATCCATAATCCGTCAAAATCGAACAGGTAAAGCCTCAAGATTTGAAGCTGTACATGAACATCAAAGACCAACAAGGCAACGGGTCGAGTCGGATCAGGCTCGGGTGGACGGCGGTTGGCTTAGATTTCGACCGAAAATACAAACATCAAACACAAACCCAAAGAATAAAACCAACGATTCAAAAGATCTACATTGACAAACCCAAATAACAGATCGACAAACCTAATAACAGAGAATAGGGAGATCAAACTTGAGAGCTTGAACCTAAGAGAGAGAAAATCATAGATCTGAAGTTCTAAACTGGTGACGACGTGGCAACTGAGAGTAGAGAGATCGAGTGACTGAGAGATGGAGGCGATGGACGCGAAGACCAGCTAGCGACGTTGCGAACGAAGAGCAAAGATCGACGACGTTGAGCAAAGATCGGCGACGAGCAGAGACCGGTGAAGAGCAGAGATCTACGAAGAGCAGAGAGATCGTTAGAGGAGAGAGTGAGAGTGGAAGAACTGAGTCTGAGGTCTGGGTGAGTTTTGAAAATCCTTTAAATCCATTTGTAGTCCGATCGGGTCGGGTGGCTTGGGATTTGGAAGAAAAGACCCGCCGCCAACCCGCTGGAATCGGTTTTGGAAAGCAAAGACCCACCGCCAACCGCCGGAATATTTGGATCGGGTGGTGGACGGTTCGGATCCGATCGGTTTGGACAGCCCTAGTTCCCTGTTTGTTTGTAACAAAGATAAAGATAAAGATGATTGTTTTGTAATTTGTTTCAAAATAGGTAACAAATAATAGAAATACGAACAAACCAAAAGGAACTTGGGGTTATTGGGTCCAATCTGGGGATTAGAAGATGAAGATCTGAGAGTGGACTTGAGAGGAAGAATGGCAAGGAGGTTAGGAGGTGGTGAATATGTGTGAATATTGACAGTTTTACCTTGTTTAATTAACCCACAAATTAATTAAACCCAAAAAATTTGAACAGGTTGCTGGGTTTTTTTTTTACTTGCAAATCTGGGTTTTTTTTAGAGAACCCAGCAAAAGAAAGAGGGTTAGAGTTTTATTTTGTGATTGTTTTATGAAGAATTATGTAGTCAATTTTTGGATTTAGCAG
Source organism: Quercus glauca (assembly GCA_023736055.1). Classification (NCBI taxonomy): domain Eukaryota; kingdom Viridiplantae; phylum Streptophyta; class Magnoliopsida; order Fagales; family Fagaceae; genus Quercus; species Quercus glauca. The sequence continues at coordinate 11,941,696 of CM043322.1, read as the reverse complement.
TGAAAGGCTAGTGAATCTATGGGTGTATGTTCACATGGATTTGTGGATTTGTTTGTGACTGTAGGTGTATGGGTTTTCTTTTATGTTTTATGTGAAGAAGAAGAAAAAGGGGGAGAAAAGAGGAGAGAGACATAAAATATAATGAAAAAGATACATTTACCCCTATTTTTAATGGTAAAAAGAGAAATGTGGGTAACGGGGGTCTAACGGAGGCCACCTCAGGTGGGTTAAGTGACAAATTTCAAACCACAGGTGGGTTAACTGCAATTTTCCCATATATATATATATATATATATTGATAGATAGCTACAGCCATTCTTCCCAAATAGCTTCATCCCAAGACATTACAGTCACTATCAATAAGCCAAAGATGCTACATAGGAGGACTAGAACACATGTATCATCTAAACAAAACCTAACACAATTTGTTTAAGACCCATTAATTTTCAGATTAAACTCAATAAATAAACAAATAATTCCAACCCATCAAAATACTAACAATTTAATCATATTCTATCCAAAAAGAACCCATTTCTCCTACTTAATCATAAATATATCTAACATAATTTGCAAAAAATATTCGAGACCCACTTGCAATTTCAGCTTATTGACAAAGAGATTTCCAATAGTAAAACAAAAATTGAGAGAGAGATAAAGCTGAATTGAATTGAAAAGCAAAGGTTTTGGTTCGGAAAAAGCTATCTACATCTTCTCCTATTGCTAAAAGGAGTAGTATTACTACTCCTAGTCCTAGAAGGAGTAGTAAATTAGTCCCAATCCTAGTCCTAAAAGGATTAGGAAAGACCGGTTAAAAAAAAAAAAAAAAAAAACTTCCCACTTAGAATTTTTGAATCAAAGTCGGCGTATCAAAACACCAAAAACAAAGTCGGTGCTCAGTAGTGTTTTCAATTATAAATAGGTCAGTCTTGAGTACAAATTAAAAGTAAAACTCCAGATAGGAAATCCTTAGTCGATAGAACACAAAATCAATCATGGGTGAGAGCTTTAGAAAAAGAAGAAAAATTTTGGGTGAGAGGTTTAGAAAAAGAAGGAGAATTTCAAGCAAAGCATGGAAGGCTGAAACTGAAGCAAAGTGCTCATCAGCATGTTCATGGTCAGACCTCCCTCCTGAACTCTTAGGACTCATCCTAAGAAAGGTTCCCTTTGTTGAAACTATTCGCTATAAAGCTGTGTGTTCTTCCTGGAGATCCACAGTTACACAATCACAAGCAGAACCTCATTCCATTCAAAGTACTCCATGGCTCATGCTTCCTAGCGACCAAGAAGGCGACTTTACAACATGCCGCTTCGTTAATCTCGTAGAAAAGAAGGTTTACAAGATGAAGAATGTGTTTGAGGCTTTTGGTGATGATGTTTGGTGTGTGGGTTCTTGTCACGGCTAGCTAGTAATGTTGGATGATGAAGCCAACCCAGTTCTCTTTAATCCCTTCTCCAGAGTTCACATTCAAGTATTCAACTCCCATTGATTCCTATTGAATTCTTCAACCCAATTGATAGGTCCAAATTTGGCCAATTTAAGATTTTATTAGCAAAGCTATCTTGTTTGCAGACCCATCACATTCCAACAACTTTGGGGTGGTGATGATGATTTATGGCACTCCCTTAAGCCTTGCATTCTGTAAGCAAGGAGACACAACATGGACCAACTTTGTGGGTGAAAATCGAGGCTACTATGACATTATATGCCATGATAATCGGCTTTCCGCATTAAGATACAATTGTTCAGTGGAAGTGTGGGAGTTTCAGAGTGCTCTTCCAACGAAAATTTTGAGCATTGAACCTTCAACAACACCACTGAAACATGTTGATAGTAAACTTCCCAGAGACAAAGTTTCAAATCAGTTGTATTTGGTGAAGACATCAAGTGACTTCTTGATCATCCAATGCACCATTGGAAATTTTGTAAATGCAGAAGGAGATGTTGTTGATGAATCTTACTTACTCAGTTCCAGTGACACACAACATTTGGTTTGTACATACCATACAAAGTTGTTTTGTGTCTACAAGTTAGATTTGAGTAAGAAAACGTTGGAAAAGGTGGAGTCTTTGAAGGATCAAATTGTGTTTTTGGGCGGGAATCAGTCGATGTCATTGTCCAGTCATGATTTTTCAGAGTGCATATCAAATTCAATTTATTTCACGGATGATCGATGGTTTGAGATGGACGTGGACGTGGACTACTTGTATGGTGGCCATGATTTTGGATTGTTCAATTTAGATGATGAAGAGATTAGGCCATTTTACAATTATGATATGGAGAAGTTTGATCCACCACCTTTTTGGATTACTCCTAATCCATGGTGATAGAATGAGTATATGGTTGTATATATTTTTTTCTTGAATCTTTGTGGTTGTATTCCTTTTCTTTTTCCCCTGAATAAATTGACTTTGTGGTTATATTTTTATGTTTATTATTGTTTTTTTTTTTTTTTTTTTTTTTTTTTTGCCTCAGATTATTTTACTGTATTGTGTGTGTGTGTTTTTTTTTTTCTTAAAGAAATAGTAATTGTACATAATTTTATAATATATTACTGTTTGACTGTACACATGTATTAAGAAAAGAAACAAGAGACAAAAAGAAATTTGGACTCGCATATAAAAAGATTTAAAAATAAATAAATAAATTTCCTATACTTCATAGCTTGGAGAGACAATAGCCTTTGTTTCAATGTTAGGATTTAGAGTGAAGGCCTCGTACACTTGCATTTCAGTGGGCCAAATCTATTTTCCTTGTTTATGTTCGGCCCAAATACCTTTGATAAACTGTGAGGATTATCTAAAACAATCCAAATCTAAGTGGATGTTAAAGATGATCATGAAATGAATTGACCCAGTAGCCTCAGAGCATATCCAACATGGAGCGGAAATCAAATCACAGCTCTTTCTTGACATCTTGTGTGTGTGTCCATATATATACATACATACATACATATATATATATATATATATATCATCTTTTTCTTATATCTTTTCTATGAGTTGTGATGTTAGATAATATCAAGAATGATGTCATGTTTTGTTTTAAACATTTGAGAGAATTCATCAAATAAAAAATAAAAACATGTGAAAGATTGAGAAAAAAACTGGTTGCTTTCCAAAGAGACTCATGGAATCTCTTTGGAGGAAATATTTGTGATGTCGCGACTTATTTTTAATTTTTTTTTAAATGAGAAAAACTAAAATGCAAACTAAGCAATTGAAATTTTCATTAAATATTGCATGAAAGTGACATTTGATAGCAATTACGTCGCTTTGTGTCCTGGTTACCATCTAAAGAAAGTACGAGGCTTTAGTCCTAGTTACAATCTAAAGAAATTACAAGCATTGGATAAAGCACCATATATAAAACCCAAGATCTTGGTTCCGGGATTAAGTTACAAAGTGGGAAGGTGTTAGTAAACGTGGCAAATAGGCAAGTTAGGTCGGGTCAAAACGGGTTGCAGGTCAAAACAGGTTTAGGTAAAAAATGAGTTATTTTAAGCGGATAGGAAACGAGTTAGGTCAATTAGGCTGCGGGTCGAATTAGATTGACCCGTATTTTTCACATGAAATTAAAAAAAAAAAAATGTATTTGCCATTAAGAAAGTCAAGCAACAAATGCCTAACATTTCCTATTTTGAATGTGAGAAGTCTAATAGTAACATAATATAATACAATTTTAGTTTGTAATTGTTAATGTCACATCAATATTGGACAAAGCATGAGCCCATCCACACTGGGAATTTGGCCAGTGGATGAGCGCATGAGCCATATCTAACTTCCTCATTATTTGAAATTTGGCCATTAATGAGACACCTATTTCTACAACTATTGATTGTTTGCTATATATGCAATATACATTTACATGATGGTAAACTTTTACAACTACTTGCAAGAGTTCCATGTGTATAACAATATAAGCACATCACAAGGTTTCACTATAAATGAGTTATTTTAAGCAGGTTGAAAACGAGTTAGGTCAATTAGACTGCGGGTTGGATTAGATTGACCCATATTTTTTACATGAATTTTTTTTAAAAGAAAAAAAAATGTATTTGTCATTAAGAAAGTCAGACAACAAATGCCTAACCTTTCCTATTTTGAATGTGAGCAGCCTAATAGTAACATAATATAATACAATTTTAGTTTGTAATTGTAAATGTCACATCAATATTGGACAGAGCATGAGCCCATCCACACTGGGAATTTGGCCAGTGGATGAGCGCATGAGCCATATCTAACTTTGTCATTATTTGAAATTTGGCAATTAATGAGACACTTATTTCTACAACTATTGATTTTTTGCTATATATGCAATATACATTAACATGATGGTAAACTTTTACAACTACTTACAAGAGTTCCATGTGTATAACAATATAAGCACATCACAAGGTTTCACTATAAATGAATTTTTTTTCCCATTGATAATGATCTTGCCAATATTTTTTTAACTTTGTTTAATTTCTCTGTTCTTTTTTGTTTTGTTTTGTTTTTTTTTTTTAAGTTCATTAAGGTAAGACCAAAGTACATTTTTAGCCCTTAAAATTTGAAATTATTTTCATATTGGCGCTTTATGTTTCAAAATTTTCATTTTAACATTCATATTTTATTTGTTTTCATATTAGCTCTTTATGTTTCAAAATTTTCATTTTCATGAAATCCAAATAGAAAACTTAATCAAGCATGAATGATTAAACAAAAAATTGAATCAAACATGAAGGTACAAAATAAAAATTTTCAAACATAAATTGCCAAAATGAAAAAACCCAAAACTTTAATGCCATGTTTGTTTGAGGTGATAAGGGAGATGCGTGAAAAGTGGGTAGGAAATGGAAGGGGAAAAAAAAACGATCAATTATTTAATTGAGGTGAAAAAGGGAGGAAAAAGAAATGGGCTGGATGGAATTTTCCGTTTAACCCACCATTTTTTTTTTCAATCGAAATTGGGAAGAAAAGAGGAAAAAGGCACTAATAAAAAAATAAAACCTCAAAATGAACCCCATTTTCCCTCCTTTTACTTCTAATAATAATGATATAATAATACTTTATTTTCTATCCTTTTATTTCTTTTTCTTTTTTTTTTTCCCTCAAGATTTTTTTTTTTTTTTTTTTTTTTTTTTTTTTTTTTTTTTTTATGAGCAAGATTTTCATCTTTCCAACTAATTAGAGTGTAAGGACAAGATCTGTTTAGGATCCGCTTATTTTGCTAAAATTGAAAACTTTTTGCTGAAAGTACTTTAGATAAAGGTAAAAATTAGCTGAAATAGTACAATGGGATCCATAAATAGTACCAAAAAGTGCAGTGGGGCCAATGAATAGTAGCAAAAATAAGCTGAATAGTAAAATAAGCTGGCTTTTTAAGCTGGAGCCAAAGGCACACTTAAATGTCTGTATGGGAACAACTTATTTAGCTGAAACTGAAAACTTTTTTCTGAAAATACTGTAAATAAAAGTAAAAGTTAGCTGAAATAGTACTGTGTGACCCATAAATAGTACCAAAAATTACAGTGGGACCCATGAATAGCAATAAAAATAAACTGAATAGTAAAATAAGCTGGCAAAAATAATCAATGCCAAACGCACTATAGTGAATTTTAGTTTGAAGGCAATGTAAACCAATGCAAAATAAAGACAAACTTTTGAAAATGTCAAAATCAATAATAACTTGGGTCCGGTTAATGTGTGCCCTAAGAGCACACGTTAAGCTATTAACTCTTGGAAACATTTTCTCGGGAATTGAAAAAACTATCAATACTTTTTCAATTCTCAAGAAATTTTTTTTCAAAAATGAAAATTATTGTGCGCCCTTAGGGCACACATTAGCAAAATCCTAATAACTTTATTAAGTAACAAACTGCATTTCAAGGGTGGGGAAAAGAAAAGAACATATTCCTCTGCCTAGTTCCGCACCAAAGAGGCACATAATTAAGCACATTGATTCCTCTGATTGGTTGGAGTTTGGAAGCAATAGCGTGCGATGTCTGTCAGGTTGTAACCGCAAAATCCAAATGATGGATTCCGTAGAGACCATAAACTCATAGGAAAAACCCAAAAAGAAACCTCCAATGAAGATGAAGTTGTATAATTGAGTATTTCACCAGTTTGCCTTGATGTGACCTGGCTATAGAATTTATCACTCACTGCCTTCAAGATCATCATGAATCACAAAGATTTTTGGACAAATTAGAAATGAGAATACCTGGTCACTGTGTTGCATCCTTTATTCTCCTGTTACATAAATAGTTTGTTTAATTTCTACAACTATATAAAAAAAAAAGTGTGAATTTTTGGATGTTATGTTTAGTTTTGTGCAACACATGCAAAATAATAAAAGGGCAAGCACCACGAGATACAAATTTAATGTGGTTTGGCAAACTTCAAGTCTAACAACACCAACAATATTCATTTGTTAATATGGATTATAACAGCTCTCAACCAAATTTTCACAACCAATGCTCACAAATCACTCAAATTCAAACACACTCGATAGTTCTCAAAAAAAAAAAAAAAATTACAAACCCGAATTCCATTACCGAGGCTTTATAAGCTCTTCAATATCTTTGCCTTACAGAAAAATGAGTGGGAGAATAAAATCCAAGCTTTGTTAAAGCAAACAAATAATCAGAATTTAAGTATTTCAATAATTGTGGGCTTAACTGAGGATGTTCTGGCATTGATGCCACTCTAAATATGGTAAGAAATATTGTATGTGCATTGTGCCACCATGGAAATTAGAAAACTAATACCTCACGCACGCACGCCAAGATTAATAGTAGAAATAAAAAAAACAACAAATTACTTTTTTTCATGAAGCTTTTTGGAGGGCTTAAAGCTCTCCATTGTTGTACACGTTTACTGAACTCAAAGGTACACACAAATATTATTATATAATAACAAAAAAACAAACGGCTAGCATAGACAGTTTGATATTACATATACCAGATAAGCTATTAAAAAAAAAACGATCGAAACAATAACAATTTTAATGTAACAAATTAAAGCAATCTTAATTTATAGGAAGAGGAGCACCATTCCACTCCTTCAGACAATCCAGCAAAGGATCAATCAACTTCCCTGCGCACATTGCTGAGAATACCTTATCGAATTCTTCACCAGGTGATCGAATTCTCTCACCAGTTAGTAAACTTGTTCCCAGTTCTTCTCTCACAAACCTGTATAGTGGGTACGACCTGCACTCCTTAATTGGGTTAGGAATTGCTGCTTTCCCATTCTCAATTTCTATCCTTGCACCCTCTACTTCTTTGGGCAAAAGGGTCTTAAGCTCCTCCTCAAAAGCTCCAATCTTTTGGAAAATTGAAGTGCTCAAGTTGGTCTCTTTGTCACCGTTGTTCAAAGCATGCTCAACCAGGACTTGCCTTAGCTTTTGCATTAACGGATAGGTTGCACTGCAGGGGTCATCAATGTATGCAAAAACGTACTCTCTGTCAACAACCTTGAGCAAGTCTTTTTCACAGAACCTGGATGGGTGAAGCTCACCATTTGAGCCCATGGTTAGGACTCTTTTGGCCACTTGACTGACTGTGTTCTTGACAGTGTTCTTCAAGTTCTCCTCCATATGCCTTAAATCAACAGCTTGGCACAATGCAACTAAGAAAGTGGTTGACATGAGCTTCAATATGTCCACAGCCTCAGCTGTCTTTCTTGAGGAAATCAACCCCAAAGAGTTTACATCTTGGTTATGTTGCTCAGCACTTTGGACATGGTTGGTGACAGGATTGGCTAAGAATTGGAGTTCTGAGCAGTAAGATGCCATTGCAATTTCTGCACCTTTGAAACCATAATCCAAACTTGGATTGCGGCTTGCTGTGAGATTTGAAGGCAATCCATTGTTGTAAAAGTCATTGACAAGCTCTGAAAATTGAGCAAACATTAGTTTGCCAACTGAAGCAATGGCTAGACGCGTGTTATCCATAGAAACACCAATTGGGGTCCCTTGGAAGTTACCACCATGTAGAGCCTTGTTCCTTGCAACATCAATCAATGGGTTATCATTCACTGAGTTAATCTCCCTCTCAATCATCTTGTTTGCTGTCCTGATAACCTCAATTTGTGGGCCAAGCCATTGTGGAGAGGTTCTAAGAGCATAACGATCTTGTTTAGGCTTCTGAAGAGGATCAACCTCATGCAACTTTTGGGCTGCTTTAATATAAGCACTTCCATCTAAAATGTGTTCCATTATAGCTGCTGCCTCAATCTGGCCAGGATGGTGCTTCAATTTATGTGTCAAGTGGTCTGTAAATTCGGGCTTTCCTTGCATCACTTCGGCAAAAATTGCTGATAAAACTACAGCAAAAACAGCTTGTATGTTGGCCTCAAAAAGAACCATGGAAGCTAGGCCAGACCCAACTGCAGTTCCATTTACTAGTGCTAGACCCTCTTTGGGTTGTAATTCAAAAAACCCACCATCAATCCCTGCTAATTCAAAGGCCTTGGTAGCGTCTAGGGACTCTCCATTAGGCCCAACAGCCTTGGAATTGGGTCTGCCTATTAAAAGCCCAGCAATGTAAGATAGAGGAACCAGGTCGCCCGACGCAGAAATGGTACCACGGAGTGGCAAGCATGGAGTAATGTTGTGGTTGAGAAACTTGGTGATGGCTTCCATGATTTCAAATCTGATGCCTGAGTAACCTTGGAGGAGGGTGTTGATCCTCACCAACATAGCGGCACGAGTCGCCGTGTGAGGTAATGTGTGGCATGATTCAGTGCCATTGCCAAAGATTCCAGCATTCAAGAATCTGTGCGCAACAAGATTTCCATGAAAAACATATTAGCAAAGATTGACAAGCACATGAACATACAAATTATGCATAGTGGCATTATGACTTGTGAAGAATCATTTCATTATTATTATTACTATTATTTATCTTAAATAAATTTGGTTGGACTTCCTTAGCTCAATTATACCGATCATTTTAAGGTAGTAGCTGTTTCTTAGTCCAGTCCATATATGGAAGAAAAGTAAGGCCATAGACTATGTGAAATTTAAGGAAATACTAAAAAAGAGTCAATATATGTTGCAACTGTAATTTATCTTAATATTATTAAAGTAAATGAGAATGAATCTTGGATCTCCAGCCAAGACTCTTATTAAAAAAGTATGCTTATGTTATTAATTATCTTCTTCTTTTTTTTGCTGAATATGTTATTAATTATGAGTAGCATTGACTTGGGCACATGAGGGCAGCAAGAATTGACAACATATGCAGACTTAATTTTCTAATGCCAAACTAGTTCAACTATCATTTGTAAGAAATGTCAAGTTCAATTTATTAAATTTCATTCTTATTAATATATACTAATAATCTTGTGCGGACCAAATTTTGTCCAATTTGGAGATTTGTATACTAATATGTTAATAGAAGCCTGCACATAACAGCTAAGGATGAGAGCATAAAATGAAAGACTGATTCTATGCTTGTTAGAAAAGTAAACTTCAAATACGCGTATGGAAGAAATTCAGAAGTTAATTTTCAAAGGCACATCATTTTCCCAAATAAAAAAAATTCTAGGAATTTATAAATTTGTTTGGCTTTGGAAGACGAGGAGTGGAACCTTTCAAAACAATTAACATATCCCTTTCACCAATAAATAAATATATCCGTAATAACTATTTTTCTTTTTTTCTTTTTTGAAGTGAAAAAAGTTTCAAATTTATTTTCGTGTTTCTATCATATATGGACCTCAGTGTTGGCACAGTTGGACTACTTCAGGTACAGATGGGATTGATTGCTTTATTGTCAATCTCAGATTGGCACAATAATACAACCATACACCTAGAATATCGGCTATACATAGTATTGATGGCTGTGCATATGATAAAGCTGAAAGCTTTATAACAAGGACTTATTTTCATTAAAAAAAAAAAAAAAATCAGCCATATATTTTATTTTATTTTATTTTTGCTGAATAAAAAATCAGTCATATTCATTATTTAGTTATATATTATCACATACGTGGCTCAATTTGCCTCAACTTTTTTCCCCACCTACCTTTTCTCCTATATTTTTTAAAAATAATTAAAAAATATATATTTAAATCACATTTCAAAAGAAAATTTTAACACCCCAATTCAAGGTGTAAAAGTTGGTTTGTAATCATTCTTTATTATGTTCAGGTTCAAAAGTTCTTTTATTCTAACTTCTAAGACTTCACGTTCACTCGTACAATAGTACTACTTACCGATCATGCTTCTTCTTTTTTCTAAACATTATAATAGTCACAATCACAACTCACAAGTGTGAATATGTGATTGTTAAGTCAATTTATTGCGAAAGTTCTCTTTACCTATTTGTCTTTAAATCAAGGTAGTTTGGTCACGAAAGAGGCAAAATAAAATTTTAAAAAAAAAACCAAGAAAGAAATCCAAATTACACGCTTTCTTTATGAGTTGAACATGTCAAGTCTCACTCAAGGAGTATTTCATTTTGTTGAAAAATGAAATCGAATAAACATAAAGAAATTCAATCATTTCTTATGAAGTCACTATATTTAAAAATAATTTTTTGTATCCATGGAACAAGTAATCATTTCTAATGAATATCAAACCTCGAATTTTGTACTAACTCGTTTATTTATATAAGAAATCGAATCATTCCAATCGGCTATATATTTTACATTATTAACTTTTAAAATTTATATTATTGATGTTATCAGGCAACTTCCTTAGATTTGAATATATCTGACAGAAACATTCAACCTTTCTGTATAAATTAAGCCAATCGAATAGTTTACCATATCGATTTTTTTTTTAAAAATTATTTAAAACTTATAGTCGTGCTTTTAGTATGATACACTATTAATTTTGATAATAAGATTATTATATATGCCAGGTCTACGCTTTATCATGTAAGCGGCAGCAAGATTGGATTATCAAAAAAAAAAAAAAAAAAGTGGCAGCAAGATTGGATATCAAGTAAGCAAAAATAAAATTTAATACAACAAAGAGTGGGTGGCAGAGCATGAACCATGAACCAATGACGATGACAAGTACGTTTCTTGTGATAAGGACCAATAAAAACTCACCAACTTAATTCATTGCGAAAGTAATAAATTTATATATATATATATATATATATATATATTTTAGCATTACTTTTATAAATTACCTAGACCAATTAAAGTTGTTACTGCATTTTATTATTAGTCTTTATTAAAAATGCTATGACCACAACAAATAACACAACTTTTGTCACAAGTTGCTAACGTAACGAGATATAAGTGATTGAGAAAAAATTATAAATTCATGTGGGTCCATAACTCTAACACATTGACTGAATTGTGATAAAAATTGTGTCATTTACCATGTTACTACCATTTTTTCTTATGCAAGAAGTCACTAAAAACAAGGAACTGTTCCGTGTGTTTGTGACTTCATGCGACGCACACACAACACCACACCAATTCGACGGCCCGTTAAAAGTTATAACAAGAAAGAAAGAAGCAATTCCGTGTGTGCGTGACTTAAAATTATATATATATATATATATATATATATATATCATTTTTCATAAGGTTTTCTTAACCATATTTTGAAAAATTATTAAATACTCCGAGAGTACCATAAATGCGTATTCTTTCATTCTCACATAAATTGTAGGTCTCATCATGAATTTAATTAGTAGGACCTACAATTATGTAAGAAAGAGAATATATATTTATGGTACTTCGAGAGTATTGTATAATTACCCCCATATTTTTGGCGAAATAAATTTGTATTTAATGTAAAACACTAAAGTCATGCCCCCGTTAATGAAAAGAAGATAAGGAAAGACGTGGAAATTTAGGAGATGTTTGGAAGAGGAATTTGAGTTATATTATTTGAGTGTTTTTGATATACATGTGAGTAAAAAAGTGTGTAAAAATATGTGTAATGTTATTTAAAATGTGTAATTTTGTGTTTGAGATGGCTTGTGAAACAGGCCCTTACATTTCCTAAACTTAATCTTAGCTAAAGGTATAGAAAATTAAATATAGGTGGTTGGTTGAGTCCTGTTTACTTGTAGCAGGGGCATTAAAGTGATAGAACTTCAAATTCCCAACAACAAGAAGAAAAGAAAAAGAAAAAGAAAAAAAAGTTAATCAAATATAGTCAATCACATAGTTTAAAAAAATTACCTAATAAGCTCTCTTTGAAGGGCTCCACCTTGCTTGGTCCTCCTATGCGAGGTTGCACCAAAACCAGTGGTGACCCCATAACTGTCCTTGCCTTTGTCCATGCTGTCCATGACCCAATCACTGCTGGCCTTAACCCCAGCCCGAGCATCCTCAGATAGCTCCACCTTGATCGCACCATCTTGGCTAGCAATTGCAGCCACTTGAGCTATGGTCAAGCTCTTACCCCCTAGCCTAACCACTGGCTTACGAAACTCATCAACCATGTGCTTCACCTCATCAAGGTGGCTCCCTTTGAGCCCCTCAGCAGCTAACCCCCAGTTCAATGGGTCACTGCTCTTGCAAGAGTTAACTGATGAACCATTTCCATTGCAATACTCCATTTTTTTTTTAGAAAGAAAATGGATACAACACACTAAAAACTCTTGGAGAATTTAATGTCAAATTTTCTCAATGACCCAGATGATAAAAAACGATCAACAGTGCATGAAATGGCTAGAGATTAAAAAACAATGAGGCAAAAAAAAGAAAAAAAAAAAGTGTTGCGGAAATTTTCAAGCTTTGTGAGAGCGAAAATATTCCTGAGATGGTTCACCAAAATTGGCTTATTTATATAGGAGAGAGCAATGTAACATTGAGTGGTTGGTGAGTTGGCCGACGGGTTAGTTGAAAATTGCACGTGGCCGTTGGATTATCAGGTGCATTGGACGGGTAAGATCGCGACACGTGGACAAAATGTTGGTCAGTGACAATGAACAAAACGCGGGGTTTTACTCGTCAATGATAGAAAAAAGAGCTTGAGGGTGAGACGGGGGTTGGTGAGTGATCGAGTGAGCGAGCATGAGAGAAAAAGAGAGAGCCAAATCCTTCACGAAAGCATATCGTCATCAAAACACCCCCCCCATCCATTTCTTCAATTTCTCATCCAACTCTTATGAATTAGGCCTCCTAACCCCTCTTAAAAATAAGATAGCTATGAAAAAACAATGATAATATATAATATAAATAAATAAAATGAGAAGGTGCTGACTAGTCTTTAATGTTGTTTAAAGAGTCATAACATTGTATTTAGATTTTTTTTTAATGAATTAATATTTTTGTTTAAATGGGGTCTTCAAATAATGGAAACTTGAGTTTTGATAATATTTAAAGTGGATGAAAAGTAGTAATTTGTTGTAGTTGCTATTAAAGTGTGACAAGTAGGACATTAGGACATACTCTATCTTCTTTTTCTTTTTCTTTTCTTTTTTTTCCTTTTTTTGTATCACTTATTATGTTTAATTTTTTGTTGTTCTATTTGAAAATTATTTTTTTCTAATTAGTTGTGAGTTATGAGTGTACCTCGTTTTTTTTTTGTATGACTGAGTTGTAATAATTACATTTTGTTTTTATCGGTTTCTGTTGGCTTTTGTTGTCATACTCATTCTGTAAAATAAAAAGGGAACAATTATTAATGTTTAGCATGCGTTTGGATTGGGCAAAAACGTTTTTTTAGTGGGTTCTAAGGGTATTGTTCACGTACCATCAAATTCAGCTAAACACAGATTTCTAAGTAAATTTGGGTCTCACAGCACTATTCACATCTTTAAAAATTAATTTACTACAGTATTTTCTGCAATAAATTTTTAGTTTTCAGCAAATAAGCGGTATCCAAACACACCCCCTTAGTATCCCTATTGTACAACTAAAACAAACTCATACATTCTATCCACACAAAAAAAAAAAAAAAAAAAAAAAAAAAAAATCCTCACACTATTTGACTTGGAAATTTTAGAAACTTGTTTGGCAATTCACAAATAAATAGAAAAGAATTGAAGGTTTATAGGTGACTTCATTTCTCTTAACATTAAAGGAATTGAAAGTAAAATAACCTTGTTTGGGATCAAAATACATAAAAAGGAATACAAATTGATCAATTTATTTTTATCATCATTACCATTATGTCCCCCTTTAAATATATTATATTATGGTTTAAATAAAATTTTGAGAGAAAAAAGAAATTCCTCCAGTCAAGTAGACAATTTTAACTACATAGATATTATTTTAGTTATTAATTATTTAATATTATTATATCATGTTTATTGTATTTATTTATAATCATTCAAATTGATTTTTAGTATAATATTTTGTATATTTTATTTTTATTTGATAAAAAAAATATAACTTTATTTAGTATAATATTTACTAATGAGAAAGAAGAGGAAGTATATGTTTGACATGTAGAGGTATTTATTGAAAGGTGAATTGCAAATTACACCCCTACAATTTGAGGGTATATGGATTTTATACCTTGAAGTTTTAAAATTCATATCATACCTCATGAAGTTTTGGGGTGTTTGGATTTTACACCCTGATGTTTCAAAATTTGGATTTTACTCCTTAAATTTTAGGTGTGTTTGAATTTAATGTGAGAGAAGGTAATATATCGAGTATAATGAACAATTTCAAGCGTAAGAAGGTGAGGGGGTGGGGGGAGTGGGAAGTGGAGTTATGAATTTAATAACACTTTTTGCCTTTTTTGTGCGCGCGCGTGTGTGTGTGGAGATATTATTCTTAGGGCAAAACTTAGATACAGTTCTTAGGTGCACTTAAGGTATTGTACTTAAGTTTTGTCTTTACTCTTATCAGTCTTCTTTATTATATTTTTTTAATATTTAATTAGTTATGTTTCAATTTTTATGTGAACAAAACGTTGCAATTTCTAAGAGCAGTCAGATTCTTTATAATTGTAATTAATGAACTAAACATGTAAGGGTGGAACTGCATGTTTTCCTCGTATATCTTATGCTTTATCTATCATGTTGGACGCTATGAAAGGTTCTTTTCATATTATGAAATAGATAAAGTTTAGCTACAAAACTTGTTGTAACCTTAGATTACAACCTTACTTAATAAAATAAACATTACTACATATTTTGAAAATCTAACCGTTAAATGCATGTTCTTTACGTTCTTAATGCACGTATCAAATTTTGTGTCAATCAGATATTATTTACAATATGATTTGTAAGCTTATATTTTATGCATAATTTTAAATTACAAAAACTTATAATTTAAATAATTTATTAATGATATAGCTATTGATCTTTAATTTTCTCGAAATTTTGCAAGCATGAAGGATATAAAAAGAAGATGTAATCCAATGGTTGATTTGTCAAAATTCATCTCCAATAAAAAAATTATTGAGTAAGGTTGTAGTTTAAGTTACAACTAATTTTGTAGTTAAACTTTGTCCATATAAAAGGTCATAATTAAAATGTTTTTTTTCCAATAGGACTATTTACGGCTAGTAGTTTAAAAATCAAGTTAAAAAATAAACGTTGCAAAAAAGTGAGTCGCAGTTGGCTTGTCTCTGTTTGTCACGAGCTTTGCATCTAGTTTTTAATTTTTTTTTTTTAATATACAGTTTTTTAAATCTTTTTTTTTTTTTCAGTACAGGTAAGTCCATTTTCAGCAACAAATATAAGTAAGCTGATACTTAGCAAACATTATCATTTAGCATGACCATTACATAGATTTTTTTTGTTTTTTTGTTTTTTTTTTTTTTTTTGTTTAAATCACTATTAGTTCCTAAAGTTTAACCTATGATCAATTATAGTCCATAAAATTTTAAGTGATCACTTTTAATCTCTTAGAAAATGTAGCAAAGTTAAAGACTGACATGTCATTGTTCTATATTAGAAAAATTAAAAAACAAAAAAACAAAACAAAACAATTACTTTAAGTAATTGTTAAGAACTAAGATTTTATTGAATAAAATCAATCACTTATATTTTTTTCAAGGATTAAAAACAATAACTTTAAAATTTAGAGCTAAAATTTCTCATGGACTAAAGTTCAATGACCAATAGTATAATTTGATCATTTTTTTGGGACAATGGTGGAAGAAAAATCGCTGCAATAACTCTAAAATCATAAATGAACAGTTTATTGCAACTGTTTTTTCGAACTGCTGCAATATACTTTTTTTTTTTTTTTTTTTTCAGTGCCACAAAGAGAGAGTTATATTAAATTATTAATCCGGTTTCAGGCATTTAAAAAAGAATAAGCCATTACTTCCAAGAAACTTATCACTTCTGCTCAGTTGAAATGCATTTTTGTTTTTTTTTTTTTAGAATACTTAGAATACTAAGTATTTTAACACACACACACACACAAGAGAAGAGGGGAGAAAGTTTTAAAGAAACTAACAGTGGTGTATATTCAAAAGAGCCTAAATCATGCTTGATGAGCTACAAATTGGAACGGCTCCCTAATGAGGTTTAGGGAAAGAACAAAAACAAAAATCAACAACATTTAGTTGACCGTTTCTTCTTTCGTATAAACAATCAGCCAATTTAGAAAAATTATTTTGTTATTTATTTGATTTTCAGCTATAAATGTTTTCATTTTGATCTTTCATGTTTGATTTATTTCATATTAGACTTTTATCTTTCAAAATTTTTATTTTGGTCCTTTATGTCTGATTTAGTTTCTTGTTTGGACCTTTACATTTCAGAATTTTCATTTTCATGAATGACTAAAATGAATGGTCAAAATGAAAATTTTGAAACGGATGGCACAATGATGTTGGATAGGTTAGACATTGGCAAAGCTAGGCTTGAGAAGGCAATGATAGTGGATGAACACCGAGAAAGACAAGATTGTATTGAGATACCAGAAGATGAGAGCAATAACTCTAATACCATGTTAATTAAAATATATGATATATATATATATATATATATAGAGAGAGAGAGAGAGAGAGAGAGAGAGAGAGAGAGAGAGAGAGTGTGTGTGTGTGTAGAGTGAAGAGAGAATACTAGAATTACGTGGTTCGATCAAATGGCCTCTGTCTAAGGAGGAAAACCCTTAATGGCTACATCTTCACTATACTATACTGAATTTGTATGCTATGATGAACTCAATGTGAAAATTTTATAGGAAACTAAACCTTAAACTAGCCATACATTAAACCATGATTAATAGACTTGTAATACAAGTAATATTCTTTGCTTACACCCCAAAGATTAAGCTTGAGCTTTGACTAGAATTGGGCTCAATCGTTACTACAACTCTACAATATTGAAATTATCCAAAATATTTGACAAATTGGTCAGCTTAATGTGTCATTTTCTTATTTATTGTTTAATTAATTATACCTGCTTCCATTGAAATTTTAAATTTCATGTGGGATAAAAAAAGAATTGAGCTATAGTAAGCTTTGATTGATGTTGCAAACCTAACAAAAGGATATATAAAAATGAAAAAGTAAAATAAACGAAAACTTTTATCTACTATGCAACTGGGGTTATAGAAAAACTCTAGTGGAAAAGAGTAGGAATAAGGCTCGAATAAAATTCTAGGTTTGGTTTTTTTTTTTTTGAATTAAAAAAGAGGGGGAAAAAACTAAGTGAATCAACAATCAACATCTATAATAGTGGTTGTTATTTATTTATTTTAAATTAGCCATTTACCTTAAGATTTTTTTATATTAATTAAATAGGATAAATCCCCGTTCTTCTAATTCACATGGGTTTGGACACTTCATTGTACTTGAAAAAAAAAAATTAAAAACCTAGCTAGTCACATCCGGATTTTTTTTTAAATCATTACAATAAGTGTGTCCCTGTTGTTTCTGCCCTCTTTCACTCTTAATTATTTCTTAATATATATTTCATGTTCTAATTTCTCCCTTAAACTTTTTAAATTTTATTTTGAAGTTAATTTTTCTTCTTTTTGCAGGGACGAGGGAAGCCCAATTATGTGTCTATAACATGTTTTGTTCAATTTTATATGCAAATGTTAATAAAAGAGTAGATTGTATCAAGCTTATAAGTTTTAATTTCAAATAATGCTTAGAGATCTAAAGTCAGAAGTTTATTTCGCTTGAGTACTGAGTAGTTGATGCGCGTAATTTGCATTGGATTGTATGTTAATGTACCTAAATTCATGTATATAATTTATCTTGTAGGTCAGAAACTTTAAAATTTATGTGTTAAATTCAGAAGAATTTAATTGTTACCTTTCAAGTTTTCCCTAAGTTTGATGGCAGAAAAAGGGTTTTCTTACTACCCTGTACCAACCCCACCTAGCTAGTTAGATTTACCTAAGCAGTTGTGTTAAATTTTTTGTATTTTATTGGCCTTAAAAATGGAGTTGTGTGCAAACATGTGTCAAATCCCAATTCAGAATTATGTAATTGCCTGATATGGGCTATATCAATCATGATGACTATCCAAGAGCATAAGAGAGAAGTGAGAAATTTGGAGTTAAATTCTTTCTTCATAATCCCTTCCGAGTTCCAGCATGGCCAAAGTGGATAACTGATGGTAGGTAGGTCCCACACAGGACATCTATTCCTTTAGAGAGGGTGGATTGTGGAGACTCAGCAATCACAATACCTTGTGGCCAACGGCAGGCTCCCACCACGAGCGGAGATTAGTCGAGGTGCGCGTAAGATAGTCTAGACATTTCGTGGGAAACAAAAAAATAAAAATAAAAACCTTGGGCTACATTATTATTATTATTATTATTATTACTTTTGTGCGAGTTTTTTTGAAATTTCGTTTTAAATGATGTGTTTTTAACCATAATAAACATTCCCACCCCCCCCCCCCCCCCCCCCCAAAAAAAAAAAAAAAAATCATGTATGGTCGGCCCAAGCTTTTCAACCATTGCATGCCCATTGCCCAACATTGCGTCCGAGCCTTGTAAGGCCAGTAGGGTACATGCATACTAGCGTCAAAGTGTTAATAAACACATATTATCCAAAAATTAAAATGTTAACAAATGATAGGTATTGTTTTTTTGTTGTTGTTGTTTACTTTTTTAATGGAAGTGAAAATATGCTATGTATTGTTTTTTATTCAGTGCAGCTAGTGAACGGTAAAACTTCTTTGAACTTATCCAATCAAATATAACCAAGATTTTTGTTGTTGTAACTTCTAATGATGATTATTTGTATTAACTATATCTATATTTAATTATTTATATTTATACTACTGTTTAAGGGGTTTTCAAACTAGAATAATACTACAGGTACAAACTATTTTACAACATTTTAAGTTAATGTGGCCAACCTCTTATTAGTTTTTATTTAGACCCATCATTAATATTATTTTTTCATTTACCAATAATCATGCATCACATCAGCAATTTATATCTCTAGCATTATTCTTTCAAACTATTTAAGCCATGGTCTCTAAGCCTTGAATATCCCAAAATAACCCTCCTTACTCCCTTACATGTTTTCAATTAAAAATGATAAATTCGTAAAATAAAACCTTACAATTTAAACCTTCCATTAAACTCACGTTCAGTGCAGTTACAATCTCTTTATCTCTTATCATTTTTGAAATTTAAACAGACCCATTATATTTCTCTCCTCATTTCTTATAATTTTTTGAATTTAAACCAACACCACTCTTTTTTTTTTTTTTTTTTTTTTTCTTGCTAAACAATAATACTGAACTCAAAAAAAAAAAAAAAAAATTTCTCATAGCACGCATGAAGCATATGTGACGAGACTAGTTATTACTACTAATTACTACTACCGTTGTAGTATTTCTCTTTTTCCATGTATTATCCTCATGATGGGCCTGCGATCTAATAAAAAAAACTGTAGAAAAATGTTGAGTGAGAGAAATCTAATAATTAAATGGTTTTCTTACGACTTCAAACGTATGTGTTAGCTAATAATTTCAAAGAAAAAGCAAGAAGACAACACACACCGAAAACGAAGAAGATAAACATTAGAAACAAAAACCTGGGGTTGTTGTAGCTTATACGAGTCATGCTCGACCACCAACCAAACACCACTACGTCCACTACCTTACTTTGGGGTAGGTGAACCCAATAATGAGAATTTCACGAGATCTCATACTGTGTGTTGGGTTCCAATTTCTCATGATAATTACATGAAATAATTTTTTATTTTTGGATATAATATTAATTAATATACGTCAGTCAGTGGCATAAGTAACTGGACAGAGATCGCAGAGCTGCACAAAATTACAGAATCAATTACTACTATTTATCCTAAACCGAATTATATCAAAATCAAACTCACATATTCTTAGATACCGCTTATTATTAAAAATTAAAAATTGAAAATTGTAACAAAATAATTTTTAATTATAAATAGTACCAAGTGGGATCTAATTTTAAAGTTTTTTTTGTTAAATTCTGTACTTGTGGGTCCCTTAAACAGTGCATGAGACTCACGAAAAAAAGGCCCAACGTAGCTGAAATTTGTTTTCAGCTCTATCCAAACTTACACATAATCTTTTTTTTTTTCAACATGAAAAGAAAAATGGGGAAAAAAGAGAGCTCATTTTTCTTAATTTCTATTAGAATTATAGTTAAATGAATAAATTTTTAAATAATTGGTCATTTTTTGTATTATCAGAGTTAACAATCTTGGATTATGATCTGTCTCAACTCTATCGTATATTTAAAAAGTTAATAAATCTTACATAATGAATCCCACTCATTAAAAGATTAAAATTATAGTTACTTAATTAAATTATACTTAGGATTGTGTTTTGCTTCTATGGTTTATACACCAATTGCACAAATCTTCTGGTTGCTGCCAGCAAGGGCGTATGGCCTTTGATGACCGTCAGCGAGATCTTTCTAGCAGCACCAGCAAAGGACTTTGGTAGTGACTGGTGGTGATGGGACTGGTTTGAATTATTTATTTATTTATATTTATTTTAGGAGATTGAAAGAAGGAAAAAGCTAAAATTAAGGATTTAATTAAAAGATGTGTGCACGTGTTCAATTTTTATTGGTAGAATATAAAGTGGAATAGAAATCATGAGACAAAAGATTTAAACTTGCAACATTTGAGTAAAGGTTAGGAGGTGCCACCACATTCTTTTGGTGGCTTCTTTCTCCTTGATGATGCTCAGATCGTCAGTAAAAAAGCTCGTCCAGAGTGGAGTCATCCACAGCTAATCTCGATCCTGAGACAAAAGGAATGGCGAAAAGAGAGAGTGTGGTCATTAGTGTGATGCCTGCCATAGAACCTTCGATGCTAAAGTTAGAATAGCTAGAAATAAAAAGAAGTATTCATATAGTAATATGTATGTGCTAGAAAATTTTTTTGTACCTTTTTGTCGGGTCTTGTCAAAGGATATATATGTAGGTGCTTTCTTCTTCCTTCTAGCCGTTGGTTTAGCCTTAATGGTGATATCATTGCTGAATCTGTAACGCCCATGTGGGATGTTAAATGGATAGATATATTTCCAACGGTACGGGAGTTCATTATTATCCTTGTAACGCTTCGTCGTGACTGAGGGACGATGGTCTAGTCTTTCCTAGGTAGTTTCCCCAGGGCTGGGCTAACCTCGGGGTCGTCCTCGTCCATCGTTCTTACTAGGTGGACGAGTATATGTTTAGGACTATCACTCCTCATGCCTTGTTTTACTTCTAGCTCTTGCAAAATATAGTAAACTTTGATATTGTTTCTTTGGAAAACCAAAACAAAAGAAAACAAGAACCCTTGTTAGTTTCCAGGTCCAAATTTGTGGTATCCACGAGGTGGTGGCTAGTGGGGGTCTGTTGGGTTTATTATTATTATTATTATTATTATTATTATTATTATTATTATTATTATTATTCATTTTTTGTTATTGCCAGCAAAGGCATATGGTCTCTGATGACGGTTGGCGAGATCTTTCTAGCAGCACTGGTGAAGGACTTTAGTGGTTGATGGGATTGACAAACTCAACTTACCTGGACGTTCTCATCCAAACCAACGAGACAACATCGACAGACGAATGTAAGCCACATTATTGACGAAGATAAAAAAGCCATTCAATGCAGTCAAATAAATGTCTCGGATGGTTACAATGACAGCTGTATAGACCGTTGAAAGCCCATCAAAGCTTACATGATTGACCATGAGGCGTTACCAAAAAAGACATTAAAACCACCATAACAGCCACAATGGCTAGGAGCAACAGGAATGTATATATACAACCCTCCCAACACCAACATAAGGTACAAAAAAACATACCTAGGAACACTGCTGGTTATTCTAATACTCTATTATTTCTAAAAACTCTTTATACTGAATTTGGCATCGTAGGTGTTGTGGCAAGCACCACACCGATGGCCACTTTAAGGGAGGTACCTTACCATTTTCAGGGTGACATAAATAGAAGAACGGCTCCATCTGGACACATATAACGACTGACGAATCTGCACTTCATCAGTGGTGATCGGTGGTGGTGGGCTAGTTTGAATTATTTATTTATATTTATTTTAGGAGACTGAAATAAGGAAAAAGCTAAAAATAAGGATTTAATTAAAAGAGGTGTGCATGTGTTCAATTTTTATTGATGGAGTATAAAGTAGAGCAGGAATCATGAGACAGAAGATTAAGACCCCAATTACACCATTGTGTGAGAGTAATAACTAAGGATTCTATCTTCAGCTTTTTTTTTAATGTTAAAAAAAAAAAAAAAAAAAAAAAAAAAAAAAAAAAAACACTAAAATGATGAAACTACTAAACCACATTTGGATTTGCTAAAAATTAAATCATTAGATTCAACCCCCGCCCCCCTAAAAAAAAGGAAAAGAATGAAAGAAAGAGAAAAACAATATCATTTTATAAAGTTGGAATTCCACATTGAAAAAACAAAGCTATCAAGTATCAACCGATTCTCCCACCAGGAACAAAAGGGAAAAAAGAAAACACATGCACAATGCATTGAGAGATAAGGTGAACGAAGCCACAAAGCAAAAACTTTAAGAAAAAAAATCCAAGGAAGACCCATGCTTGCAATTAATAACCCATTAATTAGCAATCCATTTTTATTTGTTATCCTTTTATCTGGCTCTGGTTGCAAAATGTAGCAATGTTTTTCTGCTTATGTAGGTCATATTAAAGACCAACTATTAACAAAAATAGAGGACCTTAATTATATTTTCAAGCAAAAACACTAGCTAACTTCATCTTGTAAAGGACTATAGTTTATAGGAGGATTTAGATATCATGTTAAATTACCGATTGTTTCAAAAGGTTAAACCATTGAAATATGGTAAGTTTAATCATTAACCACACAATTCTAACACGTATTGTTCATTATGGGGAAAGGACGAATGCATTGTAGTACAAAGAAAAGAAAGAGAGTGGAAGTGAAAAAACAATAAATCTATAATCATAAATTTAGTTACAACTTTTATCACAACTCTTCTATATAGTTGACTATAAGTAGTAAAAAAAAAAGTAGTGAATTATGTGAAAGTGATAGTCTGTCACATATGACAACTATGGAAAGAGGCATAACAAAATTTTTTGGTCCTTGAATAACTGGTGAAAAAATCAAGATGAAAAAGGAAATACATAAGAGATTAATTATTTCAGTCACGGGGGATATCTCATCGTCAACTATAAAGCAACTCTAACAACAACATTGCATTCTTTCATTTCAAATCAAACAAAAGCTCCATCAAGATGGAAAAACAAAAAACACTTTCTTTTGAATTTTTGATAAAGCAAATTAACCTAGGACTCTCTCTCTCTCTCTCTCTCTGTGCGTGTGCCTCTGTTGGTATCTTATCAGCTAATTTTTCCATCATGGTTACACACTGGAATGATCATTAGTCATTTGCTATCACAATTCACAACTCTTAAAAATCTCTATGAAAATGCAAAGATAGGAGGACTCGGTTTTTGTAGAATTGGGTTAATTTTAAGACCAATATGAGAAGCATTTTTTTTTTTAATTTTGTTCTGCTTTGTAAACTAATTGGTAAATGGGTGAGACTCCTACAGATACAAGCTGACTTTATTTCTACCTTTCCTTTGGGGTTTGAAAACGTGAGGGTCACATCCATTATTCACCGACAAAAGAAAAGGGGTATTTTTTTTTTTTTGAAAAGGGGTATTAAACTACTAATGCTATAGAAATTCAAGGAGTTGTTCTCTCTTAAATACAATTACCCTTTATTGTTTTATATTGTTCTTTTGTGTTTGGTATTGATTATTGAAACCTACCCACTTCTAAGAGCCAAACCATGCACTTAATTATCTTTATTTAAGGCCGCAGTCACGATTATAAAAGTATGTTCACAATATTTCCATCATTCCATGGATATAATGGTGAGAGGGTATTCTTCTTCTTCTTTTTTTAATGGTATATTTGATAAATTACTCAACACAACCGTATATTAGGAGAAATTATAATATCCATATGGTGCACAAGTGATGTGATCCACAATTTCACTAAAAAACTACCACTTGTTTAAAATTGTTAGTTAGAAAATTTTTTTAAACAGAAATTAATTACTGACTTAGCAATTTTAAACAAGTGGAAGTTTTTTAGTGGAATGGTGGACAAGTGACGTGGTCCACCAGAGGATTCTATAATTTCTCGTATATTAGACATCTCATTACACGAGAAATTATACAGTTCTCATAGTGGACCACGTCATTTGTCCATCATTCTAGTAAAAAACTCCCACCTATTTAAAATTGCTGAATCAGTATTAAATTTTTATTTAAAACTCCACAGTTTTAAACAAGTGAAAGTCTTTTACTAGAATGGTGAATAAATGACGTAATCCTCCTAATGGACCACATCACTTATCCAAGGACCTTATAATTTCTCCCCTTACACATACATGTAGGTCTCAAGTGTGATAGTCACGTATGGACCCTAGTATTTATGTAAGAAGAAGATGGGACCAATTTACGATTGGCATTTAATTGTCAATTGGAGCATTCATTATGAGTCTCATCAACCTTTTTTATGGTTAAATATGGATCTACGTTCTATGTTAAATAAAGGGGGCCATATGCCCATGGTCCTGTTAGCTCTAGCCCTAACCAAACCTCCCTCCAACCACCCCACACACCCCCCCCCCCCCCTCCCCCAAATCTCCCCAGTTTTTTTTTTTTTTTAAATAATTAAATTTGTATAAAGTTCCCCCCCCCCCCCCCCCACCCAATAATTTATACGGTTCAAAGAGGCTATTAAAAAAAAAAGTCAGCTAACATATGATGCGTGGCTCTCCTCCAAAAAAAAAATCATAACATGAAATATTTTAAAAAATCAATTTCTATGTTTGAGGTTTTTTTTTTTAAACTAAAATTATTTATTAAAAAAATTCTTAAGAAATTAAGGATAAACTAAGAAATAAGAGGCGAAGGGCCTTTAAGCAAGATTACACTTCGTTTTTTCTACTTTGAACTTGTTTCTTGCTCTTGTGTGTGTGAGAGAGAAATATCTATATGCGTGTTTTCTTTTTGTAAATCAATTATATTTAATGTTAGTTTCTTTATTCAAAATCTTGATGGGGATGGTGGTAAATCTGAAGCACACATTTATTTAGAGTTTTTTTTTTTTTTTTTTTTGGGTACAGTGAAAATGAAATTGCTGCAAAATTTCGTATAAAATAAATCATAGATGATTTTTAGAATTTTAAAATAATGGCAAGTTTTATTTGTTAAATAATTAATTTGAAACATATTTAGAAATTATTATTTTATTAAAATTGAATTAATAGATACTTATTTTATTTATATTAATTTGGTCGTTCATCTTAGTATCTTTCTTATTCTTGAATTTAAAAAAAAAAAAAAAAAATTCATACTTCTCCTTAATACCAAAATCTAATTCTGTCGCAGATTATTGGTTTTATTTTTATTTTGTTATGAAACCAGATTATTAGTTTCATTTTAGGAAATGGAAGTTAACTAGTTTCCTATAATTGATTGTACTCCTTTTCAATAATGAAGAGTTTAAAGTCAACAAGAACATGAGTGTAAAAGCCTATATTTACACATTCCAATAATTAATATCATACCACATCGGTTTTTTTTTTTTTTTTTTTTTGGTGCAAATAAAAATGTATACTCAATAGAGTCAATACACACAATCACACACTCTTTATGTTGGGGTGCACGGCTGCACCTAGAGTCCAGCCCACATGATATTGAAGCTCTTTAATGAGCTTGGTTTACAAGCTTACCTTGTGGAGAATTCTATTTCAAGTGGAAAGAGGAAAACGTGACTACAAGTTTGAAGACTCCTAATTCTAATAGAAATAAGAATAGTTGGCTTGCAAGAATAAAATGGCTTTTACTAATTGAACTAGGAGTGTAGACGGCAGGAGCTTTATTAATATAAAGCTTAGTGAAGAGTGAAGCAACGTTTTAAAACCGACCTAAGAAAAAAGAATAGTATTTTGTGCGGCACTGAGGAAAAAATATGAGGTTTTTTTTTTTTTTTTTTGGCTCAAGACACACAAAGAAGATAAATTAAGATTTTTATTTTCTTTATTGCTTGGGTTATATTTAATTTAATTCACACATAAACGGAAATTTATTCCAAACACTTTAAAAGCTTTATTAACCAATTTAATTAACGTAAAAAGTTAAACCCAAATGTACTAACTCAATCTCAGAAAATGAGAACAAATATAGCATTTTATGCCTTATTTAAGCATTTCATATTTCACGACAAACCCTTCAAACCCCACACCCACACCCCCACACAAAAAAATAAAAAATTGAAAAAGATGTCCCATGCGTAACAAAGATGAATTTGAGCACAGATTTTCAAGTTGTCTAGTGCAGTACCCATGATGCATTAATATATTGCATGTACTTTCTCCAGCCTAGCTTGCCACTTCAAACCTTATCTTAATTTTCTCAACAACAAAATAAAAAAAGAAAAAAGAAAAAAAAGAAAAAGAATGCAAGACCAGGATAGCAGAAGTGCCAAACATGTCTTAAAAGAATAGTATTGCAGTATTTGCTTTATCCCGTGCAATTAAGATTTTGGGCTCGCGTCCTTCTCATGATAATACAACCAATCTTGCCATGAAAGAGACAACAGAAACAAATTAATAATATCGACTACACTGAAAAACTATGTTTCCTTATGCGCACGCTAATGCGTTGCGTCCACTATAATAACCTCATTAAGACCTACATTGGAGGCTTCTTTTTTTTATTCAGCCAAAAAAAAAAAAAAAATTTGTTGAAGTTTTTAGGGGCATGCAATAATAGGGAAGTTTGAATTTTTAAGAACGTACATGTTTCGGGGATAAGGGTCATGAAATTTGCGACGACTATTCAACAAGATTTTGTTTTAAACGACCACTCATCAATTAATAAATAAGCTTTCAAAAGCCAAAAACAAGATTCCAAGTCTAGCTCTGTAAGTTAATGCTGTTTTTGTCCATCATATCCCGAAAGGACTAGAAGTTGATCCGCGTGAGAGGAGCGGCTGTGCTACGAGTCTACGATACTATCTATTTCAAGATGGAATTTGTCTCTATCAATCTTGTTAATAAATACAACATAGTCAGTTTCTTGTCATTTTTCTCTCTCTCTCTCCGTTAAATACTTAGTATTCTAAAAAAAAAAAAAATCATGTTAATAAATGTAATTTTTTTAAAATTAAATTAAAAATTTGCAAATTATGCACATCTTATGAGTTTTGTCTTCTCCATTATCTTATTAAGTATTAAACCCAGCCCATATATATTTTTCTCCAAAAAAAAAAAAAAAAACAATATATATACTTTTGAGCAAAGTTGTCATTTTTTTTTTCTTTTTTGAGAAAAAGCAAAGTTGTCAATTTTGTTTCGGTAACTGTAGGGGCCGGGTTCTTTGAGCACTACTGCGGTTAGACGAGTGGACTTAATCCCAGCTAGTCCGATACAATGAATTTGTAGAGTATAGGTTCAAAAACTAGGCCTTAGTAAGGATAGCAGCAACTAAGCATGATGATATGCGGATTGTATGGCAAGAACATAATCTAAGGAATGAAATTCAGCTCCTCGGCACTCCCATAGGAGTGTATAATTCTTATTATTTCGTTAGTACTTGGTTACAAAGATCCTACCAGTGCTACAGTGTTCCTTCCCTCTAAAAATCCCCCCCTCCTTTCTGGAGGACTTCTTACATTATATATTCCCCTTTGGTTAATCTTGACCCTCCATTTGTTGGTCATGCAGGCCATCACTTGAGTGCTTGTCCCATCAGTCACCTTCCCATTCTTTTTGTGGGTCGCAGCAACTATGGCAGCACTGTTCAAAGGTTACTTCTCCATTCATGCGGCCAGAATGTTAGTTGTGGGCATTTAATGTGGAGGTGACAGTTCCTCCTGGAATCACTCCTCCACCATGCTTCCATGGCTAACCCGTTGTACTTGTCTTTTCTTTTAGGACGCTTTGAAGGGCTACCTCTTATGGTGCTTTGCTCTTCCTTTCCATGATCTCGGCTGGCCGAGGACAGGATTGTCCTCGACAGTGCTTCTTGGTAATTGAAGCTTCCTTAATTCGTCCTCGGACATTTTTTCTTCCTCGGCGCGGGTCTTGGGCCTAGCGTAAAGTGGGCCGGGGTTGCTAAATTCTCCGACCCCACAGTAACTATTCTAGTTTATTCATTATAATGAAATATTTCGATATCGTAATATTTAAGTATACTAATTCGAAGTTACGGCAAATCACATATGAGAATGAAAAGACAAAACATATTCTTAACTTAAAAAAAAAAAAAAAAAAAAATTGTCATATGTGAGTAAAGTAAACAAGAAAAACATTGTTCTTCAACCCTCCACATTTGTCACAATCATCAACTTCCCTCCCTCCATCTACTCCATCATCCCTAAACTATTCTCTTCATAGTTTGTTGGTGCTCTCGTAGTCTGCAAGCCTACAAAATCTTCTCCACGTGTTGCTTGGTCTCTTGTATGAGGAGAATTAGGGTTCGTATCTTCCTCCCCACTTGTTATAACAATTAATGAATAGTTATAATAAATAAATAAATAAATAACTAGTTTTGCGGAAGAAATCATTTTTTTCAAGCTTTCAACTCTTCTAATCAATTGCTTATAACCAGTTTAATCAGTTTGGTTCTGAATTTTACTAGTTGAACCATAAAAAAAAAAAAAAAAAAAAAAAAAAAAAAATTGGCTATAGCTATTTTTTTTTTTTTTTTTTTTTTTTAAATATAAGAGTCTATAACAGCATTTTAAAAGGTCACTATAGGTCCATATCCTATATGGCGTTTTTAAAACGCTGCTGTAAGGACTCAATTTGTATTGGACCCTAAACAATAAAATTTGTAGAGTGTGGGTAGAAGGGCTAGGCACCGATAAAGCAAGCAATGGATGACATGGAATTCATAGGGATAATAGCAAAGGAATTTGACTAAGTGTTTTTGAGGATAATCACCATGACTTTGGTTAAGTGTTTGTGAGGATCTTTATAATGATTTTGGCCAAGTGTTTGTGAAGCATGATCATCCTCGGCTCGGTCCGAGGATATCTTCCCTTAGAACTGACAAACACAAGGGTTGTTCTCGGACGCCCTTCCAAGATCCCCCTCTCTCTTGGGGGTTCTATCTGTTATATATTCTCGTTTTGTTAATCCTCTGCCGTCCACTTGTCGGTTATCCGAACTCTGTGTCTAAGGGTTTATCCCATCGTCTGCCTTTGTAGGCTTTCTGTTAGTTCCCAACCGTCTTTGCAGGCTCTCTGTTAGTTGAAGTGACCAAGGCATCTGGGTTTGCTGGTCACTTCACCATTAAAGCGGCCAGAGTGTTGGTGGCGTACGTTTAATAGGTGAGTGACAACTTCCCACCATAAATGTCGGTTTGCCGAGGACGTGAGTATCCTCGGCGAGGTCCCCTGATGATTTGGGCTTCGTATGCCTATCCTCAGGCTCTGCTTCTCCTCGGCGCAGACCTTGGGCCCGATATGAAATGGGCCGGGGTTGTTAGATATTTGAGGCCCCACAATAGCCCCTCAAAATTCTGCTGTCCGACCTCTCGGGCAGAGAGGAGGATTTTGACATTCTCGGGCCTACCATTTTGGCCTGTCGAGCCTTGCCTTTTCTATTAGTGTACCCCTCCTTTCAACTGTCCCTGCAACTTTCTTTAGCACAAAGGGCTCGCCCGAGGAGTTTTTCCTTACTTCTGTAAGTTTTCTTTTCTTCTTAATCTATAATTTACCGCCTGAGTTCTTTGCTAGTTCTTCCAAGAGAGGTAGGTTTAAGTTTGTTATGCTTTTAGCGCTCGTTTTCGCTTGGCTTTCGTCCCTAGCAGGATTCATCGCTTAGCACCCAAGGGATCGGCTTTGATGTAGGTTTGGGCCTATGGTTAGTATAAAAGCCTATTTCTGCCCAGTGCTTATATCGCCGTATAGTGACTAGTTTTCCCATAGGTTTGAGTCCGAAGACCATGCAAGACCTTGGTTTTTCCTAGCACTTAATGTTTCATGCGGAAATGGTTTTTCTGTTGGCCTGAGTCCTTGGACCATGCAATGTCTATGTTTTGTCTAACATTTAGTTTTCTCATCTGAAATATCTGGTTTCCCCAGAAACTTGAGTCCGAGGACCATGCAATACCTTGATTCTGTCCAGCACCTAGTTTTCTAATTTTAAGCGGTTAGTTTCCCCAGAGGCTGGTGTTCGAGGACCATACAATGCCTAGGTTCTGTCTAACACTTAGTTTTTTCATCTGAAGTAGCTGGTTTCCCCAGAAGCTTGAGTTCGAGGACCATGCAATGCCTTGGTTCTGTCCAGTACCTAGTTTTCTGATTTTAAGTGGTTAGTTTCCCCAGAGGCTGGTGTCCGAGGACCATACAATACCTAGGTTCTGTCTAACACTTAGTTTTTTCATCTGAAGTAGCTGGTTTCCCCAGAGGCTTGAGTCCGAGGACCATGCAATGCCTTGGTTCTGTCAAGTACCTAGTTTTCTGATTTTAAGTGGTTAGTTTCCCCAGAGGCTGGTGTCCGAGGACCATACAATGCCTTGGTTCGTTTTTTCATCTGAAGTAGCTGGTTTCCCCAGAGGCTTGAGTCTGAGGACCATGCAATACCTTGGTTCTGTCCAATACCTAGTTTTCTGATTTTAAGTGGTTAGTTTCCCCAGAGGCTGGTGTCCGAGGACCATACAATTCCTAGGTTCTGTCTAACACTTAGTTTTTTCATCTGAAGTAACTGATTTCCCCAGAGGCTTGAGTCCGAGGACCATGCAATGCCTTGGTTCTGTCCAGTACCTAGTTTTCTGATTTTAAGTGGTTAGTTTCCCCAGAGGCTGGTGTTCGAGGACCATATAATGCCTAGGTTCTGTCTAACACTTAATTTTCTGATTTTAAGTGGTTAGTTTCCCCAGAGGCTGGTGTCCGAGGACCATACAATGCCTAGGTTCTGTCTAACACTTAGTTTTTTCATCTGAAGTAGCTGGTTTCCCCAGAGGCTTGAGTCCAAGGACCATGCAATGCCCTGGTTCTGTCCAGTACCTAGTTTTCTGATTTTAAGTGGTGCCGAGGAAAGGACCCTGCTCTGATCTGGCCTCTTCGTTTGGCGCGACTCTTCTGATTACGAGGCGTCTCTTGGGTTGTTCAAGTAACGCGTTTTGACGTTTCGGTGCCTCCTCGTTAATGAGGCGCCTCCTCATTAATGTCAGTTGTGGATTTACGAGGATCTAGCGGCGGATAAGCCCCTTGGAATTTGGGCGGAGTTATTGCCTCCGGAAATCTCTCCCTAGGATTTAATGCAGATTGGCTCTCACAAATTTTTCGCCTTCTATATAAGGAATTTTTGGGGCAACTTTTTCCTTCACACTCGACAAACATTCGTCTTAAACTCTCCCCAAGACATTGCCCAGGCGTTCTACAAAAAATAGCAGTTTGAGCCCCCTCCCTTCCCAAATAAATTGGCCCTTGGAAAGGGCGGTCCTGAGGATGCCTAGCCCCTCTCAGGAGCCGAGGATGGCACCCCGACCCTGGACGTCATGTTGAGGTTGGGGTAGGAGAAGGCCGGAGATTCTCCTTCTTTTCAACCTAACCAGTGGTGGAACCTTCCTTGCTGTTTGGAGGAGGATCCAGAAAGAATGTAACCTCCTTCCTTTGGATTTGGGTCTGTGAACCCTCCAAGCTGGCAGCGATGGGGTTGGGAGGGAAACCGGGCGGAACACGGAGGTGGAACCGCCCGGTGCCGCGACCTCTTCCTCCCTCAAAGTTGCCTTCCTTCCTTCTTTTCCACCTCTCTCCTCCTCTTTTGCTCCTCAACCAACCTTCCGTCCTTCATTTCCTCTTCTCTTACTTCACAACCAGCCTTGTTAAGCGCTTCTCTATGTAGTTAGCTCTAGAACAAGCCCCATGAGCATCAATTGTAAGATGTAATTTTTTCTTCATATATTAATAAAGAAGTAGACCTGTTTCGTATCTTTTATTTTTCGCATATTCTTGTTTTTTTTTGTAATTGTTGCCTTCTGAGTGAATGTTGTTGCTACAAACTGTATGGTTTTTGGTTTTTTTTTTTTTTTTTTTTTTTAGAAGTGTTGCTCTTAATCTCCTCACATCAACCATCGCACTTGCTAGTACACAAGTCCGCCCCACGGTGGGCGCCAATTGTAAGGACTCAATTTGTATTGGACCCTAAACAATAAAATTTGTAGAGTGTGGGTAGAAGGGCTAGGCACTGATAAAGCAAGCAATAGATGACATGGAATTCATAGGGATAATAGCAAAGGAATTTGACTAAGTGTTTTTGAGGATAATCACCATGACTTTGGTTAAGTGTTTGTGAAGCATGATCATCCTCGACTCGGTCCGAAGATATCTTCCCTTAGAACTGACAAACACAAGGGTTGTTCTCGGACGCCCTTCCAAGATCCCCCTCTCTCTTGGGGGTTCTATCTGTTATATATTCTCGTTTTGTTAATCCTCTGCCGTCCACTTGTCAGTTATCCGAACTCTGTGTCTAAGGGTTTGTCCCATCATCTGCCTTTGCAACCTTTCTGTTAGTTTCCAGCCGCCTTTGCAGGCTCTCTGTTAGTTGAAGTGACCAAGGCATCTGGGTTTGCTGGTCACTTCACCATTAAAGCGGCCAGAGTGTTGGTGGCGTACGTTTAATGGGTGAGTGACAGCTTCCCACCATAAATGTCGGTTTGCCGAGGACGTGAGTATTCTCGGCGAGGTCCCCTGATGATTTGGGCTTTGTATGCCTATCCTCAGGCTCTGCTTCTCCTCGGCGCAGACCTTGGGCCCGATATGGAATGGGTCGGGGTTGTTAGATATTTGAGGCCCCACAGCTGCTATAGTTTTTTTTTTTTTTTTTTTTTAAACTTGGTCGACAGCAGCATTTTATAAACGCCATCATAGGTCTATAGTTACGGTACAATAGTGACGTTCATAACCGCCACTATAACCCAAAGGGACCTATAGTGACATTTTTAGGACTTCTAGTGGTGTTTCACGAACGCCCCTATAGACCTAGTTTTTTGTAGTGTATTTATTTTGATTAGGCCACGTTAAATCACCAACTTCACAAAATTCTGGTAAACTCTAAAGCTATATGGTTCTCATTTAAGTCATTTAATCCATCTGGTTTCAAACGATACTTAAGACATGAATTTAGAAGTTAAATTTCATGCTTATTGTGTGAGGTGTGGATTTATGGTTTGCATCCCAATGTATCTAGTGCACTAATGCACTGGACATAACCTGTGTCCTTCTTAGAGATCCCCTTTAAACAAACTTGTTCAAAGACACGTTCAAGAATATACTGCATAACCATATTAAAAAACTATGAGAAAAATAAGAAAAAGTCTAAAGGTCTGTTTGGTTGGAGGAGTGGAAAAATGAAATGATGGAAAATTGTGGGAGGATGGAAAATATTTAGTTTTCCCTCGTGTGTGTTTGGTTGAAGGGATGGAAAAGTGGGAGAGTGGAAAACTCTTTGTTTGGTTGAAAAGAAAAGTGGAAGGATAGAAAATGTAGTTTATATAAATTGACTATTATACCCTTATTACATAATAGGTAAGAAATAGATTTATTTGTACTCATTAAATAATATAAAATTTACCAACAATTATATTTTTCAATGAGAAGTGTTACATTCACAACATTTTTCGCAATATTTTCACAATAAAATTTATGTGGAAAGTTGTTACTAGTTCTAATTTGAATCCACCACTAAAATTATTTTTTTACTCACTAATATTAACTAATAACAATCTGTTACTTAAAATTTATTGTGAAAATATTGTGAAAATATTATGGTAACATTTCTCAATTAGGATTTTTTATTTTTTATATTATTTCTCCTTTCTCTCATTTCATTTCATCCATATGTTTTTTTTTTCCCTCCATACATGTTTGTCCTTATCTTTTTTTCTCCCCTTTCTTTTCTTTCTTTTTCTCCCTCATTCAAGAAGTGCTCTCATTCTCTCAAATCTTTCTCCAGCTCTTGCTCTCTATTTTTTTTTTTTACTTGATTCCAAAACAGCCGTTGTGTTTATGAAGAGGGTAGGTAGGAGAGGGCATTTGTGTAAAAATGCCATAAGTCCACTTTTCTCCCCACAATTTTCCTCCCGATTTGGGAGGAAGAAAATCGTGGGCCCGGGAGAGGAAATTTTCTCCAGGGTTTTCTTTCCTCAGTGTTTTCCTTCAATTAACAAACAGTGGAAAACACTATTTTCCACCTTATTTTCCTCCCTTAGTTTTTCATCCTCCCTAAAATCACCCAAACCAAACACAGTGTAAGATTTCCATGAGAGTCAAGGCACACAAGCTTTCCTTACGTAACAAAATGAGATCTTGCAAGCTGCAATAACAGGATCAATAATATTTATTGGCCACTATAGCAAACATTGCATTGGAGAAATTAAGAAAGTTCCTTTACGTTGCTCGATCCATGCTTCTTGCCCCTTATAATTTTTTACCCTACATAAGGTCCGTTTAGATAGAATTTATTTTGCTAAAACTGAAAACACTGTAACAAAATAATTTTTAAATGTGTGAATAGTGCCGTGGGACCCATTTTTAATGAAAAAGTGGCTGAAAAGTGAAATTTGTAGGACCCGTGAACAGTGCACGGATGCACTGTTCACGGGAGAATAGTCAAAAGTTGCGGCTACTGTTCATGAACAGTAGCTGTAACAGTGCATGAAGCTCCTGAAACGCGTGCCAAAAAAAAAAAAAAAAAAAGGAGTAAGACGCAAGCGCAAAACTCAAAACGTGTATCCAAATCCACAAATAGTGTCCGTTTGGAATAGCTTATTTAGTTGAAATTGAAAACTTTTTGTTGAAAATGTAGAAAAAAAAAGGTTAAAAAATAAGCAGAATAATACAGTGGAACTCACGAATAGTACTAAAAAGTGCAGTGGAGCTTATAAATAGTAGCAAAAATAAGTTGAATAGTAAAATAAGTTGACAAAAAATAAGCTAGCCAAATAGACACTTAATATGGCTAACTTGCCTAAGTTTATTTAAAAATAAAATAAAAAACAGATGCATGTCAGCATGTGAATACCCTATAAAATATATTAAGAGCCAATATTCAATTCGCACGTAAAGAAAATGTAGAATATATATATACAATTTGAAAATATAATTGTGAGCATGCCTAGATTTATATTGCTTTCATTGAATCTTGGCATTCGAAGTTATTAATTGACCTAGTTGATATATACAGCTACCAGAATGCTGACTCGATAATTAAACTATAAATTATACTTCGATCGATCTGTTGGAGAAATTTCTCAAAGCCAATTATAAAAATCAAAACCACCAACGGAAGCAAGTCTTTCTTCAATTTTTCCTTAATATTGCTTAAATAAGAGGAAGAGTGGCGTATTTGGATAAGATGGAACATGAAAATTGATGGGTGTTCCTATCTTGAAATTAATATCAAGTAATTTATTGTTTTATTGAAAGTTATATGCCTTTGTTAGGCTGGAATTTCAAATTGCATTTAGCAAGCCAGGACACACACAATTCGTTGTTCAATATAACCGTGGACCAATCGAAATGAGCATAAATAAAAGATGCCCATAGTTGGTTTCTAGAGTATCGGATAAAAAGTCACAACTATCTTATGTTACAAATTTTAATTGATTGTCGCATCAATCAATTATTTAAATTTGACTCGTGTTAAGAGCATAAAGAACACATGCAGTTCAATGGTTTGATTTTCAAAATATATAACAATATTAATTTTTTATTAAAAAAAAGTTATAGCCAAACTTTGTCTCATATAAAAAGTCACAACTTTTGTCACAACTATCTTACGTAGCAGACTATAACTGACTGTCTCATATAAAAAGCCACTACTTACAGTCTTACGTGGCAGATTTTGACTGATTATTTGTCATCAATCAATTATTTATATTTGACTTATATATTAAGATCGTAAAAATATGCAATTCAACAAATTAATTGTCAAAATATGTAACACTATTAATTTTTTTTTAAAGAAAGTTGTAACCTAACTTTGTCTCATATAAAAAGTCACAACTTTTATCACAAATATCTTATACGGCATACTGTAATTGATTGTTTGTCATAAACCTATTATTTTTTCTCTACCGCCTACAATCTTCCGCATGAACACGTGTGTTTTTTTGTGCGATCCTAAATTTTTTTTTTTACTTTTTTTCAGGAAATGTTAAGCCAAATAATCCACAAGTCAAACATATCTACCATTGAAAAGAGAAAGTTTTCGAGTCTAATTATATAGATTGACTTGATGGTCAAACATATGATGGGATCGACTGGTGAACACAGGTGGGCTGGTTAGAATGTGATAAAAATAGCGACCTACTACGGCGAGCATGCGGGTTCAGATGCTTGACCAAATTTATAAACCTACTACATTGGCGGCTCACGTAGTCACATTTGGAGTCTGTCAACCACTAGAACGAACTACTTTTCTGTTTTAAGTAAAGGTTTGGAAATGATCTATTTACCAATACTAGAACTACATTTGTCTGAAAAGTAACTCGAATTGAATAAGCAAAAATTAAATATATTATGCTTCGAAGCACAAAAAAAAAAAAAGGTTAAATATATTATGATTGTGACATGAGGAATACATGGGTCTATAACATATAACCCGCATGGGTTTGTGGCTACTTTTTCTTTTTTGATCTTCTTTTGTGTGGATAAGAATTTGTCTTTTCGCTATAATTATTTTTTGTGTAATGACAGTGACACAACAATAAACCACAATAATTTAACAATATTTACAAAATAAAATGTCACATCATTTAAATTGGAGATTATAGTAGGCTCATGTATGGGTTATTATGCTAATTTAAAAATGTTGTGACTTTTTGTTACGTTTGTAGTATTACTATTATTTTTTTATGGATAGCTTTAATAATAAAATTCAATTACAAGATTAGTTAATTCCACTGATAAAGATTGTATATTGAATTAGAATTTTTGTTTTAGTTTTTATTAGAAAATAAGTTGCAACAATTAAAAACTAAGACCAAAGTATATTTTTTGTTCTTAAAGTTCAGATTATTTTAATTTTGGCCTTTCATTTCATCCCTTCATAAAATTGAAAATTTTGAAATGTAAAGAATCAAAATGAAAATTTTAAAATGTAAAGGACTATTAATATAAAAACAGATAAAAAATGAAGTGCTAAAACGAAAGTTTTGTAAGGTAAAAGGTCAAGTGAAAATAATCCCAAAATAAAAAAACTAAAAGTGTACTTTACTAAAAAAAATAACAATATAAATTACTGCTAGAACACATTTTTATTTAACTTATATAGTTACAAATCATATAAACAAAAACAAAATATACATGTTATTTTTCTCTTATTCATAAAATGTGAATAGTGCTTAAAATTAGAATAGTAATATTATGGAACTAACATATTTACTGTGAATTTTTTCTATCGATAATTTGAATCGGTATTGTTCTATAGTATTTGTTATCCAATTAAATTATATATCTTATAAATTAAAAGCTTGATTTTTTTTTTTCTATTCAGAGCTTAGGGCTGTAAACGAACCAAGCCGTTTATGAACAACTCAGGCTCGACTCGATTAAAAGCTCGTTTATGTTTGTTTGTTTATAAATAAGCCAATCTTGAGCCTTAGGGTCCGTTTGGATACAACTTATTGTTGCTGAAAGTTGCTGAAAATTGTTGAAAATTAAAAATACTGTAACAAAATAATTTTTAAATGTATGAATAATACCGTGGGACCCATTTTTAATATTTTTTAATTGTGAATAGTACATGAACAGTGTGTGAACAGTTCACACACTGTTCATGAACAGTAATTTTTGTCTCTAAAAAGTCAAGAAATCCGGCAAAAAAAAAAAAACTGAAAACGCAGCCCAAAACGCAACTCAACTTTGAGGGCTATCCAAACACATACTTAGTTTTAAATTTTTTTGACAAACAAGCTGAGCCAAAAAAAAAAATCGTTTGTGAACAAGCTCGTAAACAATAGGGCTCAATAAAAACATGTCGAGTTTAGGCTTGTTTATAGCTTGATATATGTTTACTAAATAAATTCATTATTATGACATTACACATATGTTTTAGAATATTAATTTATAGTTTGTTTATTCATATATGTTTTGAAATGTTAATTTATTTAGATTTGTGAAGATTATAGTTGCATGGATGACAAATGTGGATGTAAAAATTGTATTTTGAACAATTACTCACGCTATAGACAATGAATGATGAATGGATAGATTTAATTATGTAAAGTTGTAATTTGAACAATTTCTAATCACGGGTGGAATTAGAAGCATGATAAAATGATAATATTATTGTTTTTTGCTCACTTGATTTTTGGTGATATAAGAATTTGATAATGCAATTTTTTTTTTATCCCAAGCTAAAAAACTTGACTTGAGCTCAAGTTTGAGCTCAAGCTTGGCTTGACTAATTAATCAAGCCAAGCCGAACTTAAACTTTTTGGCATTCTCACGAGGTGGAGTTCAAACATTGTTTTTAGGCTTGTTTCGAGCTCGAGCCAAGCTTGAGCATTTGATTTTTATTGACGAGTCAAGCTCAATGCCTTAAACATGCACTACTCGACAAAACTTGGCTCGTTTACAGTCCTATCAGAGCTAATATTTATAATCTAATATTACCTTGCCATTAACTATTGGTGTCGGGTTCAAGTTTTTAGGAATGAGTTTCACATATATACATTTAAATTAAACTAAAATAGTATTTCTATCATGTATAAAAAAAAAAAAAAAAAAATTTATTTTAGTATAGTCATCTAACATCCAATCAGCATTTCTTTATTTTACGAACTTTAAAACATATATGGAAAAGAGAAAAGTTCAAATTAACTTTTATTCTATTTTATTCATTTTCTTGCTATATATTATTTCCAACATAATATTAAAACCAAAAAACAAAAAAAAAAAAACAAAAAAATTCTTATTCCATCCAATGATTATAGACGGAAATCTTTACTTGTGGGGACGATAGAGCCTCAGGCCCCCCTGGATAGTTAGTTCCTGTGACACTCTGACAAAAAGGGCAGCAATGCCAATGGTGGTGACTAGTGAGAAGATGCTATAGAATTCTCAGTCAGACCATTCCCAGGTTATGCAAAACCACCAAAAATGCATAATAAATAATATAATTTACACAAAATGCACAAAAGACCACTGCATCAAATCGTGTAGTAGGCATCGAGGACAAAGCCAAAACTTGGAGGTATGGGGTGAGTATATTGCTAGCTGTATGGCTACTTACCCGCTAATAATAATAATAATAATAATAATAAAGGATTGGGTCGGTTTTTTCAGTAAAATTAGTTTATTAGGCTTAATTATTTTAGTTTTATTATAGTAATTTTTGTTGTTAGGTTTTTTTTTTTCTTTTTCTTTTTTTTAACTTGGCTTATATATTTTGTTTTAGATTTTATATCTATAGATTTTTTTATGGTTTTGTTTTTTTTTTTTTAGAGTTTCAATTTATGGCGTTCGCTCCTGATGATAAGTTTTTTATCATCCAACCAAGACACCAATTGGTTATTAGTGTAGGCGAGAATTAAACCACAGATCTCTTATTCAACTATCAAAGACTTTACAAATTGTTGATATGATAAGTGGTTATTAATAAATAAAAAAATAGTGTAAGTAGTGAGATCAGATGCAAATCAATAAAAATTAACTACCTCAACAGCATGTAAAAATGTTATAAAAAAAGTTTGTAATTATAGCATTATTCATAAAATAATCAATAATATTAACGTAAAAATGCCTTTTTTTTTTTTTTTTTTTTAATTTACATGAACATATGAAAATGCTCTCACCCAACCTTGACCCTTCTCCCCAGTAAAAGGCATAATATATAGCACGATACTATTTTTTATTTGTTTTTTCCTGTCTGAGTTGTACGATGTCTTATTAATGTTTCTTCTAAATAATCCTATTGGAGCAAGACTATTAGTAAAATGAAAGTAATTTACTTTTAAAATTTTAAGTATGTAATTTAAAAAAA
This sequence comes from Quercus glauca, assembly GCA_023736055.1. Taxonomy (NCBI): domain Eukaryota; kingdom Viridiplantae; phylum Streptophyta; class Magnoliopsida; order Fagales; family Fagaceae; genus Quercus; species Quercus glauca. Next base: position 11,901,328 of record CM043322.1, on the reverse strand, counting down.
AAAAAAAAAAAATTAAGTATCATCTTTGATGCTCTCTATAATATGCCCCAAGGAAAATTCAGTCTGGTCAGGCTTTTCTACCTACCTGAATATTCCAAACTCATTTTATAAATTGATTAATATGCAATTTCCAACTTACTTGATGGACCAATACTAAGAACATATTAAGATTTCAATACTCAGGGCAGCTATTAAACTCAATTTGCTCTGGCCGAATCTAGTCAAATAGCTGACTTAGCCTTTTTATTTATTTATTTTTCCCCTTATTGGTAGAGAAGTGAACAAATCCACAATATATATAGTATACACAAATCAAATCTTGTTTATTTGGCACTGGCCTGCCGGTGAAAAACTTGGTCAAGTTAATTCAATTTTTGGTGTATATAAATTAGTATGATATTTGTCTAGGTCATCTAAAAAAGTTTGTTTGACTTAATTTAATGTCCATGTTAATTATTCATCCTTGTTTTTTTTCTATTCATATTTTTTTGTGTGGTAATCCATGTTAATTCATCAATTTTAGTACCTCCTAATCCAATTTTTAGGATTTTTAGTGTTGACTAATTCTATGATAAATTTATTTTATTTGAAATTTTGAGCAGTGTACCATTGTGTTATTGTGGGTGTAATCAAGGATGAAGGCTGAAGTTTCTATTCATTATGAATGCCTGCTCGAGTGAAAAATAGATCTTTATTTAACAAGAATGAAGGTTCAAATAGAAAGTTCTGGTAGACCCTTAGTTGATCGGAATCCTATTATGAAAAATCAGATATTGCTTTCCATGGTTATTCTTGTAGCCACCTCCTCAACTACCCCAGAACCATACACCTTCGTAAGCAAAATTAAAATCCATCACTAAGAGGAAGATGGTTGTACTTTAACAAAGATAAAACAAGAGAGAGAGAGAGAGAGAGAGAGAGAGAGAGAGAAAGTTTTCTATTAATTTATATTGAAAATCCTTGAAAGTTCCACTATTTTAAACACCTTGTCATCATTATTGAGTTGGATGTTGCTGTTGAAACTATGTAGACAATATCAAATATTCGAGGACTCTTGAAGCAGTCGAGAGATCGGTTTGCAAATTGCAAGTGACTTATCGTCTTGCACGATAGATAACTTAGAAGGTTCAAAGCAAGAGGCTGCAGTTGTTAACACGAGCTTGGACGACTTGACTACATATATATAATGTGAGTATCGAATGTTTTTTTTTTTTTTTGAGAGGGTGAGTATCGAATGTTTGTCAATAAGTCGTGTGAGTTTTGTATGTTCGTTTATGGTGTATGTTCTTTATCTTGTTGAATGAGATTACCCACTTGATCATTGTGATTAATTAACTACCTCCTTAATAATTGAATCAATAGCTTAAAACTCCTTTTAACATATATTGTCTGTGTGTAATGGAATGGAACATGAAATTTTGGTCCTATTCTCCTATCTGTCTCCTTTATGCCATGATTAAATTATCATATGTAAGATGGCAGATCTTGTGTTCGAATGCATTCAAACAACTTTGTCAGAGCACCATGTTAACAGAGAATCAAAATAGTGCGAGACTAAGAAACACACAAAAGAAACAGACGGCAGTGTTGATGGATATTTGACTAGTTGTATCATAGTATCATGTAAAGATTATGTCAGTTTTCCCCTGCTCGATGTGGGAGCATTCATATCAATAATTCGTGCAAATTTATGTTATCATCATCGAGATACGTTAAAAAAAAAAAAAAAAAAAGGGTTTAAGTTACACCTAGTGTAATTTTTATAAAGTTACACTTTTTTTACACCATAGATTTATAAGTAATCTAACAGCTAAAAAAATATCATTAATGCTATTACTTTCTATCTCATTCATAATTAATACTAGTATTCTCTCTCTCTCCTTATTTATTATTTTTCTAATAGACCCCGTGAGATAAATAAGATAGAAGTTATAGAAGAAAATTTTGAAGCTCGCATCGACAAGAACTCAAGAAGAAGAGACAGAAACTGGTCGAGTGAAGAACAAATCCTGTTTTAAAATTTTATTTTGCATTTTGACAGCTTCACTATGATATAAGAGCATCTCCAACAGATTCTCCAAATTTTTGTATTGTTTGAAGAATGACCAGTGACTTTTACCTTTTAGCTACCCACTTTTTCAAATACACTTCCAACAGATTCTCTATCTCATTCTCTATCTCATTTAAATATTATTTCTTTATTTATTCTTTATTCTTTTTTTATCATCGTGTATTCTTCCTATATTCATTTCCAACAATTATATTTTTCAATAAAAAGTGTTATATTCACAACATTTTTCGCAATACTTTCACAAGAATCACATCAAAATCTTATGTGAAAAATTGCTACTAGTTCTAATTTGAACCCACCGCTGAAATTATTTTTTTACTCACCAATATTAACTAATAACAATCTATTACTCAAAATTTATTGTGAAAATATTGTGGTAGCATTTCTCAATTAAGATTTTTTATTTTTTATATTATTTTTCCTTTCTTTCAATTCATTCTCATCCGGTACGTTTTCATTTTTTTTTCTTGTGCTTTTATTGTTATGATTTGATTAATTTTAAAATTGGGTTTTTGAGTTTGTATTCTGATAATCTGATTATGCTTGAGTTTAGAGTTGTATGAGAGAAAGATTGTTGTGTTTGTAGCTATGAGAGGAGAGAGAAATATTTTTTTATTATTGAGATGTATGAATTTTTCAAACAGAAATATTGATTTGGAGTTGCTACAGTGTTCTCTAAATTAAGAGAACTACTGTAGCAACTTCAAAAAAAATTTGGAAAAGTTTTGTGTTTAGAGATGCCGTTGGAGCGTGAACAGTGAGATTTTTTCTCCAAAAAAGTAGAGATAGAGCATCTATTGGAAATGCTCTAAGCTAAATATATTTCGAAAGAAAACGTACCAAAGCATCACACTTCTTGTAATTCTTAATGAAAAAGACTATACATGTTTTATCTAACAATACTCATACAGATATATGTTGCACGCATCATTTTCTTTTAACCTTTAAAAAATTTCATGTTTATTACTATGGTACCCAGAACAAGCTTAACGGGCTGACTTTCTTTTGGGCTCACAATCTATTTGTAGTGTGGGCTTTGGATTTCCTACTTTGGGTGATTATGGCTTATAGACTGAACAATGTCTCTCTTACCTTTGTGTTTCTTCCCCTCCCCTCTTATGACTCTGTGGCTCTCCACTCTAAGCTTCCTTCTGAACTTTTCAACAACCTTTTCCCTTCCTTAGTATCTTATATATATAGCCCAAAATCAGGGGAAGAATCATGATTACTCCTATGGCTGGATAGGAGGTCCAATGTTGTTATTGCTAAGTGGATGTTTAGTTGAGAGTGGGGTGTAGTGAGAGTGGCATTGGAACTAGTTCCCACCTCAGGGGGGTGATGTTCGGCAGCGGTACTTTTCAAGACGTCATTGGGCATCTAGGATATAGCCTCTCCAAGCAGCCACACGTTGGAGACGAGATTTGCCGGGCAACCTCTTGGCCCTGAACTGATGAGTATACATCACAATGACCTGCCTAACGGGTTCTGGGCCAAACATGATAATATGAGGTTCGCGTCTATGACCTTATTGGGCCTTGAGCTCGACTTTTGATAAGGGTGTTAATATCATGGGCCATATTGTACAGCTGAGGTTCAAAAGCCCAAATGGCCCTGGAGGCCCGGTGCCATACAATAGCCCACCCTTGATTCGTGCTCAGTGCCCGAGGACGAATCAAGGAATCCAAGAGATAGTAGCCATCCGGGAAGCTCGATGGGCAAGCACTGGACGGTTGAGAGGCCTATTAATGTGCCCTCAAAAGATGCATTGTATCTGACAGCTGGTTCATTTGTCATCATTGTCTGATAGTTCGTGAACTGAGGCGACGTGCGTGTGGCAGTTAAGAGGGAGATTCGTAGGGTTTCCTGCCCCCCAAATATTAAATGCCATTTATTTCCCTTTTGGCTCCTATAAATAGGCATCCCTGAGTCTCTTCTTCACTTTTGCATTCCTCACCTTCCAAACTTTTACTCTAACAAGCATACTCTCTTGTGCATTCATCCTCTAGCCCAGAAAATTTTTCCTTCTTAGAGCCCACAGTAAGTCCTCTTTTCCTTTCTTTCTACTTGTTCTATTTCTTTTTGTTCTTTCGTAATCATAGTTCTAGGAGTCCTAGCTTAGAAAATGGGTTATTCTTATCTCCTTTCTTTAGAAGCCTCTTTAGCTACCTTTAGGGTTGCCTACAACGTCCCTGAGAATGTTGATATTGCCTACTGTCCCGAGGGCGATATTGACATCCAAAGGCGTAGTGCTGTAAATACAATATTCTTTCCCTTGATGGCAATTCTTGAGGGCGGGGTTAGGTTCCCCATTGACCCCCTCATCTTAGGTACCCTAAGATTTTATGGTCTCTGCCCCGACCAACTCTTCCCCAACTTTTACCAAGTGGTAGGTTGAACCAGTTGTTCAGGTTACGACTGGATTACCATGACATCAACTTTATGTATAGTTTTTGCAGCAATATTAAGTCAGATTATTATTTAAAGACGAAAGACATGAGGGTACGGCTCATTTCATGCCTACTTGACTCTAATAGGAACTCTGTTGGAGAGTTCGTACGAGTGAGCGGTAGCTAGTTTGCCGAGGAGCTCCCCTGCACGTTCTCACCTCGTGAAGTTGGTTGATACCAAACATACCTTTTTAACTGCCTTCTATTAATTTCGATTTAGCCAAACAATCACTAACCAGTTTTTGTGTTGCTTTTGTGTAGAGAGCAAAAGGTTTAAGCCGGATCTTAGAGTTGTACATGTTTGGGACCTAAACTTCGTGCTTAGGTCAAAAGTTTTTGTTCATGGGGATGGGCAACTCCGAGTGTCCCATTTAATCCTTGGTATTGAACCCATGTATTCCACTTGGCAAGCATTCGGCCAAGCTTTGTTGGTTGACAGTCCCTTCCTTTTCTAAATTGATGTACGGCATGCAAACTTCCTCCCCCCAACACTTACAGTAAGCGAAGCTCGTGACATTGGTCTGCGGTATACCTGCTTGGACGAACTTGCACCCATACACGACGAGTCTACAGAACATGTGTCCTGTTCAGTGGGAAATTTAACCTTTACATGCAAGGTGGACGGAACAGCCCCCATTGTGTGGATCCACGAACTTCCTAGAATTGCTGTGTAAGAAGAAAACGAATTGACCACTATGGATGCCACCATTACCTCCTTACCTTCCATATTTACGGGAAGGGAAATTTGACCCTCAGGAATGACCACCCTGCCATCAAACCCGACTAATGGTGTATCATACTTCGATAGGTCCCGGTTCTTTAACCCAAGCCCTCTGAACAGGTCCGGATACATTATGTCGACCCCGCTTCCCTGATCTACCATCACTCTTTTGACTAAGAAACTGCTTATCTGGGTCGTGACTACTAACGCGTCATTGTGTGGTTAGACTGTTCCTTCTAAATCATAATTGCTAAAAGCGATGGGCTCCCTACCAATCTTCATCTTCTTCTCTGGTGATTGCTCTCTCGCGCAGTTTCCCACGGGTATTACGGTTAGCACTCCTCTTCTAGTTATAGTCGTACCCTTTGGGGTAGCGTAGATGACTTTAATCACTCCTAATGGTGGTGGGAGAGGGTTCGCCTTTTGTTGAGCACCCTGCCCGGTACCCCAATTCCCAGAATCCACCACAAATTCCTTAAGATATCCTGCCTTTAATAGCTGCCCTAGATGATCTTTTAACACCCGGCATTGCTCGGAAGCTTTGGTTTCTCCGAGACGGGTCACCCCCATCTTGTTCGGCCACCTAAAATACGGCTCGTTCTTAATCCAGTCTATGATCTTATGCACTAGCTTTTTGAACGTCACATTCACCTCCCTCATTTGTACCTCCGGCTTTTGTATTCTTAGATCCTTCCGGGGCCTTGACAGAAAACCGGGTTGTTGAGGACGATTTATTAACGGGGCCTTACCTTTACTCTATAGCCGATCATCCTTGAGACGTTTATACTTTTCAATGCACCTCATGAGCTGCCTCATACCCTCGGGAGGCTTCTTCGTCAAAAATTCCCGTAGCTCGAAGTCCTCGGGGAGCCCCATCCTAAAGGTGCTAACCGCAATCTTTTTGTTACCTCCACTTATCTCATTGTAAAACTCTCAATATCTATTGGCATAACTGAGAAGGGTTTCCCTAACCCTCATTTTCATAGAAAGTAACGCGTCCACCAGTTGTGGTACCTGGCTGCAGGTTACAACCGAACATCGAATTCATGGATCAACTCGGCGAAACAGTGAATAGAACCCTTCCGTAACCCATTAAACCATCTCAACGCTGTGGGCTCAAGGCTTGAGGGAAAAACCTTACACATCAGTGCATCATAGTGATTGTGCAGAGACATCATTTGGATATAATGGTTGATGTGCTCCATCAGGTCCGTTTTCCCATCATAGGAATTGAATGGTGGTCGGGTAAACCTGTTCGGCATTAGGGCCCGTTCAATGTCATCTGAGAATGGCGACCAAGCAGCTCTTCGTAAGGCGCGGCTCATAGCATCCATGGCGGCATTACGGGGCCGTCGCTCTTCTGAGGAATATGAACCCCAGTCTGCATACTCCCGTGAACGTGAGCATTCCCGACACCGACGGGACTCTCGTGAATGCGAATGATCCTAGCGTCTGCAAGACTCTCGTGAGTGTGAACTGTCCCGGTGTCGATGGGGGCCGGACTGATTGGACTCGGTATCATGGCAATCCCCTCTACTTACAGATCCCTTTACTTGGTTATCTCAATCCCTTCTTTAGTGTCTACCCCTTGCCTTCAACTCCAAGTCCCTTACTAGTCTACACAACTGTTCAAGCTCCTCATCTCTCTCATCAAATTGCCTGTGCCCCAAAGCATCCGATATTGTTCGGTCTGTTTGGTATGACCGATCTCCAAGGCCAGACTGTTCTTCCTCGTGTTCACGCTCCCTATCTTCACACCTTTTTTGCCTTCGCTTTCGCCACGTGGATCCCCGAGATGATCTCGCTGAACCACTTTCAGCAGAACCTTCTGAACGTCTCCCGGACATCTTTTGGGCGTGAATCTCGACCGAACCACGGCTTTGTAAGAGATTCCCACAGACGGTGCCAATTGTGGTACCCAGAATAAGCTTAACGGGCTGACTTTCTTTTGGGCTCACAATCTATTTGTAGTGTGGGCTTTGGATTTTCTACTTTAGGTGATTCTGGCTTATAGACTCAACAATGTCTCTCTTACCTTTGTGTTTCTTCCCCTTCCCTCTTATGACTTTGTGACTCTCCACTCTAAGCTTCCTTTTGAACTTTTCAATAGCATTTTCCCTTCCTTAGCTTCTCATATATATAGCCCAAAATCAGTGGAAGAATCATGATTACTCCTATGGCTAGTGGGATAGGAGGTCCAATATTGTTATTGCTAAGTGGGTGTTTAGTTGAGAGTGGGGTGTGGTGAGAGTGGCATTGGAACTGGTTCCCACCTTAAGGGGGTGATGATCTGCAGCGGTACTTTTGAAAACGTCACCGAGCATCTAGGATATAGCCTCTCCAAGTAGCCACACATTGGAGACGAGATTTGCTGGGCAACCTCCTGGCCGTGAACCGATGAGTATACATCACAATAACCTGCCTAACGGGTTCTGGGCCGAACATAAGGCTCACGTCCATGACCTTATTGGGCCTTGAGCCCAGCTTTTGACAGGGGTGTTAATATCATAGGCCATACTGTACAGCTGGGGTTCAAAAGCCTAAATGGCCCTGGAGGCCCGGTGCCATACACTTACAATGGTGCATCACTAAACTGTGGTGTTCATTTCACCTTTCTGTTGGATTATTACATTACCACTGCTAGAGAACTAACCCGAATGGTTGGAATTCAAATGGCGCCAATCTTGCATTACTTTTCAAAATCAGTTTTTGGGGCAGCAACTATTCATTGTTGCCCTTTAATCAAGCAAAAACTTTATTTTATTTTTTTTCAAGTATAGAAATGCAAGTTGTTAAAAATAGTAGTGTGCCCTTTTATCAAGCAAAAAACAATAAATAAGGAGAGAAAGAAAATACTGGTATTAATTATGAATGAGATGGAAAGTAATAGCATTTAATGATATTTTTTTAGCAGTTAGATCACTTACAAATCTTCAGTATAAAAAATGTGTAACTTTACAAGAGTTACACCAAGTGTAACTTGAACCCATCTCAAAAAATAAATACAAAATGAATAATATCAATGTAAATTTACATGGTTATTGTAACAACTATATATTTTTACACAATTTTGCATAACATGATATGAATAAATTTTGAGCTTGATTGCTAAAATGTGATATTTTTTTTCTATTTATACAAGCTACTTTGCAAGTGCTCTAAATATCAGATCTACTGGTACATAAGCATTGTATAACATAAATTCCTGACTTGTGTTGCTCAGTTTCATCACAGGTTGTTGGGTGCACTACACTGTTACATCGTATATGATTGTATTTTTATATTTTGTTCGTATATATATATATATATATATATATATGAATATTCTTAAATATGGCCGGGTACTTTGGATTTGTTCTATTTTCTCTGCCTCTTTTCCCTCGGTACTATCTTTCGAATTAGCAGCCATAATTGATATTTTTATTGTATTCTATGGAACCAGTGGTAACTTCTTAATTTAGTTTTTATAATTTAGACATTTTTTATGCCCTTTAACATTTATGTTTTTATTCCATCAAAAAAAAAAAAAACATTATGTTTTTATCATTTGTATTTTGCTAATGTGTGCCCTTAGGGTACACAATAATTAATCATTTACCTTCACACACACACACACACTCACACACACACACACACACACACACACACACATATAGACACACACGGGGAATTGAGGTACATGAAAGCCTAGATCTAAATTGGGGCCCCAAGTCCTTTACTATGCATTTGGATTTTCGAGCTAAACAGTGAAGAACAATATCCTGATTGGACAAGGATTTCCTGCAAACATGGTTGTAGGAGTTGCTGCATAAAAGGACAGGTGGCAAAAGACTGAAGTGACACATATTCATAGATCATGTGCAAGGCACATGACTTGTTTGGGGTTTAATTCTCCGTTAATGTTTCTCTCTCTCTGTGTCAAAAGGCAAAAGGAGATTAGGCAAACAAAATCAAAATCATCTTATCTCACTATCTCTCTTAAAAAGCCACCAGGCTCTCTCTCAATCTCTATCTCTTCCTCCTTTATACGGTATTTAAACTAAATTTTGTTGGAAACGAATTTGAGTTGTTTTAGGAGTCTAATATAAGTATTTGAGTTTGAATAGAAATGAACTCAAGACCCAAATAAATCTAAGAGAAGGAACACAAAAAAGTAAGAGATTTTCACTATTTTTTTCTCTGATTTTTAAAATTTACTATATGATTCACAGATCTAAACAGTTTACCTTCTTTCTCTGTGAATAGTACAGAGAAACAAAAGGGGAAATTTTGATTAATTTAGAGACAATACAGGTAGTTTATGGTTTTAAAGTTTAAACAATCTCCAAGTCACGTGCAGAGAGAGATGATTGTTGAGGTTTGAATCGAGGAATAGCCAACCCAAACTAACCAACCAAATGCTAGCTTTCCCAAAAAACGAACAAGAAAATAAGAGAGAGAGAGAGAGAGAGAGAGAGAGAGAGAGAGAGAGAGAGAGAGCAATAGGTGGGATCAGTGGCAAGAGCATGTGGCGAGAGGGGCTTTTTTAAAAGGGTTCATGTGGTTGGGGTTTCTGTCTTTCCGATGAAAGGAAGGGAAGGAGGAGGAGAGATAAATGTCTGATGGGTTTTGAAGAGAGAAGATTTTGATTTTGATTTTTCTTATGCCGTTTGACACACAGATAGGAGAGGGATAGAGAGAAACGTTAAGGTTTTTTTTTTTGTTTTTTTATTTTTGTTTTTGAGAAACTACATTAAGTTAAGTTAACAGAGAATTAAACCACAAACAAGTCATGTGCCTTGCACATGATTTATGCATATGTGTCACTTTAGTCTCTTGCCACCTATTCTTTTATGCAGCAACTCCTACAACCATGTTTGTAGCAAATCCTTGTCCATCCTGATTAGCCTTGTGGTGTAGGTGCCAACCGAGCACTACCCTATTGGCATTACTCAAGTAGAACAAACTTTTGAGAGATCAAGAATCGAATCCAAAAAAATTAATTTTGTATATTTATATCATTATTAAAAAATATTAGCATTCTTATTTTAGGTTAATTAGTGGTTTCATATTAATATTTGGTTTTGGACAATGTTAAATAATTAATTTTGTACTTAATATGAATTTTAATACATAAATTTGTAGGAGAATGAAATTAATTCTAGCAAGATGTATTGAGAAAAAGCACATAATGATGGGAATGGAGGCTGAAAATGGGCCCTAAAAGTTAGCTAAATGGAGGCTGAAAATCAGATTTTTTTTTTCCAAACGAAAATTCTATTTGTAATAGGATTTTTTGACCTATTTAAATGCCCTTCAGGTAAAAAAAATTCAAGGGTAGCATCTTTAGAATTAAAATTAAGTTTTCTTTAAAAAATTTAGGGTTTGCTAGAGGTTTTGCTAAGGTAAGGGGTGAAACTCAACCTTCAATTAGTATGTTTGTAATAATACTTTTATGATTTTAATGTTAAGTTTTTGTATTTTTGATTGATTTACTTATCAAGAAAAATGTTTAATTTTGTTTAATTCTTTGATTTAATGTAGACTCCACATACATTTCAATAATTAGGATTCCCTGCGAATTATAAAACTAGAATTTTATTGCCTAAAATTAATCAAATTCATAAGATTACCTTAGAAACTCAATTCTTACTGTTATATCATCATCCAACTAAGATCATCATTTGTATGGATTTTAGTTGAGTCATAAAATAAATATTGTTAGGACAACCAATAGATGTGTTATGTGAATTCCTAAACCTTAGTATTTTAAAATATTGTTATTTACCTCAATATAATTTTTTTTTATCTTTCTTCAATTAAAATTTATTGTTTTGGTTTATGTTCTTGTGGTTTTCTAATCAACTATTTTTCCCTGTGGATTTGACTTAGGAATCACTAAGATATTACTTCGTGACAATCCTACACTCGAGAGCAATATTAAAATTGCATAATCAAGCTCTCACCAAACTAAATAGACGTGTTAGAAAAAAGTCTACCTATCAGTATTTAATACCCTAACCAGTGATCATTTCCTTTGCATTAAAATGCAAAGTAAAAATACTCATGTCTTGCAGATTTTAGGGTCCGTTTGGTTGGAGGAGTGGAAAAGTGGGAGGATAGAAAATAATGGGAGAGTGGAAAAGTGAGTGGATAAAAAAGATTTTAATTTCCCTCCTTTTTGTTTGGTTGTGAGTGAAAAAGTAGAGGGATGGAAAAAATGTATTTGTATAAATTTACTCATATACCATTGTTAAAAAGTGATGCCCTATTAAAAAAAAAAAAAAGTGACAACAAAAGCAATCACCCAAATTTATTAGGAAATAAAAATCATATCTAGAAAAAAAAAATCATTTCTTAAGGAAAAACAAAAACAAAAAATCACAAAAGAAAAAAAAAAGAAAAAAAGAAAAAAAGAAAAAGAAAAAAGAAGAAGAAGAAGAAGAAAAAAGCAACGGATTGGACATGCCCATGTGCAAATGCACATGGACATTTTTGTCATTTATCTATCAGATTCCTCCCGCTCAGTTTTCTCTCCATTTTTGTGAGAAAACATTTTGGTGGAATCAGAGTGAAAACACCTCGGCCCTACCAATTTTTTTCCCTCCCCTTCCTCCAACCAAACACCCACAAAAAAAGTTTTCCTTCCCATTTTTTCTTTAAATTTCCATTCATCCTATTTCACCTCCAAACAAACACACCTTTAAGCTGTGTTCTTACCACTGTTCGAAGGGATGGATCGGTGTTAGAGTTCCCCACTTCTTGAGGAGTTGTTCACCAAACCACCCAGAATAACCTTTATATACCCTAAGAAACCCAAAGAAAAGGAGATACGTGTGGATGCATGAATGCATCACAATACGTGTGGATCAGCCATTTCACTTTCATAAATTGGGCATCACAATACAACTTGAGGTCTAAGTTGATAATTTTAAGTAAGATTGTATCTTATATAAAATAAGTAAATAATATATATATATATATATATATATATATATATATATTCAATTTTCTATATGATAATTTTTTTTAATTAAAATCCATTTTTCTCACTTTTTCATATACAAAATCAAATAATGAAGTTTTTTAATTCAAATTTTGTTAACATTATTGACCACTTTTTCAAACCAAAAAAAAATCGATAAGTATGAGATATAATTTATTTTAAGGCATCATAAAACTATGATATTGTACTAACTACTAAGATCAACAACTATGATATTGTACTAATTAAGATTTAAAATTTTTTTTAAAAAAATTATAAAATAAAACAGAAAAAAAAAAAAAAAAAAAAAAAAGGAAAAAAGACAACAACTATGATATTGTACTAAGATCAAAATTATGGGGTCTAAGACAAACAGAAAATTTGCCTAATGGCCTGTTTGGATGTTTAAAAAAGGAGGGGGAGTAGAGTAGAGGGAGGGAGAGTAATCTAATTATCTTGTTTGGAAGTTTTTTAAGGAAGGAGGGGGAGGGGTTTGGAGGGGTTTCAATTCCCTCTAACCCCCCATTTTTAATTCCCCCAAATTGGAGAGATTTGGAGGGAGAGTAGAGTACATAAACTATTGACCAAGTAAATTACCTAATTTACCCTTATTATATTAACAAAATTACACAAGGGGAAGGGCTAATTACTCCCTTTCCCCTTACTAATTTTAAAAACATCCAAACAAGATAGAGGGGAATTATTTTCCTCTACTCTCCTCCCCACTACTCCCCTCTACTCTCCTCCCTCTCTAAACTTCCAAACAAGCCATAAATGACATGTACGTAGCTAAAGCCAACCCTGTTCATAAAAGGAAAGGAAAAAGCATTTGAATCCTAAGAAGAAACTTGATTTTTGGAGGGTATCTAATCGACAATGTACCACTCACTTGATTAGAAGAGAATCGCCAATATGCCCTACTAAAGTCCTTAGAATGATTCCTCTCGCCCCAAAAATTTACCCACTATAATATCATATCCAAAATTTTCTAAGAATCAGCTAGACCAAAGACGAATCCAAAACTTAGAGTTAGGGGGAGCCACTTTGCTATTGGTTGCGTGTAATGACTTCAGCCTCCGATTTTGTTACTACTTAGCCGCTTAGCTGGTAGTTGTTTAAAATTTTTTAAAGGGTCAGATTATTTGTTTTAGGTAGAGCTAGTTGATTAGGCTTAATTTTTTTTTTTTTTTTTAAGTTTTACTATTGGTAATTTTTGTTATTGTACTAATTTTTTGGACTTACTTATTTCTTTTTTAGATTTTAGATTTATAAATATTTTTTAATGGTCTTTAAAATAAGGAAAATGTTTAAGTTGTTGGCTCAAATACGAACCAATAAAAATTTGCTACATTAACTGTTTGTAAAAATATTATAGAAAAAATTGTGACTATAACAATACTCTTAAAATAATCAACGATATTTTTAAGAGACAAAAGTGTAATTTTCTAAAACAAATTTATTAAAATTAGTACCCATATGTATAATAATATTTTTTTAAACTAGTCCAGCCATGCTCCGTCCATAAGCTAGACATCCATATCAGTATAGATTTGGAAATGACTCTACAATAAAGCTGCAACTACAAAGCACCATCATTATCACAAAGGGGTGGGGGCTGCCAAAGCACAATATCACAGGCATTGGCATTAATTATAGAGTTCGTGCTTCTGACTTTGAAAAAGATGAATTATATTCATAATTTATGAGTCGTGATTCGTGATTCGAGACAGAGAAAGGGACAAAATAGAAACAAAACAATCACTTCGTCTTTATATTATCATCTTCGCTGGAGATGCATAACTTATTGCTTTGTGTTGTGTGGCCTAGAGATGCCTTGTCCTAGTTAAGAATACCGTACGAATATGGGAAATCAGCATGATATTTCTGCTGCATTCATCACATGCATGTTTGTCTGATATATAAAGTAGTGACTGATGGTTGATGCAACTGATGAGGCGGTATAGTGTATGTAATCCTCAAGTACCCTCACGAACCTGATTTATTTGAAGATTACTAGAGTGTTAGAAAACCACTTAATCCTTATAAATGATAAATACTACTTGTTGAGTTGTTGTTAGCATTTGATTATCCTCCATCATTGTAGAATTATACTATCAAATTCGTGCAAATGTTCAATGTTGATCACCAGCCTTCTGGTTTTTGAAATATGCATGGATAGTTAGGCAGACAACAATATTTTCTTTGCTTGGAACTTACCTACTGAAGAATCCAAGTACAACCATTATCTCCTTCCAAGTCTGTCCTTGCATACGAACCACATTTCTGTACCCATTCAATATTATTCCTGGTTTTTATCGCACGGTTTCAAATTCGTTTCAGAAGATATTAGATTGAATATCTCTCTCTCTCTCTCTCGCATATATGATGTATAGTCAGATTAGTAAATAGTAAAAATATACTACATCAACACATAGTATAAAACTTATGAAAGGTTGATGGAAAGACATGACAAAAAAGTTTTGGGATGCAAAATAAATTCTTTAAAGTTTAGGGCCAAAACAATATTTTACTAATTTATTTATTTAAGGCTACATAGCATCTGATCGCATCTAAAATAATTTTTTTTTATATTACTGTTAACTGCATTAGCTTTTTTTTGTTCACCATATATAATGGTAGGAACTATTTTGATATAATATTTAAAAAGTTAAGGACTAAACTGACACATTTGAAATATTATAGACCTTTTTGACAAATAAAGCAAATGTTAATAATCAAATTTGTTAGGTCTAATTGTTTAAGTGTTGGCAAACCATGACAAATTGTACGTTTTCTTAAGTTACAAGGTGTATATTTTCAAGTCTAAGATGAAGACCTAAGTGATAAGAGCATCAACATTGGTAAAGTCATAAATTTATCAACACGACTCTATAAAAAACTAGTTTATCTATTTTACATTTTCACTTTACAAAATACCGAACATCAGTAATTTTATTTTAACTTTTAATACAATAAAATAATATAAACAATACAATAAAATAATTTTTTTTATATAACATATGAACTATAGTGTGAACACATGAATGAGCTACATTATAGTGTGAACACGTAAATAATAATACAAAGTAGTGTAAACACGTGGATAATAATGCAGTGCACAGCCAAATTAGTTGGCTTTGGCTCCACCAATGTAGACATAGTTTTGTATTTTGTGGTACTAAAAATAGCAATATGGCATTTTAGCACCACCAATAATAATGCTCTTTGTAAAATCAAAGTATTTCTAAGATGCAAGCAAAGAAAACAAAAAGAGATTGGAATCATCTATGGAGAAACAGAGAGGGAGAAAGAGGGAAAATACTTCATGTGAAGATTGTTTTTGATTTGCATAGTTCATGTACAATTACACAAGGCTCGTGTGTGTGTGTTTGTAGATCTCTCTAAACATTGGTTAAGTTACTAACATGCATAATCAACTCGCTAAACTTGTCTCTAACAAACTGAACTAGCGTAACAGATTCTAAAACAAAATCGAAACAAACTTTCCCTAGATAATAGCTAATAATGGAATGACTGCATTTAGGCTTCATTAAGAACTTGATGAAACAAATGTTGTTGGAACTGGTTGAAACATGTGTGTTTCACACTTTAGTGATGACACATGACTCTTTAAATGACTTAAGAGCAGCACGTGGCTCAAGTTTTGATTTGGCTTCCAAAACGTCATCGTTCAGTCAAACTTACTGTGTGCAATTTTCATTTTAGCCTAAGTTGATTAATCCACTAAACAAGAGTCTAAACAACCCAACAGAAATGGTATTTAAAACTTTAAAAAAATAATAATAATAAGAGATAAAATTCAATTAACCCGGTATTGGATAAATGAAAATTGCAATTTACCTTTTTTTTTTTTTTTTGGTTAAACAATTTACCTTTTCAGTTAATATAAGATTGAGATTATTAAAAAAAAAAAGAGTTTTTTTTGGGTTGAAAAATTATTGGAATTAAAGGAAAGGGAAAATACTGCCTCATGTTGTGTAGGCCGAAGGTCTATTGGGCCTTAGTAGACCACGAAAAAGGAACTGGATTAAATGGAATGGTGAAAGGCTTATCTGTGATCCATAGCATTACGAAAGAGATCCAAAAACCAAGTGCCACGACAAACATGATTACTGCCAATGCTACATTATTGGGCTCGTGAGGTACGGATTCTGATTCTCATATACCAACAAAGTGGAGTAATAAAAAACAATAGATAGCAAAACCTTTTGCCATGAACTAAAAAGATACAAGACCCATTTATTAATAGAACCGGGCTCACAAGAAATTTTATACTGAAGATGAGTGAGGCTTAAGAAAATTAGTTAGGCTTGTTTCGAACCTAATGGGCTTTTGAAATTGCATCATGTATAAGCAAGCCAAGAACGGGCCTAACATGCTTCAAAATTGTTTACTTTGATAATAGTAGTTCAATGAAATAGTAAGCGGCAGTTCCCGATTTTTTTTTTCTTGGGAGGGTTAGTAGTGACAGAGTTAGGAATTCATCATGGGAGTGATTAAAAAATAAAATGATTAATTTTTTTTTTTTTTTTTGTATATACAACTTCCATATTATATACGATAATCTAAAATAAATACAATTTAGTACACAATACAACTATATCGTGTAATAGTCTAAAAAATTTATTAATTGTTTAAAGATGTAAGACAACAACCATTGAATGCATAATAACTTATTATATTTATATGTAATATTAATTAAATAAAAATATATGATAAAAAAGAATAATAACAAACCTAGGAGTGGGACTAGAAGTAAATGTGAACTAAGAAAATAAAATAAACTAATATAAATTTTTGCTTTTGGAGTGTATGGTTTTTTAACCATACACATGGTTACTCTCTTAGAATTGGAGCAAACAGAGGTAAAAGCTAAGAAAACTATTTGATCAAACAAAGATAAAAGCTAAGAAAACATAGATTGGAGAAAGAGAGACAGAGAGAATGAAGAAAGAAATCACAAATATAAATATAGATCAGTTGGTTGGAACGGTAGTGTAATTTTTTACTGATGATGAAGAAGAAAAATGCAAGGAAAAACAACTTTATTTTGTTGTCAACGAAAAGTAAGTCAGAGTTCCGGATAGAAGGTTTATTTATTTTTAACGAACGAGCAAAAATTTGAAACATTTTTTTCTTTATTATAAAATTAAATATTTTAAGAGTAGTGTTGTTGACACAACACTTGCAAAAAAATTTCACAACAAAATATAGGTGGCAAGTTGTTAAAGGTAGATAAAAAAAAAAGTGATATATTAGCAGAAAAGAAAGGTAAAAAAGTGATGTCAATTGTCAGTGGCGATTCAAGGAATTTTTCCCAGGTTGTTCCTTAAGAAGCATAAATTACACAATCTAATAAAAAGAGAAGTTCATATTTTGACAACAACAACAATAAAAAAAACAAGCAAATACATAAAGTTTACAATTGTCTTCTATGAGTTTTCATATTTTGAAATCATTGCATAATAGTCTTATTATCAATGCTACAAGCTACATTTCTTTCAATATATACAATCAAGTAATCATTCATCCACTGATTTCCCATTTGATTGCATAGTTCATTCTTTATATATTTCATTGCTGAAAAACTTATTTTTACTGTTGCGGTAGCGACAAGAATGATCAAAACTAACTTCACAAGCAAATAGACTAATGGATAAGTCTCATGCTTCCCTGTGTTCATGTTAGGCTTTGTGGAGCTTAGTAATGTTTGTTCCAATTTACGACCCAACCCGAATAATGTTGTGTGATTTTTAATGGGAGATTTTTCTGAGGTTTAGTCCATGGAGCGGAGGTTTGGGTTAACAGGCCCAAGTCATAGTACTCATGAACAAGCCTTTTGAGGGTTTAGGGGCAAAGCCCTCGGAAAAAAAATTTGGCCCGTTTTGTAGCCCATTGTGAATCCTGTGCGCAAGATGTAGAAAATGTTGCTTTGGTGATTAGGATTTGTTGTTGTAGTTTTTGAGAGAGAAAAAAAACTGTACGGCCACACTTTGTAATTTTTCCCTGATAATAGTGAAATCTCTGCAACTCCGTAGACGTAGACAAATTGCTGAATCACGTAAATAGTCTCGTGCATGTAATTGTTTTCCTTTGGCGTGTGTTTTTTCTATTTTTTGTTTCTCACAAGTTGGGAATTTCGTGTCAATTCCCTTCAACTGGTATCAAAGCCTAGGGTTAGGTTTAAGTGGGAGACATGGCAGAGGAAGTAGGAAAGGGGTCTAGAATAGAAAAGTTCGATGGCACAGACTTTGGATTTTGGAGAATGCAAATCGAGGATTTTCTTTATGGGAAGAAATTGCATCTGCTGCTTCTAGGGGAAAAACCTGAGACTATGAAGGTTAAGGAATGAGCTTTTCTTGACAGATAGGTACTAGGAGTTATCGAGTTAACTTTGTCTAAGTCTGTTGCACACAATGTTGTAAAGGAGAAGACCACAACAGATCTGATGAAGGCTTTGTCTAATATGTATGAAAAGCCGTCAACAAACAATAAGGTACATTTAATGAAGAAACTGTTCAATCTGAAGATGGCAAATAATGCATTAGTAGCACAACATTTAAATGAATTTAACACTATCACAAATCAATTGTCGTCTGTAGAAATTGATTTTGATGATAAGATCCATGCACTGATAGTTTTGGCTTTTTTGCCAAACAGTTGGGAGGCAATGAGGATGACAGAAAGTAATTCTACAGGAAAGGAAAAGCTGAAGTACAATGACATACAATATTTAATACTGGCTGAGAAGATTTGCAAAAGAGATGCAAGTGAAACCACAGGATCTGATTCTGCCCTAAATTTTGAGACAAGAGGCAGAGGTAATGACAGAAATTTAAATAGGGGCAGATCAAAATCCAGAAATTCTAATCAGAACTGAAGTAAATCTAGATCAGGCCAACAAGTACAATGCTTGAACTATAGGAAAACGGGTCACTTTAGGAGGCAATGCAAAAGTCCTAAGAAGAAGAATAAAGATGATTCTACTAATGCTATAACAGAAAAGGTACAGGATGCATTACTTTTTGCAGTAGACAGTCTACTTGATGATTAGGTTTTAGACTCAGGAGCTTCGTTTCATACCACTTCACATCGAGAAATCATACAGAACTATGCTGCAGGTGATTTTGGTAAGGTGTATTTGGCTGATAGTACAGCCTTGGATGTTGTGGGCATGGGAGACGTCCATATATTGTTGCCCAATGGGTCTGTTTGGTTACTAGAGAAGGTTCAACATATTCTTGACCTGAGGAGGAATCTGATTTCTGTTGGACAACTTAATGATGAAAGGTATGCAATACTATTTGTTTATGGTACTTGGAAGGTTACGAAGGGAACCAGAGTATTGGCTCGTGGAAAGAAGACCGGTACTCTATATATGACCTAAAGTCCAAGAGACACAATTGCAGTTGTTGAAGCAAGTATTGATACAAGCCTATGGCACTGTAGACTTGGTCACATAAGTGAGAAAGGGATAAAGATGCTGCTGTCAAGAGGAAAACTACCAGAATTGAATTCCATTGATTTTGACTTGAGTGAAAGCTGCATCTTAGGAAAGCAGAAAAATGTGTACTTTATGAAAACTGGTAGGGCACCGAAGGCTGAAAAATTGGAGTTAGTACACACTGATTTGTGGGGGTCTTCTCCAATTGCATCCCTTTGAGGTTTAAGGTACTACATCACTTTCATTGATGACTCAAGCAGAAAGGTATGGGTTTATTTTCTGAAAAATAAATTTGATGTATTTGAAACTTTTAAGAACTGAAAGGCCATGGTTGAGATAGAAACAAGTTTGAAAGTAAAATGTTTGAGGTCAGATAATGGAAGAGAGTATATAGATGGAGGTTTTAGTAAGTATTGTGCTGCATAAGAAATTAGGATGGAGAAGACCATTCCTAGGACACCACAGCAAAATGGTGTGGCTGAGCGCATGAACAGAACTCTCAATGAGCGTGCTAGGAGTATGCGATTGCATGCTGGACTACTAAAAATTTTCTGGGCTGATTCTGTTAACATTGTAGCTTACCTGATAAACCGAGAACTATCAGTTCCCATGGAGTTCAGACTTCCTAAGGAGGTTTGGAGCGGTAAAGAGGTAAAGTTTTCACATTTAAAAGTTTTTGGTTGTGTTTCTTATGTTCATATTGATTCTAATGCTCGTAGTAAACTTAATGCAAAGTTTAAAATATGTTTTTTTCATTGGCTATGGTGATGAGAAATTTAGCTATAGGTTTTGGGATGAATAAAATAGGAAAATCATCAAAAGTAGAAATGTGATATTTAATGAACATGTTATGTACAAGAACAGGTCATGTACAAGAATAGGTCAACTGTATTATTAGATGTTAAAGAGATAGATCAAAAGAAATCTGAGTTTGTCAATTTAGATGAATTGACTAAAAGTACTATCCAGAAAATGGGTGAAGAAGATAAGGAGAATGTAGATCAGAGTACACCTGTAGCTGAAGTCAGTAGATCTTCCAAGACCATTAGACCTCCACAACGTTATTTACCCACTCTAAATTATCTCATGTTAACTGATGGTGGTGAGCCAGAGTGTTATGAAGAAGACTTGCAGAATGAAAATTCAAGCAAATGAGCACGTGGGAGTTAGCCATGAAGGATGAGATGGATTCCTTGTTAGGGAATCAAACATGGGAATTGACTGAATTGCTAGTAGGAAAGAAGGTTTTGCACAACAAGTAGGTATACAAAATAAAGAATGAGCATGATGGCAGCAAGCATTACAAGGCCGGATTAGTTGTCAAAGGGTTCCAGCAGAAGAAGAGCATTGACTACTCAGAAATATTTTCTCCAGTTGTGAAGATGTCAACAATCAAACTGGTACTGGGAATGGTGTTTGCAGAAAATTTACATTTTGAGCAATTAGATATGAAGATGGCATTCTTTCATGGTGACTTGGAGGAAGACATTTACATGATTCAGCCAGAAAGGTTCATTGTTCAGAGACAAGAGAATCCAGTCTGCAAACTGAGAAAGAGTTTGTATGGCCTAAAACAAGCTCCAAGACAGTGGTACAAGAAATTTGATAATTTTTTGCATAAAATTATGTTCAAGAGATGTGAAGCTGATCACTGTTGCTATGTTAAGTTCTTTAACAATTCTTATATCATTTTACTATTGTATGTGGATGATATGCTCATTGCAGGGTCCAACATTTAGAAGATTAATGATCTAAAAAAACAATTGTCAAAACAGTTTGCAATGAAGGATTTGGGAGCTATAAAACGAATCCTTGGTATGAGAATCATTAGAAACAAGGCTAATGGTACATTGAAACTTTCATAGTCAAAGTATGTGAAGAAAGTTCTCGACAGGTTCAACATGAATGAAGCTAAACCAGTAAACACACCCTTGGGTAGCCATTTCAAACTAAGCAAGGAACAGTCACTAAAGACAAAAGAAGAAATGGACCATATGAGCAAGGTGCCCTATGCCTCAACTATTAGTAGCTCGATGTATGCTATAGTGTGTACAAGGCCAGAAATTGCACATGTTGTGGGAGTTGTGAGCAGATTCAAGAGTAGACCTGGAAAGCAGCATTGGGAGGCAGTCAAATGGATTCTAAGATATCTGAGGGATTCATTAGATACATGTCTTTGCTTCACAGGTGCAAGTTTGAAACTGCAGGGTTATGTAGATGCTGATTTTGCTAGTGATATTGATAGTAGAAAGAGTACTACTGGGTTTATATTTACTTTGGGTGGTACAGCTATATCATGAGCTTCAAATTTACAAAAGATTCTTACTTTGTCTACCACAGAAGTTGAGTATGTTGCAACAACTGAAGCTGGAAATGAGATGATTTGGCTACATGGCTTCTTAAATGAATTAGGTAAGAAGCAGGAGATGGGCATTCTACACAATGACAGTCAGAGTGCAATTTTTCTTACTAAAAATTCGGCTTTTCATTTAAAGTCAAAGCATATACAGACAAAATACCACTTTATCCATTACCTTGTTGAAGATAAGCTGGTAATACTTGAGAAGATTTGTAGATATAAGAACCCGGTAGACATGTTGACTAAGGGTGTCACTATTGAGAAGCTAAAGCTGTGTGCAATTTCAGTTGGTCTTCTAGCTTGAGGATAGGAGGATGAGTTGCAGGGATGAGGGATTGTTTTTGGAGGATTGCGGTTGATGTTGGTGATTGAATTAGTCTCCAAGTGGGAAATTTGTTAGGCTTTGTAGAGCCTAGTTATGTTTGATCCGGTTGACGACCCAACCCGAATAATGTTGTGTGGTTTTTAATAGGAGACTTTCTGAGGCTTGGGTCGACAAGCCCAAGCCATAGCACTCAGGATGTAGAAAACGTTACTTTGGTGATTAGGGTTTGTTGTTGTAGTTTTTGAGAGAGAAAAAAAACTGTATGGTCGCACTTTGTAATTTTTCCCTAATAATAGTACAATCCCTGCAACTCCGTGAATATAAGCAAATTGCCGAATCACGTAAATATTGTCTTGTGCGTATGATTGTTTTCCTTTAGCGTGTGTTTTCTCTATTTTTTGTTTCTCACAAGTTGGGAATTTCATGTTAATTCCCTTCAGTTCACTAACTTTTCAGCAAGTTCACTAACTCCTTGAAGCTCTAAAAACAAGTCATTGTTGTGCATATCAAAAATGTAATTCTGAGGTTGAGAATCAAGTGTCAAGATATCTGTCCCAAGAAAATCAGATGGATAGAACTTTGCTAGACGTATCAACTTTTAATATCCAAAGCCACAAATGAATCACTTGGATTCAAGCAAGCCATACAAAGTAGCAAATCGGTATTTGTCTCTGAAAAATGGTTGTTAAGCTCTTGAAGTTGCATATTTATGACTGTGTAGAATAGCTCAACACAATAATGATGTAAATTTATATTTTATTGGGTGTTGCATCTTGGCATGGCCTCCCACTAACTACAAATATTTCATCCATGTTCAAGATAGGAATATCATGTGTAATACAAATAAAGACACTTTAATCAATAAAGATATCCATTCATCATCTCTTATCACTTGCAATCAACACTTTAACAAGATCCATAACATTTACTATATCTTGATTTTTTTTTTGCAATGCTATTGACAACTCATTTGTGATCCTTAAAATGTTTTCCATCAATTGTAGAGCAAAGACAAATTCAAAAGTTAGAATTGATCTCATAATAGATCGAGCTTTAACTTTTTGGTTGGAGAGGCCATCTTCAATAATCTCAAGTACATCAACAACAGCAGAGAACATCAAAATTAAGTTGAGAATAGTCTCATAATATGATCTCCAACGTGTATCACTAGGACGTTTAAGATTTGTCTCTTGATTCAAACTTTGCCAACTTCTACGTACACCATTCTCTAAATCTTCTTTAATTTTGGCAAATTGTGCACCTCGAAGAGCATCTCATCTCTTACAAGAGCCTCCAACAACAGTTACTAAATTACTAACCACATAAAAAAATTCAACAATATTAATGTGATTTTTGGCAACGGTAACAAGTGTCAATTGAAATTGATGAGCAAAACAATGGACAAAAAATGTTGACTTATTCTCTTTCAAAATTAAAGTTTTGAGACCATTGATATCACCTTGCATATTACTAGCCCTGTCATAACCTTGCCCACATAGTTTCGATAAACTCAAATTATGTTCACAAAGTAAACATTCAATAACATATTTGAGTGACAAAGTGGTGGTACTTGCTACATGTACAATACCAAGGAACCGCTCTATAATAATTCTTTTTTTGTTCACATAACGAAGAACGATGGCCATTTGCTCTTCCACTGAGATATCACGTGACTCATCAACTAATATTGAAAATAACCCATTGTCAAGATCCTTGATGATGGCTTTAGATGTTTCACCTTGCATATTACTAGCCCTGTCATAACCTTGCCCACATAGTTTCGATAAACTCAAATTATGTTCACAAAGTAAACATTCAATAGCATATTTGAGTGACAAAACGGTGGTACTTGCTACATATACAATACCAAGGAACCGCTCTATAATAATTCTTTTTTTGTTCACATAATGAAGAACGATGGCCATTTGCTCTTCCACTGAGATATCACGTGACTTATCAACTAATATTGAAAAGAACCCATTGTCAAGATCCTTGATGATGGCTTTAGATGTTTCACGTGCAATTACATTCACAATTTCTTTTTGAATATCATGGTGGGTAAGCTTGCAATTTTTGGAGCTTTTTGCAACACTTCATTGATAGATTCATTGTGATCCCCCAAAAATTGTAGAAACTCAAGAAAATTTCCTTTATCACTTGAACCTTGAGATTCATCGTGACCACGAAAAGCTAATCCCCGGCTTTAAAGGAATTTTATGCAATCAACTATTGCATTTAATTGAACCCGATATTCAATTTTATCTTGATTTTGTTGGTTAACCAAATACTTTGAATGTGTTGCTTTTCCTTCATTAGATCTTCACTCTTCTTGACAGCTTAGTTATGAGCACTATTAACTCCTCCAACATGGGAATTTAACTTCTCTTTCTGATTCCAAAGTTTGAATCCTTTCGTTACAAAAGTCTCACCTCCTCCTTACTTACCAACATCTTGCCCAAATAGGTAGCAATATAAACAAAATACTGCATCCTTGTCTATACTATATTCCAACCACTTTCTATTTACATACCATTCGGATCTAAATCGACGGGGCTTTCCAGAAAAATATGATAGAGAGTAATCATCAGAGCTTTGGAAAATAAGTTGACAAGGGCCTTTTTATAAATAATATCTTCTTATTTCATCATGATTATTAGGATGATAAGATGATATCTTTTCTCATAACCTAGGATTCGAAGGAAGATTTTCTAAGTTAAAGTCAACACGAATTCGTTTAGAAGATGAAGATGAATCTTGCACAGGAGATGAATCTTAGGTACGTAGTTTCCTTTTCAAATATTTGTCCATAATTCTAGCAAAAGAATAAATAATAAACTATAAGTTCATTTAAAATATTAATAAAATTATTAATTATTATTGTTTAGTTGTTTCATTAATTTGTTTGTCTTTTATAAACTATAATTTGTTATGTTGTTGTTTTATTAATTATAAAATTATTAATTGTTATTTGGCCTAACATAGTAACATAATTAATTTGTTTGTCTTTTATAATGTAATGGTTAATTAAACTATTAATTATTGTTTATTAATTGCTTCCCTCCATTAATTATTGGTTAATTAAATGATTGTTTATTAATTATTAGTTGCACTGCTGCACTAGCACATAGCCACACACTAGCACATAGCCACACACCCCATATGCTGCACATGATGCACATTTACCCTGGCCCCATGCCCCCATCCACCCCCCCAATTCAACAGAAAAGCCCCAATGCCCCATGGCCCCCAATCACAAGACTATAGCCAATCAAAAAAAGCCAATTAATTGTATCTCACCAAAAGACACCAACACCAACACTAAAAGACAATTAATTGTATCTCACCAACACCAACGGATAAAGCCAAAAACAAGGCAAATATTAATAAATTTATAAACTAAAGCTAAGCAAAAGCAACAGACAATCACAGATAAAGTCTTAAAGAGACAGAGACAGAGAGAGAGTCTCATTTCATAATTTCATTTCACTTTCATTCTTGATTCTTCAGATGAAGAGAGAGAGACTAAGACAGAGATGAAATACCTTGAGGTTGAGGGAGCAGGAAGTCTTGAGGCTGAGGGGCGGCGCTGTCGGGCAACATGTCGAGGCAAGGAAGACCGATCTCCGATCCGATGTGTTCTGCCGTTCTGGAGCTTGAGTTTGAGGCCCGATCTGGCGATCTCCTTCTCTGTCCGTTGGTGGTTGTCGTCCGTTCAGTGGCGGCGATCTCCTTCTTCGTCCGTTGGGTTAGGTTTTTTTCCTTAGGTTAGGTTTCTTTCTTTCTTTCAACATCTATTAGTGTTTGGTTGCACTGTCCGTTAGTTTCTAATTTTGGGGTTTTTTTTTTTTTTTTTTTTTTGAATCTGTGGGTTTGCTACCATCTATAATCTGTTGGGCTTGCTGTCCGTTGTTGTTGTTGTTGTTTTTTTTTTTTTTTTTTTTTTAGATTTTAGTTCAAATTTTTTTCGAGCTTTTTTTTTTTTCTTGAAAGTAGAACAAACAATTTTTTTTTTTTTAATTTGAGGGTGTTCCTAATTTTTTTTTTAAGGGTAAACAAATAAAAAAAATTAATTATTATATATAATTTTTTTTTCAGGTCAGGGTGTTCCTAAACACCCTGGAATGAACGTAGCGCCACCACTGTCAATTGTGGGTCAAAATTAAAACTGGTTGCAACTTGTCACTTACCTCCTATTGTGAAATTATTGTGAAAATAGCATTAAAATGATCATATCCAAGTTTATTTTAGTTAGATTTAAACAAAATTTATGGTCAGGTTGTTCCAATATTTATTTTAGGGGAGTCAAAACAATTTTTGTAAAAGAATTTATATAAAAAAAAAAAAAAAAAAAATTCAAGTCAAGGGTTTCATTTGAACCCCCTGACTAGCACGTAATGCCACCCTTAGAAATAGTTGTGGAATAGTAAATAACACCTTATTTGAACAAAACTTCACATGCGTGTTAAAAACCTAAAGAACATACAATTCATAAGTTAGATTTTCAAAATTCATATCCAATAAAAATATATAAAATTTGGAGGATTTATTATCAAACTAATTTAGAGAAAAACTTTGCCTGATAGTTGCAGACTTAATTGGGTAGTTCTTACAAGGTAAGTGTGAACCAATCCCCATTAGATATGCTCGTATTTACTGGGCTTTAACCCATCCAACATTATCACAGTTAAATGAGACTACTAAACTTCGGACTCAGCCCACCTCCTGCTTCGTGGTCCCAATCTCTTTGACTTTCACATTCTGAGTTTCTCAGAATTATGTAGGTGCATCACTTACAAGTAATCTCATAGCTCACGTCACTCATCCTTTGTTAATTCAACGAAACAGGTGTAAGCCCAAGCTCACTCTTTTACTCTCCATAATTACTTAGCAAAATAAATAAATAAAAAATCAACGAAGTTTGTGTTGTGAGGAAGGTTTAAGTTTATGGGTTTAGATCTAATTAAGTATTAATCACTCACTCTTATATTTATTATTCCGTTTTCGTTCGAAATGTTGTCATTAGTATTTAGTATGAGACTTTACTATTCAACTAACCAATTAATCATATTGTTCACATATGAACATTCTAAAAAATTGATTTGTTTAGATGGCAAGAAAACAAGTAATTCACCATGGAATAGTGGAATAAATTTATGCTTTAGGAGCTTCCTTAAAATGAGAGTGTTCTCATCGAGGTTAAGAGCAAGGAGACAGGATCAGCAGGTATTAGTTACAACCATTAACCAAGAGCAAGAATCTGCTGGATAATTTTAAAAATATAATAAAATAAATGAACTGATCGGTTTTCTCATAAAGTAAGTGTGAACTCGAATACAATAAGCATAAAAAAATAAAAAAAATAAAAAAATGAAAGCAATTATTTAAAAATAATATATGAGTTAATCCTGTCCAGGCCAACATTAATCAGCTATCACCTTTCCCAAGCATTTTAAATTTCTTTCAGCAAAATTTCCAGATATCACCTTCACTGAATCAACCAATTTTTCCTTTTAGACACTTCTCTAGATATGACCTTCCCAAAACCATCCTAAAAACTTCTTGCACAAAAGTCGGTTCTAAACCGGTTTGGAGTTACCTTCTATGTATTGATTAAAAAGACTACTTATGTGTAGTTTTAATCACATAACTTCTTTTAACGAGTCTATAAAGTGTAAATTCATTTAAATAATGCACATAAATAATATTGTATAAATAGTCACGTAATGAGTTTGAGAAAATAACTAAAAACCAGTTGAACTTAAACTTTATCCAATGAAAAACTACCAAAATATAGCTATATGTGGAATAATATTCTCCTCACTTGAAGAAAACTGTTTTTTTTTTTTTTTAATAACAGGTGGAGGTTTAGAGGAGATTCGAGTATTCCACAGAGGATATACCCTAAACTAGAAACTTCAAAATTATTATGTCATGGCAATCACTAGAAAGCCAAAAATTTCCATTATTTTCAACGTAACTTGCATCTCAAAAGTCAAAGCACATATAAAGATTTAAAACATGGCAAGGAATTAATAGCCCTCTAATTGTAGCGGATTATATTATCAACTAAAGGACCATACATCGTGAAGTAGCTAGTAATTTGTCTTATGGCTACTACCCCTTGGGATTAAACTCAGTCATATGATATCGAAGGAAATTAATTAATTAAACACAAACACACATACATGTTTGCGTGTCACATACAGTCAATTTACTATGCAATTCACTGTCACCAAAAATTAAAAAATTAAAAATAAATTTTCTTTGGCCATTTGTGCAAGAAAGAATGAAGTTCAATAAAAATAAGTACATAAAAACTCCCTAAAAAATAACTAAAGATATTTCATATCTTTTTACAATTTCTTTTCGAAATATTACATTAACAATATTTTCACAACAAATCCTAAGTGGTAGATTATTACCTGCTGGTGGGCAAAAAATAAATTTCTATAGTGGATTCAAATTAAAAATCCGTAACAACTTATCACTTAGAATTTGTTGTGAAAATATTATAAATGTGGCATTTTTTTTCGTTTTATTAGTGTTTGAAAACAATATATCCTGCATAGATGTCGTCAAAGTTTTATCTCTATCTATTTGGCTATTTGCCAGCTGAAAAAGAGACTGACTGAGCATTCGGCAGAAGGTAGCGTGAAAAATCATAAATTCTAAGGAAGCCATAGGCTATAGCACATGTAATTCCAGAATTCATGAGTGTTTTATGTGTGTGAATAGCTGGAAATCATTTGTCATCATCTTAAATTATACATTAGCAAATTAAAATTCAAAATGACAAGATTGGCTTTTTCTTCTAATAATCTTATTTTCTGAAGCTAAACCGAAAAGGTAATCAATCCTTGATATCACCTAAAATGTCACTAATATTAATTTATTTTATTAAATTCATGTATGAGACAAAGATAAGATTCTCCCTACGATTTTCCCATCTCATAAGAAAATGCCACTTCAGAAACTTAATATTTATCATAAATTTTTTATATTAGCAATGGTTAATAACACTTTATTCACATGTAATATTTACTTGCATATGATTTAGAAAAGTAATATTTTACCCCTTTGTGATACTTTTTTAAGGAAAAAAAATTCCTACATGTGTTTTTATAATTATTGGGTGGATTGTTCTATTTAACTACATATTTAATAAAAAAAAATATTTTAAGTGGATAAAGCATCACTTTAGAAATCACAAATTTTTTTGGGGGTAAAGAATTCAAAAATCACAAGTTGAAAAACAAAACCCGTCTTAGGTCACAACTAAAAAATAAGTATAATATAATCGAACTCATAAATTTTTTTTATAAATACATAAGATTTTAAATTTATAACATCTACTCTATAATGATTATCCTTTAATTAGCATCAAGTTAATTAATACATCAATGAAAATATTTTTATTATATGCAGGACAATTTTGGCCAAAATAGCAAGTGTCATTTACGCCGAAGCACAATTTATAAATGCATTCAAAGTGACAAAGACTTTTTTTATTATTTAATTTGGGACCATAATGACAAAGACATATTTGATTATTTTATACACACGCCTTGTAGAAAATTTGTCTATAAAAAATTGGATTTTGGCTAAAGTGCATATATGACCTACCTTTCAAAACAATCGACAGCTAATGGTTGCTTGAATTCCAAAAACCTTCCACCAAACTATGATTAGGTGAGCAACTGCAATTAGCAATCCATGTCTATGTGCCAAGTGGGTTATCTTGTGAGCATTGAAAGCAAAAGAAAAATAGTGGTTCTAAGACTACAAATTATTTTACAAATTTTTTGCGACAACTATCATGTAACAAATTGTGAATGGCTAACCATCATCACTTACATATCAATTCATTATATTTTTTTCACCGATCACACTCTACCACATTATAGTTGAGGTAAGAAGTTGTGAAAAACTTTGTGGTTTTTAATATTTTTTTTTAAAGAAAAGACGCATTTAAATACTAGAGAATGCCAATCATAACAACAGCTTAGTGATGTTAATAATCAAGTAAAAGTTAGACAAATAAAAGGAAGAGATCAGGCTTAGCATTATCCAAGGTAGAGTGGAAGCCCCGTCCGTCTTAGCATATCCGAGGTATAAGGGGAATATCGACAAGCAATCTTTAGCATAGGAGCATATCAATAATCATAATATTTTATAGTTTTCTACTTGTCATCATTCATAGTTTGCAGCACATAAACAGGCAAACCACGTTGCCCCAATGCCAAAATGGAGATTTCCAACCTTTCAACCTTGTATATACAACCTGTTGCACGTGGCATTTTCCTGTTGGAACCCTCTATTTTATTTTTATTCTGCTGTTTAAACAAGTTCTTGTAATTGTTGTCAAATCTTTAAAATAAAAAAAAATATATATATATTTTTTAAAAAGGTGAAAAGACTACTCGACCATAACTGTTAAAACATATTGCGTGTGAGTTATGTGTAGGGGTTTCATTTTTTGAAAAAAATATATATAATAAGGATTTTGTTGGTTCAAATGTTGTTGTGTTGGCAAATCTAAGTCAAAAATAATCTTTGATGTAATTGAGGCTTAATTTTTAATGTTTAGAATAGTATTGAAACTGTTTAGAATTGTGAAGGATCAATGGCCCCGACTCTACTTGATTGATCGAATTTAAATGAACCTTGACTCTTTGCATAGATTCCTCTCGACTTCTGAGTTGTAAGATTCTGTACTAAAACTTTCAATTTCAATCTATGATGACTCGGTCCAACTACTACTACTATTAAGGCTGCGTTTGGTTCGATGTAAATCGAATTTCAAGTGTAAAAAGAATGCAGGAGAAAGTGAATTCTCGTAAAAAAAATGAAATCCGGGTGTTTAATTCTACAATGGAAAATAATCCAAGAAACGATTTCTGGTGTTTGGTGACATTCTAAAAATGCTATTTTCCTACAAAGTTTTCACATTTTCCCAACCATTTTCTTAGCTTACAAACAAATTTTATAACAAAAATTTTCAAAATATAAGCTTAACACAACCAAAAATCAAAATAAAAACATTTTTTATTCACAAACTCATCAGATTGGGAAAGAGAGATTGAGGGAAAGAGAGAGAACGAGGGAAAGAGAGGATTGGAGTGAATGGAGGACGGCAGTGGCCAGATCTGGTGGGTTTGGGGGTGGAGTGGAGTGGGCTGGCAATCGGTGGCGGCCAGATCGGTGATCGGTGGTGGCTGCCAGATCGGTTGTCAAGATCAGTATCGAGCTTGGGGCTTTGGGTGACGAGATCAATGGTTCGATCTAGAGGCGGCAGCAACGTGGGGATGGGTGGTGGGTTGTAGATCGGTGACATGCTTGAAGATTTGGCCATGGTTGGTCGAAGGAAAAAGAGAGAGAACGAGGGAGGAAGACAAGAGGGACGGTGGACGCAGCTTGCACGGTGGATGGCAAATGGTGAATGGAGCTTGCACGGCGGACGACGGATGATTGACGGAGCTTGCACAGCGGTCCGATTCCTCTAGTGCTCTCTCTCTCTCTCTCTCTTCGGGTTGTTAAGTTCTGAGTGAGGCTGAAAATCAATTGAAGGTAAAATGAGTATGTAATTGGTTTTACAGAGTTGGGGTGCCTATTTTACGGTCAATTGAAATTGGTTTTTAGTTTGACCGAATTTTCATGCGCATCCAAACACCCTCAAGGGTGTAAAATATTTTCCGGATTTCCTTTACCACCAAAACAAACGCAGCCTAAAATCAAGTTGTAGTTGTGGTGAAGTCAATTAAAGATTGGAAATTCGTGCATATTAACATCATGGATTGGAAATTTGTGCACATTGAAAAAGGTTGCTAAGAAGAACATTCCGACCAGGTTGAAGTTATTTCAACAAAAATACCATTTTATTCAAATCATTTTAATTAAAAACTGAAATTCTATAACTATAATTAGCTTTTTTTTTCTTTTCTTTTATCTTTTTTTTAGGAAAATGCTATAATTCTCTTTAAGCAGTTCTACTCACGTAAATAAAAGAGTTTTCGATATTTATTGCAAATGGATCCTATCACTGATTAGCACCAAAAAAAAAAGGATCCTATCACTGTATTGCATCTTTTTTTTTTTTTTAATAAACAGTAATACTTATTAGAACACATACGAAAATAATAATATTAGTGTTACTACCGCACAAGAGTGAGAGTTTTGACCATATGTTTGCAATGGTCCATACTCCAACATCTTTATTAAATGTGATGGTCCATATTCTCAACTACATAAAGGGCAACATCTTTGAGTAATAGAAGATTTGGACTCCTCTTGTAGCATTTATTTATTTATTTATCTAAAACTACAAGAGGAATCCAACTCTTCTATTATTGCAAGATGTTGCCCTTGATAAATCAGTTTAGCATCCATTAAATAGAGAGAGTAGAGAGAAACCTTCATTTTAAAGCATTCACATCAGTCTCGTCAATTTAATTTCAAAAAAAAATTATCTAAACTCAACCAAAACTAGCGTGCATCAGCCTCACTATAATTAGCTTCTTTTTTTTTTTTTTTTTTTCTTTTATCTTTTTTTTAGGGAAATGCTATAATTCTCTTTAAGCAGTTCTACTCACATAAATAAAAGAGTTTTCGATATTTATTGCAAATGGATCCTATCACTGATTTGCAAAAAAAAAAAAAAAAAAGGATCCTATCACTGTATTGCATCTTTTTTTTTTTAATAAATAGTAATACTTATTAGAACACATACTAAAATAGTAATATTAGTGTTACTATCACACAAAAGTGAGAGTTTTGACCATATGTTTGCAATAGTCCATACTCCAACATCATTATTAAATGTGATGGTCCATATTCTCAAACTAGATCAAGGGCAACATCTTAGAGTGATAGAAGATTTGGACACCTCTTGTAGCATTTATTTATTTATTTATCTAAAACTACAAGAGGAGTTCAACTCTTCTATTATTGCAAGATGTTGCCCTTGATAAAACCATATGTTTCACCTATTTATTCATAAATCAATTTAGCATCTATTGAATAGAGAGAGTAGAGAGAAATCT
This sequence comes from Quercus glauca, assembly GCA_023736055.1. Lineage (NCBI taxonomy): Eukaryota > Viridiplantae > Streptophyta > Magnoliopsida > Fagales > Fagaceae > Quercus > Quercus glauca. The sequence goes on along the minus strand of CM043322.1, from coordinate 11,867,937 downwards.
TCATTTTAAAGCATTCACATCAGTCTCGTCAATTTAATATTTCAACAAAATTTTATTTAAACTCAACCAAAACAAGCGTGCATCAGCCTCACTAAATTAACTAAAGTTTTTAATGAGGATAATCTCATCTCTACATGTAGTGAGCTTCTATCCTCGCTACATTAAATTTCAATATTGATAAAGTATTGAGACTGATGTATGTGTATGAAAATAAAAGATAGCTAAACTAGTAAATTAAAGTAGAGTTTTTTGGATTAATTTAGCTAAATATTTGAGGAGACTGGTGTGAATATCCTTAGAGAGAGAAAGATTTGCTGAAAATGATAATTTTTTTTTTTTTTTGATGGGTGAAAATGAGAAATTGAAGATGAATTTCTATACTAGGAAATTGAAACTATATATTTATATAGGTGAAACACAAAGTTTATCAATGTTTCCCATTAATATTGCTTACTCTATTACTACCACCCAGAATAATAGAGTTTCTCAAAAAAAAAAAAAGAATAATAGAAGTGGAAAAAGATTTCAAATTAAAATGGCTTCATAAGTTTGAAACTTTAATGGATAACATTAAAGACGTAGGACTCAATTTGAAATAGGTTAATTGTTTAAAGTTGATAAGAACAAATGAAAGGGAGATAAGAAAAAAAGGGATAACATATCTTTATAAGTATGTGTTATAGGTAATTAAGTTGCATTTATTATCTTCTCAAAAATAAAAAGTTGCATTTATTACTTTCTCAAAAAAAAAAACTGCATTTATTATCCAATGATTTTAATAAAAAAAATCAAAAAGTTACTACTAGTATTTGATATAAACAAAAGTACAAATCAAACAGGATAAATCTTTTAAAAAAAAATAAAAAGGTCGGTATTCGATCAAGCTTGTGTGCCTATCCAAAAATTGATAAAACAGTAGAAAAAAAAAAAAGTTGATAAGAACAATTAAAATTTTGTGTTTATCTAAAAACTATACACTATATTCTTCAATTATATTCTAACTAGTATATATATATTTTAATTAAAAAAAATTATTTCAATTTATAACTTTGAAAAAAGAGTAAGGGTTTTGTAGTAATTTAAAATGACAGGCCAACCTCTGTTAAAACCAGCGTAGACTAGTATAAATAGCAGAGTACACAGTTCTTTTCTTCATTCAAAGTAGTTCAAGACAACGTGTCTTTGTTTTGGCGGTTTTTCATAAGACGCTTATTTTGTTACGTTTCCAAAGTAACTTTTTTTCGCTGGAAAACTCGTCACTTTCTATATATCTCTCTCACATTCAATCAGCCTTCATTTTTTTTTTTTTTTTTGGTTCTTGTTCTTCACTAGCTGTTGATTTTTCTATGTCCATTTTTTGTTGAGTTTTCGTACTTTCTTGGAGTATTAGAATATGGGATTTGTCAGCACTTTCTTGGGGATCATTGGTTTTGGAATTGGAGTCCCTTTGGGCCTCTTGATCGGGTTCTTCTTCTTCATTTACTCTGAAGCAAAAGATGTAAAGGTAACATTTACTTTGGCAACGTAGTTATAAATTGTTATAGAAACAGATAAGAGATAGTAAAGCATCTGATCACTTGCTATATTTGATGATCTAAGATTCTGTGCCAAACTTACCATAACAATGGACAGCATTATTATTATGTCTTTATGCTGTTTTACTTTCCTTGTGAAGTTTACTGAACTGGGTTTAATTTTCTATAAGGAAATATTATCTTTATTAATGAACAAGAAAGTTTTTTTTTTTTTTTTTTTTTTTTTTTTTTTTTTTTCTTTATGGGTATTTAAATTGCAATTCTAAGGTTGACATGTTGTTTTCTCTAAAAATGAGTTTTACCTTATTCATTGAGCTCATATGATAAAGTAGTTGTGGAAATTTTTAAATCGAGGTTCCATTAGTTATTTTTAATATTGAAATATGAGTTTTATCCCCCTTTTTTTTTTCTTTCTTTTTTTGGTTTGGGGTAAATTCCCCATTTTTTAGATAGGCGATTGATAATGGGTCATATGTTCATACTTTTGTTTAATAATCATAGTATGGGGATTAACAGTATATGATGATTTTAATCATATACTTTGTAATGACTGTTTGTTTCCTTCTTTCTTTTTTCTGCAAAGTGTTAGACCAGTATTTTGTTCAAATCTGACTGGTGGGTGACTATTCATTTTCATGGCTTTGTACTGACCGTCTGAAACTATTTTTAAGTCATCATGGAAACCCTTGGCTTTGTAGCTCCCTTTCTTTGTATTTTTTTTTTTTTTTTTTTTTTGCTGGTGTCACATCATTTAAATGGTCTTATGGTCTAGTTTTCGACTTTTTGTTAAGGTTGCTAATAGTGGGTCAGCTTTGTCATATGGCTTTTGTTGAAGAGAAAAGATCCTTATGAAAATTATATAAATTTGGCCATTGATAACGAACTACGTTATGCATCAAAAGACTGTCATTTTGTGAAAACATACGAGTTTTTGAACCTTAAGTCAAAATTTTAATTGTTTATTGAAACTTTGATGACACATGAAATTAATAAAATAACAATGAAAAGACATTAAAAGTGTCTATTTGGGGTGCATTTGATATTCTCAATGAATTGGATTGATCCCATTTGTATTCCATTTCTCTGCTAGAAGGCTAAGTTAAATACTTTATAAATGGTGTCATTACAGAAATAGGAGCCATAATGGTAGAAAACATTTTAAGTCTTGTCATTCTGTAAAATCTTAGTAATGAGCACGTGCACACAATGGAAACCAATCCACTTTGAAAATTATGAGAACACAATGAGCTTATCAAAATTCTTAAGTGTAACATGGTGCAGTGGTTTCTTTCCATTAGATGTTAAAAAATGCTTATATATTCATTTGAAGAACAGCATCAATTCCCTTTTTGTTTTTTCTGTTTTTATTTTAGAGTATCTTTGACAACTTTTGAATCTTTAGACATAAAATATTTAAGCACTTTTTTCCCTAAAATTTTAGTGACATTGTCAATGATAATAAGTTCCCAGTCAATTTGCCCAAAAGAAAAAATGTAGTTTCAATTCTAAAATATGTGCAAAGTACTTCAGTAACTTAAAATGTTAAATGTTGCAGGAACCAGTTACCAGACCACTTTATGAGTTAGATTCAAGTGCCTTGCAAGATCTTCTTCCTGAAATTCCACTGTGGGTGAAGAACCCTGATTATGATCGAGTTAGTATTGCCTTATGATATTCTTAGAAATTCCATTTTTCTTTCTCACATTGTCTTAAAATTAATGACATTCTTTTAGCTTGTTGATTAATATGCACTATTGTGCAGGTAGATTGGTTTAACAAGTTTATCTCCGATATGTGGCCTTACCTTGATAAGGTAATGTACTAACTTGTAATACTTTTGGCTTTCTGTCAGTTTGAACCTGTGATTAAGGGATTTTTAATGTATAGGCAATTTGTAGTACGATTAGAAGCATGGCACAACCTATATTTGAGGAGTACATTGGGAAATTTCAGATTAAAGCGATTGAGTTTAAGAATCTTAGTCTTGGAACTCTTCCTCCTACAATATTTGGTGAGTCTATTCGTGGGAGTAAATAATCTTGTTTATAAAATACTTTGTGTGTGTAAAAGGCTTTATTGGATTTTCTATCTAGCACCTTTTCATTCTCTCTATTGAAATTTTTAGGTCACTAGTTTTGAGGAATTCAGGATGTGATCTACTATTTTTGTCACAAAAAATTGCTACAAAAATTTGTAATTTCTCTTCTGCCGAACAAACTATGATTTAACTTGAAAAATAGATCTCTTTGACTGGTTTTTGTTTTAGTAAATCTCAATCACATATGGTCATGTATAGTCAAATGAAGCCGTATGCATAGTTACAATTTCTAGATATGGATGCTAGTAAACATCAGGCATTTGAGAGTTCTTTGGAAAATTTTGTGGAAAGAACTTTCAAGCCCTTGATAATGACAAATTTTGCTCAACATAAAAAATAAATAAATAAATAAAGTTTGGGAAATAACATTGAGTAAAGTACCGCATGGTATCAAGGGAAAAAGAATAGTTATTTCATAATTGTTTAAAACAATGTAGGGGTGAATTATTGCAAGATCTGTTGATTATTACTATGTGTAACAGGCAACATTAGGCTGCTCCCTATTTATAAAAGAGTAATGTATTATGTAAGGCTTTCATAAACTTTAGAGAAAGCAGATGACTTGTAGAAAGCTTTCAATGATTGACATTGAGTAGGATGTAAGCATACATTCCAGGTAGGGTACATCATTGCATTGTTCTTCTGTTGTTAATTTCAGTCTACTTTTCCAACTTTGCAGGTCTTAAAGTCTATGAGACTAATGAGAAGGAACTGGTCATGGAACCAGCAATTAGATGGGCCGGCAATCCCAATATAGTTTTGGGGTTAAATTTATTGTCTCTACAAATTACAGTTCAGGTCAGAGGCATACTCCTCAACAAAGAAATGTTTGTGTGCTCGCGTGTTTTTTGTTTCTTTCAGAAGTTTGACTGTGCTACTTTCAGTTGGTGGATTTACAAATATTTGCTGCACCACGGATAACCTTGAAACCTCTTGTACCTACTTTTCCATGTTTTGCAAACATAGTGGTCTCTTTGTTGGAGAAGGTGAGTGGAACATTTTGGACACTTGAGTAATTTTTTTTTTGTCTTTGATTTTTATTTTATTTTTAATCCAAAGGTGAATGAATGGATACTGATAAGAATCTTTCCGGTATGATGGTTTTTTCCTGATTATGTGCAGCCACATGTAGATTTTGGAATGAAGATATTGGGAGGGGACATTATGTCCATACCTGGTCTCTATAGATTTGTTCAGGTGCTGCACTAGTAAGTCTTCAACTAGTAGTAGTTGACATTTTACATAATTGTCTGAAACTGGATCTGTGAGAGATAACTTTTGCTAAATTTGAGTTTTGGATTTGAATTAACTAACTATTCAACGTTCTTGCAGGAGACTATTAAGAAACAAGTTGCAAGCCTCTACCTCTGGCCCCAAACTCTTGAAATTCCTATTCTTGACGAAGCAACGTGAGTTATATGAGATGACAAAATATGCTTAGATTTATTGATACATTTTTCGTTTCTAAATATATGTTCATTCATAAATCATATGATTTCAAATGTTAATAATGTTAGTTGAGCTTTGTACTTCATGTTAATATGCCTCTACTTTTTTTACTTCATTTATTTATTAAAAAAAAATTCTCTTGGCCTTTCTATAGAGTGGGCGAAAGGAAGCCTGTGGGGATCCTACATGTGAAAGTTGTTCGAGCACATAAACTCCTGAAGATGGACATCTTCGGAACATCTGATCCTTATGTCAAACTACGCCTGACTGGAGAAAAGCTTCCTGCAAAAAAAACCACTATCAAGATGAATAACTTGAATCCTGAGTGGAATGAGAAGTTCAAGTTTATCGTGACAGATCCTAACACTCAAGTTCTTCATTTAGAAGTCTATGACTGGGACAAGGTTTTTTTCCTGTTTCTCTGTTTAGTTGCTTAGAGAATGGAGAAATGAAAAACTGTTTCCTTTTGTTTATTAAATGAAAAGTGAACTCAACTAAGTCAAATACTTGTGTTAGATGTAGTTGAGTGGCCCAAGCCCTAAGATGCTAAAATAAAAGTCTTAATTTCAAATAGTTTTTTTTTTCACATTTTTAGAACAATTAAGTGGACCCTTATGTGCTTCTCTGTCTTTTGCTTGATGTTAAGGATTTTGAAGTTTGAAGTTACTATTATTCCTACTAGAAAAACTTTAAACAAAAAGTGATCAGTTGGTGTTAATTTTGAATCCCTTTTCGAGTGCTTAGGATTTGTTTGAAACCAAATTCAAGGAAGAACCACTCCAAATAATCACCACAAATCATGGTGCTATTAGTTTCATGGAAGCTGGATATATAAATAAATAAATATATATATATATATATTCTCCAGAAATAGTAGCTCATGTAAAGGTCAGAACCCACTTACTTTCTAAACTAGTTCAAAAGGACTGCCTGAACAGTTGCTAGAGAAGCATTCTCTAGACTTAAAATCTATGCATTTCACCATCATTTTGATAAGCAGGAAATATTTTTGATAGTGCATAGAATGCCTGACCCATTTTAGTTTGTTATTTCTCTAGCGTCTATAAAAGCCATCCTACTTTAAGATTTCTTACAAAAAGAGTTGTAGTTGAGTTATACCACAGAGATTCTCTAGTTGAGTTTTGCATTTATGACGAGGATTCAAGTTCAGACTCAAATTTTTTTTTCTTTCTTTCTTTCTTTGTGTTCTTCACAGGTTGGTGGACATGACAAGCTGGGAATGCAGTTAGTTCCACTGAAGCTCCTTACACCCAATGAGGCAAAAGAATTTAAGCTTGAATTGCTAAAGAGCTCAAGCATTAGCGAATCTCAAAACCATAAGAAGAGGGGCCAACTTGAGGTGGAGCTGAATTTTGTTCCTTTTAAAGAAGAAAGTTTCAAGATTGGTGAGCCAGTGGATAGATTTGGGAGAAAGGAAAGTGGAAAAAATAGAGCATCCGACAATGAGAAAGTGAGTGGTGCAGGCTTGCTTTCAGTTATCATTCAAGGAGCTGAGGATGTAGAGGGGGAGCGCCATAATAATCCTTATGCCTTTGTTCTCTTTAGAGGAGAACATAAGAAAACAAAGGTGAATTTTTTCTTTTGGTAACAATATGATGATCATGTTTGAGCCAATTTTGCATGGATTTGGAGACTTAAAAGAGTCATCTTGCAAGTAGTATCTAGGATCCTAGATGTACTTAAGAAAATTAAATGTTCATATAGATTTTTATTAGTAATTTATTTTATGTGCTTGTAGGTTGGTGTTTGGTAGTCTGACCAAAAATGCAATGTTTAATATGTAATAAAGTTATTTTACCAATATAATTGACTAGGATAATGCATGACAAAAGCATGAAGGAACCCAATTTTATATTTGTCACCAACATCTTTCAAACTAAACTTGCTTAAAATATCAATATTGCTTAGAAGAATTTATGCTAAGCTATAATCTGAATACTTTTTGTTTCTTAAATGAGTGACAATCTGAATACATCTGAGATTTCAAAGTCATCAATGATATAAAAGTTCAACAATATCAAGCAAGTTTCACAAAGAGTAGTATACCAATAATTGTCTAGCTCTTTGATGCTTTTGGAAATTTTCACCCTGGCATTTTTTTATTTATTATTATACATATTTTGTGAATTGCTATTAGGTTTAAGTTCAATTTTCATTAGCACCCACCCTATAGAAAACACCAGATTTAACTTTCAATTTCAAGAAACACTGTCATTGGCCATGTTTGGCTGAATTGAACTTCTCAGTAGAGATGCATTTTCAATGGTTTTTCTTCTTTTTTTTTCTCATTTCCCCACTTATATGAACTGTTAGCTTTTTTTTCTTTTTCTTTTTTTGTAATTTTAAGTAAAGTTTGCCCTCCATTTAACTTGCGGTTCAATTTGGTTTGTTTAGATGATAAAGAGAACTCGAGACCCTACTTGGAATGAAGAATTTCAGTTTATGCTTGAGGAACCTCCTCTAGATGATAAGATTTATATTGAGGTTATGAGCAAGAGAACGCGTATTAGTTTTCGATCAAAGGTATGCCATCTCTTTCTAGTCCTTTTGTAGTAGTCTTTTCTCCACATACTATACAATTGTTCAAACTTTAATATATCTTCGTTTCTGTAGGAATCATTAGGATTTGTAGAGATTAATCTTACCGATGTTGTGAACAATGGGCGTATTAATCAAAAGTACAATCTAATCAATTCGAAGAATGGAGTGATACATGTTGAGATACAGTGGACAAAAATTTGAGGAATGGGATAAGAGGACATTGTCTTTTGAAGTAAGCAATTTGAGACATGGAACAAGAGAATGTCATCTTTACAAGTTATTGTCTCTCACTCTCAACTGATGTGAAATTGTTACTAAAGTCAGCATACAAGATTCGAAAAGTCTACAAAGGAGTCACAGCTTACATGATGAACCAGAAAGAGGGAGAACTAAAATTTTAGGATATTGTACATTCTATTAATATAAGTGTATGCTGTATTTTTACCATGTCTTCATACATTATTTTGTCCTCATAATGCCAGTTTTTTTTTTTCTTTTTTATTACTCATAATGCCAGTTCGCATATTGAATGAATATATAGAGTTTACCCCTGTATAATATATTTTGTAATTTAATGAAGTAGCCAATTTAATTCCATTATTACTTTTAATGCTTCTTAATTAATTGTGCTTCTAGAAAAAATTTTAAACTATTAGTTATTGTTGAAGATAAACAGAGAGAAAGAGAGAGATTTCTGGAATGAATTTGTATAATATGTAGATACTCTTGAGTAATTTCTATGTATCTAAATACATCTAGGAGGCCTGAATATATAGGTCTAAGTAGTTTTTTTTTTTTTTTTTTTTTTTTTGAGAACTAGATAATAAGATTCTTGAGTTAGCTAAATCAAAGATATGATTAGGCTAGGACCAATACTAACAGATATGATACAAATATGTATACTTAACAATTTATAAGACTTCACCTCAAAAAAAAAAAAAAAAAAAACAATTTATAAGACTTAAAGTTTGTACTTATTTTTTAATAATATTTTGCATTAATGAATTAAATCATCTATATGTTTTAAAATCCTCCTAGACCAATAAGATTCTCCTTGCCCAAAAGTCTTTTGAGTTCTATTTTTGCATGGGATGTGGGGACACAGGATACGGTCTGTAAGTGTGACTTTAAAATTATCTTTGATGCCTTGAAAGGCAATGGTGATCCAACATTATTGAGGGGATCCAGCAGAAGCTACAAGAATTCAGAATGGTACAAGTGTGCCATGTGAGGCGACAGGAGAACAAATCAACACATGTATTGGCTCAATATGTCAAGAATGTTGCTAATTTTGTAACTTGAATAGAGGAAAATCCTAGCATGATTGAGTCCTCATCGGTGCAAGATATATTGAATTTCTCTTCTTCTTAATAAAAGTTACGTATTTCTTATAATTTTTTTTTAAAGTCTTTTACTACACTAGCATGAACTTTTGTTCACATTATCAAAATTCTCTAATTAGGTATTCTCTTTAAATGATATTCTTAAGCATTTCCTTCCCATTTAAATCAACCCTTGTGTTTTCTCTTTGCCTTCGTAAAGTTCGAAGTTGGGTGAAGTCCTTTCTTAAAGATCATATTTTTTGAATTCTTCAATTGAAAAATGGCTAGGTGACCTTATTTTACTATGTATCAGAAGTCCAGTACAATTGAATTTTTTTTTTTTTGGAAGTTACAGAGAATTTTACTAGTTAATAATTTCTCTATCTACCATGATTATCAATATAAGAGTGCCAACTATATAAGCACCGTCCAATTCACAGTGACTTGAATGTGTAATTGTATATACTTTTCATTCATATAGTTTTTCTGTATATTTTCAGATAATGTGTAGAATTCCTTTTTTTTTTTTACCCCTATCTCTAAGAAAAGGTGGATACAATTTAATTTTGAGGTTAATAAGTCTCTAACAATGGCAGAGCAGGAGGGATGTTGCTGCCATGTAGCTCTGTCATCATAGAGATTAGAGGGTGACTTAAAAGAATTGCATGAATGCGTTATGTGGTAATGGAAATAGGTTCTAAGTAATGCTAGCAGGGTCATAACATAATAGACGATAAGACTGCAAGTTTAATTGGATATATATACTTTATAAGGAGGCCTTCTATCTTATGAGATGGTCTTATAAAACCTTCATCTCATAATATGTGTGGATTTTACACGTGTGAGTCTCATATATTATGAGAGAGAGATGTCTCATAAGATACTTTCTCGTCACCCTAATAATTTTTTTAATTATGTTGTTCGGAGAGTATGTAATTTGTTGGTTGTTTTCTTCTAATGAAATTTTCCTTATTAGCCACAAAAAAAAAAAAAAAAAAAAAAAAAAAAAAACTACGCATAAAGCATAATAGAGAGAGAAATAAAATATGGATATGGATATTGACTAGTGTAAGCTTCTATCTATAATAATTATTAACTTGGCCCAACATTGACAACATGTGGAGATCGAAAGGAGTTAAATGGTCCATGGACTTGATACCTTGAGTTTTTCTTGGGCCACAACGAGAGTAGCAAAGGCCCAAGGAAAGTGAACTGAGGTAGAGAGAAACCCCGAGCTAGCAAATAGGTGGAAATAGGACCATTTTCATACAACAACGTTACGTGAAATTCAATCCAAAGCCACTCATCATGATTGATGGGTAATTTATTGGTGAATTTGTCAAAATTTACATTCAATTAAAAAATATTGAGTAGTGTAACATTATATATATATATATATATATATGATTGACTTTTAACTAATTTGACAAGGATTTATAGTCAACTTTAAAATTTTGGAATAAAGACTTTGTTGTTCTTATCACGTCATTAGCATTTAATAAATATTAGTTAGTATTATTTTAGCATTTATTTAAATTATTACTTATGATATAATAGAATTTAATCTATTATATTTTAATATCAATAGAGTCAATAACCTTGTAACTCAATAAGTCAATATCATTACCTACTTGCTTTACAAGGAGAATTAAAGTTTAAATCCTCTTTCTTTTTATGTTATAACCATTGAATCATTAAAAAAAAAAAAAAAATTTATTTACAGATTCAAGAAACAATAGAATGATCCACCTAAATCTCTAGAAGATCTTGATTGAAGTAAAGGTTAAGCCTAGTCTAACCAACCAAATGATATATTTCAAATTGAATTGAGTTTGTGCGTATACACTCATGCATGCACAATCGAAACTTTGTTGAGTCTCATTCTCCATTGAGATCATATAACTCTTGAACCTTCATTGTAAGGTCATCCCAAATGTCAATATTGTCACCCTAAATGTCAAATTACCTCAATATCGAAAAACTTAAATGTCACTGAAGAAACCCCAAATGATCAATCATCGAAGAAACTATTTGATCAAACTTTTGCGTATTATTTTTATTATTTTGAAGAAAGAAAGAAAAAAAAAAGTAAGAAAGAGACTTGCATATACACAATGTCGGACATGATGTTAAAAAAAAACACATGACCCCACTGGATAAATGGATTAGGTCTGACTTACCTTAATCAAACACAAGTTATATCATTATCAAGGAAAGCTGCTGGCTAGTTTGTGTGACTCTGGTGGATTTTGCAAAGTCCTATTCAAATACAAATCATGCTCACTATGGAAATAAGAGTCGGCTAATTAAACTACAAGAATACAGAGTTAGTGTGCGTTTGGGTTATGATGAAAAATGAAAATTATCTCACTATTCAGCTTATTTTTACTACTATTCATGGGCCTTGCTGTACTATTTAACTAACTTTTACCTTTATTTACAGTACTTTCAACAATAGTTTTTCAGTTTTAGCAAAATAAATGGTATTCAAATACACCATTAGTGTCATAATGCTTTTGTTATGTTATACAATTACTTTGCCAGCTACGTATTGCATAAAAAGTTTGGCTAGTTGCACCATATGATTGGTTTCATTTTCACATCAAATCATAATAGTTTTGAATTGAAATCTCTTTTTCCTTTTTTTTTTCTTTTTTAAATACAAATATTTTTTGTTGTTATTTCAATTTTCCATTATGCCATAATGGAAAATATTGACTTAATCAGCATAGAGGAATTTTTGTCAACCCTTTTCAATTACTTGGTATAAATAATGGATTATCCGTTTTAAAAAAAATTAATTTGATAATTGCAATGGTATTTATGGTATTTTTTTCTTTTTTTCCTTTCTTCATTAAAGGCCTATAATAGTAGTCTTATTATATATAAAAAAAAAAAAAAAGGTATCATTTCTATTTAACTTCCAAACAAGGCACATTTCATTTGATTTATTTACTTTCAAACATCCAAACAAGAGAGATAAATATTTAATTCTTTTTTATTTTATCAATTCCGTTTGATTCATTTTCTTTGTAAACTTTCAAAAATAGTGTTAATAAAAATATCATATTCAAAAGAATTCAAATGTATCTATTTATTTGTTTTTAATAGATCTTTTAAATAAATTTCTTTATCATTTATGATTTAGAAGATTATATAGTTTTTCGCTGTAAAGGAAATCCATCGACATGGTATACTTAAGGGCAATTCCCCCTGCCCTTGAGAAAATAAATTTTCCCTATAAATGATTGAAGTTGCTCCCATATCAGAGTGTTTTTTTTTTTTTTTTTTTTTTCAAAATGAAAATGTTTCATTTTATAGTTTAGATTTTGTTTTTATGAATCTAGAGGTGATTTCATTCTAACCAATAAGAAAAAGTAACTAGTTTTAAATAGTTTGACACTATATTCATAGATTTAGGCTGTATTTGGATAAGTGATTTTATCATGAGATGAACTATCTCCATTTCAAAGTAAATTGAAAGCATCCTCCCCATCTTGAGTAATTATTTAGTACTCTAAAGAGTACAACTGAATATGATATATGAGTTGAAATATGCTCTAAAATCATTGAATCATTCATGGTTCATCTAGTTCAATGGAATCCAATTTTATGCAAATTTTACAAATAATGGATGGCGTTAGGCTTTGAATTTGAGAACCCACCCCCCCCCCCCCCCCCCCACCCTCTTAAGGGGTGTCCGGCATGCCAACCACTAAGTTAACTAATTTGTTTTGTTATCAATTGAATTCCTATCGTGGGTTCCAGTTAACTCAATTAGTAAAATCTCTAATGATTGAATAAGAGATCTAGGGTTTAATCCTCGCCTATACCAAAAACCAATTAGTATTTTGTTCTGATAATAAAAAGATATTATCAGGAGCGAACGCCATAGGTTGAAACTTTTTCAAAAAAAAAATTTGAATTCCTATTATATTTGTTTTTTTAAGAGGACTAATAATTTTTCATTTTATTATATCACCTCTCTCTCAATATGTTATTATTTACTAAATCTAATAGTAATTTAAGAATTATATATGTTTGATATGTGAATGTGCAAATTATAAATTTATATGGAAAATGGTTGTGGGGCCTCAAATATTTAACAACCCCGGCCCATTCCACATCGGGCTCAAGGTCTGCGCTGAGGAGAAGCAGAGCCTGAGGATAAGCGTACGAAGCCCAAGTCATCAAGGGACCTCGCCGAGGATGCTCACGTCCTCGGCAAACCGACATTGATGGTGGGAAGCTGTCACTCGCCCATTAAACGTACGCCGCCAACACTCTGGCCACATTAATGGCGAATTGACCAGCAAACAGTGAAACCTTGGTCACTTCAACTAACAGAAAGCTTGCAAAGGCGGCTGAGGGGACAAGCCCTCAGACATAGATTTCAGATAACCGACAAATGGACGGCAATGATCAACTAAATAAAACTATATAGTAGATAGAACTCCCAGCATGAGAGAGGGCCCCAAAAAGAGACATGGAGAAGGGGGTTATCAGGGTGCCTGAGGAAAACCCTTGTGTTTGTCAGTTCTAAGAAAAGAGATCCTCGGACTGAGCCGATGACGAACCTGCTTCACAAACACTTAGCCAAAATCATTATAAAGATCCTCGCAAACACTTAGCCAAAGTCATTGTGATTATCCTCAAGAACACTTAGTCAAATTCCTTTGCTATTATTCCTATGAATTTCATGTCATCCATTGCTTGCTTTGCTAGTGCTTAGCCCTTCTACCCACACTCTACAAATTTTATTGTTTAGGATCCAATACTATTTGAGTCCTTACAATGGTTTTATTTACATCAAAATGCTTTTTATTTGATTAAATTACTAAACACAATTTTTTAGGTTTGTTTATAGTTTATTATTTTCTATTAATTTTATAAAAATTTTGAAAATTCATTTGAAAGTTGTTTAAATTGCTCTTTAGATTTTTTTTTTTTTTTTAGTAAATGTTGCTAACTTTTACAAATTTAAATTTTGATTTGTATCTTTCTAAAAAAAATAAATTCATTTTTTTTAGAGAGTTTTAACCTATGGCGCCCGCTCCTGATGATAGCTCTTTATCATCAGATTAAAACACCAATCAGTTTTTGGTGTAGGCAGGGATTGAACCCCAGATCTCTTATACAACCATCAAAGACTTTACCAATTGAGTTAACTAGAGCCCACAAAAAATAAACAAATAAATAAATAAATAAATACTTTTATTTGTATTCTTACTCATTAAATTAATTATAATATCATCACGATTTAACATCAGTCGAACCTTAGTCTGAGTTTCAAAATCTTGTAGTCTTGCATTTCCTTAAAATATTTTAATATTTAAAATGACAGCTTACTCTCATTTTAATATCTTTGCCCCTAAGTCATATAAGTCTTTAAGAACAATAAATTTGAGAGTCATTGTTTTCTCAAAACAAAAATTGAAAAATAAAGCGTGGAGTTTTATAGATGGAAAATTTGTATTAAATACGCAAGTTGAAAGTCAAAAATAGACAACTAAATTATTTCCAAGTAAATTTCTGTTTAAGACTTTTTTTCCCCCTTGTCTTTCATAGTTTTAAAGGTTGGGAGAGGAAACTGAAAAAGAAAGTGAAAAAAGAAAAATAAGAAATAAGAAATAAGAAGAAGCTGCATATTATTTTTAAAGATATCAAACGACAAATTTTGGACTTGTTTCTTTTGTCACGCTAACATGATTTATTTATTTATTTTTTAGAAACACGCTAACATTTTTTTTTTTTTTTTTTTTGTTGAGAATCATGCTAACATTTAGTTGTTTTTTGATAATATATACTCTCTTTTTTTTGAGAAACTTGATAATATATACTTGTTATTACTACTTAATATTAGTTTCTTCTTTTTCTCAAAAAAAAAAAAAAACTATTAGTTTCTTCTTTATTTTTATTACTGCACGGTGTGCTAGTTTTCCTATAGAAAAAGTTGGTGATTGTTCAATAAAAATATAACTTGCATTATTATTTATTTTATAAAAAATATAGGATAAATTGCAAATTACACCCCTAAAGTTTGGAGTGTTTAAATTTTACACTCTGAAATTTCAGAACTGAAATTTGGAAGTGTTTGGATTTTATACCTTAGCATTTCGAAATTTGAATTTGACTCGCTAAATTTTAGGGGTATTTGGATTTTACTTTCTAAAATTTTAAAGTGTTTGGATTTTACACCTTAAAGTTTCAAAATTTAGGGATATAAAATCCAAACACTCCCAAACTTTAAGAGGTAAAATCCAAAATTTGAAACTTTAGGTTGTAAAATCAAAACACCCCAAACTTCAGGGGACAAAATCCAAATGATTAAATTTCAGGGTATAAAATCCAAACATTTCCAAACTTTAGGGATGTATTTTAGAATTTACCCAAAAATATATTAACCTCCTTTTAAGATATGGAAAATCACAAAGACCACAAAATTTGGTTAAAATGACCGTTCCCCCTTAAAGTTTGTGATAAATATAAGAAATACAACTAAATTTCTTTTTTTACCCTTTGGTTACCATATTTTTGTGGATTAATTTGGCCTTTGTAAAGCTATAGTGCTCCTAATTTTCCCTTCACTTATTGATTTAATCCTTATTCTTGAGTGTTTAAAAAAAAAAATCCTTATTCTTGAGTTTTCTGATTCACTATATTTATAAAAAAAAAAATAGGAATGTTGAATTGGATAACTCAAGGATAAAATAGATATTTTATTGTAATATTTATTACATACCTCAACGAGGAAACTTATTTTTGCAAAACTTTGAGGTCAGTATAGTTTCCTTATATCTCAAGAAAGGTTGACGTAATTTTCCCATATTTTTTTGTTAGAGTCTATTCAAGAGAATCAAGAATGAGAAAATCATGAAATGTTTGTCCATTTGAGAACAGCTTATTTAGCATTTTGTTAAAAACTTTTAATTGAAATTGTGTTAAAGTATACTTGTACCTTAAAAAATAAGTGAGGAAATGTGGAAAAAAGTGAGGTTTCAAAAAGCTATATATAAAAGATAAAAGTTAAAAGTTAAAATTTAAAAATTAAATCTGATGCCAAAAGATATACATAAAAGCTAAAAGTTAAGAAGGAAAAAGAGTTGTATAGGCCAATTGTTTTAGTAATTAATAAAAATAAAGTATATATTTGTATTATATTTTTGTGGTAGTTAAATGTTTGTTAAAGATATATATATATATATATATATATATATATATATAGAATTTACATTTATTCGAGAGTGAGCATAGTCTACTAATTAAGGGTATAGAATAATTTTTCTAGTATACATGAGAGCGAATAAATACTAAACTCCAGAATTCTTAAATATATAAACCTATTTGATGTATCTTTCTTCTTCTTTTAATTGAGTTTCTAGAAAGGCTAACAAAGTTGCTCATATTCTTAGCCGTTGGTCCATTTCTAGTAAATGTTTTGGCATTTTTTATCCCAGTATAGTTCATCTTTTTGTTTTGAATGTAATTGAGGCAAATGTTTCCTTTGTTATCTTCTGTAAATAAAAGTATTTATTCTTCAGCAAAAAAAAAAAAAGAGTAAGTTATTTGATGCTCATCTCACCCAAAAAAAAAAAAAAAAAAAACCCAGTTATTTGATGCAAATCTTTTGATGTAAACCTGCTTATATTTGTCATATTCTCACACATACATGGGCACCTAGCATAGGTGCACATATAAAAATCAATTAAAAAAGCAAAGAAAAAAAGTAAGAGCCAGAAAGATCACTTGGATATGCATGATTTTGGACATGATAATAAACATATGGAGCCCACTGAACGCATGGATTAGGTTTGACTTAGCTAGGATCAAAGATCAATTCATGTGACATCATAATTAACAAAAGCTTCTGGCTACTAGCTCTTGGATGTACATGGTTTATACTCTACCAGCCGTACTTAAATAATATTTGCATGGAATATAATGAAAAAACTGACTTGTAAAGTAATGCTAATATGCTATACATCTGTACTATAACTAATCAAAATTGATAGTTTATACAGTATCTTGAAACAATTATCTGCTTTTGTTTTATAATATTTTGCATATTTACCACATATTGATAAGATAATGTTTTGATGGTTGTGAAGCTTTGGATGATTCGATTGGTATTAGATAATTGAAAGGTGTATCATGGAAAAGAGAAAAAGAGAGAAAACTAAGTAATGTTGTACAGTGAGTTTGTAAGTGCAAGACATCCCATACCCCTTAAAAACCAGTTCACCACCCTAGTGGGGGGCACCATAAATATTTAGAGAGGTTCCCTTAGCATATATATATAGAAAAAATTTAAAAAAAGGTCAGCTTTTCTAGTTGACTTGCCCCAGAAAGTCTGGCAAATTTAAGAGGTAGTAAAGGGAATCCTATCCCCTGCCCACAAAGGTTTTTATGAGAGGATTCTTTTGCTAATGGATCTCCACTCATTGCTTTGAAGAAGCCCTCATTACTCTCTCTTTCTATAGAGAGAGTTGTGTGAGGCATGTGTTATCTCAAAAGGAGGTGTGAAATGAAAAGGAGTCACTGTCTTGGTTCCTTATTGATGTTTTTTTGTGGGGGAGAGGAATAACTTTTGCACTCTCTAATAAAAAAGATGTAGAGCATTTTTTTTTCCTTTTAAAAGGTTGTCTTTTGAGGAGAGTAAAGTAGGAATAGGAAACTCCACTTAAGGATCATCTATAAGTCTTTATATATTAGTCTCTCATGCTCATGTAGTGTGTGTTTTTACACATATACGGATGCTTGGATAGTGCACTTCAACTGGAACAAGCTGAGGTGTCTTGGCTTTAAGATAGTTGAACTTTGAATGAGAGAGAGAGAGAGAATGAAAGAGTGAGAGTGCTTGCGAAATCATTTTGATGCCCTAGTAGACCAATGCCAAACAATTGAAATGGAGAGCAAATTCTTCCACCACTCAAAAGCACTCGAATTTTAAACTTCCAATTCCACTCTCAATATGCCATTAGATAGAGGTTGAGTTTAAGAGTGTTTTTTTTTTTAATTGGTCATGTTGAAGGGTCTTATAAAATAATTGTTAATAAATCATATTAGAAAAATTTTTAACACTAATTTTATAAGAAATATAAAAGGTTATCAAAAATATTAACTGTTTTTTCATTCTTTTATAAAATGCTTTTAAAAATAGTTTATAACCCAAAATTCTTAGTACATTCGTTAACATTTTTCTTTATATATATATACATTATAGGGAACAAAATCGCACACATCATATCCATTTTTATGCTTTTCTAAAAATAATGGGTACGAATATTGGACCTAAAATCAACAGATTCTGGCTTTTATCGGTGACTTAAAATAGATTTTAATGGTCTACTGTTAGGGGGTGCATGTGCTCTAGATCCTCTCTCCCACCTAAATATTTATCCTAAAGACATGGAATTAATACTGATTTCTTATTTTAATTTCTTTTGTTTTGGTGGTACTCAATTGAAACGTCACAGCCTTAAAAAGGGCACCAACCCAGTGTACATTGCTCCCCGCAGCCCCTAAAAGAAACTTTGAACCTTTGACATTGTTGAACCTAGCTAGCTAGGTCCTAGTCATACACTGCACCTACAAACTAATTAGTCCTTTTTACGTGACAAATCACTAATGGCATTGAAATTTAACCAAAACCCAGTTGTACTTAGGTGACTTTTTGGTAAGCTATGAAATGTGAAAAGGAAAAGCAGAATACAGATTCTATAATTTCTATTATAATATATTAAGTAACTATCAAAATTATAATATATTATGTTTGATATAGTTGAATAAAATTGGCATTAACATAAGTGATTTTTTATTTTTTTTTTTTTAAGTTGGATTTCAAAAAACAGCATTGTGAAAAAGAGAGGTTTTATAAAGACCTAAGAAGAAAATGGTACACGCATGGACATTGTAATTCTGAGCTTTGGACAAGAGAATGTGTGTCAACTGTCAAGAGTTCCCACCTATTATAAAATAAAGTTTTTTTTTTTTTGAAAAAAAAAAAAATCTCATAAGTCATAAAGGAGAGGTATTTTTGGACCGCATGCTTGGGGCCGGTGCATTCATTGACTATATAGTAGGTTAAAATAATTTCAAAATCGAGGCATACATTATTGAATTGAAAATTCTAAATTCCAATTATTAATAATAAAAAAAGGAAAATTCAAAAAAATCAAGCTCTTTGACCATTGAGTGCTATACTTTGGGTTCATCAAACCAAGGTTTTGTTTGGCTGTTGGCCTTACTATAATAGTAATAAGGTAAGAACATTACACACGCACCTAAGTGATTAAAAACAAAATTAGAGCACGAATATCATAAAGTTGCATTGGAAAGTTCTAAAAGGAAAAATGGGAAATCGTACTTATTACTCGAAATTGTAAGTTGAACACATCATTTTAGGTGGAAAGTCCAAACATTTTTGTTGTTGGTGCAATCAAAGTTCAAACATTGTTGTCCAATACCAATAGCCTGCTGCAAATCAACGAACCCCAATAATAATTTGGGGACTAGAGAGGGAGGCAAGGAGCCTACTCTGTCTCTGTCCCATGATGCTGTAAATCCCCCATTTTTTTCATTATTTTCAGAAATAAATAAAATATAGAAGAAACAGATACATCTATAAAATATAGAAAAAAAAACATTTATTACAGTATTAGTATTATTATTGGATGGATTTTAGAAAAGGAAAGGGTTGATAGGAATGGTTATTGTCACCCATGCTTAAACTCTGGTCGTGGAGTGGGACTACTCGGGTTCCTAGAGATTTAGTCATTATTCGAACTTAATTAAACTCCTCGTATTGCATTATAATATGGACCAATTGGGCAATAATAAGACTTGCTACCATTTAAACTCACAATTCTTAGGTTTATATGTGTAACGGGTTCAAGGATCTTAAACCAGTACATTACCTCCTCATATGGTCAATTTTTTTTTTATAGAAATGGTCAGTATTAAATTATTAATATTAGATAGTAGCAGTATAATAGCATAAATGAATATTATTTTCTAACACCGGAAAGAAAAAATTAAAAAAGAAAAAAAATAGAGTCAGAGAACATGCTTGTGCGGCCACTTGATGTTTATCTTTAAAAAAAAAGCTTTCACAAAAAACTCATTTTTATGAAAGGTCAAACATTTTTTTCCTAGTATATTTTAAAGCATACACACCTAATATTATATAGTGCTAAAAGCAGCTCAACAATTAGTTTTATCAATCATATTTTCCATCTACTTTAGGGTTGATATCAAATTAAACTACCATGTAGTATTTTCGTGTAAAAAGAAAGAAGAAGAAGAAAAAAAAAAAAAAAAAAACTCATAAAATTATTATGGCCCATAAATCCGCAATTCACATGGAGGGCTATTAAATATTTAACAGAACAGAACAGAAAATAGGATTACAAAAATCCCTCCCAAGTCCCATCACACTGAGATAACTTAAAGCGCAAGCGACAGGAACAGAATTCACCGAAAATATTGCCAATGAAGGGTCAACTTTCCCAAAGAGCAAGCAGTACCGTTTGCTTCTATTCTAATCCAATATATTCAGATGAAACAGACTCCAAATTTGGTAATAAAACTATTGCATCGTTTAATAGCTTCTCAGTCAAACGCGACCAACAGCTTGCTTCCCTTAAAGTTCAATGCATTATTTGAGTCACTTTCTTTTTATTTATTTATTTATTTATTTTTAAGAGAGTTTCAACGTATGATTTTTATTTCTTTTATTTTTGATAATAGTTCTTTATCATCAGACCAAAACACCAATAAGTTTTTTATGTAGGCGAAGATTAAACTCCAAATTTCTTATTCAACTATAAAAAATTTTATCACTTTAATTAACTGAAACCCACTTTTAAATCGCTTTCTTCAATAATTATCAATGCCTTTATTCAATTGTCTATTTTTTTTGTCTGAAATATACTATTTGTTAAGAGTGTAAAATTGAAACAAGTTTAAAACTATAACATTCAAATTGATCCAATTGTCACTTTATTATTTAGTTCGAAACCATGATTAAACTCTAGGACTTTACCTGTAAAGTCAAAATAAAGGGAAATGAAAAAGAAGAACAAAAAAGAAAAACAGAAATAAAAGGGAAATCCAACTCATGGGATAAGAGATCTAGACGTTATAATTGTCAACAGGGTTGACATGGAATCACAACAAGGCTACTCTGTGATGATGTGCACGTGCGGCATACTTATCATCTTCTCCTGTGGGAGTAAAAAAAGAATAGTAGCATGATTAAGAAAATTCCACCATTTTGACTCATGGCCAACAATGATTCATCATGATGCATAGGGACCAGCCCCATTCATTAAAACTGTCATACATGTACTAATGGAGAATCCCTTTCTTCTTCTTTTTCTTCTCAATTATATATTATGAGGGTCTCTAGAGAAAAGGGATTAGGCCATAATACACTAAACAATTTCATTATCAATATTTTATTGGTCAAAGAAAAGATATGTTTGAGAGAGAGAGAGATAAAGAGATTTGACAACCTAGCACTAACACCAAAAATACTGCCTACTATTTTACCTATTTACAAAAAGTTAAAACAAAAAAAAGGGGGCTTCATGGGTATTTTAGCCCAAACTAAGAGCATAGTAGTAAATTACTAAATTTGAAATCAAGCATACACTATATACATGATTGAGAGAGAGAATCAACAGGCCCCAAGAGGGGTGGCTTGGTGGTTGGGATCTGTGAATTAGATTTGTGGTCTCTAGTTTGAGCTCGGGTGAGTACCTGAGGAGGAATTTGGGTATCCCTGCTAAGAAGCCCTTAATACCAGTTCTCTCGAGGTGCTAGGGTGAGGTCTATGATCACCACAGACCACAATAACTATGCTTCAATCCAACATTCCTTAGCGAAAGGATGCCCTTATAGTCACGCCCAGGGAGGTGAGTCACAATAGTCACCCCCGTCCCCCTTTTTCTCATAAAAAAAAAAAAAGAAAGAAGAATCAACAGCAATTATACACCAATACAAATATGAAAAATGCTAAACTCTATGGTTTTCTAAGCAAAAACATAATATTATTATTATTATTATTTAGGTTTGACATTTTAGAAATTTTAGAATCAAATCTAGTAGTTAAAATATGGGAGGGAATAATTCCAAGAACAAATTCAAGAGTGAGAAAAGTGGCGCATCATCTAGAATATCAGCCTAACGTATAATGTCTAGAAAAGTAGTCCAAGAATCATTTAAATGGGTCATTTGCTCATGAACATGGAAAGTGTCATGTTAAACCCTGTCATGTTAAACCCTTCATCTAGAATATCAGCCTAACGTATAATGTCTAGAAAAGTAGTCCAAGAATCATTTAAATGGGTCATTTGGTCATGAACATGAAAAGTGTCATGTTAAACCCTTCGCTAAATTATGTTTGTTTTTTATTAAAAAAAAAAAAAAAACACAGCAATTATCCTATAATTCATATCAAGCTTAGTATTATTTTTGTCAAATTTGGTTTGAAAAACTATTTTAACTAATTCACTTGTAGATACTCCTACATCATACTCTGTCATTGATTTTTTTTTTTTTATTCCTCCATCTCTTTTCCTCTCAATCCAAACTGACTCTACCCACTGATCTCTCTCTCTCTCTCTCTAACAATCTATATCAATGTTAGCCATGGAGGTGGTGGTTGTAATGGTCAAACGACAAGATAGCCAAACCACCAAATATCCATGCAAGACCGACCCATTATCAAAGGATGACAAATATCTCCCCGATCCAAGGTGATGATTGCGATAGCCAAACGACGAGATTGAGAGGTGAGTTTTGGTTGTTAGTGGTTGTTAAAGAGAGAAAACAGTGGAGGAGATTGAATTGGCTGGTGGCTAGGTTAGGCATGTGTGCGGTGGAGAGAGAGAGAGAGAGAGAGAGAGAGAGAGAGAGGATTAGAAAGAACATTTTTTAAAAAATTATCTTCATATTGACAATGAACATTGCTTAATAACAATATTGAGGTATTGTTCATTGCTAATAAAAAAATTGTTACTTTGTTAAGTATGATGCGAGATGTTTTTTTGGTTGATTAGGTAATTGTTTGCTAAATGTAGCATCTAGCAAGCAGATGTGAATGTTCTAAGTTGAGATTGTGACTACATGTTCTTCGGTGGCAATGTCGAAACATTAAAAAAAATAAAATAAAAATCAATCAATCAATTTTTATTTTGAAACAGCAAAAGAAAATAAAACGGTAATTACATGCAATAATACTATAGACGCATTTATTTTAACATCCAATTTCATAATTTGTTGATTTTTGTGACTATGAGTAATAGATCAATAGTGGTGGGTCCCTATAAATAGGATTTGACATAAAGTGTTCAACACTCTTGCACATATCAACCTTTTGTGAAATTAAATGTGTTCCCAGAATTATACAAGTTCATCAGCTTAAAAGTTTTGTAACTTCGAAATTGTCATCAACTTCTTAATCGAAGTGTATTTTTGTGAGAGAATATATTATTTATAAAAAAAAAAAATTAATTAATTAGGGTGATTGTAGTAGTAGCATAATTGATTTTTTTTTTTTAATGCTAATACCATTTTATTTTTCTTTTAGACTATTAAATTTTTATCTTATATAATAAGAGCATAAAAATAAATATATATAAACTATATTTTATATTATCTCATTTTTCTTCTCAGTTAAATAAAATAATTTTTTCTATCATTCTTCTTTTTCATCTTTCCAACTAAACACTTATTACAAAAGAAAATTAAAATTTCTATTTTCTACTTTTCCATCTTCCGCAATTTTCTATACCAAACTCATTGATATCAATGACCAAGAGCTGGCAATTGCATCGCTGACATTATTCACTGCAGCTCGAGGTTAATTGAAGTGAGTTCACAAGTCCGACCAAACAGGCAACAGTGACAAGCTTGGGAAATGGGAACGGTTCAAAATCACATTATACCTTTCCGATAATTTGGAACGTTGTGGTCTGTGGAACAGGTTCTCAGCTATTGAATTGAAGAAGTGGTCCTAATTAAACAACCGTATTCAACTACCTAAAACTAAAGATCTTTCTTTCTTGTCTTTTATTTTTGTTTTTTGTTTTGTTTTTTTTTTCATATGAGAGAGTCAATAATCGTGCCTTTTAAACAATGACTAGAACAGAGATTAGAGAAAACATGAACAAGAGTTTTGCTCTTTTGCTTCAATATTGCTTGGTCTTTCAGCCCCCCAAAAAATATATATATATCTTGCTTGGTCTGCATTTTCGTAGAAGAACTAGCCAAATTTACATTAAAAAAATTTTAATGCAAAAAATAACCTAACTATTTTATATATATATATATATATATATATATTTATATAGATTGGGTTCAAGTTATACCTGATGTAACTTTAAGCAAAGTTATACCATTCAGTATTTATTAATTAGATGCGAATTTTGACAAATTCATTGTTAGATTATATTATCCTCGTATATTTTTAATGCTTGCAAAATTTCAAGGTGATCAAAGACCAATAGTTATGCCATCAATCAATTGTTTAAATTTAAATTTTTGTAGTTTAAAATAATGCATATAGAACATGTAATTCAACGGTTGAATTTTCAAAATATGAATTCAATAACAAATTTTTGAGTGATATAACATTGTTTAGAATTACACTAGGTGTAACTTGAACTCAACTCTCTCTCTCTCTCTCTCTCTCTCTCTCTCTCTCTCTATATATATATATATAATTACAAATAAAGGCCAAAAGTCTTGTAATTCATATAACATTTCTTAGAATTTTTACCGAAGACATTAATGGTTCAAATACATGCCTGTAGGGACCGGGTTCGGACACTTCTTTTATTAAATGAGTGGGCTCAGACCCAACTAGTCCAATACAATAAATTTGTAGATAATGGGTTTAAGAACTAGACCCTAGTGAGGATTACAACAACTAAACATGGCTATGAGTTGATTGAATAAGAAAGACTTGGACTAAAGTATGAAATTCTGTTCCTTAGCCCTAGCCTGAGGAACTAGTCGTTCTTATTATTGCTTCTGCGTCTGGTTACAAAGGTCTCAAGTATTACACCAATTGTTACAATATTCTCTCCGCTTCTCATTTCTCATGCCTCATTTTGGAGAACTTCTTACATTATATACTCCCTCTTAGTTGATCCTGGCCCTCCATCTATTGATCATGCAGGTTACTAGTTGAGTGTTTATCCCATCAGCCACCTTCTTCAGTTTTCTGTGAGCTGCAGCAACTTAGGCAACACTGTTTAGGGGTCATTTCCTCATTAATGCGGCCAGAATGTTAGTTGTGGGTATTTAATGTGGAGGTGACAGTTTCTCCTTAAATTGCTCCTCCACCATGTGTCTATGACTGACCCATTGTACTTGTCTTATTCTTGGAATGATTTGGGAGACTGCCTTTGGTGGCGTGCTGCTCTTCTCTTCTATGATCTCGGCTGGCCAAGGACAGGATCGTTCTCGGTGATATTTCTTGGAAACTTGG
Source organism: Quercus glauca (assembly GCA_023736055.1). Lineage (NCBI taxonomy): Eukaryota > Viridiplantae > Streptophyta > Magnoliopsida > Fagales > Fagaceae > Quercus > Quercus glauca. Next base: position 11,842,473 of record CM043322.1, on the reverse strand, counting down.
ACTTCCTACTTTCATCCTCAGACATTTCTACATCCTCGACGTGGGCCTTTAGGCCTAATATAAAGTGGGCTGGGGTTGCCAAATTCTTAGGCCCCACAATGCCCTTTCAACTATCGAATTAAAAAATTATGCATAAAATATATCTGTAACATGGCTTAACATATTATTTTCTCATATATAACAAAAATATTTACATTTTGTTATTATTTACATATCTCAAAATAATTTCTCATCTAGTTGGTTTGTAAACTGCTAACTATATTTTGAATTATATTGATCATAATTCATATTTTTCAAACATTTTAGATCAATATATTTATATTTTAAATGATTTAGAGATACACGGTTAGAGTATATTAACAATTTTAAAAATTATGAAACATGTACAAATTTAGTCAAATTTAAATAATAAACGCCACGTTACTTGCAAAAGCTTATACAAGGCAATGTAAGAAAGATATAAGATATAACAATAACAAAGATGAAAATTGAAATCTTATTTTTCAAAAATGACAAATTCAATAAGCATAATAAACTCCTAACTAAGAAATCCGCAATTGTCTTTTTCATGGTATTTATATCTCTTATTCTCCAAATGCAAAATAAATAATTTTTTTAGAAAATAAAGAATGCATCAATTAAAGAGATCTACTTATCTGTTTATAGAAATATATATCTTGAATTTGTTTTTGTTTAATGAGATTTGTATGGTATAAAAATAATAACAGGAAAAATAATGAATTAATCATTTATGTAAAGTTATGAACATATCTATTTTAGGAAAAGCATACCTTTTTTTTTTGAGAATGAAACCTTTGAATTTCATTAAAGAAAATCAACCGTAATCGCCTAAGAGTACAGAATAAAGGTGTGGAAGAACACCTTTATTCACACTAAAAAACCTCTAACATGTTGAGCATGTTTAACAAAATTACCAATTCTTCGGACATGAGAGAAAATAATACTACAACTAGCATCTGTATTGGCTTTGGCTGAAGCGAGGATATGGCCAAATGGTGAAAGAGATTCCTCCTCACTGATGAGGGTCTTGATCACCACATCAGAGTCACCTTCAAGAATAAAGGAAGAGCATCCTAGTTCACGAGCAAAGGAGATGGCCTGCTGCTACAAGAGCTTCTACCACATCCGAAGATAAGGGGAGGGGAATTTGTTCTGATAAACAAGCTATGGCCTGACCTTGATTATTTCGAATCACCACACCTAAACCTACTTTGCCTATATCTTTGAACAATGCCCCCATCAAAATTAACCTTGAGAGAATTTGTGGGAGGAGGGGACCATCAAAAATATACATTTGAATACACTTATAGATTTAATGGGATATGTTTGGTATTAGAGTAATAAGAGAGAAAAAAATTTGTACATAAATAATTTTCATTATTGTTTTTCGATTCTTTTAAAATCTGTTTGGGGGTGGGGGAGGGGGATTAGGTAATTTTTAATAAAGAAAACATTAGAGGGAGGGGGGATTGTCAAGACATCAATAAATTTATTGATTAAAAAAACTTGTTAATCAAAATTATTTCATATTTAATGGTGGAAGTATTAGTGACCACACATCCAACCTAGATTTAGGACAACTTGCATAATGAGGAAGTAGATAACTTAAGTGAGAAGTGACACTGGTGTAATATTAGTTCAAGTTTCTTTGATACTTAGGGTGTATTTGTTTGAAGGTGAATTGGGATGGAAAACTTTAGAGAGGAAATAGGAAGGAAAACTTCTTTGGAATGTGTTTGGTTGGGTGGGGAGGAAAGAAAATAAATGGTGGAGTCTAGGTGTTTTCTCTCCGAATCCATCAAAAAGTTTTCTTTCCAAATTGAGAGAAAACTGAGAGAGAAAAGCTCACGAAATGAGCTTCCAAAAATACCCTTGGAATTCACCTCTCTCCAAAGTGTTGGCTTTTTTTTTTTTTTTTTTTTTTTTTTTTTTTGGTACTAACATGTTGGGGTTTTTTTTTTTTTTTTTTGCTTGCTTGCTTGCTTTTGTCTGGACATGTTGGCTTCTTTTCTTCTTCTTTTTTTCTTTGATTTTTTTTTTCCTGGACATGTAGCTTTCTTTTTCATTTTTTTTTTTTGGGTGCTCATATGTTTATTTTCTCATTAATTTTGGTTGGTTTTTGTTTTTGTTTTTTTTTTTAGAAAATAGATTTGGGTTAATTTCTTATGTTTTTTTTTTTTTTAAATGTAATGTGTTACTTTTTGTTTTATTTAAATAGGGATATGATAGTAAAGTTCTACAAACTTTATTTTCAACCAAACAAAAAAGTTTTTCATCCCTCCACTTTTTCACCATCCCAACCAAACACAAATGAGGAAAACTAAAATTTTTTTTATCTTTTCTCTATTTTCTATCTTCTCAACCAAACAGACCCTTAAGTCAATACTCACTATATTTTCCGATAATAAGAGTATTGTTTGTAGTTTTTCTTTTTAATACACTTAGGGTCTGTAGGATTAGCCGTATATATCAGACCTAGATTTGCTAGGCATTTGTTCCGAGGTAACTTCCACGACTAATGCTATGGAGCATGCTTATTGTACAATTGTGGGTGAGATTATAGGGCATGCATCACGTCTTGGCGAACTTTTAGGAGTAAGACTATTATCCATGTGGATTTAGTTTTCGTGTTGCAAGTCAAAAACCTTGAAACAACACATTCTTAGATAAACATCTTGTGAAATTAAGCACATTTTTTTTTTTTTTTTTTTTGCTGAAAAATTAAGCACATTCTTAGTTTTCACGTAATTGTTTATTTAAATAAAACTTACCGACGGTTCATTTTTCGATATAGTTAAGCACATTCTTAGATGATAAAACATCTTTGTGAAATTAAGATCACCTTTTAACCTAAATCAACTAAAAAACAAAAGCATTGACACGAATGCTTTATCAAATCAAATTTCTTTTTGTCTCTCAAGATTGAAATTTGGGAAAAATAACCCAGAAAAGAAACCTAGAGTAAATTGCATAGGCTATAGAGAGTAGAGAGAGAGAAAAGAGAGAGAGAGGGAGATCTAGGGGTTTGCATGAGTCGGGTTAGGTTGGGTTAAGGGAATTTTTCGACCCAACCCACTATGGTGGGTTAAAAAAAATTCGACCAAACCCAATCCATCACAGGGGTTCCACTCAACTCACATGGATGAGGTTGGGTCGGGTTGAACCCATGGGTTGGACAATTTTTATTATTATTACTATTATTATAAAATTGAGCAAAAAAAATATATCTCACTTGCCACCTGAGTTGATAAAAAAATATATACATAAACTAGTATTCTAACTTAGTCATAAACAAAATATATCAAACTGAGTTGATAAACAAAATATATACTAGCATCCCAACTTAGTTATAAACAAATAAGTGGAGTGAGAGAGTGGGAATGGGAGACGAGAGAGAGAGAAATAAGATTGTTAGAGTTTGTGAAATAATTGAGTTTTATATAGGAAGAGTTGAATATGAGAAAAAATTAAATAAAAAATTATTAATTATATAATACTCTCCCCGTCCCCCTTTGTTTGTCGTCTATTTCATTTTGAGATGTTTCAAAATATTGTCTTGTTTCTAAAAATAAAAGTCATTAATTTACTAATATTCCTATTATATCCCTATTAATTTACTAATTCAATTTTTTGATAAATTTATTTAAGGGTAGTTTTAGAAACTTATACATTTTTAAAAGATAGATTAGACAATAAATAATATTACCTTAAAAAATTTGACTTTTCAAACAAGACAAATAAAGTGAGATAAAGAAAGTATAGTTTTAAATATATAAATGAATCGGGTCGGATTTGATAAATTGTGATTAGTATAACCCAAACTCAATCCAACCCACTATTAAAAAATTTCATAACTCAACCACACCAACCCCACCCTAAAAACTGAACACCGCAGGTCGGGTCGGTTTTGGCTCCTTGAATGATAAATTAATAAAAATAGGAGGGGTATAATAGGAAATGAAAGTTGACAAGTTGGAAGAGACACACACAAAAATTAGAGGAAAGCAAAGCAAGCAGCTTTGCCTTTTCTTTCCCAATTCAACCAAAACGTGCTTTTATTTATGTCCTTTTATACTTCTCATCAAAAACTCAAACTCAAACCAACAGCTACAAAGCAAAGCGGTGCAGGTCAAAATCCTCAACATCACAAACCCACGTCTCTCTCTCTCTCTAGCTTTCTCTATCTTCCATGGCGGCCGAAATAACTAATAAGAAGACTAATACTAATACACGCTCAAACCCTCCAATCTTCTTCGACTCAGTCCCTCACTCTGACATATTTTAAGCCTCGCCACCTACATTCAACCTCTAAAGTTCACGTCTTTTACATTGAAACCTTCTTAACTCTCTCTCTCTCTCTTTCTCTTTCTCTTTCTTTCTGTCTCTCTTGGTTTTCGTGCTCATTTGCCACTTTTGCTAAAGCATCCCCATTACCTCTCTCTCTCATTCCGAGAACTCTCAGCTTTGCTTTGCTTAGCTTAGCTCAACATAAGGGCTTCTTCGAGATCTGGGTTTTCTTGCTTTTGCTTTGATTTCTCAAAGATTTCATTTTTTATCTTCCTTCATTTCCTTCTACTTCTATTTCTGTTGGTGGGTTTTGCTTGTTTGAGATCTGAAAGTGAACCAAAAAAAAAAAAAAATGGGAAGCAAATGGAGGAAAGCGAAGCTGGCGCTGGGTCTTAATCTTTGTGTGGTTGTTCCAAGAACTTTAGAGGACTCACCCTCTGTTCTTGAAGCCTCTGAGAGGCTCTCTGATGCTGCTTTGCTCTCACCAGCCAATTCCAACACGGGTTCATCTCGGCCCACCACACCTTCACCGTCTTCTCATGGTTTATGGTTGTCCAAAAGTGGTAGCAAATCATCAAAGGTACCAACTTGTTCACTATATGTAGTAGTTCTACGCTTGTATGTGTGTGAGAGTTTTGGTTGGTTTTTGATGATCTTGTGAGTTTATATTGTTTTGGTAGTTATAATTTTTGCAAAAAGAGATTTCAGTTTTGGTAGGACAACTAAGCTAGATAGTTGCTTTAATGGAGTTTTGCTCAATAATGGAAAAATAAAATTTTTTTATTATTTAAATTTCAAATTAATAAAACTGGGAGTTAGGATTTTCTTTTAAGCATTATTTGTATTTGGTACCATGTTTGACATGTGATTTGATTTGGAAGTTTTGCTACCTCAATTATGAGTGGATATTCGTTTTCCTCTGTATATCTACATATGATGTAATTACATGTACCTTCTCAATTATATGAATATTTCTTGTTTGCTTCATTTTCCCTGTTATAAATGACCATATGAATTTTTGTACCTATCTCATTGTTTTTTCCTTTTGATAAAAATATTTTTGTGTAATTGAATTATTGCTGTGTATGCTCTTTGGTCTAATAATGTTTTAAACAGGTTTTGAGGTCTAAGAAATCAATTAGCTGGGTAGCTATCTGATGTCATGTTGCTTTTCCCCTCCTTAATTAGGCTTGTGGGGTTGTCATAAGTCCCTTTCAGGACCATTCTTGTTTGCATTGCTAGTAAAAGAAGACTACAGATTTTACCTTGGAGGGAATAAAAGTACTTTGTTTGATGACCCTTCTGTTTGACTGTTAATTTGCAAGCTTTCTAGCAGGGAATTTCAATAAAGGGGTAAAGGAGAGGAAAGGAAAGCTAAGAATTATCATAAAAAAATTAATGATTTCTCTCTCTTTGATGATGGGTTTCGCAATCTTTTCTGTGGTTGTTTTTAAGAGCCTTGGTTCATCTGTAACCATGTATAGTTCCTTGATAATCATTCAAAAGTGACACCTTTGATTTTTTTGGCTTTTTTTGTTTCCTACTATGCCCTCTATATATGGGATACCTAACATTGACTTCCTTTTCAGCTTAGCTGATTTGTCAATCATTAATTATTTTTATGTGATAATTAAACTTCTTTTAATGCTAAGCCCATAGGAAAAGCCATCCACAGCTACACCTAATTGCTGTTGGTGGAAACAGCTATTTGCAATCTTCTATGCCCAATGGGAAAATGGGAGAACAAATCTAATTCTTCGATCTCTCAATCAGCTTACTTTTATAACAAAAAAGGGAAAAAAAAAAAAAAAAAAGACTTTTGCTGCATGCATGCTATAATATTAGAAAGTACTAGTTACCTCTTTTCTAAAGAAAAAAAATTGGTTATTTATAAGATCATAAGAATGAACAACTTTTTGTAACATAGGAACCCTTAAGTTGGCCAAAGGGTTGGAGCTTCAAAATAGTTGGTGGCTAAGACACCATATGGGATCATCTTTTAGATTCTTCTCAATCCTGTATATTAAGGAAGAGTATTTAGCAATAAATCTCTGTTTATTTTTCTGCCATTCACTATGTTTCATGAAAATTCACATGTAAAAACTTGGACGTGGATGCATAGCTTAATTCAATATGTGAAAGTGACACCCAAAACGAAAACACAACGATACGTGCATCACATGGAAAAATAAAATAAAAAAGGAAAGACTAGAAAAGGGCTTCTATTGAGTAGAACAAAACTAGTTGTTTTCAAAATATTAAATGAAGTTAAACATATTAAGGTGGGCATCCTTCTCTTCTGCAATCCTTTTCCTTTAGCTCAGTTCTATAATGACTTGTGGTTCAAATATACAAATATCGAACTTGAGATTTTGGTATATTCAAAAGAACAATTATCCGCAGTTTGCCGATTCTATTTATGAGCTAATAATTATGCATGAAAGTGATTGTCTGAAAAAGTTGTAGGTTCCTAAACTTGTCAATTATGAATTATGGAGCTCAAACCGAACTACAAAATTTTCATAATATTTGATTTGGTTTTTCATTTGTAGTAAAGTTGTAACAAGATGTTTTTTCTTATCTCTATTTTTGAAGTACTTTCTGTGAGATCTTTGTTTCTCTATGCATGTATAATCCTACGTTACTCTGCTTACTTTCTTTCACATTTTCAGCAAACCTGCTCGATATGCTTAACCAAAATGAAACAAGGGGGTGGTCAGGCTATTTTCACTGCAGAATGCTCACATTCCTTTCATTTCCAATGCATTGCATCAAATGTCAAACATGGCAACCAAATCTGCCCAGTTTGCAGAGCAAAATGGAAAGAAATCCCTGTGCAAGGTCCTAGTTTGAATCCTTTCCCCGGGAGGGCATCAAATGGTCCAGTAGGTTGGCCCCAAAATGATGCTTTGATGACGGTGGTCCGCCGACTACCTCCCACGCGAAGAGACTTGAATCGGCGGCATATCATGCCACTATATCAAGCTGCGGATCCAGCTATATTTGATGATGATGAATCCTTAGATCACCAGCCTGTATTTTCTGAAAGAGACTGTTCTTGCGATAACAATGCTTCAGATAACATGTCTCTTAAATCAATAGAGATCAAGACATACCCAGAAGTCTCAGCTGCCCCTCAGTCCAATACTCATGATAACTTCACTGTCTTGGTCCATCTCAAAGCCTCTGCGGCAGTTACGAGCAAAACTCCCAGCAGAAACCAGGCTAGTTTGCCACAATTTTCTCAGACTCCTCGTGCTCCTGTTGACCTAGTCACAGTGCTTGACATAAGTGGTAGCATGGCAGGTACCAAGCTTGCATTACTTAAGCGAGCTATGGGGTTTGTAATTCAGAACCTTGGCTCCAGTGACAGGCTTTCAGTTATTGCCTTCTCCTCCACAGCCCGTCGCCTCTTTCCCCTCCGTCGAATGTCTGAACTAGGTCGGCAACAGGCATTGCAAGCTGTTAACTCTTTGGTTGCAAATGGTGGGACCAATATTGCTGAAGGCCTGAGAAAGGGTGCCAAGATAATGGAAGAGAGAAAGGAGAAGAATCCAGTGGCCAGTATAATACTGTTATCTGATGGGCAGGACACTTATACTGTCAGTGGTTCAGGCAATAACCAGCTGCAACCAAATTACCGGTTGCTCCTTCCTTTGTCTATTCATGGTGGTGATACTACAGGATTCCAGATTCCAGTGCATGCTTTTGGATTTGGTGCGGATCATGATGCTTCATCAATGCACTCAATTTCAGAGATTTCTGGTGGGACCTTTTCTTTCATTGAGACTGAAGCTGTGATCCAGGATGCATTTGCACAATGCATTGGGGGGCTTCTGAGTGTTGTGGTGCAGGAGCTTCAAGTGGGAGTTGAGTGTGTGCACCCAAAAACTCGACTTGGCTCACTAAAAGCAGGAAGTTACCCCAGCCGTGTGATGGCTGATGGACGTGTTGGATTTATTGATGTTGGAGATTTGTATGCTGATGAAGAGAGGGATTTTCTGGTTTCCGTTAATGTCCCTGCACAGTCTTCCAGCAATCAAACATCATTGCTTAAGGTGAGATGTGTTTTCAAGGATCCCATAACTAAAGAAATGACAACATTGGAAAGTGAAGAAGTTAGGATTGCAAGGCCTGAAATAGCTGGACAAGTGGTGGTGTCAATTGAAGTGGACCGCCAACGTAACAGGCTCCAAGCTGCTGAGGCTATGGCACAAGCACGAGTTGCAGCTGAGCAGGGAGATTTAGCTGGTGCAGTTTCAATCCTTGAAAGTTGCCGGAAAGTATTGTCAGAAACTGTGTCAGCTAAATCTCATGACCGACTTTGTATTGCTTTGGATGCTGAGCTCAAGGAAATGCAAGAGAGGATGGCAAGTAGGCATGTTTATGAGGCATCTGGGAGAGCATATATTCTTTCTGGACTAAGCTCACACTCATGGCAAAGAGCAACAGCAAGAGGTGACTCCACTGATGGTTCAAGTCTTGTTCAATCTTATCAAACTCCGTCAATGGTTGAGATGCTTACTCGATCTCAGGCTATGTTACTAGGTAGTCCATCAGCACAAAGGCTTGTCCAACCATTATGGTCAGTCGGTTCACAACCGAAGCCAAGGTAAATTTTGCAGGATCATTTTGGGGGTCATCTTCAAATAGCCTTTTTTTTGGTTGCTTTTCTCATTTCCCTTTATTTTCAATTTTATTCTGGGGAGGGTGATAAATTGGAGAGATAAGAAGAGGGTTTTCTTTTTTGGGCTGTGGGTTTTGCTCCTATCTAATATGTGTAAATGAATAAAGATTGGGGAAAGGACGAAAGGATATATTTGGGGAGTAAAAGGGGACACTAGGTAGAGTTTACAACATTATGTTCTTCAATTTTGTGTTGTGTTGGGGGTGGTGTACATAGAGAGGAATGGTTTTTCTCTTTGAGAGACCTGGGTATAAGTTTGTAATTGTGAAAAAAATGGTTGGATGAACTCTTTCACCTAATATATAATTCACCTGCTCTCGATTCTTTCCACAGAGCTCTGTTAATTTCTCTCTTTATAATGCTTGTATCTGTGCTGTATGTACAAACAATTCTTTGCAACTTCCAAGTGCACTTTTAAACAGATGTACGTAAAGAACATAACGAGTGCACAAAAAGAAATGAAGTGCATATGGACGGAAAAGTATGATGGGAAGTGTCAAGTTTCATTGAACCACAAGTTCATTTTTCCTCCCTGGTAGTAAGAAAAAGTGAGAAGTGCGAATGGGATCATCCTCAACCAGAGCCATGTTGCTTTTTGCTGATTGTTTCTTGTTTAGTTGCTGAAAAGGTGGTTAAAGTATGGTTATACTTAAGAGAAAAATGAGGCTTTAATGAATTATTCATAAGCAAATAAGCCTAAAAGTTAAATGAAAAAAGTTACATCAAACAAATAGAATTTTTGAAGGAAACTTACATATTTCTTACCATGCATGTAGGGACGGCAATTGGGTGGGGGGATGAACATGGGTGTTTTGTTCTTGTCCTTTCCTCTTTTTCGAGGACGGGAGTAGGGCAAGTCAAGATGGGATAGGGTGAAAGGCATTTTGCCATGTCTAATGAGGTGGCATCGATCTTCATAAAAATATAAGAGATGCGAGAGAAACAGGAGGGATGACTAAGAGTACTAAAAGAGAAATGAGTATTTTGAGACGATATATATGTGTGTGTGCGCACACGCGCGCGTGTGTTGGGGGGGGGGGGGGGTGGTGGGGTGGGTTAGGTAAAATCTATCTCCGTCCCTCTCCTCTTTAAGGTGGAAAAAACTTATGTACAGGATGGACATGTCATCCGGGTGGAACATGGTTCTTTGCCATTCCTACATGCAGCACACCATTCAATTAGAATTTTCAATGCAAATTAAACAGAGGATCTACCGTCTCTATGGACAATCCAGGTTGAGTTTGCATTAAACTAATTGCTACCCTTGGGTTCCTTAAAAAGATATGCACTGCAACTGCTGGGGCATGGGCTCAGAGTGAGGACAATATTGGTCTGCCTGACTCCAAGTCTCGAACTTAGGAGACAGATAAAAGCTGGAACCTCTCTTTATCTGAAACAGATTTGCATAGCATGGTGTTGCCTTCTACTACATTCTACAGGTTTTTTGTTGCTAAACTAGATTAGGTTTGCTTAAAATTGGAAGGGAAGGCAGACAAAATAAAGGGTACAATCAGTAAATTGGAAGAAAATGCAGGTCTTCTCTTGAAACTGATTGCAAGTCTTCCTGATTATAGTTAGGAGTTTAAGACCTACCATTCAGTGAACTAGAAGCAAGTGCAGCGGCTCTTCTACCAAACTTTTTTTGACCCAAAGATAGCTTGCAATATTAACTCATTACTAAGTGTGAGGGAGGCTTTGCTGGTGGGTCCTTGTTAGTGTAAATTCTGAATTATTTTTTTGTGTGGCAAAAGTCTTCCTAATGTGTTTTTGCTAAGAACAATGAAAACTATGAGATGAACCTGGCGCTCTCTAAATTTTTTTATTGTAATCAACACTTTAAAAAGTGCAAATCATGCAACTGAACACTAACAAGAGATTAAGAGTATCCCTCCAACACGACACCGTTCAGAAAATCTTCTAATGTACTCCTATCTCACTTTATGATGTGGCACATCATGATCCTCTATTTAGATGCATGGTGTGGATTTGGCTGTTGTTTGTGAATATTACTTATAGTCTTTGAATCCAGCAGAAGCAAAAAACAAACCAGAATAGCCTCCTCAATCTCTGACTGACACCATCTCCACAAATATTTAATTACTTCCCATAACCGTAAGTGATGGAACCACTGCCAGCTCCAGGCCCACAAGGTGAAGAAAGGCCTGATGGACCACTTGGGTCATGGTAAGACATTAATTTCCATGTTTTCCTAGTACTCTTATTAGAACCTGAAAAACATGCTAGCTAGTAGCAGTTCCTGTCTTATAGTTTTGGTTTCTTATTATGTCTTTGATCTTTGAACTTGCAGGTTATGGTTTCTCTGCTGCTGTGGTTTCTTCACTAGCTGCTGTCCGTTTTGGGTTCAACCAGGACCAGCACCTCCATTGTGAGACATTTTCTTGATTACGTATTACTCTCCCTTTCCTTCTCCGGTTCTTCATTTGCAATTCAACTCTTTGTTCGTTGAGAAAAGGACCATGATTAAGTACAAAAAACATTTGTTGCTTCAGTTCAAGGGTAGAAAGGCCCTTAATTCAGTTCAAGGTTGGCTCGGGCGACTCTAGCTTTCTTTGGTATGATTTATGGCATCCTGGATGCCTATTTTATGTTAAATTGATCAGTGGGGATTTGTGGGCATCTAGGGTTTTACCCCTCAAAGATGATCCCACTGATCCATACCTTGAGGAGGTTCCTCGTCATCAAAAAATAAAAAATATTCAACATGGTCTGAAAGGTAAGCTGGGTGATGTGAATGACCCAGTTTGGTTTCCTTGAATACTCTTGCAAGGAGATATGGGTGATGATTAGAGGCAGGCTGTGTGGTCAAAAAGAGCTGTCCCTAAATTTTTCATAAGCTAGGCTATTTTAGGGGCTTTTCTTGTGATCCTGTTTGTTATTTTTGCAAGTGTAATTGAAGATACTGTGTATGTTTGATATCTCTATTAGGAGATGGGATGAGATCTTAGAATGGATGGGGGATTTAAAGGTGACTTTTTGTAGATTGGCTAGGAGTGCCTCGGTTTATCATGTTTGAGAGGAATGCTCGTGCTTCTGTTAAGGGTGCTAAAAGGGGGGAAGAGTTGATTCATCAGATTAAAGACGTGGGGAATCGATTGACTGATTTTAAGGTTCTTCATTCTGCTGTTAACAGTTTTCTTTACTGCATATGGAGGCTGTGTCTCAGTCCATAAGGGAGTTAGATAAGGGTACGTTTTGTATTTGGTCTATGTTCTTCTGCCCTGTTGTGTTACCTTTCTTTTTGTTTAGCGTGATATAGTTGAATTGGTGTTTTGAGTAGCTGCAGCTTGCTGCCTTCTCTTGTAACCTGCTTGCAGGTCCCTTTTGGTTTAAATACAATTCTGTAAAACTTTGCAAAATGAAAAAAGTAACAAATTTTACACATTTTGCCCCAAAAATCTTCCACATCAGTTCTTCTAAAATTGTGTATATTTACACATTTGCTACAGTAACCGTGTATATATATACAAAGTTACCATAGATGTGTACCCTATTATTTTATTAATTTCACATTTGGCTCATTTTTTATTTTATTTTATTTCTCTTCTCCATCTGCAAAACCAACTCAGACTCATCATCTTCTTCTTCCTCTAATACAAACAAAAACAAACGCACCCACACAGGCGCACAGAACTTGTAAGAGCACCACCACCAAAACACAGATCACACCATCCACCCAACACTGTCCAACCATCACCACCCAACCACAACCACCATCACCTGTTAAAACAACCACGAACACCAAAACCCATTAAAACAACGGAAACCCAAAATACAACGAAAATCAAACCTGATCTACCCCAAATCCACAGAAAATCAACTTAAAATTAAACCATCAACTAAAAACCCATAACCCAAACTCGAAATCATAATCAAAATACAAACTCAATGGTGACAGAACGCTTGAAATCAGATGAGAGAGATTCAACAATGCAAGCTTCGACAAAGAGGGATTACTTCAGATCTTTGAGATCGGTGCTTGTGGTGGAGATTGGTTCTTGTGGTGGAGAGTTGATCTGACCGTGAGACAGAAGAAGAATAATGAATAGGAAGAAAAAGAAGAAGATGGTTGTGGTGGAAAGGTAATCTGACGGTGAGAGGAAGAGGAAAAATAAGAAAATGGTTTAGCTTTTGAAGAGTGGAGAGTCTTAAGAATAAATGGCAAAGGAGTGGAGATGAGAGTGAAAAAATCATATCAAATGAAATGAAATAAGTACAAAAGAAAAAGAGATAAGGACAATAGAAAAGGATAAAATAATAATAGTAAAAAATTATAGAAATATTATTATTTAAATAAAATAGATAAACTGATGTAAGTGTTTTAGAAAAATGGTAGTATAAAATAGAAAAAGTAAATTCTTAATGTAAAATAGATGGAAAAATTTGGCTAGACTGATGCGGTTGATCTTACTAGTCAAAAAAGCTTTTTTTTTTTTTTTTTTTTTTTGGGTAATTGTTTATGCAGGGGTTAGAACCCCTGAGTTGAAGGTCACTAGACTTGACCAGATATCACTTGGGCCAGCAGGCCCGGTTTTTTCTTAATGGTTTATTTCTTGATGTTGTGTGTTTTCCTCACCTGTAATGAATCTTGTTAAAATAACAATACGCATAACAGAATTACTCAATCAATTACCACAAGCGACCAACTTATTCAGCTTACAAATGGGTAAATACAATACATATGCTTCTTTCTGGAGAATTGTAGTAGGGGTAGGAAGGAGTTCACTAGTGAGTCTAGAAAATAGATATTGTTTTGACAACCAAAAAAAATCAAACGCTGGGATTATCCAGCCAGCAGAAAGCAAAAACTAGACTGACTTGCTGTCGTTTGGTCTAGGAAGTTTCTTGTACTCGTAGTTGTTTATGTCCACTTTCTCTTGCAAAGCCTACATTACAGAAAAACAGAGAGGTCAGCTGCAAATGCCCTTGACTACATATTGAATTATGCCAGAAAAAGCACTTTACCTTCAGCTCCTCCTCCAATGAAATCTTTTTTGGTTTATACTCTATAGGTCCCGTTCTGGACAGTGCTTTTCTTGTCTCTATAATCTCCCACTCCTTATCATCCTTCACCTTCGCAATATCCTTGCTGAACTACAAAGTTCCACCACGCTTTAGAAGAAGAGGAGGAAAAAATATAAATAAGTGATGATCATGATAAGAACATGCCAGAAATGACCAACAAACTCCAATGTTACAGAGCAAGCACAAAGGACACAAACAAACTGTCTTCAATATATTTCTTTGAGATATGTACCAGTAATGAATGTAAGGCTTGTACATCACTTTTATTACCAATATAGCTTTTGAAGGAACTTATTAAGCACAACAAGCTTGAGCTAGCAAAAATAAGAGTGTATACACAAGTAACTGGGTTTTCAACATTAATTCCTTCAAAATGGTCAAGTATACAGGGGGACACCCAAATATACTCAGAAATCATGAACTCAATGCAAAGCTAATCATTAAGCTCAAGACTCAATGTCAAGATCAAGCCATCAAGGTAGGAAATGGCTAAAGAAAATGACTAAAACAACTATATTCTATCAGTTTGTCCACTGTTGGTTTCTGTACTGCATTACAACCTACAAAGAGATGATCAAATACTTCATTTATATCTAAAATTAGGATTAAATAGTGTCTAGACCTTAAAAAAAGCAAGGTTTTAAGAAGTTTTACATAAACAAAAAGCACGTGACAAATGGACTCTTAGATATAGAGGGGCCTTCACATCATTTTTACCAAAACGGTCCAATAAAAAAATCAACTTTGATTGCTTGCATTCTACCATAAATGATAGAAAAAACACATGGTGCTATAGGCACAGGTATTCAAGGGTTACAAGTTGTAGTGGACCAGAACACTCTATGGCTGAAAAGGTGGAAGATCTGATTTTAACTCTTATTTGTACAGTTTCCAGCAATCGAGACTATATAATCTTACTACACTTGTACTCCAACTTACTTGGACAAGCTTTAGATCCATAAATGAAATACCAAAAGCCATTAACTTAAAATTTTAGAACACCCTTAACAAAAAAAAAAAACAAAAACCCCAAAATTTATCATGAATGCTTATATGAACCAGCACAAATGTCCTCCTTCATTTTTAGCCCCTTTTTGGTCTTTTGATGTAAAACTACTCATCGAATCTGATCGAATCAACATCCTCAGAGGTCCCAATTTTGATTCCTAGAAATCCCCCCATCCTTTACTTTGTTTATCCAGTCTAAATTTCACTTTTTGAAAACAAAAAAGAAAAGGAACCACTTTTGATCCCTTTAGTCTTCATTTTTACTCCACGATCCACAAGAACTTGCCTATGAACAAACAAAACTATCTGTCCCCAAGGTAACACAACAGCCCTCTTACATCCACACTCCAGTAACCATGCTCAGTCTAAGCGTTCGTTTGGACTGAGGTTTTAAAAGTATACTTGTAAGAAAAAGTAAAAAAAAGTGAGGTTTTAAAAAACTGTACATAAAAGCAAGCTGAGCTTATAAGCTCTAGCCAAACAGACACTAAGACATAACAGATGTCTAACCAGAAAAATCAAAGAGAATGTTTGACAAGATCGAACAGCACTTCATGAAATAATACTTGAATTGCAACTTTAAATATGAGTTCAGAAGACTTGAAATAAATAAATAAATTCACTAATTTATAGCAACAATAGCACTAACCTGCCTTGCAAGAGATGACCAAAACCAACTGCCCCAAACACCACGAGTGAGATCATTGGAAGCCCATATCTGATAAATGGGCTTTTTCTACCCCATCTTTTGAAGGACAATCCCGAATTCTGAATCTTAGAGGTTGTAGATGAAACATTAGTAGCTTTATGCGACTGACCCGTTGCTGTCTCAATACTTGTCATTTCTGCACACCAAAAGAGCACCTGCATAGCAACATCAAGATCACTTCTATTTGTATACACAAGATGACTTCTTGGGTTAGTGAACAAGCCATACAGCTCAGATTTCTGACCTTTTTCCTTCATAGTTTATTCATTTAATTTAATTTAATTTATTATTTATTTATTTTTTTATTTTTTTTTTATAGATAATGAAAAATTTTATTAAGAAAACATAGCCAACCCGAGTACATTGAGGATGGACTGTGGGGCAAAAATCAAGAACCAAAATTACAATGATCAAGTAAAACAAGAAGGGATATAGAAGAAAAATGTGACAGAGCCACACTCCAAACAAGGAGAGTAAGTAAGAAAAAGGACTTAATCTCTAGCAAGGACTGTTCGCATCCCTCAAAACATTTAGCATTTCTTTCACTCCAAATACACCACATCAAGCAATGCGGCACAAGTCTACAAATATATATATATATATATATATATATATATAAAGGGCAATCATATAATGTGAAAATTTGAATATAAGTCTACCATTGACTAATCATCTGATAAATGCAATAACAACCCAAGCAGTATCCACTAATTACTATCTTTTCTTTTCTCTCTCATTTTTTAAATGAGATCATAAAATCCATTAATCCATTAAAACCCAATAATTTCCTCATCAAAGCTTTACATATTTTGAAATAAAATGATTTAATTGACGTAAATGGTTAACTTCAAGCATGTTTGCCCTATGTTTGACTGCTTAGATAATACAGGAAACGCCAAAATTTCCAAAAAAAAAAAAAAAAAAAAAGAGAAAAAGTACACACGCATATATAAAATAAATTAAGCTTCATAACTTCCCAATTGTATATCACACTTTCATAAACATATAAAGGAAAATAGAATATAATGTGAAATGATGTATAATTCTTCCTCTTCTTCTGCAGCACTCATCCACTTCCACTCATCAATGCTTCTAAGATTCTCTCATCCTACCCAAGGCCTTCCTCCTCAGGCATCGAGGGCTGAATTGAAACCACTGAAAAGTTGCTACCTTTACAAGACTCACCTGAGTTAGCCTTCCCTTCCAAAACCACCACCTCATCAGATTTCTTATCCACCTCAAAATCCCTTCCTGAATTCATTTTCTTATCAGACTCTTTATCACCACTTGATTCCCCAACACTCCCATTCCTTCCCTCCTCCAAATCCAAACTCCTTAACAACAACCAAAACCTTTACAAGGCTCAAGTGAAAATTTAATTTGCATACTATGGTAAGTATCAGTTTTCTCTAGGCTCTAGTTACACAAAGTCTAATTCTACATGGGTTATAGCCAGTCTACCCATATCAACCATTCGACCCAAATATGTTTTCTCTTTCTTTCTAATTTTCGCATGTGGGACTTGGTATTATTATAAGGAAGAGTTAGGCATTTCCCAACTACACGATGTGCTTATTTTAACAAGGAACCCCAGATAAACAAATCCCAAAATTCCGGAGAAATTTGGCCCACAAGAAATGATCATATAGTTTGTCCAACAATGACCAAACCCAAATGCCAAATTCGAAGTACCCATCAATAACAGCGGTCCAAGTAACAACTTTCTTCTTCGGCATTTTATCAAACACTTTATGAGCGTCTGTTAATTTCCCAAAACCCCAGATAAGTAGTAATCAAATTAGCAAACATTTTTAACAACAATCACATATATTTTTCAAACCTCTTTATATATATACATAAATACATAAAATTTTCTAATTTCCAGTCTATTAACAAACAGATAACAAGTTAAAGCTCAGCTCTAAAAACTGAGGGTAAAGTTGGAGAATTGAATTGTAATTTCATTGTTTTCAGCGACCAAACAAACAAACAATAAAGAGAGAAAGGAAGAAGAATCTGTGTGTCCGTACCTGGCTAAGATCGTTGAAACGAAATGAGCTTTGAATTCACTGAGCAATCCAAAGAAACACGCAAAACTAAGAAGTTTTGATTTGGCAACAGAGAGAGAGAGAAACCTCCAGTTTTCGTTCCTGAAAGAGAAGGATTTGGGCCGGAGGGCTTACAAAGGCCCAAATGAGCGCAAAAAATAATGGTTTTAATTTATTTATTTATTTTTTGGCACAAAATTACACACTCTTTTGGTTTTTATATTCATTTGATGAAAGAATGTAATTTCAAATTTCAATTGAATAGACTTACTATTCAATAAATTTTTGTTTTCTTTGTTTTTTTCAAAAAATAATTAAATAGTGACTTCATAAAATGTAAAAATCCTTGATCTATTAGATAAAACATTGTCAATGTGTAACTATTTTGAAATTTTAAATACTTACAGTCGATCTTGAAGATGAAAAGGCAAAATGAATATAATAGTCAAAGTTGTGAGGCTATGTAAACTATAATGAAAATAATTTTTTTGTTAAATATTTGCAAATGACTCTAGTTTTTATTTCTTTTGTCTAAAAAAGAAAGAAAAATAAAAACCAAAAAAAAAAAAAAAAATTGGTAAGGAGAACAATTTAGGTGGATATCATCAAAACTATAATATCTTACATATTTTTCACTTTATTCAATATTTTAGTAACATGTATTACTTATCATACTTATAAATAACTATTTGTAACCATTATTCACTTAATTGAAAGCTTTTACAATACTAAAATTTAGATCTTGTCTAGCTTACAAGAGACTTGTTCCTACTAAATTTAAAAATTAAAAAAAAACAAAAAAACAAAAGAAAAAGAAAAGAAGCAACTTATAAGAGACTAGCGATTAAATCCTTGGCCTTCTTTATTCTCAACAGCAATTTGGAGGTAGCACAGGGACAATATACCCAATAAGATACATGCTTCCCACTGTAACAAAGAGGCCAACCAAGTATCCAATTCCTATTCCTTCCCATGAGAACCAAGTTTCTCTACTCTCAATCTCTGTTGGTTTTGCTAGTGACAAGTTTTCTTGACACAACACCCGAATTTGCATTCCACACAACCCATTATTGTTGGCATAAAAGTTTTGATTGTTCATTGTGTCCATTTGCCCACCGACAGGAATCTTACCTGTGAGATTGTTGTTACTCACATCTAGAACAGTCAATTGTTGTAGCTTTGTTAGTGATTGTGAAATTGAGCCTGATATTTTGTTGTATGATAAGTCTAAACTCTCAAGACTCTTTAAATCACCAAGACTTACCGGTATCTTCCCATAAAGATTGTTATGTGAGATGTTGAGAAGTTTTGAGAAGCTTTAAAGCTTTTAGAGTACCAAACGAATATGGAATTTCACCAGAAAGTTGGTTCATTGACAGGTCCAACAAAAAGTAGAGATTGAGGTTGTGGTTTGAGAGGCCTTGTTGTGACTTCTTCCAATTTATTATAAGATCATTCAACTCGATTGAGTAGTTGTAAATATCAAGGAGTTGTAAAAATGTGTGGGGTGTTTCAGTCATACCAACAAGATTTCCAAATGTTGCAGGGATTTCATCAACAAGGTGGTTGCTTGAGAAATCAAGAATTTGGAGTCTATTAAGATTGGAAATACAGTTGGGGATTGAACCTTGTAGGGAGTTGTTTCGTAAAATTAATACTTGAAGGTTGGAAATTTGGCAAATAAACTCGGGCAATTCACCTGTGATTTTATTGTCATGGATATCTAGGTGTATAAGATTACTCATATTAATCAGGTTTCTAGGCAAGCTGCTAGAAAAATTATTTTCACCCAATGCAAGAAATTTAGCAGATGGTGGAAAGATTTTAGGAAGTTCACCTGAGAATTCATTTGAAGAAAAATCAATGACGTTGAGCACAAGAGAGCTAAAATCTGGTAAAGTATTTCCATAAAATCTATTAGAGGACAAGTCCAACAATCTAAGGAAAACTATCTTGGAGATGGATTCAGGAACTTTCCCTGAAAATTTGTTTCTACCCAACATAAGAATCTCAAGTCCTGTGGCATTACCAATGTTGTCTGGCAGTTCTCCAGAAAAGTTGTTTCGGGCCAGGGAAAGGACTGCTAAATTTTGAGAGTCGAAGAGGGAAGATGGAAGAGAACCCATAAGACTACTATCTGACAAAATTAGGACTCCAACTTCCTTATCCGCAAGCCATTGTGGGAACATTCCTTCTAATTGGTTCTCGCTCAAGTCCAAAAATTTAAGAGTATTGTGCATAGAAATCCAATATGGGATTTCTGCTTTGAGACCACAAGACTTCATAGACAACTGAAGTAGCATACAAGTTGGCACTATCTTTGCATTGTTATTCCAAATTAGATTATTCCCTCCGAGAAAGAGATCCTCCAAGCCATTGATACTGAACAACCAGGATGGAATTTCTCCAGTGAGCAAGTTGTTTTCCAATTCAAGTGTTTCCAACTCTGTCAAATTCTATATGGATGATGGGATTTCACCTATCAACTTCTTGTTGCTCAAGTCCAAAGTGGTTAAGTGAAATAGATTGCCAATATGAATAGGAATCTCCATTGACAATACATTCTGCCTCAAGCTCAATGTTTTCAATTCCTTCAAATTCAGAATTGAAGACAAGTTTTCTATGGAGGATGAGATTCTACCTGTTAGCTTGTTATTGCTCAAGTCCAAAGTGGTTAAGCGGGATAGATTACCAATATGAGTAGGAATCTCCACTGACAGTAAATTTTACCCCAAGGCCTTCAAATTCACAAATGAAGATGGAATTTCACCAAAAAAAATTGTTGTTGCGAAGAAGCAATTGCACCAATTTTGTCATATTCCCTATTTCTTGAGGGATATTTCCAGTAAGCAAATTGTATTGCATGCTGAATAACCGGAAGTTTTGAAGATAGCTCACTTCCCCGCTTAGAATACCATGGAATCGTGAATTGCCACTTAAATCAAGATATTGAAGATATCTCAATTGAAAAAGTTGAGAGGGAATAGAGCCGTTGAATTCATTTTGCCTCAAATCAAGATAACTTAATTCACTCAGATTGGCAAAGCCGTTGCCTGACAATTCTCCTTGTATGCTATTCGCGGACATTCCAAGCTGCTTCAAGCTTCAAATGCGAAAGAGTGGAGTCAAGATGGTAGAAGGCAGCACAGAGGACTCAATAGAATCATGGAAAACGACAATACCAGAAAGGCCTATACCAATCACAAGGCTTGATTCCAAGTGAGAACTACAATCGATATATTCCCATGTGCAACAATCTGAGCTAGAATTTCATGATTCTAACCCAAGAGACTGGCTTTCTGATGAAGAAAAACCAGTAGCCTCAAGGAGAGAAGCTTTAAACTGGAGAAGAGCCTGTGTTTTGATATTCAGGGCAATATAGACAACTAGGGGTGAAGAAGATGACAAGTGCAAGGGCAAGTACGGGGATCAGTTTGGCCATTGTGGTGTTTATTAATTTGTTGTTTGTTGGATTTGGTTATGAATAAACAAAGACGTTCACAACTTCAAATAAGTGCCATTGAATGAACGTAATCTATTCAGTGGTAAAGTCTAGTTTATTTTGAAAATTGGTGGGCAAGGAAAGAGACTGGATAGTCACATTGGTTCGTCACTTTTCCATGGGAGGAGTTTTCATACCAAGATACGAGTTTTTGTGTTATGACTTGTGATTAGTCCAGTCAAATGCTATCTCAAAGACCTTTATATATTTACAGTGTACTAGCAATGTAAATTTTCATTGTAAATGTATAAAAAGTGGCAAATATTGTACACTTTTATAAAACACATATCTCACTGGGCCTCATAGTCCCATTGGTTCGTCACTTTTCCACGGAAGGAGTTTTCACACTAAGATACGTGTTTTTGTGTTATATCAAAGATCTTTATATATTCACATTTTAATTTCAATGGAAATTTAATTGCAATTACAATGTCAAAGAAGAATTTTTTGTCAAGAGATGCCGAAAATTCCAAAATCGTCTCATATACGGTTTCATTCATGTTTCTTGCGTCTACCACACAAAATCAAAAGAGAGTTTGTGAAAATTTTCCTATTACTGTTCTCAGTTTTTTTTTACGTATTCTTTTGGTCTGAAGAGACCTCGTCAGGGACGATGGATTAACTTATTTTTGGCCAAACTATAATTTTGGTCCTTAAATATTTCTCACTATTTCAATCTCAACATCCTTATAAAGTTTAAAGATGTGGGCTGAGTTCTGCAATTGCAATTGTTGTGTTTCTTTTTTCCTTGGTGGATAGTTGTAGAAGTTGGGAAAAGTGGACGGACAATTATGGTCTAGTCAAATAATACATAAATATTTGATGTGGGAAAGAAATGGAAGGCACAATGACTTTTCTTTTTCCCCGAAATGAGCTTTGTCAAATGACTCAAATTTGGAGACTTCTTTTTCTTTAAAAAAAAAAAAAAAAAAAAAAATTTAGCGCTAACTTGACGATAGACCCATCACCAATGAGTTGTTGATTTAATTTAGACTCATATTTTTGTTGATATAGGAAAAATCAAGAGAGTCTTCCATTTAGGACCACGACTTTGAAGGTCTTCCATACTGGAAGATGACCTTCCACCACCATCAATCTAGCAATAAATGAAAAACATAACTAATGGGGTCATTTTGTTTTTCCTCATGTTTGGTTTGATAGAAGAAAAGTGGAGAGATAGAAAATATAATTTTGGCAAAAATGCAAAACTGACCCTTTAACTTTCATTGTTTTTCATTTCAGCCCTCTAACTTTCACTTTTGTCAATTCAGTTCTTTAATTTTTAATTTTTGTCAATTCAAGGCTCCATTACAATTCAGTTAGTATTGCCATTAGATATGCTTGAAACGACGCGGTTTTGCTCTCTGGTTGTTTTTTTTTTTTTTTTTTTTTTTTTTAAACTTGGAATTAAAATAAAATAAGAAAAATCTGAAAAAAAAAAAAAAAAAAAAAAAAGAAGAAGAAGAAAACATTAAGGGAACGACGTCGTCGTTCCCCTTCCCTAAATCAAAACAAAGAAATCACCCCACCCAAATCCCTAACTTAGAGTAATTGGGGAAACGATTTGAGAGAGAGATTGAGTCCGTTTGAGAGAGAAATTGAATCGGAATGAGAGAGAGAGAGACCGAGCATGAGAAACTGAGTCGGACTGAGAGATAGAGATCGAGTAGGAAACTAAGTCCGTTTGATTCGGTTTGACTGTTCGAGACCGATTTGCAGAGATATTATGAATCAGTTTGACATAATCGATGATTGAGTTCTGATGAAGACCGATTTGCAGAGATTGAGGCCGAGAAATTTAGACTGAGAATCCCTATATAGACTGAATCGGTGATGGAGTTCTGAATCGGTGATGGGTGTACTCCGCAGCTCCAGCTCCGGCCAAGTTTTGGGTAAGTGATGAGAACCCAGTTTTTTTAGTGTGTTTTTTTTTGGGTATAAGTAGTAGCAGAACAATGAATTGCTGTGTGTTTGGTGTCTTTTTCTGTTGAGTATTAAAACTTAGATTTATAGGAGTATCAAACGTTGTAGTTCTATCTAATTTACTCTCTGTTTTAAGATGAATACTCTCTGTTTCAAACCCTATTTATGCACTTTCTTTGTTTTGATTCAGGGAAGGGGATCGACGATGTCGTTCCCTTAATGTTTTTGTTTTTTTTTTTTCCAGATTTTTCTTATTTTATTTTAATTCCGAGTTAAAAAAAAAAAAAAGAAAAAAAAAGAGCAAAGCGTCGTCGTTTCAAGCATATCTAACGGCAACACTAATTGAGTTGTAATGGAGTTTTGAATTGACATAAATTGAAAGTTAAAGGACTGAATTGACAAAACTAAAAGTTAGAGGACTGAAATGAAAAACAGTGAAAGTTAGAGGGCCGGTTTTGCATTTTTGCCTATAATTTTTATAAATTTACTTTCATATCCATAAAAAAAAAAGTAACCAATAAGAAAAAAAAAAAAACTAATGAACAAAAAATAAAAGCACCAAACGAATGAAAAGTATCGAAAATAACAAAAAACTAAAGAAGGAATTAAAAAAGAAAAGAAAAGGAAAATGACTAAAAACTAAAGGAAAAGGACAAAAAACTATAGAAAAAAATTACAAAAAAAAAAAAAGAAAAAGAAATAATTGACACTTAACCAGAAAAAAAATAACAAAAAGTGTATAAAACAAAATCACTTAAAACAGATGAAGAAAAAAAAAAAAAAAACGAATGAGAAGTCAAAGTGAAGTTGGTTCGGAAATTTACAGAAGGAACATTGTACACTAATGAAAAGTAGAAAACAAGAAAAAAAAAAAAAAAAAATGAAGTAAGAAGAAGAAAGTTGTAAAGAGGGGACATTTTTGTCCAAAAAATATGTCTAGTAATCTCCTCATTTTGGGGAGAAAATTTTCTGGTGGGCAGGGGGAGAAAGCACTCGGCCCCACCATCTTTTTTTTCCTTTCTCCTTCCAACCAAACACCCTCCAAAAATTTTTTACTAATTATTTTCTCTCATAAAATTTTCATCCTCCCTAAAATCTCTCCAAACAAACACTCTTCAAAAAGTTATTCTTTTAGCTCCAAGAGGTTTCCCTATCTTAGACATTGAAGACCCTTAGAATATGTTCGTTTGGAAGGATTTTTGGGATGATGGGAAATTGAGAAGAGAAAAGTGGAAAGAGAGTATTTTTAGCGGGTGTTTGGTTGGGAGGGTGAGAGGAAACACCTGAGCTCACTAAAATGTTTTCTCCCCAAAATGGGGAGAAAACTGGGAGGTGGTGGATGGGTGGAAAGCTCATTTGCCCATGTGCACTTACATATGGGTTTTGTCCAGTTGCTTTTTTTTTTTTTTTTAATCTTTTGATTTTGATTTTTTTTCCATGCTTTTCTTGTACTTCTCAATAGTGTTTTTTTTTTTTTTTTTTTGCTCATCTTTTTATGGCTTGTGCTATTGAAATAAAAAAAATTGGAATTGTCTATACACAATTTTTTAAATAAAAAATGCGTTACTTTTTTTGTTTTATTTAATTGGGATATAATTGTAAATTTATACCAATTTCATTTTTCTTCTCAACCATACAAATAAGTTTTCTATCCTCCAACCAAACACAAATGGAAGAAAACTAAATTTCTTTTATCTTCCTACTTTTCTATCCTCCCACTTTTCTTTGATGAATTTCCTCCCACTTTTCCACTCCTTGGTTGGAGTGAAAATATGAGGGGGGAAAATAAGAGAAAATTATGTTTTCCCTTATTTGGTTTAGGAGAGAAAACAAAAAGTATAGAAAACAAAGGGAAAATAAATCCATTTGGGCTCACAAATTTTTATCCTCCCGATTTGAAAAGAAAAAAAAGAAGAAAGAGGAGAATAGGAGCTTACTTCTTGAATAACATGCCTCCGCCCCCCCCAAGTTGACGTCTTATATCTATACATGGTCTTTATATAGTTATTTGTTTATGGGAAGTTGTGTGCTGATCCTAATCTTTTTTTTTACGTTTTTTTTTCTTCTTATCCTTTCTTCTTTTTTATTTTTGTTTTTATTTTTATTTCTTTTCTTTTGTGCTTCTCCTTCCTTTTTTCTCAATTGTTTTGATTTTTTTTTTTTGAGAAAAAAGGAAGGAGAAGCACAAAAGAAAAGAAATAAAAATAAAAACAAAAATAAAAAAGAAGAAAGGATAAGAAGAAAGGATAAAAAAAGTTTTGGATTTTTGAACTTCTTATCCTCTTTTTATTTTATTTTCTTAATGAAGTAATCATTCATACATAATTTTTTAATAAAAATATAATGTATTATTTTTTGTTTTACCTAATTTGGACATAATAGTAAATTTATACAAACTCTATTTTCTATCCTCTCATTTTTCTTCTCAATCAAACAAAAGAGTTTTTCTTCTTCCCACTTTTCTACCTTCTCAACCAAACACATATGAGAGAAAACTAAATCTTTTTTATCCTCTCACTTTTCTGTCCCTTCTTCATTTTCTATCATCTCACTTTTCCACTCCTCAAACCAAAAAGACCCTTAGGTCAGTGTCAGAGCAATACCCTCCCATCAACCCTATCTTTCTTGCAAGCATGGAAGACATTCTAGAGCCTATCATCACTTCTTTGGACAAGTGGCCCAATTGGTGGTGATTTTATGCATTAACACTTTTTAATTATTTGGAATTGTAAAAAAATTGGCTAATTGTAGTAGCAATCAGTTATTACTCAAACAAATATTTTATGAGTTTTTTTTTTTTTTTTTGGTGTGTGTGTAAAGATTTATTGTTGGTAGTTTTGCAAACCATCTCACGTTTACACTGTTGAACCATTGTGTTAGGTTTTGTAGACGTGTTGGCAAATCTTATTGTCAAACATTCAAATTTGGATTGTATCAGTAGAATTGTAGTAGGGTTGAGTAAGGAATTTCATTGCAAAGTAGAAATCCTAGACTTGTTTTTTATTGCACCAAAACAAATTTTATACCATAACGAGTTTTAGGTAAAACTTGTTTTGTTGCAAAGCAGACATCCGAGACTTCAAAACGAATATAAATTAGACTCAATTTAGAGCTAAAATGAGTAATATATGACCATTTGAAGTTGGAACAATTATGTTGTCTAGGAGAGCTCTTTCGGCACTTGCTTAACACTCACTCAAGCTGAATTGCGGCCAACGTTAAACCAAAATTTAATTATTGAAAACTTGATGATTTTCTATATACCCTTGTTGCACAGATTGAGAGGAGAGAGACTACTATATCAAGATCACAAGAGTGAACCTTTTTTAGCCTATAAAGAAAATCACTCCTTGAGCTTAATATGAGATTCCTTGAAGCCACAAGTTTGTTACATTCTAGAAAAGTTCCTTGAAGCACTGGAGTTCTGCTGTTGAGGACTAGATTCGTTTGGGCCTTTGGGGAGAAAGTTCATGTAAAGGATTTCCAGAATTTTTTGTGACCATTGTAGTGGGAAGGCAAGCTGGAATTTGTAGTAGGCTACTGTAACTTTTCTTCTATAGTGAATTTTCTATGGAGTTGGATTTTTCCTTTGAACAGATTATTCATTGCTTTTCACTTTATAACCAAACCTGTGCGCCTTTTAACTTCTTTCATTAATATTGCTTTTAGATTTAAGGATAGATTATTGTGGTTGACATAATTGTTTGTGCTATCTGTTGGAATTAACCATAACTTGGATCATTAATTAGCTTCTTACTTGTTTGGGATCAAAATCCAAGATTTTCAATTGGTATCGAGAGAATAGGTACACTTAGTGTGCGTTTGGGATGAGCTGAATTTTTTAGCTTATCTCCACTTTCAGCTTATTTTTTTTACTATTTATAAGTCTCACTGTTCTTTTGGATACTATTCATGGGTTTCACTACACTATTTAGCTTATTTTTTAACATTTTTTTTACACTTTCAGCAAAAAGTTTTCAATTTCAGCTAAATAAACTGTTCCAAACGGATTCTTAGGAAGTGTGATCCTCGACCCTTGTTGTCAATACTCAATACATAAGTCCCAATCTCTTAGTGTTCTAACTTACCTTCATAGAAACTACTTGACCCTTATAGCCTTATTTAGAATTGTTTTCGGTGAGAGTGACCATGATGAATCGTTTTAGGATGATTCCAAATTAAAAACAAACTTACAATTACTCTTTGTAGCCTTGGTTTATTATGCCTGGTTTGAGAGGAATGCTCCTGATTTTGTTAGGTGTGCTAAAAGAGAGGAAGAGTCAATTCATCAGATTAAGGAGCCTGTGAGGCATTGATTGACTGATTTTAAGGTTCCTCATTTTGTTGTTAATGTGTCTCATACTCTTTGCTGCATATGGAGGCAATGTGTCTCATACTCTCAGGGTTCATTTGGATTGAGGGGGAGAAAGGGGGAGTAGAGTAGAATTAACCAAGGTTTTCAGACCCGGACCGTTCATTGAACCGTAAAAGGAAGAGGTTCAAGGTTTTTAAGATCGAACCGAGGTTGAACCGGGGTTGAACCGTGATGACGTCATAATTAATTTAATAATTATTTAAATATAAATAAATATATTAAATTAGTATGAATAGAAAAATTAAATTAAATGACCTAATTAAATATAGAAATCTATCTTTCAAATGTATTTTTTCATATCATAACTATCACAGTTATGTTACAAAACCATGCTTAATTTTTTATGTAACTTTTTTTTTTTTTTTTTTTGAGGGGAACTTAATATGTAACTTAAGTTATTATATCATACCTCTCAGTTAAGTTATGATATTTTTTTTCATTTCAACCCGTTATTATATCTTGGATATTTTTTCCTAATTAGCTCGAATCAAATTGGTTCAACTCACTCAAAAGTTCTCAACATACTTTTAGCAATTTCATATTTTGCACATGTAAGGGAAATGCTTTTTGGGCTCAACAGAGAAACATTGGGCCTTGTGATTTAACTTAAAAGAAAACCGAAGTTGTTGTAATTGTTAGGTTCTTTGGGTCCAATATAAATAGCCCATTAGACATTAGTTGTGAATTGATGTGATGATACACTTGAAGCCTTCATTCTTCTTCAACAGTACACTAACTAGCACAGCACTTGGAGTTGGTTGTTTTGGTGGGCGTACAGACCAATAAACCAAATAAAGAAAAGTAAAATATCAATGCATGTCACATCATTGGGCAACTGAACACATTATCTAATGGCTGAATTTTTTTTTCTTTTATTAAATAATTAAAACCTTTCTTCATTTCCAATGTTAGCACGTGAGAGCCTTTTCATTTCCAATGTTAGCACGCAGGGGACTTGGGAATTCAAAAGGAGTAAAAAGCAAAATTCTGAGGAAACTACTGAGCTCCATCAACGGAAAAAAGAAAGAGACGAAGGAAAAAAAAAAAAAAGAAGAAGAAGCGGTAGCAGAAAATGAAAGCGTGATCCGCGACTGTGTGGAAAACCTGTTAGCTGCTGCTTCAACTAGGCGCAGATCCTGCTTTGTTGTGTTCGTCTTCTTCTTTTTTTTTTTTTTTTTGAGGAACTTTTCTTCTTCTCTGGTTCTATTTTTTTCCTTACAAATCTCTTTGTTCAAGATCTGAAATTACAGATATCCTTCCGATCTTTATTCTTCTTCGTGTTCTTTCATTTTTTCTAGATCTGATCATATCTTCATACCGGTGTATTGGCCAAAATTCACCGGAAAAGCTGAAACAGAAACAAACCGTCCGAACCTCAAAAACCGGTCACGGTTCTCAGAACCATACGGTCCGACCACGGTTCGCACGGCTCCCTGTTTTTTTCTCATGAGCGGTTCTTGAAGCTAAAAAAACCCGCAAAGGTGAAAGGTTTGCGGTTTCTCCGGTCGGACCGTACGGTCCGGTCCGGATTTCAAAACCATGGAATTAACCCAAAATTAGCATATTTTCAGCTAACTCTACTATGCTCCACTCCACTCCCCCTCCCTCCCCCCTCAATCCAAACAGACTTTCAGTCCATGAAAGAATTAGATACTCAACATTCTTTATTGAAATTTTATTGTTTGATTTAATTGGATAGAATATTTTCATTTATGAGCTTGTGAAAATTGGATTCACCAACCTTGTATTGTTAAAATTACACATATTTTTTTACTACAAAATGTACTATTAATTTATATTACCAATAAATTATAAATAATAATTTGATATTTTAAAAACTTATTTACAGTTTTACACCATCTAAATCTCAAGTCTATGTATAGGTATATTTTTATACATGTATACTTATTGTTGAGGGTCATTTTTGTAAAGCCAACCCAACCCAGCAAAGCAGGCAATAAGAGTGGCAGGCATAGAATAAAACTATTAGGCCCAAGCGGCAGGAATAATAGAACACAGGCCCATAACATGAATAAATGGGTCTTGAGGAAGCAAATGGGCCCAAAGGGCCCGGAAAGAGAGAAATGACACCCATGGGCAATGTATGGTATGAAAAAGTGAGAATGGGCCGCGGCAGGCCCAAGGAAATGTAAACAAAGAAAGTAGGGGTTAATGGCAAGCCCATGAACCCCAAGGATGAGAATGAGGAGATTGGGCCGGGGAAGCCCAATCAAGTTAGTAAAAACCCATGGGAACGCAAAGTCAGTAAATGGGCCGAGGAAGCCCAAGGAAAGTAAAAGGGCCGCAGGCCCAAGGGGAAAAAAGAAAGGGACAATGGAGCCCATGAGTAAGAACACCAACAGGCTCTCTTGAGTCACTGGGGGAAGGAATGAAACGGCAAGCTTAAAAGAGGCCTAACAGGAACATATCATCATGGCAGGAAAAGCCAAGTAATGAAACAAGACATAAGCATAAACCGAGAAATGGGCCAAGAGAGATGTGAAACCCAGTATTAAGAAAAGCCCAATCCCAAAGGGAAGCAGTGAAAGTACATAACGGCCCACATGAAAGAACGAAGAAGTATGGCAGACGAATGCAAACAAAGCTCCAGATCACAGCAAACACATGAGCCGTAGGCAGACTTTGAACGTACATAACAGGGAAGCATGCGCAAGGCCAGGTGTCACCAGCCTGTACCCAGCCAATATGAGTCGTGGTGGGACCATAGGTCAGTGGTAAGAGGTAAGGGGGGGTGTAGTTTGGTGGTGGGGAGGGGGGAAAAGATTTATTTTACGTTTCCTGTCCAAACCCTTTTTGGGAAGTACGTCCTGCTGGAATGACAGACCGCCCAAAAGAGGTAAGGTTGGGTGCATGCCATAGGAAGAGAGAGAGAGCATTTAAGCCATGGCAGAAGACAGTGCCACGGCGGACAGAAACAACGCAAACCTGTTTTTGTCTGGCGAGGGTAAGCAATGTACAGACGGTGGTCGGCAAGCATGCCCAGACCAAACAAAGGCCGTTAGAGGGTGAAATGGTAAAAAAAACAATCACGGCAGGTCCTATAAAAGGATCCTTGCCGTGCCCTGTAGAGGGGACCGAAAAACAGAGGAAGAGAAAACATAGAAAGAAAACTAAAAAGAAAAAGAAAAGAAAAGAAGGAAATATAAGAAAACAAATAGTGAGGATAATGGGCATGCACCAATAGATCTTTTCTCTTCTCTCCCCCTCAAAATCCCACTCTCTAAGGAACAATCAAGTAGTAAGAACTTTCTTCAGGCATTTATCACTTAGGTCCGATTCCCTCAAAGTCATTAATCCCCACAGTAGGATATTCTCCGGGAAGGTTAGTTTCATTGAGAGGAAGCGTTCTTCCTCTTTGATTTTTTTGCCATTACAGACTCGGTTTTGGCTTGATGTTTATTTTTTGATTAACTTCCATCATCGTTCAATTAATTGTTCTTTCATATAAAAGCCATTATTATCATTACCATTATTACTACTGTGATATTCGGTCTTTATTATTAACAAAAGCTACTGCACTCTGTTTTCTTTTATTGTCATTATATCTGCCTACCGTAATCTTGTTGTAATAGCTCTGCTTGCCGTAAGGGTGTTCCTGGCAGATAAGGCTAAGTTTGTGCATAAGCCGGTCCAAAGTGAGTTACAGTTGGGCCGGTCTCAACTTTCCTACTCAAAAACACATTCGGGCCCATCACCGCAGGAGATAACCCAACCCAATCACAAAAAGGCCCCTACACTTATAAATATATAATATTATGTTACTTAAATCAAGCCTTAATTCACAAACTTATTCATGAACACATTATTATGTTTAAACTCAATTTGTTTTATAGGTGAGCCTAAACATAGGTTTGAGATTGGTTAATTTGCTAAATAAACGAACATAAACAAGTTTTTTTCGTAAAGCCAAGCTAAGTTGTTTATAAATTGCTTGTTCCACATATATATGAAAATGAAAAACTTTTATGCAAAATGAAACATTAAACATAAATTTTAGGGTAAAATATTATTTTGGTCCCTAAACTTTACCAAAAATTTGTTTTTTGTCCCTAAACATTTAAAAATTCTTTTTTCATCTTTAAACTTTGGAAAGAGTTTATATATATATATATATATATAATAGTTTAGAGACAAAAATAGGGATAAAAAAAAGAACTTTTTTTTCAATATTTTAGGATGAAAAACAATTTTTTGATAAATTTAAGGATTGAAAGAAAAACATTTTCAATAGTTTAAGAAGTAAAAATAAAATTTTTTTTCAATAGTTTAGGAGCGAAAATAATGTGTTTAAAGTTTAGGGATGAAAAAAAAATTGATAGAATTTAAGGACCAAAATAGTATTTTAGTCTAAAATTTATTTTGGAGTTGAATAATTATTTGGGAATTTTATTGGAAAGGCAAGGACTAGGATACTTTGGGCCTAATGGGTTTAACCCAAGACTCTAGGTTTGAGTCAACCCATTATATTCGGGTCTCAATCAAACCGTTTCACAATTGAAGTCTAACATTTGAAAAACAAAACAAAAACTTTTTTGAGAACAACTTTTTCCGCTTAGGAAAGGTCTTAATATCTATTAATATTTTCCTAAACTGAATTGGGGTGGAAAGGGTTCTTGATATGTATTTATTTAATTGTTTTAAAAAAAAAAAAAAAAAGTATCTATTTAATTAAGCAGTCGTTTATGCATCCGAGTTTGATGCACAACAAACGTGCCTATTCCTTCCGATATCTTCTCTCTTTCATACACTCCACAATCTCATTCCACTCCATGACTTATGCTCACCAAGAAGACGATAGCAACACTCGTTGTTTCTTAGCTCATACAAGGGGAGAGGAGGCTAAGGTGGGTTCAAAACTCATTAACTACAATAAATAAATATAAGTTCATACTAATGAAACAGAGTTATGGTAAGATTCTAATTTTCCTTTCCCTTCTTTCTGATCAAATATAGTGCCCGTAATTGTAAATATGTGCAAGTTTATGTTATATTTATTTGTATTTGGCACCATTGAGTTTTAGCTCAACTGGCATCACTTCCGCTTGTAAAAATATTGTAAAATAGTTTGTGTTTGTAACATTACTCTTTATTTTATTGAAAATTACAAGATCCCCTGATTACGGCTATAATTCTTCTGTCTTCAGGCGACCGGCTTTTGTGCTTTGCAGAAATAAAGTATTTGCAAAGATTATTGACGGGAAATTATTACTCTTGCCACCTTATCTACTTTAGTGGTATGTCGCAAATGTTGCTCTTAAAGACTAAAGTGGCTCTTGTATATTCATGTATGAGACAGTTTTTATCAAAAAAAAAAAAAAAAAAAAAGGTAAAAGAAAAAAAAGATACACACACATTTGAGACATGCTTTCTTCTACATATTGAAGTTCTCAACAATCAAGCATATGCATGCAAAGCAGTTTGATATAACATAGTGACATGTTTTCTTTACAAATTTAGCCATTCTCAGAGCATTAGTATCTGGAGTTTAAACACTGGGTATGCTAAATTTTAGTATCTAACCATTAAAATGATGCATTACCTAGACTCGTAAACGTAAATTTTTTTACAAGTTTACTACAGTGGTCTAAGAGTATTCACAGCAGTGGGGGCAAAATTTTAGCTATTTAGCTATACCAAAAATCACTTTATCTATTATACCTACATACGTGCTGCAGCAGTGGATCTATTTTAGCTTCTAACACAATAAAATAATATAAACATTACAATAAAATAATAAAACTACTCTAATAAAATAATATATCACACTCCCAAAAAAAATCAACAGCACCACCCACAACCCATTCTACCATCAGCCACACCCACAGCCACAGTCACAACCACCATCACTACCACCCCCACCACCACCACCACCACCACCGGCAGTCCACAGCAGACAGGAGAAAAAAAAAAAAAAAAAAAAAAACCCCACCAAGAGCAAGCACTCCGATCACCAACACAACACAGCACAATCATCCACCACCACCAGTCCACAGCAGAAAAAAAAAAAAAAAAAAAAAAAAAAAAAAAAAAAAAAAAAAAAAAAAAAAAAACCTAATCACAGCAAAGAGAAAAGAGAGATGGGTGCGGCAACGATGGCTTGCGGGAGCTGGGTTGGTCGAGAGAGGTGAGAGTGATTGAGTGAGTGGGTCGGCGAGCTTGGTTGGGCGATGGGGCACGGATTGGGCAATGAGGCTTGGGGTGGGTCCGCGAGCTTGGTTGGTGGAACAGATCGGCGATGAGGAATGGCCGGTGAGTGGCCGGCAAGCTGAGGAAGTGGCTGGCGAGCTGAGGGATGAGGGAGTGGCCGGCTTGCTAGAGAGAAAAAAGTTAAGGAAGAAGAAGAAAGAGAGAAGCCGGAGAGATGGAGAATGGGAAAAGATTATTTAATGAAAGATGAAAGAGAAATGTAATAAAAAAATAATTTTTTTTTTTAGCTGTGAGCTACAGTACACATCTAAACATAGATGTGTACTGTAGCTGTGGAGCTAAATCTTTTAGATTTAACTCCACTGCTGCATGATGTTTTTTGTGATTTTGAGCTAAAAATATAGCATTATACCTGTATAGCACCACTGCTATGAGTGCCCTTTCATTTAGAAGTTGCTGTAGACTATTGTGTTTAGTTTTTTAATCTCGTTCATTCTCTCTCTCCTTTGTGTCAACCTCCTTTTCTTTTTCACTCTCTTTCCTAATCTCAGTATCTTGTCTCCCTCTCACCCTCTCTTTGTCTTGCTCTCGTCTCCCACTCTCTCTCTTTATGCTGGTGGTTGGGCCTCCACGCCGATAAGAAACAGATGTCGTGGGTTGCGGTCTAGGCCGTGAGTCGAATCTGGTGGTGATGGAGCTGGGCCGTGAGTCGAATTTGGTGGGTCAAGTGATGGGTTTGGATCGGTGGATCGCTGTGTGGGTCATGGGTCAGGTGGTGGCGTGCGTTTGGATCGGTGGGCTGTGTGGGTTGTGGGTTAGGTGGTGGGTTTGGAGTTGTGGGTCAGGTGGGTCGTGTTGTGGAGATTGGTGGGTTTCTCTTGGTTATTTGATGGTGGTTCTTCTGGTTTGGGTTCTTTGTGTGTGGCTTCGTTGGTGGCTCCATTGGTGGTTTTTTAAAATGGGTTTGCTGGGATATGTGGGGTTTTGGTTTGGTTTGGTTTGAACGGATGGTTTGATGGTTTTGTTTGATGTGGTTTTGGTTTTGGTTTTGGTTTGATGATCCGGACGGTGGTGATGGGATATGTGGGGGTGGCAGTGTATTGTTATGGTTGTTTGGTGGTTTTTTTTAATAGGAAAAAATATCTATACTATTATTTAAAGAGCTGTGCACTTGTTTGGACCAGATTTTCTTTTTGTTCCAAAATATCCCTACAGCCTATGTTCAAGTAAGGGCAAAACTTGATAAAAATGCTTTTTTAACTTCTACGTAAAACACTATCTACAAAATAGGAACATACTCGCAGTACACTCACGTTGGTTTTCAAACTCAAATTGCTTCTTTTTCAGTTCTCCAATTCTCTTAATTCTGTCTTTTCAAACTCCTTTCACCCACCTCTTTGCTTCAGATTTCACTACAAACAACAACAACAGTAGATAGATTTGAAGTAACCTCTTTCTTAGATCAAATTTCAGTCCTTGCTCTCCCTCTAATCTCTATTTGGCCATGTTTTGCTTATTGTTATTTCGAAACTTATTAGATATTTTTTAATCTATTGTTTTACATGCCTTTTGGTCTAGGAGGGGCCGCAATTTAGGGTCCGTTTGGATACAGTTTATTGTTACTGAAAGTTGCTGAAAACTGATTGTTGCTGAAAACACTGTAGCAAAATAATTTTTAAATGAATAAATAGTACCGTGAGACCCATTTTTAATATTTTTTAATCATAAACAGTACATAAACAGTGCGTGAACTGTGCACGCACTGTTTATAAACAGTAATTTTTGTCTCTAAAAGCAGAAACAAAGTGCAGGAAAGAAAAATTAAAAAAAAAAAAAAACGCAGTTGCAAAACACAACGCAACAAAACTCACAATCCAAACACATACTTTGGGTTTGGATAGCACAACTTTCCGCGTTGCGTTTTCTGCCTTTCTCTTTCTTTTTCTTTTTCTTTTTTTTTTTTTTTTTTTTTTTTTTTTTTTGTTTGCACTTGTTTCCGCTTTTAAAGACAAAATTCACTGTTTATGAACAGTACTAGTCCTGTTCACGCACTGTAGCACACTGTTCATAGCACTGTTCACACACTAAAAAAATATTAAAAATGAGTCTCACGGTACTATTTATACATTTAAAAATTATTTTGCTACAGTATTTTCAGTTTTCAGCAACTTTCAGCAACAATAAGTTATATCCAAACGGACCCTTAAAATTGAAAAATTGTAGGTTATGTGTTCATAAGGCTTTCAACCACGGGTTTCTATGTTGCCAAATTAATTGAGACTTTAATTCTTGCGATTGTGTTGTGTCGGTGGTTTTTTTATATTTTATTTCCCTTATTATGCATTTCTGACTTACTTTTGTGCACTTCTGTTTTCCTCCTTTTTGTTGTTGTTGGAGTTTGGCTGCCAAATTGTTGATGCATAACTTAACCTTCATGGTGATCATCGAATGTATGTTTGGTGCCGAGGTAAGAAAGATCATGATCATGCTACCGTATTTTTTTTATTTATTAAAGCTCAAAACAAAGAATTACCGTACTGTTGTGTAGGCAGAGGAGATCAGCGTGAGAAGTAGAGAGAGTAAACTGATTTTGGGTGCAAAGTATTTTCTCAAAAGACACGTTCCAGGTTAGTTTGACTCTAAAGCTAGCGTTTATCACCTTGGCTTAAATCAGGGGCGGCTCCAAGATTTTTGTCCAGGGGGGTCAATAAGAAACATAAATTATATAAAATCTAAAACAAAAGAAACTTGAATATATTAATATCACCAAAAAAAAAAAATTCTACAATTGTCTTCTACGAGGTTTCATATTTTGAAACCGTTGCATGATAGATTCATTATTAACTATATTCCAACCAACTTTCATACTCTTTAAACCATTTAGGATTAAATCGACGCGTAAGTCCACCAATTTTTGTTTGAGGGAAATCGTGTTTATAAGGTTGACATGGTTTTTTTTGCAAATAATATCTTTTTATTTCATCTCGATCATTAGGATGATAAAATGAAATCTTTTTTCGTAATCCAGGGTTCGAAGGAAGATTGTTTACATCAACACGACCATACTTAGAAGATGAATCTTGAGTAAAATGGTAGAAGATGAATCTTGCAGCATACGGGGTTTCCTTATTACAAATTTATCCATAGTACTAGCAAAAGAACAAAAAATAAACTATAAGTTCATTTGACATTTTTTTTTTCTAATACAATAAATATATTAATTATTGTTATTAAGTGATTTTTTTGCAATTCTTTAATTTATAAGTTTACAATTCTTTAAATATTTTATATTTTTATTGCCTTTAATGTTAATGTAAATGTATTGACTAAGTCACATAGCTAACAACCACACACAAATCCTAAGTCAAATTCAACAAAATTAAAAAACTACTCACAAGTTACAAATTAGTCAAATAGACAAAGTAATAAGTCGTGACTCAACTTTATATCAAAACACTTATTAGTCACTTACAGCAAGTTAGCAACTCTGCAACACCCAACAGTAAAGAAACTTTACTCAAGTACTCAGCAACAATAAAACACTAAACTAATAAAAGTAATAAGTTATGTAAGTCTATGACTCTATAACCCATTAACCCCCAAAGGCCCACGCATAGTCAGACACGGTCAAACTTTACTTTAGAGACTTAAAACCCAAGTTGAGTCACTCAGCAACAAACATCAAAAGTTCAGAACACACGCCACAGCTCCCACACACACAGTCCAAGATTCAAAAACTCAACAAAAAAATATCAAAAGATAGGTAACTCCACACATACATATGGTGATTCACTCACAGTGAAAGAAAGAGAGAGCTGAAAACCAGATCAAGTGGCGGCAGAAGGGCCTTCCAAGCGGCGGCAGCGGCGGCAGATTAGGGATAGTCAGGGCCTTAGGCAGCGGCAAATTTGTGTGTGTGTGATGCAGAGGCAACCTTTTTCCTTTGGGTTTGAAGAGTAAAGAAGAATAATGAGAAATTTTGGAGGTTGGGCAGCAATAAATTCATAGG
Organism: Quercus glauca; assembly: GCA_023736055.1. Taxonomy (NCBI): domain Eukaryota; kingdom Viridiplantae; phylum Streptophyta; class Magnoliopsida; order Fagales; family Fagaceae; genus Quercus; species Quercus glauca. The sequence goes on along the minus strand of CM043322.1, from coordinate 11,804,693 downwards.
TTTTGTTTGACCCTTTTTATTTATTTATGATTTCTCAAATTTTGATTAATGGGCTTTTTATTTCTGAGATTAAAGACCAAAATTTTTATTTGGACTTATTTTTTTTCGGGAGTTTAAGTTGGGCTTTAAAAAATAAAGGAGTAAGGTTCATGGGGGAGGGGGTGCAAATTTGTATTTGCAGGGGGTTCAAAATAATTTTTTTAAAAAATATTATATATATATATATATATATAAAATTTTCAGGTCAGGGGGTTCATTTGAACCCCCTGACTATAACGTGCCACCGCCCCTGGCTTAAATTGTTATGGTTTCAGGGACGGACCCACGTGAAAGGCAAAGGGGGCCCGGGGCCCCCCTGGGCCCAAAATTTTTTTATTTAATATGTAAAATTAAAAAAAAAAAGGCTTGGGCCTCCTTAGTCTTTAGCTTGGGTCCCCCTTGGTTTTTAGCTCAGGCCCCCCTCACCTCAATCATACCTATCCCAGCCGGCCAACCCAGGTTCAAAAGCCTATGAAAACCTTAAAAAATATATATATATATATATATATGTTAAAAAAAAAAAAAACCCAGCAAACTGCAGTCAGTAAGACCCCAAAATCAAACGGAAAAGCCAGAATTGAAGGAAAAAAAGAAAAAATTTCATGCAGCTTGAAAAAAATTTCACTTATGGATGCGAATTTGAAAAAAAAAAAATTCGCTCATCTCCGGCCTCCCCTAGCTTGAAATCCTGGGTCCGTCCCTGTATGGTTTGGAAGTCTGATTTTTAACACATAATCTGATATTTGCATCAACGTTTTTTTTTTTCTTTTTTTTTTAGGGTGGTGAGTCCAACGTTGGTTTCTTATTTTCTTGCAACTTCAAGCAAAAAAAACACCCATCAACGTTGGTTTCCTATTTTTTTTGCAACTTCAAGCAAAAAAAAAAAAAAAAAAAAAATCCCTATGTTTTAGGTATTTTATTAATATGCCAGTTTTATGTTTAAATTTAAAAAAAAAAAAAAAAAATTTATTTTAAGTATTTTTATTCCTAAAATTTTGCCTATTATTTAGATTAACACATAATCTGATATTTGCATCAACGTTTTTTTTTTTTTTTTTTTTTTTTTTTTTGAGGATCGTGAGTCCTTTAACGTCGGTTTCCTATTTTTTTGCAACTTCAAGCAAAAAAAAATTCATGAACGTTGGTTTCCTTTTTTTTTTTTTGCAACTTCAAGCAACAATAAAAAATAAAAATCCCTATGTTTTAGGTATTTTAATAATATGCCAGTTTTACGTTTAATTTTTTTTTAAAAAAATTGTTTTAAGTATTTTTATTCCTAAAATTTTGCCTATTACTTATATTATCAGATTATGTGTTAATTTTCTTCTCCATGTGTTGTTTTATCTCCAACAAAAACTTATTATTTTATCATGAATTAGATTGTAAAAGGACTACACTTTGTTGTCATTATCCTTTCCATATCATTATCTTATCTTATCTTTTTTTATTTATTTTTTTATTTGGTCAGTTTGACGGGTGTTTAAGTATTTTCTCTAATTAATGACTATTTTTTAAAGAATAGGAATGATATATATTGATTCATTTTTTTTTCTTTTTTTTTTTTTTGTGGTTATCGGATTTGACTCATTATTTTAGTGTATATGTTCTAAGTAGTGCCATCTCTTCCTCTTATTATTTTTGTTTGTTGTTTTTCTTACATTTAAGCCTTACTCTCTATTTTTTTTGTATTTTTTTTAGGGTGACATGTCAACGATTTGGTTAGATGGCATAGCAGACACATTGGATGAATTCGAGTGAGCGAAGTGGTAGTCAATCTATCAAGTAGTTATTAAAAAACATTTTTTGTAATATGAATATTGTACCTTATGAAATTTAATATTGTCCTTTTTTGTGCCTTCCATTGCACATTTGATGACTTTGTAAGCAATTGTCATATACGCAAATTTGCCAAAGCAAGAATGATACTGGAGAACTTATCTTTAAAGATAAAATTTTGAAATTGTGGTGAAAATTGCTTCTAAATAATAGACTAACTGTTAGGGGTAAAAACCTACACCCTTAAATATATCTTATATTTGATAGTTTAAAATGTTACTTCATTTTAAATTTTAAAATTTTAAAAATTGGTAAAATTTAATCTGATCCAAAATAACTTACCAAAAGACAAAAAGACTCCAAACAAACCATGTCTTTTGAATTTGCATCAAGTGTTACGTATACTCAATTAAGATATTTGCATCAACGTTTTGTTTTGTTTTTTGTTGTTTTTTTTTTTTTTTTGAGGGTGGTGAGTCCTTTAACGTTGGTTTCCTATTTTTTTGCAACTTCAAGCAAAAAAAAATCCATCAACGTTGGTTTCCTATTTTTTGGCAACTTCTAGCAAAAAAAAAAAACACCCATCAACGTTGGTTTCCTATTTTTTGGCAACTTCAAGCAAAAAAAAAAAAAAACACCCATCAACGTTGGTTTCCTATTTTTTGGCAACTTCAAGCAAAAAAAAAACACCCATCAACGTTGGTTTCCTATTTTTTTGCAACTTCACGCAAAAAAAAAAAAAAAAAAAAATCCCTATGTTTTAAGTATTTTAATAATATGCCAGTTTTACGTTTGAATTTTTTTTTTTTTTTAAATTGTTTTATATAAGTATTTTTATTCCTAAAATTTTGCCTATTATTTAGATACTAAAGCAAGAATGATACTGGAGATCTTATCTTTAAAGATAAAATTTTAAAATTGTGCTGAAAATTGCTTCTAAATAAATTATAGACTAACTTTTTGGGGTAAAAAGTTACACCTTTTTTTTTTTTTTTGAGGTATCTTATATTTGATAGTTTAAAATGTTACTTCATTTTAAATTTTAAAATTTTAAAAATTGGTAAAATTTAATATGATCCAAAATAACTTACCAAAAAACAAAAAGACTCCAAACAAACCATGCCTTTTGAATTTGCATCAACTGTTACGTGTTCTCATTTAATAAATTTGCATCAATGGTTTTTTTTTTTTTTTTTTTTTTTTTTTTTTTTTGAGGGTGGTGAGTCCTTCAACATTGGTTTCCTATTTTTTTACAACTTCAAGCAAAAAAAAAAAAAAAAAAAAAATCATGATGTCTTAGGTATTTTAATAATATGCCAGCACTGTTTTACATTTAATTTTTTTTTAAATGTTTTAAGTATTTTTATTCCTAAAATTTTGCCTATTATTTAGATATACTTAGAAGTAATTTTTTCCATGATTTTATACTTATATATTTAAAGAGAAGAGGAAAAAACAAAAACCACGTTTTATAGATTTTCAACCAATTAATAACATGAAGCCTTTTCTATTCAAAAAAATAAAAAATAAAAAATTAATTATCCTTCAATAGTTGAGGGAGGGAAATTTCAACCAATTCAGCTATTATTTAAAAAAAAAAACATTTTATTACGGCTAAAATATTGTGTTTACATATTTTTAGTGTCAGACCATCGCAACTCAAAAATAAGGGTGCAATATTTTTTTGCAAAACTTTTATATAGCAAATTTGACTACAAAATTTTAACATAGCACATGCTTCCACTAAATATTACGCTAAATAATTATTGCGCTAAATATGTATATATGTGCAACTAACACGATTATTTTTTTGTCTATTTTAATGCAGAAATGAGTTTGGAAAATACACCTGTGACTCATACCAATGATGTAGAACGTTGTTGAGAACTACAGAGATATTATGATCGACGTAGTAGACAAATAGAAGACAATGAAAGCAGACAAATTCGATTGGCAAGACATCATGCCAGTTATGCAAGACGAAGACAACAAACTTTGGGTGGTGATATTACTTTAGTGGGAAGTCCAGCAAATTTAAATGAAGACGTTGTGCATTCTAATTCAACATCATCATGTGTATCACTAATACCACCTAATCACGAGGCTACACCAAGTTGTCGTCTTACGCATATCCGTAACTTGGCGCGAAATATGCCAGTTGAGCGAAATGCTATGCAAGAAACTAATGGTGAGATCATAATTTTGTGCCTTTTAAAAAATATTCATTGGTTGGACTATGATTATTTTGGGGAAAAAAATAAATTAAGGCATGTTCGTTTTATGTCAATATCAAGAACAATGCTAACTTAATGTTTATAATAACTTTAGGTTTACCTCCAATATATCCAACTATAATGCCAAATGATTTTGAGGCTGGACCAAGTCATATAAATTCTGATGTTAATGATGGTAAGTTTTATGTCAAATATTTATAAACTTTGCACCATTATAATTTTTTTTTTTTTTAAATTAGCGCTTTCTATAATTACATTGCAGGTGTAGAAAGAACTGAAGAAGTTGAAAATATATATGATCAAAATCACGGGGATGGCTACAGAGAACAAGGTTTGTTACTCAATGTCACCATTTTAATTTCAATTTACATGTTTATCATTATCAATTTTATTATTTGTTAACAAGTTGCATATTCGAAACATTATTAATATTTTGCTTATTTCACAACATAATATTTGATACAATTTTAATATTTTCTTTCACAATTATCATTACACTTTTTATCACTAATTTTTTGCTCAAAATAAAAATTAGGTGTTGACAACACATTTGATGGTACTGCACATATAATAAATTGTATGCGAGGCAGATACAATTGTGCAAATGATTTTAAAGAAGGTATAGAGACCATTAGGTACCAACTACCACAACCAAAGACATGTTGCTTTTGTAATGCCCGTTTGTTCCATCGAGAGACATCCTCGATGTGTTGCAAGGATGGAAAAATATCCTTACCCAACATACCAATTTGTCCTGAATTTAGGGAGCTCATTTGTGAGCAAACACCACAGGGCAGATGTTTCAAGCAATATATATGGTTTTACAACAACATGTTTGCATTTACCTCAATGGGTGTGCACGTGGATGAAAGCATGGCCTTCAATAGTTGAGGAATATATACATTTCGTGCCCAAGGTGCCATCTATCATAGAATTGGTAGTCTTTTACCACATACACCTCTAAGTGTGCGACATCTACAATTGTATATCTATGACACCGATCTTGAAATACAACGCAGACTGTCTCAATCTGTAGAAGCTCATGAAGATATTGTGCGACTTATTCAAAGGATCTTGGACATGCATAACCTATTTGTGGAGAAATTTCGTCAACTATCTCGAAGTCCAAATTTACATCAATGTAAACTCCTCATTAAAGAACAACCTCTAAATCAACCTCAATATTGCCTTCCTAGTGCTTCCCAAGTGACAGCTATTATTGTAGGAGGAGAAGAAGCTAGTCATTTAAGTGGCAGAGAAATTTTGGTTCAAACGTTTGGTGGTAATTTGATCAATGTTCAAGATACAGCAGGATATTATGATCCATTGCAGTACCTAATACTTTTCCCATTTGGAACATATGGGTGGGATATCAACACACGCGACGCTAATAGAAATAAAGTGTCATGTCGTGATTATTATGCATACATCTTTCAGGTAACAGTTTTATTATTTTCAAATTTTTTACTTCAAAATGCAGCTTATACTATAAAATAACTAAACCTACATCTATTTTTACTAATGTCCAAGATTCATGACGATGCTCTATCAATGATTTGGTATGGAGGACGCCTTTCACAACAATATGTTATTGATAATTATGTAAAAATTAAAACACACAAGCTTAGGTGGTTTGAGCACAATCAAGATTCTATTAGGGCAGATTTGTACCAAGGCCTACAAGATGCTTTCCATGAAGGAGAGAGTGATACTGGTAATGTAAACTTTACACTTGAAATTTACATTACTTTATTAATGGCAAATTGGTATCAATATTTCTTAATGACCCAACTTTTTCATCTTATATTTAGGAAATATTGGACATAAAACCATTATACCTTTATCATTTGTGGGAAGTCCGCGCGATATAATCCAACGATTTCAAGATGCAATGTCATTGGTTCAAAAGTTTGGGAAGCCAGATTTATTCATTATAATGACGTGTAATCCAGGATGGGAAGAAATCCAAAATGAGCTTTTACCCACACAAACCACACAAGATCGTCCAGACTTGCTTGCAAGAGTTTTTAAATTGAAATTTGAAGAATTGAAAGATGATATTGTGGTTGAGGGGGTTCTCGGAAGAGTTATTGTATATGTGCAGGTCTTTGAGTTCTAAAAAAGGGGTTTACCACATGCACACATGCTTATAATTTTCGATGAAGATGATAAATTGCATAATCCAGAGGATTACGATCGAGTTGTTAAAGCAGAAATACCATGTAAGGAGGAACAACCTCAGTTACATAAAGCTGTACTGAAGCATATGATACATGGTCCTTGCGGAGTACAAAATCCAAGATCACCGTGCATGAAAAATGGGCGATGTAAAAAAGGATACCCAAAGCCTTTCTCGCCAGAAACCTACCAAGGCAATGACTCATATCCTGTTTACAAACAATATGATACTAATAATCCTGTGCCATTGAATGATCATAGCAGGATTATGGTAGACAACACTTGGGTTGTTCCATATAATCTTTGGCTACTGCTGAAATATAATTGCCATTTTAATGTTGAAATATGTTGCAGTATCAAGAGTGTAAAATACTTATATAAATATGTGTATAAAGGCCCAGATCGTGTCTCTATGGAAGTTAGACCATGCCCAAATTATGATGAGGTCCAACAGTACATTGATGCAAGATGGGTATGTGCTCTGGAGGCATGTTGGAAGATATTTGATTTTCCTATGTATCGAATATACCCTGCTGTTTTCCGTTTGCAAATTCATCTTCTAGATAGACAACATGTACGCTTTAGACCACATGAACCTATTGCTAATGTTTTGGAGCGAAGTAAAAAGACAATGCTCACTGAATTTTTTTATATGAATATGATTGATCATAATGCACGAAATTATCTATATAGAGAGTTTCCTGAGCATTATTGTTGAGATTATAAAAACAAAACATGGACACGAAGAAGATCTTATAAAAAAGTAGTGGGCAGAGTATATACTGTTTCACCATTTGATGGAGAGAAGTTCAATCTGCGTGTTCTTCTTAATCATGTTAAGGGACCAACAGGATTTGACGATTTATTAACTGTCAATGGGATAACCTATCCAACTTTTAAGCAAGCAGCTGAACAAAGGGGTTTACTAGAGAATGATAATTGCATACGACAGTGTCTGCTTGAAGCAAGAGACATTCGAATGCCGTCAGCTTTAAGAAAATTGTTTGTAACAATATTGGTATTTTGTCTACCAACTGGAGTAAGAGAATTGTGGAATGAGTTCTACCCATATATGGCAGAAGATTACCCATCAACATCTGTTACAACAGAGACACGTCGTACAAATAAACTTCTCAATGATTTAGAGGCGTTGCTCTTGCAACATGGAATGCACATCACAGAGTATAATTTGCTGATTTCAACTAGAGAGATAATGATTCACCTGTACCAAGACTCATACAAGATGAGCTAACTGTTCCTAATGTAGATGAAGAACTTGCTTTAATTGAGAAGTTGAATAATGACCAGAGAGTTGCATATGAGACAATCATGACAGTTATTGATCGTAAGGAAAGCATGATATTCTTTGTCGATGGGCCAGGAGGAACTGGGAAAACATTTTTGTATTGCACAATATTGGCAACCTTGAGAAAAGCCGGTCGCATTGCAATTGCCACAACTACATCTGGCATAGCTGCAACATTACTCCCTGGTGGAAGAACAATGCATTCCAAGTTTAAGATTCCTTTAACTCCCGATGCTTCATCTACTTGCTCAATAAGTAAACAATCAGACTTAGCTGAACTTATTAGACGTGCCACCATAATTATTTAGGATGAAGCCCCAATGGTAAATTGATGTGCACTTGAATCTTTAGATAGAACATTTAAAGATATTATGGAAGAAAATTTACCTTTTGGTGGGAAGGTGCTAATTTTGGGGGGAGATTTTTGTCAAGTACTTCCAGTTGTTCCAAAAAGTACAAAGGCAGAAATGATTGATGCATGCATAGTCAAGTCCCCATTGTGGAAAGACGTCAAAGTGTTACATTTGAAGCAAAATATGAGGTCTGTCAACGATGAAGAGTTTGCTAAGTATATACAACACATTGGTGATGGGAATGAATCATTTATAATGGATGATTTGATTAAACTACCCCCTTCAATGGCAATGCAATGGGAGGGTCAGCATTCTATATACAACTTGATTGATCAAGTTTTCCCAAGTTTGCAAGAACATGCCAATGATGCAAGGTATATGGTTGATAGGGCTTTGCTAACACCTATAAATGATGATGTTGAACAGCTTAATGCAAAGATAATTTCTCAGTTTCCAGGAGATGAGTTTACGTTACATTCTTTTGATGAGGTTGAAGGAGATACGCAACATCTATATCAACAAGAATTCCTAAATTCTATATCTCTAAGGGGTTTACCACCACATATATTAAGGTTGAAAAAGGGTGCTCCAATTATGTTGTTGCGCAATATAGATCCAAAAGCCAGATTATGTAATGGTACAAGATTGATATGCCGTGGATGTTTTAACAACGTAATTGACGCTGAAATTTTGACTGGACAATATGTGGGTACACACGTTTTTTTCCCAAGAATCCCTTTGAAGACAACAGAAAATGTACACCTGCCATTTGTAATGATCAGATGACAATTTCCTGTACATTTGAGCTTTGCACTTACAATAAACAAAGCGCAAGGTCAGACAATTCCAACTGTTGGAATTTATCTTCCTGATCATGTTTTTAGTCATGGCCAATTATATGTCGCGTTGTCAAGGGGAGTCTCCCAATCCACCACAAAACTATTGGTGCAAAAAGGAAGAATACCTGAGGAGGAAGGTGTTCACACAAGAAATATTGTGTATAAAGATGTTTTTTTCCCTTCATCATAGGTATTAATTAACAATTGAAAAGAACTGTCTTACATATAGATTTATTTTAATAATTTACAAATTTTAATGGTTGTGCAGTCTACGTTTTAATATTTTAAATCTTGATATTTTTTATGTATTCAATTAATTGGTAACAGGAAGGATGCCCAACTCAAATGTGAGGATCGAGTCCACTATGCTAAATAATGGAGTGCATTCTGTTCCTATTGCTTATTGGGAGAATTGGAAGGATGATCATTCAATATTAAACATGAAGGCCATGATAACAAGGTATATTTTTTTTTAATGATATCTTTAATCAGCATCCCTTTCTATTATTTTATCAAAGTTATTATTAAAAAAGTCATGCTGCGTATGGGTTAGGTTCGAAAATTGGAAATTTATTCACCTGGTTGGGGATTCACTATTCGAGCTGAAAAGAAAGAGCTTTGGAAAGAAGTGAAACGAGTTTTAGAGTCACAAGAATTGGAAAGGTATGTTACGATATTTTTTAAAATAGGAAAATAACTAAGTGATAGTCTTAATATACAAACAATTTTTTTTCTTCATTTTGAAGTTCCAAGAACAAAGACAAACAACAAATCAATGTCAAGAGCAATTAGGTTTCCAACATCCATAAGAATAAAGAAAAAGGAAAAATGAAGGACGAAGTGATCTCTAACACTCATGCCAACAGAGACAAACAGAGAATTAAAATCAAGGACAATGTGGTTTCCAACATCCATGAGAAAAAAAAGAAACGAACAAAAAAAACTAAGGACGATGCAATTTTCAACATCCAAAACAGTAAAGACAAACAGAAAATGAGAGTGAAGGACGATGCAATAATAAAGCAGGTACAAATCATTACAACATCTACTTTTTTAAATAAAAAAAATACTTAATTACATAGTTTGGATATAAATTTTTTTTATTTTAAATTTTGGTAATTAAATGATAGTTCTTCAAGTCCCAAGCTGAAGTAGACCATTTCACGTACATGGAGCTATGCAATATCATCACAAGGTCAGTTTAAATATTCATTTCACAAGTTTATGCTTGATGTTTATTGTACTTATCATTATTGTGTACGTTTTAAAGTCTCTATTAATAACACAGACACACACATTTTGTTTCATAGGTTCATGGCAAATGCTGCTGGAAAGCAATTAGAATGTGGAACAAATAACATTGCTCCACCAACTTCTCCACCGTAGCCGGCATAATATTAATAAGTTCACATATTCTATGTTTCAGATGTAGTGACTTATTTTATAGTTTTACCTGATGTAAATATTTCACTTTTCCACATTGATCCATCAACTTTTCATAATAGCTTTTGTAAAGGTCACCTCATGTATTTTGTAAATAGTTTTATTGTTACGATTTCACTATACATTTTCATTATATGCACTATTTATAAGATTTATTCAATGGATCTTTTTTTCCTCCCCCTATAGGTTAATACTAAATTATAGCATTATCTTCCAATTAATAACACGTTGATTACTACATAAACAAAATTGGCAAAAAAGGATAATAATTACGGAATACTAGCCTCTGAGCACGCGCGCGTGCTCAGAGGCTCTTCTATTTTTGGGTAAGGGTTAATTTAGAGCATTTATTATAATTTGGGATTACTACATTCTCTAATCACAAAAAAACCTAGGGGTGTGACGAAAAAATTATTTCACCACTCATAATACTCATCACACCCCTAGGTTTTTTTTTTTTTTTTTTTTTCTGTGATTAAAGAATGTAGTAATCTCAAATTATAATAAATGCTCTAAATTAACCCTTATCCAAAAAATAAAAGAGCCTCTGAGCACGCGTGTGAGCGCGTGCTCAGAGGCTAGTATATATTTAAATAAACTGGGAAATGAAGTAGAGTTTGGGATGGTAGGTGTGTTGTAAAATGATATGAAATAATTGATAAAGTAGTTTTTGAGATGGTAAAATGAGATAATTCTTAGGGTTCCCATGCTATACCAAAATCTTGAGTGCTCTTTTATATATTGGTTTTCATTTTTTCGGAATTGGAAAAAAAAAAATATATATATATATATATAAAATATTTTTTAGGACAAAATTTAGTTATAAAATTGATTGTAACTTAAAGTTACAGTGTTACTCAATAAAATAAATATTACTAAATATTTTGAAAATCTAACCGTTGAATTACATGTTCTTTACGCTCTTAATACACATGTTAAATTTTGTGTCAATCAGATATTATTTACTATATGATTTATAAGCTTATATTTTATGTATAATTTTAAATTACAAAAACTTGCAATTTAAAAAATTTATTGATGACATAGTTATTGATCTTTAATTTTCTAGAAATTTTGCAAGCATGGAGGATATAAGAAGAAGATGTAATCCAACGGTGGATTTGTCAAAATTTATCTCAAATAAAAAGATATTGAGTAGGTTGTAACAATAGACTACAATTAATTTTGTAACTAAATTTTGCCATTTTTTTTTTCTTTTTATATTGATTTTGGCTAGAGCAAGTGAAGCTAATATCTAAAATTTAATGTTCCTTCTTAATCAAGCTCAGTCCAAGTATTCAATCCTTGGTCAAGATGATGTTATTTGATTTTTTTTGCCCTTTGTATTGTATGTTTCATATTAGTGAAGTCTTTGTGGCCATGTTGTTTAGTATGTGTGTCTCTGTATTAAAATGCTCCTGAGAAATTATTCTGCTACTCTCTCTCTCTCTCTCTCTAAATTACTGATGGATTTTAAGAGGCCCTTCCAATTAACAAGGAGAAAAACGATAAGAGATGGTGTAAAATTTGGGAATGATGTTGGGAAGGGCACGAAATGCTTCAAAACATTTAACAAAAGATTAGGTATCAAAGAAAAGGCTTCGTTGTTGTTGTTTTTAGTATCAAAGAAAAGCAAAATTTTGTAACTAAACTTTGCCATTTTTTTTTCTTTTTATACTGATTTTGGCTAGAGCAAGTGAAGCTAATATCTAAAATTTAATGTTCCTTCTTAATCAAGCTCAGTCCAAGTATTCAATCTTTGGTCAAGATGATGTTATTTGATTTTTTTTTCCCTTTGTATTGTATGCTTCATATTAGTGAAGGCCATGTGGTTAAGTATGTGTGTCTATGTATTAAAATGCTCCCAAGAAATTATTCTGCTACTCTCTCGCTCTCTCTCTAAATTACTGATGGATTTTAAAAGGCCCTTCCAATTAACAAGGAGAAAAACTATAAGAGATGATGTAAAATTTGGGAATGATGTTGGGAAGGGCACGAAATGCTTCAAAACATTTAACAAAAGATTAAGTATCAAAGAAAAAGATTCGTTGCTGTTGTTTTTAGTATCAAAGAAAAGCAAAATTCTACATTCTTCAGCCCCAAAAAAATGAAGGCAAAATTCATTGGCTTCTATATATTGTGTATGAGTGACTCATTAATTTTGCATATTGTTGTTGAGTAAACTTATTTATGAGCATCTACCAAATTGAATTTGTATTACCTCTGATCAAGGTATACCTATTATAGTAGATTCTGGATTTTAAACCTTTTAATTAGGTACAATTGAAACGTTAAACACTTAAACCTGAAAAGACAATGTATTGTTTTTCCATTGATTCTATAGGATTGAGAGTAGTTTTTATGATTAAGATTAAGCAACGATGTTCTAGAATCCTTGAATAGAAGGGCTATATCCTAAAAATGAAAAGGCTTAATGGTGACTTTGAGACCTTTTTATTGCTAGGCACAGAAAGATCATATCAGCATCAAATGTTCCTATTTCATTCTGAAATATTTCAATATTTTTATTCTTATATGCGGCACTGTATGTTGCAGCCTGCTGATGGTTAAAATTTTATTTTTCAGGCAACATGATAGGCTGTCTAACAATCGCAATTAACTTTATTTTTGTGCAACTCTCTCGAAAAAAAAAAAAAAACTTTATTTTTGTGCACCTAATACCAGCCTTGTTACCATATTAAATGTGTGCCTTTTTTTATAAAATCTTTATTAGTCAGGAAAAATGATGTTGAATGAAGCAACAGAGATTACAACCTCCATGAAATGAAGCAAGCAGCTGATGTAGCTCGTTTTTCAATCTTTAGAATTTATTATTAGTTAGGAAGGATGATGTTGAATCAAACAGCCGGTTATGATTGTTTAATGGAATTAATATTAATGGAATTATAAGTTTGAGATGAAGGTAACCCTGAATGCTTTTCTCCATCCCACTTTATGGTGAAGTGGTTTTCAGTTTTTCTCACCACGAAAGTGTGGAGCATCATCATGTTATAAGCAATGGCTTTTTGCCCCCCTCACTAAATAAAGAAACTCACGTATGTGTAGTTGATGTTATGAATGCCAATTTGGTGTTAATTTCAATTTTTCTATTAAAATAAAATATTTTGATACCAACTTATTTCGGCATACATTTTCAGGATTACCGTTATATATATTACTTATGACTATTAAGCCAAATGATATAAATTGTTGATAATTTTTTTAAAAAAATTTGTTGAATTTGATAGTGTTTTACAAAATAAAATGATAATAAAGTGATTAGATTGGTTAGTTAGAAAAAAAGATATTCAAATTTGGGGTTTTATTATAAATAAACAAAAACATGTTAGCTATTTATAAATAAAAAAGCTTCCAAAGAGCTCTACTCCCAACTCCCACCACTAACCCACATGCCGGCATTGCCTTTTCTAATATCACATTGGAATGCTTGAATTTGGTACAACTTTTTGAAATTGTACTATCCTGGAATAAAAGAAAAAAAACTAACCGTTTAGAAAAAGCTATCAACTTGTCATAAAGTCCAAAATGATGGTGCAAAAGATGATAAAATACGTACCAATTTACAGTGCAGTTATGATTGAGTTTTATTAAAAAGTGATGTTACGTTTATAATAATTTTATAATATTTTTACAACAAATCACATGTGATTAGTTGTTATTGGTTCAAATTTGAAACTAAGATTAAAATTACTTTTTTTCCTTAACAATAACAGCAAGTAACAATTTACCACTTAAAATTTGTTGTAAAAATGCTGTAAAAAGTTGTAGACGTATCATTTCTCTTTATTAAAATATGCCCTTAGAATGCGCTAAATTATTTTAGGAAATTTTTTTATGAAAAAAATAAAAATTAAATTTAAAAATAAATCAAATAATGCTACATACACAATATTTTTATAATAAATTATAAATAGCAAAGTTATTAATGAAAAGTAAAAAGTGACGTAATTCAAATAAGAACCAATAACAATTTGCTACATAGAATTTGTCGTTATAAATATATTATGAACATATTATTGTTCTAAGATTAAGGGTATGTTTGAATATCGTTTATTTTGCTGAAATTGAAAAATTATTACCGAAAGTCCGGTAAATAAAGGTAAAAATTAGTTGAAATAGTATAGTGGAGCCCATGAATAGTGTCAAAAAATGCAGTGGAGCCCATGAATAGTAACAAAAATAAGCTAAATAATAAAATGTTTTTAATTTTTCATTCCAATCCAAGCGCATACTAAAAGCCACAACCTTATCCCAAAGAAATCTATTCCACCAACAGGCACACTCCTTTTTTATTTCCTATCTTTTTATCTTTGAATTATTATTAAGTGCTTCGGGAGTATACTTCTTTATTCACGGGGTGAGTACTAATTATTATGCCCCACCTCTATGTAAGAAGTAGGTAGTGGCCCAATAATTTTCCTTTGTCTCTTCCCAATTCCCATCAGCTTCTTTCTCTGACTTCTATTACTTCCTTCTTCTCTCTTAGCTATGGCCGAATGCTTCCATTAACAACCCGCCATTGCCCTGATTCTTTTTATCTCCTTCTTGTTTCAAAAACCCACACACACGTGAAGAAAGGAAGAGAGTTTCAGATGGCAGCACTTGAGCTTTGTCCATTACGTCTCCACGTCTTCTTCTTCTTCTGCAGAACATTTTATTTTATGGTAATGTGTTCACACTTTATCGCAAATGGGAGATTTCCTCCTTTATTTTTTCTTTCTCTTTATCTTTTTATAATCACCTCCTTATTTTCACTCGTCAAACACAAAATCCAATTACTTTATTAGAGCATTAGCAATGGACTACATCCAGTTCAACTAAAGTTTGATATAGCTAAAACACAAAACGGATTATAATTTCTGTTGGTGCAAACAAATGTTACAACAAATTCTTTTGTACAGTATGACATCGCCATCTCCAACTTTCCCTCACATCACACTGCAGCATTAAGCTATAATATTACTAATTCCAATCAAATTGAATAACTCCACAATGAAACCTCACTGTCAGTTTCCATGTTATCTCCACCATAACAATGAGGTGGTGGAGGCAACAACATCCCCTCTGCCATATTTCTCATCAGCTCAGGCATGCCGAAAACCGCCTCCTCATCCATAAAAGACGTATCTTCCGGCTCTATCTCTGTCTCCGCAGCCACTGCCACTGTAGCTTCATTTTCTAAACTCTGCGTCGAGTCATCCCCAGAAACACCGACCAACTCTGCCGGCCGAAATGCCTCAGCCGCCTCCAATGCCGCCCGCTGAATATCCTTTGCCGCTGTCGAAGCTGGAACTGGAAGCCTCCACAACGAGTCGGCGAAATTGAGACATGCGTAACGGCCGCGGAGTGCAATTGTTGCCACATCATGTGCACGCGCTGCCATTTCTGCGGTGGGAAAAGTGCCAAGCCAGATCCTCGACTTTTTATTGGGCTCACGCACTTCACTAACCCATTTATGTGGGTTCTTACTCCTCACTCCACGGTACACTGGGTGTCTTGTCTCCTTAAACTTCTTTCTCCCATCTCGTTTCTTTGGATTCCTTGAAGCCAAAATGACATCCCCGTCCGACGAGTTCACCGTGCCAGCATTGTCACTCTCTAACCCGTCAGACCCCATTAGATATTGTGGGTCTGAGAAATGTCTTGAAACATCCATGTATGTCTTAATACTCTCTGTTTCTCCGTAATTTTAGTTTTTAGGTTTGTATTGCTGTAGGAGTAAGAACTAACTAAGAAGAGTGAGAGTTGGACATATATATACAAAAAACTGGGAGTGTGATAAGCAGACACGCTTTAGTGTGATAAGTGGCGTGATGTTCCCCACTATTACAACAACTTGGATATTTGTAAGCAAGACCATAAAATTTTACCAAATTTTTATCACAATTTGCCACATTACTAGTTATAAGTAGTAAAGAAAAAAAGTTGGTGTGCCTATATTTGTTCAAATTACTTTTACCACTTGTAACTTGACACGAATTAAAACCGTTACAAAATTGTGTAAATTTTTGTGTACTTATCAATTTTTGCTGTGGCAACACGTTTTCCTTCCATTTTTTCAGCCAAGTGAATTAGGGGTATTGTATGATGACACGTGGAGAACTTGTCAGTGAAAGTGAATGGCCATAGTTTTGCCGTGGCTGAAACGTTGTGTGTGTGAGAGTGTTTCTGCGCTCACTAGTGAATGAATATTTGGTTGTATTTTCAAATTTAGCATAATATAGTCAAGATATTATCAACTTTTTGTGCCAATACGACGATACAAGCTACTTGCCCTTAAAATAACAGGGTGGTTCTCGGCTATGAAGGTTGATGCCCTCAACTTTTAGGCTGTAGTACGTAGTTGGTTTTCTTCACTTCCTGTGGGGAGTTGCTTTGTTCCTTGTTGTAACTAGTTTACTGTCAAGGCTTGCGGGTTTATTTAGTGGGATTTGGGAAACAGTTTCTTCTTGTTATGCATGATCTTGCTCTTTAAGTGGAATAAACTTTCTCTTACTCATAAAGAAGGAAAAAGTTTATCTCTTTCAAAGGATAAACAAATTCATGAGTTTGTTCTAGTGGCAAAATTTCTTACGAAGAGGAATGTTAACATTGATGCAGTGGCTAAGACTTTTAGACCTTTATGGCGTACGACTCAGCGTTTTAATGTCGGGATGCTGGTGATAATTATCTTTTGTTTGGCTTTGAATCGGAGTCGGACGTTGAAAAGGTTATTATGGGAGAACCTTGGTCCGATGATAGACACCTTGTAATTCTGCACAGGTATGATGGAAAGACCCCATTGGCAGACCTGCAACTTTCTACAGCTATGTTTTGGGTCCAAATTCACAATCTTCCTTTTTGTATGTTATCTCCTGAGATTGCAATCGATATTGGTGATACTTTGGGGGAAGTCAGTAGCTCTTTGTCGTGGAAGAATTATTTCATTGGATGGGAGTTGTGAGAATTGGACTTCTTTCAAGTATGAACGATTACCGAATATCTGTTACTGGTGTGGGAGGGTTACTCATGATGATAAGGATTGTCCTCTTTGGCTGAGAAGTAAATGCTCTCTGAAGTTGGAAGATCAACAGTTTGGTCCATGGATTCGCGCTGCTCAGTTCAATAATTCTAGCAAATCAGTTGTTGAAGTTGCTCGTTTTGGCGAAGACGCCTTCATACCATCAAGAGAAGCTTCAATGTTGAATAATCCTCGTAAGTTTAATCAAACTCTTAACTGGTTCTGTTCATAGGCTGGTGACTGGGATTTCATTGGAGATGGAGAAAGGTGGTGGTAGTTTTGATCAGGAGTTGGGGGAGGTGGAGGTGTCTCAGAAGGTAGTTAATATTGGAAATAGGCAGTTAGATATGGAGTCAATGGACGTTACTGAAATTTCAAAAGTTGGTGATGCAGTTTCGAATTTTGAGCAAAAAATTAGGGAGATAGACAGGGAGTTAATCGAGGATGGTGGAGGTTCAAATTTGAATATTTGGAAGTCTGATACGATTAATTTAGAAGTACCTCTTGAGGTCAATTGTGATGCAAATTCCGAAATTGTTGGAGATAAAGAGGTAGTTGACAAAATGGATAAGTTGCATGCTATTCATGTTTCTAATCCCATGAATTGTGGGGCTATGGAGAATCTTAGGAAAATCTGGAGAAATATAGACTTCCATCTATTTAAAATTGCTGAGTCAGTATTTAGTTTTTATTTAAAACTCCATAATTTTAAACAAGTGAAAGTCTTTTACTGGAATGGTAGAACACATCACTTGTCCACCATAAAGACCTTATAATTTCTTGAAAATCTGATAGTTGTGTTAGTGTGGATAAGGGAAGGAAATACCGTGGGTCTAAAGGCAAAGCTAGTGTAAAATCTAAAGCTTTAAGTTTGGATAAGAAGGATAAGGGTCAGATTAAGGAAAATATTAAAAGTGTTTGGTTTAGACTTCCTCTAAAGGGTATTAAGGACAATGTTGAAGATAAAGAGGAGGCTTTGGGTTTCAAGAGAAAGACTAGTGGCACTATGCTCTCTGTATCTCAGGAGAAGAAAGTAAAAATTGAGGAGGAAACTTTGAAGCTAAGTGAACTCTTAGCAACTCGTTTTGGATCGGCGGAGGCTGTTAAGCAGCCCTACCGAGACCATTGAGTCTGTTAAGTTGGAACTGTCGGGGGCTTGGGAACCCTCGCACAATTAATGCCTTAAAAGAGGTGATTAGGATAGAAGTGTATGATATTGTCCTCCTTGGGCGGTCCGAAGGCTCTCTTAGTCCCTCAAGGTTTTGTTCTTCCCCAAGTTGCGCTGGGGAAAAGGCCTCTTATACAATAAGGGAAGGCATTCCTTATAAGCACATCCCCATGTGCTTCCCTAGGCAATGTGGGATTCCATGAAATGTAAGACCCCCCCTTTGGGTCACTACAATCCACCCTCCTTACGAGCACACGCATCCTCGCGTGTAGGGCTCACACTTCCGGCTAGGGCATGACTCTAATACTATCTGTAACGATCCCACCCCAACTATGTAAATATTGTTCGCTTTAGGACCAATACCCCTCACGGTTTTGTTCTCCCCCAAAGCACACAATAGTGGGGGGAAAAGGCCTTTACACATTAAAGGGAGGTCATTCCTTATAAACACATTCTCATGTACTTCCCTAGGCGATGTGGGATTCCATAGAATGCAAGACCCCCATTTTGGGTCACTACAATGTGGGTCCCAAAGCGGACAATATTTACACAATTGGGGCGGGGTCGTTACAAATGGTATCAGAGCCATGCCCTAGCTAGAAGTGTGGGCCCTACATGTGAGGATGCGTGTACCCATAAGGGGGGTGGATTGTGGTGACCCAAAAAGGGGGTCTTGCATTCCATGGAATCCCACATTGCTTAGGGAAGCACATGCGAATGTGTTTATAAGGAATAACCTCCCTTTAATGTGTAGAGGCATTTTCCCCCACTGCTGTGTGCTTAAGGGGAAAACAAAACAGTGAGGGGTATAGGTCCCAAAGCGGATAATATCTACATAGTTGGGGTGGGGTCGTTACAG
This sequence comes from Quercus glauca, assembly GCA_023736055.1. Classification (NCBI taxonomy): domain Eukaryota; kingdom Viridiplantae; phylum Streptophyta; class Magnoliopsida; order Fagales; family Fagaceae; genus Quercus; species Quercus glauca. The sequence continues at coordinate 11,785,477 of CM043322.1, read as the reverse complement.
ATGGTATCAGAGCCATGCTCTAGCCAGAAGTGTGAGCCCCATACGCGAGGACGCGTGTGCCCGTAAGGGGGGTGGATTGTAGTGACCCAAAGGGGGGTCTTGCATTCCATGGAATCCCATATCGCCTAGGGAAGCACATGAGAATGTGTTTATAAAGAATGACTTCCCTTTAATGTGTAGATGTCTTTTCTCCCACTGCTGTATGCTTTGGGGGAGAACAAAATTGTGAGGGGTATGGGTCCCAAAGCGAACAATATCTACACAGTTGGGGCGGGGTCATTACAAGAAGAGCCCAAAATTGTTTTTCTAATGGAAACAAAATCGGATAGAGATTGGATGGTGAAGATACGTGATAACTGTGGATTCAAAGAAGGATTGATTGTTCCCAGCAGAGGTAGTAGTGGAGGGTTAGCTTTATTTTGGAAAGATGATATACAAGTGAATGTTATAAAATATTCTCCATCTAATATTGATGTTGAGATGAATAATGGAGATTGTTTGGGGTGGTGGCATCTTACAAGTTTCTATGGACAACCGAAGACCTCTCTTAGATATGAATCTTGGAGTTTATTAAAATATCTCAGTGGTCTTTCTCAGCTGCCATGGCTTGCTATTAGTGATTTTAATGAACTTATGTGTTCATCTGAGAAGGAAGGTGGGGCCACCAGGCCTGCTCAACAAATGCAGCAGTTTGTAGATGCTTTAAATTGGTGTGGTCTTTGTGATTTAGGCTTTTCTGGTCCTAAATTTACTTGGCTATATCAATAATCTGATGGAACACAAATTAGAGAAAGGCTTGATAGGGTTGTAGCAACAGTGGATTGGGTGATAAAATTTCCTCAAGCAAAGCTTTTTCATAGAACTTCTTCTGCTTTTGACCATAATCCGCTAGTGTTGAATCTGATGAGGAAGAAATTAAAACTAGTGCAAACTAAGTTTTTCACGTTTGAAGCTATGTGGTTGAAAGACTCAAGTTGTGAGGATGTTGTGAACTCAGCTTGGGAGGAAGGTTTACATATGGGGACTGAGTTTCCAATTGAGAGTTGCTTGGAAAATTGCCGTGCAAAGCTGGAGGTTTGGAACAAAAACTGTTTTGGACATGTTGGGAAGAACATTGCTCGTCTTCAAAAGCATCTATAATGGCTTGAAATGCAACCAACTTCTCCTAAAAATATTATCTCCATGAGGGATACTCGGGTGGAGCTCATTTGTTGGTTGGACAAAGAAGACTCGATGTGGCATCAGAGATCTTGCCTAAACTGGTTTCAAGCAAGTGACAGAAATACAAGTTATTTCCACTTAAAAGCATCTAATCGATATCAAAAGAATTGTATTGAGGGGTTGTTTGATGAAGATGGTATTTGGCAGGAGGATGATAGAGCTATGGAGGGTGTGGTGCTTATATATTATTCTGACTTGTTCAAGTCTTCTTGTCCATCAAATTTTGCTAAATTATTGGAAGCCATTGTTCCAAAGGTCTCTACAGATATGAATGAAAGACTTACAAGTGATTTTCAAGGAATAGAGATTCATAAAGCTCTTAAACAAATTAATCCTCTTAAATCTCCTGGTCCGAATGGTATGCCCCCTTTATTCTTCCAGCACTTTTGGCCTTCTTTTGGGAGTGTGGTTACTAAAACTATTTTGGATTTCCTTAATCTTGGTATTGTTCCACCAAAATTTAATAAAACCCATATTGTTTTAGTACCAAAAAATAAAGATCCAAAGCGTATTACTGTTTATCGTCCTATTAGTCTTTGTAATGTGATTTATAAATTGGCCTCTAAAGTTCTTGCTAATAGACTTAAAAAAGTTTTACCAAAAATTATTAGTGATACCCAAAGCATTTTTGTGCATGGAAGGTTAATTACTAATAATATTTTGGTAGCTTTTGAAACTATACATCACATCAATTCTAAGAGGGGGGGGGGGGGAATCGGAGAGATGACTTTAAAGCTGGATATGAGTAAGGCATATGATCAAGTGGAGTGGATTTGCTTGGATAAAATTATGAAAAAATTGGGTTTCAATTCTAGGTGGAGGGGTTTGATGATGCAATGTATCTCTTCTGTTTCCTATTTTGTACGTATTAATGGTAAACCTAGAGGTAATATTATTCCCTTAAGAGGTTTATGGCAAAGGGATCCTTTGTCTCCTTATCTTTTTTTAATTTGTGCAGAGGGTCTTTCTGTTTTGATTAAAAAATCTGTACAAGAACGTAAGATGGAAGGGGTGGCTGTTTGTTGTGGTGCTCCTATTCTTTCACACTTATTTTTTACAGATGATAGTCTTATTTATTGTAAGGCTAGCTTGGAGGAGTGTGATTCTTTGTAGCATGTCTTAAAAGTTTATGAAGATGCTTCTGGCCAACAATTGAATAGGGCGAAAACCTCTCTGTTTTTCTCAAGCAATACAAATCAGCAGCTTTAAGAAGAAATTAAGACAAGATTTGGAGCTCAGATTATTAGACAACACGAAAAATACCTAGGTCTTCCATCTTTAGTTGGGAGGAATAAAAGAAATACTTTTATTGCTGTGAAGGAAAAATTGGCAAAAAAGTTAGCTGGATGGAAGGAGAAGTTGCTTTTTAAAGCCGGGAAAGAAATTTTGATAAAGACAGTTGCTCAAGCTATCCCAATATACATCATGAGCTGTTTCAAAATCCCTAATTTCTTTTGTGATGATCTAACTAGTATGATTAGAAATTTTTGGTGGGGACAAAAACAGGATGAAAGAAAGATGGCATGGTTGAGTTGGGAGAAGTTGTGTGTGCCTAAATCATGTGGTGGGATGGGTTTGAAATTGCTTAAGCCTTTTAATCTGGCTCTTTTGGCTAAACAAGGTTGGAGACTTCAAATGGCTAATAATACTCTTGTTTATAGAGTTTTTAAGGCACGTTATTTTAAAGATTGTGATTTTGTTTAACGTGTGGAGAAGTATTTATGCAGCCCAAGAAATTGTTAAAAAAGGGATTAGATGGAATGTTGGCAATGGTAAAAAAATCGGGATATGGGAGGATAAGTGGATTCCTAACTCTCCATCTAAGGTTATCTCCCCTAGAGTTATTTATCCACAAATCTCTATGGTTAGTGATCTGATTGATGTTGAAGATAAGGGATGGAGTTGCTCAAGCTATCCCAATATACATCATGAGTTGCCTCAAAATCCCTGATTTCTTTTGTGATGATCTAACTAGTATGATTAGAAATTTTTGGTGGGGACAAAAACAGGATGAAAGAAAGATGGCGTGGTTGAGTTGGGAGAAGTTGTGTGCGCCTAAATCATGTGGTGGGATGGGTTTCAAACTACTTAAGCCTTTTAATCTGGCTCTTTTGGCTGAACAAGGTTGGAGACTTCAAATGGCTAATAATACTCTTGTTTATAGAGTTTTTAAGGCACGTTATTTTAAAGATTGTGATTTTGTTCATGCCTCTTTGGGAAATAGACCTTCATACGTGTGGAGAAGTATTTATGCAGCCCAAGAAATTGTTAAAAAAGGGATTACATGGAATGTTGGCAATGGTAAAAAAATCGGGATATGGGAGGATAAGTGGATTCCTAACTCTCCTTCATCTAAGGTTATCTCCCCTAGAGTTATTTATCCACAAATCTCTATGGTTAGTGATCTGATTGATGTTGAAGATAAGGGATGGAGTTTTAGTTTACCTAAATGTATTTTCCTTCCCTTTAAGGCAGAAATTATAGGAGGTATTCCATTGAGTACCCGGCTTCCTGAAGATAAACAAATATGGGCAGAGACTTCAAATGGTTTATTTTCGATTAGGAGTGCCTACAAAGTTGCTATGGATTTGAGTAAGCCTATCAAATCTGCTTCAAGCTCGGATGGTGATAGCATGAGGCAGTTTCGGAAAAAGCTCTGGAAGATCCAAGTTCCTTATAAGATTCGACACTTTATTTGGAGGACATCTCATGATATTCTCCTAACAAAGGCGAATCTAGTACATAGGCATATTATATCAGAGGGTGGTTGTGAGGAATGTGGTGATAATTTGGAACACATGTCAAATTTCATGCCAATTTGATATTATTTACTATTCGATCTGCAAAATTATTTTTTATGTATAATTTTAGACTACAAAAATTAGAAATTGAAACATTTGATTAATGACATAGTTATTGGTATTTAATTTTATTAAAATTTTGCAAGCATGAGGATATAATAAGAAAATATAATCCAATGGTGGATTTTTCAAAATTTACATTCAACAAATAAAAAAGTATTAAGTGGAGTTGTAGCCTTAGTCTACAACCAAGGGCGGCTCCACTTGGAGCCCAAGGGGTTCAAATGAACCCCCTGAATTGAACCAAAAAAAAATGATTATAATATTTTTTATTTTATTTTACCTGTTTAGAAATTTTATCTTAAGAAATTTTAAATAATTCAATCAAATGAGAAATTAGTGGATGAATGATTGCTTGACTATGTACATTAAAACATATGTAGCTAGTAGGATTGATAATGAAGATATCATGCAATAATTTCAAATATGAAAAATCATAGAAGACAATTGTAAAACTTTATGTATTAAAGATTTTTTTTTATGTCGATATATTTAATTTATCTTTTGTTTAAAATTTTGTATAATTTATGTTTCTTATTGAACCCCTTAGAAAATAATCCTGGAGCCGCCATTGTCTACAACCAAGTTTTTGTGGTCAAACTTTTTCCTATCAATTTTATCATATAGGATGCTCTCCAAGGCATTGGTGAAGTCTAATTGGGGGTATATAAATAAACTATATTTTTCCTAAGAGCCCGTTTTTATTTATTTCTCTTCTTAAAAATATATATATATATATATATATATATATATATTGTTATTTATTTATTTTTGTTTTGGGCCTGTAATCCGTGTAGTATTAGGAATCGTATTCATTCCGAATCGCATGCATGCAGTATATAAAACCCTACCTTACACAGAAAAAAGAAAAAAAAAATCTCTGCAAGGAAACCAAAACCCAAAAAAAGTTCTCTGAGTTTTGTTTCATTCATGGATTCGGGTGTTTCATGTAGAGACACTGCTTGTGAAGCTGATAGTACGAGTACAAAGCAATGTATCTCTTCTAAGAAGAATTATCAAATCATGGGGGATAGCTTTTTTGGGTCAGATGACATGATTGACACTGGGGATGATGTGGATTTTATGTACAGAGAAGATTTAGAAGGCATGAGAAGGGAAAAGAAACCTAGTAGAAGACGCAAGAGTTTGTTCACGTTCACAAAGTGCTTCGAGTTTTTGAAGCTTTTCAAGTTGTGTTTGCTGTGTCCTTCTCCATGATAAAGCAAGAAAACTGTGTAAATTGTTTTTTTTTTTTTTTTTTTTTTCAACTGTGTAAAATAGTCACTGTGAAATTCAGAAAAAGAAAAACATAATAATAGATGTGATTCTTTTCGATGATAGAAGTTATATATATGTTGAATTATGAATGAATTATAGCAAGTAAAATTATTTTTATTGCCTATGAGCATTGAGGATTTAGTCTTAGAATTCTTTCTGTTGATGTTTCTTGTTCTAAGAATGAGTTTTTTTTTTTTTTTTTTTGATGAGATTCTAAGAGTGAGTTTTGTTCTCTAAAAAGAAATCATCCACCCGGTGGAATATTTTAAGAAAGTTAATATTGACCATATATAGGTCTTTTTAAATGTAAGTCCATCATATATTTATCTATTGTTAACCTATGAGATTACTTTATTATGATTGTTGAATACTATCAAACTAAGACATCAATGGATTAATTTCTTTCTCCATGCTCTTTAGGTCAAGAGACTCAAGAAACTAATAGGTTTCTTTTTTCTTTTTTATGTTGAGGGAACCAAGTTCCTTATTAGAGGACCGTTCTAGATGATTGTTTTTTAACTATAAAACCAACAAAATCAAAACGTTTCTTTTTTATTTGGGTTGAATTTTTTTTTTTTTAAAGAAAAAAGAAAAAAGAAAAAAAGCCTAAACTAGAACCCACAGTACATGTGTTATCATAAGGTCAAATTTATAATTTTTTTACCTTAATTAGTAGGTGTTGCTTGTTTGCATTGGTTGGGTTTAGGGAATGTCTCTGGGCTGTACTGGAAGATTTCACCAAATAACTTAGAAGGATTAAAAAAAAAAAAAATCTTCAGAAAAGATGGTATCCTTTTTCCCTCTAATGGCATCAGGTAAAACATAAATGAGGAGAGAATTGGGCAGATTAGTAACAACTTAAGTCCACATATAAGTCAAGTCCAACTGGCATACTTGGGAAACCCACAATAATGAATAATCAATTGTTGATTAATTGGTCTTTAGGATCCATGAGAAATTTACCAATCACTAATCTGATGGATGCATCGTGGAGAGCTATGAAGCACGGGTGCATTTTTGGATTCGGGTACAGGTGCAGAACTCGGCAATTTTTGAAAAAGTAGAGTGTGAATGCGGCAATTAAAAATATTTTTATTTATATTTTCTATATATTTTTACTATTAAAATATTCTTAAAAAACACATTACTATGGCCTTGTTCACAAAACAAAGAAAGAAGAAAGAAAGAAACACAAAACAAAAAAGAAAACACAAAAAAACAACAAATATTTAGAATAAAATTGAGGAATGACAGATTTAGGATATTTAGGCCTCATTCAAAGCTGATTTCGGCCGTTTCGGGCAATTTCGGCCTCCAACCGATATGATTTGATTCTATTAGTACGACTCGATTATGGCCGAATCAGCCTAGTTTGGCGCAAATCGGCCCGAATCGAAGCCAAACAGCGCGAATCAGAGCTGAGTCAGCACAAATCCCAAAAAAAAAAAATTTAGATGCAGCACCGACGTGCAGGCAGCGGCGTCGGTGGCCGCACCCCGCGTCAGGCCGTGTCGGACTCCGGTGCGGCACCCTCCCCGCCGCATCGAACTCTGGTGTGGCACCCTCCCAGCCGTGTCGGTGCTTCCTAGGTGGAGAGCATCAGTATCAACATCAAAGGCACTACTACTGTGACCATTTGGATCATTGAAAGTTTTAACAAGATTACAACAAAAGAATGCAAATATTACATCTAAATATATATTTTCTATGTCAAATTATTGCTACTGTAGAGGTCCACAGAAAGAATTAGTTTCAGTAAAAATGAGATGGGATCAAACAAAGAGCCAATTCAATCCTATTAGTCGTGTCTGAACCTCCACTTAACCTTCATTTTTTACTGGTATTCATGGTAGGTACAGCTAATCCGTGAACAGCCAACCATCGCACTGTGAAGATTCTTTTCATAAATGGAGTGTCTAGGCTGTTCAAATAACAAGTTGTGGACCAAAGAATTTGCCAATCAGAAAGGCTGAACCCAATAAATGAATTTTATAGCAATATGATAGATTTTGCTTTATAAAAGTCCTTTCATTTTCCCACTTCTGGTTCAGCAGCTTCCTTCTGGTTGCCGTTGCCTTCTTTGTTGCATTGCATTTCAAGTAACTTCTGTTGTTCCTCATCAGTCTCTTGAGTTTTTACTTCTTTTACATCTTTAGGCTTTTTGCTTGTAGACTGCTGATACAAAACCCCACCAAGCATACAAATCAAAAGCCCCAATGTACCCACAAATGTCGAATGCTTGTCCCAGATAACCAAATTGATCACAACAGTCAATAGCTTGTTCACTATACCAAGAACAGTAAATCCTGTGGCAGATATTGCCCTCCGGCAAGAAAACCCAAAGAAAGAGATGGATAAACCAAACAAACATGATAACCCCACTGGCAAAACCACCTGAAAAGAGTACCAATCCGTCTCATCTGTGATTTCATGCTTTATCTTCTTCAATTCACCCATTATAAGCAGCTCCAAAGGAAACAGTAGGAGAGCCTCAAGATTGTTGTACAGTACAAGACCCCATGTATTCAAACCGATAGTCATGACTACATGCTTTATGTAAACAAAATCTATGGTCATGCTTACCAGGTATGCTAGAGCCCAGCTATAAGCCATGAATGTGAACTGGTAATCTGTTAGCACATAAAGTACACTTCCTCCAAAGATAGTGGCAAGTGACATCCATGTTCTAATTGATGGCCATGGCTGGTGCAAGAAGAGGGTCTCTCCCACTGCAACAAAGATGGGAACGGCTGAACGGAAGACAATGAAGGTGTCAACATTGGCATGTAGAAGGAGCTCACTGTTGGTGAAGAGAGAAAGGTAGAATATAATAGCTGCAGGGAGGAAGCGCCACATGGTCAAAAGGTCAAGCCTGTCATACTCAATTAACTTAAGCCAGCCACAAATGAAGACCCCAGCTGCACTTGTGAAGTATTGTAGAGCAGTCAATGCTCCAGGATAAGGAAATTTCATGACAGCCCATTTATTTATGATAGATAGCAAGGATGCAGATATGCAGTACCCAGCAGCTATACCATAGACTGAGACTTGCTGGAGTAAGCTACTGTACCAGTTTGTTTGAATTTCACCTGAGGGAGTAGGAGCTTCTGGACCTTTCTGGATGTCACTAACTTTAGGATTCTCCGCATCATTATTATTATTAGACATCTGAAGAGAACCATAAATTCTTGTAAGTCAATGTAGCAGAGATAACATTCCTATCATTGGTTCTAAATTCCAGGATACTAGACTCCATTTATCATGCAACAAAAAAATGGAATACTTGCTAGCCAACCTCCTACCAGTGATTTCATATCTAAGAACTATTCAGTGGTACCTAGGAAATAGAAAGCCAGTAGTATAAGTTGTGTATAAGTAATTCCAATGACAAAAGGCAACTAAAATTGGAGAAGGCAATAGCACTTAACCAGAAAAGTTTTAAAGCTTCATAAAATATGCAACGGCTCAACAAAACATGATTAAAAAAGCCACAATTAGACACAATTAGACATAATCAAAGTTGTTATCATTGTTATATGGAATATTTAGATAGATGATATCTATGTTGGATAATTTCTTTTTAATAAGATGACATCTAACTCCCTCAGTGTGTGTGTTAAGCGTCAAATATTTTGTACGCATCTGGTCCCAAGCCTAGAAAAAGGAGGAGGGTTTCAATAAGTTGACAGCCAGCATAAAATTTAGTCATTTAATTATGAATAGATCCACTACAAATACAAGTTGGGGCATCCCCTACAAGGAGTACATTGCATTGGATCCTAGATGCAGTGAAAAGTAGGCAAGGACTTATCCAAAAAAAGTAGGCAAAGATTTGCTAGGGTGTATACATGTGGCCACTCTTTTCTTGATGATAAGGTGAGGAGAGGGAAGGGTATGGAGGAGTAAGATTAAATGGTTGGAGATCTGCTGGAGGAGGCAGCGCTTGAGGAAGAGAGACTCAGAGAGGGAGAGAGAGGAAATGGGGTTTTGGCTTTTTGAGAGGACAGCTGAAACTGCACCACATGTGGACACTCTTGATTACTCTGTTGAGAATCCGTATTTGACCCCCAAAGCTTTGGGATTAAGGCTTGGTTGTTGTTTTTATTGTTTGATTGGTGATATCCATGTCTAAACATCTAATTAGAACCACCCAAAAAATGAAGACAGAAAAACTTCTTACGAGTTCAATGCTTGATACCTGTTGCAATTTTAAATCTTTTGACAGAGTATGATATATCTATCCCCCTACTGCAGTTGGAATGAAAAGAATCTAACAAAATTATCAAGACTGAGCATATTTCTCAAACTAACCTAAAAGAATCCTATGGCTCGGACTTTTGATGCATGACTATTAGCTGCTGGGCAAGACTGAAGCCTCACACACAAAAGAATAACCTGACCAATACTTTTCATATTAAAGTCTCTACCTTGAGGAACAATACAACCAGATCAGTACTTCATAATAACTATTTTTGACAGGCTAATCCTGTTATAAAGATAATTTGTACATACTAAGCAAGGAATGGCAAACACACACAAACATGTGCTTTGAATTTAACCAATGATTGTTCTAAATTCACCAACCACTTATGAGCATTGTTGGTAAAGGCTTTGAGTAAACTATGAAATTAAGTGATTAAGTCTCTCTTGGAGAGGCATATGCAAGGCAGTTCTTAAGTGATCAAGTCTCTGTTTATGAGCACCACAAATCCTTCTAACCCAAAGGCAATACAAATCTTCATAAGAATCTTACTCATATAGGTAAGTATGAACAAATATATATTCACTTGATTCCAAAAATCACCATCAGATTTTATCCATGGACACATTTATAGCAAAAAGACATCTTGAAAAGAGAGTAAAGCCTAAAGGCATTTTTTAAGGAAGACATAGCTTTCCAATGAGCTCCAGATCACATGGGATTTTCTCTTACCATAGTAATGGGGTGGAGGCTGAGTTGTGGGTTCAAGATTAATTAGGTATGTGTAACTTACCAAAAAGAAATAAAGGTAGGGTGGAGCTTTCAAACTAAAATTCAGTCAAAACAAAATTCTCACATCACTCACCAATGACCTTTAGGCCAAATGGCGTTTCCTAGTGTTTCCAACGGAGACATATAAGGTTCAAATCAAATTCCTCTCCACCCCCACTACCCCCCCCCCCCCCCCCCCCCCCCACATTTAAATTGCAGCAAAAGAACATCACATCACTCATGACCACCAATACACTCAAACAACTACAATCACAGAAAGGCCAAACGAAATCTTTTAGAGCTGCATAATGAAGTCATATTAAACATACCCGTCATCTAAACTACATAACTAATCCGTATCTTAGGAAACTCTGTTTACAATTATCAAGTTATGAGAGATGATCTAACTTAAAAAAATAACTTTACAAAAGCCGACGGTCATGATTATGAACAATCAATATCACAGTACTCCCACCCATTTACGCTCAAGCCAAAAAACAACCACAATCCAACGTTTTGCCACAACCAACCAATCACATTCAAAACCTCCAAACCCAATTGCCCATAAACAACAGAGTCATATTCAAATTCACTAAACCTTTTACCCTCAGTTTGGTACTCTGTATGGCATAGAATTTGATCCAAAATTCAACATATATATGTGGAATTGCAACAAAAAGTAAAAATACAAGGGGTAAAAAAAAAAAAAAAACACCTACAATCAACAATTAGCTTTGAAGTTAAAGAATTCGATAGACACCCACCACTCACCTCTGTTTGGTAGCATGGAAACTTCAAGAAAGTGAAAGAAAATGAAGCATTGAAAGGCAATAAGTATGCCACATTTTTTATATCTCGAAAAACTGTCAAAAACTCAAACTCAACTCAATAGAACTATATATGCTTGGATTAGACTATTAGAAATCCAAGTTCCTATTTTTATTTTCGTACGCTTTCTCGGCAACCAAACAGATGCGAGAGAATATAAAAATATAAAAATGCACAAGCATTTTCAGATCAGAAAATGAAGAATAATGAAAACTTAGTGAGAGAGAGAGATTACCTGTGCGTAGAGATCTAGTTGGAGATCTGAAGTCGGCTTTGATGGCCGTCGATTCGGTCGATCACACAGATTTCCAGAGGTGTAAAGCTTAGAGCTGTAATCAGCAAACGAAGCTTAGGATTAAGATTGACGGTGGGGTGCTATTTGCATTGTTTACTTATAATTAGGGTGGTTATTGCATGAATTAATATTTTGGGGTGTAAAGTGCAAAACCCTCTCATAGTTTTGGGTGCATTCCCACTTTTACAATACTCTTTTCTTCTTCTTTTTTATTGTTGGATTAAGATTTTTTTTTTTTTTTTTTTGTGGTGATATCGATTGGTTTAAGACTTAAAACTTAAAAGAGGTTTCCAAAGGTAAAAGAAAGAGGTTAAAGAATTCTAAAATATTTTTTTAAAATAATAATTTTTATTTTTATTTTTATACAAGATAGAATTCTACTCTGATTTAATCTAAGCGTATATATGTGTGAAACTTTCTCCTAGAGACTTAAACTCCGGCCTTTACCCCTCACACCCCACAAGCACTTATACTTGTAGAGTGACCATCGCACAAAGGATGTGCGGTGGTAATAAAAATTAATTATAGGGCAACTTTGTATCTTGCTTGTGATTAATGCTTCTCGATTTCACCAAAAAGAATATATGAACTTATTACGAGTAGATCTCATTTTAGCTTTGTACTTATTTTTAGTGATCAGTCCATTAATTTAGGAGTAACAAATTAAATCATATATTCCAAGAGTAACAAATTCAAAGAGAAATTTCATTTTAAATATAATGTATATACAATTGACTGATGTTTGATTTTGCTCCTTTTTGAAATATCATGATTTAATTTATTATTTTTTAACATTTTCAATGTTTAATTTATTACTTTTGAAGTCACGTGTTTTAATTTGTTACACTCCTAAATTATAGGTATAGGGTTTAAAATGAAAATTTTCATTTTTTTAATATATTATAATTTTTTAATCTTAGTTGTTAACATATGATATTTATGTTATTTAATATATTTAAAAAAAATAAAAACAAAAGTTATATTTCAATAAATAAACAAATAAGCCAATATAGCCTAATACAAATGTCCCAAGCAAAAATAAGTGGCCCAATACTACAAACAACTGGCCCAAATGAACCCAAGACTATTATCCTTATCTTTTTCTATGTCCAATTGTCCATGTGCTTGAAGCAGTCATGCAATGCAAACCATTTGGGGGAATTTAGGGAGATTTGGTTTGAAGGGTGAAAGAGAGATTTCCTCCATCCCACTGGGCTTAAAAAAAAACTGTAAATGGGCTTACAAGACTGTGAGCCCAAGAATAATGTTCCGTGCAAACCTAGCACACGTTGAGAACTAGCAAAAGCTGCTGAAACGGCCGTGAATTTCGGCAAAAAACCACAACCCACTATAAATGCTTGCCCATTACCCCATTAATGACAATTGACGTATAACTTCAAATTCAGTAGTTTCAAGGTGCCAATCCTAAACAAACTAGACTACGGCACTCTTGGTGTGATGGTTACTTCACAAATATAAAAAACTTTCTCTCTCTCTCATCACATCACCCAAAACTTAGGGCATGTTTGGTAGATTGTAATAAGCCCTGTAATGTAATAGTTATTCCTATGGTTTAGTTATTCTTTAGTTTGGTTATGTTTTTATTACAAGTAATAGTCATTCCTTATAAATAGCTATTCTTCAAAATGAGGAATAACTATTCCTCTTTCAAAGGTTGTACTAGCTATTCCTTAGTAAGTACATTAATTTCAAAACTTAATATATTTTCAAATAAACAAACTTTCCATATACATCTAATAATTATAAAAATAAAAAATCATAAAAAATAACACATATTTCTCTTAAATTTAAAAATAACAATTTTTAAAGAAATATATTTGTACGAGTAAGATATTTCCTAAAATAAATGTTAAGTTTCATTCTAATGTTATAACTCACAACCAAACTAATGAATAGGTTTAGTTATTGCATTACAACACATTTTATTACTAGTAATAAAGATTACAATTTCTGTTGTAATCTCTATTCAGTGTACCAAACGAGACCTTACTCCCTTTTTTTTTCCTAACTATTTCGTTTAAGTCTTAATTCTGCTTTCATTGACCATTTTATCCCCTATGAGCATTCATATCTAGTTATGCATTAAATATCACCAAAAAACTATTTTATCTATTTTATATAATTACTTTAACAGTATATCTTGCATATATATATATATATATATATATATATATATATATATTTATATCCCCCCCCCCCCCCTCTCTCTCTCTATCTCTCTCTCTCTCATAAGTGGCAATTCCAATTAACAAATAACAAGTAGGAAAATGATAAGAAATAGTGTAAATTTTGGGAATGATGTTGGGGAGGGGCGAGAAATGCTTCAAAACATTAAACAAAATATTATCAAAGAAAAGGCTTAGTTGTTGTTGCATTTTTGAATTTTTTTGTTGTTGAGGAAATGCATTTTTTGAATTTGGTATCAAAGAAAGGAAAATTTCTACATTCTTCAGGGCCCAAAAAAGAAAGGCAAAATTCATTAGCTTATGTATAAGTGAGTCATTAATTTCGTGTATTGCTGTTGAGCAAACTCTTATTTATGTGCATCTACCAAACTAAAATTATCACCTCTGATGAAGGTATTCCTCTTACAATAGATTTTGGATTTTAAATCTTTTTATTAGGTACAATTGACACTTTAATCCTGAAAAGACAAGGTATTGATTTTCCCATTGGCTATATAGCATTGAGATTAGTTTTTATGATTAAGATTATGCAATGAAGTTCTAGAACCCTAGAACAGAAGGGTTATATCCTGAAAATGAAAAGGCTTAATGGTGACGTTGAGACCGTTTTATTGCCAGGCACAGCAAGATCATATCAACATCAATTGTTCTTATTTGATTCTCAAATATTATTTCAATATTTTTATTCTCATACACAACATTGTATGTTGCAGCCTGTTGATGGTTAAATTTATTTTTTTTTTTTCGTACTAGCCTTGTTACCATATTAAATGCATGGTTTTAAAAACCGAACCAGACATCAAACCGTTTTTTTCTCAATTTTCAGTTCAACCCCGGTTTTTGGCCGGTTGTTGACCGGTTTTGAGACTTTTAACCGGACTAAATTGGCTCTCGGTTCTCGGTTGAACCGGTCAGACCGGCCGGTCCGGTCCAGTTTTTAAAACAGTTTAAATGTGTCATTATTTTTAATGTTTTGTTTATAAAATCTTTATTAGTCAGGAAGAATGATGTTGAATGAAACAACAGTACAAACTCCATGCTTCGACCTTTTCTTTTTACTTTATCCTTTAGGCTTTTGTTTTGCCAGATTTTTTTTTAATTATTGATACACCTCTTCTCTCTCTATTTATTACAACAAGAATGAAGAATCTATAATATTTCTCCCTCTCTCTCTCTACGATTTGGGAGTTTTGTGGCCTAATTTTGCTTGATGACTTCCTTTTTCAGCTGAACTAGTATGCAAGACAAAAATGTGTGGTTTTTTTCTTCTTAGAAATTTGAAAGAAAGAATAAAAATAAATGAAAATAAAACATTTGAGTAACTTTATTTCTTAGATTTATGTAAATGCCCCAAAAGGTAGACTAAATATTAAAGTGCAAACTTATTTAGCAAATATATCCAATATTTATACATGGAAAATGTTAATAAGTACCGTGCAGTACTTGTTAAGGTTTTCCTAATATAAGTCCCACAAAATAAAAATAGAATTAGATAAATGAAAGAAAAAGATATAAAAATAGCTCTACAGTTTATTTTAATATGTTTTTTCTCTATATAAAGCTAGCCCCACAGCTTTTAAAATTGGAAAAAAAAAAATGACATAAAATTACAAAAAAGACAAAAAATTGCCAAAAAATTTCCAAAAAAAATTGTTGTTAACGGGCACCTCACGGCACCCATTAACACAACCCCTTATACATTATGGAAAACGAAATATAATTTTATACAATATGACTTTTGACATATCCAAACACTCAAACTTCAGCATTTTTTTTGGGCTCCTTCAATTCAACATTGGTCATACTTGCTCATGCCTTCGTGTCATTAACCCCAAAATATGATTTTCCCTAAACATTTTCCCTATAACACCACACTTAATAAAAAACAATTAGCCTGGAAAATAAAAATTCTCTTACTAATAAGCAACTATTCTATATGCTAAATTAAGCTTCTTCTTTTTTTATTTGAGAAGTTGCAAAATTAAGCTCAATACTATTAAACTTGTTTTTCCTCAATAGATACTTTAGAATTTATTATTAGTTAGGAAGGACGATGTTGAATCAAACAACTGGTTATGATTTTTTAATGGAATTAATATTGATGAAATTAAAAGTTTGAGATGAATGAATGTCGATCTCCATCCCACTTTATGGTGAAGTGGTTTTTAGTTTTCCTCACCATAGAAGTGTGGAGCTATAACAATGACATTCCGCCCCCTCTCACTAAATAAAGAAATTTACGTTTGTTTAGCATGATGTTATGAATACCGAATTGGTGTCCATTTTAGTTTGTCTATTAAAATGAAATATTTTAGTATCGGCTTATTTTAGCATACAGTTTCAAGACTATATATATATATATATATATATAAGCCATATGATATAAATTGTTGACAATTTTTAGAAACTCTAAAATTTTGAACTTAATATAGTGTTTTAAAAAATAAAATAAAAATAAAGTGATTAGATTTTTTTTTTTTTTTTTTTGAGAAGCAATAAAGTGATTAGCTGTGTTAGTTAGAAAAAAGATAATCAAATTTAGGGTGGGTTTTATCTATAATATCTATAAGAAGATTTCTTTTTTTGGATTGGACTTTTATATTATTCAGAAATACCCCTATACCTTAGGTTTAATAGGGAAAAAACTTGTAGGTAACCCTGCAAAAACACATCTCCAACTCTACTTAAAATGTCTACAAAATAGGACACTCTTTAACTAATCTATTACCTCCGTCCCAGTTTGTTTGTCCTCTATTTCATTTTGAAATATCCCAAAATATTGTCATGTTTCTAAAAATAAAAGTCATTAATTTACTAATATTTTTATTATACCTCTACTTTAATTTCAAAACTATTTGAAAAGAAAACTAACAAATATTTAAAAAATCGATTTAATTGGAGTACCTTTTTAGTTACCTCATTAAAAATAACTCTTTTAAAAAAAAGCTAATAAATTTATTTAAGGATAGTTTTGTAAACTTATACATTTTTATAAGGCAGACAAGACAATAAATGATGTTTCCTTAAAAAATTTGACTTTTCAAATATGACAAACAAATTAAGACAAAGGAAGTATGTCTTAAAAACAAACTTATCCAAAATTTTGTTTTCTAAAGAAAAAAAAAAATTATGACACTAGACTCAAAAAAAAATGTCTCATCATACGCCTAATTTTCATAAATAGGATTTTACTAATGTGTGCCCCAAGGGCACACATTAATTTTCATTTTTGGAAAAAAAATTTTTGAAAATTGAAAAAGTATTGACAGTTTTTTCAATTTTCAAGAAAAAGTTTCCAAAAATGGAAGGCTTAATATGTGCCCTTAGGATACACATTAACCGGACCCTTATAAATAAACAAATATGTTGGCTATTAATAAATAAAAGGAAGCTTCCAAGAAGCTCCATTCTCAAGTCCCACCACTTACCTACATCCACATGTTGGCAACTTGGCATTGCCTTTTCTAATATCACATTCCAATGCAGTGCTTTTTATCATTATTATTATTATTATTTATTATTGTTTTTGTCCAAGTCTAGTCATCAAGATGAGACTTCCAGATGGCAGCACTTGAGCTTCGTCCACTATGTGTCCACGTACGTCTTCTTCTTCTTCAGAACATTTTATTTTATGGTAATGTGTTCACACTTTATCTCAAATAGGAGATTTCCTTTATTTTCATGCTACAACAAATTCTTTTGTACAGTATGACATCGCCACTCCAACTTTTCCCTCACATCACACTGCAGCACTCAGCTATAATATTACTAATAACAATCAAATTGGATAACTCCACAATGAAACCTCACTGCCAGTTTCCATGTTATCTCCACCATACCAATGAGGCGGTGGAGGCAACAACATCCCCTCTGCCATATTTCTCCACAACCCTGGCATGTCGAAAACCGCTTCCTCATCCATGAAAAACACACTTTCTGGCTCTATCTCAGCCTCCGCAGCCACTGTCACTGCTGTAGCTGCATTTTCTAACCTCCGCCTCAACTCATCCCCAGAAACATCTTCCACCTCTGCTGGCCGAAATGCCTCAGCCGCCTCCAATGCCGCACGCTGAATATCCTTCGCTGCTGCCGATGCCGGAACTGGAAGCCTCCATACTGAGTCTGCAAAATTGAGACACGCTTTATGGCCGCGGAGCGCAATTACTGCCACGTCATGTGCACGCGCCGCCATTTCTGCTGTGGGAAAAGTCCCAAGCCAAATTCTCGACTTCTTATTTAGCTCACGCACGTCACATACCCATTTTCTTGAGTTCTTCCTCCTTACTCCGCGGTACACTGAGTGTCTTGTTTCCTTAAACTTCCTTCTCCCATCTCGTTTCTTAGGATTCATCGAAGCCAACATGACCTCCTCGTCTGGCAAGTTCAACATGTGAGCATTGTCACTCTCTGACCCGGAGGACGAAATATCAGACCCCATTAGATATTGTGGGTCTGAGAAATGTCTTAAGACATCCATGTATGTCTTAAAACTCTTTGTTTCTCAGTACTTTGAGTTTAGTTAGCTTGTATATTGAAGTAGTAGCAGTAGATATAAGTAAGCAAAGGGTGGTGTTTGTATTTGTGTTTGTTGAAGGGAGTAAGAACTAAGAAGAATGAGAGTTGGACATATGTATAGACGTTAGGACTTGTACAAAACGCTAAGGAAAGAACTAGGAGTGTGATAAGTCGACGCGCTGATTGTGATATGTCGACGCGCTTATTGTGATAAGTTGCCAGGCTGTGAAGTAATTTGCAATGGAAGATATTTGTTGTTAATATTAGGCCACAAAATTTTACTTAAACTTTTACCATAATTTGCCACGTTACGAGTTATGTGCAGGTAGAGAAAATCTACTGCTTATAACCTGACAAGTGAAGAATTGTAACAGCTGCAAAAATTTGTGTAAATTTTTGTGGTGTTAACTCTTCTTTTTAATAGGATATTTGTAACAGTTGATTTTCTCTTTGAGCCAAGTGAGTTGGGGGGTATTGTATGGTGACACGTGGAAAATTTGTCCTGTTCAAGATTTTGAGTGAAAGTGAATGGGCATAGTTTTGCCGTGGCAAAAACGTAGTATGTGTTATGCGCGTGAGAGTGTGTTTACACTCTCTATACTGAATAAAATATTTGGTTGTATATGCTGTATAGGTATCAAATTCAGCATAACATAGTCAAGACATTATCGAAACTTTTTTTTACCAATACTCGCCCATTTTACTTTATTTTGCACCATGCTATTATTTTTAAGGATCATGCTAATGAGTGTACTTAGAACAATAGTTTTTTTTTTTTTTTTTAGAAAAGTTTTGATACCACATTTATGGGAAATAAAAAAATCTGTCAGAATATTAATTGTTTTGATTTCCCATAAAAACTTTCTTTAAATGGATTATTAAACATTACCCAAAGGGCATCCGTTAATATTTTTCTATTTTTAATGTTTAATTTGCAGTATTATTTGATTTTATATTCCTGTCTTTTCTTTTTTTCAATTAAGTTGTAACTCGTGCTTATTACATGCATAAACATTTAATAATAGTAATAATGAATTGTCATCTCAATTTTCACATTGAGTATTATAAATAGGTCATTTGACGCTAAAATTAAGAAAATTAAAATGGACTCTTGGAGCAAATAAAACTACAATTAGAAGTTAATTTTGATTTTGATTGTGTTTTAAATTTAATATATTATTGATTTAGACAAAATTTAGCTACAAACTTTGTTGTAGCTTAAGGTTACAACTCTTACTAAACAAATTAATATGGTTACTGTAGGGGCTCAATTTGTAACGGACCCTTAACAATAAAATTTGTAGAGATGTGGGTTTAAGGATTTGGCATCACCGAAGTAAATAATGGCTGGTATAAAGTTTATAATAAATAATTGATGACATGAGATTCATTGGAATCTAAATGTGAGAATTTGGCTAAGTGTTTGTGAAGCATATTTGTCCTCGGCCCAGGCCGAGGATCTATTATTCTTTTTTACTTCTCATCGAAAAAATCCCCTTTTTAATGCTGGGAGCCCTCCTGGATATATAGTCTCCTTTTTGTTAATCTTAACCATCCACTTGTCAATTATCTGGACTCTGTGTACAGGGATTTGTCCCATCACCTGTAATTAGCAGGCTTTATGTTAGTTCTTAGCCGCTTTTGCAGACTTTCTATTAGTTGAAGTAACCGAGGCAACTGAGTTTGTTGGTCACATCACCATTAAAGCAGTCAGAATGTTGGTGAGATATATTCAACAAATGAGGGATATTTTCCCTTTAGCGAAGTCGGTGTGCCGAGGACGTGTCATCCTCAGTGAGGCCTTTGGGTGACCTGAACTATTTTCGTTATATCCTCGGCCTTCACAATATCCTCGGCGTGGGCCTTGGGCCGGTTATAGAGTGGGCCAGAGTAGTTTAACGATTGGGGCCCCACAGTTACATATTTTGAAAATTTAACCGTATAATTGCATGTTCTTTATGTTTTTAAAATATGTCAAATTTCATGCTAATCAGATATTATTTAGTATTTGATTCATAAACTTATTTTTTATGTATAATTTTAGATTACAAAAACTCAAAATTGAAACATTTGATTGATAACGTAACTATTGATCTTTGATTTTATTAAAATTTTGCTAAAATAAAGGATATAATAAAAAAATATAATTCAATGATGAATTTGTCAAAATTCACATCTAATAAAAAAAATATTAAGTAGAGTTGTAACCTTAGTCTACAGACTCTACACAGCCAAGTTTGTTGCCAAACTTTCTTATATCGATTTTTTCATATAGTGTGCCTTGTTTTCAATTTTCTAGGGATTGTCGCAAACTTGAGTGATGCACAGGAAATTTTGTATAATGGTATAATACATCATTACACACATAAAAATGATCACCACTTAAAAAAATTTAAACATTGAAAACTCACACAACCCACTAAGTTCCCGTAGAATATAAGCGCAATATCCTGAAAATGAAAAGGCTTAATGGTGACTTTAAGACCCTTTTATTGCTACGCACAGGAAGATCATATCAGCATCAATTGTTCTTATTCGATTCTCAAATATTATTTCAATATTTTTATTCTTATACACAGCATTGTATGTTGCAGCTTGTTGATGGTTAAATTTTTTTATTTTTCAGGCAACATGATAGGTTCCTGAATGCATCCAGCAGGAGAATGTTGCGAAGCTAGCTAGCCTCCCTCATGCTGGAGATTTTTGTCTCTTAAAGAAGCTAGCCAGCATATTGAAGCTCAAGCCAACAAACACAATTAACTGTCATTTTTTTGGTATTCTTGAACATTTCATACTATAGCCTTGTTACCATATTAAATGTGTCATTATTTTTAATGTTTTGTTTATAAAATCTTTATTAGTCAGGAAGAATGATGTTGAATGAAACAACAGAGATTACAAACTCCATGCTACGACTTTTAATTTTTCTTTTTACTTTATCCTTTTAGGCTTTTGTTTAGCCAGATTTCTGATTATTGATACACCTCTTCTCTCTTCATTTATTACCTCAAGAATCTATAATTTTTCTCCCTCTCTTTCTACAAATTGGGTGCTTTGTGGCCTTCTTTTGCTTGATGAC
This sequence comes from Quercus glauca, assembly GCA_023736055.1. Lineage (NCBI taxonomy): Eukaryota > Viridiplantae > Streptophyta > Magnoliopsida > Fagales > Fagaceae > Quercus > Quercus glauca. Next base: position 11,764,221 of record CM043322.1, on the reverse strand, counting down.
TTCCCTTTTCAGCTGAACTTGTATGCATGACAAAAATGTTTGGTTATTTTTTTTTTCTTAGAAATTTGGAAGAAAGAATTAAAAAAAATAAAAATAAAACTTTTGACTAACTTTCTTTTTTTCGTTAAACTCACGTGCCATTACCAAAACTGCATGTGGTAGTTGGTAACGCGAAGCAAGTTATAAACCCAAACACACACACACCCCACCGATGTGGGACAAGCCCATGATTTTTTCGTTAAACTCACACGCCATTACCAAAACTGCATACGGCAGTTGGTAACGCGGAGCAACTGCCACATTCAGTTTTGGTAATGGTGTGTGAGTTTAACAAAAAAATCATGGGCTTGTCCCACATCGATGGGGTATTTGTGTGTTTTTGGGTTTATAACTTTCTTTCTTAGATTTATGTAAATGCCCCAAAGTACAAACTTATTTTGCAGAAATATCCAATATTTATACATTATGGAAAATGGAATATAATTCTTTAATTTGTACAATATGGCTTTCGCCATCTCCATACACTATAACTGTAGCATTTTTCTAGGGCTCCTTCAATTCAACACTAGTCATACTTGTTTGTACCCTTCAAGGCATTTGCCACAAAATATGATTTTACCTAGCAGTACAGGTACTCCACCCCCTCCCCCCCAATCCAAAAAAAAAGTTTCCCTATAATACCACACTTAATCAAAAACAATAAGCAGGGAAAATAAAAGTTCTCTTCCTAATAAGTGTTGAGGGAAAAAGCTTATGTTCTCCAATGCAATGTGGGGAAGCCAAGCGAAACTCAATGACAGGCTCTTGAGATGGTGCCCAAAGGCTTTCGGTGTAGTGATAAGCCTATCCAACTAAGAAATAAATGTTGCACCTCGACAAAACAACAACAAAGCCCAATAAAACACTTCGCAATAGTTAATTAGTATATTAGTGGTCATGTTTTGACAATACAAGAAAAATAGATTCTCCAACGATAGAGTGAAATTAAACTTAAAGTCCAGTAGTCAATTATTAAATAGATTTTAAAAAGTGTTCACTTTTGAAAGTCCTTGTGTGTCTTGGTCAGGGGGGTCTATTGTACTTTCAGCTATCATTACATCAATATGAGAGAAGAATTCCATTGTTACAAATACATTATATCCTTCAATAGTAAAACAAAAAGTAAAAAACTAATGGTTCCATGGTGGGGAGGAAAGGGTTATTTGGCATGTTGTGAAGGGAGAGAGAGATTCTAGCTCAATGCAACAAATATTGAACAAAGATTCTTGGGGAATATATATGTGGGGCATGATTGGGGTAGTAAGGGTTGTTTTGAGTGAGTGAGTGTGTAGGTTTATAATGGGAAATGCTAAAACCAAGTCTTTAATGGGTGTTAGTATATAGATTAGGCTAGATTAGCCCATTGGGCTTAGCCCAGTATATTACTTGTACTGCACTTATGTTACTTGTACTGCACTTATGTTACTTGTACTGCACACATACCTAGCCTATATAAGGCTCTCTTTTGTACATTGTTTTACACACATCAATATACAGACTATTCAATCATTCTTTCTCACTTTATATTGTTAACATGATATCAGAGCCATTCCTCTGACCTCTTCTTTCCTGTGGACATCTCCGGCGTCCTTCCGCTGCCATCGCCTTTATCCAGTAGTCACTGTCAGAAGCGAGTCACCGCCGTCATGCCCACAGCCCCTAAAACACTTGGATTTCGTCAGTTTTGTTGATCAAACTGCCAAAACCAAGGCACAGATTGACAGATCATTTGATCCCGAGCAAAACCCAACAAAGATCTGCCAGAAACAACCTCACACGCGCCTTCACGCGCCGTTCGAAGTTTCTGCCTCACGAGCACGCGCCTCAACGCATCGCCACGCACATCCACGCGCCGTCAGTCTCTCTCACGCACCCAAGCGCCAGGAACACAGGTCGTCACGCGCCCCCACGCGCCTGATCCGGTTCGCGCACTGCCACGTCAGCATCTTTACCAAGCCGTTGACTTTGACTTTGACCAGACTGTTGACCGTTGACTTTGACCAAAGTCAAAATTTTCCGACAGGACCTGTCTTGCTCAGTTTTTCGCATAGATTCCGATTTTGTGCTCCGTTTCTGCATTTGAGGTCTCTAAATCTCATTTTTTGGTCATTTTCTTCATTATGGCTCAACAAAATGAACGAGACATCATGCGTCCTGTCACCATTATGTTGGATGGTCCTACTAGCTATCATGCCTGGTCTCAGAATATAACTGTCTTTCTCAAGGGTTGTAAACTTTGGAGATATGTGACTGGTTCAATTCCTAAACCAGTACCAAACCCTAAAGCACAACTACTGAGGAGTCTTCCAAGACTAATGTTACAACAGATGATTATGAAGAACGCCTAGAGGAATGGGAGAGTATTCAGAGTAAGATCTTGTCTTGGTTTATCAATACCTCTATTCCCTCCATTCATAATCTTCTTCCTCGTCTTGAGACTGTTGAGGCTGCTTGGAAATTTTTGGCCGATCGCTATAATTGTACTAATGATTCAAGTTTGGAATTCCACAGTGAATCAAAACTTTATCAAATGCGCCAAGAGACAGGTTAGTCTATTTCTGATTTTTATTCTCAGACTTCTACTATGTGGGAACAACTCTCTGCTGCAGATCCTCCACTAGTGTGTTCTAAGGACATTGAGCTCTTTGTCAAATATCGGGATCGCCGTAAATTTATGCACTTCATGATGGGTTTGCGTGAGGATTTTGAGCCTACTAGGGCTTCTCTGCTTAGTCGGTCTCCTATTCCTTCTCTTGATGCTGTAGTCAAGGAACTTATTTCTGAGGAGAACCGTCGGCCTGCTCATCACATGTCATCATTTGATCATGTATTGGCTACACCATCTCCACAGCCTCCCATTGCTGCATTCATTGCTCCTCCACGAATAAACTCTGGGCGTCCCACCTCTCAGTCTTCCAAAGGTACTCGCTGCGAGTTTTGCCGAGCCAAAGGCCATGACATCTCAGTTTGTCGCAAACTGCAGAAATTTGTGCAAGAGCAGAGTAAAGCTTCTCTTCCTCGGGCAGCTGCTGTATGTCCTTCAGATCCATCAGTTCCTACAGGTCCATCTTTGGCTTCCTCACTTACTACGGCTGATATTGAGGCAGTTGTTCAATAGGTTTTATCTCGCACTTTCGCTGCTCTTTCTGTCACCTCAGGTAAACAACCTTGGTTTTTTGATACTGCATGTTGTAACCATATGACTCCTGATGAATCCCAATTTTCTGATAAGGCACCCTTAGAACATCCAATCACCATTTACACTACTGATGGAACTCCTATGCCTGTTAGTCATAAAGGAACAATCTCTTCTCCTTATTTATCCCTTAGTGACACTTTTCATATCCCAAAGTTATCCCTCAATTTGCTTTCTATTGGTCAACTTTGTGAATTAGGCGTAGATCTTCTATTTACTAATCATGGTGTGGATGTGCAGGATCCCCGGACGGGTTAAGTGCTTAGGACAGGCCGTAAGGTTGGTCGCATGTTTGAGGTTCATGACTTGAAGATTCCTTCACAAGTTGTTTCTGCAGCTGCTACCACTGCCATCTCCTCACCTGATCTATGGCATGCTCATCTTGGTCATCCATCCTTATCTCGTCTTCAGTTGTTACCTTCTCAAGGTCATTTAGGTTCAGTTCAGTTTCAAAAATTTGATTGAACTTCTTGTCATTTTGTCAAACAAACAAAATTGCCCTTTAATAATAGTAACTCATTTTCTTCTGCACCTTTTGATCTTATACATTCTGATATTTGGGGTCCTACACCTGTTCCCACTGAGGGGGGATCTAGATATTTTGTCATATTTGTGGATGATTTTTCTAGATATACTTGGATTTATCTGCTTCACCATAGGTCTGAACTTGTGTCTATTTACCAAATATTTAATAAAATGATTGAAACACAGTTCAATCAGACCGTCAAAGTTTTTCGATCAGATAATGCTCAAGAATATAATGATAAATCCTTCCTATCCTTTTTAGACAATCATGGTACCCTTACTCAGCGGTCTTGTCCTTACACCTCTCAACAAAATGGTCGTGCAGAACGAAAATATCGTCACATTCTTGATGTTGTCCACACCCTTCTCATTTCTGCCTCTCTTCCTGAGCGCTTTTGGGGTGAGGCTGCACTCACTGCTGTCTACACCATTAATCGTATTCCTTCACCAACTACACACGACAAATCACCATTTGAGCTTCTCTATGGTAAAACCCCTGACTACTCCTCTCTTTGGGTTTTTGGTTGTGTTTGCTTTGTCTCTCTTCCTCCTCATGAACGAACAAAGCTCCAGCCTCGTGCTCGTCTCTGTTGTTTCCTTGGTTATGGTGTATCTCAAAAGGGATTTCGCTGCTATGATCTCATTTCTCATCGTCTTCGTGTCTCCCGTCATGTTGAGTTTTGGGAACATCGTCCTTTCACGAGTCTCCAGCAGTTTCCTACGTCCTCTTCCTCTGAGTCTCCTATTTTTACTGATCTTTTCCTCCCTCTCTATCCTGAACTTGTGGAGGATTCTTCGACACCGGCTGCCTCTCCAGACGACTCATCTCCGGTTCTGTCCCCGACATATGACCCGCCTGTCTTGGATCCTATGGCACCACCCTTTCCTGAGTCTCCTGATGGTCCTGAACTTTGTCGTTCCACTCGGGTAAGCATTCCTCCCTCTTATCTCTCTGATTATCACTGCTCTTTTACTCTTGCCACCCTCTATAAATCTCACACCTATCGTGAGGCCCATACTGACCCTCTTTAGCAGCAAGCTATGAATGATGAACTAGATGCTCTTCATAAGAATCACACTTGGGATATGGTTGATTTGCCTCCTGGTCAGTCTGTAGTAGGTTATAGGTGGATTTACAAGATCAAGACCAAGGCTGATGGATCTGTTGAACGATACAAAGCTCGCCTAGTTGCCAAAGGCTTTACCCAAGAGTATGGCATTGACTATGAGGAAACATTTGCTCCTGTTGCTCGCCTTACATCTGTCAGATGTCTCATTGCTGTGGCTGCTGTTCGCCGTTGGCCTTTTTATCAAATGGATGTGAAGAATGCTTTCCTCAATGGAGACCTTCAAGAAGAAGTGTACATGCAACCACCCCCTGGCTATCCACACTCAGGCAGTCAAGTTTGTCGCCTTCGCCGTGCTCTTTATGGCCTTAAGCAGGCTCCTCGAGCTTGGTTTGAAAAGTTTAGCTCAGTTGTTGCTCAGCAGGGTTTCACTTCGAGTCCTCATGACACTGCTCTCTTCGTCCGAAGATCCTCTGCTGGTATCACTCTTATTCTTCTCTATGTTGATGATATGATTATTACTGGAGATGATTCTGCAGGTATCCGCTCTCTTCAGCACTTCCTTAGTCAGCATTTTGAGATGAAAGATTTGGGCACTCTCAGCTATTTTCTTGGGCTTGAGGTTACCTCATCCTCTGATGGATACTATCTTTCCCAAGCTAAATATGCTTCTGATCTTCTGTCCAAAGCCGGTATCACCGACAACAAGACTGTTTCCACTCCCTTGGAATACAATGCAAAGCTCACACCCTTGGATGGTGAACCTATATCTGATGCTACTCGCTATTGTCAATTGGTTGGTAGTCTGATCTATCTCACTGTTACTCGTCCGGATATTTCACATGCCATGGGTATGGTTAGTCAGTTCATTGATGCCCCTCGTTCTGTCCACTATGCTGCTGTTCTTCGGATTCTCCGATATGTTAAAGGCACACTTTATCATGGTCTACACTACTCCTCTCGGTCTTCTCTCGAGCTTCATGCTTATTCAGATGCGGACTGGGCAGGTGATCCGACTGATCGATGTTCTATCACAGGTTTCTGTTTCCTGTTGGATACTTCTCTTGTCCCGTGGCGTAGCAAGAAACAGGATGTTGTTTCCCGTTCTAGTACTGAGGCTGAGTATCGTGCCCTTGCCAACACCACCTGTGAGCTTGTTTGGCTTCGCTGGCTTTTGGCTGACATGGATGCTCCATAGCCCACTGCTACTCCTCTTTATTGTGACAATCATAGTGCTATCTACATTGCTTATAATGATGTCTTCCACGAACGCACCAAGCACATTGAGATCAACTGCCACATCACTCGCCAGCATCTCAAGAAAGGCAATCTCAAGTTGTTCTCCATCTCATCTGCTGACCAGCCTGCTGATATCTTCACCAAGTCTCACCCGCCTGGTCGTCTTCGAGATCTTATATCCAAACTCCAGTTGGCTTCCTCCTTGTCACCTCGAGTTTGAGGGGGGATGTTAGTATATAGATTAGGCTAGATTAGCCTATTGGGCTTAGCCCAGTATATTACTTGTACTGCACTTATGTTACTTGTACTGTACACATACCTAGCCTATATAAGGCTCTCTTTTGTACATTGTTTTACACACATCAATATACAGACTATTCAGTCATTCTTTCTCACTTATATTGTTAACAATGGGAAAGAAGGTTACTTATGGTTGATTAGGAGGCATTTATGAACTTAAAATATGCAGAAAAAGGGAAGAGAATGTTTGAAGCTAAGTGGGTATGGACGGAAGTGGCTTATTTATGGGTTAGTGGGGCTAACTACAAGCTGAAATTTGACAGAATAACAAAAATAATAGTTTCAGAAGGCTTGGTGTGTGTTTTGTGAGCTGATGTGCTTATTCTTTTATAGTGGAGTTTAGGGAGGTATTAATTAGCAAAAGTCCAAAAACTTAGGACTGATCAGGAGGCATAATAGCAGACTTGATTATCCTAGGATTTGGCTATAAACGGTGGATTCTCTTTTGGGTTGTCTTACCTCTTTGGGCAATGTCACACATTGGTAAAATCATCATAATCTTGCATTAAATGCTTGGATCTCTAAGGTTTTATTTAGCCAATGAGGTTAAGATAGGCACTAAAGAATAATTCTAATGCTGCAACTGAGATTTTGACCCTAGGAAGTAGGATTCAACACCCCAAACCAGGTGTCAAAGTTTAAGCTCACCTTAGAGGGTTCTGCTGGAGATCCCATTTTGTTCTCCAAACCACATGTTCCTAAATTTTCCTCTCTAGGATTCATAGGCTTGGCACATTAACCAATTCTTGAACGTTTTTGGCATTTATAGGCTTGATTTGTTGAAATCTTAAGTGACTTGGTTACGGCACCCTTCTGTTGGAGACGGAGCATTGAGGAAGATGATGAAATCCCATTACCCATTGGACTTTAGCTGCTAATGCAACCTCTAAACATCATGCATGTGATGGGGGCAGTGGAAGAAAGCTGATGGAACACCCTTTAATTCTTTCTTAGAGATTTGGTTGTCTCCAGCGGAACCTTGGTCAGAGATAAACAAGAAAGGAGTTGGCTGGCTAGTTCAATTCTTTGCCCTCTTTGGTCTGGGCCTATTCACACATGCTGGGCCCTTTAGCTAAGCTGTAGTCATGTCCCTTTTTACTTGGACTTGTTCTTCCTTTATCACATATTTGGGCCTAAAAAATAGACATTAATGACACATATTGCCATGGGTTTGACTCTCATTTTTAGTTGATATTCAACAAAGTTTGGGTCTTGATAAATATTTTAATGGGTTTCTGAGCAATGACTTTGTGTTATTCAAAATAATAGCGTGAGCCTTAATTATTTCAAAATCCTTTGTTATTTGATACTTTAAAATGGTGGATTCCATAGCATAAGTAATGTTTATGGTTAATAATCACGTTATAATTATGATGAACTTGAATAATTATCATGAGTTGCGAAAATAAGTATTATGAATGTTGTGATAAAAGATAGATAGTGAACATGTGTTCTTATATAAATCCCATGAGCTTACAATATGTTATGAAATAAGTAGATGTCATAGTTCTATGATAAATAATCATAACTTCCCATGGACTTTCATCAGATGATTGCCATGGGTTTTGGAAATTGATAATTGCCATAAATTTCATGGGCTTGTAATATTATAGTAATAGGTTTAAGGACTTAAAACATTGCTCAATACTTATGATACAATATTTTGCCAGGTATTAATAACATTAGGCTTTTAAAATAGTGCCCAAGTAAATTGGGCTTTTGATATTGCTGGCGAGAACTAGGTTTTAAATATTTATCAATGAAAATTGGGTTTTTTGATATTGTCAGCGAGAATTGGGCTTTTGATTTTACTAATGGAAATTGGGTTTTTTAATATTGCCACCGAGAACTGGGCTTTTGATGTTGCCAATGGAAATTGGACTTTAAATATTGCCAATGATAATTGGGCTTTTTTGATATTGTTAGCAAGAGCTGGGTTTTAAATATTGCCAATGAGAATTGGGTTTTTTGATATTACCAATGAAAATTGGGCTTTTTGACAAATAAATTGCCATGAGTTTAAATCATAGGCTTTGATCGTGGATTTGAATTTCATTAATAAAATTGCCATGGGTTTAAATCATGGGCTTTGATCATGGATTTGAATTCCATCAATAAAATTGTTTTGCCATATATTTGAATCATGGGCTTTTCAAATATTGCTAAGTATGAACATTCTTGGGCTTTTTAAGAAAGAATGAGATTTTAACAAAAAGCAATAATTGTGGTGGAAAGAAGAATAATTGTGGGCTAGTATGATAATAGGAAAAAATATATTTAGAGAAGCCCAATAATTTGTTGGTTATGTTCGAAAATAAATAGGTGTTATTTAAATAATATTAGGTGTAAAAATGTACCCTAACAAAAAGCAACTATTCTATATGCTAAATTAAGCTTCTTCTTTTTTATTTTTTTATTTTTGAGAAGTTGCTATTCAGCACAATATTATTAAGCTTGTTTTTCCTCTATAGAAACCTTAGAATTTATTATTAGTCAGGAAGGATGATGTTGAATCAAACAGTTGGTTATGATTGTTTAATGGAATTAATATTAATGAAATTAACTGTGCGTTTGGATGACATGATTTGGGTATTTGAATTTGGATTTGGGTGATTAAAATTCAAATATCTTGTTTGAATAGTTTAAAAAATGTCAAGGATTTAGATTTGATAAATCTACCAAGTATTTTAAACCTTTAAAATGCTTGAATTTGAACTAACTCGATAACTCCTAAAATCAATGCATTTCAAATTTATTAATTTAAAATCTAAATTTAAATCCAAATCCAAGTTTTCAATCGCAACCTAAAACCATGGTTTTTAAAACCAGATTGAAGGTAAATCCAGATTTGCCTCTAGTTCCTGGCTTTACCCGATTTTTGACCGATTTTGGCCGATTTTAACCAATTATTTACCGGTTTTTAGGGTTTTTTTGGACCGAACTGGTCACATCCCAAACTCGATACCCGGATTTGTGACAATGACCGACATGCTAATATCAAGCTTAAACCTGATATTAACAAGAACCAACTAAACATTTTCAAAACTTTCTCTCTTTCTTTTCATTCTTATCTCTTTACTTAAATGATATAATTTTTTACTTGACATTCAGAGCATCTACACTGTACTCAAAGAATAACATAATCCGCCAGTTACTCAAATTATAAATTTCACATAATACATCTCTAAATGCTTTAAGGTACACAACTTTTATTAGATCCTAAAATACAAAATACTATAAAGCTAACCATCAAATGTTAATTTGGGATCTATACATTTACAACTAAAACTAGTTCCTTTCAAAACTCGACTAAGGCTCCCTCTACTCCAAAATACAACTTGTTGACTGAAAAAGTGGAAGAGGTGAGCTACACAGCTCAATAAAGGTAAGATATATAAAAATTTAATAAAAATTCATGTAAATCAAATCATTTCATTTTACGATTATTCAGATAGGAGAACATCTTTTCATGCACAATGTTTTATATTATTCATAATAATAACTTATACGTTTTACATAGGAAAATAATTTTTCTCTTTTTTCTTATTAGAATAATATTACCAAAACCTTTCAGATTGATTTTCTTTCATTTCTTACAAAGTCACCAAATATACTATTGATTGTTTAAAATCATATACATACATACATATATATGTGTATATATATATATATATATATATATATATTCTCGTTACAAAATAATCATTTTAACTTAAATCAAATAATTGATAACTTTGTCTTAAACTAGAAACATCTTAACAAATAAGAAGACTTTTTTTATAAACTTCTTCTTATAAAATATTATAACTTTCATAGTCATAAAACTTAATGTTTCATAAAGAACAGATATCTGATAACTTTTTAACATAAACTTGTACCTTCATCAGAAGTTTTATCTTAATAGAACACTAAAATTTCAGAAACTTTTATCTTTAAAGAACAGCTTTTTTTTTTCATCAGAAACTTCTTTTTTCCATGAGAGCTTTTAACTTTTTACAATGCATTTAAACAAAAATCATTCTCTCATGATTAATAACATAATATAGCTGTTCATAAATAACTTATTGGTTAGTTTATATTTGAAAATTTTGTACTTATTTGGGAGGCTTCTAGCACCACTGTGCTAAGCATTCAGCATTCTCCACAATGTCAGATATTCCCGGGATCACATCATAATACATGTCTTCAACCATGGGGGTAGGTTGGCATCCTCTACAAGTTGGCCGTTACCAACAAAGACGAGTACAACAGAGTCAATCCCACTTTTAATGACCAATCAGATAACATTTTCCATGGAAAGCCAGTAATTTAACCCCAACTAGCTGAGTTCAGATCACTGGAAGACATAACCCCAAAACATTTTATACTTATACATTATACTGAAATTCATAATTTGCATTACATTTCACAATAATAACATTTTCATTATTTTCTTTAAACATCATGTTCGTAGAAATTAGTAATAGCATAAATATGCTTAAATCATATACAAAGGTTTTGAAAGTTCATAAACATATCTTTGTTTAAAACATGATTATATGCCATATCTCTAATAAAAAATATTTTAATGCATAATATACTTTAAAATAACCTCATGACTTACCAAATCTTTATATAACTTATCCCTTACCTGAAAGCAGAAGAACCGAAAGCCTACAGTTGAAGGAGCTTAGACTTGGGTACTGGTAACACCTAAACCAAATATCAAAACTTATTACTATTTATTATTCCTTATCATAAACTTACACATTCGTCTCAAAACATATCTCTTATAATCAAGGAAATCCTAATCCCACCACAACGAGGTTCCCCAAACACAAAATACCTTTATCAAACAACATGATGTACCAAATCATAGAGAAACCATTGTTTTAATGTTCATATTCAGATCATGTCAATCAGCTTTAAAATCAATTCAGAACATATTTGAGATTGGAAGCAACAGTGCATGCATAAACTTATACAAGGCAACATACAACATGAACAAAACATCTTCATAAAAATAATAATTGAATGATTTAGAACCCATCCTTTAGAGTACTAAACCTTGAACCAAGTTATACAAAATTTATCTATGATCTAGATATACCAAAAGACAAGCATACTAAATTATAGCTCAAAACATTCACTCTAACTTTAGAATTTAAATCCTCAAAGTCAGAGTTATCATTTACTGTTTACTGCTCATTTCAGCAGCATATGCCTCATTTGTAAAATACAAATGGACTATCTAAACACATCAAATCTTCATGAAATTTTACAGAGCCATTCCTCTTTATGTCTAGTAAATACCATATCAATTCAGAGTCAAACCATAAAGCCACGATTTATTAAAAATCATACAAAACAACATGCTCAAATTTGTCCTGACAGAATTTTATGCAATTTAGAAATTAAACCATTATTTTTATATTGATCCATTGGCTGTGAGATCACTTCCATTTGAACCATATGTGTCTTAGAATTTATAAGAACTACTCCTAGCATCCTAATTCACTGTATACAATTTAATATATAATTTATCATGTGTAAATACAGAATCAGTCACAGTGACAGCTTTGCAATATTTCCTTGTAAATTCACAAACAATTATCAAATGATGGTATTTTCATATGAAATTTAATATACACATACTAGACATATTATATAATAATCTCCAACAAACCTTTTACCCATAGCTGTTCTAGAAAAATACAGGATTTATAATGACCAAATAGGTTAACCAATGAGTACAACTCCTAACAAGCTTCAATTACTGAATCAACTACACATTCAGCACCTCAATTAGTAATTCCATAAAGTTTATCTAGCTTTTTTACTCATTTTAACAGTTACCCATAACAACAGATTTTATCTTTGTCTATCATCTAGGAGCACATGCAAGCATAAACAATGACACTTAAAATTCAGTCAATCAACAGTCTCTAAAATCCAACACACCCATATACAAATTCATATAGCCATCACTTAAATTTAAAATGAATAATAGATTAAAAGGATTAGATTTTCCCCTTACCCTAGACACAGGTTCTTGAAGTGATTGAGCTAGAATCACTCTAGCTTTAAATTGGGAACAAAAGTTTGAGAAGAATTGAAAGAAACTTCTTGTTACTGCTGGACCCATAGGTGTGAAAGGGAGAGGAGAGTTGAGAGTTTTTCTTTCTTTTGGTGTTGGGCCCGTGGTATGAGAGAGAGAGAGTTCTTGGTTGTTCTAGTTGCTTTAAAAGAGTCAAAGAAGAGATGAGATAGAGACTAATCTTTCTTTTGATATGTGGACCCGTGGGTTTGAGGGAGGGAGAGAGCTTCTTGAGTCTTCTAGTTTCTTTGAGAAAGTCAAAGAAGAGATAAGGTGCTACCAATAAGAACAAAGAAAGAAGAAAACAAAGGAGTAAAGAAAGAAGGACCAAGTAAGTTTCTGGTGCAGCCAATAAGTCAAGGAAAATAACTTGGGTGGGGCCGTGTATGCTAAGGGAAAAATGGGTTGATGACTCACCCTTACCACTTTTCAAAATATACTTACCATCCCTCCATAACCTTATATTCTAGATAGACCCAAATAATAAAATAACTTTGCATATAAACCCTTATCTTTATACACTTAATTAAACCCCAACAACTATATATCTAATAACTTAACCACTTAATAAATTTTTGTACATACTTAGTATATATTTATAATACAAATTAAATAGCCATTAATTATTTATAATCTTTACAATTCTTATTCAAATGCATTATAAAATAATATATTTATTAAATATTCTTCTATTAATTATAAAAAGAAAGTAGCTTAAAATAATAATTAATCATTTAAACACATAGTTTAACTATAAGGTTGGGTCGGGGTGTTACAGAACTAGTGGCCGGTTCCCGATTCAACCGGTTGAACGGCCAGTCTAGTCCAGTTTTAAAACCATGCCTAAAAGTTTGAGATGAAGGTGACCTGAATACCCATCTCCATCCCACTTATGGTAAAGTGGTTTTCAGTTTTCCTCACAACGAAAGTGTGGAGCTATAACAATGGCATTCTGCCCCCTCACTAAATAAAGAAATTCACGTATGTTTAGTTGATGTTATAAATACCGGTTTGAAGTCCATTTCGGTTAATCTACTAAAATGAAATATTTTGGTTCCAACTTATTTTGATATATAGTTTTTGGATTACCGTTACATATATATTACATTCGGCTATTGAACCAAATTTTATAAATTGTTGATTTTTTAAGAAACTATAAATTGTTGAATTTAATAGTGTTTTACAAAATAAAATCATAATAAAGTGATGCTATAAAACAAACTTTGATGGGCTGTTTTAGCAGAAACTGGAGAAGCAGGTATTAGTGTGGTCATTGGAAATTCCAACGGCGAGGTTATGGCCTCCTTATCGGAAAGAATTCTAAACCCTTCATCTATTGCTTTACCGGAATTGTTGGCTGCTAGACGTGCGGCATTATTCATCAGTGAAGTGGGATTGGATAATTCCATTCTTTTTTTGGGTAAAAAGGATAATTCCATTCTTGAAGGTGACTTGAAGATAGTCATCAATGTGTTGAACAAGGGCATCTTTAGGCCATTTGCTAAAGGATACTGTATCACTTGTAAGCTCACTTAAGAGTTGGTCTTTTTCTCATACGGGTAGGTTGGGTAATTCGGTGGCAGATGCATTGGCAAGAAGAACTAAGTTGTCTGCTCTATTGTTAGTTTGGATGGAGTTTGTTCCTCCAAACATTATCAATTTTATTTTAGCTGATTTACCAGCTTTTAATTGATAAAGTTATCGATCTTTTTCTTAAAAAAAAAAAAAAAAAAAAAAATGATTAGATTGGTGGTTAGAAAAAAAAAAATTGAGAGTTTTATTCTAAATTAAGAAATCTGTTAGCTATCCTATTTATAAAGAAGGAAGCTTTCAAGAAGCTCCATTTCCAAGTCCCACCACTTATCCACATGCTGGCATTGCTTTTTCTACTATCGCATTCCAATGCAGTGCTTTTTTATTTCCAGAGCACTCAGCCATCAAACTTTAGCTGTTTGAAAGTTCCAGAGCAGAGACGCTTGATTTGAAGAACCAAGGCACTTGAGCTTCGTCCACTACCTCTCCACGTCTTCTTCATCTTTTTCAGAACATTTTATTTTACGGTAATGTTGTGTTCACACTTTATCTCAAATAGGAGATTTTCTTTATTTTCACGCTACAACAAATTCTTTTGTACAGTATGACATCGCCACTTCCAACTTTTCCCTCACATCACACTGCAGCACTAAGCTATAATATTACTAATAACAATCAAATTGAATAATTCCACAATGAAACCTCACTGTCAGTTTCCATGTCATCTCCACCATACCAATGAGGTGGTGGAGACAACAACATCCCCTCTGCCATATTTCTCAACAAACCGGGCATGTTGAAAACCGCTTCCTCATCCATAAAAAACACACTTTCCGGCTCTATCTCAGCCTCCGCAGCCACTGTCACTGCTGCAGCTGCTTTTTCCAACCCCCGCGTCAAGTCATCCCCAGAAACACCGTCCAATTCTGCTGGCCGAAATGCCTCTGCCGCCTCCAAAGCCGCACGCTGAATATCCTTCGCTGCTGCCGATGCCGGAACCGGAAGTCTCCATACCGAGTCGGCAAAATTGAGACACGCGTTACGGCCGCGGAGCGCAATTGCCGCCACATCATTTGCACGCGCAGCCATTTCTGCTGTGGGGAAAGTCCCAAGCCAAATCCTCGATTTCTTATTTGGCTCACGCACTTCACATACCCATTTTCTTGAGTTCTTCCTTCTCACTCCACGGTACACTGAGTGTCTTGTTTCCTTGAACTTCTTTCTTCCATCTCGTTTTTTAGGATTCTTTGAAGCCAACATGACCTCCTCGTATGACAAGTTCATCATGCAAGCGTTGTCCATATATGTCTTAAAACTCTTTGTTACTCAGTACTTTGAGTTCAGTTAGCTTGTATATTGAAGTAGTAGCAGTAGATATAAGTAAGCAAAGGGTGGTGTTTGTGTTTGTGTTTGGGTTTGTGTCTGTTGAAGGGAGTAAGAACTAAGCAGAGTGAGAGTTGGACATATACATAGAAGTTGGGACTTACACAAAACGCTAAGGAAGGAACTAGGAGAGTGATAAGTAGACGCGCTGATAGTGATAAGTAAACGCGCTGATGTAATAAGTAGACGCGCTGATAGTGATAAGTAAGCGCGCTGATTGTAATAAGTACACGCGCTGATAGTGATAAGTACACGCGCTAATTGTAATAAGTAGCCAGGCTGTTAAGTACTGTTCCCCACAGTTTCGACAATTGAAGGGAAGATATTTGTTAGCAACGCCAACGCATGCTTCTTTTTAATAGGATATTTGTAACAGTTGGTTTTCATTTTGAGCCAAGTGAATTGGGGGTATTATATGATGACACGTGGATAGTTTGTCTTGTTAGGATTTTGAGTGAAAAGTGATTAGGCATAGTTTTGCCGTGGCAAAAACGTAGTATGTGTGGCGTGTGAGACTGAGTATGTTTCTACTCCCTCTAGTGAATGAATATTCGGTTGTATATAGGTATCAAATTCAGCATAACATAGTCAAGACATTATCGCAACTTTTTGTACCAATACTTGCACGTCTTACTTTATTTTGCAGCCTACTATTATTTTTAATATCTAATTTGCAGCATTATTTGATTTTATATTCTTGTTTCTTCTTTTTCCGATTAGGTTGGAACTCATATTTACGTACGGAAACATTTAATAATAATAATAATAATAATAAATTGTCATCTCAATTTTCAAATTAAGTATAATAAAATGGGCCATTTGACCAAAAATTTAAGAAAATTAAAATAGACTCCTTGAGCAAATAAGACTACAATTAGAAGCTAATTTGGATTTTGATTGTGTTTTGACTTTAATATATATATTGATTTGGACAAAGTTAAGTTACAAACTTTGTTGTAGCGTTACAACTCTCACTAAAAAAATTAGGCGAAAAATTCATTTTCTTCCCTACATTTTTATGCAATTCTCACTTTGGCCCCTAACTTTTTTTTTCACCGTTTTTACTCCCTATCCTGGAAAATGCGTCTTGTTTTGGTCTCTACCGTTACATTAGAGAAGGAAATTGCACATGTGGCAAATGGCATAAGTTAAAAATATTAAAATAATGTCCACATAAACCACGTGGCTTTCCACTGTAGCATCTAAATTATAAAAAAAATTAAAAATAAAAATAAAAACCAAAAATTACATTAATTGAGATCTAAGTGTGTCTTGAATAAGAACAACAACAACATAAACCCAGTTCTAAGAACACAAAATTAAAATCCAAAAATCACAAACCCAAAAACATAAACACAAACCTAGCAACAGATCTTCCTTGTTAATCAAACACAAACCCAGCAACTGATTTTTCTTGTCAACCAAACACAAAAACAACAAACAACAAACACAAACCCATATATTAGTAAGAAATGGGTACGAAGAGCTGACTATAATGGATTTCTTCAAATCAGTCTTCTCCGAAGACTTGGACCAACCCCAAAACGACGACACTCCCAAATCAAACCTAGACCCAAACCCAAGCCTGGATTCGAACCCGAACTCCACCATGATTTGGAGTTTCGACGGATTGATTAAAACGATCGCGTCGAAATCGGAGTCAGTGATCCAGACCTACCGGTGCGATATAGAGAATCCAGGTCCAGGTTGAAGAAAGAAATGTCAGTGATCCGAGAAGTCGCGTTGCGCGCCGTCATGGATTTCCCGACTTCACTCGACGCTAGCGCTTTCGTCCCTCAGGAATCGCTCGAGTTGGTCGGTTAAGCAATCGACGATATTGGCTCCACCATATGGAAATCAACGGCAGAGATCATCACTCACGGCGCGGACAAGCTCTTCGTAGCTGCCGCCGCCAGCTCTGATTCCAATTCCAGAAATCAGTTGCTGGGTTTGTGTTTGGTTGATAAGGAAGATCTGTTGCTGGGTTTGTGTTTGGTTGACAAGGAAGATCTGTTGCTGGGTTTGTGTTTGTGTTTCTGGGGTTTGTGATTTTTGGATTTTAACTTTGTGTTCTTAGAACTGGGTTTGTGTTTTTGTTGTTCTTGTTCAAGACACACTTAAATCTCAATTAATTTAATTTTTTGTTTTTATTTCTGTTTTTAATTTAGATGCTGACGTGGAAAGCCACGTGGTTTATGTGAACATTATTTTAATATTTTTAACTTATGTCGTTTGCCACATGTGCAATTTCCCACTCTGATGTAACGGCAGAGACTAAAACAAGACGTGTTTTCTAGGTTAGGAACTAAAAGCGGTGGAAAAAAAAAGTCAGGGACCAAAGTGGGAATCGCATGAAAATGTAGAGACGAAAATGAGTTTTTCGCCTACAAAATAAACATGGCTACATATTTTGAAAAATTAATTGCTAAATTGCATGTTCTTTATGTTTTTAAAACACATGTTAAATTTCATGCCAATCAGATCTTATTTACTATTCAATCCATAACATATTTTTTATGTATAATTTTAGACTACAAAAACTCAAAATTGAAACATTTGATTAATAATGTAGCTATTAATCTTTAGTTTTATTGAAATTTTGCAAGTATGTAGGATATAATAAGAAGTAATCCAATAATAGGTTTGTCAAAATTCACATCTGATAAAAATATATTAAGTAGCATTGTAGCCTTAGTCTATAGTCAAGTTTGTTGCCAAACTTTGTTCTATCAATTTTATCATATAGTGTGCTTTGTTCTCAATTTTCTAGGGATTGTTGCAAACTTGAGTGATGCACAAGAAACTTTGTATAATGGTATAATAAATCATCACACGCATAAAAATGATCACCACTCAAAAAAATTTAAACCTTGAAAACTCAATCAACCACTAAGTTCCCGTAGAATATAAGGCCTATATCCTGAAAATGAAAAGGCTTAATGGTGACTTTGAGACTGTTTTACTGCCAGGGACAGCAAGATCATATCAGTATCAATTGTTCTTATTCGATTCTCAAATATTATTTCAATATTTTTATTCTTATACATAGCATTGTATGTTGCAGCCTGTTGATGGTTAATTTTTTTTTTTTCGGGCAACATGATACTTGATAGGGTCCTGAACACATCCAGCAGGAGAATGTTGCGAAGCTAGCTAGGCTCCCTCATGCTGGAGATTGTCTCTTAAAGAAGCTAGCCAGCATATTGAAGCTCAAGCCAACAAACACAATTAACTGTATCATTTTTTTGGTATTCTTGAATTTTTCATACTAGCCTTGTTACCATATTAAATGTGTCATTATTTTTAATGTTTTGTTTATAAAATCTTTATTAGTTAGGAAGAATAATGTTGAACGAAACAACAGTACAAACTCCAGGCTTCGACTTTTTCTTTTTACTTTATCCTTCAGGCTTTGTTTTGCCAAATTTCTGATTATTGATACACCTCTTCTCTTTCTATTTATTACAACAAGAATCTATGGGTAGACTAAAATATTAAAGTACAAACTTTTTTTTGCAAATATATCCAGAATTTAGACATTATGGAAAACAGAATATAATTCTTTTGTACAATATGGCTTTTGCCATATCCAAACACTAAAACTGAAGCATTTTTCTTGGGCTCCTTCAATTCAACACTAGTCATACTTGCTCATGCCTTAATGGCATTAGCTCCAAAATATGATTTTCCCTAGCAGTACCCCCCCCCCCCCCCCCCTCGAACATTTTCCCTATAACACCACACTTAATCAAAAACAATAAGCATGGCAAATAAAAATTCGTTTCCTAATAAACAACTATTCTATATGCTAAATTATGCTTCTTCTTTTTTTTCTTTTTCTTTTTTTGAGAAGTTGCTAAATTAAATTCAATACTATTAAGCTTGTTTTTGCTCTATAGATTCTTTAGAATTTATTATTAGTTAGAAAGGATGATGTTGAATCAAACAGCTGGTTATGATTGTTTAATGGAATTAATATTAATGAAATTAAAAGTTTGAGATGAAGGTGACTAATAGTGGCATATGGTGGTTCTGCCCCTCTCACTAAATAAAGAAATCCACATATGTTTAGTTGATGTTATGAACACCGATTTGGTGTTCGTTTCAATTATTCTATTAAAATAAAATATTTTGGTACTGGCTTATTTTGTTATACAGTTTTGTGACTTGCCCTTAATTATATATATATGAGATTAAATTCCGTAAGAATGTAGTGTAAAACTAATGTTTTATCCCTCAAATCCTAACATGTCACATTATCTTATCACATATTTAAGAATAAGTAAAATCACACCCAATCAATTCTAATATCCATATATAAATTCAAACAAATTAAGAGTTTATTGAGATGTTATTAAGTGTGGTAGGATATATTGAATTTTAAGTAAAATGCTAATGTGGCAATCACTTATTAGATGTTGTAAAACATGGGTTTTACACCCAATTCTTACCAAATTCAGACTCTCTCTCTCTCTCTCTCTCTCTCTCATAATAATAATAATAATAATAATAAGGCATATTTTGACCACATAAATTTTTTTAACTCTTTTAACCATCAAGCCCATTAAGATCCGTTGGGCTTGAGCCCTCCATCGATGTAGAGACGTCTGTCGAGCCTGAAGCCCATTTTGACCTAAGGACCACAAGGACACCTTCCATACCATCACTCTCGTAGCTTGTCGGGCCTAAAAATAAATTGGCAAGATGATGAATATACTAACAGATTGGCAAGGACACTGTATGGCCCATGTGTTGCAGGCCTGGGTGTGGTTTGGGCCTTAGGCCAACAAAGGAGCCCAAGGGACTTACAATTGCCCCCCTCCCCATGTCCTCATCCAAGTTCGCCTAGCAACGGGCCCAGACCAAATGCCATCCGAGAACCTAAGCCTTTCGCCGAACATGAATAGGATTGCAGAGGCGACTGCTCGGTCCGGCCCACCGAGCATTGCTGCATTGGTCCGGACGAGCGACCGGGTGACTACCTAGTGTTGCCTAGGGAATAACGCTGCCGTACACGCTTGCTATAGTGGGGATCATTTTCAAAGCCACTCCCACCTAAATACCCACTAATCCCTTCTGAGATTGGACCTCTCAATCCATTAATATTAGGGAGAATCATGATCACCCCACTAGCAATCTCCTATAAATAAGAAATCGGAAGAGGGAACAAGGGTTGGAAAGGGTGGAGAGAAAAAGGTGATAGAGAGGAGCGTAACAGAGTAATACAAAGAGAAAAGAAAGTGGTGTACAAATAGGGAGCAAAGGTGATCTTGCTAAGTCTCCTAACTGCGAACGACCCAAAGTAGGAATCACTATCCCACCATACAAATAGGTTGTGAGTCAAGGTGTGGTGAAACCCACTGGGTCTCATTTTCGCCCTGCACAGACTCCAATGGGGTGACAAGCATATCGATGGGTGAGAATACTTGCCCCCCACGCTATTGGCATATTCTCCACTCATACATCCCTATATGGAAAACCCTACTACACATTCATATCTTCCTAGTATGAGAAGTAAAAACCCTAAGATCTCAGGGCCTTAACTCCATATATTCTCTACAAGGAAAGATCTTGTATTCAAGGGATTTTGGTTAACTCTACACCAATATTTAATCACCAAGTATCCATCTTTTCAAGGTATGTGAATTTTCCTAACTCTCACACTTTTGAGTTCTTGGAAATTCTTCTATTACTGACTTAACCTTTGGAGGGCCTTTGGGCGGCACCTTGCAAGTGCTCTTTGTAAGTTCTTTGTTCTATTTTTCTTCAGGTATCCTAATTGGCGCACGTGTGAACAATCAACTCACTGACGATTTTGTGCATCATCAATATATATATATATATATATATATAGATTACATGTGGGATTCTTAAAATTAAAAAAAAAAAAAAAAAAAAAACATATGGCTATATATTAAGCCAAATGTTATAAATTGTTGATTATTTTAGATTCTATAACTTGTTGAATTTAATAGTGTTTTACAAAATAAAATCATAATAAAGTGATTATATCAGTTACTTAGAAAAAAAAAAGTCGAATTTGATGATTTTATTATTTTTTTTTTTATGAACAGAAAATTTTATTGACAAACAAAAGAACAAAAACTAAGCAGCAGCTACAGCAGATAAGAGTTCAGAATTAATTACATCCATAAACGAGCTAGGAGCAAAGCCTTGACCAAAACAACTAGCTAGATTTTTCCCTAAACACCACGAAGCTAAAACATGGGCTGCTTTGTTTGAATCTCTAGGACTCCACCTAAAAACAAACTGCTGACCACGGAAAGCCCAGGATAAGGTATCCGCAGTTATGGTTGAGATTCTCCAAGGCACTTCATCAAAGGGGGCTTTGAGAGCATCTATACAAGCTTTGGCATCGCTTTCAACCACTACAAACTCAAAACCACGAATAACAGCAACACAGGTCGCCAAATTAATGGCTTCAGCTTCTGCTTGGATGGGAAGAATGGTTTCCACCCGCTTGGACATGGAAAAAATCAGATCCCCCTTCCAGTCCCTTGCAACAATAGCAATGAATGAATGATCTAACCCCACCGCCGCATCGCAATTAATTTTAACAGCTCCATGTTCAGGCCTTATCCAAGAACTACAAGGTCTAGGTAGCACTAAGGGGGCATCAGTGAGCACAGTTCTATGTTCATAGAATTTTTTTAGGACTACTTGGAGTTCTTTATTTGGGGAGAATATAGTTTCTTTATGAATAGCTTGATTTCTAACAAACCACAAATGCTCCAACACCAAAGCCCCAAATAAAAGAAAACCCTCCCTGTCAGTAAGGCCATGGAAAGCTACATGGGGGGATAAAAGAAAATTAATGAACTGACCTGGGCAGTCAAAATATATTGCATCTAGTCTGCAACCCCACTCATTACCAGCCCACAAAAATCTAGCAACATGACAGTAAACCAATAGATGTAAGGAAGATTCAGGTGAGGCATCACATAGGGGACACTTAGGATCCATGGCTGGAAAGAATCTTGTCAATTTTTCCTTTGTTGGCAGAATATCTGAGGCCACTCTCCATAAGAACATCTTAAGTCTATCATGAATTTTTGAATTCCAAATTTTTGACTTCACCTGGTCAGAATCATTAGGCTCAGAATGATCAAGAAGTTCCATGTATGCCGACTTCACAGAGAGCTTGCCTTTATGGGATTTTAGCCATAGCCATTTGTCCTCCCTTTGACTCACTTTGACTGGAATTTTCTTGATAGCCTTGGCAGATTCTTCAGTGAATAATTCATAGAGTTTCGACTCATCCCATCTTGATTTATCTGGTGTTAGAATCTATGACACCACCAAGCATCTAGACTGCATTTCAGGAGACAAAGGAACCGGTTTATAGTTAGGAAGATCAGGGACCCAAGGATCTTCCCACGTGAGAATGCTTTCCCCATTGTTAACTTGCTTACAAGCACCAGCCACAAGAATAAGCCTAGCTGATTCCACACTTTTCCATGACCATGAAGCCTTCTTGGAAGGATCAACATCGAGCCAGTTTCTTCTCACCTTGTATTTGGCAATGAGTGCTTGCACACATGGTTTGTTTGACTGATTTAAAATCCACCAAGCAACTTTGGAGAGGAGGGCCAAATTAATATCTGAGAAGTGCCTAAAACCAAGGCCACCAAGATGTTTAGGTAGGCAAAGATTGTCCCAAGCAAGAGGAGTGAAATAACGGTTTGAATTCTTTGATGGGCTCCACCAGAATTTTTTTAGCATACTATCCATCTCTTCACATAAACTTTTTGGAATGAGAAAGCAAGACATAGTGTATAGCGAAGAAGCCAAGGCTATAGATTTCACTAGAGTTGCTCTACCCATCCAAGATAAGGATTTGCACTTCCAACTGCTTACCTTAGAATCCAAGGATTCTTTAAGATAAGCAAAGTCCTTCTTTTTGCTGCTTGAGAGAAAAAGAGGGACTCCCAAATATTTAGTGCCTTGGAAAAGCTTCTTTAAACCTCTTTGATTCCTAAGCTGATTCAAGAATTGCGAATGAACCCCTTTTGAGGCAAAGACCCCAGATTTCTCAAAATTGATTTGCTGGCCTGACCAATCACAATATTTTCTTAGGATGTTCATGACCTCATTAATCTCTGAATGTTTTGCCTTGCAGATCAATAAAGCATCATCTGCATAGAAGAGTTTCGAGATTCCAGGGGTTGATGGGGCAATCTTAATGCCATTTATTAATCTTTGGGCCGAGCATCTATTGATCATTCTGGCAAGAACTTCGCTTCCAATAATGAAAAGGTACGGGGATAAGGGATCCCCCTGTCTTAGGCCTCTCGAAGGCACGATTCTAGGGCCCTTTCCCCCATTTAGCAGAAGAGTAAAACTCACAGTAGAGATACATTGGTATATGTGGTGAATGAACTTCTGGTGGAAACCAAAATTTTTTAATACCTGGATTAGGAAAGGCCATTCTAATCTATCATAAGCCTTTTGGAAGTCCAAACTTCAGTCCCACAAACCCTTTTTTCTTCTTTGTGGTGGAGAAAGAGTGCACTACTTCTTGGGCCAACAAAACATTCTCAGCTATATTTCTGTTAGAAACAAAGGCTGTTTGTGCTGGGTCTATTATTTTATCCAGCAGGGGTCTCAATCTTGCTACCAGAATTCTTGAAATGACTTTGTAACAAAAGTTGCATAAGCTGATAGGTCTGAACTGCCCAAAGTTATGAGCACCTTGAACATTTGGGATTAGGGTGATGAAGGTCTCATTCATCTCCTTTAGCAGCCAACCATCTCTAAAAAAACTTTGAACCGATAGTATGAGCTGGTTCCTAACAATATGCCAAAATTCTTTAAAAAATAATCCCGGCATACCATCAGGCCCAGGGGCTTTCAGAGGGTTCATTTCTAAGACTGTTCTTTGGATTTCTTCTTCCGAAGGGATTTTGAGCAGCTTTGCATTTTCAGCTGCCGTGATACTTGGTTCAATTAGCTTCTCCAAGTCGGCAGGGAAGGATGGATTTGAAGTGCTAAAAAGCTCATTGAAATGATCTCCAAAATACTTCTCAATATTCTTCCTGCCATAAATTCTCTCCCCATTCTCTAATTTAATTTCTGAGATATTATTCCTTCTTCTTCTAATCAATGTGGAGGCATGGAAAAACTTAGAGTTCCTGTCCCCCTCTTTCAGCCATAATTCACGAGACTTTTGCTTCAATCTGATCTCTTCTCTGGTTTGGCACTCTTCTAATTCCATCATAAGGCTTGCTTCCTCCTTCAAAGCTTCATTATTGGGAGGTTTTGCCTGGATTACTTCAATCCGCCTTTCTAACTCCAGGATTTTAGTTTTGGTTTGACCAAAGGTAGTTTTGTTCCACTTGCTCAGCAGTAAACTAGAGTGTGATATTTTTTTCATTAAATTGAAACCATATGATCCAGTAAATTCTTTCCTCCAGGCTTGGTCAATAATTTCCTCACATTCAGGATCTCTAACCCACATCGCCTCAAAACGGAAAGGCTTGTCTATGATATTATTCTCAAAATGGGTGTCGAGAAGTATTGGCTTGTGATCCGAAGTCGGGGCAACCAAGTGCTTAATTCCTGCTTTAGGAAACATCTCCTGCCACTCTTGGTTGCAGCATCCCTGGTCCAATCTGATTCTAACATGGACTCCACCACTTCTACGACCCACCCATGTGTATTGAGGCCCATGGAACCCAAGCTCAATAGCAGCTGCATTAGATAGGAAATAACGAAAAGGCTTGGAGGAAGAATCCCCCCTGCTACTTCCACCACACTTATCTGAGCTTGAACTATAACTATTACAATCGCCCAGCAACAACCACGGGCCTGAGAAAGATTCAGTCAAATTTGTGACTAACTCCCAAAAAGCTTCTCTGTGGGCTACTTTAGGGGGTCCATAAACCAAAAGAAGAAGCCAGACATCTGAAGGGGGGTCAGAATAAACTAGACATGCAATGATATTTTTATTATCATAGATAACTTCCAAACTAACTCCATTAACCCAATATAAGGCCAAACCACCAGATTTATTTTCTGCATTTACACAAAAACAGCCTCTATATTTCAAACATTCTTTGATTTTTTCTACCCTTGGAGACTTTGCTTTTGACTCTGAGATGAAGATAATATCTGGGCTTTCTTTATGAACCAGCTCCTTGAGAGCTCTGACTGTTGGAGCTCTCCCAGCACCCCGACAGTTCCAGGATAGAATTCTCATTCCCAATACAAGGACAGCAATAGGAACAAAACACACCCACAATTTTAAGGACTCCAACATCCAACTAATAACATCACCAACCCAAAGCAAAAATAAAAACCAAGCCTCATAGAAGCCCAACAAAACACAGCAAATAAAATTACCGTTTGGAAATTCCTCACCGAAGACGCGATCCTTGTCGAAGATTGGCGTTGATTTGACTTTGTATGTGAATAGTTGCGGCGAGACCACCATCCGGAATAAGACACTTGCTACTAGCGGAGCGAATTGAAAGGAACTTCGATCCACCCAGCAATGGGTATGACCAAAACCCGCACCAGGGCCCACGCACAGCAAGCTGACCCACAGAATAGAGAAGACAAACCAGACCCACTAGAAGCGACGCTTTCCACCCTGTGTAGACATGTGAGGATGGGTATGATCTGTGGGTAAGTCTATTGAGTTTGGGGAAATCTTAGAGAAATTCAGATATACTATGGAAAGGCCCACAATGAGAGTGGGGAGAAGAAGATCCACGCACTGAAAATAGGGGAAAAAACCACACAGGGGTGGAGAGAAAAACCACACAGTGGTAGGGAGTGATCACCACGGAGACGATAGAAAAAGCCACACAGATGGTGGAGAGATGGACTCCTACAGGGGAGAGAGAGATTGATGATGATGATTTTATTATAAATTAAGAAATATGTTGGCTATTTATAAGGAAGCTTCCAAGAAGCTCCATTCCCAAGTCCCACCACTTATCCACCCACATGCTGACATTGCTTTTTCTTCTAGCACATTCTAATCCAATGCTTTTTTTTTTTTTTTTCCAGAGCACTCCAGTCGTCAAACTTTAGCTGTTTGAAAGTTCCAGAGCAGAGACGCTTGATTTGAAGAACCAAGATGAGAGTTTCAGATGGCAGCACTTGAGCTTCGTCCACTACCTCTCCACTTCTTCTTCTTCTTCTTCAGAACATTTTATTTTATGGTAATGTGTTCACACTTTATCTCGAATAGGAGTTCTCCTTTAATTTTTTTTATAATCACCTCCTTATTTTCACTCATCAAACACAAAATCCAATTACTTTATTAGAGTATTAGCAATGGACTAGCCACCCAGTTCAACTAAAGTTTGATATAGCAAAAACCCAAAACGGATTATTATTCTGTTGGTGTAAACAAATGCTACAAAAAATTCTTTTGTACAGTATGACATCGCCATCTCCAAGTTTCCCTCACATCACACTGCAGCATTAAGCTATAATATTACTAATTCCAATCAAATTGAATAGCTCCACAATGAAACCTCACTGTCAGTTTCCATGTTATCTCCACCGTCCCAATGAGGTGGTGGAGGTAACAACATCCCCTCTGCCATATTTCTCAACAACCCGGGCATGTCGAAAACCGTCTCCTCATCCATAAAAAACACGCTTTCCTGCTCTATCTCTGCCTCCGCAGCCACTGTCACTTCTGCAACTGCATTTTCTAACCTCTGCGTCAAGCCATCCCCAGAAACATCGTCCAACTCTGCTTGCCGAAATTCCTCAGCCGCCTCCAATGCTGCACGCTGAATGTCCTTTGCTGCTGCCGACGCCGGAACCGGAAGCTTCCATACCGAGTCGGCAAAATTGAGACACGCGTTACGGCCGCGAAGCGCAATTGCTGCCACATCATGTGCACGCGCTGCCATTTCTGCGGTGGGAAAAGTCCCAAGCCAAATCCTCGACTTCTTATTTGGTTCGCGCACTTCACATACCCATTTCCTTGAATTCTTCCTCCTCACTCCGCGGTACACTGGATGCCTGGTTTCCTTGAACTTCTTTCTCCCATCTCGTTTCTTAGGATTCTCAGAAGCCAACATCACCTCCTCATATGACAAGTTCACCATGTGAGTAATGTCACTCTCTGACGCCGACGACGAAATATCAGACCCCATTAGATATTGTGGGTCTGAGATATGTCTTAAATCATCCATGTATGACTTAAAAACTTTTTGTTTCTCAGTACTTTGAGTTTAGTTTGCTTGTATTGAAGTAGTAGCAGTAGATATAAGTAGGCAAAGGGTGGTGTTTGTGTTTGTTGAAGGAGTATGAACTAAGAAGAGTGAGAGTTGGACATATATATATATATATAGACCCTGGGACTTATCCAAAGCGCCAAGGAAAGAACTAGGAGTATGACAAGTAGACACGCTGTGAAATGATGTGCCCCCCACTGTTACTTTCAAGAATTTGAAAGGGAAGATATTTGTAAGTGGAACTCTGTGGAAATTAAATTACGTGTCAGGATTGACGGAGAAAAAAATGATGAGTTGTAACATTTTTTTATTAAGATATATTTGTAAAAGTAGGTTTTATTTTGAGTCAAGTGAATTGGGGTATTGTAAGGTGACACGTGGAAAATTTGTCCTGTTCTGAATTTTGAGTGAAAGTGATTGGGCATAGTTTTGCCGTGGCAAAAACGTAGTAAGTGTGGTGTGTGTGGAAGTGTGTTTCTTTTTTTCTTTTTTGAGGGAAAGTGTGTTTCTCCTCTCTCTCTACTCTAGCGAACGAATATTAGTATCAAATTCAACATATAGTCAAGACGTTATCAACTTTTTGTCCCAAAACTTGCCTGTTTTACTTTATTTTGCAACCTAGTATTATTTTTAATGTCTAAATTTGCAGCTTTATTCGATTTTATATTTCTTGTCCTTTCTTCCTCTCAATTTTGTTGTAACTCGTGTTTACGTGCAGAAATATTTAATAATAGTAATTGTGAATTGTCATCTCGTATGGAGTATTATAAATGGGTTATATAACATTAAAATTAAGAAAATTAAAATGGACTCTATGAGCAAATAAGACTACAATTAGAAGTTAATTTGATTTTTGATTATGTTTTGACTTTAATATATTATTGATTTGGACAAAGTTTAGTTACAAATTTAGTTGTAGCCTAAAGTTTTCTTATTAAACAAATTAACATGGGTACATATTTTGACATTTTAATCGTTAAATTGAATGTTCTTTATATTTTTAAAACACATGTCAAAATTCATGCTAATCAGATATTATTTATTATTCGATCCATAAACTTATTTTTTATGTATAATTTTAGACTACAAAACTCAAAATTGAAACATTTGATTGATGGTGTAGCTATTGATATCTTGGATTTTATTGAAATTTTATAGGTGTAAAGAATATAATAAGAAAATGTAATTCAATGATAGATCAGTCAAAATTCACATATAATAAAATAAATATTAAGTAGAGTTGTAACCTTAGTTTAAAAAAAAAAAAAAAAAAATTGTCACTTTGTTGCAAACTTTGTTCTATTGATTTTATTATATAGTGTGCTTTGTTTTCAATTTTCTAGGGATTGTTGCAAACTTGAGTGATGCACATGAAATTTTGTAGAGTGGTATAATACATCATCAAACACATAAAAATGATCACCACTCAAAAATATTTAAACCTTGAAAACTCAATCAACCACTAAGTTCCCATAGAAATTTTGGGGGGTCATAATAAGAATCAGAAAAACTTACCCCATTTCATGCAGTATGGCAGTCAACCGCACTACAATTACAATAAGTTCTAATAATGTTTGGCACTCTTTTTGTTTTGTTGAGAATGAATTACCTTACAGAATCAGCTTATTGTGACATTATATGTTACAAGACTCAGCTTTGTGCATTGAAAGACAATGGTACAGTTGAAGTATGGGACTTTGACTTGCCTCCTCTTTTTCCCACAAAGATCATGAGCTTTAGACCTGTATTATAGATTTAGATGGCAAAGAATTCCCAAGAAACAAATTTTCAACTCAATGTTACTTCGTGGAATCAATCGGAGATCTTTTGCTTGTCAATCGGTTTATTGGGAACTTTGTTAATTCAGAGGGGTAGCAGTTGATGAGAGTGACATTTTTGGTACGTACCGAGCATACACAACCTTTGATTTGTCCTTTCAGAACAAAGGGATTTCATGTTTATAAGCTAGGTTCTTCGGAACACATGGGAGAAGGTGGAAATTTTAGGTGATAGCATCATATTTTTGGGTGGAAATCACTCTGTCATTGTCCATTAAGGATCTTGAAGGGTGTGAATCCAATACTGTTTACTACACTGATGATAATTGGGACCAGATGAATGAAGATTACTTGTATGGCGATCATGATTGCGGCATGTTCAACTTGACAGATGAAGTTCGAAGACACAATATCAATGTGATTTTGGGAGGATAGATCCACACCCTTTTGGTTAATTGCTACTAGATGCTGAGATGTGATTCATATGAAGTCTTTGGTGCATGCTTAATATAGTTTTTTCCTACCATGTTCTAGAGTTAGAAAACTTGATTTTTATTTTCTATGATTGCTTGTCCATTCAATTGAATTTTGTGGTTTATGAATTTTTGTTGTTGTTGATAATTGTGGTTTATGAAAAGTTATATTCACGTGGTTTACTACATTTGATTTTGTTTTTTTTTAAATAAGGAAAATTCATGCAATGTATGAAGAAAGTATAAAGAAAGAGAAAATGTTAAGACCATATTAAATTCTACAATTTTTGTCACAACTCGCTACTTAATGAGTTGTGAGTGGTAGAGGTGTGGTGGGGGCAATTCGTCACATGGCAAGTTGTGACAAAAGTTGTGGAACTTTATGTAGTCCTAGCATTGCTCATAAAGAAAGTCTTTTCTGTTGAATTTTATTTTTTAGTTTAATAATAGGGATAGGAGACTGGTGGGATTTGTATCCCATTGTCCAAGCACTAGGTATCTCTCAAACCTCAATAGAAATCCAAGAATCTAGAGAATGGGGGAAGCCATATTAGTCTCCCGATTTATGTGAGAAACATTCCAAAAGAACAAAGCAAACTCCCATTGTATTGACCGCTGACCCAATTTCGAACATTGAAATTGGCCATGGAAAATTTATCCATCCTATTTCTGCGAAAAGACATAAGAAATACTCCCATGTTTAAAGAATTACAGAAAGGGAAGGTTACATTTTCAAGATAAAATCAAGTGTCAAGTATCATTTTCAAGAAGCTAACCTCTACAGGAACTTTTTTTTAAACCTCTCACATATTGTTGCCTTCAAAAGGATTTCCTACTCCGCACCGTCCCCCTGCCTACAATATCAATATGTACATATAAGAGGCACATTCTCAAGTTTGGTTTGACAATGAGACATTAAAACCTGAGCACAGAATTTTGGGCTATTCTTTGTAGATTCAATCAACAACTTTATGAGTCTTTTGTTCATACTGCCAATCACATCGTAAGAGCGACAATTGTCTGCAACTGCTAAAATATAATGCAATGCACTGAAGTTAACTCTTAACAACTGTACTTTTATCCTGAATTCTTGCTCCTAAGTCCTAAAATAGGAGATGTATAAAACTAAAAATAAATAAGTAAAAACCCTACTAGAAATGAAGAAAAGATTGTAGAATAATCCTTGTTGCTTGAAAGGAGAAGTGGTATAATTATAAAAGTTATTGAATCAATCTTAGGCTTCATTTACATTACCATACTACAAGAAGACTGGCAAACCATGTAAAAATTTACTGCATAAATTAACATGGATTCCACAGAAAAATATAGAGTGATCAAGACCAAGGGAAAAGAAGCCAGTACGAGAAAACAGACATTGAAAGATGAAAACTAAAAAATCAAATATAACTAAGGAAGACAATAAGGATCAAAAGTTCAATGATCTAATGTCTAAATATAATTACAAGATTAACTAAACCAGAAACAAACAAATTGACTAGCTAGTTTTCAGAAGGGGATCAAAAATAGATGAAACAAAAGCTTTTTTTTCTAATTTTTTTTACATTTATTTCATTTTAGAGAATGAAATTCAATCTCCCTATCCACCGTTTTCGTGGTTTTCTCCTCCATTCACAACTGGTTCTGTTGATGGTGGCGGTGCTTTGGAATTATTGCGGGGTTCTGATGCATTAGTATCGCAGGGCTTTGACTTTAGTTTGCCAGCAAACCTTTTTAAGACTCTGTTCCAACTCCCCTTTGTATTTGCCAGCCTGTCGATCTCCTGTTTCATTCTAAAGCATTCTTTCTCAAGCTCGGACACCCGGTCCCTCATGTCATCCACTGTCACAAGGTGGTTCGATGAGTTGTCTGCTTGTATAGGGGCATCACTTCTAGCCAGAGCAAGATTCCCACTGTGATTTTGTGAGTTTTCAAGGTTGTCAGAGACAAAAAACCAACCAGCAACAGAGGTGCGGAGCCGAAGTTGTTCAAAAAATAAAACTTGGACAATGACACGAAGAGGCAACCTCTCGTTGTGGGTTGCATGGGTGCTGGCTTCCAAGGAGAGCTTCTGGCAATTCATGAGCCTACAGATTTGTTCCTTTTCAGAGTCTGTTAGCCAGGGATGAGCCTGAAGTTGAGATACACATCAGTTTTCTAAGGTAAAGAAGGAAGAAATCTAGTGTGCATTGGGAAGTAACTTCGAAGAAATAGAAACTAGCTCTTCTAGTATATTATAATGTAACTGACTCCAATGAACTTGACAACGAAATGAGTTCTCAACACAATTCATAGTGATATTGTAATTCCACCATGAAAGCATCATGTCCACTGTAAATAAATAAAATTTCTTGCTAAAGAAAGAACAATATGCCCAAGCACCACATCTGCAATGCTACTTATCCAAAACATGAACTAAATAATATATAGACATGGTAAGACTAAAGCAGCCATTTTTATGCGATTAAAAAGTTGGTTCTCCTTTTGAACCATTTCCAAAAATATACCAAAACTGAGTATAGTGGTGTGAGTGAATGTGAAGACAAGCACTCCAAAATGAGTACTTTTCAAACTTGCAAGCAGATCTAAGGAGAGATAAGTGACAGTAAAATCATTCCAACACAAGAAAGGCATAAATGCTCCATTATAAGCTAAGTTATCAGAAAACGTTGAAACTATTTTGGAAACTTCTAGCCTTTAACCAAGATGACCAGAACCAAAAAAGTTTTTGCAAGGAAAATCATCAATGAGATGAAACCAATGTGAACATTCATTTACCTTGAGGAATATATCAATTGCACGGTAGATTCCATCATCTATAGGCCTGGCATAATCAGGGATAGCAGCAGCGACTGAAATTTCAGTACCTTCAAGTTAACATCAGGTGCCACCTCAGCTAGA
The DNA here is from genome assembly GCA_023736055.1 of Quercus glauca. Taxonomy (NCBI): domain Eukaryota; kingdom Viridiplantae; phylum Streptophyta; class Magnoliopsida; order Fagales; family Fagaceae; genus Quercus; species Quercus glauca. The sequence continues at coordinate 11,731,493 of CM043322.1, read as the reverse complement.
TAACCATCCACCAGATTAGCCACCATTGTCATTGGGGTCAGTGAATGGGAACCTCCCATTAACTACCCCTCATCTACAATAGAATTAGAATTAGGATCAACAGGCTCATGATCCGCCAGCATGAAGTGATCAAGAATTTGCTGAACACAGTCAATATCATAAAGGGTCTCCACTGAGTACCCCATATTTGGTATAAGAAGATCTTCAAGAGCTGCTTGATCCAACTGAGCACCAACCCTTTTCTCTAAATTCTCACGACATGATGGGCTAGCATGTAATATCATTGACGTTCGCAAAAGCCTAAGGAGGAAGTTGGTTGGTATGATACCTTTTTCATTAGGTAGTATCTCCACAATATCTTCAAGGAGATTTCTTTGATTTACATCATATGGGGCAGATATGGTTGATCCTGCACGGTTCCCATTTTGGAAGCTTGATTGTCTACCCAACAAGGGAAGATGCCTCTTTGCATAGTAGACAAGGGACCCAGAAATTCTCTCCGGCTTCATGCCTCTCGATCTAACAGCAAGAATCAATCTTTTATAAAGAGGTAGTCTAAGAAAGGACACATCCTCATACCACCAATCTTCACTCACAGGATGAGGCTTAGTTGCTGTGCGTATTCCATTCCAAAATACAGTCTCATCTGGGCTTTGCACAGCACTCCGTCCTGACATTGGCCAACTAAACAAACTTGGATCTGCACAAGCTTTTATTGCCAAGGAATTAATGCATCTTGTAACAATATGAAGCTCTTCTGCAAGTGCTAGAACCTCTTCACAAGTTTCAAGAGCTTTAATTGAGTCTGTCCAGTAACCAAAAATCTCATTAAAAAAATTTTCAGTTTGCAAGATGAGATTTCCCTCTCCATATTCTTCAGTCATCCGAAAATACTCGGCTGCACACCTGAGACTGACTACATTTAATGCATTGAGCTCTTTTTTTACACCATAACAGAACTTGGCTACAAGCAGAAAGGTTTTGGCTCCTCCAGGTATGTCATGGAGTTGCAAAGTACACTTCTTCTCATCCTCTCCAGAAAGCTCCCCGATAAGGTTTTCTAGAACTCCGCTTCTGGACAGCAAGGGAAACCGCCATGTATTCCAAGAAAGGGAGGAAATGTTGTTTGATGAGTAAATAAGAAATAAAAACTAATGTGTAGAAATGTCCCAGAATACATAAGATATGCACACTGTCCACGTCTTATACAAGATTTAGGAAGCGAGGTTGCTTTTCACTTCCCGAAAGGCAAGACTGAATTACAAGGCAATAGTATCAAATTGAAAAAAATTATAAACATAATAGGAAAATAACATGATAGAGAGCTCCATGTTCATATTTTTCATACATCCTGAATTACAAGAAGTCCAATATTAAGCTTCTATTTGGTGGGCATGACTTTAATAAATTCATCTAAATAAATCTAATGGATAAATCAATTTTTTGTGATCATTTTCAAATTTCAGTTTTATCATCAATTTTTTTTTAAAATAAAGACTCCCAAACAGTTGCAAATAGTAGATCTACAAAAATTCCCTCTTTATATCCATCAAAGAAATTCATAAATTAGATATGAGCTAAGAGCTCTCTCTCTCTCTCTCTCTCTCTCTCTCTCTCTCTCTCTCTCTCTCTCTCTCTCTCTCTCTCAACGAATTTTGAATCACAAAATAAAACTGTGGGGCCCTAAGATTCGGCTACCATGGCCCACTCCATATCGGGCCCAAGGCCCATGCCGAGGAGAGTATAAAATCCAAGGGCGAGTGGGAAAGGCCCAAGTCATCAAAGGACTATGCCGAGGATGGCCACATCCTTGGCAGGCTGACCTTAAAGAAAGGGAGCTGATATCTACCCATTAAATGTACGCAACTAACACTCTGGCCGCTTTAATGGTGAAGTGATCAGCAAACCCAGATGCCTTGGTCACTTCAACTAATAGAAGGCCTGCAAAGGCAGCTAGGAACTAACAAAAAGCCTGCAAAAGCAGATTATGGGACCAACCCTTAGACACAGAGTTTGGATAACCGACAAGTGGACGGTGGAGGATTAACCAAACGAGAATATATAACAAATAGAACCCCTAAAAGGAGGGGGGATCTGGGAGGGATCTTGGAGGGCATTCAAGAACAACCCTTGTGTTTGTCAAGTCTAAGGAAAAAGGTCCTCGGACTGAGCCGAGGACGAGAATGCCTTACAAATACTTAACCAAAATCATCACAAAGATCTTCACAAAAACTTAACCAAAATCGTTATAAAGATCCTCATAAACATTTAACCAAGGTCATTGTGATTATCCTCAAAAACACTTAGTCAAATTCCTTTGCTATTATTCCTATGAATTTCATATCACCCGTTACTTACTTTGTTGGTGCCTAACCCTTCTACCACCCTCTACAAATTTTATTGCCATGGGTCCATTACAAATTGAGTCCCTACAAAAACAATTAAATGCAGACAAGATAAAATCTCAGTAATGAGAACCAACTGCTTTTGATTGTTTCTAGTTGAACCTTACACTTGAGCGAATTTCAAGGCACAAAACAAGCAGCCAAAAGGAACAGAGATTAAGGTTCTATAAACCATGGTGTCTAGACATGTAGATGGCATAAAAAATGACAAATTAAGTCATGGGGCAGAAGGCTTGCCCAAGTAAAATACACCTTGTGGAGATGGAAGGTTGTCTCTCCAACTTCAATGATGATATCACTAGGAAGCCCAGTCGAGCAAAGCCTGCAAAAGAGAATTTGGCTTAAAAGAAATCTGAAACAGAACTGAACAAATATTACTCAAAGAGGTGACATCAACACAAAAATGATTAGAAAATCAGCATGCTGTAACAATTCAGAGGTAGGAACCACACTTGTAACATAGCAGCAAGTTAACTATAGATCATACGTCATAATGATACAACCAATAATCAATTGGTAAAATATTATTTAATCTTTTTTCATTCTTGTAATGGCAGGAACCATTGTAATCACACATATCTTGTTACTATTTATTAATCAGGAATGAAAAGTTTTCTGTTAATCTTCTATGCAGAATTAAAGATACTATTATCCAGTTCGGTTAGTTATGATTGTAGGGACCATTTCAAGCAAGTGTAGATTCAGTTGACAAACATGAATGAACATATTCCTTTATCAACTCTCATTCTAGTTATCAAAGAATGGCCATCAAATAATCACTTAGAGTTAATCTTGTATGAAGAGCAGGTGCGTAACTGGATGCAAATAACTTTACAATTTTAACCATCAAATACTCTCTTCATGATACGGGATCGTAATGCTTGAGAAACCAATATATGTTTCCAGAAACCTTAAAAGTTCAAGCCAACAGTCAAAGACTTCTTAAACCATAGCAGAATTAATTGCATACTCAAGTAGGTTAGAAGAGAATTCAGGAAACATAGTACCCTTTTGGCATTACTGTAGGAAGTAGAGCTTTAACAGTATAGCTTTTGCAATATAGAGTTTTGAAAAGCTTTTTACCATTTTTGAGTTTTTGACAAAGAGTAGTGTTTATTACTCACTACTTGTTGCACACACTAAAGTCACGTTTTCAGTGCAATTATTGCATGTGTAACAAGTATTTCCCTTTGAGAAATTATAGTGAATTTTTGAATATATAAAGCATGAAGAATGTATTGTAAAACTTTTTCCTAAAAGCTCTAAATTTCAGCTTTAGTCTTAAAGTTGTTTTCAGCTTAAGGCTCTTAAAGCACGTTTTGACCACCAATAGCCCTGAGTGATGGCTCCATGAGACAAAAATCTGCCTCTTGTATGGCTTCCACAAATCCCTTCATGTAATTCTTCAAAGAGTAGCTCTGAAAGGCATCTAAGAAGCTCATCCGAGGATGGCCTACAGTTGCATCCACCAGCTGGTCTATCCTTGGCATAGGGAAGGGATCTTTTGGGCAGGCCTTATTTAGATCTGTGAAATCTACACACACTCACCATTTCTCACTCTTCTTTTTCACCACCACAGTATTGGCCAGCCATTCAGGGTAGAACACCTCCATAATAGCCCCTGCTTGGATGAGGGCCGATGTGGTTGCTTTTTGGAGGGTGACAGAGGGATTAACGTTCAAATGATGACAGATGACACTCGGATCCACCCCTGGGGTCTCGTAAGCACTCCATGCGAACACATCAATATTTCTTCTAAGGAATTCTATCAGCTCTTCCTTCTCTAGATGAGGCAGCTGAGACCTGACCTAAAAGAATTTTTCCAGATCATCACCAACAACGACTGTTTCCAAATCCTCACATTTTGCCTCCATGGCTGATCCATTAACAGGTAACGTCGGGGCTGTTAATTGCTATAAGCCCCCTTCAGTAGGGGCCGAGGACTCGGCGTCGGATTGATGCAAGATGGCTGCCACCAGGCACTGCCTAGCTGTGGATTGACTTCCCAGGATCTCCTTAACCTAGCCCTTCGACGGGTATTTCACCTTTTGGTGTAGAGTAGAAGAAACAGCTCCTAGGGTATGAAGCCAAGGTCTGGCCACAATGGCTGTGTAAGATGAATATGTGTCCACCACGATGAAATCCACCTCCACCACCTCCAAACCAATCTGCACGGGTAGTCTAATCTGGCCCTTTGAAATGACGACCTTCCCATCAAAACTTATCAGGGGCGAATCGTACGCTGTTAGGTCCTCGGGTCTCAAATTTAGCCCCTTGTACTAGTCGGGGTACATGATCTCAGCACCATTGCCCTGGTCTACCAACACCTCTTTACATCATAACCCCCAATCCTGAGTGTGACCACCAAAGTATCATCATGGGGTTGGATGATTCCGATCTTATTCTCGTCCAAAAAGCTCAAAACCGGTTGGATCTCTATCCTAGCCTTCTTTGGCTTCTAAATAGCGCTCTCGGCGAACAGCCGAGCCACAGACATCACCCTGGAAGGGCAGGAACTGGTCCTCTCTAGAGCAGCAAAGATGATGTTTATCGTTCCCAAGGGCGGTCTTGTAAAATCATCTCTTCGGGATTTTGAGTTTGTCTAGCCCCCTTGGCCACTAGAGTGATGCAAGAGTTACTTTAACTTTCATTCATGGACGAGCTGGTCCAGGTGGTCCCACAGACTCCTACAATCTTCCATGGTGTGTCCATGGTTTTAGTGGTATTGGCAATAGAGGTTTTGATTGCGCCTCGTGGGGTTTCCTACTATCTTGTTTGGTCATTTGAAGAATGGCTCATGCTTAATCTTTTCCAAAACTTGATGCACTGGCTCTCGGAACACAGCATTGACTGCCTGAGGATTGGCAGATCCTGACTGCCCAGCAAAATCTCTCTGTGGTCGATTGTTATTGTATTGGTCCAACTTGAAATCCTTTCTCTCCTGAGGGATAACCTTTTCCTTTCCTTTCCCCTGCTGCTGGTCTTCTTCAACCCTTTTATACTTATCAATTCGATTCATGAGTTGGTGCACGCTGGTGACAGGTTTGCCAGTTAGAGATTTCGTCAAACTGTGATCGGCCGAGAGGCCGAGCTTGAAGGTACTGATGGCCACATCATCAAAGTCACCATCTATTTCGTTGAATATCTCCTAGTATCTATCCGAATACGTTTTCAGGGTCTCTCCCTCTCGCATGCTTAAAGATAGTAGTGAAGGCAACGGCCGAGGAACCCTGCTACAGGTGACAAAGTGGGAAGCAAATTCTTGGGTAAACTCCTTAAAGGAACTTATGGAATCTACTCTCAGGCTATCGAATCATCTCATCCCAATGGGTCTCAGACTGGATAAAAAAACCTTACACATCAAGGCTTCGTCTTTGGAATGGACACCCATCCACTGATTGAAGTGGCTTACATGCTCTATGGGATCTATTCTACCATTGTATATAGTGAAAGCAGGCTGATTGAATCATCAAAGAAGTCTCGCCCCTTCGATTTTGCGCATGAAGGGCAACTTGGAGATTCGGTTCAAGGCGGAGTTCGAGACCTTTGCCTATAACTGAAGTCATTTTCATTATCAGAAAAAACATCAGAGTTTGAGGGGGTTTGCCTTCGCCGTGCATGTCACAACTTCTTCTTCAATTGGTCAATCTCCAATTGCATGCTCTTGTTACTCTTTGCATAGGAGATATGGCTTCCACCTCGAGGTTGACTCCTTTCACTGTGTGTGGTATGCACACTTCCTTCACGATCGCCTCTCTGCTCAAGGTTAACAAAAGGGTTGCCATGCTGGGATCCCCTAGACTCTGCTTGGTGTGGACCTGAGCCTACCATTGTTAACCGCTACACTCACTATCACACAAGTTCTTCCCACAGACGGTGCCAATTATAGGGACACAGCTTGCTGCCCAAACCCAAAATGTATGAGATTTTGGTCCAGTGAGCCAAATATAATAAATTTGTAGAGAGTGAGTTAAAGAACTAGACCCTAATGAATCTAACAACGGTTAGAATGGACTTGAAAGATAATCATGCAAAAACAAAGCACATAGGACTGAATGAGAGTACTGTCCAAGAAGACAAATCTTATTATAAATCAATTAAACTGATTACAAGTGCAACTTTGATTGCTACAGTGTTTTTTATCTGTGTTTTTTGATCCCCCTCTCATGGAGGGTTTCTTACATTATATAGATCCCCTTGGACCATCTTGATCATACACTTGTTGATTATTTAAGACCTCACTTGAGTGTCTGTCCCATCAGACACCCTCTTTGTTTTTCTGTGAGTCATGGTAGCCGAGGCAGCTCTGTTCAGGGATCTTCTCCACATAAATGCGGCCAGAAAAGTAGCTGCAGTGCACTTAATGTGGTGGTAGCAGATTTCCCTTAGATATTTCTGAAATCCCAGCCCTCTAGTACACTTGAGATACACGTCTCTGTCACTGGATTATACTGGAAGATTTCCTTAATCAAATAGGATATAAATCTAATCTGCATTTAGCTTATCCGAGGAGACACTCCTCCTCGGACCACCTTCCTCTTTGCATCTTGCTCATTAAACCCTGAGTCTGAATCACTCATTATCATTTGTTGCCCTTCGGATTAATTATGCTCTCGTCCAAAGCCCAATGCCCAATATATGTTTTGGGCCTCCAACCCTACACACACACACATATATATATATATATATATGAGATTAAATTCCATAAGAATATAGTATAAAACTCATGTTTTACCCCTCAAATCCTAACATGTCACATTATCTTATCACATATTTAAGAATAAGCAAAATCACACTCAATCAATTCTAATATCCATATATAAATTCAACTAAATTGAGAGTTTATTGAGATGTTATTATGTGTGGTAGGATATATTGAATTTTAAGTAAAATACTAATGTGACAATCATTTATTGTATGTTGTAAAACATGGGTTTTACACACCCAATTCTTACCAAATTTAAACTCTCTCTCTCTCTCTCTCTCTCTCTCTCTCTCTCTAATAATAATAATAATAATAATAAGGGATATTTTGACCATATAAATTTTTTTGACTCTTTTAACCGTCAAGCCCATTAAGATCTGTTGGGCTTGAGCCCTCCATCGATGTAGATACATCTGTCAAGCCTGAAGCCCATTTTGACCTAAGGACCACAAGGACACGTTCCATACCATCACTCCCATAGCTTGTCAGGCCTAAAAATAAACTGGCAAGATGACGAACATACTGACGAATTGGCAAGGACACCGACGGGGTGACAAGCATATCGATGGGTGAGAATACTTGCTCCCCAAGCTATTGGCGTATTCTCCATTCATGCATCCCCATATGAAAAGAACTTGCACACCACATCCAAAAACCCAACTACACATTCATATCTTCTTAGTATGAGAAGTAAAAACCCTAAGATCTCGGGGCCTTAACTCCATATATTCTCTATAAGGAAAGATCTTGCATTCAAGAGATTTTGGTTAGCTCTACACCACTATTTAATCACCAAGTATCCATCTCTTCAAGGTATGTGAATTTTCCTAACTCTCACACTTTTGAACTCTTGGAGATTTTTCTATTGCTGACTTAACCTTTGGAGGTCCTTTGGCCGGCACCCCGCAGGTGCTCTTTGTAAGTTCTTTGTTCTATTTTTCTTCAAGTATCCTAATTAGCGCACGTGTGGACAATAACTCACTGACAATTTTGTGCATCATCAATATATATATATATATATATATATATATGGCTATATATTAAGCCAAATGTTATAAATTGTTGATTATTTTAGATTCTATAAATTGTTGAATTTAATAGTGTTTTACAAAATAAAATCATAATAAAGTGATTATATCAGTTACTTAGAAAAAAAAAATCAAATTTGATGATATTATTATAAATTAAGAAATATGTTGGCTATTTATTAGGAAGCTTCCAAGAAGCTCCATTCCCAAGTCCCACCACTTATCCACATGCACATTGCTTTTTCTACTAGCACATTCTAGTCCAATGCTTTTTTTATTTCCAGAGCACTCCAGTCGTCAAACTTTAGCTGTTTGAAAGTTCCAGAGCAGAGACGCTTGATTTGAAGAACCAAGATGAGAGTTTCAGATGGCAGCACTTGAGCTTCGGCCACTACCTCTCCACTTCTTCTTCTTCAGAACATTTTATTTCATGGTAATGTGTTCACACTTTATCTCAAATAGGAGTTCTCCTTTAATTTTTTTTTTTTTTTATAATCGCCTCCTTATTTTCACTCATCAAACACAAAATCCAATTACTATTAGCAATGGACTAGCCACCCAGTTCAACTAAAGTTTGATATAGCTAAAACCCAAAACGGATTATTATTCTGTTGGTGTAAACAAATGCTACAAAAAATTCTATTGTACAGTATGACATCGCCATCTCCAAGTTTCCCTCACATCACACTGCAGCATTAAGCTATAATATTACTAATTCCAATCAAATTGAATAACTCCACAATGAAACCTCACTGTCAGTTTCCATGTTATCTCCACCGTACCAATGAGGTGGTGGAGGCAACAACATCCCCTCTGCCATATTTCTCAACAACCCGGGCATGTCGAAAACCGTCTCCTCATCCATAAAAAACACGCTTTCCGGCTCTATCTCTGCCTCCGCAGCCACTGTCACTGCTGTTTCCGCCACTGTCACTTCTGCAGCAGCATTTTCTAACCTCTGCGTCAGGTCATGCCCAGAAACATCGTCCAACTCTGCTGGCCGAAATGCCTCAGCCGCCTCCAATGCTGCACGCTGAATGTCCTTTGCTGCTGCCGACGCCGGAACCGGAAGCTTCCATACCGAGTCGGCAAAATTGAGACACGCGTCACGGCCGCGGAGCGCAATTGCTGCCACATCATGAGCTCGTGCCGCCATTTCTGCGGTGGGGAAAGTCCCAAGCCAAATCCTCGACTTCTTATTTGGCTCACGCACTTCACATACCCATTTCCTTGAATTCTTCCTCCTCACTCCGCGGTACACTGGATGTCTTGTTTCTTTGAACTTCTTTCTCCCATCTCGTTTCTTAGGATTCTCCGAAGCCAACATCACCTCCTCATATGACAAGTTCACCATGCGAGCATTGTCACTCTCTGGCGCCGAGGACGAAATATCAGACCCCATTAGATATTGTGGGTCTGAGACATGTCTTAAATCATCCATGTATGAGTTAAAACTTTTTGTTTCTCAGTGCTTTGAGTGTAGTTTGCTTGTATTGAAGTAGTAGCAGTAGATATAAGTAGGCAAAGGGTGGTGTTTGTGTTTGTGTTTGTGTTTGTCGAAGGAGTAAGAACTAAGAAGAGTGAGAGTTGGACATATATATAGGCGATGGGACTTATCCAAAGCGCCAAGGAAAGAACTAGGAGTGTGATAAGTAGACGCGCTAAGTGTGATACGTGGACACGCTGTGAAATGATGGTCCCCACTGTTTCAAGAATTTGAAAGGGAAGATATTTGTAAGTGGAACTCTGTGGAAATTAAATTACGTGTCAGGATTGACGGAAAAAAAGTGATGAGTTGTAACATTTTTTTATTAAAATATATTTGTAAAAGTAAGTTTTATTTTGAGCCAAGTGAATTAGGGGGTACTGTAGGGTGACACGTGGAAAATTTGTCCTGTTCTGGATTTTTTTTTTTTTTTTTTTTTTTTGATCTTGTCCTGTTCTGGATTTTGAGTGAAAGTGATTGGGCATAGTTTTGGGATCGCCGTGGCAAAAACGTAGTAAGTGTGGTGTGTGTGTGGAAGTGTGTTTCTTTTTTTCTTTTTTGAGGGAAAGTGTGTCTCTCCTCTCTCTACTCTAGTGAACGAATATTAGTGTCAAATTCAGCATAACATATAGTCAAGAGATTATCAACTTTTTGTCCCAAAACTTGCCTGTTTTACTTTATTTTGCAACCTAGTATTATTTTTAATGGCTAAATTTGCAGCTTTATTCGATTTTATATTTCTTGTCCTTTCTTCCTCTCAATTTTGTTGTAATTCGTGTTTACGTGCAGAAATATTTAATAATAGTAATTGTGAATTGTCATCTCGTACAGAGTATTATAAATGGGTTATATAACATTAAAATTAAGAAAATTAAAATGGACTCTTTGAGCAAATAAGACTACAATTAGAAGTTAATTTGAATTTTGATTCTGTTTTGACTTTAATATATTATTGATTTGGACAAAATTTAGCTACAAATTTAATTGTAACCTAAAGTTCTCTCATTAAACAAATTAATATGGGTACATATTTTAGCATTTTAATCGTTAAATTGAATGTTCTTTATATTTTTAAAACACATGTCAAAATTCATGCCAATTAGATATTATTTATTATTCGATCCATAAATTTATTTTTTATGTATAATTTTAGACTACAAAACTCAAAATTGAAACATTTGATTGATGGTGTAGCTATTGATATCTTGGATTTTATTGAAATTTTACAGGTGTAAAGAATATAATAAAAAAATGTAATTCAATGATAGATTAGTCAAAATTCCCATATAATAAAATAAATATTAAGTAGAGTTATAACCTTAGTTTTTTTTTAAAAAAAAATTGTCACTTTGTTACAAACTTTGTTCTATTGATCTTATTATATAGTGTGCTTTGTTTTCAATTTTCTAGGGATTGTTACAAACTTGAGTAATGCACATGAAATTTTGTATAGTGGTATAATACATCATCAAACACATAAAAATGATCACCACTCAAAAATATTTAAACCTTGAAAACTCAATCAACCACTAAGTTCCCGTAGTAATTTTGGGGGTCATAATAAGAATCAGAAAAACTTACCCCATTTCATGCAGTATGGTAGTCAACCGCACTACAATTACAATAAGTTCTAATAATGTTTGGCACTCTTTTTGTTTTGTTGAGAATGAATTACCTTACAGAATCAGCTTATTGTGACATTATATGTTACAAGACTCAGCTTTGTGCATTGAAAGACAATGGTCCAGTTGAAGTATGGGACTTTGACTTGCCTACACTTTTTCCCACAAAGATCATGAGAAAAGAAAACTAAGAAGAACAAGATGAGAGACTGAGAAAGAAAGAATGCACTACTGTGATGGTGTCCAGCCGTTTGGAACTTTGAAAAGAATATTGACGAGTGTGAGAGACATTTGAAATAAATTGGATCGGTGAGAAAGTGGTTCACGTGGGTCGGTGGGTGGGTTTGGGAAATGGGAAAGTGAATTACAAGAAGGTTCTATGATTTTAATTATTCAAAATGTTGGATTTATTTACAAAAATGCTATCAATGGTTTTATTATTTTATTTATAAAAATAACCATATGCAAATTTGCATACAAATAATTAATGATGTGCCATAAATAATTAATGCCACGCAGATATGTCATAAATAATTTTATTTTATAATTAAAGAAGCAACAATATAACAAATTATAGTTTATAAAATACAAACAAATTAATGAAACAACTCAATAATAATAATTAATAATTTTATTAATATTTCAAATGAACTTATAGTTTATTATTTATTCTTTTATTAAAATATTTGATAAAAAAACAACGTAGAAGACAATTGTAAACTTTATGCATTTGCATGTTTTTTTATTGTTGTTGTTTTTGTCAATATACAATTTTTTTTTTTTATTAAATTGTGTAATTTATACTTATTGAGGAACACCCTGAAAAAAATTTCTGGAGTCGCCATTGGCTAGGTTCTTCGGAACACATGGGAGAAGGTGGAAATTTTAGGTGATAGGGTCATATTTTTTGGTGGAAATCACTCTGTCATTGTCCATTAAGGATCTTCAAGGGTGTGAATCCAATACTGTTTACTACACTGATGATAATTGGGACCAGATGAATGAAGATCACTTGTATGGCGATCATGATTGCGGCATGTTCAACTTGACAGATGAAGTTCGAAGACATAATATCAATGTGATTTTGGGAGGATAGATCCACACCCTTTTGGTTAATTGCTACTAGATGCTGAGATGTGATTCATATGAAGTCTTTGGTGCATGCTTAATATAGTTTTTTCCTACTATGTTCTAGAGTTAGAAAACTTGATTTTTATTTTCTATGATTACTTGTCCATTCGATTGAATTTTGTGGTTTACGAATTTTTGTTGTTGTTGATAATTGTGGTTTATGAAAAGTTATATTCACATGGTTTACTACATTTGATTTTGTTTTTTCTAAAATAAGAAAAATCCATGCAATGTATGAAGAAAGTATAAAGAAAGGAAAAATGTTAAGACCACATTAAATTCCACAATTTTTGTCACAACTCGCTACTTAACGAGTTGTGAGTGGTAGAGGTGTGGTGGTGGCAATTCGTCACATGGCAAGTTGTGGAACTTTATGTGGTTCTAGCATTGCTCATAAAGAAAGTCTTTTCTGCATTGAATTTTATTTTTTAGTTTAATGATAGGGATAGGAGACTGGTGGGATTTGTATCCCATTGTCCAAGCACTAGGTATCTCTCAAACCTCAATAGAAATCCAAGAATCTAGAGAATGGGGGAAGCCATATTAGTCTCCCTATTTATGTGAGAAACATTCCAAAAGAACAAAGCAAACTCCCATTGTATTGACCCCTGACCCAATTTGGAACATTGAAATTGGCCATAGAAAATTTATCCATCCTATTTCTGCAAAAAGACAGAAGAAATACTCCATGTTTGAAGAATTACAGAAAGGGAAGGTTACATTTTCAGGAAAAAATCAAGTGTCAAGTATCATTTTCAAGAAGCTAACCTCTACAGGAACTTTTTTTTAAACCTCTCCCATATTGTTGCCTTCAAAAGGATTTCCTACTTCGCACTAGACAAAGCACCGTCCCCCTGCCTACAATATCAATATGTACATATAAGAGGCGCATTCCCAAGTTTGGTTTGACAATGAGACATTAAAACCTGAGCACAGAATTTTGGGCTATTCTTTGTAGATTCAATCAACAACTTTATGAGTCTTTTGTTCATACTGCCAATCATATCATAAGAGCGACAATTGTCTGCAACTGCTAAAATATAATGCAATGCACTGAAGTTAACTCTTAACAACTGTACTTTTATCCTGAATTCTTGCTCCTAAGTCCTAAAATAGGAGATGTATAAAACTAAAAATAAATAACAAAAAACCCTACAAGAAATGAAGAAAAGATTGTAGAATAATCCTTGTTGCTTGAAAGGAGAAGTGGTATAATTATAAAAGTTATAGAATCAATCTTAGGCTTCATTTACATTACCATACTACAAGAAGACTGGCAGACCATGCAAAAATTTATTTTGACCTGCATAAATTAACATGGATTCCACAGAAAAATATAGAGTGATCAAGGCCAAGGGAAAATAAGCCAGTACGAGAAAACAGACATTGAAAGATGAAAACTAAAAAATCAAATATAACTAAGGAAGACAATGAGGATCAAAAGTTCAATGATCTAATGTCTAAATATAATTACAAGATTAACTAAACCAGAAACAAACAAATTGACTAGCTAGTTTTCAGAAGGGGATCAAAAATAGATGAAACAAAAGCTTTTTTTTCTAATTTTTTTTACATTTATTTCATTTTAGAGAATGAAATTCAATCTCCCTATCCACCGTTTTCGTGGTTTTCTCCTCCATTCACAACTGGTTCTGTTGATGGTGGCGGTGCTTTGGAATTATTGCGGGGTTCTGATGCATTAGTATCGCAGGGCTTTGACTTTAGTTTGCCAGCAAACCTTTTTAAGACTCTGTTCCAACTCCCCTTTGTATTTGCCAGCCTGTCGATCTCCTGTTTCATTCTAAAGCATTCTTTCTCAAGCTCGGACACCCGGTCCCTCATGTCATCCACTGTCACAAGGTGGTTCGATGAGTTGCCTGCTTGTATAGGGGCATCACTTCTAGCCAGAGCAAGATTCCCACTGTGATTTTGTGAGTTTTCAAGGTTGTCAGAGACAAAAAACCAACCAGCAACAGAGGTGCGGAGCCGAAGTTGTTCAAAAAATAAAACTTGGACAATGACACGAAGAGGCAACCTCTCGTTGTGGGCTGCATGGGTGCTGGCTTCCAAGGAGAGCTTCTGGCAATTCATGAGCCTACAGATTTGTTCCTTTTCAGAGTCTGTTAGCCAGGGATGAGCCTGAAGTTGAGATACACATCAGTTTTCTTAGGTAAAGCAGGAAGAAATCTTGTGTGCATTGGGAAGTAACTTCGAAGAAAAAGAAACTAGCTCTTCTAGTATATTATAATGTAACTGACTCCAATGAACTTGACAACGAAATGAGTTCTCAACACAATTCATAGTGATATTGTAATTCCACCATGAAAGCATCATGTCCACTGTAAATAAATAAAATTTCTTGCTAAAGAAAGAACAATATGCCCAAGCACCACATCTGCAATGCTACTTATCCAAAACATGAACTAAATAATATATAGACATGGTAAGACTAAAGCAGCCATTTTTATGCGATTAAAAAGTTGGTTCTCCTTTTGAACCATTTCCAAAAATATACCAAAATTGAGTATAGTGGTGTGAGTGAATGTGAAGACAAGCACTCCAAAATGAGTACTTTTCAAACTTGCAAGCAGATCTAAGGAGAGATAAGTGACAGTAAAATCATTCCAACACAAGAAAGGCATAAATGCTCCATTATAAACTAAGTTATCAGAAAACGTTGAAACTATTTCGGAAACTTCTAGCCTTTAACCAAGATGACCAGAACCAAAAAAGTTTTTGCAAGGAAAATCATCAATGAGATGAAGCGAATGTGAACATTCATTTACCTTGAGGAATATATCAATTGCACGGTAGATTCCATCATCTATAGGCCTGGCATAATCAGGGATAGCAGCAGCAAGTGACTGAAATTTCAGTACCTTCAAGTTAACATCAGGTGCCACCTCAGCTAGATAACCATCCACCAGATTAGCCACCATTGTCATTGGGGTCAGTGAATGGGAACCCCCCATTAACTGCCCCTCATCTACAATAGAATTAGAATTAGGATCAACAGGCTCATGATCCGCCAGGATGAAGTGATCAAGAATTCGCTGAACACAGTCAATATCATAAAGGGTCTCCACTGAGTACCCCATATTTGGTATAAGAAGATCTTCAAGTGCTGCTTGATCCAACTGAGCACCAACCCTTTTCTCTAAATTCTCACGACATGATGGGCTAGCATGTAATATCATTGACGTTCGCAAAAGCCTAAGGAGGAAGTTGGTTGGTATGATACCTTTTTCATTAGGTAGTATCTCCACAATATCTTCAAGGAGGTTTCTTTGATTTACATCATATGGGGCAGATATGGTTGATCCTGCACGGTTCCCATTTTGGAAGCTTGATTGTCTACCCAACAAGGGAAGATGCCTCTTTGCATAGTAGACAAGGGACCCAGAAATTCTCTCCGGCTTCATGCCTCTCGATCCAACAGCAAGAATCAATCTTTTATAAAGAGGTAGTCTAAGAAAGGACACATCCTCATACCACCAATCTTCACTCACAGGATGAGGCTTAGTTGCTGTGCGTATTCCATTCCAAAATACAGTCTCATCTGGGCTTTGCACAGCACTCCGTCCTGACATTGGCCAACTAAACAAACTTGGATCTGCACAAGCTTTTATTGCCAAGGAATTAATGCATCTTGTAACAATATGAAGCTCTTCTGCAAGTGCTAGAACCTCTTCACAAGTTTCAAGAGCTTTAATTGAGTCTGTCCAGTAACCAAAAATCTCATTAAAAAAATTTTCAGTTTGCAAGATGAGATTTCCCTCTCCATATTCTTCAGTCATCCGAAAATACTCGGCTGCACACCTGAGACTGACTACATTTAATGCATTGAGCTCTTTTTTTACACCATAACAGAACTTGGCTACAAGCAGAAAGGTTTTGGCTCCTCCAGGTATGTCATGGAGCTGCAAAGTACACTTCTTCTCATCCTCTCCAGAAAGCTCCCCGATAAGGTTTTCTAGAACTCCGCTTCTGGACAGCAAGGGAAACTGCCATGTATTCCAAGAAAGGGAGGAAATGTTGTTTGATGAGTAAACAAGAAATAAAAACTAATGTGTAGAAATGTCCCAGAATACATAAGATATGCACACTGTCCACGTCTTATTCAAGATTTAGGAAGCGAGGTTGCTTTTCACTTCCCGAAAGGCAAGACTGAATTACAAGGCAATAGTATCAAATTGAAAAAAATTATAAACATAATAGGAAAATAACATGATAGAGAGCTCCATGTTCATATTTTTCATACATCCTGAATTACAAGAAGTCCAATATTAAGCTTCTATTTGGTGGGCATGACTTTAATAAATTCATCTAAATAAATCTAATGGATAAATCAATTTTTTGTGATCATTTTCAAATTTCAGTTTTATCATCAATTTTTAAAAAAATAAAGACTCCCAAATAGTTGCAAATAGTAGATCTACAAAAATTCCCTCTTTATATCCATCAAAGAAATTCATGAATTAGATATGAGCTAAGAGCTCTCTCTCTCTCTCTCTCTCTCTCAACGAATTTTGAATCACAAAATAAAACAATTAAATGTAGACAAGATAAAATCTCAGTAATGAGAACCAGCTGCTTTTGATTGTTTCTAGTTGAACCTTACACTTGAGCGAATTTCAAGGCACAAAACAAGCAGCCAAAAGGAACAGAGATTAAGGTTCTATAAACCATGGTGTCTAGACATGTAGATGGCATAAAAAATGACAAATTAAGTCATGGGGCAGAAGGCTTGCCCAAGTAAAATACACCTTGTGGAGATGGAAGGTTGTCTCTCCAACTTCAATGATGATATCACTAGGAAGCCCAGTCGAGCAAAGCCTGCAAAAGAGAATTTGGCTTAAAAGAAATCTGAAACAGAACTGAACAAATATTACTCAAAGAGGTGACATCAACACAAAAATGATTAGAAAATCAGCATGCTGTAACAATTCAGACGTAGGAACCACACTTGTAACATAGCAGCAAGTTAACTATAGATCATACGTCATAATGATACAACCAATAATCAATTGGTAAAATATTATTTAATCTTTTTTCATTCTTGTAATAGCAGGAACCATTGTACTCACACATATCTTGTTACTATTTATTAATCAGGAATGAAAAGTTTTCTGTTAATCTTCTATGAAGAATTAAAGATACTATTATCCAGTTCGGTTAGTTATGATTGTAGGGACCATTTCAAGCAAGTGTAGATTCAGTTGACAAACATGAATGAACATATTCCTTTATCAACTCTCATTCTAGTTATCAAAGAATGACCATCAAATAATCACTTAGAGTTAATCTTGTATGAAGAGCAGGTGCGTAACTGGATGCAAATAACTTTACAATTTTAACCATCAAATACTCTCTTCATGATACGGGATCGTAATGCTTGAGAAACCAATATATGTTTCCAGAAACCTTAAAAGTTCAAGCCAACAATCAAAGACTTCTTAAACCATAGCAGAATTAATTGCATACTCAAGTAGGTTAGAAGAGAATTCAGGATACATAGTACCCTTTTGGCATTACTGTAGGAAGTAGAGCTTTAACAGTATAGCTTTTGCAATATAGAGTTTTGAAAAGCTTTTTACCATTTTTGAGTTTTTGACAAAGAGTAGTGTTTATTACACACTACTTGTTGCACACACTAAAGTCACGTTTTCAGTGCAATTATTGCATGTGTAACAAGTATTTCCCTTTGAGAAATTATAGTGAATTTTTGAATATATAAAGCATGAAGAATGTATTGTAAAACTTTTTCCTAAAAGATCTAAATTTCAGCTTTAGTCTTAAAGTTGTTTTCAGCTTAAGGCTCTTAAAGCACGTTTTGACCACCAATAGCCCTGAGTGATGGCTCTATGAGACAAAGATCTGCCTCTTGTATGGCTTCCACAAATCCCTTTATGTAATTCTTCAAGGAGTAGCTCTGATGCTTCAGGGTGAATGTAGAGTAGGTATGGCCCAAAAAAAGAGTGCTTGTACAATTTTTGGTCCTCGAATAGCTAGAAACGAGGCACCTTTCTCCGTACTTTAGCAGCTTCTGATTTATCCTCCGGCAAGATGTTCTCCTTCAAGAATAGTATTATAGATCCATCCAGCTAAGCCCTTCTCTGACTTATTGAACATGAGCCACCCCTCTACTCACTTTTGTGGGTTTGTATAAGTCTTCTACAAGGATGACCCAGGGTAAGTTTTGTGTCGAGGAGGTTGCAAGTGTGGCTAGAGAATCGGCATGTGTGTTTCCACTTCTAGGGATATGCAATAGGTTGAAGGATTCGAAGCTTTACTGCAAACGTCTAACCTAACTTAAGAATCCTTGCATTCTCTTATCTTTGACCTCAAACTCCTCTTTTACTTGGCCGAAGACCAATCTTGAATCTGAAAACACCTGTACAGCATTTCTGCTCATTTTTTGAACAATGGCCATTCCCATCAGCAGAGCCTCATATTCGGCTTCGTTATTTGTTGTCGAGAATTCCAATCTTAATAATTTCTTAATGGTGATTTTCTCGAGTGAGACCAATACAAGCCCCATTCCAGACCCTTTCTGATTTGCTGTGCCGTCAACGTATACTCTCCAGGGCAAGGAACCTTGTCGGGAGATCATGCCAACCGATTTTCCATCCATGTTCTATGTCGCTGCTACTTCTTCTAATGGGGGTTTGGCAAACTCGGCCACCAGATCCGCAAGGACCTGGCCTTTGATATAGGTACAAGGCATGTACTTGATATCAAAAGCCTCGAGAACTGTGCTCCATTTGGCAATCCTCCCCGTATAATTAGCACTTCGAAGTATAGCCCTGAGTGGAAGCTGATTCAGGACGACAACTGTATGTGCTTGGAAGTAATGGGGAAACTTTCGTGTACCATACACCACCGCCAAGATGGCTTTCTCCAATGGTAGATAACGAACCTCGGCCTCATGCAGTGACTTGCTCACATAGTAAACTGGAAGTTGTACACCGCTGTCAATTTGTATCAACACCAAATTTATAGCATGAGGGGCCACAGCAATATAAACAAACAGGACTTCATCCACTTTAGGACTGGACATGATAAGTGGTTGAGATAGATACTCCTTAAGTTGCTGGAAAGCCAAAGCACACTCCTCGGTTTACTTAAATCCCTTCCAATTGTTCATCAGTAGGAAGAAGGGTCTGCACCTATCCGCTGAGCGAGAGATAAATCGGTTTAAGGCAGCAGTCATCCCTGTTAGTTTCTAGACCTCTTTGGGATTCCGAGGTGGCTGAAGGTTGTTAATTGCCTTAATCTGGTTAGGATTGACTTCAATTCCACAATGAGTGACCATGTAGCTCAAAAACTTGCCTAATCCAAAACCAAAAGAACATTTGGAAGTATTGAGTCACAGTTTATGGTTCCTCAAGATTTCAAAGATATTTTCGAAGGGCAATTGCAGTTCAAACATCCTAGTCATCATTCTTTGATAAATGGACCCTACATTTTTTAAACCGAAGGGCATCACTTTGTAATGGTAATTTCCAGTGGGTGTGACAAAAGTCATTTTTTCCTGATCATCCAGGGCTAATGGTATCTGGTGGTACCCTTGAAAGGCATCTAAGAAGCTCATCCGAGGATGGCCTACAGTTGCATCCACCAGCTGGTCTATCCTTGGCATAGGGAAGGGATCTTTTGGGTAGGCCTTATTTAGATCTGTGAAGTCTACACACACTCGCCATTTCTCACTCTTCTTTTTCACCACCAAAGTATTGGCCAGCCATTCAAGTAGAACACCTCCTTAATAGCCCCCGCTTGGATGAGCGCCGAGGTGGTTGCTTTTTGGAGGGTGACAGAGGGATTGACGTTCAAATGATGACAGATGACACTCGGATCCACCCCTAGGGCCTCGTAAGCACTCCATGCGAACACATCAATATTTCTTCTGAGGAATTCTATCAGCTCTTCCTTCTCTAGATGAGGCAACTGAGACCTGACCTGAAAGAATTTTTCCAAATCATCACCAACAACGACTGTTTCCAAATCCTCACATTTTGCCTCCATGGCTGATCCATTAACAGGTAACGTCGGGGCTGTTAATTGCTATAAGCCCCCTTCAGTAGGGGCCGAGGACTCGGCGTCGGATTGATGCAAGATGGCTGCCACCAGGCACTGCCTAGCTGTGGATTGACTTCCCATGATCTCCTTAACCTAGCCCTTCGACGGGTATTTCACCTTCTGGTGTAGAGTAGAAGAAACAGCTCTTAGGGTATGAAGCCAAGGTCTGGCCACAATGGCTGTGTAAGGTGAATATGTGTCCACCACGATGAAATCCACCTCCACCACCTCCAAGCCAATCTGCACCGGTAGTCTAATCTGGCCCTTTGAAATGACGACCTTCCCATCAAAACTTATCAGGGGCGAATCGTACGCTGTTAGGTCCTCGGGTCTCAAATTTAGCCCCTTGTATTGGTCGGGGTACATGATCTCAGCACCATTGCCTTGGTCTACCAACACCTCTTTACATCATAACCCCCAATCCTGAGTGTGACCACCAAAGTATCATCATGGGGTTGGATGATTCCGATCTTATTCTCGTCCGAAAAGCCCAAAACCGGTTGGATCTCTATCCTAGCCTTCTTTGGCTCCTAAATAGCGCTCTTGGTGGACAGCCGAGCCACAGACATCACCCTGGAAGGGCAGGAACTGGTCCTCTCTAGAGCAGCAAAGATGACATTTATCATTCCCAAGGGCGGTCTTGTAAAATCATCTCTCCGGGATTTTGAGTTTATCTAGCCCCCTTGGCCACTGGAGTGATGCAAGAGTTGCTTTAACTTTCATTCATGGACGAGCTGGTCTAGGTGATCCCACAGACTCCTACAATCTTCTATGGTGTGTCCATGGTCTTAGTGGTATTGGCAATAGAGGTTTTGATTGCGCCTCGCGGGGTTTCCTACCATCTTGTTTGGTCGTTTGAAGAATGGCTCATGCTTAATCTTTTCCAAAACTTGATGCACTGGCTCTCGGAACACAACATTGACTGCCTGAGGATTGGCAGATCCTGACTGCCCAGCAAAATCTTTCTGTGGTCGGTTGTTATTGTATTGGTCCAACTTGAAATCCTTTCTCTCTTGAGGGATAACCTTTTCCTTTCCTTTTCCCTGCTGCTGGTCTTCTTCAACCCTTTTATACTTATCAATTCGTTCATGAGTTGGTGCACGCTAGTGACAGGTTTACCAGTTAGAGATTTCCTCAAATTGTGATTGGCCGAGAGGCCGAGCTTGAAGGTACTGATGGCCACATCATCAAAGTTACCATCTATTTCGTTGAATATCTCCCAGTATCTATCCGAATACGTTTTCAGGGTCTCTCCCTCTCACATGCTTAAAGATAGTAGTGAAGCCAATGGCCGAGGAACCCTGCTACAGGTGACAAAGCGGGAAGCAAATGCCTGGGTAAGCTCCTTAAAGGAACTTATGGAATCTACTCTCAGGCTATCGAACCATCTCATAGCAATGGGTCTCAGACTGGATAGAAAAACCTTACACATCAAGGCTTCGTCTTTGGAATGGACAGTCATCCACTGATTGAAGTGGCTTACATGCTCTGCGGGATCTATTCTACCATTGTACATAGTGAAAGCAAGCTGATTGAATCATCAAAGAAGTCTCACCCCTTCAATTTTGCGCATGAAGGGCGACTTGGAGATTCGGTTCAAGGCGGGGTTCGAGACCTTTGCCTATAACTGACGTCATTTTCATTATCAGAAAAAACATCAGAGTTTGAGGGGGTTTGCCTTCGCCGTGCATGGCGCAACTTCTTCTTCAATTGGTCAATCTCCAGTTGCATGCCCTTGTTACTCTTTGCATGGGAGATATGGCTTCCACCTCGAGGTTGACTCCTTTCACTGTGTGTGGTATGCACACTTCCTTCACGATCGTCTCTCCGCTCAAGGTTAACAAAAGGGTTGCCATGCTGGGATCCCCTAGACTCTGCTTGGTGTGGACCTGAACCTACCATTGTTAACCGCTACACTCACTATCACACAAGTTCTTCCTACAGACGGCGCCAATTATAGGGACATAGCTTGCTGTCCAAGCCCAAAATGTATGAGATTTTGGTCCAATGAGCCCAATACAATAAATTTGTAGAGAATGAGTTAAAAAACTAGACCCTAATGAATCTAACAACGGCTAGAATGGACTTGAAAGATAATCATGCAAAAACAAAGCACATAGGACTGAATGAGAGTACTGTCAAAGAAGACAAATCTTATTATAAATCAATTAAACTGATTACAAGTGCAACTTTGATAGCTACAGTGTTTTTTATCTGTGTTTTTGGTCCTCCTCTCATTGAGAGTTTCTTACATTATATAGATCCCCTTGAACCATCTTGATCATACACTTGCTGATCATTTAAGACCTCACTTGAGTGTTTGTCCCATCAGACATCCTCTTTGTTTTTCTGTGAGTCATGGTAGCCGAGGCAGCTCTGTTCAGGGATCTTCTCCACATAAATGCGGCCAGAAAAGTAGCTGCAGTGCACTTAATGTGGTGGTAGCAGATTTTTCTTAGATATTTCTGAAATCCCAGCCCTCTAGTACACTTGAGATACACGTCTCTGTCACTGGATTATACTGGAAGATTTCCTTAATCAAATAGGATATAAATCTAATCTGCATTTAGCTTATCCGAGGAGACACTCCTCCTTGGACCACCCTCCTCTTTGCATCTTGCTCATTAAACCCTGAGTCTGAATCACTCATTATCATTTGTTGCCCCTCGGATTAATTATGCTCTCGTCTAAAGCCCAAGGCCCAATATATGTTTTGGGCCTCCAACCCTACACACACACATATATATATATATATATGAGATTAAATTCCGTAAGAATATAGCATAAAACTCATGTTTTACCTCTCAAATCCTAACATGTCACATTATCTTATCACATATTTAAGAATAAGCAAAATCACATCCAATCAATTCTAATATCCATATATAAATTCAACTAAATTGAGAGTTTATTGAGATGTTATTATGTGTGGTAGGATATATTGAATTTTAAGTAAAATACTAATGTGGCAATCATTTATTGGATATTGTAAAACATGGGTTTTACACCCAATTCTTACCAAATTTAAACTCTCTCTCTCTCTCTCTCTCTCTCTCTCTCTCTCTCTCTCTCTCTCTCTCTCTCTCATAATAATAATAATAATAAGGGATATTTTGACCATATAAATTTTTTTAACTCTTTTAACCGTCAAGCCCATTAAGATCAGTTGGGCTTGAGCCCTCCATCGATGTAGAGACATCTGTCAAGCCTGAAGCCCATTTTGACCTAAGGACCACAAGGACACCTTCCATACCATCACTCCCATAGCTTGTCGGGCCTAAAAATAAACTGGCAAGATGACGAACATACTGACGAATTGGCAAGGACACCGACAGGGTGACAAGCATATCGATGGGTGAGAATACTTGCCCCCCATGCTATTGGCGTATTCTCCATTCATGCGTCCCCATATGAAAAGAACTTGTACACCACATCCAAAAACCCAACTACACATTCATATCTTCGTAGTATGAGAAGTAAAAACCCTAAGATCTCGGGACCTTAACTCCATATATTCTCTATAAGGAAAGATCTTGCATTCAAGGGATTTTGGTTAGCTCTACACCACTATTTAATCACCAAGTATCCATCTCTTCAAGGTACGTGAATTTTCCTAACTCTCACCCTTTTGAGTTCTTGAAGATTCTTCTATTACTGACTTAACCTTTGGAAGGCTTTGGCCGGCACCCCGCATGTGCTCTTTGTAAGTTTTTTGTTCTATTTTTCTTCAAGTATCCTAATTGGCGCACGTGTGGACAATAACTCACTGACAATTTTGTGCATCATCAATATATATATAGATTACATGTGGGATTCTTAAAATATATTATATATATATATATGGCTATATATTAAGCCAAATGTTATAAATTGTTGATTATTTTAGATTCTATAAATTGTTGAATTTAATAGTGTTTTACAAAATAAAATCATAATAAAGTGATTATATCAGTTACTTAGAAAAAAAAAATCAAATTTGATGATATTATTATAAATTAAGAAATATGTTGGCTATTTATTAGGAAGCTTCCAAGAAGCTCCGTTCCCAAGTCCCACCACTTATCCACATGCACATTGCTTTTTCTACTAGCACATTCTAGTCCGATGCTTTTTTTATTTCCAGAGCACTCCAGTCGTCAAACTTTAGCTGTTTGAAAGTTCCAGAGCAGAGACGCTTGATTTGAAGAACCAAGATGAGAGTTTCAGATGGCAGCACTTGAGCTTCGGCCACTACCTCTCCACTTCTTCTTCTTCAGAACATTTTATTTCATGGTAATGTGTTCACACTTTATCTCAAATAGGAGTTCTCCTTTGATTTTTTTTTTTTATAATCGCCTCCTTATTTTCACTCATCAAACACAAAATCCAATTACTATTAGCAATGGACTAGCCACCCAGTTCAACTAAAGTTTGATATAGCTAAAACCCAAAACGGATTATTATTCTGTTAGTGTAAACAAATGCTACAAAAAATTCTATTGTACAGTATGACATCGCCATCTCCAAGTTTCCCTCACATCACACTGCAGCATTAAGCTATAATATTACTAATTCCAATCAAATTGAATAACTCCACAATGAAACCTCACTGTCAGTTTCCATGTTATCTCCACCGTACCAATGAGGTGGTGGAGGCAACAACATCCCCTCTGCCATATTTCTCAACAACCCGGGCATGTCGAAAACCGTCTCCTCATCCATAAAAAACACGCTTTCCGGCTCTATCTCTGCCTCCGCAGCCACTGTCACTGCTGTTTCCGCCACTGTCACTTCTGCAGCAGCATTTTCTAACCTCTGCGTCAAGTCATCCCCAGAAACATCGTCCAACTCTGCTGGCCGAAATGCCTCAGCCGCCACCAATGCTGCACGCTGAATGTCCTTTGCTGCTGCCGACGCCGGAACCGGAAGCTTCCATACCGAGTCGGCAAAATTGAGACACGCGTTACGGCCGCGGAGCGCAATTGCTGCCACATCATGGGCTCGTGCCGCCATTTCTGCGGTGGGGAAAGTCCCAAGCCAAATCCTCGACTTCTTATTTGGCTCACGCACTTCACATACCCATTTCCTTGAATTCTTCCTCCTCACTCCGCGGTACACTGGATGTCTTGTTTCCTTGAACTTCTTTCTCCCATCTCGTTTCTTAGGATTCTCCGAAGCCAACATCACCTCCTCATAGGACAAGTTCACCATGCGAGCATTGTCACTCTCTGACGCCGAGGACGAAATATCAGACCCCATTAGATATTGTGGGTCTGAGATATGTCTTAAATCATCCATGTATGACTTAAAACTTTTTGTTTCTCAGTACTTTGAGTTTAGTTTGCTTGTATTGAAGTAGTAGCAGTAGATATAAGTAGGCAAAGGGTAGTGTTTGTGTTTGTGTTTGTTGAAGGAGTAAGAACTAAGAAGAGTGAGAGTTGGACATATATATATATAGACGTTGGGACTTATCCAAAGCGCCAAGGAAAGAACTAGGAGTGTGATAAGTAGACACGCTAAGTGTGATACGTAGACAGGCTGTGGAATGATGTCCCCCACTGTTTCAAGAATTTTTTTTTTTTTTTTTTGATAGCACAGTTTCAAGAATTTGAAAGGGAAGATATTTGTAAGTGGAACTCTGTGGAAATTAAATTACGTGTCAGGATTGACGGAGAAAAAAGTGATGAGTTGTAACATTTTTTTATTAAGGTAAAATATATTTGTAAAAGAAGGTTTTATTTGGAGCCAAGTGAATTTGGGGGTATTGTAGGGTGACACGTGGAAAATTTGTCCTGTTCTGGATTTTGAGTGAAAGTGATTGGGCATAGTTTTGCCGTGGCAAAACGTAGTAAGTGTGGTGTGTGTGTAAGTGTGTTTCTTTTTTTCTTTTTTGAGGGAAAGTGTGTTTTTCCTCTCTCTACTCTAGTGAACGAATATTAGTATCAAATTCAGCGTAACATAGAGTCAAGACATCATCAACTTTTTGTCCCAAAACTTGCCTGTTTTACTTTATTTTGCAACCTAGTATTATTTTTAGGGTCCGGTTAATGTGTGCCCTAAGGGCACACATTAATCTTTCTTTTTTTGGAAACATTTTCTTGGGAATTGAAAAAGCTGTCATTACTTTTTCAATTTTCGAGAAATTTTTTTTCAAAAATAGAAATTAATGTGTGCCCTAAGGGCACACATTAGTAAAATCCTTATTTTTAATGTCTAATTTGCAGCTTTATTCGATTTTATATTTCTTGTCCTTTCTTTCTCTCAATTATGTTGTAAGTTGTAACTCGCGTTTACATGTAGAAATATTTAATAATAGTAATTGTGAATTGTCATCTCGTACGGAGTATTATAAATGGGTTATATTAAGGGTGTCCATTTGAGTTAGCGTGTTGGATTCGTGTTGTGTCAAAATAGGAGTATTTGATTAAATGGCTCAACTTTAACCTGACCCATTTAATAATCGTGTCATGATTCTTCAACCCTAACCCGACTTGTTAATAAGGCGGGTTGACCTGACCTAACCCATTTGACACGCTTAATAAATGAGTCATGTTGGGTTGACATGAATGTAACACAACCCATTTCAACCTGCATAATATTAATTATAACATCCATCTAGAAATAATTATTTTTACATCTCAAAAAGCAGTGCATACACTTCGAGTCTTCAACCCACATTCAAAATAATATAGTTAAACAAAAATATAACACTTATCTAGAAATAAGTTTTTTACACTCCAAAAAAAGTGCATACACTTCAACCCAAATTCAAAATAATAAAGTTTCACAAAAATAAAATTACATAATTCAACAAAAATATAATATTCTTGAAACTTGCCAAATGCTAAGTATCAATATTGAAAGAATTTGAGCAAACAGTAGACTAATCCTGACTATGACCACGATTATCATCCATAGATTCTTTGTTGATGTCCAAATTCATAACATCTTCTACAAGCTCATCCAATTTTCATTTGTGTAAGTTCTATGCCAAAAAAAAAAAAAAAAAAGTATTAGTAGTTATAAGGTCTGTAAAGTTTCAATTTCCAATTATATCCCTTATAAATTTTTGTAATTACTTACTTTTCTTTTTAAATTTAAAATATATGTTGGATATAAAAGGTATTTGACAAATTTAAAATAAAATAAATATTTATTTGTTATATGAGTTAAACGGGTTATGTTAAGTGGGTCATTTCGGGTTGACACAAATAAATTGGGGTGTCAAACGTGTCTATTGCGGGTTGACCCATTTATGACCTGTTTCTTATCGTGTCGCTTTCGGGTCGACCCGTTTATGACCCAAACCCATTAAGGCCTAACCCTAACCCGAAAAAACCCGTGTCGGGTTCGTATCGTGTTCGCGGGTTGGATCGAACATTGACACCCCTAGGTTATACAACATTAAAATTAAGAAAATTAAAATGGACTCTTTAAGCAAATAAGACTACAATTAGAAGTTATTTTGAATTTTGATTGTGTTTTGACTTTAATATATTATTGATTTGGACAAAGTTTAGCTACAAATTTAGTTGTAACCTAAAGTCCTCTCATTAAACAAATTAACATGGGTACATATTTTGGCATTTTAATCGTTAAATTGCATGTTCTTTATATTTTTAAAACACATGTCAAAATTCATACCAATCAGATATTATTTATTATTCGATTCATAAACTTATTTTTTTTGTATAATTTTAGACTGCAAAACTCAAAATTGAAACATTTGATTGATGGTGTAGTTATTGATATCTTGGATTTTGTTGAAATTTTACAAGTGTAAAGAATATAATAAGAAAACGTAATTCAATGATAGATTTGTCAAAATTCATATATAATAATATAAATATTAAGTAGAGTTGTAACCTTAGTTTAAAAAAAAAAAAAAAAAAAATTGTCACTTTGTTGCAAACTTTGTTCTATTGATTTTATTATATAGTGTGCTTTGTTTTCAATTTTCTAGGGATTGTTGCAAACTTGAGTGATGCACTTGAAATTTTGTGTAGTGGTATAATACATCATCAAACACATAAAAATGATCACCACTCAAAAATATTTAAACCTTGAAAACTCAATCAACCATTAAGTTCCCGTAGAAATTTTGGAGGTCATTTCATGCAGTATGGTAGTCAACCGCACTACAACTACAATAAGTTCTAATAATGTTTGGCACTCTTTTTGTTTTGTTGAGAATGGATTACCTTACAGAATCAGCTTATTGTGACATTATATGTTACATGACTCAGCTTTGTGCATTGAAAGACAATGGTACAGTTGAAGTATGGGACTTTGACTTGCCTACTCTTTTTCCCACAAAGATCATGAGCTTTAGACCAGTTATTATAGATTTAGATGGCAAAGAATTCCCAAGAAACAAATTTTCAACTCAATGTTACTTGGTGGAATCAATGGGAGATCTTTTGCTTGTCAATCGGTTTATTGGGAACTTTGTTAATTCAGAGGGGTAGCAGTTGATGAGAGTGACCTTTTTGGTACGTACCGAGGATACACAACCTTTGATTTGTCCTTTCAGAACAAAGGGATTTCATGTTTATAAGCTAGGTTCTTCGGAACACATGGGAGAAGGTGGAAAGTTTAGGTGATAGGGTCATATTTTTGGGTGGAAATCACTCTGTCATTGTCCATTAAGGATCTTCAAGGGTGTGAGTCCAATACTGTTTACTACACTGATGATAATTGGGACCAGATGAATGAAGATCACTTGTATGGTGATCATGATTGCGGCATGTTCAACTTGACAGATGGAAGTTCGAAGACATAATATCAATGTGATTTTGGGAGGATAGATCGACACCCTTTTGGTTAATTGCTACTAGATGCTAAGATGTGATTCATATGAAATCTTTGGTGCATGCTTAGTATAGTTTTTTCCTACTATGTTCTAGAGTTAGAAAACTTGATTTTTATTTTCTATGATTACTTGTCCATTCGATTGAATTTTGTGGTTTATGAATTTTTTTTGTTGTTGATAATTGTGGTTTATGAAAAGCTATATTCACGTGGTTTACTACATTTGATTCTGTTTTTTCCTAAAATAAGGAAAATCCATGCAATGTATGAAGAAAGTATAAAGAGGGGGAAAATATTAAGACCACATAAAATTCTACAATTTTTGCCACAACTTGTCACTTAATGAGTTGTGAGTGGTAGAGGTGTGGTGGTGGCAACTCGTAACATGGCGAGTAGTGACAAAAGTTATGGAACTTTATGTGGTCCTAGCATTGCTCATAAAGAAAGTCTTTTCCGCATTGAATTTTATTTTTTTAGTTTAATAATAGGGATAGGAGACTGGTGGGATTTGTATCCCATTGTCCAAGCACTAGGTATCTCTCAAACCTCAATAGAAACCCAAGAATCTAGAGAATGGGGGAAGCCATATTAGTCTCCCTATTTATGTGAGAAACATTCCAAAAGAACAAAGCAAACTCCCATTGTATAGACCCCTGACCCAATTTGGAACATTGAAATTGGCCATAGAAAATTTATCCATCCTATTTCTGCAAAAAGACACAAGAAATACTCCATGTTTGAAGTATTACAGAAAGGGAAGGTTACATTTTCAGGAAAAAATCAAGTGTCAAGTATCATTTTCAAGAAGCTAACCTCTACAGGAACTTTTTTTTAAACCTCTCACATATTGTTGCCTTCAAAAGGATTTCCTACTCCGCACTAGACAAAGCACCGTCCCCCTGCCTACAATATCAATATGTACATATAAGAGGCACATTCTCAAGTTTGGTTTGACAATGAGACATTAAAACCTGAGCACAGAATTTTGGGCTATTCTTTGTAGATTCAATCAACAACTTTATGAGTCTTTTGTTCATACTGCCAATCACATCGTAAGAGCGACAATTGTCTGCAACTGCTAAAATATAATGCAATGCACTGAAGTTAACTCTTAACAACTGTACTTTTATCCTGAATTCTTGCTCCAAAGTCCTAAAAGAGGAGATGTATAAAACTAAAAATAAATAACTAAAAACCCTACTAGAAATGAAGAAAAGATTGTAGAATAATCCTTGTTGCTTGAAAGGAGAAGTGGTATAATTATAAAAGTTATTGAATCAATCTTAGGCTTCATTTACATTACCATACTACAAGAAGACTGGCAGACCATGCAAAAATTTATTTTGACCTGCATAAATTAACATGGATTCCACAGAAAAATATAGAGTGATCAAGGCCAAGGGAAAATAAGCCAGTACGAGAAAACAGACATTGAAAGATGAAAACTAAAAAATCAAATATAACTAAGGAAGACAATGAGGATCAAAAGTTCAATGATCTAATGTCTAAATATAATTACAAGATTAACTAAACCAGAAACAAACAAATTGACTAGCTAGTTTTCAGAAGGGGATCAAAAATAGATGAAACAAAAGCTTTTTTTTCTAATTTTTTTTTACATTTATTTCATTTTAGAGAATGAAATTCAATCTCCCTATCCACCATTTTCGTGGTTTTCTCCTCCATTCACAACTGGTTCTGTTGATGGTGGCGGTGCTTTGGAATTATTGCGGGGTTCTGATGCATTAGTATCGCAGGGCTTTGACTTTAGTTTGCCAGCAAACCTTTTTAAGACTGTGTTCCAACTCCCCTTTGTATTTGCCAGCCTGTCGATCTCCTGTTTCATGCTAAAGCATTCTTTCTCAAGCTCGGACACCCGGTCCCTCATGTCATCAACTGTCACAAGGTGGTTCAATGAGTTGCCTGCTTGTATAGGGGCATCACTTCTAGCCAGAGCAAGATTCCCACTGTGATTTTGTGAGTTCTCAAGGTTGTCAGAGACAAAAAACCAACCAGCAACAGAGGTGCGGAGCCGAAGTTGTTCAAAAAATAGAACTTGGACAATGACACGAAGAGGCAACCTCTCGTTCTGGGCTGCATGGGTGCTGGCTTCCAAGGAGAGCTTCTGGCAATTCATGAGCCTACAGATTTGTTCCTTTTCAGAGTCTGTTAGCCAGGGATGAGCCTGAAGTTGAGATACACATCAGTTTTCTTAGGCAAAGCAGGAAGAAATCTAGTGTGCATTGGGAAGTAACTTCGAAGAAAAAGAAACTAGCTCTTCTAGTATATTATAATGTAACTGACTCCAATGAACTTGACAACGAAATGAGTTCTCAACACAATTCATAGTGATATTGTAATTCCACCATGAAAGCATCATGTCCACTGTAAATAAATAAAATTTCTTGCTAAAGAAAGAACAATATGCCCAAGCACCATATCTGCAATGCTACTTATCCAAAACATGAACTAAATAATATATAGACATGGTAAGACTAAAGCAGCCATTTTTATGCGATTAAAAAGTTGGTTCTCCTTTTGAACCATTTCCAAAAATTACCAAAATTGAGTATAGTGGTGTGAGTGAATGTGAAGACAAGCACTCCAAAATGAGTACTTTTCAAACTTGCAAGCAGATCTAAGGAGAGATAAGTGACAGTAAAATCATCCCAACACAAGAAAGGCATAAATGCTCCATTATAAACTAAGTTATCAGAAAACGTTGAAACTATTTCGGAAACTTCTAGCCTTTAACCAAGATGACCAGAACCAAAAAAGTTTTTGCGAGGAAAATCATCAATGAGATGAAGCGAATGTGAACATTCATTTACCTTGAGGAATATATCAATTGCACGGTAGATTCCATCATCTATTGGCCTGGCATAATCAGGGATAGCAGCAGCAAGTGACTGAAATTTCAGTACCTTCAAGTTAACATCAGGTGCCACCTCAGCTAGATAACCATCCACCAGATTAGCCACCATTGTCATTGGGGTCAGTGAATGGGAACCTCCCATTAACTGCCCCTCATCTACAATAGAATTAGAATTAGGATCAACAGGCTCATGATCCGCCAGCATGAAGTGATCAAGAATTCGCTGAACACAGTCAATATCATAAAGGGTCTCCACTGAGTACCCCAGATTTGGTATAAGAAGATCTTCAAGAGCTGCTTGATCCAACTGAGCACCAACCCTTTTCTCTAAATTCTCACAACATGATGGGCTAGCATGTAATATCATTGACGTTCGCAAAAGCCTAAGGAGGAAGTTGGTTGGTATGATACCTTTTTCATTAGGTAGTATCTCCACAATATCTTCAAGGAGGTTTCTTTGATTTACATCATATGGAGCAGATATGGTTGATCCTGCACGGTTCCCATTTTGGAAGCTTGATTGTCTACCCAACAAGGGAAGATGCCTCTTTGCATAGTAGACAAGGGACCCAGAAATTCTCTCCGGCTTCATGCCTCTCGATCCAACAGCAAGAATCAATCTTTTATAAAGAGGTAGTCTAAGAAAGGACACATCCTCATACCACCAATCTTCACTCACAGGATGAGGCTTAGTTGCTGTGCGTATTCCATTCCAAAATATAGTCTCATCTGGGCTTTGCACAGCACTCCGTCCTGACATTGGCCAACTAAACAAACTTGGATCTGCACAAGCTTTTATTGCCAAGGAATTAATGCATCTTGTAACAATATGAAGCTCTTCTGCAAGTGCTAGAACCTCTTCACAAGTTTCAAGAGCTTTAATTGAGTCTGTCCAGTAACCAAAAATCTCATTAAAAAAATTTTCAGTTTGCAAGATGAGATTTCCCTCTCCATATTCTTCAGTCATCCGAAAATACTCGGCTGCACACCTGAGACTGACTACATTTAATGCATTGAGCTCTATTTTTACACCATAACAGAACTTGGCTACAAGCAGAAAGGTTTTGGCTCCTCCAGGTATGTCATGGAGCTGCAAAGTACACTTCTTCTCATCCTCTCCAGAAAGCTCCCCGATAAGGTTTTCTAGAACTCCGCTTCTGGACAGCAAGGGAAACTGCCATATATTCCAAGAAAGGGAGGAAATGTTGTTTGATGAGTAAACAAGAAATAAAAACTAATGTGTAGAAATGTCCCATAATACATAAGATATGCACACTGTCCATGTCTTATACAAGATTTAGGAAGCAAGGTTGCTTTTCACTTCCCGAAAGGGAAGACTGAATTACAAGGCAATAGTATCACAATTGAAAAAAATTATAAACATAATAGGAAAATAACATGATAGAGAGCTCCATGTTCATATTTTTCAAACATCCTGAATTACAAGAAGTCCAATATTAAGCTTCTATTTGGTGGGCATGACTTTAATAAATTCATCTAAATAAATCTAATGGATAAATCAATTTTTTGTGATCATTTTCAAATTTCAGTTTTATCATCAATTTTTTTACAAATAAAGACTCCCAAACAGTTGCAAATAGTAGATCTACAAAAATTCCCTCTTTATATCCATCAAAGAAATTCATGAATTAGATATGAGCTAAGAGCTCTCTCTCTCTCTCTCTCTCTCTCTCTCTCTCTCTCTCAACGAATTTTGATTCACAAAATAAAACAATTAAATGCAGACAAGATAAAATTTCAGTAATGAGAACCAGCTGCTTTTGATTGTTTCTAGTTGAACCTTACACTTGAGGGAATTTCAAGGCACAAAACAAGCAGCCAGAAGGAACAGAGACTTAAGGTTCTATAAACCATGGTGTCTAGACATGTAGATGGCATAAATAATGACAAATTAAGTCATGGGGCAGAAGGCTTGCCCAAGTAAAATACACCTTGTGGAGATGGAAGGTTGTCTCTCCAACTTCAATGATGATATCACTAGGAAGCCCAGTCGAGCAAAGCCTGCAAAAGAGAATTTGGCTTAAAAGAAATCTGAAACAGAACTGAACAAATATTACTTAAAGAGGTGACATCAACACAAAAATGATTAGAAAATCAGCATGCTGTAACAATTCAGAGGTAGGAACCACACTTGTAACATAGCAGCAAGTTAACTATAGATCATACGTCATAATGATACAACCAATAATCAATTGGTAAAATATTATTTAATCTTTTTTCATTCTTGTAATTGCAGGAACCATTGTAATCACACATATCTTGTTACTATTTATTAATCAGGAATGAAAAGTTTTCTGTTAATCTTCTATGAAGAATTAAAGATACTATTATCCAGTTCCGTTAGTTATGATTGTAGGGACCATTTCAAGCAAGTGTAGATTCAGTTGACAAACATGAATGAACATATTCCTTTATAAACTCTCATTCTAGTTATCAAAGAATGACCATCAAATAATCACTTAGAGTTAATCTTGTATGAAGAGCAGGTGTGGAACTGGATGCAAATAACTTTACAATTTTAACCATCAAATACTCTCTTCATGATAAGGGATCGTAATGCTTGAGAAACCAATATGTGTTTCCAGAAACCTTAAAAGTTCAAGCCAACAATCAAAGACTTCTTAAACCATAGCAGAATTAATTGCATACTCAAGTAGGTTAGAAGAGAATTCAGGATTCATAGTACCCTTTTGGCATTACCGTAGGAAGTAGAGCTTTAACAGTATAGCTTTTGCAATATAGAGTTTTGAAAAGCTTTTTACCATTTTTGAGTTTTTGACAAAGAGTAGTGTTTATTACACACTACTTGTTGCACACACTAAAGTCACGTTTTCAGTGCAATTTTTGCATGTGTAACAAGTATTTCCCTTTGAGAAATTATAGTGAATAGTGCTTTAAAGTTTTGAATATATAAAGCATGAAGAATGTATTGTAAAACTTTTTCCTAAAAGCTCTAAATTTCAGCTTTAGTCTTAAAGTTGTTTTCAGCTTAAGGCTCTTAAGGCACGTTTTTGGTAGTGGGTTACTACCAGAAACACCCATAATTTAGATCTGTAACCAAATTTTCCTAGTCTGACTACACAAAATTAAAACCCCATTTGAGGGGCAGTGCCACATTCCAATTATTAGAGGTCAAAAAGTGCGATTATATAGTTTCAAAATCCACTCATACTTTTACCATTGTCCATTAAAAGCAAAGAAATATAAATCTCTCCCCATGAGCCCAAGGTCCGTCCTTTACAGCCTCACTCATCCTTTGAAACCCTTAGACTAATAGAAACACACCTCTTCTCACCCATTCCATTCATCTCTAGTGCTCTTCTAAATGTCTAAAGACTCTAAACCAACTTGATTTGCATATTTTATCACCTACTGGGTTACTATTAGAACAACAGATAAGGCCTCCTAATTAATCTTACCAAATGTGTCTATAAAAAGACACAAAATCCAGTCCTAAAAGTGCAGTTTACACGCAATGTCCATTACTGACAACTCAATGAGTTCACACAGAGTTAATAATGGTGGTGACAAAACTGAGAGACTACAATCACTGAACTTAAATTACAGATAAAATCAAAATTACCAACCATCCTATCCTCAATATTAGTAATGTAATTTATTGATTAATACATAGAACCTTTAAAGGGTTTCCAAGAATGAAACCCAATTGGATACATAAGCTATTAAGTTCATAAAGTTAAAGCATTCACAGTAACCATTCCCAGAAGTTTTGGATTTCATAATGCCAAACAAAACAAACCCATCACGTAATATCAAGTATTATCACAGAAACACAATTTTGAATTACAATTATAACATAAAACATAAATGACTGACCAGGCTTGGCCTTCAAGGTGAAAGACTTCGGTTTTGGATCCCAGTCTAATGCACGCCATGTTATATTACTCAACTACAGTTTG
Source organism: Quercus glauca (assembly GCA_023736055.1). Lineage (NCBI taxonomy): Eukaryota > Viridiplantae > Streptophyta > Magnoliopsida > Fagales > Fagaceae > Quercus > Quercus glauca. The sequence continues at coordinate 11,695,431 of CM043322.1, read as the reverse complement.
GTTACCATGGAAAAGAGCGAGCTAGCTGCAGTGAATAAGAGAACAATGACACACACCACTGAGGATAATGATGAAATGGGCACAATGGCTTTTGTTTTTTTTTTCGTTTTTTGTTCTCTCTCTCGCTCTCTCTCTTTCTCTCTTTGGAGAACTAAGATGGTCCCGAGTCTAAAGGCAAATCTAGGAGAAAAATCAGTTGCTGCTGTTACATGAAAAAGGCCGTGTTTGGGGGGTTTTGAGTTTTTAGCAATTAATATTTATCTTACGTTGGAAGTGTAACACAATTGTATCTGTGTGTATTTAATAATTGTATCCTAGGAAATTTAGATTTTAGTCCAAGCCAATTTGTATATATTACAGTTATAACTAAGGTTATCCATTTAAAGCATTTTGACCTGGTGAATGTGCTCGTGATAATAGGAACGGTCCAAGCTCACCTGATTTTTTTTCTCACAAATTGTTGGTTAAAGATTGTAGTCCATAGACTTAGAAAATTTTGCTTCTCGAAATAAAAAATAAAAAATTCTTTAACCAAAAGTATTCATAAGGTTTCCAAGAAATACAAGTTCAAAAATGGCTCAAAGTCAAAAATTGGGTTTAAAGTCAAATAAAGTTTAGGTTGTCAGAAGACCATTATAGACCTCCACGTTCGAAGGTTACCATTTCTTTAAATCACTCATTAATACTGTAAATTTATTCTTGGGTAATAAAAGATGATTTTTTTTTTTTTTTTTTATAACAAGATAGAAATTTTACGTTATTTTATCTAAGTGTATATGTGTGTGAAGTTTCCTTCTAGAAATATGAACTCCGACCATTACTTTTTATATTCCATAAATACATATACTTGTAAAGTGACCATAGCACTAAAATAATAGTCACCAATAGCTCCGGGACTCATGCAAAATAACAAAAGCTTTTTAGGTTGGGAGCCACTGACTCTTGTCAGCATGCCCACAGATTTTTTAGTTTCTCAGTACGAGTGAAAAAAAAAAAATAGCTCATAGCAATGAGAGCCTGCAGTCATTTATAATTGGATGCAGAGCCTTTAGCATTAGGACCACTACTTCCGTATCCAATTTAATCTCCAGCAACTCTGCACCCATGTTAGATGACCATGTTAATGTTGTAATTTTTTTTTTTCTTTTTCAATGTGAAGTTGTTCTTATAGTTGAGGATGGGAGAGATCTAGTAGTAATTCAATTAGCTGAGTAACCAATACAGATGACAAAAATGTCTTGTCAGATCCCATTTTGTTTTGTGTGAATTTTTCCCGGTCTCAAATAGGTGACCGAGCTGGGTATGGGTTTTATACTTTTAGTCGCTCTTGCGTAGGCCTTAAGCCCCTGCTTGACCCAAATTCAGAAATTCCTAAAATTGTAGTATGATAACTATATATATATATATATATATATATTTTAAAGGGTTTTATATTCTTTTCCCATTTCAAGAAAGCCCAAAAATATTGAGCCAATAGAAATCCAACACAATTAAAACCTTAAATTGTTTATTAAAAAAAAAATTATGAGTTTGCTATAAATGTACCGAATAATTATTTATAATCAATTTTTCTAACAACTTGTAAAAGATATATTAAAAAAATCTAAATACAAAAACTATGATAGCAATTTTGCATATCAAAAAGTAAGAACCATTTTGAAATAAAAAATATAAAAAAATTGGATAATTATTATTTAAATATTTAAAAAATCACTAAAAATTTATCGCCTTAGGCCTAAGTGTATTGAATCAGCTTTCCTTGTCTCGCGTCACCTTTACTAGCCCTGTCCCATATCCTCACCCTGAATGCGTGTGTGTATATAATTTATAGGTAAATAGTGAGGTTTGAATTACAAATATCAAATACCAAAGCAATGTGTCAACACCACTATAAGATATCACTTAAACCCCACATTTAATTATTTAATATACAAATTCAATTATTTATACATATTTTATTATCCCTTAAAAGCACTCATCTTTCTCTCTCTCTCTCTCTCTCTCTCTCTCAGCGCTCTCACATTTTTATCTCTCTCTTTATCCCTTAAAAGCTCTCACACCTAGGGATGGCCATGGGTAGGGTATGGGTATATCCAACCCAATTAATTTATCCATGGATACCCAATTACCTTACCCAATTAGTATCCATACCCAATTGTTACCCAGTTCGTTTACCCATGGATATCCATACCCTACCCAAACCCAATTTTTATAAAATCACCAAATATGCTCAAAAACCACTAAAAAAATCAAAATGTCCTCAAAATCTCTAAAATGAGCAAAATGCCCATGAAACCTCTAAAATCACTAATTATGCTCAAAAACCACTAAAATGACCAAAATATCTCAAAATCTCTAAAATAAGCAAAATACCCATGAAATCTCTAAAATAACCAAAATACCCCAAAAATCACTAAATATGCTCAAAAACCACTTAAAATTACCAAAATACCCCCTAAACCTAAAAAAATAACCAAAATACCCTCGAAACCGAAAAAATGACTAAATACCCACGAAACCTAGAAAATGTCCAAAATGCCCTTGAAACCCAAAAATTACCAAAATACCCCCTATACCTAAAAAATAACCAAAATACCCCCGAAACCTAAAATTTGACTGAAATACCCCCCAAAACATAAAATTACCAAAAATACCCCCCCTAAACCTAAAAATGGCAAAAATACCTTCAAAACCTAAAAATTGACTGAAATACTCTTGAAACTTAAAAATTACCAAAATACCCTCGAAACCTAAAAAATGATTGAAATAACCCCTAAACCTTAAAAATGACCAAAATATCTCCGAAAACTAAAAACTTACTAAAACACCCCTAATACTTAAAAATTACCAAAATTCCTCCGAAACCTAAAAATTAACTGAAATACCCCGTAAACCTTAGAAATTACCAAAATACCCCTAAAACCTATAAAATGACCAAAATACCCCTGAAATCTATAAAATGATAAAAATGCCTCTAAAACCTATGTGATGGTAAAAATACACCATAAACCTAAAAAATGTCTGAAATACCCTCAAACCTATAAAATGACCAAAATACACCCTAAACTTGTAAAATGACCAAATACGCCCAAAACCTCTGAAATGACAAAAAATAACCCCAAACCTCTAAAATTACCAAAAAAAACCCCAAAACCTATAAATCAACCAAAATAGCCCTAAACCTCTGAAACAACCAAATACCCTTAGAAAATATCTAAAATGACCCAAACACCCTTGAAACCTTTAAAGTGACTAAAATACCCCTAAACCTGTAAGATGACCAAAATACATCTGTAACCTCTTAAATTACCAAAATAAAGGTTTGGGGTATTTTGGATGTTTCGAGGGTATTTTTGTCAAGATTAAAGGTTCTAAGAATATTTCAGTCATTTTGTAGGTTTTGAGGGAATTTTGGTAATTTTTTAGATTTTGGGGTTATTTTGGAAATTTCAAGATTTCAGGGGTAATGTTTTATGTTTTAGGGGTATTTTGGTCATTTTTTAGGTTTTGGGGGTATTTCGGTTATTTTTTAAGCTTTGGGGATATTTCGGTCATTTTTTAGGTTTTGGGATCTTTTGGTGATTTTTTAAGTTTCGAGGTTATTTCAGTCATTTTTTAGGGCTGGGTGTATTTTTATCATCTTATAGGTTTTAGGGGCATTTTTGTCATTTTATAGGTTTCAGGTTATTTTAGTAATTTTATAAGTTTCAGGAGTATTTCGCTCATTTTTTAGATTTAGGGGGGTATTTTGGTTATTTTATAGGTTTCGGGGTTATTCTTGTCATTTTATATGTTTAGGAAGTATTTTGGTAATTTTAAGGTTTTGGGGGTATTTCAAACATTTTTTAGGTTTAGAGGGTATTTTGGTAATTTTAAGTTTATGGGGGGGGGTATTTTGGTCATTTTTAGGTTTCATGGGGTATTTCGGTAATTTTTTATGTTTTGGGGATATTTCGGTCATTTTTTAGGTTTTGAGGGTATTTTGGTAATTTTTAGGTTTCGGGAGTATTTTGGTCATTCTTTAGGTTTCAATGATCTTTTGGTCATTTTTTAGGTTTAGGGGTTATTTTGGTAAATTTTAGTTTTCGGGGGTATTTTGGTCATTTTTTAGGTTTCAGAGGTATTTTGGTCTTTTTTAGGTTTCATGGGTGTTTCGATCATTTTTTTAATGTTGCAGGGGTTTTTTGGTAATTTTTAGGTTTCGGGGGCATTTTGGTCATTTTTTATGTTTCAGAGGTATTTTAGTCATTTTTTAGGTTTTAAGGGTATTTTGGTAATTTTTAGGTTTTGGAGGTATTTCGATCATTTTTTATGTTTCGGGGGTATTTCGGTCATTTTTTAGGTTTTGAGGGTATTTTAGTAATTTTTAAGTTTCGGGGGTATTTTGGTCATTTTTTAGGTTTTAGTGGTCTTTCGGTCATTTTTTAGGTTTAGGGGTAATTTTGGTAATTTTTAGGTTTTGGTGGTCTTTTGGTCATTTTTTAGGTTTATGGGGTATTTTGGTAATTTTTAGTTTTTGGGAGTATTTTGGTCATTTTTTAGGTTTAGAGTGCATTTTGGTAATTTTAGAGGATTTTAGGAATAATTTGGTCATTTTCAAGTTTTAGGGGCAATTTGGTAATTTTGATTATTAGGTAATTGGTTGAATTGAGGTTTACCCATAATAATTTGGTTGAGTTGGGTTTGAGTTAGATCTAATTAGTTAAATGGGTAATGATGGGTAAATGGGTAATATCCAAACCCTACCCAAAATATTTGGATAATATCCAAACCCTACCCAATTACCTTCTACCCATTAAGAACTGGATATTACCCAGAATAATTGGATCGGGTAGGGTTGAATATCCATTACCCAATGGGTATGGCCATCCCTACTCACACCTTTGATCTGACTCTCTCTCACCTCATTGCCATCCCCACCACCCTTGAAGCTCTTTTGAATTCCTAAAGCTAGTAATTGAAGTTGCCCACCCCATTTGCTAGTTGGGACTTTAGGCAAGGTGTAAATGGGCTGGTTGGGCCATCATGGCCTCTTCTTTTTAATTGGTCAATTCTGAGCCCAACCCAAAAGAGGCATATAGGTCCGCACTCTCCCCACAGAGAGTCATCAGTCTTCACAGCTCGTCAACTGTGTCTGTGAAGGAGAAGAATAGCCAAGCCATGGGAGCTCAGCTCAGTGTCCGAGCGATCCTTCTTCTCTCTCTTTTACCGCTTCTCTCACTTCTCGCCAGATCCTCCTCCTCCTCCGTCTCTCATGACATTCAGATCGTCAACGCCGAGCGCAGAGTATGCTTCCAATTTCTCCCTAAACTTTATCATTCCAAATTTCAAAATTTTCTTCGTTTTTTGAATTATTAGGGTTTCGTATTTCGATTCATTTCATTCAATTCCGAATTTATTCTTGTTAGCCATTTTTTATAATTTTATTAGATCTTGATTTTTTCTAATATAGGTTCGTCTTGATTGTTTGTCTGGTTAAAAATATTTCACAATCAAAATTTGAATTACAGATTTTAAGTGATTTGGACAATTTATGTGAATATTCAAGCTCTGTTTGGTTTCCAAAAAAATTAGGACGGAAAAATTAAAAAAAAAAAGGAAAAAAATTTGGTGACGATATTTTATTAGGCATTTTCCAAAACATAATAATTCAAATTATGAGAATGCAAAAAAATCCTCTCAGCTAAGCCTAATTCAAATTATTTGGCTCATTTGAGCTTAAATTTAATACCTTTGAGATATTGATTACTTCCTAGGATATTCTTGATATTTAGAAAGAAATATCTTTGTTCATCACATCTGTATTCATAGTATTGTTCTTATTTCTCAATTTGCATTGTATTTCTGGGATATTTACCTAGGATGCATAGACACTTCATTTAGGTGCTGTACCTGTGTCATATATATGTGTTGTACCTGTGTTGTGTAACAGCGTCCTATCTGCTGTATCATGTTATAATTTTCAAAAATTACTTATGTGAGTATGCCGCCATATTGTACCCATGCCTGTGTCTGTGCATCCTAGATATTTACTCATAACCCACTGGGTGCGTTTATAACTTATCAATCAAAACCAAATGAACAATTTTCATTCTTATGTTGATAATGACAAGATATGGATATATGGGTGTGATTTTCTGATTGATTTGTACTAGAATTTCCTTCTTTTTCTTCACTTTTTGCTATGAATGGCAATGCTCCTTTTTATATTACTGTCACCACTAATTTTGCTGGTCATGCTTGCAGATTGATTTGACTTCTCACATTGTTAAGGTTTTCCTAACCTTGAAGGTATTTCTTTCTAATGCTTATTAATACATGACTACTTTTAATTTGAAATACCAAGGTGCCAAGAAGGTGTTTGTTCAATTGTTGAAATTGTACTTAATGGGTGGAGAAGTTTGAAGCTTTGGTTTTGTGTATGTCTTTTTCATGGTCTGAAAGAATGTATATTTTAGATTTACTTTTTATGCCCATATAAAACTTTCTCCTGATAGCTTGAATTAAAATTAAGTTTTGATGTCACAGAAACTTTTAAATTGTTAAGCTAAAATTGACAAAATCTCAATCAAATTTTTATAATTATTCATTTGAATTTCTGCATTTTCTGTTTGGTGTCTTAAATTCTACACTTCATCACCATAGACTTGTACTTTAAGGTGGGGAGAGGTTAAGGGTTATGGAATTGCCTTTTTCTATTTCTGAATTCATTTAAAAGGTGTGTTTTCTCTCTGTATTGAGAGAGAGAGACAGAGAGAGATTTCTGCTGTAATCTTCTACTATCTTGAATTTCTCTGTCAGCCAACCTCAAATGAATAAAAATTACAAAATAATATCGCCAAGTTTATGGCTAAATGTTGGCCCAATTTGATTCAGGGGACCTGTTTAAACCAGAATCTTTTAAATTGGTCTGAACTTTGAAGTCATAGTCTTAGTAAGCATTTGTTAAGTTATTGAAAATATTTATGTATTTCTAACTTTTGTGCTAGAAATTGCAAATGTGTTTGGTGCATCTATTTGACTGATGGATTTTTATTTTTACATTTTTCAGGTTGAAAACATTGGGTCATCTCCTGTTTCAGATATATATCTTGCATTTCCTCCAACGCAAGTTGATCATCTAGCACTTGTCAAAGCTGCTGCAACTGTTGGAAAACGGAAGAAGAAAAGTTATTTGCCCCTTGAGGTAAACCCAACTGAGCTACCTGATGCGCCAAATGGAACCAAGTATTTCTCTATATCTTTGGTCAATCCATTAAGTGCGGGTGAAACTTTAACAATAGAAGTGCTTTACATATTGACACATTCTCTAGAACCATTTCCAGTTGAAATAAGTCAGTCAGAATCTCAGCTGGTCTACTATCATGATAGTGCAATAATATTATCACCATATGATATTAAGAAACAGACAACATTTTTGAAGACTCCAAGTACTAAACTAGAATCATTCACAAAAGTGGAACCGACAAACCGTGCTGGTACAGAGTTAAAGTATGGGCCTTATGAAAATCAATCTCCGCATTCATTTTCACCCATAATTGTTCATTTTGAGAATAACAATCCATTTGCCGTTGTTGAGGAGCTTGTCCGCGAAGTGGAGATATCTCACTGGGGAAATCTTCAGATCACTGAGCATTACAAGTTGATGCATGCCGGTGCCCGACACAAAGGGGTATTTTCGAGGTAGGGTTTATTGCTGTGTCATATGTCATAGCTTTGTCACAATGCTTTTTGAATGAAATTGTTGTCTCCTTTATCATTTGCTTTAACTTTGATGTCTTTGTAACTTATGTTTTGAACTTTGGTTTAGAATATTTTATTATCTGAGAGAGTTTTTTAGTAATATTATATATCACATTAGCTTAAGTTTTTCTAGAATTTTTTCCCTTCGGATTCAATTGATCGCCCAACGGTAACGACATTCTTTGTTATGCCCATGTTTGTGGTTTGAACCTCACCTTCCCCCTCCCCCACCATCTACCTATCAAAAAAAGATGAAGAAGAATATTTTCCCTTTCTCTTTGATTTATTTTTTGATAGCAACAAATAAATGCAAAACAAAGAAATTTCAATCCCTTTTTTAAAAATATTATTTTCCTTCTCTTGATCTTTACTTCACTTCCATATTTCTGAAGTTCCCTTTTGGCAGGGTTGAATATCAATCTAAGCCATCTTTTAGCGGGGTGTCTTCATTCAAAAATCTTCTAGCAAGATTACCACCTGGGGTTCACTCTGCCTACTACCGAGATGAAATAGGGAATATTTCATCATCACATTTGCGTACGGATCCCTGGAAGGTAACATGTGACCTTTAATTTTACAGTCCTGTTGTAGAAGATTCTTATAAATATTTGTCTACAGAATATCTGTTTTCCTTGCATGAGTAAATTCAATATAAATGCAACCAGTACGCTCAATTGGCCAAATCATATTATGAAGTTGGAAGCCTTATGCCAAGCGCTTTATAGCTCAACTGGCACCTCATGGTGTTTCCAATGAGACCCATTGTAACTATCAAATTATCAAAAAGTTGGAAGCCTTATGATTTAATTCCTAATTTAAATTAAAGGTTTTGTATTTTTGTAATCAAAAGCCGTATCTCATGAATTTTACTCATATTATCTCAAATTCAAAACTAGCTCCTTCAAGATGTATAATTTGACGAACCTGTATCTGTCTACCTTTACTAGGGAAAGTTCGACATGAAAAGATTTGCAACTTAAGGCTTGCCAGAGTTTTCTGATTGTGTATTTCCATCTTAATAGAATGGTGGTCATATTTGAGCTGGAAAAGTGATATTATGGTAATTGAAAACTAAAGATCACTTTAGGATAGTGGTGAACCCAAGGAAGTGAAAAGAAGATGAAATAATAACAAAGTTAAATGTGTTTTCACAAATTGTAGGGGGGTGTTGTGAGGGAGGAGAAGAAGAAGTTGAATGTATTTTCACATGTTGTGACTTGTGACTAATACTTGTTCTTTACAGTCAGAACTTGAAATTGAACCACGTTATCCTTTATTTGGAGGATGGAAATCTACATTTATCATTGGATATGGACTACCATTGCAAGACTTCCTCTTCGAGTCACCTGATGGTAGACGATACCTCAACTTCAGTTTTGGATGTCCTCTTGTGGAGACAGTGGCAGACAAGTTGACCATCAAAGTGGGTTCTGTAACATAAGTTTGTGTTTCTATTGTTGTTCTGTTTTTTTGCACATATTGTATAAAATCCAGATTATACATGTACTAAGTGTTATATTTCAGGTAGTGTTGCCAGAGGGATCAAAAGACCCTTCTGCTGTAGTTCCATTCCCAGTGGAGCAGCATCTGGAGGTAACTTAACTTGTCAATTCACACACACACACACTGTGTGTGTGTCATAATGTTGCTATTCTTAAGCTAGGCTTCGTTAGCCAGTTTTCCTTTTATAAGCTATTCTTAATGTCGCTCGGGCTCCCCTTGATCCGGTGATAGAGGGGAGTCCCATCTTTTTAAATGAACTTTTCGCAGTGTGCTATTGCAAACATGTGCTGTTGCTCTATGAGCATTAACTAGCCAAATTTATAGCATCATTAATTTCTGGACCACATCAACTAAGATGTATTTACATTTGAATCTCCGCAGACCAAATATTCGTACCTGGACATTGTTGGGAGGACTGTGGTGGTTCTGGAAAAGAGAAATGTAGTTCCTGAGCACAACTCTCCTTTCCAGGTAATTTTTTTAAACAAATTATACAGTTTCTACTGGCTTGAAAAATGTTCTATCAGGACATGAGAGGTTTTTTTTTTTTTTTGATAAGTAAAGGACATGAGAGTCAATTGGATGAAGCATTATTATAACTGATAGCACAGGCATTTCATGAATAGCAGAGTTGTGTCAAGACCCGTAATAAACTAATTGCATAAATGACCTAAAAGTAAATATTCCATGAGATTTCAGCTGATAATATGCCAGTATGTATGTATATATAGATATAGCAAGTTACACTTAGTGTAATTCTAAACAATGTTAAACTAGCCAATATTTTTTAATTGGATGTGAATTTTGACAAATCCACCATTAGATTGCATTTTTCGTATATTCCCCATGTTTACAAAATTTCAAAATGATCAAAAATCAATAGCTATGTTATCAATCAATTGTTTAAATTCAAATTTTTGTAGTTTAAAATAATGCATAAAAGATGAGTTTATAGATCAAATGGTAAATAACATTTGATTGACCTGAAAATTGGCATGTATATTAAGAATATATAGAACATTCTAACAATTAGATTTTTAAAATATGAATTCAATAACACATTATATGGGTTGTAACTCTAAGCAATGTTACACCATCCAATAACTTGTTATAAAATTCATATTTTGAAAATCCCACTGTTGAATTACATGTTCTATATGTTCTTGACAATCATGCTAGTTTTCATGTCAATTGGATGTTATTTACCATTTGATCCATAAGCTCATCTTTTATGCATTATTTCAAACTACAAAAACTTGAATTTAAAAAATTGATTGATGACATGACTATTAATTTTTTATTATCTTGAAATTTTGCAAGCATGGAAAATATATGAAGATAATGTAATCTAACGGTAGATTTATTAAAATTTGCATCCAATTAAAAAATATTGAGAGGTGTAACTTGAACCCAGCTCATATATGTATATATATATCAGTTACTTATGTCTGCAAGGTTCGTTCACTGTTCCCTTTTATGTTTTGCTTTCAGGAGATATCCTTTTTGTATCCTCTTGATATTAGTATGTCTTGTAGTAGATAGTATTTATTACAAAACAAAATTTGTTTCTGTGGATATTAACCATTCTTCTTTTGAAGGTTTACTACACCTTCAACCAAGTTTTCATGCTTGCAGAGCCATTGATGTTGGCGTCGGTGTTTTTCTTCTTATTCATCACCTATGTAGCTTACCTACACATTGATCTTTCTATTCGCAAGTGATTAATGGAGTTGCCAGAGGTAATCTTATGCAACTTAGGAGTGTTATATATACATACAATATCTATTATTGAAACTGTTTTCTTTGCTCTGTAGGGGAGTCACTTCAACTTGGTTAACACACAGTAACTGAGCCAAATCAGAAGATGCTAGGAGTGTTGTAAGAGCATAGCATTTAGAAAATTTTGTTGGTTGTCTTCTTTTGGTGACTATAGGTTGGATTTAGAAATTTTGTTATTTGTGCATTGTTAGAGCAAGTTGAACTTAGGCCCCATCCCCACTAGGGGAGTGTTGGATTGTTGTCTTAATTTAAGAATATGAGGATTCAAAAATGCTTGAAGAGAGAACGTGTTCTCAGTTTATGTTTATCTTTCTCAAAATCTGGAATGGCTGGACTTGTTTCCCCTGGTGGGCAAGAAGATGGAAATAAGAAAGAGAAATCAGCAACCCACATGGCTTTTTTGGTGATAATTTTCTTAGCCTACACATTTATCCCTCCAACTTCTTGACCAGATAGATTACTGTGCACCATTATTTAAAGAACAGATCAAACCATTATCAGAAATACTGTGCGCATTACATCTTTCAAAAAAATCAGTCAGGGTTTGAGAAAGTGACTGGATTAGTTCTGTAGCTCTCTGAAGGAAGAATAAGATTAGAGAGGAACTAGTACAGGGCTTTTGATGGGGGGTGTAGATGACAAATTTGCTGGGCTGTGTGCACCATGAGGTTGAAATGTTTAAATTGAAATATGTGCTTTCTGAATCTGCCTGCAGTCATATAAAAGCTAAGAGATTAAAAACCCACAGTAAATAAAATAGAAAGATTTCTGAGAGCCCAAATGTAGAAAGAACTATAAAGGATCTCAATCTACAAATGACAAACCTCAGTCACATCTACAATTTTGCAATTTTGTGTTTAATTTCTCTCATGAGTCTTGAAATATATGATTAACTTCTAAAATGTTCTGAGCCTGCCCTCCATCAAAATGAGCATGGAAATTTTTAATTACGTATTAAACTGCCGATGAAAAAAAAAAAACCTGGATGAGGGCCGTTTTACCAAAGTTCGAACATAAGTTATCTTCCAGCTGAAAACCAGATAATACTATTGAGATACAAGAGTCTTGATAGCTTTATTTTCCTATGTTTAGCTTTGGGTTGTTAAGTGCTAATTTGCGGCCATAAAAATACTTTATTTGGATTATATCTCTTTTCGATTATGCGGTCTGAGCCCTAACAAGCAGAAGAAGAAGGGTATCCTACAAGTATACCTATCAAAAAACCAAAAGCTAGCGGGGAAAGAAAAGTGAATTCATAGGCCAGAAATTTTCTATTTGGGGTTTGAACTTTGAAGTTAAACTTAATCGATAATGATTTTTAGTGCAAAAAAAAGTATCGCAGCCTGGTCTAGAAAGGATTGCGCAAGACATGAGAGATGCTGAAATAAAGGCAAACTTGGCCTCGCTATGATTAGCTTAGCTGCCCAAAATGCGTTGTATTTGGTTTCATCTTCTAAACAGAAAAAGGTAAAAGTGCTCAATTCACAATCACAAATCTCAACTAAATTTGACTTATCAGTAGACCAATGATATGAGTAGGTCTCGCAAGACTTGGGTTTAAAGAAATCTTGAGTGCAGACAAAGTCCACAGAGAGCTCTTATGTTAAAAATCACTCCTGTTTCAAGATATCATTTGGCCAACACTTGTAATTTGGAGTTCTTTCGTCATTTGGTGTGACTAAAAAAAAAAATACAAATACAAACTTCCAAGCGCAAAGCTGGCAAAATGAATTTGGGACTCTTTCATCATTTGAGTTCAGAAAATAAAGGTTCAGGTGAAACTGTTAAAAAAAAAACATTAAAATAAAGCCTACAGCGCACATAGCTATAGGCAACCTTTAGATAGGCTCATGTGAGAGACGAGCAGGCAATTAGCTCCATGCCTAAAGTAAATTTGCAAGTTTGACTGCCATCGACAATATTATTCCCGGAACAGTCACTTGGATTAGTTAGCTTTTGTTATAACTTATGATCAAGTAGAATAGGTCCACCTAAAACAAATATAAAATCCTAAAAGTAATTGCAAGTTTGACAACATAAAGCTTACAAACTGATATGACAATGAATGTGATTGGTGGATTTCAACCACCTCATAATTAAATTTTGAATTATCTCTATTTAATTAATGAGTATCAGTTTGTAAGACTAATTTAGTAAAACTTTTAGTACCTTTGACACCAATTAAAACAAATTAATCTTCTTTATTCCTTAATTCTTGCCTTTCTAGACCAATTTATTGACCCATTATCTGTGCCCCACGGTGTCTTGACTCTTTTGTCAATTGAAGAGAAGTAGATGACTATAGAGTTTTGACACTTTGACCTCTCATCTTTGCCAATTGGCTTCAAACAAATCTTACATTCACAAACACCACATCATAGCTTCAGTCCCTTCTGATTATGCTAATTTTCCTTTCTTGATAGTCAGTAGTATGTTTGGACCATTGTCTGTGTGTGTGAAGACACAGAGTTTATGCAATGTATGGATAAGAATATTACAAGTTATTTTATAAATTTTAAATGGATTTCAATCTGGGTTCAATCTTCTCAAACGATCATTTGGCGGCAGCTAAATTTATATCATAGAGCTTCACTTGGGTTGCTAACCTAAAGCTTATCAACAAATTTATTGGATTTAGATTTGACAATCATAGAAGTAGATACTTTATACAACTTATCAATATAATTCCCCTACATATTCCTCATTTTCTTATTTCTTGGTACATCTTTCAAACTTCCTTTGACTCACATGAATTTCCATTTTAATTTTAGTCTCACTGATCGTATGCAATCATGAGAAGAATGGGTTTACAGCTACCAAAATTTCTCTCTTAGGTAAGCAATAAGGAATGGAATTACAGCTACCAATACAGTAGTAAGCAACAAATAATTGCAAATTGTGGAAGTATAGGAACCAATTAATTGTTGGGATATGCCACTTTCTAATTCTTTGACGAAGCTATTCATCTTCTCATGCCTCTTATCTCCTTTACTTCAAAGTGATAATGGCACAAAAATAACCCAAAAAATCTTAAGTTTTTAAGTAATGAACTGATGGTGTAGTCTGCGCACAACATATAGTAGGTATAGGGTTCAACTTCAATGTGAACATTCATTTCTTAAGCATATTCATTTTAAAGGTGATAATAGACAAACTTCAATGGTTACAATGGCTATTTGTTGCCTTAATTTTTGGAAAAGTGGGAACTTATTTGGTTCAATCTTTGTCTTGGGGACGCAAAAAGAATAAGAGGCTAATCAAAGTATGCTACTGCGCATAAAAATTGTCCTGTGGCTTACTTTTTATTCAATGTCTCTTAACTTTTTTAGTCTAACCCTCTACCAATCAAAGACCCCAAGTCCCTTACCAAGCTATGCTTGAACTCCTCCAACTATTATCAATCTAAACTTATCACGGTCAATAAGTTTAAATGTACAAAATTTTCTCAATTTTTTACACAATTGTAAGATAATAGCATGTTATGATTGATGCTTATAAAAGTTGAATTAATTATAGGTTCATATGAAAGTTGTGCTATTTTAATCACAACTTATCAGGTCAATAATTATGATTTTTTTATTAAAATTTTTTTTAGCATTACTCTACCTAAATATAAATATTTAAAAGAAAATGAATTTCCCCCCAATTCATTCAAATATTAGGAAATTAATTGTCACATGCATTGACACAGCCAAGATAAAGTCTGAACTTTGATTTGATTTGATTTTTTTTTAATTTTTTCAAAAGCTCTAAAATAGTAAAAAGAAACCAATTCAACCCATGACAGCCCTCGTAATGCTAACCGTGTAGAAAAGAGAGAGTAAATTAGGGTGGTCACTTGTCACTTTGGTTTGACCAAGTAAAAGATTTGGATGATTCATGCAATTTGGCAAAAATTTTAGAAGGACGAATGAATCAAATAGATAGGGCACCATACACTAGACACCTTTGTAGCTCAAATCTTATTTTAAGAAAATAAGACAGCATTTCATTTCTACTGGGCCCTAAGGCAGTTATGTTTCTTTCCTAACCAATTACTAAAATTGTGTTCCAAAAGTTCTAAAAAAAAAAAAATTAGACACAGAATTTTTTATGATTAATCATTACTACAAACAAAGATGATGGCTCTACTAGACTACTAGTCATCTTTCTTCATATTAATCATTTTAAGCTACTCTATGGTGTTTTTAATTAGGTGTCATACCTATATGATCATTTGATGAATAAGGACTATGTTGCTTTCATTTTCAAAACATAGAGAAAGTTAATAAATATCCTAAGGTATTAGTTTAAAAACTATTTTTAGAAACATTTTATAAAAAAATGAAGAAGTAATTATTTTTTTTAATGTATTTTTATATTTTTCATAAAAATTGTATCTTTTAAAATGATTTATTAACAATTGCCCTTAGGGCACTTGTTAACATGACTATATATCTTGCACCCCACAAGGTGTAAAAGCTATTCCATTTACAAATATATGCATGCTAAGATCTTTATATCATTGATACTTACTTTTCTCTTTTCTTAAATCATTGATTTCCACATTGTTATGTGCATGAGTTAATAGGGTTTGATTGAATTTCTTTATAATTTGGAGAAAAATAACAAATAAATATTTTTTTTTCATTGCTCTTGTGAGAGAAATTGATCAAGAACATAAAATAATTATGATATTAACAAAAATGATTATCATTGCCAACTGCATTCCATAATGACAGTCAGCTAATAAAGACATTATATCTTTCTTTTTTTAAATATTATATCTTGAATGCAGCTATTCTTAATTAACATGATACAATCTTAATCAATTGCAAAACAGGTAAAAATCATAATATGTTAACACAGTTTAGTTAATAAAACGAATATAACTTTTATAAAAATAAAAATATAACAAAATCTCACTTTAATAATTTCACATTAGTAATAATTTTTATGGTAAAGTTTCAAATGGAATAAAATTAATAATTAGTATTTCAAATCTTTTAGAACTTCTGGCTTTGGAGTCTCAAAATGAGCATGTTGTTCTTTCCACTTGAAATTGTTAGAACTCAAAACAATTAATATATATATATATATATATATAATGAATTATGTGGTAAAGGGTGATGTGTGATGTGTGATGTGTGATGTGTGATATCTGCTAACATAACAAACATGTAAAACCTAACTTTTATTATATTACATATTATATGAGATGATATTACATACTATAAGACTTACATCTTATTCCTCAATGAACATAACTCAAACACATCAGTTCATGTGTCTACTATATCCTATTATTTGATATCCAACTTGATCTACTTATATTGTGTTTGCAAGGAAAGGAAACACAAAGCAATCCCATTACATACAATATTTTTTTTCCCCAAAATACTACATAAATATTATGCACTTTACCCATTTGACTAAGCAAAGATATAATGATGATGATGATATCTTTGATTTTCAATAAAAGTTCTAAAAGTATGAAAGTCCTTATTCACTTTTGACTTTAAAATCATACTTTCACATTTTGTCTTGAAAAATGGTGTTTTATTATTTATGTCAAATTGTAAAACTTACTCTATTATTATATTTTCAAACATAAACAAAATTCACCCACCCTCTATATTACATGCAGAGCTGAATTGTTTTGCCTATCAAAATGCAATACCTCAAATATTGCCACATTGCTTGAGAAAATTAAAATTAAAAAAAAAAAAAAAAAAAACTAAACTAAGTTGTAAATTACATTTTTTTTAACTTTAATATGTTTTCAACTCCTTTAAGTTACTTTTTTTTTTTTTTTCATTTTGGTTGTTTTAATTTTAATTCTTTTCAATAGTCCTTCCATATAATTTTGTCCAATCTCACAGTTAATTTAAGTATTTTTCACTTTTCAAAACAATGTCATTTTAGTAAACTTAACGGCATGATATGGATTGAAGGTAAATAAGAAGATTACATCAGAAACGAATGGAAACTAAAAAAAAAAAATTTGAAATGAAAAGAAAAAAAAATTAAAAATTTTTTTTTTTTGGGAATCAATTAAAAGGTATTAATTAAAGTTAAAAATTAAAATGGTAATTAAGCCAAAAAAAAAAAAAAAAAAAGTAGCTATAGCCTATGGTAAATAAAGAAAGGAGAACATTGTACTTTCAGTTATCCAATGTCTCTTTTACACGCCAAAATCAGTTTATATTTCAAAAGGAAAGAGAGAGCCTGAGAAATAAAAAAGAGAAAACGGGGCAAAGGCATTTTCAGTGCCTGAACTGGAATTCCCCACCATCGTTTCTCTGATCTCTGATTCCCTTAGCTGGAATCAGAGAATCATTCTTCTTAATTTCCCATTCATATTTCTACATAATATTTTCTTAATATATATATTAATATATTATGCTCATACATTACAATATATAGCCACCTTGGCTTCTGGTTCTTCTGGTTAGAAAACTTGCACAAAAAAAAAACTCAAAACACTGTAATGGGTTCACGGTTTTGAACCATAAAAAACTTGACTTTTGTGTGATCTCTCAAATGGGTATGTTGCAAAATGATGGTATGACGGAAGGTTGGCTGTATCTCATTCGGTCCAACCGGATTGGGATAAAATACGCACGCAGAAGGTACTTTGTTTTCAAAGACAATTGCCTCAGGTGCTACAAAGGGATACCCATTTCTGAGAGACAGGTATTCCTTCTTTTTGTTTTTGCTATTTGTGTGTTTCCTTTTGCTTTTTTTTTTAATGATGTTAATGGAATTCCAACCCTGTTTTCTCAGAGAGTTTGAACTTTGAACCTATGTTTTAGAATTAGATATACATTGTGGTTCTGTTGTTGTTGTTGTTGTTTTGGTTTATGTCTTTTTCTCTTTTTCTTTTTCTGTCTGTCCAGAATATATGAATTGGGTTATCAACTTATCATATTATTCATGTATGAGCATTGTTAAGCAAAGACAAGTAGGTGGTTTTGTTTGAGTTTTGGTTAATCCTTAATTATTGGTGCTTCAGCTTCTTCTCTTTGTTGAAATTTTTTTGTGGTTCTTTTGCATGATTGGTTGATTCATAATATTAATAACTTGTATTGCATTTACAAGGTGTTGCCTTTGTTTAATTTTAAGTCCTTGTAGGTGGATTATATTGACTACTGGATGTTTTACTTTATTTTTAGTTTTTGTTTTCCCTAGCCTTCTTCTGTTTTATTTCAAGATGACATTTTGACCTCATATAAAACTGTAAGAGGTGGAAGTAATCAAATTTGAAACAAATGAAGTTCTTATGGGGATTCCCCTTGGTCTCGTTCCATTCTGCCTGATTGGTACTAATCTCTCTTTAAAAGGTGTTCACATGTTCAGAAAGCTATGATCAAACAGCTATCAAATGTTGAAGCTGATATTCTCTAATACTTTATCGAATAACTATAGCTATGTAAATGAAATGCAATAAAAATTGACTAATTATCCAATTATTTTACTTTCATGAACAGTATATTGGGGGGTGTCATTTGTTAATTTACAGCTTCTAACTATAGCTGTACTTTTTCTTTTTTTCAGGAGCCAGTTAGAAGCGCAATAATTGACTCCTGCATTCGGGTTACAGACAATGGAAGAGAGAGCATTAATTCAAAAGTATGAACTTTAGCTTCTCTATCATTTCCAGAAAATATGGATTGTATTTATGGCCCCGCAAAAGATATATTTTTTTCCTATCATATTTGTTTTAAAATTTATTTGCAACTGCAGGTAATCTTCATTTTCACACTTTATAATACTTCCAATCAAAGTGATCGGTTAAAGGTGTGGTAAATCCCAATGCAAATATATTTATCTTTATTTTACAATATATGGTGCATAATCTTTACAATTTCAACACTACAGTTGGGAGCAAGTAGTCCAGAAGAAGCAGCAAGATGGATACGTTCGTTGCAAGATTCTGCTTTAAAGGTTACAATCTTTTAAGTTGTAACCTATGAGTCTACTGGTTTTTCTGTGATGAAAGCCTTATGTTTTACTGCATTTTTCAGGAGTGGCCAAATCAAACAAAGAATTGTGTGGATTGTTCCAAGAGGAAGGGCTCATCTTTAAGGTATATTGATCTTCAGCATATAACTTAACGGATATGAACTGCTTATTTAATAAAACATTTACATCAGAAGAAGAAAATATATCATAAATAAGAACCCTTTCAGGAATTTCAGGTTCGTGATATTGTTTGGGTAAAAGTATGTTGATATCATCATGTCATAATGATTTGGAATGGACATCCCCGTCCATTGGCACAAATAAACACACACACACATATTTTCTAAAGTTATATTATTTGTGCCCCTTCTATCAGTTAATTTCTTCTTTCGACAGATTGGATGGTTCAAAGAGAGAACATGAAAGGCCAATAGATTGGACTATTTGGTCATCCATGCTGTTGGAGGCAATGACATCTGATGTTATTGCATCCTCACCATGGAAAATTTTTGGTTTTCAGAATGGTAAGACTTCTTTTCATATCTGCTCTTTCAAGGCTTAAATGTGTATGTTCTGAGTTTTCATTACTTATTGCAGGATTGCGGCTTTTCAGAGAAGCAAAAGATTGGGATTCCTATGGGAGGGTGAGTTGCTCTTTTGATTCACTAGTTCATGATTATTTTAATTGATTATTTGGCTGAAAATGTTGCTCTTCTCAGCATTGGGATGATCATCCGGCAATAATGGCAGTTAGTGTGATTGATGGAACTTCAGAGGCTATTTTTCGAACACTTATGTCTCTTGGTCACTCAAGATCAGAGTACGACTGCTGAAATGTTATCTCCACTTCCTACATTTAAGTTCTAGTCTCATGAAAAGCTTTGCAATAGTAAATTCTCATTATTTGATGCTAATACTGAAAATAATTATGTAATAAGAATATTCCTTCTTTTTAAATCATATATATGTTGCCAATGCTCACCAAAATTTGTAACCAATTAGGTAGACTCATTAAATTACCGATTCTTCCAAAAGTTTAAGCTTTAGGAAATGGTGAATTTAATCACTTAAACATAATTCTAACACTCCCTCTCACGTGTGCCCAATATGTGGGATTTTTAACATTTTAAATGAGAGTTAGAGTAAAGATAGAAATTGAACTCAAGATTTCCTGCTTTAATATGATGTTAAATTACCAATTCTTCCAAAAGCTTAAGCTTTAGGAAATGGTGAATTTAATTACTTAAACACAAATCTAACAAGACTCCCATTGGCTTCTCATTTTCATTTCTATTCCTTTCCAGCTTGATCACCATGGCAGTTGTGACTTGCAGACACTAATCCCCTACTGCCATTTGTTTAGTAGAGACTTTTTTTCCCCCTGATAATGGACTGTTTTCATTCCAGAGGTTGAATTACCGAGTGTCTTGCAGATGGGACTTTAGTTTTTATCGGGGCAGCGTGATTGAGCACATTGATGGACACACAGATATTATTCACAAATTGCTATACAGCAATTGGCTACCTCGGTCAGATTCGGAACCTCTTTAAAGAGTATTCACTTTAATATATGATGTTGTTAACATATCATTGTTTGCAGGGGGATGAGGAGAAGAGATTTACTGTTGCGGCGCTACTGGAGAAGGGAGGATGATGGCACATATGGTAGTAACTTTCTGAATGATTTGAATATATCAGAGAGTTTTGGAGCCGTTACTAAATTTTCCAAAGCACTAACCTTGTTTATCCAATTCTGTCACAGTAATCCTTTATCATTCTGTGTCTCACAAGAAGTGCCGTCCAAAGAAAGGCTATGTTCGTGCTTGTCTTAAAAGTAATGTATGCTTTGAATTTCAAATTTAAATTGTTCTTATACCTGGTGACACTATCCGTTTATGTGCCAGACGCATAAAAGTTATCTCTTTTAACTTCTTTCAATAAGATTGCAAATGCACCTAATATGCTCCCAAATGGAGATCTTTAGTTGTCCTCTCTTCATCTTCCCTCCTGGATATCTCTTGTAAATTGAATGTGAAACCAAAGCATGTCCTTTTTCCTTTTATTAATGTTTATTAAATGATGCTAACCATTATGATAGGCTATTTTCTTGTCTGAGTCACATTACTACATTTTATTATAAGCAATGCTTAATTTAGAACGCATGAGAGGAAATTGGAGGAATAATCCTTTTTTTTTTCTCTGTAAAACATATATTTTACATGCATGGCTCTAGGATTCGACATATGTCCAAGAACATTTTTAGTTTAACACTAAACTGGTGGATAAACTAAAGAGTTAATTTTGCAAAGCTTCCCATACTTCTTTTCTGTGTTTTAATCAAATTTTATTTTGTGTCAAAAATGTATATAACATTACTAAAGAATGAGACTATTTTCAGGTGGAGGATATGTAATAACTCCTGTCAACCAGGGGAAACATTCACTAGTAAAACACATGCTTGCTATTGATTGGAAGCTCTGGAAAATGTCTCTGCGTCCATCATCTGCAATTTCAAGATCCATAACAATCAGTATGCTTGAGAGAGTTGCTGGTACTCTTTTTAGTACTTGATAAGAGTTTCCCTTTTTCTTCCTTGTAACTTTTCCATATTTAAGTTGTAAATAGGTCTGACCATTTCTGTTTGTGCATTTTACAGCATTAGGGGAGATGTTTAAAGCCAAAGCAGGAAATCATTCCTTTGAATTCTCATCTGGAGATTCAACAAGAGATATTGGGTTGCCCCAAAGTGAGAAGGAGGACAAACACACAAGAGGGGATGAGTTCGAAAAACCACCTTCTAACCATGCAAGTTTAATGGGACGGAATGATGCTTCTGATGAGTTCTTTGATGTTCCTGAACCAGACTGTGCCCATATTGAAACTGAGTGGCCTTCTGGCCTGAGCATAGAAGTGCACTCTCCGGTACTTAATAGTCACTATAACTAGATTTTACTTTCCTATACTAGTTTAAATAAGCTTCACAAACTTGGGCTTTGCTTTTATTAGTCTCCTTATCCCAAGTTTTGTCTTCTGTTCATGTGCATTATTTGTTGCTGACAGAGCAATAATATATGTATTCTGTTCATGTGCATAGTTGAGGTGAATATATGTCTTTTGTTATGTAATGCTAGAATTATTGTAACATGTCCCTCATAATATGGACTCTTGTTTTGAGAACATTAACATAGGTCTCTGGTTTGGGCCTCTGACATGAATGCATATAATGGTTTTTTTTTTTTTTTTTTTTTTTTTTTTTTTTTTTTTTTTTAATTCAATTGGTACAACAAGTGGAGGAATGGGGATTTGAACCTTAGTTCTCCTCATAAAAGAGGCCAAGCAATGTCATTGAGCTACAAGGCTCTTGGGCCTTTTTCTTTTTTTGGGAGAGGGGGGGGATAGATATGATAGGATTTGAAATCTATGGCATTCGTTCTATGATTGTTGCTCTTTAAAATTTTTCCAAGACACCAATGGATTTTTTTTTTTGGTAGTAATGCCCATAGTGTTTTAGAATAATATATGTTTGTCACTATGTATTATGTAGGGGAAAATTAGTATGATACATTTAAATGGTGGTATTCTTCCTCAATAAACTTAGGAGTACTTCAAAATGCAAGGATGGGAAGATGTTCTTCCTTTTTTATTCACAATTGTTATGACTAACATAGATGGATGATTATAAAATATCTGGTTGTCATGTCCCTTTAGATTTAAAGTATGGTGAATATTCTAGAGAAGATATTTTAGAAAGCTGTATTTATCTTTGTGGTCATCTTTATGTTCACTTCCAGTGAGACTTTTGGTTCACTTTATGTTATCAATTGGTCTTGGGATAAGCTTTCCTGTTAAGATCTGCTTGCCTTATAAATTTTCGCTACTGGACATGAGTTACTTCAAAGTTTCTATATGTTGTTAGGAAATATATCGATTTTCATGAAACTTCAGGCAGTCCAATTCATTACCCTAGAGCATTTGGGACCAACTTGTGCAATCAAATGCTATGCAAGAGTTACAGCAAGATGGAATCGCTTAATTTCCCTGGGACTTTCTAACCTTTCCCTTAATGATCAATTATATATCATTCTGTCTATTAGTGTAAATTATTGTTTAATGAAAATGTTCTTGAAAATATGTGCAGAATAGATACCAGCCTAGACTATCATCAGCTGCTAGTTTTGTGAAAAGATTGCATGAAATTGCAGGTAAGTCTTGTTATGGTAGCCAGAGCTCTTAACATTATAAAGGGATAGCATATATGTAAATTGTATGTTTAGACTTTAGATTATTTTCTGACTGTGAATGGGATCGAAACTTGGTGCAGTTCAGAAGAAGGGTTATGTGGGGTTACCTGACTTGGGCAGGGAAGACAGTATAACATGCTCCTATGGAACCACTCTTTACAGAGACCCAAGTTGTAGTACTCCTTGCAGTTGGGCAGCAGCTGATCCTTCTTCATTTTTAATACGCGGAGAAAACTATTTACATGACCATCAAAAGGTATTCTTTCAGTTCTAGCTATTGTTTGAGAAGAAACTGAGAATGTGACACACATTAGATTATTTGAAAAGCTTATAACATAAATTAACATTGACCTGCACTGAAGTCGTCGTTACTCAATGCATGAAGAAAGAGATATATTTTAGCTGTTATAAAAAAAAAAAAAAAAATAAATAATAATAATAATAATAATAATAATAAAGATATATTGTAGCTGCACACCTGTTTTACTCTCTGACTTTGAGTTGAACGGTGCCATTTTACAAGGCTTCCAAAGACTTTAGACATTCGGTCAGTTCAAATTGAATCTATTACATTGCATCGTGCATGTAATTATATTACTGTATATTTCATGATCGTCATCATCTTGCTAAGTGTTTAAATATTAGCATTGATACATCATGTTGAATATGCTAGTATGGATGCGGAAGCGGAAGCATGAAGTATAAAACACAATAACACACAAGGGTTACATGGTTCAGCCTAACGGTCTACACCTATGAAGGAAACCCTAAAGGGCTACATCAATAATATATTAGAGTGTAGTACAAATTCTGTATTACAATGAACCATAACATGTGTATATATAGTAAACTAAACCCTAGACTAATAGACTTGTAGTACAAGTAGGAGGCTTGGCTTGCACACAAAGTAGAATTAGGTTTGGGCCTATGCTAATAGGCTAATATATCTCTAACACTAAGGAATGAGAAAGATGATTACAAGTCTAACAAGTGGAACAAGGGTTGTGACTATTGATTAAGGTTCCTTCTCACTTACCTTTTGAACATAAAAAATGTAAATAAAGAGATGATTCAGACCAACACCACAGATTCATTTTCTTAATCTGAACCTAGATTAAACTCTTTGTTACAATATTGGTTTAATACTCGAGAGTCAAACATTCAAAGGCCGCATTATATCATAGTTATCAATGTTCTGTTTTGAAACAAAGCTTCAGTTTTTGTTATTTCCTACTCTGGACTAAATAAGATTCTCTTCTCCAGATTAAAGCAAAAGGCACGTTGATGCAAATGGTTGGTGCAGATTGGATAAAATCTGACCGGCGAGAAGATGATCTTGCTAGCCGCTGTGGTAGTATTGTTCAGGTTTGACCTCTCATTCTATAGATTTTTCTCTCTCTTTCTTTCTTTCTTTCTTTTTCTATTTTATTTTTTTTATGGGCATTCCATATACTTTTCCAATGATTAAGTGTTAAGGATAATAAGCACCTCTACAAACTGCGTGAACAAAATCACAAAAGCATGCCATATAATTGGAAAGTAGTTCTTCTCATACAAGTTTACTGATTCATCCAGAAATCTTTAGAACGCGGTCAACCAGAATTCTTCTTCATCGTTAACATACAGGTGAGTTTGATTCAAATTATTCATCATCATCATCGCCAAGATTAAGAATTTTACTATAAACTTCCACACATCAGGTCCCTGGTAAGACCATGTATACCTTGGCACTATATTACATGATGAAAACTCCTTTGGAAGACAATCCGTTGCTACATGCTTTCGTCAATGGAGATGATGCCTTTAGGAACTCAAGATTTAAACTCATACCATATATTTCTAAGGTTAGTAAGAACTCAGTTTGCAAAAGCATATACTGTAGAATCACATGGCCATGTTTTTCACATTTTGCATTGCATGCAATTTTGTTTTTTTCTTAGGGATCATGGATAGTCAAGCAGAGTGTTGGGAAGAAAGCGTGCTTGGTGGGTCAAGCGCTCAATATAAATTATTTTCGTGGGGAAAACTATTTGGAGGTAAGTTGTACCAATAATCATGTTTTTTCCTCCAATTCCTATCTCTCTCTCTCCCTCTCTCTCTCTCTCTCTCTAAATGTGCTAACTAGTATGGTATGCAACGTACTAGAATCCTTTTGTAATGATGTTCTTTGGTTGGTTGTTATGTGATGAAATGCTAACCTTACATTGTGTTTAAAACCAGCTTGAAATCGATGTTGGGTCTTCAACAGTGGCAAGGGGGGTGGTCAGTCTTGTTCTTGGATACCTGAACAATTTGGTCATAGAAATGGCATTCTTAATACAGGTAAAACAACCAAGCTTTCACAATAATATATATGTATACACACACATCCATAGTTATTTATTAGATATATGTAGAGATGGATAGATAACCATTTTGGATCCAGATAAATCTACTAACAAATGATTTTACCTGACTAGCAAGCAACATTCAAACTAAATATGCAATGGAACAAACTATATGAATGACACAAAATTTGAATAAAGAAATCAAAGTAAGCTAAAAGCTTAGAAGTTTTACATTGAGTTTGGATTAATGGACTATGAGCAATTGAAAAGCAACAAAGGGAGAGCATTAAGTAGCTTTTTGTTTACTATATCTATATGAGCTGAAATCACTTGGTGGAACAAAGTACTCACATGTATGACCCAAAAACCAAATTTTGCAGGGCAACACAGATGAGGAGCTTCCAGAAGAACTACTTGGAACATGTCGACTTAATCATCTTGATGCATCCAAATCAGTCCGGCTAAAATCGTGATTCTGACCTAGAAAATCTCATACATCCTTGCAGCACAGGTTATGTAGTTTTTATCAAGCACAGAACAAAGATGAAGTCAAGAGAGATTTGCAATGTTCTTGAAATCAACTTGTGCACTGCCCTTTTTTCCATCCAATACTCTGGGTGCAATATAATGTGCAACTATGATTATAAGGTGGAACAATTCAACTTTTAATAGTAAAATACAATAGCATTCCTATGTGATTGGTATATTTGTATAACATTAATTTTAAATAATGTAAAAAGCTCTTCATACTGCTAATCAACAGAGTGTGCAAACATCATATTAACTGGTCATGGGGCATAAGAACTTGCACTTGGATATGTGAATCCAATCTGAAAGTGAACCCAGCTGAAGCCAACATGAAGTCTTGGATTAAATATTTTCCTTCAGGCAGTCCAATCTAAACCAGGCCCAATGCGTTTGGAAAGCCCTACAAAAGCCAATCTTGGGGCTTTATGAGCTTAAGTTAGTGGGCCTTACACCAAAAAAATAAAAATAAAAAATTCTCTCTCATTTTCTGCAGAATTTTCATCAAATAAAATCAGCAAAGTATATCCAAACGCACTTCATTCTATCAAAAAGGGAAAAATCAAGCAGCCACCTCTTTTTAGTATTAGATGGTAGAACATGCAATTGATTCATTGGGATATATATATATATATAAATACCAATCTTTTTTTTATTATTATTATACTTATTAGACCTCATCAAATTCTTTCTTTAAATTACATGAACAAAATGTGGTGGTATAACTTTCCCAAACTATGTTTTTGTAAAAATATTATCTATTTATCCTGATGAATCAATTGGAAGTATCTTTTAGCATATGGGTTCAGTATCATGGCATGGGGAGCACTATTGTCTCTATTGTTGTTACTAATTGAAGCCTATGTATCAATTGCAAGCATTTGTATCATTCTTCTTTTTCTTTCTTTCTTTGTTTCTATTTTTCCTTTCCTTTTTTTTTTTCCCCTTATTTGTTTCTTCCATCACATTACCAATCTCATAAACGAGCCCCATAGAAAAATATGAGTTCTAACGATCATATCACTTAAATTTCAAACAAAGGAAAGAGACATAATCATGACTTTGCATGTTGAGAAACAATATATAGGAGGGAATGGCATAGGTCTAAATTCCAGATAAATTCATTGCTCTAATTTGCGGGAAAGGATTCCCCTCATTTCAAATAGAACAATTTCATTGCTTTAATTAATTATTACAAATCTAAAGATAAATTTAGTGTCGAGTTATAGAAAATTTAAATAAATGAAACTATATTTATTTTTAAATATAAAAATAAAATATTAACCGTGAAATGAACTATCTCCAATTTACTTGAAATGGAGATATCCTATTCTCAAATGTTCCTTGCCTCTTATTCCACGAGTACATGACTATGTTCAATTCAAATGGATTTAGAGTTTTAGTTTTTTTTTTTTTTTTTTACAAAATAGAAATTCTACTCTAACCTAATCTAAGTGTATATGTGTATGAAACTTTCTCCTGGAAACTTGAACCCGAGCCCTTGTCCCCCCACACCCCACAAGTACTTATACTTGTGAAGTGACCATTGCACTAATGGTGTGCAGTGGTGGATTTAGAGTAACTCTACCATGGACTTACTAAATATATATCCATTTATTTTAGAATTAGTGGATTAGATTTGCAACATCATTAATAATTTGAATAGATACTAAAAAAATGATATGATAAAATCCAATTCACTCATTTCAATATAAATAGATAAGATTTTAGGAACTTTACCTTATACTTTAATAAACATTTCGATTGAAACCATCAACTTATTTACAATGACATCATATGATCATTTCAACACTTATCCACTAGTATTATATATAGACACTACTTCCCCTCCAAGTCAAATATGGTTGTTTTGTTTAAGCATTTTCTATTAATAGTAATAGATTCATAATATGAATTGAAACATCTTTAAGAATATAGGATTTAATTTGAATCTTTGTATTGCTTTTAATTTTTTTTTTTTTTTTAAAACCGTTATTTCAAAATGGAAATTTTTTATTTTTTAAAAGTAATAACATTTTAAAAATTATATTTTGGACTCTGTTTCGAATCTGGCAATTCAATCACCATCCTTACTGGGTACTGACCCTACTGCCATTCTCTTCTAAAATGCCACTGCCACCACCATCACATATCACATTTGCCCATAACCTATTGCAAATCACCATGCACAACACAACTTGCCAAAATCGTTATCTGTCACACCAACATCGATCTCTCTCTCTCTCCCTCAAACATGCATCAAACATGCCTGCGTTTATGCATACAAAACTGATGTGATCAGATAAGGCTATAATAATTTTATGATTGTAAAGTTTAGGTACATTTCGAAGCTTCATGGACCTTATCATTTTTCATATCACTAGCAGTAGTTGTTTGGAATTTAGGTCCACATACATCAATGTTTCAGATGCAATTGAAATGAGTTTAATTGCTTTTGTTAACAAAAGCTCTCAGGTCATTGTTTAAGAATTAGTACTGATTGTCCCTTTTTTTCAGTATTTAATACACATTTTTCTTCAGAGAAAATCAATTTCTTAGACTTTGGGAAATAATATTTATATACTGATGTTATGTATATCCCATACGAATGAATTCACCATAGGTCTCAACATCACTCACATGATAATGTGAAAGAATTAGAAAAAAAATATATGAATACTAAATTGAATGGTGTCCTAATTAAAGATATTATGAAGTGATACTACTGTATTATTTGGTCATGTGTACGGAATGATTATAGGAAAACAAATAACGTGATTCTAGTTGAAGGAATAAAGTTAAATAAAGACCTAAAATAAAACCATTAGAAGTTGTAAGAAAATGACATGTTAATTAAGAAATAACAAAAATTATGATTTTTTTATATAATGGAATGATGAAGAATAATATACATGACCAATCCCAAGGACGGAGCTATTCTTGGGCTTAAGGGGGCAATGGCCCCCCATTTTTTTTTTTTTAAATACTAGTATTTATATATGTACTAATTTTAGTAATTTGGTTCAATAAAACTACACTTGACTCTCTGTAATGATCTAAACAATATCATTGATCCTTTTAAAGTCTACTATAAAATTTATAGATCTAAAATCAAGAACAAAATTAACAAGCCCAAAAAAATTAACCCAACATGGGATGCTAGCACTGGCATTAATTTCTTTGTGAGTTTTAATTACTTCGCAACACAATAACTTCAATGTTCCATCTTTTTATTATTTTTAATCATTTCTTTATCAATATATTTTTTACTTAATTTTACAATTTTCATTTTTATGCATGTTTGTCTGTATCTATTTCTTACTATCTTGGTCTTTTGGGCTTAGATCATGTCTTTATCTATTCACTTGCAAATCACTTTTTTATTATTATCAAATTAGACTGAATGGACTGAAGTGGACAAAAACGGACCAAATTTGACTGAATGGACCAATGTGGACCAAAACTGACCAACATAAGCTGAAATGGACCGAATTTTTTTTAAGAGAAAAAATTTGCCACAAACAAGATTCGCTCCACTTCATATATTTGATACGGAAAATAAGGTCAAGAACATGATAAATTATGTTTCATGTGATTAAGAAAACAATGGCAATAATCCCGAAATTGTTAACTCTCTAATACAAATGATTAAAAAAATAAATGTTTTGATTTACGTTTTTAAAATATCCAAAGATCACTTCATAGAATCTAATACAACAAATGTGAGATTGGGTCACATTATTGGTTGTACATGCCATTCTTCACAAACAATGTAGTCACATTTAATATAAAAATATTAACATTTTTTTCACTGTTGTTCAATTTTTCCATGCGTAAGAAAAAAAAAATGGGGTCAGTAAAGTGGTCCACTCTGGGCTGGTTTGCGTTGGTAAAGTTTTGTATTTTGAGCACTTAAAAGTTAAAATGAACTTATTGGTTAGGCTTGAGAAGAAGGCCCAAGTTCAAACACCAGAGTATGGGCCCTTTGGGTACTGGATCACCAAAACATAAGCAGAACAACAGGGCCCCAAAGCCAATGTTGCAAGCCTACTCCAAGGTGTGTGGACTGTAGTGCTTGTACATGTGCATGTAGCAAATGCATTTCAAAAATAGAAAGTGAGTAATAGCCAATATAAATGTACTTGATCCCATTTTAACTTAGACATACTCTGAATTCAACATTTGTTTTAAGTGTTAACTAGTGAAGTTGATAAAACTATTTAGAACCATAAGAAGGATTGTGATCAAGTCCTCTTTCACTACGCTCAATGTTCATTTGAAAATCATATGCGAAAATAATTTTTTACATTTTTCAGTATTTGATAGTATCATAAAAAATAGATCAAAGGAAAAACTATCTTTAGTTAATAAAAAACTCTATATAAAAATATAACTTACTTTTAAGTGGTGATTTTACGCTAAAATTTTCGAAAAATAACTCCATCTAGCAAAAAAAAAAAAAAAAACATTTTTCAACTCAATTTTGAGGTTGTTATCGAGCGCATGAAAATAAAATAGTTTTTCAAAATATGTGTTTTAAAGAATGACTAATTTTTCCAAAAACATTAACATTGAAACAAACAGAATGGGGTAATACTTTAACACGATAAGTAGGAATGGCAATGGGGTGGGGCAGGGCAGGGCGGGGCTAAAGGATGGAGTCTTCGTCTAAGCCCCACATAGTTTTGTCTTACCCCATTCCCGCCCCGCCCCACATGACGGGGAGAACTCTCACCCCATCCCCGCCCCTTGGGGCCCCACGAAGCTCCGCCCCATCCCGTAAAACTTTACTTTTTGTTAATTTTCCATACAACTAGTATAATTTTTTTAATAAAACCTATTTCATTGATAAAAATATACTTGAAATTACAACTAAATTTATCCCATCAAATCAAATATACTTGAAATAATATATCCAAGTGTTTAACAAGACAATCATAAAAAAAATAATAATAATAAAAAATCTCATAGTATAACACATAACAAAATAAAGGCAGAGAACTACATTAGGTAGAATAAAATAAGCTAATATTGATATGTTTGTTTAAATAGTAGGGTTTTAGGATATAAAAAATTTACAATATAACCTTTAGCAACGCAAGACAGGACGGGGACGGGAAGGGGCGGGGCGGGGTGGGGAGTGTCTAAAAAGTCTAAATCCATCCCCGCCCCATGGTGCGGGGCTAAAATCTTGCCCCATCCCCGCCCCATCACCTTTGCGGGGCGGAGAAAACCCGCATGAGGCAAAGCGGGGAGGGCCAGGTTAAGCAAGGTGGGGAAAAATTGTCATCCCTAACGATAAGTGATTTCTTATGCCTAATCCATACAAATAACTTTATTTACATTCTTCATTCTACATTAGTTTCATTAAATGTTATATATATATTCACATTCAATAATGCATACCGACATATTTGGATAGCAACATTCAAATTTCAAAATTCTGATTAGAGGTTTATAGAGATTGTGCAATAGTAGCAATACTACCGACAAATTTTTGAAGACTTGCAGCCTGCCAAATTTGGCTCTACAGCAAAATTGACATTGCTTTAGAAATAGCCCCAAAAAATAAAAGGTAGTGTTGACTGTCAAAAGATGCCCAGTTAAGAAATAGTTTTATATCAAATCATTTTGCTTTATGTTAGTTTTTGACCAATTTTATAGGGTGTAGAGTCAATAAAACTAATTTTTTAAGTTTCACTTATCACTTTAATAATATTTTCAATTACTTTATCAATTTATACTAATTTTTTTATTAAGTAGACGTCACGATAAATTATCCTTAACGAGCACGTTTCTGTTAACATTTCCTAAAAAAAAAAAAAAGTATGGCCACAAATTTGTGGGGAACTCATGGTTCAATCTTCACTAGCTAAAAACAACACTCACTATTCTTGGAATTGTCTCCCAAATTTTGATTTTAAGAAGTATGGCCACAAATTTGTGGGGAACTCATGGTTCAATCTTCACTAGCTAAATACAACACTCATTGTTCTTGGAATTGTCTCCCAAAATTTGATTTTAAGAGGTGTGGGATGCCACACTTCGTTAGACAATTTTCAATATTGGCTTGATGTGTACATTTGAATAGGAAATCCAATAACTCCTATATTCTTAATACCCAAAATACCCTCACAAAACACACCCATACATTTGCATTCCATGGTCAAATGTGTCACTCACCCACATCCCAAATAAATATAAATTACGATTGTTGTCTCCACGTTGTGTTGGTGTACACTGATTGAGGCACCCACGTGGCACATGGCTACATTTCAATGTTTCATTACTTTTCCTTTCTCTTATTTGGCTTTCAAAGATTTTTTTAAAATATTTTAATAAATATCATGTTGTTTCCTAAATATAATCTTACATGTTAGCATCGCTATCTAATCCTTGTTACCGGCGCATATAATGGTGTATATAATGCGCACATTGTTTTCCAGATCACAATCAATCATGATATTGTTTTGTGAAAATTGTATGATTGCGTTGTTCTCTCACATGCTTCTAAATTTATTAATTCCTTTTTGGGATCCAACACACTTCTTACATTTACAGGAGAGCATGTTCAAAGATCAGAAAAATATTCGGTCAAAAAAAAAGAGATCAGAAAAATATATATTTTTTATTCAAATAGTTCCTCTTCTTTTTTTGGAGGGAGGTAAGTGATATTCTCATGATCAAGTATTAATTAAAGTGAATAATGACAAAATGAGATGATTATAATTTTGTATTATGTTTTTGTATATATAATGACAAAATTGGTTTAAGAAGAATCGAATAAATGAAAATGTCACATTCATTCTGTTTTTAAGGTTTCATTCATTAGTCAAAATTATAAGTGTCAGCCTGTTCAAAACTCTTAAAATATGATTTCGAAAAAGAAGATTCAATAGAGTTTGGGTAATAACTTTTTTTTGGGGGATAAAAGTTTAGGTAATAACTGGCCTAATGGTTTAATTTTTTATGAATAATAGTAAGTTATAAATCTTGGAGGCCAGCATACACAATAATGGGTTGGGTTGCATACTTATATTGGATTGGGAAAATCAAAAAAATAATATTCAAAAGCTTGTTTTATGAATATTTTTCTTTTCAGTTTTGTCTCAGAAACACAAAATAAACAAAAAAGAAATGATCACTTTTAAAATTATTAAAAAAATTTAATATAACTTTTAAATTTTATTTTTCTTTTTCCTCACATATTATTATATATTTATTCAATTTATATAAATTGGATAATTTTCCTCCAAATCAATTTGAATGAATCTTCTCTGACTTACTACGTGACGATTTATTAACTACTAGGTGGAAGGAAATATAAGCATGTGAAAGTAAACTTTTTTTTTATATATATTTTTGATCAAGTGTCATTGATAATGAGCTAAATTACAGATTGCGTCCTTAAAGTTTTGTGAGTGTTTACATTTTACACCCTAAAATTTTAGAATTTTAACTCTACCCTTTGAAATTTTATTCTATTTACATCAGTATTTCTCTCATTCATATTTTCAGTTAAATACCACATAAACTTACTACGCGTGTTTAGTTCATCCAATAAAAAGGTGCTACATAATTTTTATTATGTTATGTCACTTCTAATTATTTAAAATTTTTTAAGCTATAAAAATGATGTGGGATCATTTTGTTGGACAAACTAAACACTTAATGAAAAATATAGATAGTAGAAGAATAAAATCTAAATTTTGAATTTTCAAAGCGTCAAATTTTAAGGTTATAGTTTGCATTTTAACCTTGATAATGCTATAAGTTTAAATCTTATTGTATTTATAAATAAACAAATAAATAAGTGAATATCCCTTCTTTTTTTTCTTCTTTTTTTGATAATCAAGTGAATATCCCATTAAAAACAATAATCCGGATCAGAACAAAGAAAAACCGTCGGGGTTACGGAGTCACGAGTCAAAAATAAACGCACCGACACGTTAGCCCTCGTCATGCATGCATGGGACTATGGGTCCAGTCCAGTGAGGCTTTTCCTTACCTTAGCCGGTAAGAATCCACCGTGCCACCTGATACAACCGTTAACCCTGTCGGTGCCCACGAGTGTCGGCACCGACACGAAAGATCTATTCCCGGTAGTTCTTATTTTCATTTATTTTCCATATTTTTCATTTTTTCCTTTACAACTGCAAGCCACGAAAAACAAAAAATCCCAAGTGCATGTGTGTGTGTGTGTGTGTACTTTTCTAGCTTCTACGTGCTTTCTTTTATGTTGTTTGTTTGTACGAGATGAGTGGCAACTGGTATTACAATTGGGTGCGTAGCGAAATGGGAAAACTATAGTGGGGTATCAAAAATATAAACGCATTGATTGGTGGGAGACCATGTTTTGCTTTCAGTTTTGTAAGTGAGAGGTACTTGCTCTTTCTTGGTCACTCTTCTCTACGTGACTTTACTAGCTAGATTCTTCTTTATAATCTTTAGCCAAAAAAAGAAAAAGAAAATTCATGTTATATATACTTATATAAATGAATCACAACCCACGTATATATATATATATATATATACGAATGGGAAAGTACATTAAAGGATTTAGATTTGAGTTAATTTGGAGATCTTTTTGTGAATAAGTTTTCTTTAAAAAAGTGCATGTTGTCTTTAGATTTTTTTTTTTTTTTTTTTTTTTTTTAAGCTTAATACGAATTCAAGTTGCTAGATGCTAGTACTGTTACTTTAAGCTTAAAATGCTGCACCTTTTTTTTTTCTTACTTTGACTAAACACGCTCTCTGGTCACTGAAAGCCCAAACTTGCTGCCATGACTATGGCACTATACAAAAAAAAAAAATATATATATATATATATATAACCATTTTCAAACCCTTGTAAATACTAAATACTAAAAATAAAAAATAAAAACCTTGTAAATACTAAATACATAAGAGCTAAGACTAGAGGAGGTGGTGGGATTTTATAGGCCCATTCATTTGCGTGAAGACAGCGAAAGCTGTGTTGGTAATGAGGTGTTGTATATTGTCTGATTTCTCTCCATCTCTCTGTTTGGGTTGATGAGACTGATGGATGAGCTAAGATGATTGACTTCAATATAATAAAGGAATTACATGCATGAACGAAGAGAAGGAGAAGAGGACAAGGGCGGGGGTTTCTAAAAGTAACAAGTGTTGTGCAGTGAATCGTTTACTACAATAAATATTCGAGAGAGTTTAAAAATGCACATTATCCACTTTGTTTTATCCAACAATTTGGCTTGAAATGGGAAAAGGGAAAACCCCCTTGATTTTTCCATTATTCGATGTGCCTTGAGCAACAACTTTTTCTATATATGAATAAAGTGCTAGTGAAAAAAAGTATATCATGTTATATTTATAGATATTGTTAGGTCATATGCTTTAGTGTTGGTAAACTATCTCAAATTGGTGAGTTTTTTTTTTTATTTATTTTTTTTTTTGAGCAAAATTGGTGAGAATTATATATTGTGTCTTAGAGTTGTAATTTAAGATTAAATCAAAGTCCCAAATTAGGTCATATCAAGAAAGCATAGTTTTTGTGATCTCAACTAATCGGTCGAGCAATGAGCATTGATAGCAACCCTGACTTATTGAGACTATGTCAAACAATAACGTAAAAGACCCAATAATTTGTTTGTTTTAACTCCAATTCAAGTTCTACTCGTTGGTATATAAAATGGATTTTATAAGTTGACCTAAGAGTGGGTTTTAAGGGACGAGAACACTACATTTGTGAAGCAATAGTTGTGTAATCAAGTTTCTCTTAATTTCAACATACCAAAAACATCAAAGTAGATTTGAGAATCAATTGATGAAAAAATTGAAGTTATAGCCTACCACAGACTTGAGTGAATTATTTGACTTCATGTTTAAGGGAATATGGTTCTGTATTGCCTTAATTAAGAGGGATTTTAATGCTTGAAGGAGGAAATGCAAATAACAAAAAAATATGGAAAAGCATACAAGTAAACTAAATTACAAGTTAACAAGTACTCGGACTAATTTTTAAGTAAGATCAAAAGTCATGGAGTTCCAAGAAGCTAATTTATCCATGACCACAAAAACTTTGTTTGCAAGCAAGACAAAAAATAGATCATAACCTAAGTAAACATTTTAAACATCAAATCAGATTGAAGTCAATACATTATACATCAAATGGGATTAACATATAAGAACTTGAATCAAAATAAAATAATTCTATATAAGCAAGATTAAACTAAGTAACAAGATTACAAGAAAGCACTTATAAGCATGATTTTAAAGCCCTACGAACTATGAGAAGATCTCTAAGGAATCACTATTACAATATAATGATCTCTATAAGAACAAGTTAATTAAAAGTGGTGTCATTTTCTTGAGAATGTGTCATCTATTTATACTTAGTGTTCGACAATTACTGACCGTTATACCTTCCACATTTCCCTCTCTTGTTGGGCTTGAACGAACAATTTGTCATAGTGTTAAATAGTGATTATAAACTTCTTCAATTAATGTCACATGATCTTTACTTCACCTGCCAATTACTACCACAGGAAATGTTAGTTTATCACGTTCTGGTCTCTTTACAAATGTAGTATCTCTAGTGTGCCAATTGTCGTGTCTTTAACAACTCATAAAATTTTCTCTACGCACTAAAATTAAATTCTCTTGGAAAAAACAAAACAAAACAAAACAAAACAAACCTACAACACAACGTTTGCCAATTCATTTGGAGCGCATAGGTTGCCACCACCAAGTTCATTCCGACATTATTTGAAGAGAGAATGACTGTTCAGATCAGATGAGAATAAAAAATAAAAAATAAAAGAGCGAAATTTCATCCCAATAGCTTAATAATATCATTTTGCACTTGCCACACAATACATGTTGAGATCCATCTCTTCAACTCATGCATACTCGGGCCTCATCTAAAACTTGAGCATAACGAGCTAGTTAGTGAGCTGCTACATTACAGTATTACACTGTCTTCTCAGTACTTGCTGAAACTCACACCACGCATGCTTGTTGCGTCCTTTAATACCCTCATTATAGTCAATGGGTCATCTTCATAAACAGCATTCGTGATTCCTATTTCACAGTTTCAGTACTGCAAAAAGCACAGCATGTCAAACAGCCATCGCTTTTACCTATTGATCAGCAGTAAAAATAGGACGTACTTTCTCACAAAGTATACAGCAATAACCGGAAAATTCTTAGGTAGTCCCGGAGTATAGTGAAATGGTGCTCCCTCCTCTCACATTTATGGTAGACCCCACTATGAATTTAATGAGTGGACCCCACCATGAATATGAGAAGAGGGAGCACCATTCTCCGTGCTCCGGGAGTACCTAAGAATTACTCGCAATAACCTAGCCATCAGTGTCACTAATAATCACCATCCCTGAGACCTGCATTTACATGTTGCATGAAGAAGGGCCCATCCATATTAACCTCAAGCTCTGGCGGACGTGAGCTGTGCTAACGTGGCCTTTAGCGCTGATGTGGTGCGGCATTGTGTTGAGTGTTGACACATGGTGACAGTACGGACCTCGGTGTAATTTTTTGAAGCTGTTTTTTTTAGAATTTGGTCATTCAAAATTTAGACTATTGGTTCCTCCTAAAATATTTAAACTTGTCTAATGACCCTCTAGAAAGATGATAAATTCTTTTGTATACTCATTGATCTAAAGAACTTTTGTATATAATCATTGATATTTTGAAATATAATGATTTGGCCCTAAACGGAAATTTCTGGCTAGTTGAGTTTGAGATTAGAACTTTTTTTTTTTTGAGAGAAAGTTTGAGATTAGAACTTGGCTTCAAAATTTTCTCAAAAACTATGACTATTAGTTAAAAAAAAATTATATTAGTATATTTTCATATATATATATATATATATATATATATGTAAATCATATCTCATACTCATGAGTTCAAAAACATATTGATAACACAATCTTTGAGTTTTTCATATTAAATATTTTGAATCAAAACTGGGTTTATAATTGACTTATTTATTAAATAAAAGTCATGAATATGCTTTTTAAATAGTTATGTTTCGCATTGACTTAAAAAACCAATTTTTTTTACTGTTTAACTTATTTTTACTACTATTTAGCTTATATTTGCTATTATTTATGGGTCTTATTACAATTTTTGTTACTTTTCATGAGTCTCACTATATAATTTCAGCTACATTTTAACTTTATTTATAATACTTTCAACAAAAAATTTTCGATTTCAGCTAAATAAGTTATTTCTAAACAAAGTCTAAGTGACCATTTGGATACCGCATTTCACGCGGAATCCAAGTCTGTGTTTTTTTTTTTTGTTTTTTTTTTTTAATCCAGCGCCTCTCGCACTATTCATGGGACATGAACAGTGCATTAGGCAAATAAACAGTAATTCGCGCATGAACAGTAACTTTTTTTATTTTTTTTATCGTTTTCAGTTTTCAACAAAATAAGCGGTATCCAAATGAACCCTAAGTCAACCCCAAAGCATTTATAAATAATTTGATCCATTTTTTTTATCATAGATTTATTCGAAATATGTTAACCAATGCTTGATTGAACTTGTTAAGGAATAATTGAACAGGTTCTACTACATTGGAGATTAACATAAACTAATAAACCAATACCTCTTTAATTAATTGTTGTCAATTTTCTTAAAAATGTTGATCAATTATAATAAAATAAAAAATTCAACATTAACCAATGCACTTCGATAGTCGTTACAGACACATTTGCTTATTGTTTTTCGATCTCTTAAGTTTCTTTGCACTTACTTTCTGAGTCTATCAAATGATTTATTTTAAGATCACAATCAATTTTAATTGTTGTGTCACTTTTACAATAACCCATTACCTTTTTTTGTTTTTTTTTTTTTTTTTTTTTTACCATTCAAGATCAATCACCACAAATGAATGTGAAATTGACGGTGGGCCTAAGAAATTTTTTGCTACCGAAGAAAGCCTTACACTTTCCAAGTTCTAAGCTTCTAACTACTATACTTTGGACTAATATATGAACAGTTGACAACTGCTGTTTTTGGACAATAATTTTCCTAGCTAGATTGGGGGACTGATTTTTGGACTACAGTCCATACTCGGAATGGCCCACAAAAGTCCCTCAGATCACAATTGGTCCCGAATCAACCTTTTATTTTGTAGTTTGTACGGCTGTGCAATAAAGGGTCCCACAAAAGCTTGGTCCTCTTGGTCCCACAACCACATGATGCGTCTCCAAATATCTCAATCACGACCAAAAGGCATTTATATTAGTTTTTTTTTTTTTTTTTAATTGGGATGGGACAGTTTCGTCCAACAAAAGTCAGCAGAACCTAACGTGGCAAAGAATCATAAGTCCAAGTTGACAAAAGTAAAAAATACTAAATACATTGTGTAAGAACAGATTCGAATTCCAAGGCAAAGTCACGTGACCTGTGCCCCCACGTCGCGTGCTTCATCTTCTTCTTCTTCTTCTTCTTCTTCGTTCTGAGAGAGTGTATACATACATTCACAGCTGGAATTGAGGGGTTGATTCGCTGTGTGGGCTCCACTGTTTTACACGGTGAATCTATGCCTGCCACGTTGCCTAACGTGTACACTGTAGCTTTGAACGTGCGAATTGGGTCCCACTAATTAACATGGTCCTAACTCCCATCCTAGCAATCACGATGCACATAAACACGCCCCCCCCCTCTCCCCCGCTTTTCGCGCAGAATACTGCCACATCAGCCCTAACTTACAACGTTATTATGAAACTGAAACGTACTGTAAATTTGGTGAGAACTACGTAGTACAGAATTTAATTGCGTAACAATTAAGGGAACTAGCTAACAAGAAGGGTACCCTACTACCCTTTTTCGCCAAGATGAAATTTATAACCAATATTAACCACGAGTGTAGTTGAAATTTATTGCTTCACGTAATGTTTGATAATAGTTGAGTGATTTGAGTAGTGTTACTTCAACAAATGTATATGTATTGTGCTTATAACTATAGTCACATCAAGACCTTAGTAGTACACGTGGTGTTATTTTTATTGTCAAATGACATATGGTTGATGAATCCATCTGGAGACCCTCTTTTCATTTAACAAAAAAAAAATCCATAATTTTAACATCATTTTTCATTTCTCAATGTAGATAAGATTCTTGGTAATTTCTTTATTGAGCGTATGAGGGCATTCATTAACAAAAATCTTATAATAAGAAGGGAAATGCTAACGAGTGCCCTTAGAGTACTCATTAATAATCTATTTAAAGAAAGTTTTTATAGGAAATGGAAAAAAAGTAATTAATATTTTGACAACTTTTTTCATTTCCCATAAAAGTTGTATCAAATCATTCCTAAAATGGATTATTAATGAGTGCCTTAAGGGTACTCGTTAGCATGATCCTAATAAATATGAACCTGAAACTAATGGTACATATAGAAGAAGTAATATTGTTTCAATTATAACTTACCGTATCAACATACTGTTAACCCAAAAGAAAGAAATTTGTGAACTCTATCATTATTCATGCCAAAATAATTTTTATTAGCATAATAAATGTTTGAGGTTGATCTTTTTGTCACGATGTATTAGGAAGGTTACGGAGTCATTTACATCAAACCCATGTGTACGTGACAACCAACATGTTATACAAATATAACAATGTACCAACTATATATGTATTATAGGCGCGTGGTACATTAACACTTTCAGGAGAAGCACAATTGGAGCGTGTAATTCACTTGAGAGGCAATGAGGCACAAAGCTCCCTTGTTAGAGGACAGTGAATGACCAACAATAAACTTCCTATTATTGAATTTTAGTGTATGTTCATTAAGTAAGATTATAAGATAATTAATTTTGAATAGTTCAGAAATATTAATCGACCAAAACGAGCTTATGAAGCTAAGACAATGAATTACAAGTACTTGTCTAATGGGATTTGCTGTTAATCAAAGCTACAATGACTTCAATATTGTCTCTATTATTTAGAGAATACGAGTGATAGAAATGTGATTTGATCTATATACTGCTATATTCATTTTCTGATAAAAATGCATGTACACCCCATTATTTAGGGCACTCAAAGCATGTGATTTTTTTTTTTTAAAAATATTTTTTGTTCCTAGATGTACATGGAGTATGGACACAATTTAATGACCGACACAATGGAAGGTTATAAGGCACAATCAGCATCAATTGTTTATACAAAATACAAAATTTTTATTTTTTATTTTGTGTGTGTGTGGGTTTTAGACAATGACTATATGATAGTCCTATTTGACGGGTTCTGACTTTCTAGATTCAAAGTCATCACTATCATGTACTATTTATGTAGGGCTTGTTTGCTACATACATTTTCGTCGGTGTTATTGCTTTTTCCTTTTGTTTTCTTCTACGTGCTTACCTCAACATCAGCTAATTAATTACTTCTCTAAATGTCTACTTCCTTGATAATTAATTAAGATTAAAATGGGTTTTATTTTCTCTTTTAAAGGAAAAATAGGGATTGATTTATTCAAACTTTTTGTCTTTGAATTTAATTGCAAGAATCTTAATTAATGCATGAAAAAACCCTCCCGTTAATTATTATAATCACAATATTAATGCTTACTTGCACGTCATCTATACAAACGAGAAAAGTACCCAAAATTGAAATACTCTGAATGAAACCATTTTGATAAATAAATAAATAAATAACCACATTTTAATCATTAATTTTTTTTTTTTTTTTGAGATAGTTACGATATATTATTAACCTTGCAACTCAAACCCTTTCTCTCCTTAATCTCCTAAGTACTTTTTGCATGAGAGAGCGTCAAGTCAGCTACAAGATCCTTCACTTAACCATAAAAAAAATATATGTTCATGCCATAGAAATATCAAGTTTCATAGCACTGTTTCAGGTTAATGTATTATTACTATTTAAACTAAGTACATTTTTTAAAAAAGTAGAAGCTTTGTGGCCAAAGAAACCCTATTTTTTATAGAAGAACCTGCTCTCTTTCTCTGGTTGTGGCAAGTGGTGGCAACCACTCTAACATATAATAATAGTCCATGAAGCCCAATCCTTGACTACCATAAAATATAATTGGGTTTACCTAAATCTACTTTTTTGAAAGCAAGAGAAGTCTGTTGCAAGGAAGTGATTCAAAGAGTGCAATCCAAGTTAGTTAAAAAAGAGAGAATGGGTTGCATGAGCCACATCCCCTTTCAAGTTTCAATATTGAACTTTTTAGAGTGAGAGTGAGTGAGAGAGAGTGAGTATTTTGCAAGGAATTGATTCAAAGAGTACACATGAAGTTAGTGAAAAGAGAATGAGAGGAGCTAGAAGATAAGGGTCTGTGACTGTGAGTGAAGCCCATCATCATTTCTATGAGGCCCAATAAACCAAACACATGGTTCAGTTGTGAAGTCACTTTTATTAATCTAGCTTTCTCAATTATTATTTTTAAAGAATGTACTTTTATTATATGGTTTTAATTCCCACTTATACAAACTTTTAATTTTGCTGCTAATAATGCCTTTCTAATTTTGTACCAAACTTTGTGGCGGACTAAAGTGATGTGCTTTAATTGGCAATAAGATAAAGAGGGTAAAGGGTAAGATGGTCAAAAAGTTGAACCCAGCAGCTATGTAATCAATTATGGGCCGTATGGCTTTGCATATTTTCCACTTTATACGAAGTCTTTATTGCTTTAATGCCCCGGAATTCATTTGAATTACCGAATATGCCACGCAGCTGCCAGGCAGGTGACCCCTTTCAAAGTTGTTTCAAATAGAAGCAAGCTCTACTCAAATAAATAAATAAATAATAGAAGCAAGTTTGTCTGATACTTCACAAGGACCAGCCAAAAGAGAGGGCCCTATATTTATATACGCTATGTTATTCAAATAAATAAAAAATACAAATTTATGTAGGTTTCAATTAGCTCAACGGATAAAAAAATAATTATTATGAAACTCATACTATAGGGAGAGTTTGAATCATATTTATAACAAAAACCGATTAGTGTTTTGATATGATGATTAAAAAAAATAACCATCGTAAAATTGACGCCATAAATTAAAATCCTATTTATATCTATAAAAAAAATTACATTCTTTTAAGAATGCAATAAATTAAACTTTATATCTAAACTAA
Organism: Quercus glauca; assembly: GCA_023736055.1. Classification (NCBI taxonomy): domain Eukaryota; kingdom Viridiplantae; phylum Streptophyta; class Magnoliopsida; order Fagales; family Fagaceae; genus Quercus; species Quercus glauca. The sequence goes on along the minus strand of CM043322.1, from coordinate 11,652,254 downwards.
GAAATTAAACTCTATAATTAAAAATTAACAAACTAAAATTTATAATTGCACAAGGTAATAAATTAACTACATTCATTTGAGTAAATCGACATTGTATTAGGGCTTAGGGTGTGTTTGGATGACTTATTTACTTATAGAAAGTTTAATTTATTATTTTTAAAATTTCATAATTTAATTTGTTATTTTTAAATTATAAGATTTAAATTTATTTACTTTTAAATTATTACTTAATTTGTCACACCCCTAAATATAGAGTTTAAAATATAATTTTTTTGTTTTAAAAAATATGTGAAATTTTTTTTTTCCTAACATTAAGTTCATCAACATTATGAATTTTGAATGAGAAAGTCTATAGATACAAAAAATTTATCAGCTGTCAATATGACAAATTTTTAGTGATAGGTAAATAAGTTACGTAAGTAATAAGCCAAAGAAAACAATTTAAAAAATTATCAAATTATCAAATTATTATTATTATTATTATTATTATTATGTAGCATAACTCATTTTAAGTTTAAAATGATGGTAAATGATTGGAGGTGCACAGAGACTTTCGTACAGCTCGAAGTACTTCCTCTCGCATAAACTATGTTGACTGCATTGACAGAACGCATCGTTGCTTTCAGTCGACAATAATGAAGATTTGTTTGTTGCATTGTTATGGTTTTTTTCTTGTTTTTATTTTCTTTTTTCTTTTTTTTTGAGGGGGATTTTTTTTTTTTTTTTTTTTTTTTTTTCTGTTAATGGCTTAAAATGTCACCTCCGAATAATTTGAATCAGTTGGTATTCTTTTCCTTCACAAGAACCTATTTACTGCAGGGAAAGTAAAAGGAACAAGGCAAATGGTAACGTGGGGATTTTAAAATTCTTATTTTATGGATATTTACTTTGAGTGGAATAACACAACAGACTGGACTAAAACAGCTCTGCATCATAGATTACATGATTATTTGGTCGTATGAGGAATATTGTTGGTTTTGTATTTCATGTGACACATGCGTGGTATAAGGTTCATTGAATATTTACACCCAAAAAATTCATTATTTACATTTTGACATCTTGTAAAATAGCGATCAATTGAACATGTATTTGTCTTTCCCCCTTTTTACTTCCTAATATTTTAGGGTTCATTTGTAATTTTATATTGTGGCAAAAGCTGTGTAATTTTTTGTTGTCCTAACATTTTTTTTAAAGTGAAAAATATACACAAAAAGTTACAAACTATATTACAAAAAAAAAACCATAAAACATTTTTTTTTATAACTACCTGTCTCCCCACCCCTCCCTTGTATTCTCTCTTTCACTAAGAGCATTCGTATCTGGTATCTTCAGACTATTCTATTTTACCATATCAAAAAGCTACTTTATCATTTATACTATATTATTTTACAACACACCTAACATCCCAACTTTTATTTTACCATACTACACATTAAAATAATATAAAATAAAATAAAAATATCCTCACTTCTCTCTCACGGAAAACACGCTCATTCAACCACAAGCAAACCCACTGATCAACCACACCATCGCTTGATCGACCACGCCGTCACAGCACGATCAACCACACTGTCATAGCACAACCTTGCCAATCTCGCAATGACCTCGCACGACCATGCACGACCTCGTTGATCTCGCCACAACCACACACGACCTCGCCAATCTCCACCGCTGCACCCACGTTGTAAGTCCGTGACCACGCCGTATCCAACCCAACTCTGGTGGCATGCTTTGAACTAGAGAGAGAGAGATGTGAGAGAGGGAGTGAGAACTAGAGGATGAAAGAAAGGGAGAATCATAGAAAAAAAAAGAAAGAAAGAAAGAAATAGCTGAGTGGGAGAGAGAGAGAGATAAATAGAAAAATAATATAATAAGTATACAAGTTGCTACAGTACCGTCATAAAAGTAAAACGGTACTGTAGCGGTATTGTAAAAAATTTTAATAGTAGCAGACCGGATGCTGGGCTTGTTTGGTGCATTAATGCGAAAATTCTCTTACATAGACCATTTGCAATACCAAATGTGAATGCTTTTAGACCTTTCTCCTCTCTCTCACATAGAACTTGTCGGTTGTGCTGCACTGGATTGTCAATGCTATGGTATAGCGAGGCGAACGATATAAGTCAACCATTTGATAGGCCACAAAGGCGAGCTATGTCACAAGTTGATGCCTTTCCTCTCTGATTCGTACAAAATCTTTGTCGCATTTTACTCTTTAGTTTTTCATCACTAGATATCTCTTCCTCCAAATCGCATCATGCTCCACTCTCTCTCCTTCCAAAAATTCTCAATTTCAAATTTAAAAGCAATTTAAAAAGAAGAAGAGAAAATTGGTGGGTTAGAGGACCTTTAAGCTGGTGGGTTGTATGTAGTGGTGCATCAGATTGAGAGATGAGATTTTTTTTCTTTTCAATTTTATGTTGCAGCAAACACCTTGAAATGTTTTTGAAACTTTTTTCATTAATGCGACCAAACACTATAAAATCCAAAAATATTTTTCAAAGAAACTAATGGAGCATGAATTATTGTAAAAAGTTACGTTAGATATAATTTGAACCCAAGTCTATACACATTACATTGACCTTAAAGAGCTCATCTGCTCATGTGATAGTGGTTTGGAAAAAAAAAGGGTGAGAGAGAGAGCTTTTTACACCGTTGGACTTTTTCATCTATGACAATCGTGCAATATATTGAGATTTATTCAATATCCCGATACTAATAGTTCCTCGTCTCAAATGGATAGTAGTTCTCATCATAAATTTAATTTATTAAAACCACAACAATATGATATGAGGGTTCCTTGCTCCTAAGGGGTAATTATTGGGTATTTCCAGAGTATCATAAATGTGTATTTTCCATTTTCACATAACTGTAGGTCCTTGCTCCTAAGGGGTAATTATTGGGCATTTCCAGAGTATCATAAATGTGTATTTTCCATTTTCACATAACTGTAGGTCCTACTAATTAAATTTATAGTAAGACCTACAATTCATGTGAAAAGAGGGAATACGCATTTATGATACTTTCGGAATATTTAATAATTTTCCGCTCCAAAGATACTAAATAATATTGTTAATTGCTCGCAATTATATACATTTTCCGTTGGTATGTGATAGACAAATTTCGAGAATTTGGTATTGAGGGTTGCTTTCGTATTGCCTAAATTAACGACACTTATTGCGCTTAGACTTAAATTTCCTGCATTTACGTCGAACTTCATGAACTTCATGTGCCATCAACAATTTTCCTTCTCTCATACTTTTCATTTTGTTTGTAGAAGTTATAAAGAAAAATCAACGGCACTGACATAGGTTGGTGTGCCTAATTTATCATAAATTCTCATTTGTAAATTAACCTAAGCCACTTCTCTTCTCTACGGTTGTGAATGTTTTAATTAAGATCGATCTAGCTGTGTTAAAATGAGAACATAGTTTCTCATTATCAATAATAATTCCCATCGTTTTTGTTTTTGTTTTTTTAACACAATAGGTGGTGTTAAAAATTCAAAATGCCTGGCTAGGCAATTCGGTGTAGCCTTTTTTTTTTTTTTTTTGTTGATACGCGGTGTGTCCATTTTTAGTCAAATACAGACGATTTGCACAAAAAATCATGCATTTGAGTTTGACTTCAGAATTACAGCATATTATATTTTGAGCACAGTACAAAAATATATGCTAGAATTCTCTTGGACTTCAAAAAGATTTGTTATTGCGTTTATATACAGATTAACTCGGAATCCCCAGTACACAATTTATTACTCCAAATCCAGTGATTAAATACAACAACTAAAATACCTTGTGCTAAATTGATTATTTATTACAACATGTCATTACTGTTAAATTATATTTAGTGTGTAATCTTGTGTATATGCACGGGTACAATTAAAAATAATTACAATTTCATGGTTCAAATTATACATTTTTTTTTTCGAAAAAGTTCAAATTATGTGATTTAAAATCTTCGGTTTTTGCACTTAATAATTCACTTACCACAAAAATTAAAAAATTAGGTGGATACATGACACAAAATTAGATTTCAATTGAGATCTAATTTAGAATTTAATTGGATTTGGACTCTTCGATTTTTACACCTAATAATTCATTTGGCACAAAAACTAAAAATTAGATGGAACATATGGCACAAAATTAAAAATATAATTGAAATCTAATTGAATTTTCTCTAAATTTTAGTTTTTAATATATATATATATATATATTGGAACCCGTATGTTAATTTGCACTATTTTTTAAAATTTGATAGTTGAAGTAACAGAAATTTAAAGTCCGGATGTTATTGTTAAAAACATGAGTTAATCCAAATTGAGTTACGAGACTCTTACCTACTCTTGTTAACCTATATACCAGTCATATATCAATCAATATTTTATTTTCTTAAATTTATTACCATTTACAAACAATATTTCACATTAAAAAGTACATCCTCATTTTGCTTTGTACACAGTAAAGACCAAGGAGCCAACCTTAATGGCTTCATCATATCCGGCTTTTTATTTTTATTTTTAAAGGTTTTGACCACTTTCCAAAGAACAATAACGTGTAATTCCGGAATATGTCTTGAAATCTTATATATATATATATATATATATATATATATATATATATATGCGCCAATGGAGTAATTAGCAAGCCTCCGTTTTACATTTTTTTTTTAAGAAAGAATTATAGCAAGCAGCCTTGTAATTTTTAAAACCGATAAATCACTGTTTTTTTTTTTTTTTTTTCAATTTTGATAGAGTAAACTATGATTGCAGCTTCGGGTAAAGTTTGCGAGACCTGTATCTTATGCATATGTGAATTATTAGCCTACCCTATAACTTAAGGTGCTATTAAAATTTTCTCAAAAAGAAAAAAAGAAAGCTCAAATGGTTTGCCTTTAGTTTGGGTAGAGAAAAAGCCTGAAAATTACCAAAACCATGTGATGAGCACAATGAAATACTGCCATATATAATTCTTTAAAAAAAAAAAAAAAAACTGCCAAATCTTATTTTTATCAAAAAAGAAAAGGACAATAGTAGCCTTATATATTTTTTTTTGGGTAAATAGTACCCCATATGCTTAAAACGTTGCCAAATTACGTTTTAAATTTCCAAATATAACGGCTAGTGCGTTTGGTAACTTAGGTTTAACAAAAAGTAGACAAAGTCGTAGAGTAAAGTGAAGTGGAGGCCAACCTCCATCTATGATGTGCATTATCACATGCACTTTGATCATTAGGGACCAAAGAGGAAAAAGAAAATTCCCTAACCATACTTGGCATTTAGACAAGGATATTGATTTCCAAAGTTTTGTAAAAATGATGGTATATATTTTTTTTGGTAATTCTATAATTGTAATTGAGAGATTTGAACATTAATTTTTTTTTAATGACATAATATCTGTTACTATAGTTTGTAGAATAACTTCTTCTTATTCTTTCTTTTCTTTTTTTTTTTTTTCTTTTTTTTTTTTTTAAGAATTAAGAATGTAAGGTTTTAGGTTGCGTTTGGGTAGCTTATTTTTTGCCAACTTATTTTAATATTAAGTTTATTTTTGCTATTATTTATGGGTCACACTGTACTTTTTGGTACTATTCATAGGTCTTATTGTACTATTTTAACTAACTTTTAACTTTATCTGCAGTACTTTCAGCAAAAAGTTTTCAGTTTTAGCAAAATAAGTAGATTCCAAACAAGCCCTTAATAATGATGAATATATCATTACAAAGAATGGATTCAATATTGGGTGGTACAAATTCCATCCAGACCAAAAAAATAAAAGAGCGTTTTGCTCTCTTTGCTAATGTGTGGGCGACTCCATTTCCAAATATGTGTACTTGGGAGTAACTACGCTATAGCAATCTTTCTAGCAGTGAATTTAGCATCCTTAATGATATGGCTGAAGCGACAAAGTTGGTCCTTATTACGGCATAATGCAGTGATTATCAACTCCAAATCACGCTTATGCACATTTTCTTCCGATCTCGATAGCGATCAAGATTACTCTCCTAAAAATGACTACTTTTAACATTTCGACTCAATGTGCAACAGTACAAGGGCAGCTCTTTCCAACAAAGATACCATAACTTGACCTCCCCGAGTTGGTTACAACCACTCTCTCACTTGTCAAATGTATTTTCAAAAATAGCTCCATCAAAGTTTGTTTTGTATAATTTGTAAACTAACTTGTTATTGATTAAGCGATCATATTTCTAATTTATTCTTTAACTTATGTATGAAGTTTTAAAATTTTCCCATTAGTTATAGAGCATCTCCAAATAGAGTATGCATACCCAAAATATAGAGAATATATACTACTATTTATGCTCCAATAGGTTCTCTATACCTCAATTTTTTTTTGGCTCATGAACAGTAGCCCATCAGACTTGATGGGCTATTGTTCATTCTTCAAATGAATTTTTCTATTATAATAATTAGCTGTTGAATAAAAAAATGTTGGATGATGTGTAATTGTTAAAAAAAGAATAAATAATGAATGAAGAAATAATATTTAAATGAAATAGAGAATGAGATAGAGAATCTGTTGAAAAGTGTATTTGAAAAAATTGGTAGATAAAGATAAAAGTCACTATTTATTCTCCAAACAGTACAAAAATTTAATGAATTTGCTAGATATTCTCTTAGATTAGGTCACTTAAAAGGCATAATAGGTAATTTGCTCTATTTGTTATGTATATCACAAAATTCAATACAATATTGTGTGATTCCTTTATTCCTAGCATATGCTTTCAGATTAACACAGTAGTTTTGGTAAACCATTAGTTTATTTACTTATTCGGCAATAATTTTTTTTACTAACTTTTACATATAAAAAGTTAAACCAAACTGCAAATTAAACAGATAATGGTATTATTTAGCTTATTTTTTTATTTTTATTTTAATTTAAAATTATCGTATCCACTCTGATTTTTAAGTTTTAACCTCCATTTTTGTCTCCTAGTACTGTATCTCACGCGCTCTCAAATAGAAGTGAAATTATTATTATTATTATTTTTTTTTCTGACAAATTGGCAAATGCCAATTCAGTAATTCAAAATGAGTTTCAGACATTGGGATTATGGCTGTAAAAAAAAAGAAAAAGAAAAAAAGAAGGGTCTCATCAAAGAGAAAAAGAAAGTAAAAAACAATGTCTGTCGGAAACAAACGGCGGTTCAAAGCCTGACAAATCCTCAGACCCCATTTCTGTGTCTATATTTAGTACTACTTACTACGGTACAAATAATATCCACTCTCTCTTTTTACTCTCTCTCACATTATATCTGTGTGTGCACAGTCTTCAGTCCTCACGACCCAAAACCCAAGAAACTGAAAGAAAAGTTGTACCAACATCAGCAGTTGTTAGAAGAAGAAAAAAAAAAAAAAAAAAAGTAAGCAAAATTCCAAACACTGTTTTTGTGTGTTTTTTTTTTCCCTCTTTATGTCTTTGAAAAAAAAAAAAAATGAAAACCCACCCAACTTTTTTGTTTTTGTTTAATTAAATAAAGAAAGAAAGAGCGGTGAAAATCCGTGAAAGAAATTAAAAAGAGTGAGTTGGGTGTGGTGGGACGAGGAGAGAGCGGTGGACGTGTGGGACCCGTGTGTAATCAGAAGAGAGAGAGAGAGAGAGTGTTTTTTTTTTCGGGGTGTTTGGAGAGAGAGAGAGAGAGAGAGAAGACTTCAACATCAAGACAGTGAGGGGGATAGTAAAAGCCAGCTAGCAATGAAGGAGGAGGCTCACCTAACATTTTCCCATCACAATCTCTCAACTCTTTTTAGCCTTTCTCCTTCTCCTCTCTCTCCTTTCAAACCTCTCGCTCCCTCTTCTTTCTAATTCTCTCTCACCCTCTCTCTCTCTCTCTCTCTCTCTCTCTTTGCAATTTTGGAGGTAATGAGCTACAAACTACTACTACTACTACAACTTCTACTATTGCTAGTACTAGAACTCTGCTTCTATAGGTTTATAATGGAGGAATAGGGGTTGTTTTAGGACTGCGTAGTTAAACTAGTGATAATAATATGGTTTTGTGTCCTTTGGGTTTGGAGTTGAATTTTTTTTGGGTGTTCTTATATTGAAGGAAATATTGGGTTTCTTCTTGTGCTCTCTTCTAAAGTCATTCCAAGTTTTAGTTTTGGGCGGGAGTGTTATTTGTTCTTGACCTCAGGTTTGGCTCTGGCTATGCATTTTGTGGATTCTCATTTTCATGTTTTGAGTCAAAGTTTCAAAATTTTCGAGTGTCGGCTATGTTTAACTTTCGGAATTTGAGTGTCGGTGGGGTTTGAGTTTTGGGGATTTTAAGCATTACTGATTAATTTCACTGTTTGGTTGCTGAGGAAAAGAGAAGAAAAGAAAAGGAATGTAATTTTCAAAATTCAGGAACTTGGCGAAATGAAATTTTAAGAAACCCCCCACAATTCAATTCCCACTTTCTTTACTTGTTTTCTCAGCAACCCAACCCTGCTACATACTTTGTACAAATTAAAACACACTACTGTAGATATTTTGCGTTCTATCTATACACACAAATAACCCATTTTGTTTTTTGGTTTGTGCAGGTTTTAAAGTAAAATTCCTCAAATCACTCTTCAGTTACACTCAACAAATTAAGAGTTCAAATTTCAAACTCCTCGGCTTCCTTCACAAAACTCCCAGACTCCTCGGCTTCCTTCACAAAACTCCCAGGTTAGTACTCTCATAAACTAAAATTCCTTCTCATTATTTCTCAAACCCAAAAAAAAAAAAAAAAAAACCCTTAATTTGAAAAAACCAACCCCAATTTTGCAAAATTGCAATGAGTGAGTGAATGTGACGTATTCTGGGACCAGCTGGTGCTACTTTGCGCCCATGTGTTTGTTGCCCACTTTTGAAATACCATCTCATCTTGAATGTCGTGTTTAAAAAAAAAAAAAAAATTAGTAACAGAATGTTTTTTAACATAAAAAATTCTAGAAGGGTACAAAATGAGTAACACTTTTAAATGTTTTTTCTTTTTTTAACGTATGGTTGCTAAAATGCGCCACACTGTTTCATGCGTTGGCCTCATAATTACTACATTGTCACTAACCCCCAAAAAAAAAAAAAAAAAAAAAAAAACCATATCATTTTGTTTTCACTATTTATTACTCCTTGTGCTGTTTTTAACATTCTCAAATTGACAAATTTTCTTGCTCAGGAACAAAAAAAAGTTCATTTTTTTTTCAAGGGACAATGATCGGACCAAACTTCATAGACGAAATAGACTGTGGCAGTTTCTTCGACCAAATCGACGACTTGCTTGATTTCCCAGTTGACGATGTTGAGGTTGGTCAAGCCAACGAGGATTGCAACTCGTTGATCCCTAACCTTTGGCAAACTCAGCCCGAGTCACTCCCCGGTTCCGACTCAGTTTTCTCGACCAACAACAGCGCCTCGGACCTCTCGGCCGAGCTCTCCGTTCCGGTGAGTTATAAAAAAATAATAACCAGCCTCATCGCACGCACGCGTGGCATAACTTTTTAATTGCTTGTAATGTAATTTATGGGTGTCAGTGTATTTTCATGTGACTGGGACCTATTTTAGTTGTTGTGTACCTTAAATGGACAAACTAGGTAGATAGACTTTGTGTTGTATAGTGTACATACATGGAACATGGTATGTGACAGAAAAAATTTTGAATTCTTATCTATTTCAAAATTTTTAAAATTCAAAATTCAAAAAACAAAATTAAGGGATATTTTTGTCGTTTCAGACTTTCAGTAGCGTTATTTGCGGGGGGGTCTAAATTGTAAAATCACATTTGGAAAACCAATCAACGACAAACGTGTATGGTCGTATAGTTGTGTACACGCTTTAAATACTTGTAGTGGCGTAATTAATGGAAATCACGTGATTTGTCTTGTGATTTTTTAGTTATAATAAAGACAAAAGTCAATTATAATCATGTGCAAAGTTGTGTGGCTTTTATTTATTTATTTTTTAATTTTATTTTCCTCTTTGATTTGTCAACAATAATCATAGGTGTAAAATTTAAAAATCTGATGTGTGACAACTTCCTGTCTTTTTTTGTTATCCTTGGTCGCATGGTTCAAATGTTCTCACAAGCAATTGTCAAAGCTGATAGGTGGTTAGTGAATTATACAATGGCCCCATCTAGAAGCTATGCATAGGCCAAAATTTAAATTACACCCTTTTAAGTTTGGTGAATTGTCATGTTTGCTCCTAAATGTTAACATTTTTTTGTCGATTAGGTCTGAATAGTGTTAATTTATTAATGTCTATTAATGTCAATAGACGGAAGGATTAACTTGACATGAATGTTAAAGTTTAAATATTTAAATGACAAAAAAAAAAAAAAAAAAAAAACTTTAGGGATGGAATTGGCAATTTACTTAAAGTTGGTGTAATTTGGAATGAGTGAATTGTGGCAAGATGGGTTCTTGGTGTAATGTCAAAGATTAAGAACATATTATTTTGGATGCTTAATGGTCTGGCTAGACTAGAGAGTAGAGATTTTGTTGGATAAATGTGAAACAATCTCAGAGTGTCCAACTTACATCTGATTCAGCTTTGTTTCTTATTTTGTGACTGTAGTATGAAGACATTATTCAGCTTGAATGGCTTTCAAACTTTGTTGAGGATTCCTTCTCTGGTGGAAGCCTTACCATGAAGAACGAAGAGTCATTCATCAACAAGGATTCATCCCACCAACAATTCCAGACCTCCAGCCCAGTTTCTGTCCTCGAAAGCAGCAGCTCCTGCTCAGGGGAGAAGAATGTGCCCCGCAGCCCAGAGACCATCACTCCTGGCAGACGTGGACGTGCTCGCAGCAAGCGTCCACGCCCTGCCACCTTCAATCCTCGCCTGGCAATGCAACTCATCTCACCAACCTCCTCTATTACCGAGACCCCTCAGCCATTCCTTGCACCAAAAGTCACTTCAGATTCTGAGAATTTTGCAGAGTCTCGTCTTTTGATCAAAATACCAAAACAAGCCAATGCAGAACACAAGAAGAAAAAGAAAATCAAATTGTCAGTTCCTCTAGGCCCCGTGGAGGCAAATCAAAATCTGCCATCACAATCAGTGAGGAAATGCATGCATTGTGAGATAACCAAGACTCCCCAATGGAGGGCAGGCCCAATGGGGCCCAAAACGCTTTGCAATGCTTGTGGCGTTCGTTACAAGTCTGGCCGGCTCTTCCCTGAATACCGGCCTGCAGCAAGCCCAACATTTATTCCATCATTGCACTCCAATTCTCATAAGAAGGTGATTGAAATGAGAAACAAGACTGGCGAGAAGGTTGTCATAGCTGGGAAAATGCCAACGATGGCTGCCTCACCGGAACTCATTCCAAATGCAAATAGCAACCTTGCACTGGAATTCGTGTAAGGGAGGATGAGAGAACTGCATTCCTAGCTGGAATCTCTTCTCTTCACCGCGTCCCATTGTCCTCTCATGTTGTTTCTCTTACTGTTATTCATTACTTTGGTTCATTGTTTTTTTGTACAGGGGTGGAATGGGGAGGAATAGGAGCAATAGATGACCTTATTTTAGCTTAGTAGACGAGGGATTGTAATGAGAGAACTAAAAATGGGTAGACAAAAATGCAAGTTTAAGAATAGAGTTTAGGTTCAGTAATGGGTAGTAGGTCCCTAAGGTAAGTAGGTGTCTGAGTCTGTGTTGTCTCTTTTCTTTTTGCATTCTTTTCTTTTTGTTCCTTTCTAAGGGAATTCTTTTTGCAGTTCATTTGTAGTAGAAAATTCTGAGATGAGTAATGGAATTTGAGATTTGTTATGCTTGACCCTAGTGCCTTTACAAAGTACTGTATTTTCTCCCCTTTTCTTCCTCGCTAGCTTCTCTTAGATACTACCTTCTTTTTTTGCTATTTTATTTTTGCTTGTATTTCTGAACTCAATCTTTTATATAATTTGATACTGGTTGTCAGCACACTTGATAGTATTTAGTGAGCACTTTAGATCTTTTTGTTACGTTTAAAACTAAAGAAAGACAAGTCTTCAATATTGGTAGGAAGTATATTGCTTTATGAACCAAAATTTGCCTAATGTTTGGCTCAAGAAAGTGTGTTGCTTTCTCCTCCACTTCTTTCTTTCCAGCTTCAGATTCTTCTTTTTAAGCTTTCTACCCCACTTCTTTCTTTCCAGCTTCAGATTCTTCTTTTAGATCCTTTCCTTCTTGCAGCTAATATTGCTTTATTTCCTTAGTTTGTAATGAAACCTAAGTCTTAGCCAAATGCTGGTTTTCAGAATACTGGTCCTGATTAGCAATTTGGCAGTACTTTTGCTGACTTAAAGGCTAATTTGTCTAAAGTTACTTGAGATGATTTGATCATTTTAAGGGAATTGCAATTTATGCATCAATAAAAAAATAAAAATAAAAGTTAATTCAAGCTGACAAAAAAAAAAAAAATTTCAATTAAAGAAGTACCAAAATATATGACTTCAAATATAATAAAATGGAAAAAAAATATATGTAGTCGGCTTTGACTAATCTACTGAGAATTCATAGGTGATACCAAAAAATTTGAGACTAAGACTTGGTATATATTGTTGTTACTATAAAAACTAATTTATCTTCAATCTTTTGTAAGAAATACCTTCTTCTTTTTCTTTTTTCTTTTTTTCCAAAAGCTAAAGTGGAGAAAAGTTTGGCTTTAAAGTATTGTAGGGTTGCTAACAAAACATAAATGTTGTCACATTAATGTTTTTGGGCACATGGCAAGAGTGCTTTGCTGTTTTTTTCAGGTCTTTGTACACATTGCAAGTAAGCTGGAACCATAGGCCACTAGATGTGTGGTTGTTGCACTCATGCTTATTGAAATTGAAAACTCCCTGCGTTTGATGGGTCAAGATGGTTAAAATTTTCATCACTTATTAATTTAGCGATCAATAAGGATCAGAAATAGTAAAATATGTCACCTACTAACCAACAAACAGTTTCAAAAAATATAGAGTTGTAAGTAATTCATTTCCCTGCACAGAAATTGTGATAGAGGGATTGCATTTCAAACTCATACTAATTTTTTAATAGCATGTGACTTGGGCATTTTATCTAATTCTACTCTTATTATTCTTTCTTTATTTTGTCAATTTTTTTAAGAGATAGTTTCAAACTATAGCGTCCGCTCAAGACAATAATTCTTTATCATCATACTAAGATACCAATTGTTTTTTTATTTTAAGCAGAGATTGAATCACAAATCTTTTATTCAATGATAAGAGATTTTATCAGTTGAAGTAACTAATACCCATTTTTTATTCTTCCAAAATTTGAAAGGATGATGATAAAAAGCTATATTTTAAGGACAAGATAACAAAGTAAACGCGTTTTGATGCAAATCATGCAACAGGAACGACAATATCAATGAGTTTATTAGCCCCAAGTGTTTTTAACAAGTGACTATGCAGGTATCATTACAAATTGGGAAGGTTGAAACCTTGATTCAACTTTGTTTTTAAACACATCATTGGGTTTGGTGATTTTCATAGCTTGCTTTGGGCTTCAGGATAATGATCCCTATCATGCCTAAGTGTCGTCTTGAGCCATTTAGGTTTGGCAATTTGTCCCTATCCAACCCACCGCAACCTAATGATTAAACATTTGCAACTTTATTACCAACAATAAATAAAATAAAAATATGTGTGTTAAAAGGGCATAAAAACCAATTTGATTGCATCAATCATTTCTGTTATTTTCATTTCGTATGTTGATTAGACTTTTTAATCATATCGTATGAAGTCCTTTCCAAGACACATTTTTTGAGTTTGCTTGATTGTCAATATTTTGAAAGAAACATTCATTAATATGAAGAAAAAAAGTTCTAGAGACCTGTGAGAATGGTGTCTATTCTCTCCCCTAACCTGAAAAGCCTAGCCAACCTGATCATCGCCTACAATGTGCACCAAAAAAGTGTTTGAATCTAAGAAATGTTTGAGAAACTGCTTGGAGTATTCATATTAGCTTGGCCTTTTTACAAGTAATTGAATCTATGAAATGTTGTGTCTAGAACAAAATTATAAGTAAAGTGAAGGAGGTTATACTAGAGGAAGGCCTCATCAAAAACAATCCACACGCTACACTCAATGGGACACTTGATTGATGAAGTCAAAAGCAGAATTAAAAAGTTTCAAAAAAATTGGTCTGTGACTCCGTGTTGTATGTGAGAAAGGATGACAATAGAGTACCACTTCATCTTGAGAGATGCCCAACACGTCGAATGGTTTTTGTGTATGGTGCCTCACTTCCTTGAAAGATATGTAGCACATGATGTTATATTACCCTTTTTTTTATGAGATGCCATAATTTAATAGTTGGAGAAGAGAGAATTTAAACTATAAAGATATAAAAATTGTCAATTGAGCTATAGAGATTATCAATATATTTTTTTGTTGTAGTTAGCATTCAATCCTAATTTATTTATTCAATGACAAAAAAAATTTACTAGTTATTAAGTTATAAAGCTCTTGACGATATAATGTATCAATAAATTTTTGGGTGCAGGTAGCATTCAATCTTAAGGCATTTATTCAATTCAATTACAAAAATTCACTAGTTTAGTTAATTGCAATCCACGCATTATAAATTATAGGATAAAGTGTTATTAACTTATTGTTTAGTTGTTCCTTGGAGATCAGTTTAGAACCAATTTCTTAAAATTGGGCCAGAATTTTGCTACATGGTTTGGACTTTGGACCTTGACTATATAGTCTTGGTCTCCTAGGTGAGCTGAGGTTTTGGTCTACATTAAAATGGTGACCATTCCAAACATGACTCCAAGGTGATTTTCCAAAATAAAGAGGGCACCTGTCCAAACTCCAAACTGAGCCTTTTCTAATAGTCAGACAAATGGTAGGGTTGTTCCCACAATTTTTGCCAGCAACTACAATTTTTTCCAAGAGTTGAATTTGAAAGCCTTCTGTAGTGTAGTGTTCTTGAATCTTTGATTGCTTTTTTGTTTTGTTTTTTCAACTAGGTTAAAGATAAAGACTTGAAATGTTTTTTTAGACTCATCCGTAATTGGTTCCTCGAAAGTGGGAAACTTGGAAGCGTTTAATGATTCCCCCGAGTTTTAAGGCGTTGATATAGCCTCAATAAAGACTAATAATTTACGTGACTTACCAAAAGAGAGTCGCTATCCGTAGTTTCACTTATGGGCTAGCGGACTAAATTGTCTTGTGGACCAAGTTGATTGATATTGCTTTTTAGGCCTCATTGTTTATTTCACTTATGCTTGGTTTATTAGAGCTTTTATTTGTTGGAGAGCCCAAACCTAATAGCTTGTGAGTTCTGACCTCTATTGCTTTGTGTTTTTAACTCAGGCCACCACAACAATCAATGGACTTGTTCAGGGTTTCAGTTTGAGCCTAGTCTGAACTTGCCGTGCTGAGCCCAAATTTACTCTAATTAATTTGGACCACAAATCCTACTAATTGCACGACCCACACCACACAGATGCACAAAATTAAATATGGAACTGACTCCGGTCCATTTTCCGCTTTCACATGGGCAAGGCTCCTACCCAAGGTCCCAACGCACTAAATGGATACAAGACTAACACATGAACATTTAAGGCATATGTACGTTGTGTGACGCCCCACAACTGATTCGAATATCGTCCAATTGTGTTGTGTAGATGTGTAATAATTCCCATATTATATACTTACTAGGTAGATATGATCTCTTTATTAACAATTACGTGATCCTCAATTGTGATTAGTTTTTTTTAAGGTACGGCACAAATATGGTTAGCATTTCTCTTAATGTTGTATCTTGTGTTACGTCTAATACTCAATTCATATTGTAGAGTTCAAATCTTCTGTCTTACACTTTCTGCTTCACTTTATACTCCACAAATAAAAACATGCCATGTGTCCATTTATTTAATTAAAATGCTAGATTTATGCTATTTTCTTATTTCAATTTTTATTATTATTTAAATTTAGATGATCTTTTAATTAAAAAAAAAAAAAACTCATCATATTCCCACCACCCTCACCACCAACTTCACCGGAGTGGCTGTCCATCGACGCCATTAACGCCTCCAATCATTGTTAATCGCTGCAGTCAAGCTAATACCACCGGTCACTGTCCTCTTCAATTTCAAACCAATTTCACAGCTACCGACGAAACCCGCCACTTTGTCCCTCTTAAACCCAAGAAAAAAAATCCACCCAACACTAGAATGAACTTTCTATTAAGGTGTCCCATTCATATTTTTCAAGCCTTCAAACCAACCTTATGGCACTCCAAAATGGATCCCTTCAATCCCAAACTCTAAACCTAGAAACAGCTCTTGATTGGACTCACCTTGTACAACAAGCTTATGGGCCAAGTCTTCTTCATTAACATTGATGACAATGGCACTTCCTCACTCTCCAAATTGCATTCACAGAATCATAGTGGTGGCTCTAGGAATATTTTACAAGGTGGTCATTAAGAAATTTAAATTACACAAAATTTAATTAAAAGAGAACTTCATATATTGACCCAAAAAAAACATGCACACTCACACAAATACATAAAGTCTTACAATTTCTTTCTACAAATTTTTTTTTATTTTGAAATTTTTGCATGATAGTCTCATTACCAATGTTGCAAGTTATATCTTTATCAAAATTTTAGTTAGATAAAAATTTTCATTGGATTTTTCTTTTTGTTTGTAAGGACCTAATATATTGTTAAGGGGACTAAAGTTTAAGGATAAAATTTGACTGCAAACTTAATTATACGGTAAGGCTACAATTCTCATTAAATAAATTAACATGATCAATTTTGAAAATCTAATTGTTGAATTACATGTTATTTAATCTTTATGTTATTAAAACGCATGTCAAATTTTATGTCAATCGTATGTTATTTACTTTTGATTCATAAAATTATTTTTTATGGATAATTTTAAATTACAAAAACTCGAAATTTAAAAATTTGATTGATGACAAAATTATTAATCTTTGATCTTCTTGAAATTTTGCAAATATGGAGGATATAAGAAAAAAAAATGTATTTATTTTTGGATTTGTCAAAATTCACGTACAATAAAAAAAAAAATATTGAGTAGAGTTATAATCTTAATTTACAACCAAATTTTGTCCAAAATTTAATTATGTTGGGTCTAAAAAAATTTAGGGTGGTCACATATATTTTTTAAGGATTAAAAAATCATAAAATTTATATATAATAAAAAAAAATTCAAGTCAGGGTGGTCCTATGACCACCCTGAACTGAACGTAGAGCCGCTAGTGTGCATTTAGATTCTCAGTGATTAAATAGCAAAGTTTGGAACTTTCCAATCTTTCAATTCAAAGATTGAAGTTTTCTGGGATTTTTCAAAAGCTAACTTTGATGTGGGACTTGAGCCGATCACCGGTTTCTTTTATGGGTTTGAGAGGGACAAATAAAATGACTAGAGCCATACCCAGAGGTGTTGATGGTGTCGGCAGGCTCTTGATAGTGGCCTTGGAGAAAGTTGGTGGTGATGAAGGAATATGTTGGTTTTTTTTATATATTTATTTATCTTAGGAAATTGAAATAAGAAAACAGCATAAATCTAGCATTTTACTTAAATAGATAGACATGTGGCATGTTTTTATTTATAGAGTACAGAGTGAAATAGGAAGAATGAGACAAAAGATTTGAATTTTATATTAGATATTTTTTTAAAGACTCATGAACAATATGTAACCTCTATGGTCTGGAATCCAATGTAATGTCTTTAATGTGATTTCTCTACTAGTGCTATGGTCAAATAATTTTTCTTTGACACGAAATTGTTTAAGTGATACGGAGCCACACAATTTGACACACAATTTGTTGAAACTTGCGTTTGATGTTATCAAAGTCTCATAATATCCATGCAAGCTAGTTAATGCTAAGTTGTTAATGTACCCCACCCCCCAAAAAAAAAAAAAAAAAAAAGGGAAATATGGCTGTTGACCAAAGGCTGTAAGTAAATGTAGCTTAAATGTTGAAGCAAAACACATAAGCGAGTCCACCGGCCACGGCCACCGGAGCGGCATAAGAGCAGGCCCCGCCTACGTGAGGACATGTGTGTAGCATTCAATGTGGAATGCAAGTCATGAACCACTGTCTCATGCAACGACGACCTAATTGGGACCAGAATTTATTGCATGCCATTGCTGTCACAGTGTCACTTCTAAAGGGAATCTTTGTTGCCCATTACAAGGCCAAAACTCACTACCCCACATAATTGATATTACAACTAGTGCCAATCAAGACATCAAAAAAAAAAAAAAAAAACTAGTGCCAATCAAACTCAGTACTACCCCGACATATATTAAATTTAGATTATTGCTATAATAACAATATAAATATACACGATTACTATTTACAAGTAAATATATTTTTTAATATTTATTTTTTCAAATACTACAAAGAGTGAAACTCTAGGAGAGTAATAAAAAATTGATAAAGAAATAATATTTTAATGAAAAGTAATTTAAAATAGATAATTTGGTGTAAGTGTTTTTTGAAAGAAAGTTGTGTAATATAGTAAAAATAGGTCATTATCCTAAAATAAACAAAAAATTTTGTATGAGTTGATGTGAATGCTCTTACAATGATTTTACTTTAGAGAAATAACTACTTGCCATGAAACTAAATATGAAGTTTTTTTTTTTTTTTTTTTTTTTTTTTTCAAGAACAATGTAGCTCAATTAGTTGGTACCTGCCACCTCTTGATGTTACAATAGAGATATCTTTGATTTAAATTCCTTCACCCTCAGTGATCAATGTACTAATATACATGGGTTAAAAAAATAAAAAATAGAAAACCTAAATATGAAGTTAAAACACTAGTACTACTTCTCACACGGAACTATTCATGATATTTTTTATAAACTTTTATCCACTTACATGGATTTCTCATGTTAATCTCTTATATGTGCTTAAGAAATAAAAATAATATTTGATAGGAAAAACTTAGGTCCAATCATTAACTATTGTACCTTAGGCTCTTCAATTAAATTAAGCCACGTAACGCATTTCAAATAATTTTATCATTCTCAAGAATAATTAAATTCATCTATGTGACTTTTTTTATATTAAAAAATTCAACTATGTGACTTATTTATTTTATAAAACTGCATAATTTATTTTAAGTGGTGAAATGTAAATTTTGGATCATATAAAATTGTATCTACATTTTACCAAATATTAAGTAATTTTTATGAGATTAATTAAATTATGTAAGGATGTTGTCTCACTTTTCTCTTTTCTGTTTTCATTATAAGAAACCCAAGATCGAGACGCACTACCTCACTTTTCTCTCTCTCTCTCTCTCTCTTTTTTTTTTTTTTTTTTTTGCGAGTCAGTTTGAAATAGTGGATTTGGAGAATTGGTGAGATGTTGAGGGGAGGCGATTCGATTGGAGTCAAGACCAAGAATGATGGCAATTACAACGAGTGATAGGCGGATTTGAAGAAGATTGGCCCATGGTGGCTCTTTGGTGAGAGAGAAGATGGGTTTTGGAATTTTGATGCGTAATGATTGTGTCTAATACTATTTCTTTATGGCCTGTTTGGATGTTTAAAAAAGAAGGGAGAGTAGAGTAGAGGGAGGGAGAGTAACCTAATTACCTTGTTTGGAAGTTTTTTAAAGAAGGAGGGGGAGGGGTTTGGAGGGATTTGGAGGGGTTCCAACTCCTTCTAACCCCCCATTTTTAATTCCCCCAAATTGGAGAGATTTGGAGGAGGAGTAAAATACATAAGCTATTGACCAAGTAAATTACCTAATATACCCTTAGTATATTAACAAAATTACATAAGGGGAAGAGCTAATTACTCCCTTCCCCTTACTAATTTTAAAAACATCCAAACAAAGTGGAGGGGAATTATTCTCCTCTACTCTCCTCCCCACTACTCCCCTCCCCTCTACTCTCCTCCCCCTCTAAACTTCCAAACAAGCCATTATTGTTTTTTAAAATGTTAATGTGACATTTGAGAGGATATAAACTACAAATTTTACACCGCATCCTTATCAAATTTGAACTCAGTGATTATTACCTATAACAATATAACATTATAATAAGAGCAATAGCGACCTAGTTGTCTATTTTCCTTTTATTTTGTGTAATTGTAAATTATTGTGAATTTGTGAAAGCTACTAGGATCCTAATACGATAGCACAAAGGACGTGCAAAGATGATTATAAATAGATAAAAATTGAACACCCAAAAACAAAAGGAAAAACAAAAAGAAAAAGAAAGATTTTGGACAGTAGCTAAAGGGTTGAGAGATTAAAATTCTAACAGTGTAGGGCCAGGAGTAAAGACAGAGATTCGGACATAGGCCCTACCTTTTTAAGTGGTCCCCAAAACAAAAAAGGTCACGGTCTCTCAACACGTCAGTGACGAGATTCACATAGCAGCGCATGCGTTTGTAGGACCCATCAGATGCATGTCCCGCCACGTCGGAATTGTTTTGTTTTTTCATATTACCACGTACGGCAACGTCGGCAACTGACTAACTGCTGTGAGCTCAGCTTTTCTGAAAAAATAAAAAAAATTAAAAAAGATTTTTGTACTAGGGAGTACGTAACTGTGTGTGTCTGTCATTCCTTCTATTTCTGTAGCTTAAAAGCTAAAAGCGTGGCCGGTTTTTGTTTATCTGTTCACGTTAAGCAGCTCCGCCTCAGGAACCGATTACTGTTGTTACTGATTAGATTTTTGCGGTGACTATACGGATCCATCATATCAAACACCCACTTTTCACATTTCTTTCTTTTTCTTTTTCTTTTAATATTTTCAAATATATGAATATTATTTTTAGTTAAAAGTGGAGATTACTGCTTACAGCCATCACATCTGTCAATGCTAAATTTTTGTAAAATTTAGGTCTCGTTTTGTACATGTATTTAAATATATGTTTTTAATTTTTAAATAATATTACATGTATTTTTACACATTTTTTTACTCATACGTATTTTTAAAAAAATTAAAAATTATTGTTTAAACACACGTACCAAACGGGCCCTTACTTTTTTATTTTACACACTAATTTTTACAAAATCCCCATACATAGATCCATTAGAGCAATCACATGGTCAATGCTAAATTTCTAAAAAATTTAGGTCTCTTTTGATACGTGTGTTTAAATACATGTTTTCAGTTTTTAAATAACATTACACGTATTTCTACACATTTTTTCACTCATACGTATTTTTAAAAAAACTGAAAATTGTTGTTTAAATACACATACCAAACGGGCCCTTACTTTTTCTATTTTACATACTAATTTTTACAAAATACACATATCAGTTTGTCTATTCTACCGTTTATTTTATTTAAATAATCATTTTTCTCACTTTTTTTTAAAATTATTTTTCTCAACTCTCTCTCTCTCTCTCTCTCTCTCACAGTCTAAGACTCTTTCTCTCCATTCCCCATCTAAAACTCTCTCTCTATTCACGGTCACAAGCAACGATCTACCACAGTTTAAACTCACTGATCCACAAGCACCAATCCGCCACAAGCATCAATTCACAGAGATTTGTTCCAGTCGACCTAAACATTTCAATCTCCTCCAAGCACCAACCTACAGCCACAAGTTCACAAAAATGCTCTCTCTGTCTCTGTTGGTGTGTCCATGTGTGGGTGTGTTTGATTTTTGGTTAATTTTGTGGCGTGTCTATGGTTGATTTTGTGGTGTGTCCGTGGTTGATTTTGTGGTTGATTTTTGGTTGATTTTGCGGTGTTGGGTTTGTGTAGATGGTGGGTTTTGTGTTGATTTTGTGGTGCTGGGTCTGTGTAGATAGTGGGTTTGTCTTGATTTTGCGGTGCTGGGTCTGTTGGTGTGTCCATGTGTGTGGGTGTGTTTGTGTGTATCAGCGGAAGAAGAAGATGACGAGGGAGAGAAGATGCTTGAGTTGGTTTTGTAGATGGAGAAGAGAGAGAAAAAAAGGAGCGAAATGTGGAATTAATAAAATATTAGTATGCAAAGCTACAGTAACCGTGCATATATATATGCACAATTTTGCAAGCACTGATTTAGGTGTTTTTTTGGTTAAAATGTGTAAAACTAACCACTTTTTATATTTTGCATTGACTGATACGGTTACTCTTAAAGTTTGAGGAAAATATTTGTCGCTAATTTACAAACTATGTAGAAAAATGTTTCTGTTTTGAAACTATTTAATGCCTTTGTTTTGAAATTATTTAGCAAAATGCCCTTACTTTTTAAACATAATTTTAACAAAATCGAGTTTTATGAAAAACTCGATATTTTTAAAATCGAGTTCTATATATATTTTGAAGTGGAATTCGGCATTAGCAATATCAAGTTTTACTTAAATTTTCAAAAAAAATTTATGTGGCAAAATATGCATAAAACTCAACATTTCTAATGTCGAGTTTCACCTGTAACTTGAATTTCAAAATAGGGACATTTTGCTAAATAGTTTCAAAACTGAGGCATTTTACTATATAGTTGATAAATTAGGGGTAAATGCCCATTTTCCCCCTTAAATTTGAGGAGTTTTTGAATTTTGTACCATGAAGCTTTGAGATTTAAATTTTATCTCTTTGAAGTTATATTATGTTTACATAGTAGTTATTCAATTTATATTTTTTGTTAAATGTCAAGTTTGTCATATATGTTTACTTCATCCAATAAGATGATGGCATATTATTTTTAAGATTAAATTAAAAAATGATGTGACATCAATTTATTGAACGAATTAAATACACGTGACAAGGTTATGTGGTACTTAACAGAAAATATGTATGAAAAGGTTGTTGATACAAACAGAATATAACTTTATGGAATAAAATTCAAATTCTAAAATTTTAGGGTGTAAATCTAAAAACCACTTTAAGGGTATAGTTTTCACATTAGCCTTATTTTTATTTTCAAACATTCAAAATTAATTTTTTTTTTATACCAAAAAAACAAAAACAAAAAATAAAAAATACACTTGTATGGCAGAATAGTATTTTTTTGGGTATTTAAAAAATTATAATAAAGTTAAGAGTTAGCAAAATTTATCATAATATTTTTGACAATTATTAAGTTGACATTGATATGGCAGATTAGATTTGAAATTAACAAACTATTAGGTTTAATTTATAATATTATTAAACTTTAGATCTACTGTTTTTAAAGTATATGGTTTAAAATATTATTATTCAAAAATGAAAAAGATGGTGAAAATTTTTTCGTGTCTCTCTACTCTAGCATTAATATTTTAAAAAATAGGAACCACACAGCACACACAGGCCATTATTGGTTAGAAAATAGAAACTCCTCCTTGACACATCAAACAAATAAACAAATACCCTTTTGTTTGCAATGTAAAGAAAAGTCCTCTCTACGGTTGAAATTGTTTTCCCCAATTGTTTGGTTTCCACTGCAAGAACAAAAGATAATAAATTGCAAAAGACGTGGTGATATTTTGTTTGTGAGCGAGCGAGGGATCGTTGTCAATGAGGAAAGACAAGACAACCACAAGACAATGTTTTTATTTGTGACCGCATAATTCCATGTGTGTTGGGACTGGATAGGGCGTGACAGTAAAGCAATCTGATGAGGAAGAAAAGCAAAAGCCCCAACTACATCGTTGAGAGGTCAATTAATTCTAAATTAATATGGTAGGTCGTTCAAGTTTTTTGAGCTTTTGTTGAACAATGGAGTTTTAATTAGTAGATGGGATAAAAAGACAAATTTTGTGTCGTTTTCAATGTTTGTTTTCGTCCCCAACTTTTTTTTTGTTTGATCCAATCACGTTCGTTTGTAGCTAATATGTCTGGTTAATGGGTCTCTTTCTAATTTCTAGCTGTCGTGAATGGTTACCAGATTCTCTGAAATGTTTGATATATATATATATATATATATTTGTTCATCAAATGATAAACTTTCTTTGCTTCCCATGTATATAAATTCATACCGTGTCTGACTGATGGAAGATGGTATAAAAAAGTTTAGGACTTTGTGATAACAAGTAGAGCGAATGAAAATAAAACTAGTATATGAATTGAATATCAGGTGATCTCTCTCTCTCTCTCTCTCAAACAAACCTGTGGGGTCAAAGTCCAGCACAAGACTGCATCTACATGGCGACCCCACTTTAACCTACTGAAAAAACATTTCTTGCACTGATTGGTCTCCGAGTTAGATCCCTCATAGAACATGTCACAAGAGGGGTGTCGAACACTTGAGGGGAAAAGCCCCAAACTCCGAGTAAAGATTTCTAGAGCTTGGTAACCGAATTTCACCAAAGAGCATATGAGAAAGGTTATTTATTTCATAACATTAACATTAATTACTCTAACTAACCACCAACCCATTTGCATAAAAGTCAATGGGACAAGCCGTCATGGTATAGGATTTGAAGGAGTACCCTAGAACCACAACCCTTCAGCCAAATTGTTAAGGCCTATCCCACTATATAGGGAACTGATCAACAACCTCGACTCTAAAGTCGAAACCTCCCACAATACTCCCTTTAAGCCATTAACAAAGGCATGTCCTCAAAATCTCGTTATTCTACTATCGTTTCTTTAAGCTTATTTTAGGAATTTTTTTTTATTGGCTAAACATTTAGAGTGCCTTTGAGGCTTCAACCAACCCTATTGATTGGTCTAAATCATACGAAGTAGCTTGCTTTATCCTTGCAAGTTCTCATCCAGTGAATAAAGAGCACCAATTTGATGTCGCCACTTGTACTCCTATTTAGAAAATTGGATGCTGTTTGAAGGGGAAAGGAAGTATATTCTCAAGAATTAACTTGTGCATATATGGTTCCTTGAGTTTACTTCGTTTTTAAGGTTGTTTATAACAGCTATTCAATGGGAAGTCATTTTTTGGAAGATTGTTGTCATGCATTTATTGATTTTGTATGTAGGAATCTTGCCTTTTGGTTTGTTTCAAATGAGATATTAGGTGGATTAAACACCTTGGCCAAACAAGTGTTTTGCTTTGGTTGGATACATGACATGTTGTGTCAAGTAAAAGTATTCTATTTGGGTTAGGTTACTTGGTGGGTTGAGCTAACTTGGTCACATGTCATTCTCTATATTATACATGTAATTGATAACTCTAAAAAGTCGATTAATGGTAACTGATTAACCCTATAATTTTTATATTTTTATATAATGTAATAAAACCAAAAATAAATAGTGCTTAAAAAAACACATTTTATTTTAATTGTAAAACGACACTATTGTATTTGAAGAAGTAGTTTTTTGGATGGAAAAAAAAAAAAAAAAAACCCCCTACAAAAAGGGGTCGTTTTAAATCAAACCCTAAGTTGATTTACTTTCCTTGTGTTGTCAACACTACCATCGTCAATCATATCTCGTCCCATCATAATCGAACAATCGCACCGATGAAAACCCACAACCAAATATTAGGCCAATAACCAACCGACATTTTCCTTTACCCAAAAAAGAGAAAAAGGTTATATTTAGGGGTCAAATTTATAAAGTAAAGGGGCAAAAATACAATATTGGAAATATAAAGACACATTACCAAAAAAACAAAAAGAGTCTTGCTCACATAATTAAAGTTTTTTTTTTTATAAAAAATTTGAGTTAAAAATTTCTCTCATTATGAGATAAATCCAAGCACTAACTAACGAATTCAACATCTTTTTAGCCATCCACATAAGTGATATGTGGCAGACAATTCACCCAACCACACTTTCTTTTGTTGCCTAGAAAATTAGCATCATGAAAAAAAAAATGTCCTATAAGCTATTAGAAGTCCGACCAAGGTCGTCTGCCGAATGTTTTGGCTTTTCTAATTAGTTTTCTAAGCAAATTACATTTTCGTCAGATTACCTTTGCACTTACTCTCTATGTCGTTGTCACATTGCATAATTAGTTGCTCAATCCAAAATTCAATTTGCTTTATCTCTTACTATTGGCATATTACTATCAGCTTAATTAGCATAATGTCCCTATTTGGATTAAGACCTAAGCATAACTAATTAAAAATTAAGTACCTTGCACTGAATCTCTATGTCCTTGTCACATTGCATAAGTAGTTCCTCAATCCAAAAACCAGTTTAATATCTTACTCATGGCATTTTACCAGCTTGCGGATTACCCACAATGACCCCATTTGGATTGAGACACAAAAGCATAAGAACATTCACATTGGCCTAAATATTGGTTAATCCAACTAAAATTTTACTCACAATCCAAAAATAAAACGCAAGCTATTCGATAATTACAAACTAGGCAAAATGTATTTAAGCTACAATACTTGGGTAAAAAAATTACCTAGCATAATTCAAGTATGCATTCGTTGTTATTATTGATCGATAGGATATAATTTTAACTTATGTCATTTACTCAACGATGATTACTCTTTATTATCATGCTAAGATACTAATCAATTTATGGTGTAGACAGAATTTGAATTTCAAATCTCTTATTCAACGACAAAATACTTTACTATTTAAAATAACTAAAAACCACAATTCATTATATTATTTAAATATTTAATTGACACAAATTGTAAACTTTGTGTAATAAAAGCGATAGTAATTCTAATGTTTTCCTGTAAGCTTTTCAATGTAGATGAAGAATATTACAACATATATCAATAATGTACTCGTAACGGATTTTGGCTAATTTTTTGTTTAATGAAATCGGTCCATCTTTCAACTATTAAAAAAAAAAATATATATATATATATATATATTTTGTGTTTTAATTTTTATGAGTTTACCATACTGCCCTATTTTTATTCCTAAAATTACCATTAACAAATCTTGGACCCGACCAAAAATCCGGGAACACTCAACAAACCCATGACAAAGGGTCTTGGTGTTGACCGATGACTATGGAGAGGGAGAGCTAGAAAAGTAAACTGGCCCTAGGGTTAATTAACCCTAGAGTTAGTGGCCTGGGAGCTGGGACGACATAAACTTGACCATGGTTGAGGTACATGGTTAGAGATTGTTGCCTTCATTTTAGGAATGCACATGGAACATGTTAAATTTGTGATTACTTTCATTCATTAATTGTCATTGACAATCTTGCTCTGCGTACCGAAAACGGAAAACCTCTACAGGTACAGGAAGTTATCCAATTTTCAAATTTCAATTAATGTTAATTAATATTTAATTGAATATCACTAAAACACATTGTCTCACAAACAGAAAGATAGATGTTTTCCAAACATCTATATTTAATTTAAACAAAAAGGGGTGTTCACATTTTGAATAAAATAAAAGGCAGGTTGTAAAAATTATTGATATTGGGTGCATATAGATACCGCTTATTTTGTTGAAAACTGAAAATAATAAAAAATAATATCCGGTTATTGTTCACACTAAAAAATACTGTTCATATGCCTTGATGCACTGTTCATGTCCCATGAACAGTGCACCGGGCTCTAGTCCCAAAAAAAAAAAAAAGGGTTGAAACGCAAAACGTCCAAACGTGAACGTGATCCAAACGCTCACTAACCCCGTTACTTTTCAAAAATGGTTGTATTTTAAGAGGACATCCCAAAGTAGAAAGAATCAACAGTATATAACAAAAAAAGAAATCTTTCCTCGGTTATGAAAAAAAGAAAAAACCAAAAGGTAAGGTAAAAAACTGATTATGTAATGAAGAAACTTATTGAGATTTGATAAATATATATACTTTTATAATAATAATAATAACAAGTGGAGGGGGGGAATCATACCAGGGGCAGGCCTAAAAATCAAGTTAGAAAGCTCTAATCTGATTAAGCATGTCCTTGTTAACCCAACTCAACAAAGTCGAGACCCAAATACACAACCTGATATTGGTGAGTCGGGGCTAGCAATCCTCAAAAATATTTGTCTAGGGTCCAAAGTCTCTTAACAAACAACCTAATCAGCTTAAGTTATATCATGGGTTGACTTGGTTCTTACACTGAGACATTCCATGCCAGCACTGGATCCATAAAAGCTCAAGGAAAGTTCAGTGCCTAACCTTCCCCCCCACACCCCCCCCCCCCCCCCCCCACCCCCCCCAATCAAGATTAAGGTCAATAAAGAGGCATCCCGTTTTGCATGTATTAGGGCAAATTTATCATTGTTGGCACTAAATTTAACTTGATTGCCATTCTCGTTTTGCACTTAGATGATTAGTGAGTTTGAAATATTTCTAATTTCTTAGAATTATCCAATCACACACTACCCTTAATTTGATACACGTTAAGTCTATGAATGAATATCTCACCCTTTTGACGTTTAGTAAGCTACTTTAATTAGTACTTATTTATTCATTTTATGCTTTAAAGAAATAAAGAACATTTGATACAAGTTAAATGTATGAGGACAGAAATTCAAAAGGTTGGGCATGGAAAAATATAGCAAAAGAAAAACATCAACACGAAATTTAACCCAAAAAAGAAAAATACGATTCTAAAAAAATTCATAATGGCCAAAACAATGTATGTGGACCCAATCATTATTTACTTTAGATCCAAAAAAAAAAAAAAATACCAATGAGCCAATACAATGCATGCACCATAATACTGTATCAAGTATCAACCGTGATGTTGTTATCACAAAAAAAAAAAAATATATATATATATATATATATATCAACCGTGGTGTAATTTTTTTTATTTATTAAATGTGATGTATTTATTTTATAAATAATTTGATAAAGTAGAGAGTGACTACACGTGCTTGAACCGAGAGTAAGACTGAAAAAATATAGAAGTACGTGTGAATTCAGTGTTTAAGATCTGAAGAAGAAGCAGAAACAGAAGATGGAAAAAGAAGAAATTCACCTGAATGATGGCATTGGTCTAAACTTGGACTTTTCGAATCCCAAAAAAAAAAAAAAAAAAAAAAAACACAAAACAAAACCCAATTTAAAAAAACAAAGAAAAAAAGAAAAAAAGAGAAACTGTATGTGTCAGTATTGCCTATATGTTTGTTCTGTTTCGTCAAATCTCTCTCTCATTCACGTTCACATTCACATTAACTCTTTCTCACTCACTCACTCGTTCATTCATTTGCACAGTCTGGTCGGCAACCAAAAGAAGCTTCAGGTTGCTAAAACACCTCAAACATAAAACAAAACACAAACCTCATCAAAGTCTCATCTCAGACAGAACTGTTTCTTTCTCTAACCAAAGTCACAACCTTTCTCTCATTCTCCGTTCTCTCTAAGAATTGGGTTGAGACTAAAACTCTTTTAGAAGAGTTGCGTAATCCGGATTTTTCGTTATCTTATCTTGATTGAAAGGTAAATCGTAACCGACTCAGACTCTTTTATATCCTCTATATAATACGCAATATATCTTTAATGTTACCTATGTAATATTCTTGAACGTCTTGTATGGTTTGTGAGAAACCTGCCGGAAATTTTCCGAAGTTTGAAGAAACCCAAGTCTTAGAATTTTGTTTTTCTTTCTTTCTTTCTGATTTAGTGTTTAGATTTTATCAAAAGCTACAATTTTCTCAGTGTTTACACAGAGACTCTTTCCTCTGTCTGATTCTATGTTTGAACATAGAAAATTCTGTTTTTTTTTTTTTTTTTAAATATATTTCTTACTCGAGCTTTTTAATTGCTAGCAGTGTTCTTACTTGGGTAAAGTCAAGGACTTGAGTACTATAAAGGCTTTGGATTCGAACAACAATGATTACTGTGATGGATTCTGTGAAAGAAATACCAATGAGAAACTCCGACAAGAGCTTGGATTCTCAGCTATGGCACGCCTGTGCTGGTGGGATGGTTCAAATGCCACCCATTAACTCAAAGGTCTTCTATTTCCCTCAGGGCCACGCTGAACACGCTCTGGGAGGGAACGTGGACTTTGGGAATTCTCGGATTCCTTCTCTGATTCCCTGCAGGGTCAATACTATAAGATACATGGCAGACCCAGAGAGCGATGAGGTTTATGCTAAGTTAAAGTTAGTACCTTTGAGAAACAATGAATTGGATTTTGAGGATGATGGGTTTTTAGGAGCTAGCGGGGTTGATCAAGGGCAAGAGAAACTTGTTTCTTTTGCTAAGACTTTGACACAATCTGATGCAAACAATGGTGGGGGTTTCTCTGTGCCTCGTTATTGCGCAGAGACAATCTTTCCTCGTTTGGATTATAACGCTGAGCCACCGGTTCAGACCATTTTAGCCAAGGATGTGCATGGTGGGGTTTGGAAATTTAGGCATATTTATAGAGGGACACCTCGTCGTCATCTTTTGACTACAGGGTGGAGTAATTTTGTGAATAGGAAGAAGCTTGTTGCGGGGGATTCAATTGTGTTTTTGAGAGCAGAGAATGGGGATCTTTGTGTTGGGATTAGGAGGGCTAAAAGGGGTATTGGTGGTGGAATTGAGTACCTGTCTGGTTGGAACCAAGAGGCTGCTAATTGTGGCTCTACTTTTGGGGTATATTCTAGTTTTATGAGGGAGAGTAAGAATAGTAGTAAACCAATGGAATTAGGGGGAAAAGTGAGGAATGAATCTGTTGTAGAAGCTGCAACTCTTGCTACTAATGGAAAGCCGTTTGAGGTTGTGTACTATCCGCGTGCAAGCACACCGGAGTTTTTTGTTAAGGCCTCTGTTGTGAGAGCTGCAATGGAAATTCACTGGTCATCTGGGATGAGGTTTAAAATGCCTTTTGAAACTGAGGATTCCTCTCGGATTAGCTGGTTCATGGGAACCATATCTGCTGTTCAGGTCGCCGATCCTGTCCATTGGCCTGATTCTCCATGGCGTCTTTTACAGGTACTGCATACCTTGACATTAATATTATGTAACTAGTTTCTCTATTTATTAAACAAAATATTTTATTTTGTGTGTATCAACTAATAATGTGACTTCAAGTTTTTGTGCTTGTTCATAGAAATCTTAGTTTCTATATTGGAATGGTTCGTTTTACTGCATGTCTCTGCAAACAAATCATATATAAAAAATAAAATAGCACACTTTTGGATTTATTGATTATCTTTCTTTGATTATAAAACCTTGAAATGTTCAGTGAACAGAATTCATACACTGCTTTGCTTTAATCACAGTGATAACTAGCCATATCTGTTTTAATTATTTGTTTCAGATCAAATGGTTGTTCTTTATGGTTATCGAATTTGGTTGATCATTCTATGACTTTTGTGCAAATGATCTTCCCAGATAGTACCCAAAATTATTGTTCAATTGTTGACACAGGATATTCACACACGTTATATTCAACGTATGCTAAATCCGAACAAGGAAAATTCCTAATTGTGTGAAGTAAATAGATTTATCTCTTCATGATTGTAGTACATCCGATGCATCAGTTAATACATTGTTGTCCTGCCCTGCGTAGTTTTTCTTGTAGGCTTAAATCAGGTCTTATTTAAATGAATTATTTGCTTCTGACAAATTCCTTGCAAAATTCTATCAGGTCGCGTGGGATGAGCCAGATTTACTCCAAAATGTGAAGCGTGTCAACCCATGGTTGGTCGAATTGGTATCAAACATACCAGTCATGCATATACCCACATTCTCACCACCAAGAAAAAAGATGCGGCTTCCACAGCAAGCAGATTATTCCCTAATCAGCCAATTCCCAATGCCATCTTTTTCCAACAACCTCCTTCATACCAGCAGCCCCTTTTGTGGATTTTCGGACAATATTCCTGCAGGCATACAGGGAGCCAGGCATGCTCAATTTGGAATATCTTCAGAAGATCTCCACCACAACAAAATGCGCTCAAGTCTATTTCCAATTGGTTTTCAGCAACTTGATCATGCTGCTACACCTAGAGTCCCTGGTGGCAACTTTATTGATCATGCTGCTACACCTAGAGTCCCTGAGGCATCTTGCTTGCTTACAATGGGGAATACAACCCAGAGTTTGAAAGATAACAATGAAGTAAAGGCGCCCCACATTGTATTGTTTGGTCAACTCATCTTCACTGAGGAGCAGATTTCTAAAAGCTGCTCTGGTGATACAATTGGAAATAGCTCATCAGATATGAGTCCTGAGAAGGCAGCAAACTTCTCTGATGGCTCTGATTCGGTGTTACATCAAAATGTTTCATTGGAAAATTCTTCGGATGGAGGATCTCCCTGGTACAAAGATCACCGTAATAATGATCTCGCTTTAGAGCCAGGTCATTGCAAGGTTTTTGTAGAATCAGTTGATGTTGGTTGGACCCTAGACCTGTCCAGCCTTGGTTCATATGAAGAACTGTATGTAAAGCTGGCCAAAATGTTTAGGTTGGAGAGTTCACAAATACTGCTTTACCAGGATGCACTTGGTGCTGTTAAACACACTGGAGAAGAAAGCTTTAGGTATTGAAATCTGCTTTCTTTATTTACCAATTTTTCTTGTTTGGCATTGAGAGATTTTAATTGGACCTTACTAATTCTTTTTTTCTATTTTTATAATTCTTTGCAGTGAATTCGTGAAGACAGCAAGAAGGCTAACTGTTCTTACAGATTCAGGCAGTGACAACATTGAAAGTTAGCAAACGAGTAGCATTTGTCTATTGTACAGCTGAATTATCAACTTTGGTAGTTTTGATTACCACCTAACTACTCATGTTTTGGAGAGTTGTGGGAAATCTCACTTCATCCAATTTTGGAATATTGTATCTTAGTTTTAGTTGTTCCCAAGAAACGAGTTTTGTATTGATTTCGATAAATGCCAAATTCCATTCTGCAAATTCTTGGTTTTACCTTGTAGTTTCTCTCGAAAGTCATATAAATACATGCAATATAGCAAAGCCCTTTTTCTAGTACATGGAGCCAGGTAGATGCTAAATGTTGTTGAGTATATTTGCTAGGGATTGGAGTAACTTTGTTTAAGATGACATTGAAAAAAATTAGTCTAAATATAGAGGGAAAGTCTTCCGTTCTTTTATCCAAGTTCAATGACATGTTGAATTGTCTAGTGGTGATAAATTTTGTCGGCTGCTTCTATGTATTGCAAAAATACAAAGTACTAAGAATGTAGGGTCCTTGCAGAGATAAAAATATTCCTCACATGTTTTGAGTGCAGATAAAAACACAAGTACATTTTTTGTTTTGGCTGTTAGCAGGATTTACTTCAGCTGATTTACTTGTGTTTTTATCTGCACTCAAAAAAATTGTACTTGTGTTTTTATGTACTTCAGCTGATTTTATGCATGAAGACTAGTGTATACTGTATATTTTCTCTTATACATTGTTCCTTTTCATCTGCATGTTAGTATAGAAACATGTTAAAAGTTATCATCAATCAAAACTTACAAACTAAATATATGTTTGAATTAAATTTTTGTGATTAGTGACACAATTTATAGTATCATTAACATAATATAACCTAGCAGCAATAACTGTCTTTACATGGACCACAACCAAAAGGAATATGCTGCAAATTTTGGTTCATGTCTCCTCAAATTTTTATAGGGCAATAGAATGGCAGACATTGATGCTTTTTTCTCACCCATTGGTAAATCCCAATTTGAGACGTGTGGGGTTCTTCTTTATCACATTGAAGTGTCATAAGATGTCTTAATGAATTGTTTTAAAATTTGTTGTGTATAGGCTAAGATTGAATCCCATTACAGAACAAAATATTTCTGTTAAGATCATGACATGGTATGGGTCATTGGTCAACAAATCCGTAGATTGAGGCATAAGAAGCGAGGCACTAAAACCAAAAATCTACTCAGAATTACTTTGCCAAGGTCAACAAAATCCTACTCAAAACTAACAACAATTTGCCAAGTCAAAAATACATTACTGGCCATTACGTAACCTCACACAATATTTTAGTAGCAACTCCTATCACCATTCAGTATTTGATCACCTTGATATAAAAGATTTGGTTCTTACACTTTTGTTTTGAACAATTACCTCTCGATTTGATAAATCAAAACTTATGTTAGTGTTTTTGGTTAAAAAATAATAGACAGAGTTTGAAGACAAACTTAGTTATAGTTTAAAAATACTACGACTCTCACTAATATAATTAATTAACATGATTACATATTTTAAAAATATAATTGTTGGATTGCATATTTTTTATTATTTTAACACACATGTTGAATTTCATATCAATTGGGTATTATTTACTATTTGATCTATAAACTTATTTTTTTATGCATAATTTTATACTACAAAAACATGAAATTTAAATATTTGATTGATAACATAGTTATTTATCTTAGAATTTCTTAAAATTTACAAGTGTGGATAATATAAGAATAAAATTTAATATAATCATGGATTGTAGCCTTAGGTTACAACCAAATTTATTACTAAGCTTTGTCCAAAAATAATGAATTTTTTAAAACTAAAATATTAATGAGTTTAATCAAGTGATAAAACCTAAAACTCAAGGGGTTAATTGTTAATATCAAAAGTTCAAGCACTCAAGTTAAAGTAGTAGGGTAACATTTAAAAATAAAAAAAAATAAAAAAAATAAACCCTTTTTTTCTTCGGTCAAACTTTCTTCCATTAATTAATTAATGATTCAATTAAATACTTAAACCCTTGCTTGCTTATAATATTCCACATCCATTGTAGTGCTAGTACATTTAATACTATCTCCCCCACTCTTTTATTGCAACGGTAAGAACCCTATGACGCCTATTGTGACGAACCTTGTGCTGTGCTTTAAACTTAATTGGTTCTCACATTGCAAAAACAAGGAATTCATTGTGTCTCTATTGAATCAAGAAAATATGTTCAATTTACTATTAGCACATTCAAATTTTTCTAAGTTTCGAAACATAGTAACTCGAGTGGTTTCACAATTTCAATGTCACCTAGTTGAATAAACACGATTTTAGCTTGATTTCATAAATGAGACAAGCTTTGAAACCCTCCCTAGATGAGTTTTAATTTTAACAAATAATAATAATAATAATTATTATATGAGTCTCTCTCTCTCTCTCTCTAATAAGTCATACCAAGCAGACAAAGATTCACAAGTCAAGGAATGCCTTGCCTAGCCCTAGACACTTTCATTGAAGGACCTATCCCTAGTATAAAGTATTTTGTGTAACATGTTGGAAGCAAAAAATATTTGCAAAATTAAGATGACAGATAAGACACACTCTCTGTCCGTGGAAATGGGATCAATAAATAATCAACATTGACGAGTGTGATTTAAAAAATGGAGGTTTTTTTTTTTTCATTATAAATTAACAAATCCCAAAGTAATTAAAAGAAAAAATATATATATAAACTATCAAACGGCTTAGCCATTATAACAAGGTCAACCATGCCACCACGATGTTAGAGGAAATTAACAAAAGAAAATTGTTATAGAATTGAATTTTTCTAACTTTCTTGACAGACACAAAGTGTTGAATTTGAGAAGTTACCACAGATTTCAATGGCTTGGATCCGTGTTACACTGCTCTAACATGTTTATTTTAGTGACTTAGATCCAAGAATTTTATAGATATGTTCGTGGGTCAACCGAAAAATCTGATTTCCAACATGGGAATTCGAGTACTCCAACCTGTTCTCCAATCTCTTCTTTCTTTCTTTTTTTATTTATATATGTAATTACGGATCACAAAGGAAAACAAACTTAAAACATGGAGCATTGAGACCAGTATTATCTACTATTTAATATTTATTTATTCTAAGTCAACTCACAATTTTTTTTTTTTTAAATTTCGTCAACTCACAAATAGTCAAACATCATTGTGTTTTGTATATATTGTTTCTTGAAGATATTGTTATGAAAGATAAAATTACAACGTACAAATTGGTAAATGGAAAATAATCTAAAAATTCGAACAAAAGAATGGAGACATGAATGAGAACGTAAAACTTCGTTTAATGGGTTTTTTTTTCATGAGCATCTCTTTATGGTTGAGTAAGTTGTATTCATTTGATCTAATGTGTTGAAAGGAGAGAAAGCCTCCATGACAAAAATTTGCTTTAACTTTCCCCATTCCTTATAGAAATTATAACTTCTCACGTAAAGAGAAATAATAATACCATAGAACCACTATCGATGAAAGTAACTCTATTGAGGTCGGTTTGTTACTAATCTTTGATTCTTTATTGGTTAAAACTTTTTAGGTGCAATTAATTTTTTTTTTATAGAAAATGTACAATTAATTAGTTATTGTACCTGTTTCTCAAAAAAATTAGTTATTGTATCTTAAGTTTTTTTAATTAAATTGTTTTTGAGAAAACCTAACGTTTTTTTATATTGTTTTAGTAAATGGAGTCGCATGATTGGATTTAATTAAAAAACCTAGGTTACAATAGTACCTAAGAAATTATACATAAGTTTTGTCCACACTTATTGTAGGGTCCAAATTTCGTAGCTCAAGCCCAAAAGGTTAGGATTATGAGCCCAACGAACCGGAACAATGAATTTGTAGAGAGTGGGTGAAAGAGCTAGGCTGGTAATGAATTTAGCAATAGTTAACCATGATATACTAGGATGATCTAACGTAAAAACACGCTTGAAAGCTAAATAAACTCGAATCCGAAGAGGTTTGTTATTGATTGAAAGGTAAATACAGTTCTTAGAGCTGTAGTCGGATTTCCCTCCCCCCCATTTTTAGAGGCCTATCCCCTTTATATATTCTTTTTTCCCTTCATCTTCATCGTATACTTATTCTTCATCTAAGTATTTACTTGAGTACATGTCACATTAGATATCTCCCTTAGTTTTCTATGAGTGATGGTAGCTGAGATTGCACTGTTCAGGGGTCTTCTCCACATAAATACAGTCAGGAAAGTTGCTGCAGTGCATTAAATACGATGGTGGCAGCTTTTCCTTTTAGATATTTCTCCGTTCTTATCATCCCCAGGCATGTCCAAAGCTTGTCCTTACGATGAGTTGTTAGAAAGATTACTAAAATCTTCCTTATATTTGCTTAATCAAGTCCCTTTGGTATCCGAGGAGAATGACCTCTTCGGACCATTAGGGTTCTCTTCGGACTATACTCCTCGTTCATTTCCAAGTATATTTGTAGAGAGTGGGTGAAAGAGTTAGGCTGATAATGAATTTAGGAATAGTTAACCATGATATACTAGGATGATCTAACGTAAAAACACGCTTAAAAGCTAAATAAACTCGAATCCGAAGAGGTTTGTTATTGATTGAAAGGTGAATACAGTTCTTAGAGCTATAGTCGAATTTCCCTCCCTCTCATTTTTAGAGGCCTATCCCCTTTATATATTCTTTTTTCCCTTCATCTTCATCGTACACTTGTTCTTCATCTAAGTATTTACTTGAGTACATGTCACATCAGATATTTCTTTAGTTTTCCATGAGTGGTGGTAGCTGAGGTTGCACTGTTCAGGGGTCTTCTCCACATAAATGCGGTCAGGAAAGTTGCTGCAGTGCATTAAATACGGTGGTGGCAGCTTTTCCTTTTAGATATTTCTCCGTTTTTATCATCCCCAGGCATGTCCAAAGCTTGTCCTTACGATGAGTTGTTAGAAAGATTACTCAAATCTTCCTTATATTTGCTTGATCAAGTCCCCTTGGTATCCGAGGAGAATGACCTCTTCGGACCATTAGGGTTTCTTCGGACTATACTCCTCGTTCATTTTCAGGTATATTTCTTCCACCTGGACTCCTTCCCAACCACTTTCTTCTCTTCAGACACACAGTAATATTCAAATAGGGCCCTAGGCCCAACACGTAATGTTAGGCTTTTACCCCCACACTTATAAATTTGATCTACTCATCTACTTTATTCACTGAATTATTTACTAGTAAAAAATAAATAAAAAGTAATGTTTTTTTTGGGTAAAATTCATAAATACCCTTGGTACCGGTTAACATGGTACTTGTAGGGACGAGGTTTTTACACTGTTCCTAAAGGATAAGTGAATTCAAGCCCAACAAGCCCAATACAATAAATTTGTAGAGATTAGGTAAAAGAACTGGGCTTTAATAGGTGTAACAACAGTTGAAAATGATCTAAAGTGCGAATAGATAAAGCAAATACAAGATTAGGCAGACAATTTTATCCTCAGAACTAGTCCGAGGAATTGGGATTTATTATTCCTCAAATATCAACGACAATGGTTACAAAGTTTGTTCAGGTTTCTACCGTGTTTTCTCTGGTCAAATCCCTCTCCCTTTTTCTTGGGGCGTCTTCCTCCTTATATACTAGTTTTCTCCTTCATCTCCACCGTACACGTGCAGATCAGATCTACTGTTATTGGTCTTTGTCACATCAACCTCTTCTCAGAGCTCCTAGGTAGTAGCTATGAGTCTGAAAAGCCACTGCTCAGGCATCATTTCCACATTAATGCGGCCAGAGTGTTAGTTGAGTAGCATTTAATGTGGAGACAGTAGCTTTTCTTGGAATTACTCTACCGCCGTGCTTCAGCATGCTTACTTGTTGTACTCGCTTTTTCTCTAGGATGCTTTGGAAGGTTGTCTTTGCTTGGTGAATCACTTCTCCTTAACCTCAGCCTTGGCTAGACGAGGACAGAGTCGTCCTCGGCATGGTTTCCTAGGCTGCTATGGACATCATTGTTTTCTTCATATGAGGTTATGGGCCTCAGCAAGGGCTCCGGGCCCAGTTCAAATGGTGAATGTAGACCATTGGGCTTTATGACCCCACAATAGCCCCTCCAAATCCTACTATCCGGTACCTCAGATAGAAATGAGGATTTTGATGTTCTCGGGCCTACCTTAGGCCTATCACGTCTTGTCTTTTGCTAGCGCCAATTTCCTTTCAACTACCCAAGGCGTGTCCTTGACGCTTTGGTATTTGAAGCGTGTCCTCATTAAATTCCTGTGGTTAGTTGTCCCCCACGTTTTACGGTGCAATGGCAATTCGACGGTGGGGATTTCTTTTTAACCTATGAGCGGGAAAACTCCCGCTGCTACTTCGATGTAGGTATAAATACCCATTCAAATCAATTTGCCTAAGTTACCTTTGCATTCAAGAGCTCTTGCGCACATACGTTGAATTTGCCCATATTTCACACTCGTTTCTTCAAAAGTTTGTCCGAGGACACTTTCCTCATCTTCGTAAGTTTTTTCCAAACTCTTCAAATTTCCTTTATTTTCCTTTCTCTGTGTCTTTCTTCCTTCACCCCTTCTTCTTTTACTTTCTTTAGTTTCTTTGAAATTTTCCTGGGGATGGGTAGATTTAAGCATTTGGTGGAGTCCGGGGAGGGAATGGAAAAATTTAAGGCTGATTACAGGATTCCACCCAACGTGGGCCTGGGATATTGTAAGGAGGGTGAGTGGCATTTTCGAAGGGAAGAGGGGGAGGTGGAAATTCCCATGATTGCCTTCATAGAAGGTGGCATGAGGATCCCTATGGGGCCGGTGATGAGGGATTACCTTAGGTTTGTTAGGCTAGTCCCCACTTAGTGCACCCCAAACGTCTTTAGAATATTGGGGTGTGTAGATGCCTTGAACGAGAAAATGGGGCTAGGGTTGACCCATCATGACGTGAATTGGGTCTACAGCATTCACAACCTGAAGGGGAAGGGCTATTACCTGAAAACAAGGAAGCCTGAGATCAGGCTCATACAATGTCTTCCAGAGTCTAGTAAGGGGCTTAACAAAGACTTTTTGCTCGTGTCCGGGGAATGGCATGATGGCATCCCTTGCCCGATGGTAGAGGGGCGACCAGATGGGGCTGTAGGGGTAGGTAGGGCCTATTTACTGTCTTAATGCAAAAAAATTGGGTTGGATGGTCCCAATTTTTCGTCCTCGGAGAAACTCAGGACCGGATGGGGATACACTTTGGGTTTTTTCGACTCTGGGCCAGTGTCACCGGTGGGCAGCCGAGCTACAGACACCTAGAAGGGCATGAGCCCGTCCTCCCTGGAGCAGCAAAGATCACGTTTATCGTTCCTATGGGAGGCTTTAAGGAAGAATCTCTCCGGGGCTCCTGGTTCGCCTAGCCTTGGTGGCCACTGGAGGGATGCAAAAGGTGCTTCAGTTTCCCTTCTCGGACTAGCTAATCCAGGTGGTTCCAAAGGCTCCTGCAATCTTCTATAGTATGTCCGTGGTCCTGGTGATACTGACAATACAAACTCTAGTTGCGCTTTATGGGGTCTCAAGCCATTTTATTCGGCCACACGAAGAATGGCTCATTCCTGATTTTCTCCAAAACCATATGTACCGGCTCTCTAAATATGGCGTTGACCATTTGCATATTGGTTGGTCTAGATTGTCCTGCAAAGTCTCTTCTCTGACGGTCATTGTGGTATCGGTCCGACCTGAAATTCCTACTCTTTTAAAGGATAACCTTCTCCTTTCCTTTCCCTTGCAGCTGGTCCTCTTCCACTCTTTTGTATTTGTCAATCCGGTCCATAAGTTGACGTACACTGGTGGCGGGCTTTCCAGTCAATGATTTCCTCAAGCCATGCCCGGGTGGGAGGCCACTTTTGAAAGTGTTGATGGCGACGTCGTCAAAGTTGCCATCCATCTCATTATACATTTCCCAATACCTGTCCGAGTACGCCTTTAGGGTTTCTCCCTCACGCATGGATAAAGACAGCAACGAACTTAGAGGTCGAGGGACCCAGCTGTTTGTAATGAAGCGGGAGCCAAAGGCTTGGGTGAGCTACTTATAGGAGCCTATGGAATTCGTTTTCAAGCCGTTGAACCACCTCATTGCTACAGGTCCTAAGCTGGACGGGAAAACCTTACACAAAACTTCGTTCTTGGAATGGACGGTCATTCTCTGATTAAACTGGCTCACATGCTTTACAAGGTCCGTCTGACCATTATAAATGGTAAACGTAGGCTGGTGGAACCGCCGAGGTAGCCTGGCCCCTTCTATCTGGCACGTGAAAGGTGACCTAGAGATCTGGTCCAAGGCTTTGCTCATGGCGTTACTACTCAGGCCCCTGCCGGAGGGATCCTTGTGTTTTCGTCTATGATGGTGCTCGTTTTCATGAGAGAAAGTCTCGCTTGGAGGAGTTCTTGATCTCTGCCTGTAATTGCTATCCTCTTCATCATTAGAGGATGTATCAGAACTGGAATGAGATCGCCTCCGCTACGCATGGCGCAGTTTCTTCTTCAAGTCATCTATCTCCAGCTGCATGGCTTGGTTATTGTTCTGTCTCTGGGATATGCGACTGCCCATTTGGGAATGACTTTTGCTCGTTTGGGTGGTATGTACACTCCTCTCTTGATCCTTTTCATTTTCTAGATTTTGCTTGTGCCCAAGGCCAGGAGAATTGCCCTGTCGTTGGGAACCTATGGGATACTTGGAGTGATACTGAGGATGACTTTTCTGATGAGTATATGGATGAATGTCGTCACATTATGACCTTTGCTGCTTCAACCGATAAGGTGATTGTGGAG
This sequence comes from Quercus glauca, assembly GCA_023736055.1. Taxonomy (NCBI): domain Eukaryota; kingdom Viridiplantae; phylum Streptophyta; class Magnoliopsida; order Fagales; family Fagaceae; genus Quercus; species Quercus glauca. Next base: position 11,611,077 of record CM043322.1, on the reverse strand, counting down.
AGTGCTAGTGATAGTGATTATTCTTCTGATAATGAAGTATCTAACGAGATGACCCTTTAAGAAGCCTATGATAAGTTATGCACTGAATTCATAAAATCTGAAAAGACTTCTCATCTTTGTAGAAAAAAGCTTAATGAGGTAAAAACTGAAAAGGCTGATCTGTTAGTCAAACTAGATGAGACTACAAGGTTAGTTGAGACTCTTATTATGGAGAACACCTCATCAGGAGAGAAGGTCAAAAATCTTGAGGCTGAGCTTAGTCAAGCTAGAACTCAAATAAAGAGGATGTCTAGTGCAAAGCTTGATGAGGTATTAAGTGCTCAAAAGCATAGTTCTGATAAAACTGGCTTAGGATATGCTATTTCCTCTAGCCCCTCCTCTTCCACGGCTTCTGCATCAAGGATTGTCTTTGTGCCCCAATCTAAGAAATGTGATAAAGGTATGAAATCCAAAATTGTTTTGGCTAATTCTAAATTATTTGTTAGACCTCATGTTTGTCACCATTGTGGTGTTGCTGGACATATTCGTCCTAATTGCTTTAGGTTGTATCCTCATAAGCAATTATCCAAACGGTCACAGGTTTCCTCTCAATGACCTACACCTTTGTTTGGAGAGTTATTAAAAGTTTTGAGCTTTTTAACTCAATTTCAGGAGAATTCTAATTCATATATGTCTTTTAGTAGACATACTAGGACACGTGCCTTTTCATCTTCACGGTCAAAGACTCGTGCTGTGTGGGTGAGAAATGAGCCTAAGACTTAATTGTCTTTTCTGTTTGTCCTTTACTTTAATTCTTTCTATCTAAAGTAGGACTCTTTGCTTGATTTCTTATCTACTTTTGGAATCATGCTTTCATGCATTTGCATTTTTCTATCATGACTTCATGCATATGCATCTTTCTTCATGCTTTCATGTTGTTTGTCTGTTTTTTTTTTTAGTTGTTTAGTTTTATTTTGTTTTGTATTCAAAATAAAAATAAAAAGGAAAAATCAGAAAAATACAAAAATAGTGTGTGTTTGTGTACATTGGTACTTGTATACCTTGGATGGCCATTAAAAAAAAGTTTTCTAAATTTTGTATCTTTTGTAACTTAGATGAGCATCTCTATGCACAACTAAGCAAATGAGTTTTGTGACTCTTGTTTATGATGAGTAAGATTAAGTTATCTCTTAAACTTAACACTCATATCACTCTTTTTGACGGATAGGACTAAAAAATTCTAAGAGAAAGGCATAAATAACCATCTCACCACTGTTGCCCACCAATCATGAATGCCATTTATGTGCTTCGGCATAGCAAAATTAAAATGTCAAATATCAATGGGTATTTCTTTTCCCTCTCTTATATGCCCATGCATGATATACTAAATAAAAAGAAAATATGCAAATAAAATAAAAAGCAAAAAGATCAAAAATACTTTAAAAATGATTGCAAGCACGTATTCTAGGAGATGTGAGAGTTATAGGATGTACCTCGAAGGTGATAGTCTCCATCAAACAGTTATGATTGTGTGTGAGTTAAAGTGATTTTCTTATATCTCAAATCATCATAACATGTATACACTTATGCAATCTTGCGATGTTCTTCACACACAACACGCAATATTCTTTGCTACTCTTGATATATGTGTAGGTACAATGTGATTTGGCCATCACTAGGTTTACATGTGCTTATGTATGCTCACTAAACTGTCTTGACTTATTTTTGAAATATAAAATTGGTTAGACTTGTTTAGTGTGTGTGCATGTTTTTGGGATCTTTGTGCTTAACATTTTTCTTGTTGAGAGATTTGTTTTCCACATGTTTTGCATACTTTTATTATCTTGTCATCCATAGCATCTTGTTTCATTACATTTATGCATTTATATGGATTTCTTGTTTCATTACATTTAGCATCTCGGGTGAAGCTCTCTAACTTCTTGTACCCTTTGTTAATCATGACAAAAAGGGGGAGAAATTTTGAAGACTTTATGGTTTCTACATATTAGGGGGAGAAATATATACCTCTGTAAGGGAGAGATGTGTTTCATCTTGTTAGGGGGAGTGTTTACTTCCTTCTTCTTGTACCTTGGGTCTTGTGACCATTTTTACATACATTGAACTTATCTTCTTTATATGTTGATATATGTTTCTTTCACCTACCTCTACATGTGTTGTTTCTTTTCTATCTTTATACACATGTTTCTTTTATTTGTATGCAATCTATTATTTCTGTTTCACACAAGATGCCTTAATGAGTTTTGTTTAAAGTGTTTCAGAAATACAGGTTGTCAAAGTTTACTTGCCATAAACTCTCTTCTTGCAAAGTTTTTCAAGAGTTTGTGTTATGATAGATTATATTGTATGTAACAAGTGTGTATGAGTTGAGTGATTTATGACTTCTCTCATATATTATTTATTTGTTGTGGTTTTGTCACGGATTGCTAAAGGGGGAGATTGTTAAGGAGATATTTTATATAATTGGCTAATCCTTTGACAAAACACACTTTACTTGTATTTGGGTAGATCTAGGATGTGTTTAATACTTCAAGGAACATGTTTTTCAAGTCTAGTATTAAAGTCATGAAGATTGGACCAAGAAACAAGTGAAAAAAAGTTGTTCAATAAAACTGGACAGATAGCTCGACAGCTTCTCGAAACCTTTCGACAGCTGGCTATCTATCAAGCTCTTAAGGTGTTTCTTATTGCAATCTCGACAGCTGGTGGATCGATCGAGAAAGCTCTTGTCCCCTCGACAACTTCTCGACACTTCCTCGACACCTAGCTATTTATCGAGGTTTAAAACTCGACACCTCCTCGACACCTGCTATCTATCGAGGTTATGGGAATTCAAATTTTCAGATCTGATTTTTGGGCCAGGCTTATGTATATGTGTAGGGTTTCTTTTCTCACAACCCTAGACTTATATAAGGCTTATTTTAGAGGCCGTCACATAAGAGAATACAAGGAGAACATATGCAAAAGGTGACCAATGCCTTATTTTCTCTGAAAGAAGCTACTGCGTCTTTTGCGCCTTAGGGTTTTGTAACCAAGTGCTTCTTGATCTTCATCCTTGATGAAGTGAAGAACTTTGCAGCCAACATCTTCTTCTAGTTGGTGATTGAAGTTGCGTACTGGGATTTTCAGATCTGATTTTTGGGCCAGGCTTATGTATTTGTGTAGGGTTTCTTTTCTCACAACCCTAGACTTATATAAGGCTTATTTTAGAGGCCGTCACATAAGAGAATACAAGGAGAACATATGTAAAAGGTGACCGATGCCTTATTTTCTCTGAAAGAAGTTACTGCGTTTTTTGCGCCTTAGGGTTTTGTAACCAAGTGCTTCTTGATCTTCATCCTTGATGAAGTGAAGAACTTTGCAGCCAACATCTTCTTCTAGTTGGTGATTGAAGTCGCGTACTGGGATCCGCGCAATTGGTTAGTCACATACTGGGATTCGTGCATCAATAAAAAGGGTGGCGTTCATATATTGAAAAGTTCAAAGATTCTGAAGCGGTGGAAAGTTTCTGCTGTGAGTTCATCTACGGGGATTATAGAATCTAGGGACAAAGGTTTTGTATTAGATCTGAAACTTCTCTTTACTATAGTGGATTGCCTTTTGAGAAGGTTTCCCCTCAGGTTTTTTACTATGAAACTGATTGGTTTCATTAGTTTTCCTAGGTCATCATATCTTGTCTTATTTACTTTTTCGCTGCATTCATTATTGACATGATATTGATGTTTGTTTGTTTTAACAAGTTTTATTGATAATAAATCTAATTAACAACTTGGATTTAAAATTTGTTAATTCTATCAAACGGGGTCTAAATTTCCCAACAAATGTAAAAACTAAGAATATGCTTTTGCTTGATAAAGTTAAGAATTTGGAACATTATTTATCTGTTACTAGATCTGCTAGTTCTAAACTTGATCATATGCTGAGTGTTCAGAAGTCTTCTTCTGACAAATCTGAATTAGGTTTTGTTGAAAACATTTCTGTGTCTGCACCCCATTCTACAAACTTTATTCCTTCTTCTTCCTCTGAACCCCCTGTGAGTGAGGTTGTGAGTGAGACTGTTAAACCTGTAAAGGTCACACTTCCTAAGAAGATTAGGGTTGAACTGAAAGAGTCTAAACCTAAGGAGTCTACCCTTTTTAAAGACAAGTTACATGGTAAGCCTGCTTAGGTTTGTCATTTTTGTGGAAAGTCTGGGCACATTCGTCCAAACTGTTACAAGCTGCAAGTTGCTAAGAGAGCAAACAAACCAAAAGTACTTGTGCCTCAAGCACAAGATCCTATGGTACTCATTGGTGAATTGGTAAAAGTTCTAAACCTTTATTCCAATCCTGGAGTTGGAAATCATTCCCATGTGAATAAGAACTCCAATGCTCGTGGTGCATATAAAAAGTTTTGGATGCAAAATGCTCAATCTAATTGAGTCTTTCTGACATGATCCTTGTGCTTTATTACTTTACTCTTTGTGACCATTGTTCTTTGATTTTTGTTTTTCTTTATTTCTAGGATTTGCATTGCATAATATTCATGCATTTCATTTTAGGACTATTTTTGTTTCTTCTTTTCAATATAAAAATGAAATAAAATAAAATAAAAGGAAAAAGAGAAACAAATTGTGTTTTGTATTTATTTTCTTGGTTTTGAAAACAAGGTTAGTCAATTTATTTTCACATAACATGTCCTTGTACGTTGTTTAGATTGGATGAGCTTATTTATTGCACTTTACTAGTTGAAACTTTGTAGTGCATGTTGTGTGGGAAAGATGTTTATGGTTTTTGATCACTTTGTCTTGATCTTGAAGTCACATGTCTTTGACTATCGGACTTGAACCTTTTGAGAAATGCATAAATAACCATCTCACCACTGTACACTAGCCAATCATGAACACCTTAATGCATATCGTAAGATTTTGAACTCGAGAAAGTGTAGCACATGCACAAAAACAACATAAGGTGTAGCCTCGGTTTAAATGCTTAAAATTGGTGTGTACATTATTAGGCTATAATAACTTCAAATCAAATAAAATTGGTGTGTACATTATCCCGGCTATTATTAATAAGTTTCTGATCAAATAAAATCGGTGTGTATATTATGAGGCAAAATTAAGAAACTTACATGATTGCAAACTTATGATCTAGGAGATGTGGAAGTTATTTGATGTAACTCTTTAGGTGCTAGTCTCTTTCAAATTCCATGTGATGAATTTTATAGACTTTGTGTTTGATTTCTATTCACATATCACCTCACATGTATCTCAAGTTTTTGTTAGTTGCACACACTACACAAGTTACTCTTTGCTAAACTTTGTACATGTTATTGTGTGTGTTTTTGGTTTGACCAACCAAGTTTGAAATTCCTTGAGTTTTATGCAAAATATATTTGATGCTTGAGAATTTAAGAAAATGGATTGAAAATCTTAATTTTGGGAAAACTTGGTTCAAAACTTGTGTTTTTGAAAAACATTTAATCTCATACTCATGCATTTTATTTTGAAAATTCAATGCTTTGAGGAGTTTCTCACAAAATTTCTTGGTTTTTCAAAAATTTGTTTTTTTTCCAGAATTTCAATCAATCGAACCTGTTCTTCGATCAATCGAAATTGCGATTAAAATTTTTGGTCAGCCTCTGTCTGTTTTGATCGATGCTTAATTGATGTTGGATCAATCGAAGCATTTTCGATAGATCAAATTGAAACTTCGATCAATCAAAAATCGTAAAGAGAGTTTTTTTAAAGTTGATTTTGACGTGTTCAAAGCACTTTTTCAAAAAGTTTTCTACTCTTTCTCTCTCTACTCTATCGGTTAAGGCTACCAAAGCAATTTTTTGCCGTTTTCCTCCAAATTTCTTACAAAGTTTTTTCTCCTCTAAGGCCGGTATGGCCATTGTACCCTTCCTTTTGCATTTATTTTCAAGTTTCATGCATTTTTCTTTGAAAATTTCAAACCTATGCATATTTGGGGTTTTTGATGATCCAAGCTTGTTTACTTGAAATTGATCAATGAGTTTTTTTTGGGGGATGTTACAAACATGATCTATGATGGTTAATTTGATCAATTTGGTGAATTGTGAGAAATTGAAATTTCTAGGGCTTGAAATATATCTGAATTAGGGATTTTGTTCAAATTGAGTTTAATTGATGAAATTAGCTTGTTGGATTGATTAATTTGATCATTGTAAACTGTGTTCTATCTTGTGTGATGATCAATTGGTCAATTTTTTTAAAAAAATGAACAAGTGGTTTTTCAAATTTTGGGGTTTTTGTTATAAACTCTATGCTCAAGCCAATTTTGTGTTTCTAAACTTAAATTGATATCACTGCATTAGAGCATGCATCATGACATTTATTTGTTCATGCATCATATAGATTGTTATTTCTATATTGTTTTGTGCTAACTTGCAGTTTGCCCTTAGTTTTTTTCTTTTTGTTTCTTTTTAGTTCTGTCCTTGTGTCTTGTCCTTACCCTAGCACCGTGCCTAGGAAGACTAGAGTTCATAGGTCCGCTCCCTCACCCTCTCCTCCTACCTTTGATCGTGTGAGATTTACCAGTGCAAAGAATAAGGAAACCTATAAGACAATGAACCTTAAGAGAAAGATTTGGGCTGAGTGTAAGGTGTTGTTAGATGAGATTAATCCAGCCATTAAGGCTAATTTTAGGCGTAGGGGTTGGCTTCCTTTGATGGATATTAGTCATCCACCTCCTGCTACCCTGATTAGAGAGTTCTTCTCGAACCTCTCTATCCACGCCTATGATTCCAACACTTTAGTAAAGAGTTGGATACGAGGTATAAAGTTCACCATTACTCCTGATGTAGTGGCTGATGCTCTTGGGGTACCGTTGGTCTAGCACCCTGTCTATCTCTATGATGAGTCTCCTCCCTTGGATGACATCATATCTTACATCACTAGGACTCCTATCCAGTGGGGTTTTGATCCTCGGATCACCATTACTGAGCTTACTGAGGTTCACTACCATTTCTTTAGGATAGCTTATCATTTGTGGCCTATCTCTCATCTGCACACCATTCCTTTAGAGCAATGTGCATTTTTGTACACTCTTGTTACAGATGCTCATATTAGTTTTCATCATAGGTTTCTTCGTTCTTTGAACGAAGTTTATAGGAGTTCTTCTACCACTCATGCTTTTGTTCATCCTGTTTTCATTCATAAGATTTTGTTGTATCTTGGTTTAGAGGATTTCTCCACTTTTGAGCCCGTACACATAGTTGCTCCCATAGGTGCCTCCTTCCTTAGACAGAGGGCTGCTCATTTGAGAGAGAGCTCTAAACGCTCTCGTGTTGAGCCTTCTGGTACTGCACCCCTTCATTTTTCTACAGGTTCTACTGCTGGTGAGGCATTTGTTGATCCTGTTGCTACTGCTGCTGCTAATGTTCCTCCACCTCCTTCGAATGACTTTGACATTCGTCGTACCTTGGAGACTGTCATGACCGTTCAGGCGGCTCATGGTTAGATTTTGGTGGACATGCTTGATGAGCTTCATGCTTTGTGAGCAGATTCGGCACATCTTCGATGTTCGCCTTCGCCACCTCCTTATGATGATGGATTCTGATTGCCCATTGGCATTCCGTCACAAAAAGGGGAGTACATTTGGACACTTGTTGAGTTTTTTTGTTAGGGGGAGATTTTTTTTTTTTTTTTGTTTGATGGAGCTTGTGGAGTTTAGATTGTATCTAGGTGCTTCAATGTGTATGTATCATTTTTGGCTCTTGATGTATTGGTTTTGGTCTATTCATGTTAGGGGGAGATACATTGTTATATATGTTTCTTGTTTCACTGCTCATTGATTTATATTTATGAGTTATTCATGATATATGTCTTTGTTTTGTGTTTATTGAAGTCAAGAATTTATTTTTGTTTTACTTGTATTTTCCACACATGCGTTTATGCGTTTTGTTTAAGTGTTCCAGGAAATATACAGGTTGATTCAGTCGTGCTGTTATTTACACTTACAGTTGATGGATAGTAGTTAGGTTGAATTTTTTTTAATGGGCATTTTTTTTGTAAAGGGCTTATACTTGTAACTTTGAGCATTGTGTTTGTGTTTTGTCACAGATTGCCAAAGGGGGAGTTTGTTAGGTTCTAAATACTTATGAACTAATGTATTAGAACTCTAATTTGTATTGTTGGTAAACCATGATCAAAACAAGTGTTTAGTTTTGTTTTAGACTTGCTCAAAGTATGTCTTTTATGTAAAGTTGGAATCGAATTACTGCAGAATTGAGTGTGCAATTCTGACTAGCTTGATCGATCAAAGTTAGGCTCAATTGATTGAAAGTCGGGCAGAATGTTTTTCTGCAGAATTTTCCAACTCAGCCCTAAGCTCATATGACGTGTAGGGTTTTATGTTTTGCCCTAGGTATAAAAGGCAAATACTAGCCACGTTTTTTAGGTTGCTTTATTTGTTGTGTGTGTGAATCTTTTGTGAGATCTGAGAGGTGATTGCCTTCACACATGCTTAGGATTATCGAGAAGGAGATTTCTTTGAGAGCTTGATGATCATTTAGTTGCTGCACTAAAGAGTTTAAAGATACACAAGCAGGTATGCTTGTGCTTGCTGGAGAATCCAAGAAAGAAGGAGTCCGTGGTCTCGGAGCTTGCACGTGGTCGTGTCAGTAAATTTTCTACTGGTGGGTAGCAATAGGATGTTAGTGGTCTAAGTCGCTATTGTAAAACTTCGATTCTTTCATAGTGGATTTAGGTTTAGCTTAAGGATAGTTAGGTTAAATCCTCCCCAGTTTTTTTACCAATTTGGTTTTCCTAGGTCATCATATCGTGTGTTCTTTATTTTCCGCACTTTGCATGATACGATCTATATGTGTTAACCTAGAACTTGATAATTTGACTAAGTTAATCACTTGGCTAATTAACTAGGTTAATCTGGTTGTGTTTAAGGGGTCTAAAAACAAACAATGTTAATTAATTTTGATAAATTGTTTGTTATATTTATTTTAGTCAATTTTTTGCCATATTAGGTATTATTTGAAATATGTCATTGTTTGTCTAATATGATTTCTAATTCCTATGTGGTTGAATTTAATTTCATTGTGGGATTAAATGAGTTTCTTTCCATGGCGAATGCAATCTTTAACATGTTATGTGTTTTTTTTTAATTAATACTTTGTGTGTGGTTAGGATATGATTAGAGCTCTTTTAATAAAAACTTTATTTAAACATGGTCTATCAACACATAAGTGGAGACTAGCCAACAGGCCGGACAATCTTGGCGGCTTAACACTTTCTCAAGTCGTAGCTTAACTCTTGACCTAATGTATGTTGTGTATGCCTCTACAAGAGGCTCAAGTTGGCTCCTAAACCTACACCAAGTGACGACTCCTAACCCTTTGCCTCTTAGGCCCACTTGATCGAGGCATACTCCTAAAGAGTACACCGTGTCATAGGACAATGCACTCACAGTGAAAAAAATTAAATAAATAAATACAAATAATATTTTATTTAAAAAATGAAGAGTCTCTAAACATGTGCATAACGTGTGTTAATCATTTGTATGTCATATTGTTTAGATACATTTGTCATTACGTACATTTATATTTCATAAATTTAGGCTTTGATTGTATAAACTCATGCACATTTGTATTTCATAAAAGAGACTCCAAACACAAAAATATGTTTAAACATATTTTTTATTTACGATTTTAACTCTTTATGTTTTGATTCTTGTTATTATGGGGGAGGGTCAATGGAGAATGTGTTTGTTATGGCATAAATTTTTGGAATTTCAAGGATGGTTGTTAGTCTGGACTTAGGCTTAGGCAATGTTTAAACTATCTCGTATACATTGCAAATGATTTTAAGGAGTTAGAAGATAAAGAAAAAAAAAAGTTGAAGCATAAGTTCTTGAGTTTTTGTTTGATGGTGCCCTCCTTGCATCATGAACCTACGATATGTTTTACAAGGAAAGAGGACTGTAGTAGTATCGGACTTTTCTTTTTTCTTAGCCACTCATGGCTAGTCGATACCACATCTATCTAGATTTCATTCTAGAAGACATAGAGTGGCAACTCCTCCCAAGAATAGGAAAAAATTTGAGGCAGCTAATAAATTCTTCCTAACACCTATTGAGTGTTGTGTTAAGACTCATAGCAAATTATAACAAAGACAAGTGTTTGTAGAAGTGTGGGTAGGTATTTAGGGTCTCTCCTCATTTCAGAGATATTCCCTCCACAGTTACGCGGAAAGATGATTTCATTAATGGTATTATGGATAACATAAAAAATACAATTGCCTACAGGATAAATATAGGCTTTGTTAAGGTATGTAAAGACAATTTATGTTTTTTTTTTGTTGGTATAATTGTGTATCTTGTTAAGACATGTCATTATATACTATTATAGTATCTGTGTAAGCCTACCATAGCATGATAATGACACATTCAACAATTAAATTATCACAATCAATATTTTATTATTTATATTAACCATCAACATTTTCAACTTTTTGTTATAATCTTAAATTTTTTTATTTTTTTTAAAAAAGTTTGAACGCTAATATAGACTAATTTTAATATATCTAAGTTTTTTTTTTTTTTTTTTTTTTTTTTTTGAGAAAGTAATATATCTAAGTTAACACATTAAGCGTTCAACATTAACAATAAATTAGAACAAAACAAAAAACTAAATCTGACAAGACAAACACTGTCATTTTTGTTACGTTTAAATGGTGGTAATTCTCCTTATATATAGTCATAGCCCTCTATGTTGTGAGTGATAAGGGAAAAGTCTTAATTGAGTGTACCTTTAAAGTGAATTGCTCTCAACAAACATGTTTCTAAACTTAAACATAAACAGTTTGCTAAACATGAATGTTATGTAAGCAATTAAATCATTTTTAGTTTCATTCCAAGTTTGCTATTTTTGTACTATGTGATACACATTAAATGAAAAGTATTGCGATTTTTATAGCCATAACCAAAATAGAGCTAAATATTATATTTTTGAATTCCAACATGTAAGTAAAAATTTTCTAAGAAAGGAGAAAAAAATATAAAGGAATAAAAGTACACATATTTTATGATTCCGACGTTTACCTAATTCGAATAAAAGAATGGGGACATAAATGAGAACTCAAAATTTCGTTTAATGTTTTTCTCTCGAGCATCTGTTTACGATTAAGTAAGTGTTTTCATTTGATGTAATATGTTGAAAGGAGAGAAAGCCTCCATAACAAAAATATGTTTTTAGCTTTCCACGTACTCCTTATAGAAATGTATAACTCCTCACATATTGAAAAAAAAAAAGATAACAAAAAGATAACATAACAGAACCACTATCAATGAAAGTCATTCTTTTGAGGTGGATTTGGTAATAAACTTTATTTTTTTTTAAAAAAAATTATATACAATATCGTACCTTAAGTTTTTTTTATTAAATTGTTTTTGATAAAACATAATGTATTTTATATTGTATTAGTTAATGGAGTCACATGATTGGATTTAATTAAAGAACCTAAGACATAATAGTACCTAAGAAATTATACATAAGTTTTATCTATACTTATAAATTTGATCTACTCATCTATTTTATTCACTAAATTATTTATTCGTAAAAAATAAAAAATAAAGAAATAATAGTTTTTTGTGTGTGAACTTCTTAAATATTCTCAAAATACCGTTAATGTGGCGCTCCACATCAATTAAAACTAACTACCTAATACAAAGATATATCATAACCTTTAAAAATCAAGCGAAACAATTAAATTTTGTATCAGGCTATTTGTTTATATTGGTATGACATATCATGTGATTGTGCTAATAATTACTAGCGGTTTTTGGTAGAAAAGGGCTAAAGTTTTTGAGAAGTGCTGCAAGAACTTTTCACAACAAATTTTACGCAGTAAGTTGTTACTAGTGTTAGTTTGAATTCATCACTAAAATTACTTTTTAACTTACCAATAACAACCAGTAACAATCTGTCACTCAGAAGTTGTCGTGAAAATGTTGTAAAAATATTGTGAATATAAGTGTAGCATTTCTTGCTTGGCCACAAGGCCCATAATCTTGTTCGCTTATTAAACGTACCTTCCACATGATCTGTGGTTTGATTACACTTGAGAGTATTGGGAAGATGCCTATACAGAAGCTCATTGATCCACAATCAAATTGGGACTGGGGTATGTTTCCTGGGAATTAGGTCCCTTCCAACCTGGCCCATTAAGTATATCTGCTTGATTCCGTTCGAAAAGACTAATAACCTGTTTGACTTTTTGTGGACTCTCATGAGCCCAATTAGTTCAAGGTTGGTGTTCCCTCTTGATGAATCTATGCTGATAAAGAAAAATATTTAAAGATATTTTTATTATCAATTTGTTATAATTAATTAAAACTTTTGCTCATTTTCTCACCTACTATTTATCCCAAGTTTCCAATTAATTTTCTCTCTTTATTTTTATTTCTTTCACTGAATACTTTAATCGTGATAATTTTAACTTACCTCTCTCTTAAAAATAATAGTAATGTTGCAAATATAAATTCAAAATTGTCAAAAAGAAACAGCAAAAGGAGTTAACAAGAGCTATGTTGAAAAGAGGAACGATATTGTTTTAGAGCAAAATAGAATTTGTTAGAGCAATTCTTTTGAAATGGGTTTCAATCTTTCAGATTATGTTTAATAACTCCATCTTCTTCCCTCATTTTCAAAATTTACTTTGAGATAGAGAGAGAGAGATGCATTTTCTTTTTTCAGAAACAGAGAGAGGTGCAAGTTAGAGCGAAATATAGTTTGAGGGCATAAATTTTTGTGTAGAATTTAAATGTGTATGAAATTGTGGGGCCAGTTGCCCGAAAAACTAACAGGGTCCGTAAGAGTGGGCTTGCGGCCCACAGGCCCAAACCTAGGATACTCATCCGTCCGAGGATGCTCCCTCGTCCGAGGATGGCGTCCGAGGATAGAGTTCATTCCGTAAACCAACTTTGGGAGTAGGTGTAACTATCTCAGTTGCCAGGGAATTCCACGGAATTACATGTAAGCTGGATTAAATGAATATTGATTAAAGGAGGAAATGGAAAAGGTAACAAATATCTCCTAAAAAGCTGCTACCTCCACATTAAATGCATCCCACCTAACTCTCTGGCCGCATTAATGTGGAGGTGATACCTGAGCAACAGTCAAGCAGTCTTACAACCACCAAGCGGAGGATCCGGGACGTGCCGGATGGGACAGAAAGATGGTCCCAAAAGGGAACTTACACGTGTACGGTGAAGACGCACCGGGAAAGCAGTATATAAGAAGAAGTTGGAATACTTGGAAGGGACTTTTTTGGGGGAAAAAGAAAGAAAAAGGAGAGAGAGAGAGAGGACGCTAAAAGCAGGACTAAGAGAAAAAGAAAGGGGGAAGATCCGTCCCTGGACACTGAAGAAGTTCCTTTTGCCGCGGTAGATCGACGTCCTTTTCTATTGACTGGAGCTAGTTCTTACGCTTGCACTCTACAAATTTTATTGTTAAGGGTTCACTACAATTTGAGTCCTTACAATTGGCGCCGTCTGTGGGAAGAGCTTGATCCGACCGTAGAAAAAAACAGTTGTAACAGCTGATGGCAGAAGGACCACCACCGCAGATGGACACTAGCCCACACCAGGCAGAGTCTAGGGGACCCCAGCATGACACGCCATTGATGAACCGCGAACGAAGGGCAGCTCGCGAGGGAAGTGTGCGAACAACCCATACAGAGAAGAGCCGAACTCGGGGGAAGAGCCATATCTCCCATGCGAAGGACGGCAAGGACATGCAGCGTGAGATTAATGCGTTAAGAAGGGAACTGCGGTATGAACGACGAAAGCAAACGAATAAGGAAGCGACGCCAGCCTCCGATGAGTCAGACGATACAAGTTACAGGCGAAGGTCCAGAACCCCGCCCAGTGAACTTGTTTCCCTCGGTAAAGAGCGCTACAGTCGTCGACGGACGCACAAAAGTCCACCTCAACGGGGCTTAGGGAACGAGGCTTTGAACAGGGCGCTAAGTCAAGTCTCCAGGTCACCGTTCACACGACGTATAGAGGACGCAAGCCTTCCTCGAAGGTTCCATCAACCTACATTCACCATTTATAATGGTCAGACGGACCCAGTGGAGCATGTTAGCCATTACAACCAGAGGATGGCCATTCACTCTAGAGATGAGGCTCTGATGTGTAAGGTTTTCCCTTCAAGCCTAGGTCCGGCGGCGATGAGGTGGTTCAACGGCCTGGAGGAGGACACTATTGATTCCTTTGAGAGGCTCATCCAAGCTTTTGGGGCTCACTTTATCACCTGCAGAAGGGTTGTTCAGCCCTTGGGGTCGTTGTTATCTATGTCTCAGCAAGAGGGAGAAACACTAAAAGCATATTTTGACAGATACTGGGAGATGTATAACGAGGTAGAGGGAACAAACGACAAGGTGGCTATTAACACCTTCAAGGAGGGCCTCCAAATCGATCATGGGCTGAGGAGCTCCCTAACTGGTGAGCCTGTTGCCAGTATGCGAGAGCTCATGGACAGGATTGACAGGTTTAGAAGAATAGAGGAAGACCAGATACGGGGTAGAGGAAAGACCAAGGCAATCCCCCAGGAGAGGAGGGAATTCAGGTCGGATCGGTATAATAACAATCGACCTCGGAGAGATTTTGCGGGGCAGTCGGGATCTGCAAGTCCCCAGGTGGTCAACGTCGTGTTCCGAGAACCAGTCCAGCGGGTTCTAGAAAAAATACAAAACGAGCCTTTCTTCAGAGCGCCCAACAGAATGGCAGGGGATCCTGCGAAGCGCAACCAAAACCTCTATTGCCAGTACCACCAGGACTATGGACATACAACTGAGGACTGCAGAAATTTGTGGGACCACTTGGAAGAGCTAGTCCGACAAGGGAGGCTGACCGACCTTCTGCACCACACCAGTGCCCGAGGAAGCCGGGCAGGGCAGACGTTTAGAGGAAATGCCCCTTCGGAAGCCCCCTTGGGAACCATAAACGTCATATTTGCGGCCCTAGGAAGGACAGGGTCTTGTCCCTCAAGAATACTGTCCGTGTCTCATTGCATAGAGGGGAGCTCGAATGCAGCGCCAAAGAAAGCAAAGCTGAACGCTTCACTGGTACTAGGCTTCTCAGAGGAGGACAAGAGAGGAACTATATAGCCGCATGACGATGCTTTGGTGGTTACGCTGAGAATCGGGGGGTACGACGTAAAGAGGGTGATGGTCGATGAAGGGAGCGCAGCTGAGGTGATGTATCCGGACCTATACAAGGGGTTGGGTTTGACGCCCCGAGATCTGACGGCCTACAGCTCCCCACTGATAAGCTTCGAGGGCAGATCGGTCATCCCATTGGGTATGATTAGGTTACCTGTGCAAGCAAGTTCTGAGGTGGTGGAGGTGGATTTCATCGTGGTTGACGTTTTTTCCCCCTACACAGCCATTTTGGGAAGACCTTGGTTGCATACTCTAGGGGCTGTATCCTCCACCCTTCACCAGAAGGTGAAGTACCCGTCGGGTGGTCAAGTGTCAGAAATATTGGGAAACCAGGCCATGGCAAGGCAGTGCATGGTAGCGGCTATTCAGCACAAGCCTGAGATAGGTTCGTCGGCCAGGGCCGAGGATGATTTATAGCAATTAAGGGACCGAGGAACCTTCTCCAGCAATACCGTAGGGGAAGCCGAGTGTGAGGAGTTGGAGAGGGTGACCATCGGCAATGACCCGGAAAGGTACTTTCAAGTCGGGGCGCTATTACCCTCACCAGAGAAAGAGCAGCTGGTTGAGGTCCTTAGGAAGAACATAGACGTGTTTGCATGGAATGCATATGAAGCGCCAGGGGTCGATCCAGACTTCATCTGTCATCATTTGAATGTCAATCCATCAGCGATTCCAAAGCAGCAGCCACCTCGGCGTCCGTCGAAATTACATGCCGAGGCCATTAAAGACGAGGTGGACAAGCTCAAGCAGGCAGGGGCTATCAAAGAGGTGTTTTACCCTCAGTGGTTAGCGAACACCGTAGTGGTGAAGAAGAAGAGCGGAAAATGGCGGGTATGCGTCGATTTCACAGACCTCAATAGAGCCTGCCCTAAGGATCCCTTCCCTATGCCCCGCATAGATCGGCTGGTTGACGCAACAGTAGGCCATCCTCGGATGAGCTTCCTAGATGCTTTCCAGGGCTACCATCAAATCCCATTGGCATTAGATGACCAAGAGAAGACAGCGTTCCTTACTCCCAACGGAAATTACCACTACAAGGTAATGCCTTTCGGCTTGAAAAACGCAGGGTCAACGTACCAACGGATGATGACAAAGATGTTCGAACCACAGTTGGGCAAGAGCATAGAGATTTATATAGATGACATGGTGGTAAAGAGCAAAGAGGCGTCGGTACATACGACGGACCTAATTGGCACCTTTGAAGTTTTGAGAAAGCATAAATTGCGGCTGAACGCCTCCAAGTATTCCTTCGGGGTTAGCTCTGGGAGATTTTTGGGCTATATGGTGACCCACCGGGGAATTGAGGTGAACCCGGACCAGATTAAGGCCATAAACAGCTTGCAGCCACCTCGGAATCCTAAGGAAGTCCAGAGACTGACGGGGATGACCGCTGCGCTAAACAGATTCATATCCAGATCGGCCGACAGGTGCAGGCCCTTCTTCCTCTTACTTCACAAGTGGAAGGGGTTCGAGTGGACCGAGGAGTGCGCTTTAGCATTTCAGCAACTCAAGGAGTATCTTTCTCGGCCACCTATCCTGTCCAGCCCCGAAGTAGACGAAGTTCTTTTCGCTTACTTAGCAATAGCCACTCATGCTATCAGTTTTGTGATGATACGAATGGATAATGGCATACAGCGGCCAGTATACTACGTGAGCAAGTCCCTTCATGAGGCCGAGGTGCGGTATTTGCCCTTGGAAAAGGCCATTTTGGCAGTAGTGCACGCTACGAGGAAACTTCCCCACTACTTTCAGGCGCACACTGTGGTTATCTTGACTCAATACCCACTCAAAGCCGTACTTCGGAGTGCAGACTACACTGGCAGGGTTGCTAAATGGGGCACGATACTTGGGGCTTTCGACATAAAGTATATGCCCCGCACCTCTGTAAAGGGCCAGGTGCTCGCCGACCTGGTGGCCGAATTTGCTGAGGGCCCGGAGGAAATGAGCGCAGGCCCACACGGCATAGAGGAAAAATCGGTGGGGCTCATATCCACGCAACGTCCGCATTCTTGGAGGGTATATGTGGATGGAGCAGCGAACCAAAGAGGGTCGGGAGTGGGGCTAGTCCTAATATCTCCCGAGATGGCCGTGGTGGAGAAGTCTTTGAGGTTGGGGTTCTCGGCTACCAACAATGAAGCGGAGTATGAAGCCCTGATAGCAGGAATGGCGACTGTCACGAAGCTCGGAGGAAAAGCAGTAGAGGTGTTCTCGGATTCGAGCTTAATCGTAGGCCAAGTTAGAGGAGAGCTGGAAGCTCGAGACGTCAGGATGCAGGGCTACCTGAGCCGGGTTAGGCGTATGCAAAAAGACTTTGAGTCTTTTGAACTATCCCATGTCCCTAGGAACGGGAATGCGCATACAGACTTTCTGGCTACACTTGCCACATCCTCGGCGCAGGGCCTACCTCGAATAATCGTGGTTGAGGATTTAGCTTCACCCACTCCAGCAGTGGAGGGCCCCGTTCAGATCAACCTGATCAGTTCAGCACCAAGTTGGATGGATCCCATAACGTTATACCTTGAAAAGGACATACTGCCCGAGGACAAGCTGGAAGCTGACAAGATAAGAAGGAAAGCTCCACGGTTTTGGTTGTCTGGGGACAAGAAGCTGTACAAGCGCTCTTTCTCCGGACCTTATTTACTCTGCGTGCACCCCGAAGCATCAGAAGCCCTCTTAGAAGAGCTACATGAGGGGATTTGTGGGAGTCATACTGGGGGAAATCTCTGTCTCACCGAGCAATCAGCCAAGGGTATTGGTGGCCAGGCATGCAGAAGGAAGCACAGGAGTACGTTAGAAAATGCGATCAGTGCCAGAGGTTCGCTCCAAATATCCATCAGCCCGGGGGAGTCCTTAACCCCCTTTCTAGTCCCTGGCCTTTCGCCCAATGGGACTTAGACATCGTTGGCCCTTTCCCTAAGGCAATCGGGAACAAAAAATTTCTGCTCGTGGGGACAGACTACTTCACGAAGTGGGTGGAAGCCGAGCCCCTGGCCAATATCAGAGACGTGGACGTCAAGAGGTTTGTTTGGAAGAACATCGTCACCCGATTTGGGATCCCCCAGGTCCTTATCTCGGACAATGGCCTCCAGTTTGATAGCAAGGCTTTCAGAGAGTACTGTTCCGACCTGGGAATTAAGAACAGGTACTCCACCCCAGCCTATCCACAGGGAAACGGACAAGCCGAGGCCGTTAATAAGGTCATTGTGAGTGGGCTCAAGAAGAGGTTAGACGAGGCCAAAGGGAAATGGGTGGAGGAGCTGCCGCACATTCTGTGGACGTACCGAACAACACCCCGACGGTCAACGGGAGAAACCCCATTCTCAATGACATACGGGGCTGAGGCCGTGATTCCGACAGAAATGGGTGTTCCCACGCTAAGGACCAGCACTTTCACCCCAGAGGGCAATGACGAGCTTTTGGGAAAGAGTCTAGATCTGATAGACGAACGACGAGATAGAGCGATGGTCCAGCTAGCCTACTACCAACATAAGCTGAAGCAAGGCTACGACGCGAATGTAAGACTGAGGCCGTTAGCTCCAGGGGACCTAGTATTGAGAAAGGTCGTGGGGAATACCAAAAACCCAGCGTGGGGAAAGCTAGGGCCCAATTGGGAAGGACCATACCGCATCACATCGGTGGCAGGAGTAGGAGCCTACTATTTGGAAGACCTTGATGAAAAAAGGGTACTCCACCCGTGGAATGTAAGTAACCTAAGAAGGTATTACTATTAACACGAACAGTTCTACCACACGTATCTTTCCGGGTATACTTAGAGTTCTATTACTTGTATTCCTTAAATAAAAATGAAGCGTTAGACAGAACCAAGGCATTGTATGGTCCTCGGACACCAGCCTATGGGGAAACTAACAACTGTAAATAAGAAAACTAGGTACTGGACAGAACCAAGGCATTGCATGGTCCTCGGACCCAAGCCTCCGGGGAAACCAGATACTTCAGACGAAAAAATGAAGCGTTAGACAGAACCAAGGCATTGTATGGTCCTCGGACACCAGCCTATGGGGAAACTAACCACTGTAAATAAGAAAACTAGGTACTGGACAGAACCAAGGCATTGCATGGTCCTCGGACCCAAGCCTCTGGGGAAACCAGATACTTCAGACGAAAAAATGAAGCGTTAGACAGAACCAAGGCATTGTATGGTCCTCGGGCACCAGCCTATGGGGAAACTAACCACTGTAAATAAGAAAACTAGGTACTGGACAGAACCAAGGCATTGCATGGTCCTTGGACCCAAGCCTCCGGGGAAACCAGATACTTCAGACGAAAAAATGAAGCGTTAGACAGAACCAAGGCATTGTATGGTCCTCGGACACCAGCCTATGGGGAAACTAACCACTGTAAATAAGAAAACTAGGTACTGGACAGAACCAAGGCGTTGCATGGTCCTCGGGCCCAAGCCTCCGGGGAAACCAGATACTTCAGATGAAAAAGTGAAGTGTTAGGCAGAACCAAGGCATTGCATGGTCCTCGGACACCAGCCTATGGGGAAACTAACCACTTAGAATAAAAAAAAAACTAGGTACTTCGGATGATGAAACGAATTATCAAACAGAAATTAAGGCGCGAAAAGCCCTCATTCCATGACTTGGATGAAGATAAGACACGCCATAAGTGTTAGCACTTCTTAAAGAATATCAGTGCGATCATCCTTATATGCCAAGGCAAGTTCCATTAGCGTTGTCTCAAAGCACTCTAGGACACTCAATCAAGGTCAAACTATTCGAGACACGATCTCCATTTTCGCCTGACTTTCAATTAGCAGAAATAAGACCAAATTTTCTCTCGCAGTATTGAACTTTGCCCTTCTATTGCTCAAGACAATGTAAGCGAGAAAGTAAAAATATGCAAGGAACTATACGAGAAAAATATAGAACCATAATATCTTATACAATTCACAAAAAAGGGGGGACTTTGTCCTGAATACATCAACTATTTATTTAATTTTATCTGCGTCTTGGGAGAGGGAACGTTGACTGCATCCTGAGGATGAGCACCCTTATCCTTCTCCTTCTCCCTTGGAACTTCCCCAGCAGGTAAGACGGTGGAGGCTAAGTCCTTCTTGAAGGTTTGGGAAGCCTGCCCACCTTTAAGGGCTTCCGCGACTTTGGTTGGAGAGGTCCGTTTTTCCGCATCAGACGCTTCGGGTTGTTTCTGCTGACTGGTTGGGAGAGGATTCTGGCTCTGAGTCTCTTTTGCTGAGTCAACCACAGTGGGGGAAACGTCTTGTTGCTGAGAAAGAGCACTTGAGGCTCGTATGGCCGAGGGAAAAAAGATGTTCCCGGGACTTCTCAATACTGATGAAGGCTCCACCCTAGCGCGGTTGAGAGCTTCTTCCCAAGTCTGAGCACAGTATGCTCGGCACACAATTGGGACCTCTTTTCCGAACCTCTCTTCGGTCTCGGCCACGCCTTCGTCGTACCCCCTCTGTTCAGCTTCGTCCCTCTCCTTCTCAGCTCGAGCCCTGAGACTTTGAGCTTCTTCCAGTTGCTTCATCAGCAGCGATGCGCTCTCCTTAGACGCCTTCAGTTGATCAATGGCTTCTTTAAGCTTCTTTCCTTGATCCTCAGCTTGCTTTTGAAAGCTGGACACGGCTAGATCAGCTACCTTTCGAGCGGACTCTTCGTCCGCCAACCTTTTCTTCAGCGCCTCTATGCTTTGCTCATTGTTGGCGAGCGCCTTAGTAGCTTCACTTCTGAGCTCTCTCTCTTTGATCCATTGGAGATGAAGGCTATTGAGCACCTCCTCTAGCCGGAAAGTGTTTTGAACGACCTGCATGCACAAAACGGGACAGTCAAAAACGAAGCAAACCAGAAGGAAAAGTGTGAAATGGCAGGGATTCAGTACCATGCCCAGATGCCTCTTTATGTTCATAAAGAGCTCATTTTTCTTCATCTGCTTAAGTTCGGCCATGTCCCGAGGAAGGAGGAGGGTTTCCTCTAGGGCCGAGGCTACATGGCATCCAATCCTACCGTTATAATCCCTGAGGGACGCGTCTGCCCTCAGAGGTTCACCACCGAGCATAGGGGCAGGAAGCCAGGCTTCGGGCTCGGAAGGCTGAACAGTTTGCTTCGCACCCGTTCTTACAGACCCACGAGTTGTTTTTCTCTGTTTCAGGGGTTGCTGGTCCTCACTCTCCTTGGTCGGAGGAGACCTCCCCGTGCCAGTCACTTCCTTACCCTTCTCCTCTCTTCTTCTCTTAGGATCAGCAGATTCAACCCCTTGGGGTTGAAGAGGTTTAGGAGGAGGAGGGGGAGGGAGATTAGCCTGGGATGACCTCCCTTGAGTTCCTTTCCCCGGTGAACCTTCAATGACGTCGAACAAGCTCCTTTGGCTCTTTCTCTGGATGCCCATGTCACCAATAATCACCTCGGGAGAATGGGATTGGCTGAACACCTCGAAACCGTCCGCAGAATCCGAGACCTCTTCAGCTTCTTCTTCTTCTTCTTCTTCTTCTTCCTCTTCTTCTTCTTCTTCTTCTTCTTCTTCTTCTTCCTCTTTGTCTTGCTCCTCCTCCACTTCCCGAATAGCAAAACGTGACGAGGAAGCCCCGACGGAAGTAGCCGCTTCAGGTAAAGGTTGAGAAAATGGGATGCCCTCGGGGATGGGAACGCCCTCAGGAACGATGAACTTGCTCTTTTTGTAGGCTACGCTTATCCGGCGCAACCGAGGATCTTTAGCTTTTATTACACACTTGGGCTGAGCAAAGGAAGTGGAAATCGGTTTGTACCGGAGGATAACGTGCGCCGCCCTTAGTTGGCCGTCGGATGGATTTATGTATATCTCAGACCTTAGAATCTTATCCAAACTCTCCCTATTAATAAGCCTGGGTTGAGGCTTGGTGGCGCGCTTATCTGCAAAGAACAGCAAAACAGCAAGGAAATTCCCGTCAAGAACAAAGCTGGCCGGAACTGAAAAACACAAACCGAAATGTAAAGGTATCCGGCCTAAGAATCCCCACCTGGTGTGCCCTCCTGAGTCGGACAGGGTAAACCGTCGTGCCATGCACCGGAGAAAATAAGAAAATCATCCTTCAAACCCTTGTTCGACGAAGGGAGACACTGGATTAACCTTATCTCGGGGAACCTGGACCTAAGGTAATACCCCGCGTCCTGTAATTTTTAGAGATTATATACCCAGTTCACATCGTGATGGGTAAGGCCCAGGTTTAATCTCGTGTTAAGGGCTTCTATGCTTCCTAGCACCCTGAACATGTTGGGGGCACATTGTGTGGGAGACAATCTAAAGAACCTAAGGTAACTACTAGTAAGATGGCCCATCGGAATAGTCATTCCCCCCTCTATGAAAGCGATCATTGGGATGACCACTTCCCCCGTTTTTCTTTTATCGTACCATTCCTCCACGGAAGCGTACCTCATGCCCACCGTCGGAGGAATTTTATACTTAGCCCTAAACGTCTCTATTTGTTCCTCGGATTCGACTAGACTCTTAAACCGACCCATTTCATAAAGATTGTGAAAAGAAATTAGAGAGAATAATGGAAAACTGAGGAGGGTCAAAGAAACTTACAGTTATGAGAAATAGACTCCTCAGACAAACTCCAGGTATATATGAGAGCGTTAAGAAGAAGGAAGAAGGGATAAGATCAGCGAATGCTCGTTAAGATCGAGAGATCTTTTGTATAACTGAAAAGAAATTTGATTTGAAAAGCTCTTAATAAGGGCACAGAAATCGTAAGCGGGAAAAGTCCCGCTCATAAATTTCGGAAACCCCTCACCGTTAGATCCGCATCCTACTGAAACGTGGAGGATCGAGAAACCGCCATCATTTAATGATAGCGTGCTCTTGAAGCCGAAACGTCAGGGACGTGTCTTGGGCAGGTGAAAAGACAGTCTGGAATTTAAGAGAGCCCAACACAGGAGCTAAGGGGGTAATGTCAAAATCCCCCTTTTTTCTGAAATGACGAAAAGTGAGATTTTGAGGGGCTATTGTGGGGCCAGTTGCCCGAAAAACTAACAGGGTCCGTAAGAGTGGGCTTGCGGCCCACAGACCCAAACCTAGGATACTCATCCGTCCGAGGATGCTCCCTCGTCCGAGGATGGCGTCCGAGGATAGAGTTCATTCCGTAAACCAACTTTGGGAGTAGGTGTAACTATCTCAGTTGCCAGGGAATTCCACGGAATTACATGTAAGCTGGATTAAATGAATATTGATTAAAGGAGGAAATGGAAAAGGTAACAAATATCTCCTAAAAAGCTGCTACCTCCACATTAAATGCATCCCACCTAACTCTCTGGCCGCATTAATGTGGAGGTGATACCTGAGCAACAGTCAAGCAGTCTTACAACCACCAAGCGGAGGATCCGGGACGTGCCGGATGGGACAGAAAGATGGTCCCAAAAGGGAACTTACACGTGTACGGTGAAGACGCACCGGGAAAGCAGTATATAAGAAGAAGTTGGAATACTTGGAAGGGACTTTTTTGGGGGAAAAAGAAAGAAAAAGGAGAGAGAGAGAGGACGCTAAAAGCAGGACTAAGAGAAAAAGAAAGGGGGAAGATCCGTCCCTGGACACTGAAGAAGTTCCTTTTGCCGCGGTAGATCGACGTCCTTTTCTATTGACTGGAGCTAGTTCTTACGCCTGCACTCTACAAATTTTATTGTTAAGGGTTCACTACAATTTGAGTCCTTACAGAAATAGTTTATACTTGACTAAACTTTATGCAATACGAGCAATAATTGAGAATGTTGTTATGATTAACTACTAATCATTGAAATCATGCTATTACAATTAGACAAATTGATTCAAACTTATAACTAATAAGTAGATTGTAACTCCTTACATATGTAGGGTGTATTTAGACTATCACATATGATGCCATACTGCTAAACTATCACTTATCATTTGAACCAAAAAAAAAAAAAACATTTAAGGATAACTACAATTTTTCACTTATCATGAAATGTTCATACTAATAAAGTTTATTCTGCCAAATAAAGAAATACAAGCAATGACCAGAAGAGCAGAGGAAGACCTAATATGCGTAATGCTTTATTTGTTTTGAAGGAAAACTTTGTGTAAAGATAATTTTCTATGTTTTACAGTGTTTGGTAGTATAAAAAAAGATGAGTCAAAGAAAAACTTTCTTTGATCAACATAAAAAGTATAACTTATTTTTAGAGATTATTTCCATTAAATATTTTTGGAAAACAGCTCTATAGTTTTATAGAAAATGCTTCTTTGAAAATGACTCATTTTCTAAAAAATATCATAGCTGAAACAAATAGAGCTTAACATCTAACACGTGCAGACCCATCTTCCCTTAGAACGTCGAAGCACCTCAGTAAAAACATCAATACACCACTCTACAGTCTACGCTGCACCTACTTGTACAGTCTTCCCAACAAATCCAACTCCAATCTAATAATCTATTTCTATACTGCACTTCCCGCTCTTTGAGATGTCGAGTAAAAACTTACATTTCTATACTAATACGTTGTTTTTAATTCTCATTCTGGTGTCGTAAAACAACTTATCATTATAGTTCTTAAACATTACTTAAAGAGGCTCTCATTTAAGTAATAATTTTGAGTATAATACGATATATATATGTATTGTATCAATTGAAAAAATTATGTATCGACCATATTTATGAATTGTATGATATACAAATGCGTATAAGATGGATAGTACATATTGGACAATACATAATCATGAGAGTTTAAATTGTGTTTTGTTTGTTAAAATATGTGCTTTGATTAGAATTCAATAAGATGTTGGCTTTGTTTTTAACATAAATTATTGGACTAGATTCAGTCAATAAAATAAAGTGTCTATTATCTTTTTTCTTCTCTCTGTCTCCTACCAAATTTATATTTCACACTTATATTTCACACTTGATACTTCATTTTCACATTTGCAAATTTCATTTCTATATTATATATAAGGTATTAAATGATAATATAATTATTTTTATTCTTGTTGTTACAAGTCTAAGAAGTTAGAATGCCAAGAAAAAGTTACTAAAATACAAGAACAAGAAGAAATTACAAACGTTGATGATGATAACAAGGAAGATGTCAATGAAAAAATAATTTTGCAAGATGATCAACATGCTGATGCAACGATTTAGAGGGAGTTAATTAGACAAGATGATAAATATGATAAGAAAGTAATTATTTTGGATTATATGTCCTATATTATCATTTTGGACAAATTTGGGTCCAAACATATTTTGAACTATATTTTCCAACCCATTAAGTGACAAACTATAAAACTATCCACGTGTATTATTTAAACAAATCACATGACTCATTAAAAAAGTTCAGTAACTAAACACATAGATAGTTTCTTCAATTACCACATAAGAGGTTGGAGTAAAATAGCTCCAAATATATTTGAAACCAAACCTTTTCCTATCACTTTTGAATTTAATCAATTTGAACATGAATGTTATGAACATATTATAATTTGATTTATTGAATTCGCTTTGCTAATTATTACTATATAAGTAATAATTAAATTAACCATCAGTTGATTCTAAAAAAAATAGTCATTAGTCATATATATACCTTTTATATATGTATATATAGTTTTTTTTTTTTTTTTATATAAATCTTATTAAGTATTTATGTATTTTACGATACTGTACACATTTTTACATCCATGAATCTAGTACCTAATCTTGACACATTATGGTAAAATGTTTACTCTTCCCTGCTTCATCACTTAGAATTCTCAAGGAAGATACAATCAGTTTTATCCTTCTTTGCTCAATCCTTATTGACAACATTTGGAGAATCAGAAGTTTAACCATTTTTTGCAGGTCACATTCCCGATCTTAGAAAAGCTGCAAGAGATATAAACAAATCCTATGAGGCTCATCTTGAAGCTTGGTCAGCCCTCAGTCCTCCAAGATTATCCAAATGACTTCCTCCTATTGGCTGGGTCAAAATAAATTATGATGTAGCAATTAGACCAAGTCTCTCATTGGCAGCAGCTTCTTGTAGAAATGACAAAAATAAAGTCCTGTTTTTGCATACTCATCTTTATTGCCTCCATCAGATCCCCTCCTTGGTGAAGTCAATGCAGCTCTTTTAGCCTTGAAACTTTCTGTCCAGCACAATCTCACTTATGTTCAATTTGAAGGCGATTTTTTTGGCAATAACAGAAGCTCTCAAAAAACATACTGCTTCTGCTACCTCTACACCAGATTTTCTTCTTCCTATTTTGAATATTATAAATGAATCTTAAAGATCCTCTTGTTGGGATTTTTGTTTTATTCCCAGGAACCTGAATTTTTTAGCCCATAATGTTGCTTCTTGGGCATCCTTTTGTAAAAAAAAATTGGGACGGCCTTTAACCATCCTCAACCTCGCTACTTGGGTTTTCTGCCCAGATGTTGGAGATGGTTTAGGGCCCCTCTTTCTTCTTAATATATATTGACGTGAGACCCTTTAACAATCACAATCACAAGTTCCCAACAGCTTGGCATTATTAATCGATTCGGTGAAGTCATCTTTGAGCTTCCTCTCTTTCTGGAAGTCCTAATAAATGCTTAAGGGCAGCTGGGATTCCATCACTAAGTAGAGACCACTCAACCATAACCCATAACCAGAGACCCAACAGGAAAAATATAAAAACCATCAAATAGAGAGGCGATGGGAAAACTGAAAAGAGTGGCGAAGTGCTTAAAAAATACAAAGAATCGAACGCAATTGAGCACACGGTTATCAATCAAAGAAAATAAGCAAAACACAAAAGGAATATAGAATAACCTACCGATCAAAGATAAAATGCAAAACACAAAAGCAATTGAGAATAATCACATACCTACAACAAGAATAACAAGGAGAAAGGCCCATAATATATATATATATATAGTGACAAAATATAGAAAAAATCCAATTAGATTCTACAATTGAGGTTCAATTTTACGTCATGTTCCTAAATTATTTATTTTTAGAGAAAGTTATTTCTTAATTTTAGAGTCAAATGTAGAATCACATCATAAATATCTATCAAAGTAAGTTATTGTGTACAAAAACCAAAAAGGCTGAAATTAAAGAACATAAAAATATTTAAAAAATTGGATAATTTACATGTTCTACCTAATAATATTCTTACAAAACTTTTAAAATAGTTTAAAATATATATAAAATTGACTATCAATAATATTTAAATTATATACGTAAAACTTACACTCCGCATCTTAATGTATAAATATTATGTATATATATGCATATATATGGAGTTACAAACTAGTTAAAATAAAAGGCAAGATCAACTTCAAATTATAGGATTGTATGATCCTACAAATCCAACGATTCTAGTATTAGTCTTGAACCCTAAGTAATCCTAATTGATTTGATATTGTAGGATCATAGGATTGTACAATCTGCATCTCCATTTTAACAGCAATGCAAGAAATGGCTGTACGTGGCGCAAATTGAAAATTGAGAATTCAATTGATATCTATATAGGTTATGACCTATTTTGTCCCTACCATTACTCTTTTCATGCAAAACAAGCATTCCAGGAGTAGCTACAACATTATTGTCTAGCTGAATAGATTTAAAATTTGGTATCACTTTAATTGGTTGTAACCAATCCCGCCCAAAAAAAAAAAAAAAAAAAACATTATAGTCTTTTTAATGCAAGACAACTCCACAACTCCAAATTGGAAATTAATCAGCCCTCACTATTCATCGTCAGCGGAAGCAGAAGATTGATGGGGGAAAGTAGACCACACATCAGCCCATGTCCTCCGTCCATCAGTCACCTCCTTAATGACCAATGCTGCCTGTTCCACATCAACACGGATTTGATCCTTGCTGTCCCTCTCCCGGATTGTCACTGAGGATGTTGAATCAACAGTGATTGCAAAGGGTACTCCAAGTTCATCAGTCCTTGCATATCGTTTACCAATTGATGTCCCTAGTAAACATCATTCAACATTCACACAATCAGTAACATTCCACATAATGCATTAGGCCACCCCCCATCTCATCATTTTCTGAGGCAAACAATTACCTTTCTATTGTAATTTGATGTTATTGCAATACAGAGTAAAGAAAATGCAGTCATTGCCAAATGATAAAGAAAGAAATGATGACTAATGTTTAAATCCTAAGATGAATTTAATAGGCCGGTTCAATAAACTTGTTGAAATTCAATGTAAAGTTAAACACTAACAATTTTAAATGCTACACGGATCACATGAAAATTGACTTTCATGGGCAATAGGGACACCCTCAAGTGCTTCTCCTGTTGCCTTACTCCCAAAGAGAGAGAATTTTATAGATGTACAGATTTTTTTTTTTTTTTTAGGTATATACATTTACACAGTACACACTTCAGTCACCTGGACTTCTAGATGGTGATTTTATCTAAAACTTTGATGAAAGTACACAAGTCATTGGTTTCATACTTCTTAAAATTGGCAGAGATTACAGCTCACAAAAATGGATTAAAAGGAAGAAAAAAAATATTGACATATGCAATCAAGCGAGAACAAATGCCCCTATACCAATGTCCATATTCACAAATTAGTGGAAAGATGAAATACCTGTAATGTCAATCTTATGTGAGATTCCAGCTGTAGTCAATGATTGAGAAATGACTTTAGCAACCTCCTCATATTGTTGATTCTGAACAAGTGGGAAAACTGTGCATTTAATCGGTGCAACAAGAGGCGGGAAACGGAAAACATTTAACTGCTCATCCCCGGCTTTACTTGGCCTCATGTAGAAAGAATGTTCATAGAGGCAATATATTATCCTCCCAATGCCAAAAGATGGCTCGATCACAGATGGTGTAAAAACTCTCTGGTGTTCTTTCTTAATCTCCTTTGAAATTGTGACCATGCTCTTTGTAATAGTTACATTTTTCCCAAGTGTGCACACCAAAAACTCAGTTTCCCCCTTGGATTCTAAAGTGGCCTTCATTTCCAAAGCTTCTTTTTCATTCATTGCCTAAGACAAAAAAATAAAACAAATAATAGATCAACATTAACGCAGCACTACAGTTTCTGGAAATCATGGCATCCAGGACCAAAGAGGGCTACTGAATTGTATACCTCCAAAGCTTCAACCACCATCCTTTGGTTCCCCTTGAATGCAAGACCCAGCTCTTTTTTCACTGGATTGATGACTAGTTTCTGAAATTATACACCATGAGTCAAGCAATTTTAAAGCAGGTGTACTCAAAAGAGCTTCTTGTTGTGTTGTGACAAAAGTAATGCACCCATGTTTATAGTACTAATTATGATGATGGTGGGTTTGGTAAATAAACAGAAGGATTTACCTCCACTTCTCTAGGTTCCGAGAATTTTTCTTGAGCCACAAGTGCAACACCACTTTTATCCTGTCATAGATCAAATATCAAAATTCCATAGCTAAATAGCATCACTATTGCCAGAAAGTAAAGTAGATACATCCTTAGCATTTTCTTCTATGTTGTAATGGTACAGTGTCTTGATACAATATAAGTTGTCAGCAGCTTGCAAATAAAAGCATTAACTAACTTATTATGGTAACAATGAAGGTTCATATCACATTAGCAAGCTTTCTGAACAATAATGTGGCAAAATGAACTTAAACAATCCATTTTATTCTTAGAAATCATGGCATCTCATCATTAAAGTGATTGAAGCATATAATTTTTCAAAAACATCTAGTTTACTGTCTAATTGTAAGAATCCTAAAATAATACCAATCAAATTCTTACCGTATGAGCACGCAAGTCATATGCAGACCTATCTGCAATACCAACACATTCAATCCACCCATAGGAACTCTCAATCTCAGCATCCCAACAGTCAGCTGCATAATGGGCCATTTCATTTGCGAGATGCTGACGGAACCGTAAACGGTCTTCATCTATACCAAGGCGAGTTAAGAACAGATATACTCTCCCAATAAAGTAGCCAAGAGTTTCATTGTTGACAATTCCCTAGAAACATTTAACCACAGCATTGTCACATAAAAATAGGCAACCAAGCAATTGAGAGAGGAGAAGCCAAGCCAAACCAAACCAAAAAGGAGGGGGAAAAAAGCAGATATTCTTCAAACCAACCCTTGAAACTGCTTCACCCAGAGGAATTTTCTTTGCTGAATGGCCAGACATTTGTTCTTCTCTTGGGAACATTAAAAACTCCAAGTTAGCGACTTCTGAAAATTTTGGGTGGGACTTGTTTTCAGGATCTACAAAGTGCTCAATCTCAGCCAGGGTGAACTCACGGACTCTCAAAAGGCCTTGGCGAGGAGAAATCTGCCCATATGAAAAATCACATTAGCTCTTTCTCTCTCTGTGACACTCAAGACCCAGGTAACAGGAGTTGAGAAACATTCTCAGTTCCACACAATATAGCAATTTACATAAAGAAATACTAGCATAAGCCCACACAACATGCACAGAAACAGCTTTTCTCTTTTTTATTTGACAAGTAAAAGTTGGAAGCAATTTGTTAGAAAAATAAGTTAAATGCATTTCTGAAAGAATTACCTCATTTGTTAATCGCTTTTCACTTTTAAGGAGAGAATTACCTCATTTCTGAAAGCCTGACCAATTTGAGCTGCAGCAAAGGGGAGCTTGTTACCATTGTAATAGTACAAGTCTTTAAAATTAACAAATATGCCTTGCGCAGTTTCAGGACGCATATACCTGCAGAAAATGAAATAATTAATAACTCTGCTTCCAAGGGTAAGTACTCATAATTCTGCACACAAATTCAAGAGATTATCAAAGTCAATCAAAGGAATCTAAAGAGTTTAATACAATCAGATGTAAACACCCCCCACCCGACCAAAAAAAGGACCTCATTGTGAGCGCATTCCCCACTTATTTGGTAGGGACAAAATAATTCCTAAGAACATAGGTATGTCTACCAAATACTCACCCAGGACTCAAGCCAGATGGGCCTATCGATGTTTGAAACATTAAGTTGAACGGATACGGATCAGACAGTGGATTCTTTGTGTCTGGAGCTGTAATGCCATACTCCTTGATCTTTGCACCCAGCTCTTCAGATGAGAGATCATCCAAGACTGCAAGTACATGTTTCAGTTCTGCTGCCTTCTCTGCAGTTATGCTAAGGTCTTTCTGAAGCTTCTCATTGCAAAAGTCCTTGAGCAAGTGGTCAGCACGGTAGCAGGTGCCCGTTTTCTCATCCTTGACCATAAGGTCAGTGAATTTATCAACATGCCCAGATGCCTTCAGTACAACCTCAGGTGTGACACATGGGCAATCAACTTCCAACATGTTCTCCTCAAGCACGAAATGCTGCAAACAAAACCCAAAATTAAAATATGAACGAACTAATTTTGCAATAGGAATGTTTAATGTTGACATAAATGCACAACTTCTAAGTTTGTTATCATTCACACTGGATCGTTAATGAAATCTTAAAAAAATCTAGGTCAAATGCTAGCAAAAAAGTTCCATCATGGTTGAATTTCAAGTAAAATGGCTGTGCCAAGGTCATCAAAAATGAAAATGATGACTTATAACTTGAACACACATGTAGATACAACGAATGACAATATTGCATGCTTTATTCATGGTGCATTGTGCATCAATCCGTCTCTTCTCCCCTCCCATTTGCTTAAGATTTCAAAACTTCGTTTGGTTCAGACAACACAAGATCAACAGAACCATACCTGCAGCACTTGATGCTAATCACTTCATGGTTCAAATTGGCTATTCTAAATCTAGTGGCATATTGAGTACCATGTCATTAAAAATAGTTTTAAATAACATGGCAGCCTGTAATAAAACCTGAACTATTACAAGTGAAATGGAAAGGTTACGTTCTGTCCACTCCCCCAAACCTTCAAATACTCCGAAAAACTAAACCCCTGAGAGCCAAACTATAACCACAAGCCTGCACTGTACTCCCCCTTTTTTTTTCTTGTGATGACATAGGAGAACTTTACTCAAATTAGTTGCATGTCGACTGTTAATAATATTCCTATAGGCAACTGACCCCACCCACTAGAACCAATTACCGGGTAATCCATGACGGGCTAAGCACCCAGGAGGCTCTCTCATTTTTAACTCCTAACTTATTATGAATTTACAAGCTCCATACATCAAGATTCATAATTAAAACACTGCTTTATTGGATTTGATTGACACCATCAATCACATTACATAGCCCATCACTACACCAAAAAAAAAAAAAAACCTTAAAAACTGTTACACTGATTGAAGCAATAAGCAATTCAAATATCATGGAAAACTTTAACATATATAAAAGTGTGTGTCTTCTGTGCTCAACATTATAACCCCAAATCCTAACAAAGTATTCTCAATGCAATTCATGCACAAACTTCTTCAAGCAATCTATGCCATAACCAAGCCCTGAGTTGCTAGTTTCAAAACAAAGACAAAGTAGATACAAAGAATTTGAGCTTTGAGCTAACCTGGCGCCAGAAAGCGAGGACGTTGGACTTGACGGCACAACCGGGAGGCCCGTAATCGTAAAGCCCAGCAACGCCGCGGTAGATTTTGAACGACGGAATGTAAAACAGCCGCCGCTCGAGCGTGTTATTCACGGTTTGCCGGAAAGCTTCCCTGTTGAGCGACCCATCGCCGCCGCTGCCGGAGACGGTAGCCTGGAGCTGCTGCTCGATCGAGGCCTTCTCGAGCTTCAACCCGTTGAGGGCTTCGATCGCGGCATCGACATCGGCCTTGGCGGCTTTGGCAGCCTTGAGAGCACGAACGGCGTTGCCTTGTGAATCCACGGCCGATTGCTTCTCGGCTAGGGCTTTACGGAGAGTCTCCTCCATTTGAATCGTCGAGTAGGGGCGGCGCGTGAACGCTTGGGATAGGGTTGAGTGAGCGGAGCGGAGAGTATTGAGAGGAGATAAGAAATTGTGACCAGAGAAATGTGTTGATAGAGCTATAAGAAGAAAACAACGCATGCGAGTGTAAGGAACGAGCCTAGCTAGCCCAGGCGACACTTTTTTGTTTTCACTAGGGTTTTTTTATCTAAATGGTTTTGAGAATCATATTATACCCTGCGTATTGAGTAAAATAAAATTAAAAAAATACCCTTGTTTTTAATCCTAACCATTGAGTAAATATATTGGCACAATACATGGCATCTCATCAAAGCAACTTTAATTCTTTAATTATTTCAAGTTTTTTTTTTTTTTTTTTTTATGCCACAAAAATTACATGTTATTATCATTTTATTGGATAAGTTTGGTAAGTTTATGTGCTGCTTAATGAAAAATATGAACGAAGTTACTTCAAGGATAAGATTGAAATTCTGAAAATTTTAAGTGTAAAATTAAAAATTCTCAAACTTTAGAAGTGTAGTTTGCACTTTAGCCTTCAAAATAGAGAAATACTTCGTCAATAACATTTTTATAGTACTTTCATAACAAATCTTAGGTGGTAAGTTTTTATTTGTTCTAATTTGAATTTACTACTTAAATTACTTTTTGGCACATATATAACCGTTTGTAACAATCTACCACTTAAGATTTATTATAAAGTATTATGAAAATATTGTGGACATAACATTTTTTAAAAAAATAACTACAATAGATATAGAATTGTGCAGCACTCCGTACCCGAATCCATCTGGGCCTGGGACTCTAATATGAAGGTGCGGCCCATGAACCTGACCCCTATCTACCCAAAAGCCCAGCCCGAACCCACACAAGCTGCGGGCCCAAGTTTTGCTACCTGATCCTTGCTTGGCAAACCTTTCCTGAGTAATGAAGAAAGAATGACGTTCAAACACACCATCCCTTGCATACCCGGCAGTGCCTTAGGAAACATCGCTGCCGAGCATATCTGCAGAAGTGGGAACCAAGTTCCAAAGCCACTTTCACCTAACCACCCACTTATGATTAATGATATTGAACTGCCCATTGCACTAACCATGGAAGTGATCATGGTCTCTCCACTAATTTAGAGCTATAGATATGAGAAGTTGGAGGAAGAAAAGGTGGTTGAAAGGTTCTCAAGAAATAATGAATAGAGAGAAAAGAGTGACTGAGAGAAAGAGAGAGAGAGAGAGAGAAAGAGAGCTTCATTGAGTCTCAGTGTCTAGAACAACTCATAGTAGGAAATCCTAAACCCACTTTACAAATAAGTTGTGAGCCCAAGTGAGGTTAGGCCCAATAGCCTCATTTCTGACGCACACAAGAGTAATACTACAGATACAAACTTTTTTTACAAAAAATAAAATTACAAACTGTTAATGTGGCGAGTGGTTATTGACAAATGAAAAAGTGATGTTAATAATAGGTCTAGATAAAAATCAATAAGAAGTTCACCACATCAACAATTTGTAAAAATATTGTAAAAATAATTTATGGCTATAGCATTACTGATAAATATATAGGTTCAAGTGATAACTAAGTGCATGCCCCATATCCCATCAAAAAAAAAAAAAAAAGTGCATGCCCCTTGTATGTGGTTACAACTTCCAACCCTGTCTACCTATCTCCCACTATCTACCTATAATAGTAATAAATAAAACTAGTCGTTAACCCGTGTGATGCACGGATAGTTAAATAAAAGGACAATTAACCAACATCACATTAAGGTAAAAGAATTAGTGAAAGACTGATTTGCCTACCAAGAATTTAAAAGAAAAAAAAGATTGATATAATAAAATCTAAGAAATTTAGAAATAGAAAATTGGGTTAATAATATGCATATTATAGACATTTTGCTAGTTAGCGTTTAAAAAAAAATGGATCTGTCATAATTAAATAAAATACAATGGGAATAAATATTTGACTTCTATGCTTTTCTATAGTTTGGAAGTGTTGTCTAACGTAGAATGTTATTGGGTTATAAGAAAGATTTTTATAAAATGTTAATACCATATATATATGCTTATATTGTCAATGTCTCACTGCAGGTGCATAGTTACTGAAACCTACAAAGTAATTTACAATTCTTAAATTAATAAAGTAAAATTCCCAAAAGTTATATATATACACACACTCAAAACTGATATAAACTACAAAGATAAAATCAAATCTTATTTAGTCGTATTAATAACAATATAAACAATTCAAAACATTGAACGTTATCAAATTTATAACACATAATTCCATTATCTTTTACGTTGAATCCAAACAAATAATTAATTGAAATTAATCCAAACAAATAATTAATCATCCAAAAATCAAAGTTTTAATTAAGAAAACAAAAAATCACATGAACCCAAAATAAAAATTCTCAATAAAGAAAAAACATATAAGGTAAAGAATTAAGATCAACCTACTAAGACACAAATACCAAAAACCCCAAAACTTAAACCTTCCAAATTTTATAGAATCCCCAAATTCTACTTCAAAACCAAACAAAACCCTTCAAATTCAAAAAATTCATATATAATATACCAAATAAAAATTTACCACACCTTGGGTTGGAAGACATAGGTTGCAATTTTGATTTTTCTCCAAAAAATAGAGATGCTACATTTGCCGTATACAATATAAAATAATTATTAGAAATTTCAACTCAAAAACCAAACCCACAAAAACACTCAAAATATAGAGATTAACCCAAATACTTAGAAGAAAATAAATTCTAAACATAACAAAACAATAAGATAGAATGAAAATTTCAGACACATATGAAAGCAAATAAAAAAGACAAAACTTACGTTTTTTTTTTTTAGTTGAGTCTCTCTCCTTCTTATTTCTTTAATTTTAAAGTGAAATTAAGTTTAGGGTTTTGAGATGGTAATTGCTAGGGTTTTAAGGAGAGAAGAGAAAGTCCTACCAGGAATCTAAATAATATAAACAATTCAAAACATGAAACATTATCAAATTTATAACACCTAATTCCAATATTTTTTACGTTGAATCCAAACAAATAATTAATTGAAATTAATCCAAACAAATAATTAATCAACCAAAAATCAAAACTTTAATAAAAAAACAAAAAATCACATGAACCCAAATAAAAATTCTCAATAAAGCAAGAACATATAAAAATTTACCACACCTTGGGCTGGAAGACATAGGTTGCAGTTTTGATTTTTCTCCAAAAAATAGAGATACTTTATCTATCATATACAATATAAAATAATTATTAGAATTTCAACCCAAAAACCAAACCCATAAAAACACTATCAAAATATGTTTCTCTCTCTTTTTTTCTTAATCCTAAAGTTTTTTTTTGGTGAGTCCCTTTTTAAAAAAAAAAAAATTCAAACCTAAAGTGAGTCATTTTTTTTAAATTCTAACGTGAGGTATCTTAAAAAATTATAATTAATTTTTAATCTTCAATTTTATATTATATATAGATAATAATAATGATGTGATAGGCTAATAAAATATATCTAATAGAGTTTTACTTAAACTAAACTATTGTAACACTAATAAATATAAGAAGATATAAAACCTAGAATAAAAAGAATCTAAAATAAAAAGAAACTATTTGGTATTTTTGTGATAAGTTGATGTAGGATATTGTTATTTTGGTATTTTTATGCAAAAAACGTTATTTTAGGTCTAGGTGATTTATTTCCTTATTTTTAGGTTCTTTTAATGTTTTTTTAGGTCAAATTTGGTTCCTATTATGGTTAGGTATTAATTAGGACTTATTTTAGAATATATTCTCTTGTCCATCAAGTTTTATGGAGCCTTTAAATAGGCCTCCAAGTTTGTATACGTTTTTCAATATTATTGATATTAATAAAAATTCAAATTTTTGTCTATTGTTTTTCTGGTGGATTCTATATAAGATATAAAACCTAAAATAAAAAGAATCTAAAATAAAAAGAAAAAGAAAATAGTGATGATGTGGAAAATTGTGAGAGTTTCAGAGGTTTCGGTTATATATATATATATAGATAAAACTATAATTAGGTACATATAAAATGTTCATACTTGAATTTAATGCTAATGATATCCATTTTTTTAAAAATGGCAACTCTTAAAAGAAATACAATTTTATCATTTGGTAGAATATTCAAATGAGTCATTCTTGATTGATTAATTCAATAAGGGGAAAAAATTAAATGGTTTGTTGACATATGTTTATACTTAGATTTTTACTTTTTAAAAAAATGTTTTGATCCCCTAAAAAAAAAAAAAAAAAAAAAAAAAACACAATGTTTTGATCGCAATACAATGATTTTTGTTAATATTTATCGTACTTCTCAAATAAATTATGAAAATCTATTGCAAAGGCGCACTAATAATTAGAACAAGGTAAAATTTTAATTGAGGTTTTTACTTTCATTAATGGAATTTTTTTTAAGAGAATATAAATTAGTTTCAATTTTCAAATGGTTTGAGAATAATTTTAAATGGTTTCGAAGTTTTTTAAACAATGTGGAAATTAAATGGAAATTTGTAATTGAGTTTAAAATTAAAATAATTCAATGGGCTATGACTAATTTTAAATAAAAGTGACACTTGACGCCAAAATATTGAAGATATGAAATCTAATTTAGGACACTTGGCGTAAATTAAAATGAGAGTGAACTGATTTAATATTTGTTGAGTTATCATTTTATTAAATAAGTATAGATTGTAAGGTAAATTGAATTTTGGCGAAAACAACATTTTGGTCCTTATTATTTTCAACTTGCACTCAATTTAGTCCCTATCGTTAACTCACTAACAAAAAATACCTATATGGTAAATGGTTTATACAATTGGCATGCCTAATATTAAAATATTAAATTAGATGCTAATGTGACTAAATTTGAGTGGTTTATATGGCCACATCAGTGCTTAAATGGAAAATAAATAAATAAATAAATAAAATACCACATTTGCTTTTATAATATATATATATATATATTATTTTTGTACCAATTTTTTTCCTTTTCTTTATTTTTTCTTTTTCTTTTGGAAACCCACAGCCTCACAAAAACTGAAAAACACGTATGAATCTTTCTTTCTTTTTTTTCATCTCTCTTAGTGGTTAATCTTTTGTTCTAAACCCAGATCCACCAAGCCACTTCCCTTCATCTCCACTGAATCAACTACGTCTTCTTCCATCATTCTCTAATCAAAATCTCTCACTTTTTCTCTTACAAAGATCCATCCCTTTTTTGTTAAAGCTGATCTTTGTGAATGTCCTAACGGGCAAAGACCATCCATTTGGAGGTGGAAAGTTTTGATACGATCGACAACGTGAAGGCTAAGATCCAAGATGAAGAAGTCATCCACCCAATCAACAGCATTTAATCTTTGCCAAAAAGCAATTGGAATGTACTATCGCCGATTACAACATCAAGAACGAGTTCATATGCAATGCAGCAACGATGTGAGGCTAGATCCTTACAAGTCAGGCTTGAGATGATGAAATCCGGATTAAAGGAGTTGCGGTCGATCTGTGGCCATGGTCCGGGCTCCGTGGTGGATCTGTGGTGTTGGGCAGTTGGGTTGTGGTGAACACTGAATATGGGTTTAGTAAATCTAGGTTTGGGTTTTAGTTTGAATTTGGAGATTTTGGCTAAAATTTATGGAATTTATTTGATCTTTCCTGATTGATGGCATAACATTCACTGTTATTGAAAGCCAAATAGTAGGTTAGAATTTAGAAACAATGTGATCTTTGTTGATTTGAAATTGTTTGACAAGATTAGTGTTTGATTATCAGGAAATTTTAAGAAAAGAATTAGAATGAAATTCTTTTCATTCTAATTAAAAATATTTTGATGGAATTTTTTTTTTTTAAATGACTCGTTTTCTAAAAATTATTGATTTATTTTCTTGTGTTTATTACATTCGAGAAAATATAACTAAGTACATGCCCCATATATATGTGGTTACAACTTCCAACCCTATCCACCTATCTCCCACTAGTAATAAATAAAATAAAATAATTAATAATTAGATACATATAAAATGTTCACACTTGAATTTAATGTTAATGGTATTCATTTTAAAAAAAAGATGGCATCTCTTGAAAAGCAAGACAATTTTATCATTTGGTAGAATATGCAAATGAGTCATTATTGATTGATTTATTAGAAAAGGGGGAAAAATTAAATAGTTTGTTGACATATGTTTATACTTAGATTTTTACTTTTTAACATAATCTTTTGATCGCAATATAATGATTTTTGTTAATATTTATCATACTTCTCAAATAAATTATGAAACTTTATTGCAAAGGCACACTAAAAATTAGAACAAGGTAAAATTTTATTGAGGTTTTTACTTTCATTGATGGAAGTTTATTTTTTAAGAGAATATAGGTAAGTTTCAATTTTCAAATGGTTTGAGAATAATTTTAAATGGTTTTGAAGTATTTTTAAATAATGTGGAAATTAAATGGAAATTTGTAATTGAGTTTTGTGGGAGAGAAGGCCCAGTGCCATATGTTGGGCCTGAGGCCCGGTTCAGACACAACTCTCTGTCCGAAGATGATAAAAGTGTCAATGCTCTACTACCCTGGAGAAGGTGCAATCCATAAGGGACAGACGCGCCATCCGAAGACAATCTGGCTGGGCCGAAGGGATCTTACCCACCAGAGCCGTCCAGAACTTAATCGAATAGATATGCTGAAGAGCCCCATACCAGAGCTGAGCTTCTGGCACGTCCAAAAGCATGGCTATCATGAAATACTCTGCCAATAAAGCTGCCACCGCCACATTTAATGCACTGCAGCAACTTTCCTGGCCGCATTTATGTGGAGAAGACACCTGAACAGTGTATCTTCACCCACCACCACTCACTGGGGATTAAAGCAAACGGCTGATGTGACCAGTACTCGAGTAGGCGCCTAGATGGAGGACAAGTGTGCGGTGGAGATGGGAAAAAGGGGTATATATATATAGGGAGCAAGTCTCACAGAAGGGGAGAAGAAAAAATTGTATTCACTAAGTTTTTACATACTGATCCTCTTCGGACCAAAGAGTTTTTCCTGTTATAAAAGCCAGACTCAATCCTTTTTCTTTTAGATGGTTTCTGCTTGTGTGACCCGTTGCTAAATCCGTCTTAGCCCAGTTGTTTGACCCATTCTCTACAAATTTATTGTTGGGAATTTTGTTGGGCTCACAATATAGGGAGTTGGTGTTAGGCCCAACAAAATTATACCCTACAAGTTTAAAAATAAAATAATTCAATGGGCTATGACTAATTTTAAATAAGAGTGACACTTGACACCAAAATATTGAAGATATGAAATCTAATTTAAGATACTTGGCGCAAAATGAAAGTGAACTAATTTAATATTTGTTGGGTTATCATTTTAATATATTAAATAAGTATAGATTTTAAGAGGATAAAGTTTAGTTACAAAATTTGTTGTAACTTAAGGTTACAACTTTATTTAATGAAATTAACAATACTATATATTTTGAAAATCTAACCATTGAATTGAATATTTTTTATGCTCTTAATATACATGTCAAATTTTGTGTCAATCAAATATTATTTACTATATGATCTATAAGCTTATATTTTATACATAATTTTTAACTACAAAAACTTGCAATTTAAACAATTTATTGATGACATAGCTATTGATTTTGAATTTTCTTGAAATTTTGCAAGCATGAAAGATATAAGAAGAAAATGTAATCTTGTGGTTGATTTGTCAAAATTCACTTACAATAAAAAGATATTGAGTAAAGTTGTAACCCTAGACTACAACCAATTTTGAGGTCTACAACTAATTTTGTAGTTAAAACTTAAGATTATAACCTTACTCAATATCTTTTTATTGAAGTTGAATTTTGACAAATTTATCATTGGATTACATATTCTTTTTATATCACCCATACATGCAAAATTTTTAGAAAATTAAAGATTAATAACTATGTTATCAATAAATTGTTTAAATTACAAGTTTTTGTCATTTAAAATTATGCATAAAATATAAGCTTATAGATAATATAGTAAATAATATCCGATTGGCACAAGATTTAATATGTGTATTAAGAGTGTAAAGAACATATAATTTAACAGTTAGATTTTCAAAATATATAATAATGTTAATTTTTTTTAAAGGATGTTGTAGTCTTAGGTTACAATCAATTTTGTAGCTAAACTTTATTCATTGATTAAATTGTGTTCCACCAATAATGTATTCATAAGTTAATTTTGGTAGCCACTAGGTAGAGATAAAAATCTCAATTTAGAAGAAGAAATATTTGCTTATAGGGAGACACCAAATTTTATCAATAGTTTTTTCTTCTTCTTTTTTGGTTGGGGTGGGAGGGCATAAAGAATTGCACTGCAGGCCATATATATATATATATATATATATATATATATTTATTAATAGGTAAAGTAAAGAGAAAATCCAATTAAATTCTAAATTAGAGTCTAATTTTGCGCCATGTGTCTCATCTAATATTTTAATTTTTATGGCAAGTGAATTATTGAGTGCAAAAACCAAAGATTCTAGATCCAATTAGATTCTAAATCATATATATATATATATATATATATATATATATATATATTGAGAAACCATTACATATTTTAGAAATTCATTCCTAAAAAAAATGTGTAAGTTGTAATTCTTACACCAAGTGTGTGTGTGTAATTGTGATTATTTTTAAATGAACTCGTGCATATGCACGGGGTTACACACTAGTTATTATAAATGGACATGACTCCTAAATTGAACCAATTCATATAAGTTTGAGATTTTAATTTACAAAATTATAAACTTGATGTCCAATTTTAAATAGGACATAAGTTTGAGAGCTAATGTGATTTTTCAAAAAATTAACCTATGATTCCACCTAGATTTGGAAAGATTGGACTTGAGCCCAATAACCCAACTCATAAGAAAAACGAGTCAACTTATACCTGGCCCATTGAAATGCTAGGTTGGGTCGGGTCATCTTGTGCCCCCCATCTTTTAAAGAAGGGAACTTAATAAATTGAACCACCCCAGTCACTTCTGACAAACCTCTACAACACTTTTGACAAATTGAACCACCCCAGTCCCACATGTATGTATCTTTTGGGTGAGCAATTTTTTTAGCTATTTAGCATAACAAAAAGTTATTTAATCTATTTTACCTACTCACTTTATAAAACATCTAGTATCAATGGATCTATTTTAACTTTCAACACAATAAAATAATATAAATATCACAATATAATAATATATTTACTACAATAGCAGAGTGAATGCACAAATAAAAAACAATATATAAGAAAAGAAAAAAAAAAGATTAAAAGAACAATAGTAGTGTGCATGCACAAACAATATATAGCAGTGTGAATGCTATATAAAAAAAGAAAAAAAAAAGAGTAAAAGAAGTGTGAACGTACAAACAATAGCAGTGTAAACCCAGAATAAGAGAAATAAGAATAAAAGAAAAAATAAAAATGAGTAAAATAATCAAAAGCAGTGTGAACGCACAAATATAAATTTTTTTTTTTATACCTTTCAACTACAGTGCACAACCAAAAGTAGCTGTGCACTGTAGCTATGGAGCCAAAAAATATAGCTTTTGCTCTACCATTGTAGGGCACATTTTGATATTTGGTGATGCTAAAAATAGCAATATAGCTGTTTAGCACCACCAATGTGGATGCTCTGAGTTCGGTATAATAACTATTTTCACAATTTTGTTATAACTTGTCCATGGAATTGTGATCCAAATGAACCTACTAGGTTTTTCTTAGCACTTATAACATGTTTGCGAGGGTCAAAATTATAAATATTGTTATAGTAGTAAACATAAAAATGAAGAAACTAGAAAAAAAGACAAATCTGGGGGAGTAAATCCCAAAGGAGTCGTCTTTGTGGGCATGAGTTAGGAAATGGTGCCTCATTCTCTTTGAAGAAGAAGTCTATGTGTCCATTGAGAATGGTAACCCTTTGGGCATTTTTATTTGCATTTTCTTGTTACTATTTGTTAGGTTTTTATTTTAATGTAATTGGCATATTCTATGACAAGACGCACTTTACTTATATTTTGGTAAATCTAAGTGGGCTCAAGATGATCATTACAAATGCTTACGTTGAAGACATGAAGAATACTCAAGAAACTGCTCAAGAAAAGCTAAATTTGCAGGTCCCGATATGTATCTTGATACTTTTCGATTTATCGAAATTTAATGAAGCTCGATATCTATCTCAATACCTCTTGATCTATCAAGCTACAGGATTTCAAAATATAGCCTTCAATGTTAATTCTATTGGCTATTTGTTTATGGGTTTGTGTAAATCTAATAGGAATAGGAGAGCCCATTTAAAAGGCCCATTAAGCTCCCACTTAAAAAAAAAAAAAAAAAACCCACCCTAAAAAGCTTCATAAGATTTTCTCTTTGAAACTCTAGCCTCCTCTTACAAAAGAAAGAGATATTGCTGCATTTCTTGTGGGCCTTTGGGTTCTGTAACCAAGCAAAGTCTTTAGCACCAACATTGACGATTTTATTGGTGTTTTTATATGAAACTATTGCAAATCAACTACAACAATCAAAGGGTTGTTGTAGAGTCAGTCAT
This sequence comes from Quercus glauca, assembly GCA_023736055.1. NCBI lineage: Eukaryota > Viridiplantae > Streptophyta > Magnoliopsida > Fagales > Fagaceae > Quercus > Quercus glauca. The sequence continues at coordinate 11,567,504 of CM043322.1, read as the reverse complement.
GTACTTGGATTCATGTAAAGGAGTTAGTCACGTTGGGATCTGTGCAAAGGAAAAAGTCTCTACAAGATCAAGTCTAATTGGGTATTGGAGCAAAGGTTCAACTATAAGTTGGGATTTTTTTATAGTCCAGGGTAGTGATAAGATTCCTTACACTTGTAATTGCTTGATTCTTGATTAATGGATTCTTGGGAGTGGTGACCTGAAAATCACCTAGTGGGGTTTTTGCCTTGCGAAAAGTGTTCTCCATTAGTTAATAAATCACAGTGCGTATCAAGTTTATTTTCAGCTTCACTTTAGTTATTTTGGTGATTTGTTTGTGCCTCCACGATTTGCATGTAATCTGACCTAATTATCAACTTAGGTAATTAAATTAATTAACCAGGGATAATATATAACCCAACAAATGGTATTGGAGCGGGCACACTCGATTAGGTTTTTAATTTTTGCTATGTGATCCATTGACCCCTGTTGTCATGGAAACTATTGATTGGTTTGATTTGCATGATCTTGTGTTGAATGATGATGATGATATTCAAGATGCCTATTGTAAACTTTATAAATTTCATCTCAGATCCGTTAAAAGCTTTACAAAATTTAAGGCTAAATTTGAGAATGTCAAACTTGAAAAAGATGAATTGATTGCAAAATTGGATGAAGCCAATAAATTGAGTGAAACTTTTATGAATCAAATTTCATCTCAAAAGGACAAAATTAAGAGTTTGGAAGAGCAACTAGTTGAATCTAAAACTGAAATTGAAAAAATTAACTAGTGCCAAACTTCTTGTTGAGCCTAACTCTAAAGAGAAAAAAATTTATAATCCTCCATTTAAAAGGAATGATGAAGAGTTGAAGGCTAATATTGCTAGGATAGACAAAGGTAAAAAAATCTAATGTTATAGATGAAGTTTCTAAACCTATGTCTAAAACTCCTCCTAAGCTGAAAGAAAAATATGAATTTGTCCCCACTTGTCATCATTGTCATGTTGTTGGTCATATTAGGCAAATTGTCCTAATTTAAGGTCTTTTTCAACCTCCAAGGTTAGACCTCCTTCTAGAAAGCCTAGTAGTTCTAAAACTATTCATGTTTGTCACAATTGTGATGCTTCTAGTCACGCTCGTTCTAAATGTTTTAAACTTTTCCCTTATAAGCTAGTGTCTAATTGATCTCAAACTTTGTCTAAAGGTCATGTATCTATTCTTGGTGAGTTATTAAAAGTTTTAAGCTTTTTAACTCAATTTCAGGGGAATTCTAATTCCTCTATGTCCTTTAGTAGACATATTAGGACACGTGCATTTTCATCGTTATGGCCAAATACTCGTGTTGTGTAAGTGATAAAGGATCCTAAGATTTAATTTTCTTTCTATTTGTTTTCTACTTTAATTCTTCCCATCTAAAATTACTCTTGAACTAGTGTGAGTATATTTTTAAAAAAACAAATATTTGCATTTTTGCTTTAAAATTTGTTTTTGGAGTTTCAAATTTTTCATTAATATATATGTTTAACTCTTTTTAATATGGGTTGGTCATGGTATTGATTTTTTTTTCATGTTTGCATACAATCCATGCTTTTTCTTCCTTGAAAAATTCATGTTTTATACATGTCGATACCTCCCCAATACATCGAGATCTTCTTTGACACCTCTTGACCCCACCCCGATACATCGAGCCTCTTTCCTTAACCTTCTGTTAGCTTGATACCTGTGTTGATCTATCAAAGTCTTCCTCAACACCTCCCTGGATACCTCTGGATAGATCAAGCTCCTCTTGCATGCATTTCATATGTTTTTCATGTTTTGCATTTTTGTTATCCCTTTGTGTCCTTAGCATCTTGTTTTCATGTTTTTTTTTTATTTTTTATGTTGGTCTATGGTTTCTTGTTTTCCTTGTTCCCTTTGTGTCAGTTTTCAGTCAATCTCCGATCAAGTTTTTTAGCTTTATATGCCATTAGTTTGATACACTTTGATATTGATATATTTTGATATGTGTATCTTTGTGCTTTCGTTCACATGCTATGAGTGAGATATTCTTGTTGTTTATTTTGCTAGCACTGTGAATAAAAGTTCACATGCGTCTTGTTTGGTGCCTTTCGAGAAAGACAGGTTAAAGCCAAGTCAAGATTTCGAGCCTTCTTCTTGCAGCAACTTCCAAGGTTTAGATCTTTTAGACTAGGCTTATTTTTTTGTAATCTTGATTAGAATGTCTTCTAGGACATTTAATGTACTCTTGTGATTTTGTCACGGATTGCCAAATGGGGAGATTGTTAGGTTCATATTTTTATGTAACTGGCATATCCTATGACAAAACGCACTTTACTTGTATTTTGGTAAATCTAAATGGGTTCAAGATGATCATTACAAGTGGTTATATTGAAGACATGAAGAATACTCAAGAAACTGCTCAAGAAAAGCTAAATTTGCAAGTTCTGATACATATCTCGATACCTAACAATCTATCAAGATTTAATGAAGCTTGATACCTGTCTCGATACTTCTCAATCTATCGAGTTAGGGGATTTCAGAATATAGCCTTCAACGTTAATCCTATTAGCTATTTGTTTATGGGTTTATGTGAACCTAATAGGAATAGGATAGCCCATTTAAAAGGCCCATTAAACTCCTATTTAAATAAGGAGGTGGAAGAAAAAAAAACCCAAACCCTAAAAATCTTCATAAGGTTTTCTTTTTGAAACCTTAGCCTCCTCCTATAGAAGAAAGAGATATTATTGTGTTTCTTATGGACCTTTGGGTTCTGTAACTAAGTAAAGTCTCTAGCACTAGCATTGACGATCTTATTGGTGTTTCTATATGAAGCTGTTGCAAATCAACTACAACAATCAAAGGGTTGTTGTGGAGTTAGTCACGTACTTGAATTCGTGTAAATGAGTTAGTCACGTACTGGAATCCGTGCAAAGAAAGAAGTCTTTACAAGATCAAGTCCAATTGAGTATTGGAGTAAAGGTTCAACTGTAAGTTAGTATTTTGGGATAGTTTAGAGTATTGGTAAGATACCTTATACTTGTAACCGCTTGATTCTTAATTACTGGATTCTTAGGAGTGGTGACTTGAAAATTACTCGGTGGGGCTTTTGCCTTGTGAGAGGTTTTTCCCATTAGTTAACAAATCACCATGTCAAGTTTACTTTCTGCTGCACTTTAGTTATTTTGGTGATTTGTTTGTACCTTCACGATTTGTATGTAATCTGACCTAATTAATCGACTTGGGTAATTGAATTAATTAACCTATATCAATCTATAACCCAACACTATTTGAGTAGGGAGAAATGAGTTTGAGAAGAAAATGAATTCAAATAATACTTATGAGTGTGATGAGATGTAGCACACAAAAAATTATTCACATGCAAATCCATAAATTTCATCACTCTCTTAAGTATTTTTTGTGATTGGAAAATGTAGCAATCCTGAATTAGAATGAATGGAAAGTATTGACCTTGAGAGAGAGAGATAGAGAGAGAGAGAGAGACAGAGAGAGAGAGAGCAAAGACTAGTTTTCTTAATTAACTTGAATCAACGCACTATTTGTGTGTTTACAATGTAAATTTATATGGCAAGCACAATGTAAACATATAAAAATCCTTTAACTAATTTATATGAGCCTCTCAATACTTTATCACTGTTCTATTTAAATATTATTTTCTCATCATAAAATATAGTATTTTCTTTCTCTTAAAATATATATATATACACACACAATCCTTCCCTAATTTTCTCTCTGGGTCATATTCTCTCCCTTCAATGCCAACCACTTTGTAATGGCGCCACCACTTCTACTAGAGAAGCAACGAATCATCGATCAATACCCATACCATCAAAGAAAAACAATTTCAATAATCCAAAGATAAATGAGGAAGCCACTTAGAAGTTAGATCACAAAAGAACCATCTCCAATAACACCAACCCCTTTTCCAATCTCTTTTATTTTGATTTTGGACAAATGGACCTAATGGCTGATAGTGGTTCAATTTCATTCGCAGAAGACAGAAGATTAAAAGAAAAAAATTATGGGCTTTTATTTTAGACCGGATCGCAACACCATCAAAAACACTAGATCGCTCCGCCACCAGATTGCACCATCCTTCTATATTTGAGCTTGAGCTTTGAAGAAAAAATTATATTGGTGAGGAATGGGAAGCAAAGGGAAAATCCATCTTATTATTAGTGAAAATATTGCAATTGCAAATGAAATCACATAATTAATTTTCCAAGCATAATATCAAAAGATTAAAACACAAATACAAGTTTGGATGAAATTATTTCGAGTCACTCACACTTGCACACATAAAATACAAATAAAAGACAAGGTCTGAGAACCACACTGAACACTCTTTATTCAATAAACCATAAGCATGCTTATCTAGTATGCCAGAAAAGTCTTTCCATCCATTGTAAAACTTTGAAGGAGCGTAGAACTTTATGGGCCTGCGATTAGTCAATAGAAAACAACATAAAGTTGAAAAGTTCAACGTAAGTAAAGAACTTAATACCAACATTAAGAAGGTGAATAGTTTGATTTTTCACCTTTCATGTAGCTAAGCATGTTGTGCTAAATCCCAGCGCCAAGAAGAATGTTTCTGATGAAATGCAGCTCAGATATAACCTTGCTAATTTCCCATCGTTCTTGTGGCAACTCCATAGAGCATGCGACTCCAACCTTGACCATGGAGATCAAACACTCCTCTATTCTATTTTTAGGGCTACAATTGTGATTATCAATCACTTCATCAACATTTCTTAAAAGTATTGGGTCCGAAATCTCCATTACATGGTTAGGCAAGGCCATTCTAGCATATTTGTGAAGGTTAAGGCCTCCTTCAAACACACGATCTGTGGGTCTCTTTCCTGTTATCATCTCTAATAATAAGATTCCATAACTGTAGACGTCCCCTTTAGTTGAGACCTCCCTTCCTAGACCATACTCTGCCATTCATAATATTTGTTATTGATAATACATTCACATTATTATTTGGAATCTCAAAAAGTAATCATGGTTAATGTGGGAAATCATATATGTTAGCAATTAAAAAGTCTAGTAAATTGTTGTTACCTGGAGGAGTGTACCCAATTGTTCCCCTTATTCCAATCGAGCTGCTACGTTCTGTATTTGTAAGTCCTAGAAGAAATTTTGCAAGCCCAAAATCTCCAACATGAGCAGTCATATTAGAGTCGAAAAGAATGTTACCTGGCTTTAGATCACAGTGAGCAATTGGTGTTGGGCACCGGTGGTGTAGGTAATCAAGTGCATAAGCAACATCAATGGCAATGTTTGTTCTTTGAAGAAGGTTCAGATTTTGTATATCTACTTGCCCATTATTTGTTTCCAAATCCATATGTAACCAATTTTCTAGACTTCCATTCGGCATGAACTCATAAACTAGAGCCTTAAAATCATTGCCCTGAAAATCCACACTTGAGCAAGAAGTGATGATCTTCACAAGATTTCGATGACGAATATTTTTCAAGGCTTCACACTCGGAGATGAAGCTTCTAGAAGCACCTTGACGTTCAATATTTAGTACTTTGATTGCTACAATTGATTTGTCCTCGCCAAGGATGCCTTTATACACTGAGCCAAAACTACCAACACCAATCAAATTTACTAATGAAAATCCATCAGTTGCTTTAAGGAGCATTTGGTAAGACACCCTCAAAAGTGACTGCCTCAAAGAAGATTCTGAAGATTTATGTTTTCTTCTATTTTTGTGCCAACAAAATAAGAAAAGTGACACTATAGTTACCACCAGAATAACACACGTCATTGAGATTACCACTTTGAGTGCAAGAGGCCATCTCATTTTCTTCTCTTCTTTTGTTAAGCACCTAGGAAACTTTAGTTCTAATATGCCCCCACATAGTCTATTATTTCCAATGAGTGATATTGTGCTAGCATTTGCAAACACTCCTTTTGTTGGAACCTCTCCTTGAAAATCATTAAAGGATAAATTCAAATTCTTCAAGGAGAGTGTCTCCAAGAAAGTTGGAATTTGACTACTCAAGTTGTTCCTAGAAAAATCCATGACTTGAATACCTCTCAAAGAACTCAAGGATGTCGGAATTGCTCCTTTAAAGAAATTACCCTCCATGTAAAGGTACTCAAGGCTTGCACAAGAGCCTAGGCTGTTTGGAATTTTCCCTGACAACTTGTTCTTAGATAAGTCCAACTTTTCTAAATGGACAAGATTGCCTTTTTCTAATGGAAGTGATCCTACGAAAAAGTTTTGAGACAAATTAAGGGAAATTGACAACGTGAAAATTGCAAAGACTTGCTTTGGAATGGTGCCATTGAGATTGTTTTGAGAAAGATCTAACAACAGCAAATTTTGGCAATTTTCTATACTTGATGGGATAGTTCCTTGCAATCTGTTATTTTCCAAGTACAATTCATTTAACAATGATAGGTTTCCAAGGGAAATTGGTAACCTTCCTGAGAGTTTGTTGTCATTTAAATATAATCGTTGTAATTTTTTAAGATTTCCAATATTATTTGGGATTGTCCCTGTAAATTCGTTAAATGACATCGATAAGCTGGTCAAGTTGACCAAATTACCCACCCATAAAGGGATCTCTCCAAAAAGAAGATTGATGCCGATCGCAAATAAGGTAAGCTGGGCTGGAAGATTAACCAAAACATTAGGTAACGTACCTTTGAATTGATTCACTTCAAGATATATTACTTGTAAACTGCTACAATTGAGTAGAGATTGAAAGAAATTCATTTCATCATCATCTCCACTTCCTAAATTATTTTCACCAATAATTAATTCCTCCAATTGTTGTAAGCCTCCAAAATTTATTGATACTTTTCCCGTGAAATGGTTCTTGTAAACTTCGATATGTTCGAGCTCTGAAGCGTTAGATAATGAGACTGGAAGAGGTCCTGTAAATTGGTTGTCATGGATTTGAAACCCTTGGAGATGAGGAAGGGTGAGGAATAAGTCTGTAGGAAGACTTCCACTAAGCTCATTATCGGCCAATGAAAAACCAACAATGGACGAAAGATTATATAAAGATGGAGGGACTGAGCCTGAGAATTTATTTCCACCAAGTCCAAGAAATGTTAAGCTTCTTAATTGACCCAAGACATCAGGAATATGTCCGCCCAATACATTGTAGGCTGTAGATAAAACTTGTAGACAGCTAAGGTTCCCAATGAAATGTGGGATTCCACCCGTGAGATTGTTCTTGTGAATAGAAAGAAACTCCAGCTTTGACAAAGAAGCAAGCTCTATTGGGATTGACCCTGAAAGGTTATTTTGACCTGCTCTAAGAATCTTGAGGTTGGAGCAATGGGAAAGGTTTGCAGGAATTTCCCCCGCGAAGGAGTTGTTATAAAGGCTCAATACTTGCAGCCTGAATAGATTGCCAACTTCATCAGGGATATTGCCTCCAAGGGTGTTGTTTGAGAGCATGATTTCCCTAATGAAGCTAAGGTTGCCTATGTATGGAGAAAAGGAACCCACCAAACCTCGAGACTGCAGATCTAATACAATGACTCTTCTATGCTTGCGGCCACACGTAACACCTTCCCACTCGCAGAAATGGAGGGAATCATTCCAGGAGCTGAAAACTTTTGTAGGGTCATGTGTTATCTTTGTCTTGAAGGCCAACAAAGCTTGATGATCTGTCTGACTCCCACCGAAATAATTGGAGTTTCCAGTACTGCCAGCAAAAACAGAAAGTTTTTTCACATGCTGCAGTGCAACGAACAAGAGAAGAAGAGGAATGGCTTGGAAGTGAATTGTGCACAATAGTTTCGGACTCATTGTTGCAAGTGAGGATCATGGTTCCTGCTTTGTTCAATGGGAATTTAATAGTTTTCTTTTGAATTCAAGTTGTCTTCATTGTTCCCCCACCTTTGATCTAATCCCATGAAATGTCATTGTACCACGTGTCCTGTGTCCTTGTGTGTATATGCTTGCCGCGTACATATCTTACAACTTTTTTTTTCCTTTTTTTGAGAATCAACATATCTTAGACTTAAAGGTCTGTGTCCTGTGTCCTTATGCGAGTCATAGTCGAAGTAGTGCCACTTTTTATCAGAATTTCTGTCAAAGAAAACGACATTGTTAAAGGTCTGCAACACTTTTGACAAATTGAACCACCCCACGTTATCAACAAATTTCTTTCGTGTTACCATGTTAATTCCTTGAATAGTACTACTGTAATGGTGTGAATTGAAAGAATTCTGAGGTTGGGGTTTTGTTGGTATGATTATGGGATTTTCTCGTTATATTTTGTATTTTTGCTAGTCCCTTAATTAAATAATATATATGTGTGAAACTGAGATCCTGAATTGAGTTCCAAATTAAATAATTTTATGATTTTGGGATTTTCTCTTTATGTTTTGCTATTGGCAGAAATATAGTATTTTAAGATTTTTATTTAGGTATGAAATTTGGGGTTTGTTCGTCCAGCTACAACTATCTCAAATTGGGTGGTTTTAATATGTGATTAGCATCCCTACTTGTAACTTCAATTAAGTTGGACTTAAAATCGGTTGATTTTTGCTGGAGGTTGTTGGGCTCTTGAAATTTGTATCTCTAGACCCCAGATTTTCTTTGGGATTGTATATCTAAACCAATATCAAAATATTTCGTTCCCCTAAGTTAAAACAAAACCACCCCAGGCATGATATTGACAATTTTTTGATAATTTAATAGTTATAATAGAGGTGGTGGGATTAAATCTTTTATATTTCTATTGAAAACACCAAAAGGTACCAATTAAGTTATAAAACTATTAGCAACATTGACAACTTTGGTGAAAATGCCATTTATGATTTATTTGGAGGGGCTTTTGGTGTCTGCAAAAGTCCCAAGTGCATTTTACAATTTTTTGTTAAATTTAATTACAATTTCTTGGACCAAGTTTTATAAATGGAGGGTGTAACAGTAACCCCCATGACCCGTTATCTAGGAATTTAGTACTTTTAAAGGGCCAATTTTGTAGTTTTAGTCAAAAGATTTTCTTGTAATTTTGGTCAAAAGAAACTTTAGTCTTATAAGGATTTTTTTGGGCAGATGGAAAAGTGGAGGATGGAAAAAAATTTTGTTTGATTGAGGAGAAAAGTGAGAAAATGGAAAAGATAATTGATATAAATTGATATATGCCCTTATTAAAACATTATGCCTACTAAAATAATAATAATAATAAAAGTAATCAGGCCAAGTTATTAAAAAAAAAAAAAATTCATGCCCAAATATATATATATATTTTTTTTAAAGCAAAAAACGAGCTTTTTTTTAGGGAAAAGACATCACTACTTATATTAAGAAAAACCGGCTAAATTAGCCTGAATCACAAAAAGTAGCGTACCTAGTTAGACTATGAGCTACCTTATTACCTTCTTTCTTTACATGAGAGTAGCGTAATTGAATAAAAGAACTATAACAAAGCCTAACATCTTCAATCAGCAAACAATTGGGGGTTAAACTTTTACTCTCGTTTATCAAAGCTTTCATAACCATCTGAGAGTCCCACTCTTAAGACAATTTAGTTGATCCCTATCTCTGAAGCACACTGGAAAGCCTTGGCAGTGGCTAAGGCTTCGATTTCCATTTGGGCAGTAAGCCTTTGGAAGCTGTTGCGAGAGAGAAACAATTACCAAACCTTGGTTATTCTGAATAACTACACAAATACTAGAATTATTTGCATCTGGGAATATGGCTTTGGGTGAGGTTGGACTGCTTGAAACTCCTCAAGCCAGTCTTTTGACACTTGGGCAATATGATGGGGGCTGTCATGCCCAAAAAAAAAAATAACTAACAACCAAAATACATGCATTTACGCCCAATTAGCCAAAAAACAAAAGAAACAACCAGCCAAAAATATACAAAGACTAAGGCATCACGTACAGTGTACAAACACAATACACTAGAAGAAGCTTGTGATTTGGGTGTATTTTTGTCCAAATATTTTTGCCCCCATCTTCTTTCCCATGTTTTCCCCAATTTTGAGTAGATTGTGTTTTGGTGAGCCTAGAGAGAAAACTCTTGAGCCCCACCAAAATCTTTTCACTTTTCTACCCCAATCAAACAGGAAAAATAAAATCTTTTCTTCTACCTCAAATATTTTCTATTCCCCCCCACCAAAACAAAGCCTTATTCTTTTCACTAACTTCAACACCATAGTTTCCTCCACTAGTTTGCACTTTGCACCACCTTTAGCAACAATTTATGTCAATGTTTTCTAGAAACTCATTCACACCTGATCAGACAACACCCCCTACCCCTCCCCCCCCCCCCCCCCCCCACCTTTAGCACAATTTATGTCAATGTTGCCTGGAAACTCATTCACACCTGATTAGACAACACCCCCCTCCCCCCTTTCTCTGTTTTTGGACTTGGTGTTAAGGACCTTGTCAAATGTTCTACTAGGCTTACCTATGCGTGTGGAGAATTAAAAAATGAATGAAAAAAATTAACTGTGTGTTTGACAAAAATTATTTTTGCTAACTTATTTTACTATTTAGCTTATTTTTGTTATTATTCATGCATTTACGCCCAGTTAGCCAAAAAACAAAAGAAACAACTAGCCAAAAAAAATACAAAGACTAAGGCATCACGTATAGTGTACAGACACAATACACTAGAAGAAGCTTGTGATTTGGGTGTATTTTTGTCCAAATATTTTTGCCCCCATCTTCTTTCCCATTTTTTCCCCAATTTTGAGTAGATTGTGTTTTGGTGAGCCTGGAGAGAAAACTCTTGAGCCCCACCAAAATCTCTTCACTTTTCTACCCCAATCAAACAGGAAAAATAAAATCTTTTCTTCTACCTCAAATATTTTCTATTCCCCCCTCTAACAAAACAAAGCCTTATTCTTTTCACTAACCACAACACCACAGTTTCCTCCACTAGTTTGCACTTTGCACCACCTTTAGCAACAATTTATGTCAATGTTGTCTGGAAACTCATTCACACCTAATCAGACGACACCCGCCCCCCCCCCCCCTACCCACCCGCCCACCTTTAGCAACAATTTATGTCAATGTTGCCTGGAAACTCATTCACACCTAATCAGACGACACCCCCCCCCCCCCCTCTTTCTCTGTTTTTGGACTTGGTGTTAAGGACCTTGTCAAACGTTCTACTAGGCTTACCTGTGTGTGTGGAGAATTAAAAAATGAATGAAAAAAAATTAACTAAGTGTGCATTTGACAAAAATTATTTTTGTTAACTTATTTAACTGTTCAGCTTATTTTTGCTACTATTCATGCATTTACACCCAGTCAAAAAACAAAAGAAACAACCAGCCAAAAAAATACAAAGACTAACGCATCACGTACAGTGTATAAACACAATACACTAGAAGAAGCTTGTGATTTGGGTGTATTTTTGTCCAAATATTTTTGCCCCCATCTTCTTTCCCCCTTTTTTTCCCCAATTTTAAGTACATTGTGTTTTGATGAGCCCGGAGAGGAAACTCTTAAGCCCCACCAAAATCTTTTCACTTTTCTACCCCAATCAAACAGGAAAAATAAAATCTTTTCTTCTACCTCAAATATTTTCTATTCCCCCTCCTACCAAAACAAAGCTGTATTCTTTTCACTAACTACAACACCACAGTTTCCTCCACTAGTTTGCACTTTGTACCACCTTTAGCAACAATTTATGTCAATGTTGTCTGGAAACTCATTCACACCTGATCAGACAACAACACCCCCCCCCCCCCCTTCTCTGTTTTTGGACTTGGTGTTAAGGACCTTGTCAAACGTCTGCAATGTTTGAAGATAAAGTGGGAGAGTGTTGGTAGGTAATATTTAAACTTTGAAGACTAAAAAGATACGTTAAATGTATGAAGATAAAGACTTCTTGGAAATTGGATTTACACACTTGTTAGATTAGGCGTGTGATGTGGAGAAAGAATTAAAGAAAAAGAAAAAGGAAATAAAGATGTGAAGAGGCGAAGAGCTATCTACTAGGCTTACCTTGCGTGTGGAGAATTAAAAAATGAATGAAAAAAATTAACTAAGTGTGCGTCTAACAAAAATTATTTTTGTCAACTTATTTTACTATTTAGCTTATTTTTGCTACTATTCATGGGTTCTATTGCACTTTTTAATATTATTTATGGGTCTCACTGTACTATTTCAGCTAATATTTACCTTTATCTACAATACTTTTAACAAAAAAAATTTTAGTTTCAGTAAAATAAGCAGATCCCAAATGAATCCTAAAGGTGATAAAAATGATGGGAGGATAAAAAATAAATAGGAAAATAATATTGTTTTTTTTTTTAAGCAAAGGATGTTGGGTTGGCTAATGTATTAGGTATGGTTTTCAAAAAAAAAATATATATATATATATATATATATATTAACTGATCCAATAATTACTAAAAAGATTAAGATTAGTATTAGTATAAAAGTTTATCTTGTAAAGAAGTATAATATATATATATATATATATAATGATTTGTTTAATATATAAATGAAATAATAATTATTACATTTAATTATATATATTTATTATAAAAATAACGATAAACTCAAAATAGTACACTAGTATTGATCGGTACCGAAATAGATCGTTCCTTTGTCCAAACCTAAACGGTCTCCAATATGAAATTGACTCCCCTAGGAAAAACTAAAATATTTTCTTCTATCTCAATCATTTTCTATTCCCCCCTTTACCAAAACAAAGCCTTATTCTTTTCACTCATTACAACACCACAGTTCCCTCCACTAGTTTGCACTTTGCATCACCTTTAGCAACACCTTATGTCAATGTTGTTTGGAAACTCATTCACACCTGATCAGACAAGTCCCCCCCTCCCTCCCCCCCCCCCCTCCCCCCACTCTTCTCTGTTTTTGGACTTTGTGTTAAGGACCTTGTCAAACGTCTGCAATGTTTGAAGATAAAGTGGAAGAGACGAGTCTTGGAAGGTATTGTTTGAACTTTGAAGATTGAAAAGATATGTTTAAATGTGTGAAGAAAAGGGAAGAGATATCTATTAAAGCATCCACATTGGTGGTGGAGCCATAAATTTAACAATATGGTTTTACAAAAAACTACTTTATTTATCTCACATTTTCACTTTACAAAACACCTAATATCAATGGCTTTATTTTAGCTTTCAACACAATAAAATAATACTAGCCTCATCACAAGTGCTTCGTGCGTGCGATGAGGCTCTTTTTTTTGTTGGGGTTTAGTATGATTATTTTTCATTCACCACAATTTGAAAAAAATAGATAGGATTTTTTCCCCGAAGAGAATAGGATTCCTATTTCAATTAGATTTTTTTTTTTTTTTTTTTTTTTTATCAACGTTGACTATCTAGTAGAGAGCTAATAGTCAGTAGGTTTTTTCTTTTTTTTTTTCTTTTAATTTTTGTCTATTTACGGTTTTAGCCTCAATTCTTAATTATAAGAATAATGATAAATTAATTAAATTAGGGGTACATTTGAAAGTGAAAAATGTAATAATTAATTTTCTGAATCCTCTTAATATATAGAGATAAACAAGACAATAAAATAATATATCCACTATAATAACAAAATATATTCACTATAAAGCAGTATGAACACATGAATAAAATAATATATTTAATATAAAGTAATATGAACACACAATTAATAATATTTTTTTTTTACCTATGAACTACAATGCACAGCCATAGCTGTGGAGCCAAATTATTTAGCTTTGACTTCACCAATGTAGCCACAAATTTGTATTTGGTAGTGCTAAAAATAGTAATATAACTTTTTAGCATCATCAATACTAATGCATGTGTGGAAAATTAAAAAAATGATCGAAAAAAATTAACTAAAGGTGATAAATACAATGGGAGGAGAACAAATAAATAGGAAAAGAATATTTTTTTTTTTAAAAAGCAAAGGATGTAGGGTTGGCTAATGTATTAGGTACGGTTTAAAAAAAAAAAACTATATTAATTGATCCAATAATTACTAAAAAGATTAAGATTAGTATTATAAAAGTTTATTTTGTAAAGAAGTATAATATATATATATATATATATATAAATTATGTTTTTAATATATTACTGAAAATAATGAAATAATAATTACATTTAATTATATATTTATTATAAAAATAACTGTAAACCTGAAACGGGACATCGATATTAACCAGTACCGAAACATATCGTTCGCTTAGCCAAACTGAAACGGCCTCCAGTATAAAATTGACTCCCTTTGGAAAAACTAAAATCTTTTCTTCTATCTCAAATATTTTCTATTTCCCACTCTACCAAAACAAAGCTTTATTCTTTTCACTAACTACAACACCACAGTTTCCTCCACTAGTTTGCACTTTACACTACCTTTAGTAACACTTTATGTCAATGTTTTCTGGAAACTCATTCACACTTGATCAGACACCCCCCCCCCCCTTTTCTCTGTTTTTGGACTTGGTGTTAAGGACCTTGTCAAACGTCTGCAATGTTTGAAGATAAAGTGGAAGAAAGGATTGAGATCAGGTGCAATACCCTGATGCAATTCCTTTGAATGGTTAAGATTGATAGTTGCAAAAAGCAACTTTCAGTCTTAACCATTTATTCAAAAAAGTTAAGAAAAAAGCTTAAAGAAGTAAAAAATGAAAGTAAAAAATGTGAAAAGTGAAAAAAATTTGTGAGTGGAAATGGTGAATTGCATCGAATCCTAATCCTAGAAAAGATGAGTCTTGGAAGATAATGTTTGAACTTTTAAGACTGAAAAGATACGTTTAAATGTGAGAAGATAAAGTCTTCTTGGAACTTGGATTTACACAAGTGTCACAGATTAGAGCATCTTCAGCAGTCTTTCCAAATTTTTGTACTGTCTGGAATATGAACAGTAACTTTTACCTACTTACTTTTTCAAATACACTTTACAACATACTCTCTATCTTTTTTCTATCCCATTAAAATATTATTTCATCATTATTTCTTTATTCTTTTTTTAACCTTCCTTCATCCATTCATAATGGTTATATTTTTCAAATTCTCAACATCTATATTTTTTAATCTTTCAACGGAAATATTTTTAAATTTTCCAATCATGGTTTTTTAACATCATTGAGCACTTGTTACAACGATATACTGGGTTATAAGATCATCTAATTTTAATGAAAAATATTACGTTTATAACATTTTTGCAATAATTTCACAAAAGAATCATATGTGGTAAGTTGTCACTTGTTTTAATTTGAACCCACTGATGAAATTATTTTTTTACTCACCAATATTAGCTAATAACAATCCGTCACTTACAATTTATTACGAAAATATTGTGATAATATTGTGGTAACATTTCTCAATTTTGATTTCTTATTCTTTATTTTATTTTTCCTTTTTCTCTTTATTTTTTCATCCATACATTTCTTCTTCTTCTTCTTTCTTTTTTCTTTTTTCTTTTTCTTGTTTTTTCTCCTCCACACACATATACCCATTCTTCTCTTTATCTTCAACTTTTTCACTTTTGTTTTTGTTTTTCTACTTCACTCCACAACACCCAACAACTCTCTCTCTTTCTCTTTCTCCTCTCTCTATCTTCACTTTTGTTCTTGTTTTTCTACTTCTTGTACTCCTAACAGTACATAATTTCTCACCACATACCTCTTGCATAATTTTACAACTCCACGGACTATCACATACCAAAGTTCATAATATGAAAAATCTCATTTGAGAGAGAGAGTGCCGGTGGAGAACAAAAACCATATGGGTCTCTCTCTTTTCTCTTTTTTCTTTTTTTTTTTTCCTTTTATTTTTATGATTTCATTTGGTTTATGAGAAAAATTGATTTTGTGAAAAAATCATTTTTTGTTCAACCGGGTGATTATTTTAAGGGATAAAAATGTTTAAAATTGCTACAGTGCTCTCTTCTTCAAGAGAGATACTGTGGCAACTCTAAAAAAGAAATTTAGAGTTAGAGAGGTTATTAGAGGTTGTTTTTTGCGTGTTTACTCTCCAAAATTGGCTTTAGAGAGCCTATTAAAGATGCTCTTAGGCGTTTGATGTGGAGAAAGAAAAAAAAAATAAAAAGAAAAGAAAAAGGAAACAGAGATGGGAAGAGCTATCTATTAGGCTTACCTGTGCGTGTGGAGAATTAAAAAAAATGAATGAAAAAAATTAACTAAAGGTGATAAAAATGATGTGAGGAGAAGAAATACTTAGGAAAAGAATATTGTTTTTTTTTTTAAGCAAAGGACGTAGGGTTGGATAATGTATTAGGTACGGTTTTAAAAAAAAAAAAACTATATTAATTGATCCAATAATTACTAAAAAGATGAAGATTAGTATTATAAACGTTTATTTTATAAAGAAGTATAATATATATATATATAATTATTTGTTTAATATATAAATAAAAATAATGAAATAATAATTATTACATTTAATTATATATATTTATTATAAAAATAACGGTAAACCTAAAACGGTACTCCGGTATTGACCGGTACTGAAACATATCATTCCCTTGGCTAAACTGAAACGGCTTCCGGTATGAAAAATTAAAATCTTTTCTTCTATCTCAAATATTTTCTATTCCCCCCTCTACCAGAACAAAGCCTTATTCTTTTCACTAACTACAACACCACAATTTTCTCTGCTAGTTTGCACTTTGCACCACCTTTTGCAACAGTTTATGTCAATGTTGTCTAGAAACTCATTCACACCTGATCACCCCCCCCCCCCCCTTCTCTATTTTTGGACTTGGTGTTAAGGACCTTGTCAAACGTCTACAATATTTTTGTACTTGGTGTTAAAGTCGTCAAACGTCTACAACACTTTTGAGTCTTGACAAATTGAACCAACCTCGCGTGTTATCAAGCCTTTTTTTTTTTTTTTCATGTTATAATGTTAGTTCCCATGGATTTTACTTTCATGGTGAATTGAATGATTTTTGAGGTTAGGGTTTTGGTAGGTTTCATTTAGTGATTTTTACATAATATTTGTTATTCCCCAAAATTAAATAATATGTAATATATTAGTGTGAAATTGAGGTCCTCAATGGAGGTGTATGAACATTCAATATGGTGAATAATAATAAGATGAGATTAACTATAGAATTGAATGTAAGATTCAATTCAGGTAAGAACTTAGGGGGTTTGTTCACCCGGTTGCTATTATCTCAAACTGGGTGTTTTAATATCTGGTTAAGATCCCTATTTAGTAAATTGAAACTTCAATTAGGCTGGAGGTAAAATCTGTTTATGAATAATCTAGTTATAAGAAATCAATGAAAATGAGCTTTGATGATGCCAAAAATCACTAGTTGGGTCACCTGTCCAATCCAGAGCTTTTGACAATCTTTTATAATCTACAAGCAAAATAAAGTTGGTTGAAGAGACCACCAAAGTGTGTCCCGGTGAGGGAGTCTCTGATGCTTGAGTCAGTATCAACACTTATATTTTGTATGTAGATAGTATTTTGTTTTATTTCTCTCATACCTTAGCAAATGAGGTAGATTGTCCCTTTTTAGAAAATGCCACTATAGGGTACCTATAGTGGCGTTATTTGTGAACGCCACTAAAAAAACGTCGCTATAAACAGCTTTTTTTGTAGTGCATCGACTTATTTAATATGTCTTAACTATCTTACCAGTTTACTCTCATCCCTACTAGAAGAGTATCGGTCTTCAGGAGTTCAACAATCCAATCAATGGTGTGGATTTTAGTGATGACACCTGTAGTCACCAATCTTGCGTGCCTATAGAGCTGCTCATCATCCAAATCAGGGTAATGTACCTAAAACCAAAGAGCAATCAACTAAATCATTAGCTGAACAAAAAATCTATTATTCATGAAGTGCATACATTATCACACGCTGCATGCATATGAGGAAAATTATAGCATAAGATTCTACAATTGCTAATCAGACAAAATATGACAGTTTAATTTTTATGCAGCAATATTGCAATTTTAATGAAACTGGTCCAAAACCATTCAATTGAAATTAGATGCCAGCAATGTTCAGGTAAATAACCCAACTTCACCATGGGAAAAAAGAATCACAGAAGTGTGAACTAAGACAAAAATAACTTACTTTTAGCAAGTTACATACAACATTGTGCTCTTCGACTAAAAAAGGCTTGTAGGAGGGAAAATCCAGCCCAGCAATTTCAAACATCAGTTGAGATAGGAATGCCTTTCTCATTGATGATGCACAAAATTGTCAGTGAGTTGATTGTCCATACTCGTGCCAATTGGAGTACCTGAAAAACAAGAGAACAAAGAACCTACAAAGAGCACCGGTGGGGTGCCGGCCAAAGACCCTCTGAAAGTTAAGTTAGTGATAGAAGATTTCCAAAAACTCAAAAGCGTAGGAGGCTTGGTGCTTATATAGTGGTGTAGAGCTGACTAAGATCCCTTGAATGTAGGATCTTTTCTTGTAAAGAAGATTTGGAGTTAAGGCCTCGAGATCTTAGGGCTTTTCTTCCCATACTAGGAAGATACGAACGTGTAGTAGGGTCTTTGGACATGGTGTGGAAGTTCTTTCCATATAGGGATGCATAAGTAGGGAATACACAAATATCATGGAGGGCAAGTGTTCTTACCCATCGGTATGCTCGTCATCCCATCAGTATGCTTATCAATTTGTCGGTGTTCATCATTACCTGTCGATATGCTTGTTATCTTGTCGATATACTCACTAATTCGTCAGTATGCTCATCGTCTTGCCAGCTTATTTTTGGGCTTAATGAGTTACAAAGGTGACGGTACGAAAGGTGCCCTTGTGGTCAAATTAGTATTCAGGCCTGATGGACATTCCTACATTGATAGAGGACTTAAAGCTCAACGGATCTTCTGGCCTGACAGTTAAAAGGGTTAGAAAATTTTTGTGTTAAAAAATACACCCATCAACTGCCCCTTATTCCATTGTTCGTCTGAATAACTAATGGGTCATGGAGTATACCAAGATGTTTCATGGTCATTAATTATTTTGCCTCGAGGTTCGTGCCATCTATAGGCGTAAAAGGGCCTTTTATGGAGGCTAGGTGACACATGGCAACCTCTGATTGGGTGACAAGAATAGTTGCGTCGCTTTGTTTCTCATGTCTCTTCACCATATAAATAGTCCAATACCCTTACTAACTTTTTTGTTAATTATTTTTACTTTCTTGCATTCAACAGAGCTCTTGTTTGTTCGTCGACCTCTCGAGTTTACCCGTCACTCTTTAGAACCATCCGTTGGTCCCCCTTTCAACCGTCGGTGTTACCAAGTAAGCTCTTTATTTTTATTTTATTTGAACTTTAATTAGTCGTCAGTTAAATGCTTGGTCATCGTATGGGTAGATGCTTAATATTCATTTGTTGCTTGTAGATAAGGATGTTAGATAGTGAAGCAATGAGTGAAAGAACGTTGTCTGCCCATTTGGAGTTGGGCGATAATGAGGTCTGCCTTTCGGTGTATGAGTTTGTGGTTGACGACCAAAGTAGCCCTCATGAAAAGGAACCATCGGCCAATTCGTCCTCGAAGGACAAAGAAATGGCCCAGGGAGGAGGACCTTTCCTTGTAAGAAAGGGAATCCAAGCGAGCCAGATTGGATGTTGCTTCCACGACATCCAATCAAGTTGCTCTCGAGACCCTCTCCCGTAAGCTCATGATGTTTAACGCCCAATCATTACGATGGGACTCGTTAGTGACTACTCTCATTTATCAGTGACTAAACAACTGAAACCTACTAACTTCTAGTGACTAACTGCAACCATTTACAAGCCTTCCTGAACAGTTTTAGACCCCTTAAAAACAACCAGATTGCGTAGCCTAGATTAATTAGCCAAGTTGTTACTTAGTCAAATTAAACAATTCTAGGTTAAAACAATCAAATAATCATATCATGCATATAAAACATATAAAGCAGCAGAAATAATAAAGAACACAAGATATGATCACCCAGGAAACCACACGGTAAAAACCTGGGGAGGATTTGACCCACCGATCCTCAAGGCAAACTAGAATTCACTATGAAAGAATTGAAGTTCTTACAAAAGGACTACAAGCTCCCCGCTCGACTTCCTAATGCTACCCACCAGTAGAACTTCCTGACACGACCACACGCAGGCTCCGAATCCACGGACTACTTCTTTCTTGAATTCCTTAATCAGCTACAAGCTCCCCGCTTGTTTTTCTTTAAGTTCCAATGGTTGCAACTGTAATGATTTTCAAGATGTTGAAATCATCTCTACCTTGAAAACCCTAAATTTTGTGTAAAGGAAAGCTCCTCTAAGATCTCACAAGAGATTCACACAAAACAGAAAATATGAGCAACAATACAATATGGAGTCCTTTCAAAAACGTGGCTAGGGTTTAGTTTATATACCTAGGGTAAAAACATAAAACCCTAAACGTTTAATGAAGTAGGGCTGAGTTGGAAATTCTGCAGAAAAATCAACCTGTGCGATTTTCGATCGATCGAGCCTATCCTTCGATCGATCGAGCTAGGCCGAAAGTCCCAAGTACTTCTGCAGCCACTCGATTCCAACTTTACAATAATGAACCAACTTTAAGCAAGCCTTAACAAGACTAAATACATTGTTTTGATCATGGTTTGCCAACATTACAAATTAGAGTTCTAAATACATAAAATCCTAAGACCTTAGAACCTAACACTCCCTATCCTTTAAAGCAAGACAAACATCGGGAGAAGATTTCAGGGGATTCGTCCTCCCACCGATCTGATCGGTGAACGATTTCCTCTCAAAGATGACTAACGAAGTCTTCGGGAGGCTTCATCCATGTTTCTGAATACCCGACGATATCCCCATAAGGAAGGCTTATAAAGGGGAGAAGTGTTATATAGGAGACTCAGAGGATACTGGTTTCTTCTAGGCAACCTTCATCGTGGGGTTGAGGTTGCCTTTTAGTGAAATCCATCATCAATTGGCAGATCATTTAGGTATTTCCGTTTGCCAGATAGCCCCAAACGCTTGGAAGATATTTATTGGGGCTGAAGTGTTGTGGGGCCAAATGAGTGGAAATCGTCGAGGACTTTCCCTTGACAAGTTCTTTTATTGTTACAAGCCCTAGGAGTTCTTAGCGTCGAAGGGCTTTTACAATTTTGTTGTTAGAAAGTCGACCCTGAAGCTTGTATCTAACATGGATTCCAATCGTTATTGGTAAAGTAGATATTTCTTCGTGGGGAGTGCGAACTGGGTGTGTGAGCCCAACAAGTGGGATAGTATAGGAGAAGGTTATGATAATACCTGGGGATAATGGATAAGTCTGGTGAGTCGTTGATCTTTGCTCACCCACCCTAGTGTTGTACACATTCTCACGCACTTTATGCATTTTGCACCAAACATGTGTCACCAAGTGAAAAACCCTCAACGGTTGGGGGACAATGTCGAACGTGGGCTAAAATCCGGGTACAAAAGCCACAGTTCCACTTCTCTCTGGATCTGCCATTCTTTGATCTCTCCAATCGGTACGCAAGAATTCAAGATGGCCTTTCCACAGACGATGCCAATTGTACGAGTAAAAATCGAGGAACTCTTGGGCTTTCGTTCATGCCCGATACAATTTATTTTTAGAGATGGGTATGCGGGCCAGCGCTTAGGCTTCTTAACTTAGTAGTTTGGATGATAAAAGAAAAAAAGGTGAATCTGAGATTATTCAACAATAAGGATATGGAAAAAGATCAAATTTCTTATTTATCTGTTTCCTCGGGCTGGCCGAGGATCACTTATACACTTGTGAGAGCTTTATAGT
The DNA here is from genome assembly GCA_023736055.1 of Quercus glauca. Taxonomy (NCBI): domain Eukaryota; kingdom Viridiplantae; phylum Streptophyta; class Magnoliopsida; order Fagales; family Fagaceae; genus Quercus; species Quercus glauca. Next base: position 11,545,836 of record CM043322.1, on the reverse strand, counting down.
TAAAGTTCTATGGATTCTAGTTTCTATTTTTTCCAAAACCTGTTTACTTGGGATCTTTCCCTTTTTATAGCTAGTCTGTTTCCATCCTAGCCTTACACTTGAAGGGTTGTCGAATTTCCCTTAGATACTTGTCCTATCCTTGCCTTGCTAGTGGTGGCTGAGTGAGATACATGCTGTTGTAAGCCCTATTTAGTTGTCATTCTACCATTAATGTTGTAGGTTGGGTTGTTGCAGTACATTTAATGCAGATGTGATGATCGATTTATTGGGAAAGCTTCCCTTCCCCCTGGCCTATATCAACCACTACGACCCTCTTTGGCTCTCTGACTCTTTATTCGGATGACCTCCCCCTCATCCCCTACGGGGCACCGTCTTTGGTACCTCCTTAAGCATGGGGCACTCCTCAAAAATATCAGACATCTCGGTTGGGCTTGGCTTGGTTTGAAAGTGGACTTGGCCCATCTGCTCTTTAGGCCACAAGGGTACCACTCTTTGACTTCCCACAAATTATATATATAGGAATTATACTATGCGTCTTAATGTATATCTTTTAAGTATATCCTTACATATGTATGGGGTTACAAGCTAGTATATATTAAAAGACAAAACTCAAAAAAAAAAAAAAAATATATATATATATATATATTAAATTAGATTTTAAATGAGTTCTCAATTTTGCGCTATGTGTCCCCATTTAATTTTTTGTTTTTGTGCCAAGTGAATTATTAAGTGTACAAATTGAAGACACCAAATCCAATTAGATTCTAAATTAGATTTCAATTGAAGTCCAATTTTGCGCCACATGTCTATTTTAAATTTTTTTTTTTGTGACAAGTGAATTATTGGGTGCAAAAATTGAAAAGCCTAAATCCAATTAAATTCTAAACCATATATATCACGTATAATTTGAACATCTTCTATATTAAAAAAAAAAAGTATAATTTGAACCGTATAATTGTGATTGTTTTTTATTGTATCCATGCATGTGCATATGCACAAGGATACACACTAGTTATTATAAATGGACATAATTCCAAATTGCAACAATTTCATATAAGCTTGAAATTTTAATTTACAAAATTATAAACTTGACGTCTAATTTTAAATAAAGAAATGCTATATCCACAACAATTTCACAACAAATCCTAAGTGGTAGGTTGTTATGGGTGGGTAGAAAAGTAATTTAAGTTGGAGATTCAAATTAAAACCAATAACAACTTACCACCTATGATTATTGTGAAAGTGTTATAAAAATATTGAGGACGTAGCGCCTCTCTTTAAACAGGACATAAGCTTAAGAACTAATGTGATTTTTCAAAAAAATAATATACAATTCCACCTAGATTTGGAAAGATTGGACTCGAGCCCAACAAGCCAACTCATAAGAAAAACAGGTCAATTTATACTCGGCCCATTGAAATGCTAGGTTGGATCGGGTCATCTTGTGCCCAACCCCATTTTTTAAAGAAGTGAATTGAATAAAAAAAAAAATTTATGTTTTGCTTTTAAAGGTAATATACAAAGTTGGATGTTCTCTCTGATGAAAAGAGAATTACAGTTGTGTTTTAGTTCCACACAATTTGTCATTCTCTTTTGGTGAAAGGAGAATCATACATAAAGTTGTCTATAGTATGTACACAAAAAAATTCATATATTACTTAACTTTCTTTTTTGAGTATTTTGTTTTTTTTTTTTTTTTTCTCTTATTTACATTGAAAGAAAGATAGAGAAAATACTTATTATAATTCTTTTAAGTTTTTATTATTATTGGCATATTACATATAAGAAAATATGAGTCAATCCTTAATCCAATTTATCCAACCCCGTTTGAGACCCGACCCGACCCGGTCGTTAGGTTCCACCGAATGAAGTTTATTCCTCTGATTTTAAAGAAGAAACATGCAGAAGAACAGAAGAGAAGAGTTAAAAAAAAGAGACAAAGGAACAAAGTCATAATCGATGATTCCCACAGTAGGTTATTTTGTTGTTTATCAACAACCATAGACATACGGTGAAAATTTCCACAGCTACATTTGGAGCTGGAGAGTTAGAATGACTGAAAGCTCTCGCTCTCTCATGCTCTCAAAAGAAGAGCAAGAGGAACTCTCACATAAAAGGTGAAGAATGTTGGCCACGCAGGATTCCAAGAAGGAATGGACACAAATTCCTCGTCACCGAGACGTAGCAGTGGATACTGGAACCAGTCCATGACCTTTAAGGATAGGCTAATGGGTGAGGTCCCTGGTGCGTACACGCAGGCTTTTAGTTTTGAGGACCTCATGGAGGATGATATAGAATCGGATGATGAGGTGGAAGCTCTCTGAGAAGGACTGGTAGCAGTGAAATTTTCTAAGGATCTCAAGCAGGAGATTCGTAGCCCTTGGACTCGTGCTCTCATTGTAAAGGTCTACGGTAGGTCTATGGGTTTTAATTTCATCCATAATAAGCTCCTATCTATGTGGAAGCCTGCTGGGAGACTTGACTGCGTTGGGTTAGGACATGGGTTCTTTCTCACTCGACTATCGCTTAAGGAGGACTATGAGAATATCCTTAGGAAGGGACCATGGTTTATTGGAGGGCATTTTTTATCCATTAGACCGTGGGAACCAAATTTCCATCCGGCGACGACAAATGTCTCCTCGGTGGCAGTATGGATTAGACTGAATGAGTTACCTATTGAGTATTACAATGTGAAAGCTTTGCACCAAATTGGCAAATCGATTGGTAATGTACTTAGAGTAGACACGCACACAGCCACTAAAACCAAAGGGAAGTTTGCTAGACTTTGTGTGCAGATAAACGTCAATAAACCGCTAGTTACAACCATATAGATAGGGAAATTTGAACAACCCGTTTGCTATGAGGGTATTCAAAAACTCTGTTTTGGGTGTGGTAGAGTAGGGCATCAAAAGAACCTATGCCTGTACATTATCTGGCATGAATTATCAGTTGAAACAACGGAGACGACGCCTGAAGGGAGTGTGCCTTCCTCTCCATGCGAGATGCATGCACCTGACAAAGCTAAGAAAGGAAAAGGCAGCAAAGAAAGTGTGAATGGGTGTGCGAAGGAGGGAATTTCAGAAGATACGTACAGCCCTTGGATTGTAGTGGCTCGTAAGTGCAATGGGACAAGGAATCAGGTTACTGGTGGGTCCACTATGGGTCAGGTGCGTGAACAGCCTTGGTGTGTTCCTGTGATGAATGGGAGTGGGAGTACAAATGATGTGGGTAACGTTCAACACAGTCACGACGCTGGGATTGGGAAAGATGTGAAGCGTAAACTCTCGTCCAACAAGGATATAAATGGGCCACTATTGGCCAGCTCTTTACAACGATTAGGGAAGACACCCAATTCGTGTGCCCAGAAGGATGCTGTGGGAAGCCCAGGTAGCGTTGGTGTGGAGAAGCATTTAGACCGGATTGGGCTTGGAAAAGAAAACCAAATTCCTAAGCCCAACCGGAGTGAGCCTATACAAAGTGATTTGGTGAAAGGGAAGAGAGCTCTTGCGCGTGTGAGGGCGCTAAAAGTTAACTCCCCTGGCACTATCAGAGCAGCTAAGGAGAAAATACTCTCTTTGGATCAGCACAAGCAAGACCGATTTGCCCAAAGTTGCGATGGCGATCAGGGACCATAGGTTTCATCAGGCTTCCAATTCACATCCACGCCATGCTCGGAAGTGGCCTTACAGTTCGAAGGGAGAGACCGCCGATCTGATTTCGAGGTGAAACAGGGGCTGCCTAGTATGGAAGTCTCTTTCGCAGAGTGCAATGGACCCGTTTCCACGCAAAATGAACCCACCGGAGTGCCTATCCGAGTGGAAGAAGCCGGTACTTCAACCGAGCTTCATGAGCCTCTTGGGGTCCATACCTATGGCGGAGATTGTACAAGTCTTTCATTTGGCTATACCGGTCAGTCTTCAGGTGACTTCGTAAGAGATGAAATTAGGGGTGATGCAAGAGTTGCTGAAGCGGATAGGATGGATCTTGAGGGAGAAGGAGAAGTTGTTGCTGGCCTTTGAGGTTTGCTCCACCCCAGACCATATTTTAATCATGAATATAATCGTTTGGAATTGTAGAGGAGCGTCAAAGCCCTCATTTCAAAAGCATGTTGGCGAGCTGGTTCAGTGTCATAATCCAGTAGTGTTGGTAATAATGGAAACTCGTGTTGGGGGTGATAGGGCAAAAGAAATCATTGACAGATTGCCTTTTGATGGCTCAGTGCACACAGACACCATTGGATTTCCGGGTGGTCTATGGATGCTGTGGGATTCAGAGAGGGTGGATGTCACTCCGTTGGCTAATACTGAGCAGGAAATTCATGCTACAGTTAAGGTACGAAATGCTAACTCTAACTGGCTTTTTACTGCTGTGTATGTTAGTCCTAGAACTGCTGAGAGACATGTCTTATGGAATAACCTTATTAAAACTGCTAAGTTACACAATTTGTCGTGGGTTGTGGCGGGTGATTTTAATGAACCTTTGTTGGAGGAAGATAAATTTGGGGGAAGAGCAGTGAGTGTCAGTAGATCGCTTCTGTTAAGGAGTGTCTGGATAAATGCAATATGATTGATATCGGGTTTTCAGGGCCTCGATTCACTTGGACTAATAGAAGAGAAATCCAAGCTCTAATTCAGGAAAGAATATATAGGGTTTTTGTGAATCCCGGTTGGTGTTTATTGTACTCGGAAGCTCGGGTGGTCCATCTGACCAGATGCCATTCCGACCACTGCCCTATCCTTTTAGAGATGCAACCAAAAATTAATATAGGGAGGAAGAGGCCTTTTAGATTCTAGACCTGCTGGCTATCTGAGCCATCTTTCCCTTCTATTGACAAGAGCGTAGAGTGGTTCACCCGCTCTAGGAGAGGCAGTTAACAGATTTACCCAAGCAACAATAAGGTGGAATGGTTTTCATTTTGGCAATATCTTTACCCAAAAAAAGAACATTATGGCTAGGATCAATGGGATTCAACAGACATTATCTGTGAGACTTCTGCTTTCCTTGTTAATTTGGAGAATGAGCTTCTCAAGGAGCTAGACCGTGTTTTGAACCAAGAAGAAGAGCTTTGGGCTTTAAAGTCCCGTGTTAACTGGATGATCCAAGGTGACCGTAACACTACTTTCTACCATGTGTCCACCCTTGTTTGAAGAAAGAGGAACCAGATCTTAGCTATCAAGGATTCTATATGGGAGTGGGTGCATGAGGAGAGTGCTATAAAGGAGGTTGTTAGAAGCGGGTTTAATGATATTTATACCTCTTCTTTTGATGTGGGCTCTCAGGGTGCTCCCAGTATATCCCAAAGGTAGGCTAGATTAACAAATGAGGAGAATGAGAGTATTGGTGGAGTTGCAACGGAGGAAGAGATAAAATCTGCCCTATGGTCTCTAAAAGCTTTCAAAGCCCCCGGGCAGGATGGGCTGCATGCTGGGTTTTTCCATAGATTCTAGTTAATTGTGGGCAACTCAGTGGTGGATGTAGAAAAAAAGGTGTTTGCGGAAAAGGTTGTGCCAGATTATTTGAATACAACTCTTATTGCTTTAATCCCTAAGATTCAATGCCCTGAGACGTTGAATAACTATAGGCCCATTCGTTTATGCAACACCGTGTACAAGATTATTACAAAGATTATGGTTGCTAGACTTAGACCGTTCTTGGACAAGCTTATTTCTCCCCTTCAAACAGCTTTTGTCCCGGGAAGAAAAGGCAATGATAATGTGATAATAGTGCAGGAAATCATTCATACTCTCTGTAGAAAGAAAGGAAAGGCGGGGTACATGGCCATTAAGATTGATCTTGAAAAAGCATACGACAAACTTGAGTGGAGTTTCATAAGAGACATGCTCATTAGGGCAAATTTTCCGGCTGATTTGATTGACATCATTATGAGTTGCATATCCACGGTTTCGACCTCTATCTTATTTAATGGAGAAGCACTTGATCCGATCTATCCATCGAAAGGCATAAGGCAGGGAGATCCACTATCTCCTTATTTATTCATTATATGCATGGAGTTTCTTGGACAACTCATTGAAGAGAAATGCAATGCTAAGCTTTGGCAACCTGTGGTGGACCGGCTTTTCTACATCTATTTTTTGCAGATGACTTGGTTTTATTTGCCAAGGCTGACCACACCAATTGCTCGGCTGTGAGGGACGTCATTGATGCCTTTTGTAATGCTTCGGGTCAATCAGTGAGTGCAGCTAAGTCTAGAGTTTATTTCTCGCCAAATGTGGATAGGGACTCTAGGGAGTCGTTCTGTGATATCCTTGGATTTGCCTCGACTCCATCGCTTGGTAAGTACCTTGGAATTCCTATTAAGCATCCTGGTTCTTCCTCTCAAGAGTTTAACTACATTCTTGATAGGGTGAAGAATAAGTTAGCGGGTTGGAAAGCTAATCTGCTCTCCTTGGCTGGTCGAGCAGTCCTTATCCAAGCATCATCGGCGGCTATTCCTGCATATGTCATGCAATGCACATACATTCTGGATAAAATTCTAGAGGGAGTTGATCAGGTGAATAGAAATTTTCTTTGGGGGTCGACGGAGTCATCTAAGAAAATTCACTAGGTTGGGTGGCAAAAGGTAACGAAACCGAAAGAGGAAGGCGGTCTTGGGTTGCAATCTGCCAAGGGCAGAAACACCGCCTTGCTGGCCAAACTTAACTGGAGGTTTAATGTTGAAAAAGAAAATTTATGGGCCCGAGTTCTAAGGCAAAAATACTACAGCCAGAGGAGGATTAATTCAGCCAATGCGGACAAGTTGCCATGTTCACAGATTTGGAAAGCAGTTAAGAAAGGGAGGGGTATTTTCAATGAGGGAAGCATGTGGATGATTGGAAGGGATAGTAATCTCCGGTTTTGGTGGGATAATTGGATGGGTAAAGGGCCTCTCCGTGGTATGATACAAGGTCGATTAACCCGAGGAGTAGAACAATGGAAGGTTTGCGACTTACTTTCAGATTTTAGTTTGGATTGGGGGCAGATTCCTTTCGAGCTCCCTTTAAAGGTCAAGTCCTTAATCCAAGCCATCCCCACTCCTATTACGAGTAGAGGGCAAGATAGGCTAGCCTGGTCAGGCAACCCGAGGGGTACTTTTGACCTCAAGAGTGCCTATTCGTTTGCCACGGCTGAGGAAGCTATTCCTCCATTTAGTTCTGGGTGGATTTGGAAGCTTGAAACGCTACCCAAGATCAAAACTTTCCTATGGAGATGCCAGCATAACAGCATAGGTGTAATGAGTTGCCTTACTAGGAGAGGGATGGATGTTGATGAATTATGCCCAATCTGTCAAAGGGAACCTGAATAAATCATGCATGCCATTAGAGATTGTGCTTGGGTTAAGGGAGTATGGATGCAGCTAGGTGTGAGCACATCTAATCAGGAGTTTTGGACAAGAAATCTCCAAGATTGGATCAATCTTAATGGGAAAGCCAAATGCAGTCATGCCCAAGGAAAACCCCCTTGGAAAACTACCTTTTCATTTGTTGTGTGGTGTGTATGGAGAAATCGGAATATGGCTGTTTCAAGGGGGAAAGGGTGAACCAAAATCTGTACCAGGAGATTATGAACCAAGTATTGGAATTTATATACTGTGTGCACTCCCCAAGGAGCCCGAATCAGAAAATCAACAAGAGTATTTGTTGGGAAAGGCCTCTATTGGGTTGGAAGAAACTCAATACTGATGGATCATGGTTGGGAGGGGCGGATAGAGCTGGTTGTGGTGGCTTAGTAAGGGATGATCAGGGGGAGTGGATTGCGGGCTTTACTAGACACATTGGCTCAACAAATAGCTTCACAGCAGAGTTATGGGGGCTGAGAGAGGGTCTTCTTCTTTGCTGCAATTTAAACATTGAATCCCTTGTTGTTGAATTGGATGCTCAAGCCGTGGTGGATGTCTTGAAGAACAATGCTTATGTAAATAATGTTATCTCTCCCATATTGGATGATTGCAGGCACTTGGCAATGCGCTTCCAACGGATCCAGTTTAAACATTGCTTTCGTCAAGCCAACCGTTATGCTGATTTGTTGGCTAGAATGGGTGTTGTTCAAGATAGTGATTTTATTTCCATTGTTAGTCCTCCTGTGGACATTTGCAATGTTTTTGAGGATGATTTGAATGGTGTATATTTTAATAGGATGTGCACTGAACCTTTTGTAATTGCCTAGTTTGTTTAATGAAATCGTTTGTTTACCAAAAAAAAAAAAAAAGGGCAAAAATGCAAAACTAACCCTCTAACTTTCACGTTTTTTCATTTCAGTCCTCTAACTTTCAGTTTTGTCAATTCAGTCCTCTAACTTTCAATTTTTGTCAATTCAAGGCTCCGTTACAAATCTGTTACTACTGCCATTACTGCTGCCAAAACGACACCATTTTCATGGTTTTTTTTTTTAATTCGGAATTAAAAGAAAAATCTGAAAAAAAAAAAAAAAAAAAAAGAAAAAAAAAGAAAGAAAGATAGAAAGAAAGTCGTTCCCCTTCCCTAAATCAGTGACAGGTTATTATCTTCCTTCACAGTGAAATCAGCAGGTTCAGTGACTTCAACACGGCCCCACTTGTCAACAGCAAGCCTCATTGATCCCTTGAACATGTCAATTTTAGCATTGTGCAATATTACAGTGCTGCCCTCTTTCATCAAGTCCACTAAACAACATCCAAGATAAATAAAATCAATTAAAGGAGAAAAATTCAGACAAACTACATGATATGGTTACACGGCGAGCAAGGGTAGCGAGCAGGGGCGGCGACACCGCTGGTGAACTCAGTCGCTCTCTCTCTCTCTCTCTTTCCCAAACCCAGCTACCCCCATCACCCTCACACTCCTTTCCAATACCCATATTTTCCAGGTCACTTACCGGTTACCAATCCCTTAAAGCCAAACACAAAACCACAAAGAGAAAAAGAAAGTAAAAGAAAAAAAACAAACTCTTTTCTTTTCTTTCTCTCTAATTCAGAAATGGTAGTTCTGCACAAGCTTGGCACAGCACTCACTGTAGTGTTTGCAGTGACTCTTGTAGCTCTACTCGCCGAGCTTTTCTTTGTGCTCCGTCGCCGGAGAAGATTCCGGCGACAAAACCACGCCGGAAACTCGTTCTACAGCCCCTCCACCAAAGAGCTCCTCACTCTCTCTCTCGAGGACTCAAAGCTAGGGATTTGAACTTGAATCCCTTTTTTTCGTTTTGATTCAGTGAAGGGGAACGAATCCCTTTTTTTTTTTTTTTTTGATTCAGGGAAGGGGAATGACGACCCCTTAATGTTTTCTTTTTCTTTTTTTTTTTTTTTTTTTTCAGATTTTTCTTTTAATTCCAAATTAAAAATAAAAAAAAATAAAAAAAACCATGAAAACGGCGTCGTTTTGGCAACAGTAACGGCAACAGTAACAGATTTGTAACGGAGCCTTGAATTGACAAAAGCTGAAAGTTAGAGAACTGAATTGACAAAACTGAAAGTTAGAGGACTGAAATGAAAAAACGTGAAAGTTAGAGAGTCAGTTTTGCATTTTTGTCAAAAAAAAGAAGAAGAGACAACATATGTAGATATAACCGATAACTATAACTAGCCTCTGAGCACGCGCTCACGCGTGTGCTCAGAGGCTCTTCAATTTTTTGGTAAAAGTTAATAATTTGCATCTACAAACATATAACACTCGTCACACCTTTAGGTATTTTTGTGATTGAAAAATATAGTAATCTCAATTTATAATAGTGATATGATTTAATTAGAAAATGTAGTATAGGTTTGTTAGAGTTTGTGTTTGATTTAAATTTTGAGGAGATAATTTTTCCTAAAAATCCTAATAAAATTGTTCAGAATAAAGATAAAGATTTTTTAGAGTTTAACTCTATCATGGAGCCTTTAAAATCTTATCACCACATCATCAACAATTTAAATAAATAGCTAATTATTAAATGTTTTATTTGAATTTGTTTTAAAACGTTCATCACATGTTCTTAAAAAAATAAAAAAAAATAAAAAAACCTTCGTCACATGATAATAATTAATCTACTGATGAATGGATAGGAGGATTAGCAACTGTAATACAAAAAAAAATTGTTTACCTCATTGTTCACTTAATATCATTCAAAAAAAAAAATGTAGCGTGTACAAAATACTATCCACATTCTTTAAAAATAAAAAAATAAAAAACTACCTTAGCCACCCAAAAAAAAAGACACTCCCAGTATACCAAAACACTCCCCACGTTCATCAACCAAAAAAAAAATCTCCACGTTCAAATAATGCTCTATCAATTATCTACCCACGTAACTTCTCACAAATACAAACTCATCCCAGTAGTATAGGTTTGTTAGAATTTCTGTTTGATTTAAATTTTGAGGAGATAATTTTTCCTGAAAATCCTAATAAAATTGTTCAAAATAAATATAAAGATTTTTTAGAGTTTAACTCTATCATGGAGTCTTTAAAATCTTATCACCACATCATCAACAATTTAAATAAATAGCTAATTATTAAATGTTTTATTTGAATTTGTTTTAAAACGTTCATCACATGTTCTTAAAAATAAAAATAAAAAAAAAACCTTCATCACATGATAATAATTAATCTACTGATGAATGGATAGGAGGATTAGCAACTGTAATACAAAAAAAAAATTGTTTATCTCGTTGTTCACTTAATATCATTCAAAAAAAAAAAAAAAATGTAGCGTGTACAAAATACTATCCACATTCTTTAAAAATAAAAAAAATAAAAAACTACCTTAGCCACCCAAAAAAAAAAGACACTCCCAGTACACCAAAACACTCCCCACGTTCATCAACCAAAAAAAAAATCTCCACGTTCAAATAATGCTCTATCAATTATCTACCCACGTAACTTCTCACAAATACAAACTCATCCCAGTAGTATAGGTTTGTTAGAATTTGTGTTTGATTTAAATTTTGAGGAGATAATTTTTCCTGAAAATCCTAATAAAATTGTTCAGAATAAAGATAAAGATTTTTTAGAGTTTAACTCTATCATGGAGTCTTTAAAATCTTATCACCACATCATCAACAATTTAAATAAATAGCTAATTATTAAATGTTTTATTTGAATTTGTTTTAAAACGGTCATCACACGTTCTTAAAAAAAAAAAAAAAACCTTCATCACATGAAAATAGTTAATCTATTGATGAATGGATAGGAGGATTAGCAACTGTAATACAAAAAAAAAAATTGTTTATCTCGTTGTTCACTTAATATCATTCAAAAAAAAAAAAAATGTAGCGTGTACAAAATACTATCCACATTCTTTAAAAAAAAAAAAAAAAAAAAAAAAAAAAAAAAAAAAAAAAAGCCCTACCTTAGCCACCCAAAAAAAAGACACTCCCAATACACCAAAACACTCCCCACGTTCATCAACCAAAAAAAAATCCCCACGTTCAAATAATGCTCTATCAATTATCTACCCACGTAACTTCTCACAAATACAAACTCATCCCAGTAGTATAGGTTTGTTAGAATTTCTGTTTGATTTAAATTTTGAGGAGATAATTTTTCCTGAAAATCCTAATAAAATTGTTCAGAATAAAGATAAAGATTTTTTAGAGTTTAACTCTATCATGGAGTCTTTAAAATCTTATCACCACATCATCAACAATTTAAATAAATAGCTAATTATTAAATGTTTTATTTGAATTTGTTTTAAAACATTCATCACACGTTCTTAAAAAAAAAAAAAAAAAAAAAAACCTTCATCACATGAAAATAATTAATCTACTGATGAATGGATAGGAGGATTAGCAACTGTAATACAAAAAAAAATTGTTTATCTCGTTGTTCACTTAATATCATTCAAAAAAAAAAAAAATGTAGCGTGTACAAAATATCGTTCTAAAAAAAACTAAAATTAATAATTTTGTTAAAAAAAATGTACCGTATAAAAAAAAAGAAAAAGAAAAAACCCATATACAATTTCAATTATAGAACTCATATAGAACGAAAGCCCAATAGGTTAACACCCACCAGATTCATGTGTAATAAAAAAAAAAATCAAAATTTAAAAATTTAATATGAAAGTAGAGCCAATACTTGGTACTGGAAATGTGCTGAAAATCAATAAGTCCATCGTAGAGATAGAAAAGGGGCTGCGACAGTCAAGAGTAGACACAGAACAATCAGATAATCAACTAGATTGAGAGAAAGAGAGTAACATAAGGACATTTCAAGCATAAACCTTCTTTGTTGAAATTTCAAAGTCAAACACCCTCAAACACCCTTCAATCCCTAATCACATTCACCCAAAAGTAAGTACTCCTCAATCAATGAATACTTGGCAACTATGGAAGTATGAACTCAAAGAAAATCAATGATAAAGAAAAGAAAAGAAACGTGCAAAATATAGAACTTGAAAATATTTCATTCTAATGACTCCTCAATGCAATCCAAAAAATTTGTGTGTGATACATATAAGGAAAAAAAAAAGTAGAACTCAAAGAAAGTCAATCATAAATAAACAAAACAAAACAAAAAGGAACTTGCAAAAGATAGAACCTGAAAATTTGTTGGAGCCTCTGATAGTGAATGTTTTTAATTTGAAGAAAAAGAAAGGAGGATGTAGAGCTAACTAAATGTCTTGAATTTGAAGAAGAATGAAAGATAGAGAGTGAGATAGAAACTGCAAAGCGTACGTGAGTTTGTGAGTCTTAAAGTATAAAATTTTTAATTTACATATCTATCCCTGTTAGTTGAAAACATGAAAGTGGGTATGATGAGGGTATTTTAGGCATAAAAAATGTGGAATCCAAACAGGAAAGCCCCTTAAATAGTAGTAGAAATAGAAATAACACGTCCGGTGCCCGTGCGGGCCCATTATCCATCCTTCACAAAACAAAAGCAAAACCACCTCAGCAACCAGCTCCTCCCAGTCCTATGTACCATAAAATAGTACTGTATATAATATAATATAATATAAACACCACGCTACTCTTCTCTTCTCTTCTCTTACCACACCTACTCTTCCACCGTATTTCTCACCTAAGTCCAATACCAATCTGTTTTTCTTTCTCACTCCCACTCCCACTCCCTGCTCTTCGAAATGTCAGGTGAATTCTTTCGTTTCTGCACCTACTACTAGTATGTATTTCCTTGCATCTCTTTCACTTTTCATTTCCTTTTCACTTTGCTTAGATAAATGCAATTTAATTTGGTCATTAATTTTTCCCATGTTATTTGATTAACCCTACACACTCAAAACCGTATTAAAAAAAAATTCGATTTAGTTTTGTTCATTTGCTGTTATGTTGATTATTAATGAACAAAACAAATGGAAGTATGACCAAATGATGTTCAAATCTAACCTACCGAAGCAGAATATTGTTGTATACAATTGATGTTAAATTTTTTTTATTTTTTTTTATTTTTTTAGTTTGTTGTCCTTTTTAATTATAGGTGTAAAGTGTTTGACTTGTATGAAATATTTTCATTGCATGGGGTGAAGCCCTGGGTTAGTGTAGTAATAAAGCCTGCTGATGCTTTTGTATATATGGGGTCAGGAATCAGGAATCAGGATCAAGTGTAACTATTTGTGGATGTTACATCATTTAATTATGTTTCATTGGGTTAATTTTTTGAAAAATGAAAACCCCACTAACTCTCTTTATTCGTAACTCGTGTGCCGGATTTCATATTAATCGGACATTATTTACAATTCAATTCATTAACACATATTATAAATATAATGTATGCAATAGAGCATACACTAGGTCTTCTTAAGCAATGATCAATCAGTACTTTTGGGAGTAATACTGTCTCCTTTCATAAACTAGGTCTCACAGGCCAAATTCATGGTGCAGTCCATAATTCAAGTGAGAGATGGGTGTGTTGCTCCAAGAGTATTGAATAATTTTTGCCTCATTTTGCCATTGCTTGTCTCTACTCTGATAACCATTGGATATAACACGGTTTTTCTAACAAATAATGAAATCTAGAAAGAAAAAAAGGAATTGAGAATAGAACTCAACGATTCAGGAAGCTCAAAATACCAATGCTAGAATATTATGGTTTTTGTTAAAGGAGGTTTCATGTTTTAAAGACGTAAAAGCATTGTTAACTAATGTAAAAAATAAAAGTGGAAGTATTTAGCTTTGTTTTGTGACACCTACAATTGAATGGGTGCTAGTGAAGGTCTGATTAAGTTTTCCATTGAGAAAGCTTTAGAGGGAATTTTTAACTTGAAAATTGGAGATGGGTCACAGTTTAGAATGTGATTTTTGTGGTATTTATATGCTGTTGTTCCCCTTAAAACCAACATTACAGAAGTGAAGGTTGTTGAGTACTCTTCAACTTTCAATCTTGTAGACTAATTTGGTCAAGAATGCAAACTTCGCTTTTTCCTCAGAAATTAAATAATAGTAGCAACATAATAAACATTTCATGAGGCTTTCACGAGTTTGAGTCTAATAAAAATTGCAAATTTTTATGCAGCAATGTCAGGGAAGGTTGTTCATAATGTTTTTGTATCACAGTGCTACCTACAGAATAGACAATTCGTCGGCACCCAATATCGAAGGGACAGTTGTGCCCCTTATGTGTGCAACTTGCTTCCCTTTCAAGGAGGGAAGTTGGCATGGACTGGCATCTCTTCCATGCAATTGCGCACCTTATCAAAACACAAGAGTCCTTTTGTTAACAGAGGAACTGTTCACTGCAATGGTCTGTTCTAGACTCTCATTATCCAGGTTGATATAAAGTGCGAAATTGGAATTTCTAGACACCCTTAGAGTACTTGTTGTTTTCTTTTGTGTCTAGCATGCATCGTATTTTGTCCAATTTTCTTCACGCGTGTGTATTTTCATTCTGTCATTTGAATGGCCTTGTTTGCAAGTGAAGCTAATTTTGTGACATGTTATTGTCTTGTTTGTTATGATTCTTTAAAAATATTTTGACCTTCAGTATTTATAGATTTTCCATTTGTACTTTTTTCGCAGTTGCTCCCAATACCTCTGCAGTGCCATCTATTGACTCAGTTGATTTTTTGAAGCTTCAAAATGGCAGGTAGAGAATAGTTCCAGTATCGCATCTTCTTGTCTCCTGGGTGCTTGAAAGTTTGTGGTATCATTATTCAATCATTAATATTCCTTTTTCTTCTCTGGAACACTAAGTCACTAACCCTGCCAGGAGACAGAAAAGAAAGCAGGAATCTTGTCACCGGATTTAATCCCATTTTAACTTTGTATCATATATGTTTAAAAAAGCTTCTTGCATTATTATGAAGTTAAATGTTTGCTAGTCATGACTTTTAGGAAACGGATGGCTTTGCCATATTACAAATGTTCTAGTGTCATTTTTTGCTTTAAAACTGTAGTGCCCAAAGAAATAATTTTTAGTTTAAATTTACAATGCGGGAGTGGTCTGGACATGCAGAAGACTGAGGACTGAGATAGCATTAAATGAAAATAGAAGTAAAACTATCAAATTTCCACCAAGTCTTGAGATTGAGAGTGTTTACCTAATATGAAATGATGAAAGGATATGGTTTTCTGATATATAGAGCATATCACAGTCAACCACCCCATCAATTCGTTACATCTAATAGAATACCGGTATTATCCCCTCAATTATACAAAATCTCCAATTGTTCACTTTCAAACCCTTGCAAATGGAAGTACTCAACTCGTAGCAGTAACAGCTTCCTGCTGGTCGTATGCAACCAAAATATTGTGTGTGTTAATTCATTTGCTCTGACCTGTTTTTTGAACTTTCTTATCTTTATTTCCCTAGCAAGCATATTTGCTCTGGCCTGATTGGTGTCACTTATGGGCTGATGTTGCTTTATACAGTGATATACGGGGTGTTGCTGTTGCCGGTGTTGAGGGAGAGCCCGTCAACCTCACTGAACAAGTTGCAGAAGCAATAGCGTCGGCCTTTGCTGGATGGTTAGTGGAAAAAAAGAAAGCTGATGGCTCTCGACGTTTAAGAGTTTCCATTGGCCACGATTCCCGAATATCTGCACAACGGCTACAGGTTTCTTTGCCAAATATATTAGTGCCTCATTGACTATGTGTTTTTGACTGACAGTTGATATATATGAGTGTGCTTTCAAGGGGGGGGAATGTTCCATCCTTGAGTTGAAACGGTTCTTCTTGCTTTCTTTGTTTAATTGGATGATAGATATGAGTGGTCTTTCTATTCCTTCCCTTTAGGATTTTGTAGATTTGTGTTATTTTGCTTACTTTCTTGTTTTCCCTAAGTAAACTGCCTGTGTACCAGGGGAGCAGCTTGTACTATTTTTATTTCATTTAATAAAGCTTTATAACCTATCAAAATAAAAGTTTATATATGTGTGTATGTGAAAATTATGAATTTGGTTTTCTCCAAATTGAAAAAGTATATATGAAAACATGGACGTTAGAGCCGCATATGAGGTCTACCGAGAACCATGTGAAAATAACATTTGTTTCACTGTGTTTACCAAAGTTGCTTGTCTTGTTTGCTATGATGGTTTTGTTGCATTGACATTGTTGTCCTTGTTTTGCTGATGTTTGTAGTCATTGAATTTTTCCTAGAGCTAGAAAATATAAGATTTGGTCTTTTGGAGGAATCTCTTTTACCCTCCAAGAACATATGAAAAAAGGTTTTAGTATCTACTACTTTCAACTGACAATTTTATAATATAACTTCCAGGATGCAATTTCTCGAGGTATTGCTGGTGCTGGCCTGGATGTTGTTCAATATGGGTGGGTGATGATTTTCTTATCTTTTTGTGTTGATCTTATTGTTGACAAAAGCTTAATGATCTGCAAAAATCAATAGTTTTTGTCCCATATGAGTCCCCCCATTGATGTGGTCTAGTAGGCAATCTAGCCAAAAATGTCCTCTGTATGGGTTGGAATTCATGTTCCAGATAACATCTAAGTCATTAAAAAAAAGGCTGTCCTATTTGATCTGGTGCCTTGGTCTCGTCATATGTGAATGGATCACCGTCTATCTTTGGCTGTATAAGTCGTGACTATGCTTTAAGTTGCACAGATGTTAGAATTTGCTCAATTATCTGTTTACCATGTATTAGGTCCATGCTGTCATCAGGATTGCTTTTATTTTGTTGTTGAGTTCACTGATGAGGACCAGTTCTCTATGTTTTCTTTGCATTTTTGTAGATTAGCATCTACACCAGCAATGTTTAACAGCACACTTACTGAAGACCATGGATTTTTATGTCCAGTTGATGGATCCATTATGATAACAGGTAGATTACACATGTTATTCTGTTAGACTGTGTGTTATCATTAACAACCTTTGTTCTGGGTCCTATTAGAAATCCTGTTACGTTATGATCAGAACCATTTCTCTCTTAAAAAGTATCATAGATCTAAACACTTAGTGAATGCTTTGGCAATTTGCACTTAGAGTAAAGTTCTCTCTCTCTCTCAGTGGTGAGCTTAATTTTACTTGATTGAAATTCTAATTTGTATGCTCTGCAAACAGCAAGTCATCTGCCTTACAACAGGAATGGATTCAAATTTTTCACAAATGCTGGAGGGCTTGGGAAAGCCGACATCAAAGATATCTTGGAGCGTGCTACAGTTATATACAATAATTTTACAGTAGAAGGTTTGATGAATTCAAAGGAAAAAGCTTCTGCATCTATAAGGAGAGTTGATTACATGACTATATATACATCTGATCTTGTAAATGCAGTCTGCAAGGCTGCAGGAAACATAGGTATTACCTCAAGTAAACATTTTATTGGAGTAGAAATGTATCTAGGATAAAAATCTCTCCTACTACCTGAAGTGCATCATGAATAGAACTTTGTATCATTATTCTGTTTCCCATATACCTTAATTAGGTCTTGCATATCTAAAAATGCTTTTATTATTGCTTCTCTATTCTTCTTTGCTGTTACCAAGCTACCAGCACCTCATCTTTTCTTTTTATGGGTTGTTTTCTTAGACACTTTGACCTGTTTGCTAATTTTATGAAATTGTTAATATCAGAGAAGCCATTGGAGGGATTCCATATAGTTGTTGATGCAGGGAATGGAGCAGGAGGATTTTTTGCTGTAAGTTTCCTATGCAATCTTATTTTGCCTTTTGTTTTTACTCATAGCCAATTATATGAAAGCTTTGACATATGAATTTGGCCTTCAGTTTTGAATTTGTAAAGACACTTGTTGCTTACATCATTTTTATCAATATTGGTTATTAAGTTTTTGGGAGGTTGGCTGCCTAGGCACTATGTTGCCATTGCATAGTATCTATGTCCATTTGTTCTTCCATGTTAAAGTGTGTGCCTCCATTTATGTTGCCTTGGCCGTTGCATACCTTTGTTCTGAAATGATCCATGGATACCTGATCTTAGGAATTCCCAAAATATTTTGTTGTTTTGATAAATAGTGCTATTGCTATTGGTCCATGACTCCATGGACTAAATGGCATCTCCTCCCTCCATATGTGGTGGAGGGTGAGGAGAAGGGTTCAATCTTGTGCAGGTGAGTGAGTTGTTTATTTACCTTTAAAAAAAGGTAATTCTCATTGATCTTTAAGTTACTGAATTATCAAATTTTGGTTCAATTGTCATAGTGTTGTTATGAGTGTGCTTGATATGCATTGTGCTTGGTTTAGTCCCCTGAGGATAATTCATGAATTATGCTTGATTGATTCATTGAGCTTTAAGTCATGTATTCTATTATTATCTGAGTGGTACCTGATATTCATGTTTTATTCAATGGTTTATCAGGCAAAGGTGCTTGAGCCTTTGGGGGCGGTTACTACTGGTAGTCAGTTCTTGGAGCCGGATGGTAATATTTAAAATTGGAAAAGAAAAATTAGTTAATTATTTCGTGATTGGTGTTTTAAATAAATATCTGTTTTGGTATCAGGTTTGTTTCCAAATCATATTCCAAACCCAGAGGATAAGACAGCAATGAAAGCTATAACTCAGGCTGTTCTTGATAACAAGGCTGATTTGGGGATCATCTTTGACACTGATGTTGACAGGTAATGGTTTTTTTGACTTATGAGACCATCAAACAACCTCATATAATGTTTATTTTTAATCAAGTTTTTTTTTCTTTTTTTATTCCTTTTTCTTTTAGATCTGCTGCTGTTGATTCCACTGGCCATGAGTTCAATCGGAATCGTTTGATTGCCTTGATGTCCGCCATTGTTCTTGAGGAAGTAAGATTTCCTGTTTTTGCCATCTCAAGGACCATTATTTTTATATTTGAGCCTTGGCTCATCATTTCTTGTTCTTAATCTGTTCTGTTTGTGTTTTTTTTCCCTAGCATCCTGGAACAACTATTGTTACTGACAGTGTGACTTCAGATGGTCTGACCACATTTATTGAGAAGAAACTTGGTATGGAGAAATCTAAACAGCCATATTACGTTTGTTTCTTCCTCTCTTATTGATTTTGTTTATATAACTTGCAATTTCTTCCAGGTGGGAAGCACCATCGGTTCAAAAGAGGCTACAAAAATGTCATTGATGAAGCTATTCGTTTGGTAGGATAAATTGTGCACTTATCATTGTTGTTATAGACTTATAGTTTGATTAAAATTCACATTACTTAAGTAGAAAAATCTTGAATCTGAGCTTTGAACATGACAAGCATCTTTTTTCCTTGTACACTTTGATTTTATATCAGAAATTTGGGACTATTAATTATAAATGGTTTCAGTGAAAATTCTGGGCCACTAGTATTTTGTGTCTCCATTGACAATTAGAATGGAAGCTGATAATCAAATCAAAGGATCTTTTGCTAATGCTTTGTTAAGCCTTGCAGCTTAAGATTTATAGCAGCTCTGTTTGATTCCAAGTTGATTATCTTCTAGCACATAATACTCTATAATTTTTTATTTTTTGGTCTTGCTTTATTGTTTATTTTTGCCTATATATTCTTTTGATCATTGGCAAATTTATGTCTTGTTTTCTTACGCTAACCCTTGTATGTAATAATGAATGTGTTTTTCAAATTTGTGGTGTGCTGCATTGCAACTTCTATGACCCTCTTCTGACGTGTTAATTGCTGACAGAACTCTATCGGTGAGGAGTCACATCTGGCTATTGAAACCAGTGGCCATGGAGCTCTCAAGGAGAATAACTGGCTTGATGATGGTGCATATCTCATGGTAGGAATTTTATGTCACATGTTTGTGAAGTTTCTTTTTTCATGTATGGTCAGCTGCCCATTTAGTGGCAAACAACTTGGATGCATGTATCTTTTTGATAAGTAAAAGGATAATTAGTCAAGATAAGACTACTATAATAAACAGGAAGTATATTAAAGTAACTCCAAAAAAAAAAAAAAAAAACTGAATTTTAAAAGACCAGCAAACTCTACAAAAGAGCAATAATAAATACTTGCTAATACTTCCATCCAATCAGACAGTTTTTAGGAAAATAGATTTGAGCTAAATCACTGAGAGTTCAACTCCTTCAAAGGTTCAATTATTCCTTTCTCTCCAAACAATCCACATAAGACATAGTGGAATAACCTTACCATACTTCCTTTGCAACAAGCGAGCAAATAAACAACCATTTTCCATCTTTAATAATATTTTTCTGTTGTTTCTTAACCTTGGTGGTAATTTTGCAGGTCAAAATCTTGAATAAGCTTGCTTCAGCTAGAGCTTCAGGAATGGGTGGTGGCAGCAAAGTTTTAACTGATCTGGTACAGGGTCTGCAGGAAGCAGCTTTTGCTGTAGAATTAAGATTGAAGATCAATCAGAATCACCCAGATCTTGAAGGGGGGTATGCCACTTTATATGATTTCTGTTTATAACCTTTTTCCTGGGTGTATCTGATGTGAAGTCACTGATAAATTTAAGTGTACAGATCTTTTCAGAACTATGGAGAGGCAGTGCTGAAACACTTGGAGAACTCTATCAAATCAAATCCAAAGCTTCAAAAAGCCTCTGTTAATTATGAAGGAGTAAGATTAGCTCATATTTCAAGATGAAAAAGAAAAAAAGAAAAAAGAAAAAAAAAGGAAGTTAAACAAGATCATTTTTTATTGTACAGGGCCATCTTATTATGATTTATTGTAGATACAATCATGACTGACTAATTGGACAGTTGTTGTGACATTAACATCACTGAGTTTGCTTAACTCAATCTCTTTCATGTGGTTTTAATGCTCCTTTACTGCACCCACAAAGTTATCTCTTTGTTTTACTTTCCAATAAGGAAGGTGAGGGTGTCTTCCTTTTCATCAATTATGATGGTTTTAGGTTTTGGCAGCAGAGACTAAGTTTTAAATAGTCATGACAAACATATCGTGTATGGAAAGGTAGTTGGAGTTGAATTTCTTTTATGAAGATCCAGATTGGTAATCATGCCAAACTTTTACAGGTTTTCAATTAATGTGGAGTGAGTGAAAGACTTGGGTTCTTTGTTTAAATGGTTAATCATTATGTTGTTGTTTTCATCATCTTCATTATTTCTATTTGCAATGTTGTGTTCTTTGTTGTGGTTTGATGGTTTTGTGACTCATGTTTTCCCAATTTGTTCATGCAAACAGGTCCGAGTTTCTGGCTTTGGGGGTTGGTTCCTTCTTAGACTATCACTACATGATCCTGTGCTTCCCCTTAACATTGAGGTAGACGAGTCTTCATGAGTAAGCTGTTATGGTCATTATGAAACTTACGTTAACTAATTCAAATTAAACACACTGCAGGCACCAAGCAATGAAGATGCTGTCAAACTTGGGCTTGCTGTGCTTGCTGCTGTTAACGACTTCTCAGCTCTAGATAAATCTGCCCTGGACAAATTTGTCCAGGTATCATAGACGAGCTATCCAAGCAGCAAACTCTGAGACT
Organism: Quercus glauca; assembly: GCA_023736055.1. Taxonomy (NCBI): domain Eukaryota; kingdom Viridiplantae; phylum Streptophyta; class Magnoliopsida; order Fagales; family Fagaceae; genus Quercus; species Quercus glauca. The sequence continues at coordinate 11,524,078 of CM043322.1, read as the reverse complement.
TTCATGTCCACCTTTGTCTTGAAATGGTTGTACACCTCAGTGAGGCTGATCTGCAACTTTGATGCTGGCTAATTAGATGCTATGAAGTTCAAGGGTCTTGGAGACAATTGCCTCAAGATGCCACTAGAATATTGTGATATAAATGTTGAGTTTTCCAGGCATAGAAGTACAGATATGAATAATAAAAAATTCCGAATGACATGACTTCTTGCGAGATTTGTATCATCATTGTCATTGTAATACATTGCAGTTTTGGATTGCTATGTAGTATGTACTCGTAACTTTCTTAACCATCCAGATTTATGATGGGCACCACTGGCCTCCTTGATTGTATGATGTCTGCAGTTAATTTTGTGTTGGGAGGTTTTAAACCTTGTATCCTTTTGAGTAGGTTCCAAATGTTCGTGCTGCAAGAAAGTAAAGAAACAAACGGTGCATGGTTCCATCTTTCAGTTCTTTTCCAATGGAAAAACTATCATCATAGAATGACTTGGTAGATTCTCCAAGACTACAACTTCTTGCTGGGCGGTATGTTCGATAGCATCTCTCTCATGAGGGAACTACGCCAATAAAGATGTGATTTTGGACGTGGCAATTGCTTCTGAGATTTGAGATTCTATTACAGCGTAGGGGGCTGATGTAAACTCATTATTGTAGCCGGCAATGCTTTGGATTCTCTATAATTCAGTTAACTAGCTAAACCCACTGCTGGTAATAGTTTGCTATTTGGATAGATCTCAGGAACGTATAGCAAAACATACTACAAAGTAGTGTCTGGATGAGAACTGTTCGACGTACCTGATCAATGGCTCCTGTAGTCAATGTAAAGCTTCATGTGTTATAGACTAGCAAGTTAAGTATTTCTAAGAACTAGTAACTACTCGGTGCGAGTTGAGTGTTTTTAGGAACTAGTAACTACTCGGCACTTGATCAAGGTGACCATAGGCTTTATCTTCAAAGAAACTTTTTTCTTTGGTACAATGGGAAGGTTAAGCCCAGTTAAAGGGAAACAAATTAAGCCTAACTATAATGTTTCTAAGGCTGTAATTAGCTAACCAATCTGCACGACAATTTTTTTCATCCTTGGGAGTTTTTAATTTAACACTCCCAATTCCCAATCCCTTCTTATAGATCACTTGTGACTTTATTCTCTAATCACCAAATGTGATTTTTTTTTTAGGGGGAAAAAAAAAATCAAACAATGGAGTGAGTGATTTCTAAATCCTACTACTCTTGCACCCTTATTAAGTAGAATGGACACCTCACATTGAAGGAAAAGAAGTATCCATTGAAAGTGTATTTTAAGCATATATGCAATTATGCATCATCTTTCTCATAGCATAGCATGTGTATCCACATGGTTGAACACACACTGAGAGTGTAAATACATGTATCCAATATATTAGATAATCATTGCTAAACTAAAAAGGAAAGGAGCATCCACATGTGCAGGCAAATATGCTCCTAACAAGCTTGGTTTTGACTTGTGTGTGTTTTACAAGAGCTGTATTAATCATACAAACAACTCAATGGCACATCAAAAAATAGACATGCGTCCATTAATAATACATTGCAACAAGATTGCAGCCAATACCTTCAGTTAATCTCATTATCTAATCTATACAACAAACTAATTTCAACTATCCTACTCTTTCTGCTATCTGTTGTAATGATTATTTCTGTTTCTAACTTATCACATGCTCATGGCAAATCTGTGCTGCAGCTGACGTGTTAAGAAGCTTCATCATGAAGCTGAACCTAACATCTGGAGAGGTCTTGGGTTGGGGCCAGTTTGCTCCTCCTGGCACCTTAATAGATCTGAAACCCTGGCCTTTATACAACTTTGTAGCCCCGGGATTGTTTAAGTCACAGTGCAATGCAATGGCACGGCAGCCCCAGCTCCTGGCTTGAGCCTCAGCTTTTGCTATGAGCTTTTTAGCTATTCCTTTGCGTCGGAATCTCTCCCGAACAGCAACATTTGATATATATGCAATTCCAGTCCTATGATAAATTCATCAGTGATGCACTTGTGAGGAATAATTAATTAAATGGACCATAAAATTCAGTCTCCTCATTTTCCACTAAAATCTATAGAGACCTTATTTTTTGCTGCCCCCCTTCTCCACCACCACCCCCCCCCCCCCCAAAAAAAAAAAAAAAAACTCTTCTTCCACCACAGCTATATGATTTCTGCTTTATAATTTCTGAAGAACATGTATACAGTGAATAAAAAATATAGTTAAAAAAAAAAAAAGACTTATCCTTTCCTTTTTTGAGAGGGGGGTTAGGGAACATAATTGCTAAATGGTTTTGGCATGTCTAGTGTCAAAAAGAAAGGGGAAATGGTGGGTCAAACTGATATTAAACTCTCATAAATTATGAGATGTAAAAGAGCTAGTTTTGCAGGAGGGCAGGGAACTATAGAAGAAAGATCAGCCAAAACCAAGTCAAACTAGTGCCTCGATATCTTTACTAATAACTATATAATGCTCATTATAAAACCATAAAGATCATTTTGAGCTATCAGTAACTACAGCTCCAAATACAGAACATATAGTGATTTTAATAAATTTAGCAATGATGTGTGGCACAACTAACAGAATTAAAATCACATATTGTTTCAATTATGAAAGACATGATTGACTATGAGAGCACCAAACATAAACACATAATGGTCATATTATTTCAGTTATGAAGCACATGATTGACTATGTGAGAACTGAACATAATCACATAATGGTCATATTGTTTCCGTTATGAACCATGACAAATGCCAATGATCATTGTTAGAATTATAGTTAAGTGATTAAATTCACTAAAAGCCTAAACTTTTGGAACAATCGGTAATTTGACATGGTAAAAAGGAGATAATAAAAGTTCGCCAGAAGAAGATAATAAAAGTTCTAATTGGCTTTATTTTCAATGAGGCTGCATGAAGGCAACAATCAACATAGCTAAAAAGAAGGAGATGAATTCATCTGGAACTTAGTTGCACACAACTTAGATGGCTCCGCAAGGTTTTTTACTAGTCAATAAAAATTCTATAAGGCCAAGAGTATATAACAAAATCACCTTCTCTGCCGAAGTGGTCCTTTCCTTGGAAGGAAATCAGCCACAGTATCGATTGTTAAAATTCCAGCCACATACCCCCTATTGAGACTGAATTTCCCATCAAAACTACCAATTTTGAAATCTTCAGGTCCAAAAAGGAAGGTTTCATCAGCAGAACTACCAAGTACAGCAACCAAACAAGTTCTCCTGCAACCATCAGGTACAGACAATCCTGCTAGCATTGCCACCAGCCTATCAAGCCTCAGCACAAAATCTAATGGGAAGTTGTATTCAGGGAAGAAAGAGCTGCAGTGGGTCTCAGCCACTTCCCAACAGTCCTCTAACCTGGCCTCCCTAACAAAAATTCCAGGAGACACAGTGGGAAATAAATCAACCACTTGACTCGCTCGGCAAACTCCTGCACCCAGAAAACATAGTTAACCAAATAAAACCTAATGGTGCTAACCCTAATTATTTAAATGAAAACTATGAGGTTCATTTCTTTTTTCTTGTAATTCACCGACTCCAACACTCTGGTGGGTTGCCAATGAAAAAAAAAGGCCTCACTCATCTAAGCATAGAAACCAAACCTAAGGAGCAAGAAACAAATTAAAATTTGCATCACATTGATTGATGAGGGTTATTTACACTGAAATTTTAAGACTACATTAAGCTATATATAAAATTTACATGATGCACAGTGCCTATTTTAGAAGAATGGATCCTAAATATGGAAAATGGGAAGAAGTGCAGCGCTGCCATCAAAATTGATTCACATTGCTGTGTCACTGGAACAGAATTGTAACTTTGACCAGATTTCAAGATCTAGTTTTCCTGCCTGCTAGTAGCCTAGTACAATTCTTAGCAATGGTAGCCATAATTTATCTAAGATAAATTGCCCAACAACAAGCTTTGCTTGACTTAATTTTTGCTTCTTCCTTATCCTGAGTTAAAAGGGAAAAAAAAAAGATATCAAAGTCTCAAAGACGAGTTTCATCTTTCTTGTTTACTTTAAGTTCTCAACACCAAGGTAAGCTGATTGTTGCACCACTTCTTATAAATTGATAATTCAGTGTTGCCTATAAATGTGACAAAAGAACAAAATTGGTGATTCTTCTTTAAAATTTGGAAGCCAAAAAAGTCCAAGCTAAAAACTTAAACCCACAAAACATCAAATACCCAATAGTGCCGGTGATGTTTCAGATCCAACAGCTATGTATTCTCAAAGAAAGATATAAACTTTTTACATACGCACACACATGTAAATTGAGAAATTATATGTAAAAATTAATAAGGAAAGTCACAAACTTTTTTTTACATATACACAGATATAAATTGAGAAATATATATGTAAAATTAGTAAAGGAAAATTGGGGTACCAGATTTGGAGGGACAAAAGGGAGAGAATTCATGGGAGGAACGATGGTGATGAGCCCTTGGAGTGGAAAAGAAAGATGGGTTTTGTTTTTGTGGCTTCTTCTTAAAAGTAAGACAAGAAGAGGTGGCTTTAGATGAGTTTACAAAGGTTGAGGTTGGGGACACTGAGACTCCAAGTGGTATACTCCGCATTTCTTGGAGGATTTCTTAAACTCTGTCTGTCCCTCTCTTTCTTAAGCTAAGCAAAAGCTAAACAATCGGAGATTCTGTTTGGCTTTTGCTCCAATGACCCATGAGTTGCTACGTATAACTGACTTACCTAACACACGTGTGTTTTTGCTGAACTTCAAAATTGACGGATTGAGACGCACGTGTAAGTTAGAAATTCAGGTGGTGAGAGTGAGACTTGTACTTTATGTTATGTTTTTAGTTTTACGGAGAGAATCACGGCACAACTAGCGCAAATATTACTACTATTTTTATTTTTTATGAACAGATATAATTGGGTAATTGTGGTTGAGCAAAACTACAGAAAGGTGTAAGAAACTATGATAAGTTCATATGTAAGAAGTTAGCCTGACTTTATTTATTTCTTTGATGGGTTTCCATTTATGCATTTCTTGAATGGAAGCAAATTGATTATCAATGTTTAAAAACCAAAGTGATAGGTTTGCCGTTAGAAGCAATGCCCCCTCTAAGGAGAAAGTTTCTCTACCGTTAGATGTATGAGACGTATGTTTCACTGACATCTGGATCTTATAACTAGATGTATGAAATGCATAAAAGATTTTTCATTCTCTAACCCAGTTTTCACTATTGAATACAAATTATTTGTCTCACTTTTTATATACTATTTCATACTTTATTACCTATAGTTTATCATATATATTTTTTTACTTTCTTTATAAAATAATCAAAGTTTAAAATAGATGACAAAAATTAGACATAAGATATATCACAATTGAAAGAGCACAAAGTGGAACATACAAAATAAGACGGGGGATTTGTATTTGCCATTATTGATCGACTTTCGTGTGGCACTAGGCATAGGCAATATGAACACTATCCGTCATGCAAGAATATAACTAAGCAACCCCAAACACATCAGTTCAACAATTGGTTCAACCAAATTGATTAAAAAAATGTTTATTACGATTAGATTAATCTCAATCATAGTTTTTCTAGTTGTTACGATTAATAAGAATTGGAAAATTTTATAGCAATTACTAATTTTACTACAAAAATCCAACAAATTGGTGTGACAATAAATGTGTTAATCCAACTGTTACTAATTTTAGTTGTTGTAGCATCACTCTAAAGAATTATACCAAGTATAACTTAAGCATAATTATATGTTAATCCAACTATAAAAGTTCATACCAAGGTCTAATATAGTATTTAGAAAT